>LR990297.1:2720375-4080563 GCA_905147355.2 Apotomis turbidana | reverse complement strand
ATACCCTAACTTAACACATAGGCTACTTTTTAAAATAAGGAGGCTCTCGTAGTATTGTTACCCGGATTTCAACGCGAGCGAAATCGCGGTTAAAGTTAGTTATCTATTAAGTATGGATAAAAAATATTGATAGTTCATACATTGTTAATCGAGGGTTGAAGGGCGCACATTTCAGACGAGAAAAATTTAATCACGATGTAGTGACTACTCGTATATTTCTATCACTCCTTAAATCTTCTGATAAAAGCAATTCCGGCGTCATGGATGAATTTTTATGATTTCTTTTTGACCATAATAAATAATATTCAAAAACAGTGACCTGCTTTAAAAATATAACTATAAAAACAGTTTGTATAAAAACGACCAATTTAAAAACTAAAAAGCCAATTTATCCCTTAATTTAATCCGTGACTCGAAAATACCTCACAAAAATTCTTATTTAATTACCTCAACTTCGCAAAACAGAATTAGAGAAGTGTTTGCGTTTCAAAAACTTCGGATCAATTTGAGGAAAAGTTTTCATTTAATTTCCTGTGCGTTCCCGACAGGAACTCGATAGGCTGTGTGAGTTCGACACCTCAATTTACCTGTTCATTTTACTTTATATTACCTGATTTATAAGGAAAAACTGACACCCGTTAACTTTATATTACCTGATTTATAAGGAAAAACTGACACCGATGGGCTCCATATCGCTGTGAAAAGAGCACGTTTTTTGTAAAAAGACTCCTTTAGCTAAATCTAATAAAAAATAAAAGTAATGAATAAATATTAAAGGACAATCTTAGGGTGAAGAAAGACGAGCGTAATTTTTTCGGTTCTGAGTCGCGTAATGGTCGTGCCATACTAGTGTGACATCACGTGACATGATGTATGGCGCAACCGAAATTACGCGACTCAGAACTCAAAAAATTACGCTCGTTTGGATTCACCCTTACAAATCAACCGAGTCCCAAAGTAAGCAATGCTTGTACTATTGGTACCAAACGACGATATTTTTATTATTTATTATTCAAATAGGTTACACAGCATTACAGTAAAAACCAAGGCACTGTGAAGTACAGAAATACATATAAACAAAGACTTAAAACTAGTTAGATTTAGGCGACACAATGGCGTGGGTCCGTTGCGTCGTCTGATCTGGTGTAGAATACGGCAGATTGCCCCGGAACTGCCGAAACACGACACCCTTCGGCCAGAAGTCTGCACGTGCGATGGTGTCCTGCAGCGGCCGCTGAAGTGCACGTAGTGCCGGTACTATGCAGCTGGTGCACCCTCAGCGAGAAGCCAGTCTTCCGGCGGACGTACTCCACCACATCATCAGCCACGGCGGAGTGATGCAAGCGCGACGCATAACCATCATTCATCATACACTCCATTATACGTGTATAATGAAGTCTTGGAACATCAATGATATTATACGTATTTACGGCACGTGCATACCTACTTCCAAAAAACATTATTACAAAAATGAAACGTGAATAAAATATCATGGATGAATATCAAAAATTCGTGTGGCTCCTCATTGTCGATATAAAGTTTCAAAAGGCTTTTTGTTCAAGCGATTCGCAAAAAACCTGCGTGGAAAAATATAGTTTTTTTATCAGGAAAATTGATCTCAGCACTTTGAACCACGCATACAAACTCAGTTAGCGGCCTCATTCGTCGATGTTGGTTTATAACCATTTGTGCAATACGTCTGTATGTTCGTGATATGCATTTTGCCATGCGATCTAAATTAAGTAACAGTGACAAGCTTTTAAAGCCGACTGTACTTTACTTTGGATGTCCATCAAATGCTCACTGAGACGATTCTAAAGAGCCCAAGCTCGGTAGGATTGCTTTTTCTATTATAGAGTTCCTATGGCCACCTTCCGGCTCCATCATCAAATCAGCCTCATGGTACCATATTATTGTATTGTCATCAAAGTTAAGTAAGTATGCAAAATTTCAGCTCAATCGGTTGACGATATCTATCAGATTCCACCCGTACAAACATACTTTAAACATACATACAATGCCAGTTAAATAAAAGCTTGTAATAAATACCACAGCGCTAAAATAGCAACATGTTACGAGTATAATTTTGGGCAAGTTCAGTCTTCACGATCACTTTACATCGGGCGTGGGCGTGATTGAGGCCAAATGTCTAGTTATTACAAGCTGTTATTTAACTTGTAATGTTTGTATGTATGATCGGCTCAAATCTTGTAAATATTCTTTCAACCACATCGCCAATATCCGATTGAGCGAAATTTTTGTATACCTACGCAATATAAATGACATTACTCGTACAATATTATTTTGAGCTATTCTGTTGATGGAACCGGGTGATAGTCTGTCTTAGGTTCTCTATAATAAAATAATGCAATTCTATTGAGCTTTTTAAAATTGTCTAGGTGAGTAATTGATTCGTGTTTAAAGAAAAATCTGTTATAAAGCCTTGTCACAAAAATGATTATTTGCCAGAAGCTTATTTTACATAAACCTTTGGGGTTCAGGGGTGATATGTAGAAATGGGGCTACTTTGAAAGTTCAAGGTCCAATTTCACTATCCGTGTTCATTTCTATTAGGCACTGAATAACTCGAATAGCAAAATTCGATGTAAATCGACCATACAAATAATAATCATGTAAATCAAATAAGTCCTCAGATTTTTTCACATTTTGAACTTGAAGTGTCATTCACCGAAGTTACAAAACCTATCTTATAAAAACAACAAACAATAAAAAGTGAAGGTTTCGATAAATTGTATTGTCGAGTGTAAGCGAAGCGGTATAAGCAGCTAATAAAAGTAATTTATAGGACTAGTTTTATAGCCGGGTGAGCCCAGAACAGTAATCGATAAACCTATCGCACGATCTCCTTCGTAAATTTTCTTTGCGTGTGTTTTTCAAGTTCTACAAGGCTTTTTTGCCTGAAAACGAGACTTAGAAGCTAAAAGAGATAACTGTTCTCAAACGTCAGCGAGAAATGTCACGTTTATCACGTGATTGATACATAACAAAGCATGCGTCACTCTCATGACTGTTGAAAAGTGACTTCATCACTTATTGAATAGATTTTAACATTCTATCTATTTTTAGGCTTCCGTACCCAAAGGGTAAAAAACGGGACCCTATAACTAAGACTCCGCTGTCTGTCTGTCTGTCTGTCTGTCTGTCTGTCTGTCTGTCTGTCTGTCTGTCTGTCTGTCTGTCTGTCTGTCTGTCTGTCTGTCTGTCTGTCTGTCTGTCTGTCTGTCTGTCTGTCTGTCTGTCTGTCTGTCTGTCTGTCTGTCTGTCTGTCTGTCTGTCTGTCTGTCTGTCTGTCTGTCTGTCTGTCTGTCTGTCTGTCTGTCTGTCTGTCTGTCTGTCTGTCTGTCTGTCTGTCTGTCTGTCTGTCTGTCTGTCTGTCTGTCTGTCTGTCTGTCTGTCTGTCTGTCTGTCTGTCTGTCTGTCTGTCTGTCTGTCTGTCTGTCTGTCTGTCTGTCTGTCTGTCTGTCTGTCTGTCTGTCTGTCTGTCTGTCTGTCTGTCTGTCTGTCTGTCTGTCTGTCTGTCTGTCTGTCTGTCTGTCTGTCTGTCTGTCTGTCTGTCTGTCTGTCTGTCTGTCTGTCTGTCTGTCTGTCTGTCTGTCTGTCTGTCTGTCTGTCTGTCTGTCTGTCTGTCTGTCTGTCTGTCTGTCTGTCTGTCTGTCTGTCTGTCTGTCTGTCTGTCTGTCTGTCTGTCTGTCTGTCTGTCTGTCTGTCTGTCTGTCTGTCTGTCTGTCTGTCTGTCTGTCTGTCTGTCTGTCTGTCTGTCTGTCTGTCTGTCTGTCTGTCTGTCTGTCTGTCTGTCTGTCTGTCTGTCTGTCTGTCTGTCTGTCTGTCTGTCTGTCTGTCTGTCTGTCTGTCTGTCTGTCTGTCTGTCTGTCTGTCTGTCTGTCTGTCTGTCTGTCTGTCTGGCTGTCTGTCTGTCTGTCTGTCTGTCTGTCTGTCTGTCTGTCTGTCTGTCTGTCTGTCTGTCTGTCTGTCTGTCTGTCTGTCTGTCTGTCTGTCTGTCTGTCTGTCTGTCTGTCTGTCTGTCTGTCTGTCTGTCTGTCTGTCTGTCTGTCTGTCTGTCTGTCTGTCTGTCTGTCTGTCTGTCTGTCTGTCTGTCTGTCTGTCTGTCTGTCTGTCTGTCTGTCTGTCTGTCTGTCTGTCTGTCTGTCTGTCTGTCTGTCTGTCTGTCTGTCTGTCTGTCTGTCTGTCTGTCTGTCTGTCTGTCTGTCTGTCTGTCTGTCTGTCTGTCTGTCTGTCTGTCTGTCTGTCTGTCTGTCTGTCTGTCTGTCTGTCTGTCTGTCTGTCTGTCTGTCTGTCTGTCTGTCTGTCTGTCTGTCTGTCTGTCTGTCTGTCTGTCTGTCTGTCTGTCTGTCTGTCTGTCTGTCTGTCTGTCTGTCTGTCTGTCTGTCTGTCTGTCTGTCTGTCTGTCTGTCTGTCTGTCTGTCTGTCTGTCTGTCTGTCTGTCTGTCTGTCTGTCTGTCTGTCTGTCTGTCTGTCTGTCTGTCTGTCTGTCTGTCTGTCTGTCTGTCTGTCTGTCTGTCTGTCTGTCTGTCTGTCTGTCTGTCTGTCTGTCTGTCTGGCTGTCTGGCTGTCTGGCTGTCTGGCTGTCTGGCTGTCTGGCTGTCTGGCTGTCTGGCTGTCTGGCTGTCTGGCTGTCTGGCGGTCTGGCCGTCTGGCCGTCTGGCCGTCTGGCCGTCTGGCCGTCTGGCCGTCTGGCGGTCTGGCTGTCTGGCTGTCTGGCTGTCTGGCTGTCTGGCTGTCTGGCTGTCTGGCTGTCTGGCTGTCTGGCTGTCTGGCTGTCTGGCTGTCTGGCTGTCTGGCTGTCTGGCTGTCTGGCTGTCTGGCTGTCTGGCTGTCTGGCTGTCTGGCTGTCTGGCTGTCTGGCTGTCTGGCTGTCTGGCTGTCTGGCTGTCTGGCTGTCTGGCTGTCTGGCTGTCTGGCTGTCTGGCTGTCTGGCTGTCTGGCTGTCTGGCTGTCTGGCTGTCTGGCTGTCTGGCTGTCTGGCTGTCTGGCTGTCTGGCTGTCTGGCTGTCTGGCTGTCTGGCTGTCTGGCTGTCTGGCTGTCTGGCTGTCTGGCTGTCTGGCTGTCTGGCTGTCTGGCTGTCTGGCTGTCTGGCTGTCTGGCTGTCTGGCTGTCTGGCTGTCTGGCTGTCTGGCTGTCTGGCTGTCTGGCTGTCTGGCTGTCTGGCTGTCTGGCTGTCTGGCTGTCTGGCTGTCTGGCTGTCTGGCTGTCTGGCTGTCTGGCTGTCTGGCTGTCTGGCTGTCTGGCTGTCTGGCTGTCTGGCTGTCTGGCTGTCTGGCTGTCTGGCTGTCTGGCTGTCTGGCTGTCTGGCTGTCTGGCTGTCTGGCTGTCTGGCTGTCTGGCTGTCTGGCTGTCTGGCTGTCTGGCTGTCTGGCTGTCTGGCTGTCTGGCTGTCTGGCTGTCTGGCTGTCTGGCTGTCTGGCTGTCTGGCTGTCTGGCTGTCTGGCTGTCTGGCTGTCTGGCTGTCTGGCTGTCTGGCTGTCTGGCTGTCTGGCTGTCTGGCTGTCTGGCTGTCTGGCTGTCTGGCTGTCTGGCTGTCTGGCTGTCTGGCTGTCTGGCTGTCTGGCTGTCTGGCTGTCTGGCTGTCTGGCTGTCTGGCTGTCTGGCTGTCTGGCTGTCTGGCTGTCTGGCTGTCTGGATGTCTGGCTGTCTGGATGTCTGGCTGTCTGGCTGTCTGGCTGTCTGGCTGTCTGGCTGTCTGGCTGTCTGGCTGTCTGGCTGTCTGGCTGTCTGGCTGTCTGGCTGTCTGGCTGTCTGGCTGTCTGGCTGTCTGGCTGTCTGGCTGTCTGGCTGTCTGGCTGTCTGGCTGTCTGGCTGTCTGGCTGTCTGGCTGTCTGGCTGTCTGGCTGTCTGGCTGTCTGGCTGTCTGGCTGTCTGGCTGTCTGGCTGTCTGGCTGTCTGGCTGTCTGGCTGTCTGGCTGTCTGGCTGTCTGGCTGTCTGGCTGTCTGGCTGTCTGGCTGTCTGGCTGTCTGGCTGTCTGGCTGTCTGGCTGTCTGGCTGTCTGGCTGTCTGGCTGTCTGGCTGTCTGGCTGTCTGGCTGTCTGGCTGTCTGTCTGTCTGTCTGTCTGTCTGTCTGTCTGTCTGTCTGTCTGTCGTCTGTCCGTCTGTCATCAGGCTGTATCTCATGAACCGTGATACTAGACAGCTGAAATTTTCATATTAAATATTTAAATAAATAATAATAAATAAATAAATATTAAGGGACAATCATACACAAATCGACCTAGTCCCAAACTAAGCAAAGCTTGTACTATGGGTACTAGACGACGATATACATAATATACAAATACATATATAGTAGATAACATCCATGACCCAAGAACAAATATTTTGCACAAATATTTGCCCCGGCCGGGATTCGAACCCGGGACCGCCGACTCAGTAGGCAGGTGTCTACCAACCGAGCCAAACGCGTCGTCACTTAAACTTAAACTTAAATTTAAATGGGGCTCCCATAAAACAAACGTGGTCGGTTGCGTTAACTTAGTGCTTCGGTTTGCGTTGGATGGCGCTGCATACCTCATTTGTATGCAGCGCCACACATACTAGGTGCAAACTTAACCCGACCAGTTAACATGGGAAGGGGAAGTGTTTGTACGGAACCCTCGGTGCGCGAGCCCGACTCGCACTTGGCCATTTTTTTTATTACACTAGCTGACCCGGCGAACCTCGTTCCACTTTAGAATCAGTTTATCATGCCTTCAGAGATGGCGTTACACAAGTCGTGGCAAGATCTTAAAATTGACCACATCATGAAGTGACCAATCATTTCCTAAAACATTTGGCCATAATTATCATGCAATACCGAAATATACTTATAAAAGGAATTTATACTTTTTCTGATATTTTAAGAGAATCTACGGGACTCCTATTTCTGGGATATTGGAGTTACCTAACGTGTCTAACCTAAGTAGTTACACCAGTTACTGACCCTGATATTTTTTTTTTTATGATTAATGTTTAATCATTAGGTAGCCGTTCATTTCGCTTATTATTTTCAAATACTAGTTTATTCACTGATCTGACCAGACCACATCATGATGGGCTCAATTTAAGACCTGACCTCGACAAATACCTAAACAAGACGTTCTATTTCCACTGAACTTTCGAGATAGCAAACAAGCTGTGAAACAAACATATCAGCAATGCCTTGAGTCAAAGCATGTACGAATAGTTGCCCCAAAATTCCACCAATGACTACGATACTGCACACAGGTACAAATATTTGTACACTATAAGAGGCAATTAAATTTAGTAACAGTGCGAGCAGGGGTGGACATATTTAGAATCACAATTAGAGAATAACACATGCATCGAAGCATGCTATACATTTTGTATGTAAATAAGTAGATATACTAAAATTTTTTTTAATTGTGAATGGAAATCATAATATGGACCGCGTCAGAATATGTTCTGCTACTACTAATATTAATAATCAGTTCATTACCATACTAGACTTACTACTCGCCCGTCTACTAAACAGCGTTTTTATTTAAATAATACGATTTAAACAGACTATTTCGCCTCATATATTAATAATTGTACACCCTGACGACGTTAAGCGACGTTGTTAAGTTTCCCTTCGGTAAACTTGTTGTAGCGTCAACAAATTGAATATACTTCGGATGCCATATTGTGTTAGATACCCGTTTCCGGGTCACCATGAAAGCTACATGTGCAGAATTCACAACTATACTTTTATATTCGAACTATACCCCTCAAACATTGGCCGCACTTGTGACAGCTGACCCCAGCAATATATCACGTCGTATGAAAACGTCAACCGAGACATATTCGTCGCAATCCGTGGCAGCGAATTTATCTTTTCTGGTGACGGAATTGGAACTTGGAAACGGCGGCGGAGCGGTAGCGAGACCAAAAGGCATACGTTCGTACTTGAAGTGACCTTTCAGACGTCTATTTCGGATTACACTCGAAGACCCATGTGAAGTTACACCAGTTACATCGTTGGAATTGGAATTGAATCCTTATTAGAATTGGATTGTAAACTTTGTTGGCATAAAACTTTTTTCCTTACCGTAGTCGGCTAAAAAGTATCTTATAACCATTTTTATTGTCCAGCTATCCCTGTATCAAATTTAGTTAAAACCCATCCAGCTGTTTTGGCGTGTTAAGCGGACAAATAAATTTTTAACAACATATGGCGCTGTATGGCTAATATGGTGCTAGTGCCGTGCGCACATATGTTTTGCATCGCGCTGAGTTTTAATATTGATGACCGGGCATCGGATATTCGGATCGATATTTACCTAAACTTTGGCGGCGGCTTTGTTTGGCGTATGAGCGAGATAGCAATAGGATTTTGTCAACTTTAGGTAAATATCGATCCGAATATCCGATGCCTGTTGATGACCCTTCTCGGTAAAACTTCCTTTTGTATGTAATATAATTTGAATTTTATGATAATATTAAGATAATTATTATTTTTGTGTTTAAAAATTCTTTTCTTTGTTTTTATTTTATGATTTAAAACTCTAATGACGATCCTTATTGGGTGATCATATTGATTTTTCTGGTTAGTAATTATTTCTTGTGTTTAACATTGTTCCAGTTATTATTCGGATATATTTTTCATTTTGACGATTATGATGTGAATATAAGTATTATATTAGTATGCAAATGAATACAGTTATTTTTACGTGAAATAAATGAAACCAAATCTAATCCTACCATATCGGCACTATTAGTTTCATGTTTTGAGGGATTCAACGCACATTAAAAGCAGCACGGAAATGCATCACCATATAAAATTACTTCCGTATTGTACCATCAAAAAGAGAAACAATGCAATCAAAACTCAATACCTAAGCAAATATATATGAATTAATCTCACCAATTTGTGCATCATTTTCGCCGAATGTAGATTCTGCACACAACACACCCAAACACTGTTTACATTAGCTCCTTCTACTACATAAATTATTGCTCATTTCACACTTCAATGGCACCAGGCTTAACATTTTACTGTCGGATCCATATTCCTTAATTTGCTGACAGAGATCGAGTAATTTTAATGAAGCATTTATTATTCAAATTGTAATTTCCTTAGCGTCGGATCAACGAGGCATCGCTTTTCTAATTCCTCTAGAACAATTTGGAACACTTACGCTTGTAAAACTAACGATAATTATAGACTAATTTACTTGCCCTCGTTTCTAGGCTTTGTTCGATATTCAGTGCTTATTAAAGTCAAAATTAATATTCAACGAAAAGAAAACTAAAATGTTAATTAAAACGCCCTAAGACTTTTATGGTAAAAATCATTTTATAATTTTATAGTGAATGAACCAATTTTTGAATAGCTATTTCACTAAAGTATTACCTACTTAACCTACGTTGTAGGTAATAACGAGCAATCAATAAGAGCCTTAGACTGTAATTAAGGCAACAGAGGATAGCAATTAATTAGAGATGCTAGTAATTATTCATTATAATTATTGATTTTGTTTGACATACAACCGAAATATCAAAATTTTTACACTTTTCTCACTGTGTGTCTACTTTTTCAACCTGAAGATGAATTTTATTCTTAGCCTTATTTGCATACCTGTGCTAACTCGGGGCAAGTTCTAGGGATAGGATATCGATAAAAAAGATGTCGATATAATTAAATTAATATAATTATGTGCCCATTGAACATTCTCGATTACTATAAAGAGGTTCGATGTCATAACTAATTTGATATCGAGCCTCTTAAATTAAGATAATAAAAGTATGAGGATGTCATTTCAATCAAAATGACCATTTACGTATATTATGAAAATTATTTTAAAATAAACTTGTAAATACACGTTTTAATATGTTTTTTCTTTTTTTTTCAAAATGTGGAGAAATAACTAATATTTATTTATGTCGATGACAATTAGATGTTGACAGTAATATCGATATATTTTTTGTCGATAAAGAGTTATCCCAGGTATGCTTATTTGTGTCGACAGGGATAAATCCAAAATTTTCGGGCTAGACATCACTAGTTAGGTTGATTAATGTTATTAAATTTTAAGCAGCCATCGCTTGCTAAAGAGTAACACTGATCATAGCTCGTTAAATTACCAGGCATTGCAAACATCGATCGCACATAACACTTACGTGATACATACAACTAAAACGCATTAAGTCGTACGGACTCTAAGCAGTTTTACTACGTTTCTCCACAATACCGCATTTCGTGATACGCGGCTAAAGACTAGCGCACTCGGAATAGAAGAGAGTAGATTTTCACGCCAGATTGAGGAAAGGCTGGAAAAGGATGTATTTGCGCTGGATATGCTGGAAATCTAGGTTATAGTTTTTATATAGAATTACCATACAATCTAAATACTCTTTATTACACATATAAATAGACAGGGGAATAAAAATACATGAGGTACCTACGTTAAAACAACATGCAGGGGTACACAACAAAATTATTCACCGATATTTGCAAAAAAGTATTTTTTTCATTATTTTTTAATGTGGAAACATCACAATGAAGATAAGATATGAATATTAACGCTCACATTGCGACCTCTGTGGCGTATAACCTTTCAAGTAAAAAGCATGTAGCTCGCGCGCGCGCGTGTGTGTGTGCGTGTTTGCGTGTGTGCGTGCGTGCGTGAGTTCGTGCGTGCGTGCGTGCGTGCGTGCGTTGCAGTAGACTGAATATTGCTCGGAGTATTGACTAAACTGCGTATCAAAAGATACAGCAGGGGAGAGCTCCCAACAAAGTGAATCTTGGCCCGATCTGATCGTGGGAGACTTAAATGAGTCGTTTGCCATATGCTTATGATGATGCTGAATACGTCCGCAATCACTGAGATAAGGCCAGGGCCGCGTCCAGTACACTCAAACTTTATCTCCTTGTGCGGAAAAGTGTGACATGTAATAAGGTGCACCTTGCAGCTGGGGGGCTCTTTGTGACTCCGGTATGACAATACCCGCTTTGTACCGGATTGATCGAACGCTAGGATTACATGTTTGTGGCTCTATTTGTTTTGTTTGTAGACCTTGGGCAGAAAACTTGCGTAATAGAAATAGTTACCGAAATAGAAATAGATACCAACGAAATCCACAATTTTACTTTCATTGACCGATCGAATGTCGATCAACTAATTGTCTAGTCGTTAGTATTTATAAAACTTTACACTCTCGCGCCTTATACAGAATATTTTATTTAAAATAGGCAACCGGAGCATGATAAAATGATTTAAATGATTTATTATTTTACTTTTACTTAATAAAGGCAAAGAAAGAGACCCACCAATGTTTAGACCGTAAATATGACTATGGTGCCTGGCTTATGGAAAATTAGCATCTTTTTACAGCAGTAGTACTGCAGGAGTGAAAAATAAACCATTATTTTATAACATCCTGTATTAATTATTTACAATCTTATCAATCACAACTAATAAAATGACATAAGTGCCATAAATGCCAGCGGATAATACAAACAACCAATATCCAATACCTGCTCTTCTTTTTTTTTAAGAGGGTGTCAACGACTTCACGTGAGAGATCACGTGAAGTCGTTGACGCCCTCTTCGATTAATTGGTACCGGCGCGTTGTTATTTCGTAAACAGATAATCGCATTGACGATCACACGGGCGTTTTTGGGTTGCCTTCGTGCGGGAAACCTCTCCGCGCACAGACGAAGAGCGGCATACCCGTTACTCCTACTTTCTTCGTAATCAAGGATCATATCCACAAATTCCTCCACAGAAAAGTTTAAAGGCATTATCAGTATTTTTCATTTAAATTTCTATCTACTTTATCTGACACACGAACGTCAAACCTCGACTTGAAGTTTAAATTTAAAGAAAAAAGTCCAAAAAAGTGATTTAACCTAACCTCTTTCAAAATAATAATTACAAGGTGACAAATCTAAAATGTCAAAGTGAACTGAAGTGAACTACAATGTTATGCGAATTCCCTGTAATACCTAAATAATGTATGTTCTAAATGATGATTACAGTAAGTGGTTAGTGTTTCGTACAAGGTATGCCTTGTACGAAACACTAACCACATATGGTGGTAGTGTGATAAATTATTGAGTGACAAGTGTTTTTACACTGTAAAGAAATTTTTGACGCATGAATTTAAATAGATCTTAGGTACCTACATAACAATTTTTATTTCATTTTAATTATTATTTTATTTATATCACAATTCTGATTTCACTTAATATTTTAAACTAGTTTCTAAGAATTGACATGGTATAAATTATTCGCATGCAATTTAATTACTATTATTTATATGGACTTTGTATAAATTATTAGTAAGTAGTAAATTTTATTAGCTAATTTTAAATTGTAATTAACGAACATAATGTCCTGATAAATCCCTCATAAATTTTCACATACCTGTACTGGGTTGAACATATCATGGGAAATATTGATTGTAAGATCTTCATGTAACCGTATGTTCCAGTGAATAAACGCTTCATTCATTCATTCATTCATGCGGTCATAGTTGAAATTGCAGTAATCTGATATGATGATTAGATTGTTTACGTTAATAAACTGACGTCTTAGTTTCTACAGGATGTTATGAGAATCTTTAACCGACTGCAAATAAGAGGACCTAAAGTCATGTTGAGATTGAGCAAATTCACAAAAACTACTGAAATTTAATACTATGAGTATGCTATTACAACATACTCCACTTAACCATCAACCAGCTTTCAGCTTTGCTTTTCGTTCTGATACACTGTATTTTTTTAAACTTTATTGCACAAAGCAAAAAGTCAGTAGGTACAAAATAAGCGGACTTAATGCCAAATGGCATTTTCTGCCAGTCAAGCATAGGGCTAAACAGATATACCTACTAGCATTGGTGCAAAGAATAAATTGAATTGTACTGAGAGCATCTGAGATCCAAGTATTTGATATATATAATTACTGCATATACCTTACACATTACATATACAGCCTGTTACCGGCATGCGGGCATTTATTAAAGCTGATAATAATATGATCCATTAGTAATTGTTTGCATGTATTACCTAATCATAATTATGTGAATTAACTGCACATTTAAATTTCTTAAATCCGCACATTCAATGTAGTGGGTGTACAGCGTAATTGTCGTTACTCATATCACGCTGTCATTTAACACTTACTTGTCAATTTATTTACTGTACATTACTGGCAATTAAAATTTTGTTAGAAAGTTAATAAAGCCTGAATTTAAGTTAATTAATTAAATTAGGGTCATGGATACGTTAAAGATCTATGTTACTTACTCTACTTTAAGAAAAGCCTACTTGGCGGTAACACATTATAGAAACCATACTAACCTAAAATATATGTTAACATAAGATAGCATGTCACTTAATATTAAAAGACTCGTATGTATGTATGTAAACACTTTATTGTACACAAAAACAGAAATACATTAAAACAAAAGAAATACATGTACAAAGGCGAACTTATCCCTTTAAGGGATCTCTTCCAGTTAACCTTTGAGTAAATGAGTGCTAAAGACAAATGTAAACGGTAGACAGCCAAAGCAACATGTACAATACGAAGGAGGATAGTTTAACAATAATACTTACACATGAAAATGCAAAAAAACCAAAATAGAGAGAGATAGGCAAACAGTCAATATAATACATAATACGTAATAAATACATATATATATATATATATAAATATAAATTCAACAGAAAAAGTCATAATTACAACAAAAACAGCAACCTATTATTCGTTTGACAGCCACAATCCCTTCAACTTCCCCTTGAGCGATGCAACGGACTGCGTCTGCCTTAGGGCGGGAGACAACTTGTTCCATAATTTCACGGCGCGCACAGCAAAAGACATATCGTAGACATGCGATCTATGCGGTGGGATCGATAGAGCTCGTCATATTTACTTAAAATAATGATTCTAATGTGAATACTTTGATGAGATTGACGTTGTGAACTGATAGCTTAGTTGGTAAAGCAGTATCCCGGTAAAAAGGGGCGTGGAGCGGGTTTGAGTCCAGCCTAGATTGCATTGGATCCGATGATCTTAACATCTTCACGAACAGTAGGAGGCCAAGAGACGTAAGTTTGAACCCTGGTGACACGGTACTTCTGTAGACAGCGCCTACTCTTTTCAACACTGTCAATCCAAATACCCAAACCAATACAACGCGTTGGCTAGCTCTCTCACTGAGCGTAAGCGAGATGGAAGTGCGTGCTCGGAAGCGCGGAAATCATGTTTTTTGAGTTTTGCCATAACATGTGCATTTTATATTGAAAATAGTTTTACAGGTCTTGAGAACTTATAGTTGTGCATTTATTAAGCTAAAAAACATTGTTGAAAACGGAAGGGTTTTAAAGATCCAACCGAAAATATCTAAAAAAAGGTTTATGTTTGAGAGATAAAAGTATCGAGATTATTTTTACCAATCGTGTATTTACGTTTTAAGTTTCTTATTTCCAAGGGACAGAGTTTTAATCACTATAGATGTTGAGATCTAGGATCATTCACCTGACGAATTTTGCATGGGTGGGCTCTTAATATGAAGGCTAATCCTTTGAGCTGTTTTTGGCACAAAACAAAGCTTCCAAGGCCGTAGCATGCAATTTTTACAATGGCTCTGTCATCATCATCATCCAAAAGACGCCCACTGCTGGACATAGGCCTCCCCCAGAGAACGCCACCATGACCGTTCCTGCGCCGCCCGCATCCAGCGGACTCCAGCGACCTTTCAGGTCATCAGTTCACCTTTTGTAGGCAGGCGCCCACGCTGCGTCGTCCGGTGCGTGGTCGCCACTCGATGGCCCCAGCGGCCGTCGGTTCTACGAGCGATGTGCCCTGCCCATATTTGCCACTTAAGTTTTGCTATCCTTCGGGCTATGTCGGTTACATTGGCTCTGTGTCTGTAAATTATTATTTAGTATTTGACATTTATATACATCAGTACTATAGCCCTGCAGTACATTTCTCCACGCGACTTCGCTTGTCGCACGACTTAGCATCACCTGTCTTGCTCGCACGGTATTGAAAGGAAAGTGACAGGTAGTATTTTGTCGCGCGACAAAGACTCGCGTGTATAAAAACTAAGCATAGCTTGTACTATGGGTACTAGACGACGATATACATAATATATAAATACATTACCCATATAGCTAGCATCCATAACCTAGGAACAAATATTTGAGTTCATCACACAAATATTTGCCCTGGCCGGGATTCGAACCCAGGACCGCCGGGTCAGTAGGCAGCTGCACTACAAACCGAGCCAACCGCGTCGTTTAATTTATAAATATCTATCGTTTTTTTTTTTTAATAGTCCTTTAAAGATGTTTAAACATCAGATTTGGCTTAAATGCCTATCACAATCGAAAACTTAATTAATCATTCACAAACGTACACATAAAAATCAATATAAAATTTTCCAACAAAACTCGGAACCAATTCGTCACAGTCGCAAAACAATACCGCAGAGGGGATGTATCAACTCGCCCAATAAATGGAAATTCATATTATGGAACAATTCTATCCATCAGTACATTTCAATTTAAACTTGAGTCCGGCCCCGTTCCACCGAATTTCATGCCACCCTAAGCAATGGCCAACTTGCGTAATTGCTTTCATCGTACCAAAACCTCGATCAAATGACCAAGGCTGAATTCAACTTTTCATATTATATACTTACTAGCTATGCCCCGCTTATTAAACGCTCATCCTAAGGAAATACTAATTTAAACCAAAGATCAAAGCTTAAACAAAAATCGAAAAATGAGTTACCAGCTGGAAGAGACCGGGAATCGAACCCGCTACCTCTGGATTGCCGGTCCAGCGCGTGTAACGCTACCCTAACTCCCAAGCAACCCATCGATTTTTTCCAAAAGACGGTGGCAGCATTACCTCGCTATATTGCAATACTAAGATGCTGAGCGAGGAAGCTGCCAGCCCTTTGGTCACCACTGGTGTTGACGAGCCGTTTAGAGGGCTCCTTAAAAATAACTCTAGCGCTTGGATTCACCACTAGCCTGATTATATATCATTAGGCTAAGCTTGAAGAGTGGGGTCATATTTATCTAAGATTGATTATTACCAAACAAGTAAGTCGAGTAACTTTTAATTACAATAATAATAATAGAATAATCCTTGAAACCAGCCAATCATTTACATTTTATAATTAGTACGTTGTGCGTGACCCGAAACTACCCAAATAAATTAAGCTCTAGGATATAAATATATTATCCTTTTAGTTCAGTATTTAAAGTTAAATGAATACGAGTATCAGACGGACAACGGAGGAGTAGGGTCCCACTTTTTACCCTTTGGGTACAGAACCTTAAAAACGGAATCGACAATAGTTATGCAAATCGAGTTCTTATAGCACAAAATCAATGCATCAGAGCAATATGCAATGCAGACGTTATGACCTTGTACCCAATGTACATGAACTTACTTTTACTTACTGTGCCATCGACGTACATCTAAGAAATCTGCCTGTTTGTTTAAACCCACCGGGACTTGTTTGAAACAAATAAGGATGTTTGTAACTTTAACACAAAGTATCCAGACCGCCTTGTAATGCCGGCTAAAATAACCAAACTGTACAGCAGCACTTACTGTTTGTCCATAAACATATACAATAAGCTACCGGATGTATTTAAGAAGATGCCCATAAATAAGTTCAAACGAGAACTCAAAAATTGTCTTATTACAACAATGTTTTTACTCTGTAGATGAATATTTTAAGTCATGATCTATAAATTAATATTTAATAAAAAAGAACATGTAAATCTTTAACATAATGTTAGTTGTTAATAACCATTATGTTCTTGTTTTGAATGAGATATTATTTAATACTAAGATTAAGATTGTTATTAGGTACTATTATTACCATGTACCAAACTTCACTGCAGCATAAGATTTATAGTTTACGTGTTGTGTTAACAGCAAAACATGTGAGACTGATATTTATAAGACCTATTATTATTTTACACATTTTTTTTAAGTATAATAATTGATTGATTTATTTATTGATTGAACCTACTCAAAATATTTGCATCTATCTGTACTCGTACATACGAAGGATTTTTCTGTCCAATTAGACTATTTGCTCGTTTCGCTTGCTCGATCAAATATATTCTACATATCATACCATAGAACATACGATAAACTCAACTTTTTAACGAATGGATAAACTTAAACGAACGGTCAGCACTCTTACCATGAGTTAACGTGACCGTACTCGCTAGCGACTGCGTAAACGATTTGTATGAAGAATAGTACAGTGCCCCTAGCGATTACTTTGTAGAACTACAATTCTCCATACAAAAGAGAACGCCGCGTCGCTATGAAACCCACGATAAGGTTACAGTTATTTCTGCCTGTAAGTCTTTTAGTATTGGAAGTAGTATTTCAGTATTCTCAAGCTGTAAGTTGTAGTTGGAAGCTAGCAACTTGTTTTCTGCTGACTAGGAACTCCAGTGAAGTTCTGTTTGCCCGCATTTAACTTTATGTTATACGGGATGGCTACAATTTTATTTTTATATCTTGTTTGGATAGTGACACATAAGTATAATATCTATTATATATAATTTATCACTTATACAATTATACATTTGTATTGAAAATCAGTTTTCTATGCAGAGGGATCATCATTTCAGATCATGATTGTCTTTTGTTTTGTATGGGAGCGCCGCGCCACGTAAACCTTCACTTTCCCGAATTTCATTTGTCATAAATGTATCACTCGCCATAATTTTCACTTGCCATAAACTTTTTATTACTTAAATCATAAACTCTTCGGGATTCATGGAGAAATCAGTAGGTTAGGTTTGTTTTATGACAATCCTGAAAAGTATCAGCTTAAAGAGAAAAATTGGTTATGATGGAATTCGGGCAAGAGGTATCGTCAGCTGCCAGCGAATTTCAGATCGGCTTGACTCCTTGGCGCTATATAGATATTTAGCCTCTCTCTGCATCTTTTATCGCTTATATAACGGGGAGTGCTCCAAATAATTGTTCGGATTGATCCCTGCCGCATCTTTCCGCCATCGTTCTACGCGACAATACTTTCATCTTCACCACTTAGACAGTTGGCAGTCCACAGCAATGCGTTTTTCTAGAAATTGCCTACGTCACACGAACACGACTGCATTGTGGGATGAATTGTCACTTGCGGTATTTCAGGACCGATACGACCTTCAAACCTTCAAGAAAAGAGCGTAACCCCACCTGAAAGGCTGGCAACGCACTTGTGACTCCTCTGGTGTTGCAGGTGTCTATGGGCGATGATAATCGCTTTTCATCAGGCGATCCGTTTGCTCGTTTGCCCCCAATGGCATTTAAAAAAAAGTTTGCCTTTGTACATGCTTATATTTTTGAAATGTATTTCTGTGTGTAATAGTTTTCACATTTGGTAAAGTGCTAGCGTTGCTTACATTGGGGCGAGGTCGATTTGTGTAAGATATTTTTCTCAAACATGCAATGGAATGTCGTCATAACGTGCGTTATAACAGGCTTCAAGGTATCACGTTTTGTGCGGAACAACTCGAGAGAACTGTAAAGGAATTTCATACAAAATTTAAGGCCTAGGCCGGGAAGTAATGTTTTTTGTTTAATACGGCGTTTGTGTTCATGAACAGGCTAAACAGCTGAATATTGATTTTTGAATGATGATTTTTTTTTGTGGTGTTTTTTTTTTTTTTTTCATTGCATATATGTTTGAGAAAAGCACGTGTACACATGCCTTAGCCGTGAAAAAGCTTGCCGGCTTCGTATCACTATCAATACCTACACGACTCCCGATCAGACGCCTTCTCCGGCCAGCCGTTGAGGAACGTGTCCAGGTCGTCCCGCCATCTCCGCCTAGCCCTGCCCCGCCTGCGCTGCCCATCTTGTGGCACCCACTCAGTGGTCAAGCTAGCCTATTTTTCCGGGTGCATGCGGCAGACGTGGCTGGCTCAGTCCCACTTTAGTCTGGCGGTAGCTTCTAGTAAGATACCATCACTACATAGTATAAAACAAAGTCGCTTCCTTCTGTCTTTCTGTCCCTATGTATGCTTAGATCTTTAAAACTACGCAACGGATTTTGATGCGGCTTTTTTCAATAGAGTGATTCAAGAGGAAGGTTTATATTTATAATATGTGCATAAATTATCGGCATTGCACCCGTGTGAAGCCGGGCGGGTCGCTAGTTCAATCATAAATTTAGCTACGCTGCTCTACAAAAGCAAAGCTCACTTTGCCAGCATAATCAGCGAGTGAAGCCAGATTAGTGAAGCGCTTTTACCATGGCGGGTTCGTAAACGGAATTTTTGAAAACCCTCGTTTTGCTGGCTTATATGGACTTAGTGAAACTTTGCTTCGTGTACTTACTTGCGAACATTTACATTTTTTGGAGGGAGTAAAGTTGTGATTTCGATAACATAGTGGAATTGGGAATATTATAACAAAAATAAATTGTACCAATCAAATGAGATTTTCATACATACCTAACATACTATGTTTATAATTTTTAAAATAGAGTAATAAACGGATTATGCGCGTATATTAATTATTTGAGCTTCCCTGACGTTTCGGCAACTTTCCAGATACCGTTGTCAAAGGTTGAGTCGACAACTTTAAATGTGTGACAGTTGCGGAAACCCACGAAATTAGTTATATTTTATTAATCCGTATATTCACACAACATAGTAACTCCACCTTCCCTTAATGGTAACTAAAAACTCACACTTGTGAGTGGTTTTGAGACTCACGAGAATTTTCTATGTAAAAAGTAATATATACGGCTTTTTACAGTAGCACGGCAAAATTGTTGCATTTTATATATATAACATAATATGAAAAAAAGAAAATTGGGCAAGTGCGAGTCTGACTCGCGCATGAAGGGTTCCGTATCATAATCCATAACAAGTTTGTTGTATGGGAGCCCCCCTTAGATATATATTTTATTTTATTCCATCCCTGATATCAGTCCAATCCCTGTATCTCCAAAATTTCACGAGATTCGATTGAGAAATACGGCGTGTAGGCGAGAACAACTGGAACATCCAAATATCCGGTCATACGAAATAATTTTGGACTAAGCTGAAAAGTAGACGCTTCGCTCGCTCAGTCAATTACTCAGTTGAAAATATCGCAAAGCTTCGTAAAATTTACATTAGTCCAGTTTACAATTTCCGCACTAGTTCCTATAATTTTAAAGTTTATTTTCAGCTTGGTTACTTAATTAACTTTTCCGCTCACCAACCGCTAGTTGACAGGTGGATTGGCAGGCAAAATCGAAACAACAGGGAAAATCGAAACGTAGCCAGGAATAATCAAGATCAGAATATATCCTGGTTTTAATCATTATCTACCAGCAATATATTGATAATTTTAGCTTTTGTACGGCGTTCTTTTGCATTCTCATCTGTGTTAAAGTTGTCAAAATCAATTACGGTTTAAAGTCGTGCTTTTATAATCCTTTTATGAATATTAAAGCGACTATTTCTTCTGTTACGGTAATAATCTTGAAACAAGAATGACGCTAGAAATGAAAGGCTAAAGCGCTCGAAGAATTATCCAATAGAGTCCACGAAAATCCACAAAAGAGTTTTTCTCAAAATATGCTA
Source organism: Apotomis turbidana (assembly GCA_905147355.2). Lineage (NCBI taxonomy): Eukaryota > Metazoa > Arthropoda > Insecta > Lepidoptera > Tortricidae > Apotomis > Apotomis turbidana. The sequence continues at coordinate 4,059,973 of LR990297.1, read as the reverse complement.
GTAAATATTAACATTGTGCTTCATATAATAGGCTTCGAAGTCTCACGTTTCAGGTGCAGTCGGGGTTCGACACGAAGGGAAGTACTTAATGACATTTCAACCAACATTTCAAACAAACTACCTTTTTGGTTTCAATATCAATCTTTGACACAATATTATAGCGTTCAGTCACAAAAAGGCATAAGCGTTATGTTATGGCATTCGGCCATTATGAAAAACAAAATAACTTAAAGCGATGTTTGCATTTTTTTTTCTTTCCAAACCGATTACAAAGGCCCATAAGGTTTAGTTTTTCAACCAATACCACCAATACATGCAAATAATGTAGATTATGTATATTTTTTTAATTACTTAAACACAATTCATATACTTATTTATATACTCATTCTAGCCTGGTTATTCCCCTGTGCTAAAAACGCCACTATTATAACCCAATCCAATAAATGCCGTTCAATTTCTCGCCCGAGGATTTAAAATGCAGTTTTTTCTCCACAAAAAAGGAAAATTTAATAAAGCTACCAATTGAAATTATTGCTCGGTTCACAGCTTGGCGGGGATAATTGCAATTTGTTAGTTGTTGGTTTTTGCAAACCAGTTTTTCATCGGTTTTATCAGGTTATTATATTTAATAAAGAACTCTTAAAGGTTAATCGAATCATGTCCTGCCTAGTTAAAAATGAAAATGCAGACGACGACGATAGCATTGATAGCGTTAAACATATTTGCTAGAGGTGAGTTCGATGTACTTGAATATTGTAGGGTTCCGTAAGTTAAAATCGCAAATCGAGGGCAGGTACCGCACGAACTATGAAAGCATTGCATATTGCTCGAACGAAGTGATCCTATAAGGGTATTTTTTCCTATTGAGTTACGGAAACCTAAAAATTTTGAATCGTTAATAGAATCACTTCGTTATCCGCTTGTATGTCTGTCTCATCACATTTATGCCATTTCCACGTAAACAAATATTTAAATATAGAAGCGAAAAAAATAAAAACCTTATGCTTCGACAGGAATTGGGTCCCAGGTTTCTTTGGCTTTCCGGACCAAATGGGCGAACTTCCAATTGTTCTATCGAAAGCACTAGCGTAGAATTTTTCAACCAGTTGCTTCAATTCTTGTCTAAGGTTGGCATCGTAGCGCCATCTACCGTAAACATTCTGCATTTTTATAATCGTTATCATCGTCTCAAGTTACGCTGAGATTCGATAGTAGTTAACAATCAATAAAATCTAGCTTTCAGGCGGCTTTTGTTTAGATCAAAAAACAGGACCTTCTAGTCTTTTATTTCCTAACTAAAGCAAAAAACAGAAAACTTCCAAGATTTAAACTCACAAAAAAATTATACCCACTAATTCGACCATTCCAAGCACGAAAACACTAAGTTTTTCATTTGTATGTATGTATGTATACATTATAAATGTAATTAATCCAAGATATCAAAGACCTTTTCCAACAACGCAACTAAATGCAACCTTAATAAAGATTGGAGCGAAAATAATTTCACATTTTTAACGAAACCACGTCTACGCGAGTAATTTGAGCCCTGGTGTTCTACTGATCTCTTCGATTCATTACGAGTGTGAAGGCTCAAGATATCCTGGTCGTATCAACAACGGATAGAAGCCTTGGAATTTAATTAATGTAACAGTCTTATACACTGTAGCTCCTAGTAACATTTATTTTATGTAATTTCGGTATAAAGTAGGCAAGAATTTTAAGTGTCTAATGTGAGTGACTGAAATTTGGGGTTAAGTTTTGGAAGTGTTAGGGTTGTAAAAATGTTTTCTATATTAAAAAGGTCGAGGGAAGTGTAATGTAGTGTTTTTTTCAGTTAACTTTGCTTTTTTTTGTGCTTATCCTTTGATATTGATATTAGAAAAGTATTATAAGGGCAAGGGCTACCCTAAGATCTTAAACACTCATTTTTATTTCCCATTTATGTAACGTTTTGCCAAATTTTCATTTGTCCAAAATCCATTTTTTTCTAAAACTGTTAATTTTTTCTGAATAGTAATTATTTAAAACAAACCTTACCCTAATGGGTTCTTTAAAACGATGTTTATAAAATCCTGAAATTATTACGAGTTACAGAAACAAAATACGTTGGCGAAACGTTACACATTGGAAACCATGTTTCAGAGTTGAGATACTACCAAAACTTTATTTCGTTTAGGTACATAAGAGCCGTGGGATAATTATGCTTCTAAGATGGATAACTGATGAGATAAAGACTTCATTTACATTTCCGCGGACATTACGTCGAGAGACATAAATTAAAACACTCGTGGCAAGTCTGTGAACGATGACGATGACCCTTTATCTTCGCAAAACTACCACTCCGTCTACGTCTACAGACGAACATTTCACATAGTTTTTTAGGGTTCCGTAGCCAAAGGTTAAAAACGGGACCACATTACTGAGACTTCGCTGTCCGTCCGTCCGTCCGTCTGTCACCAGGCTGTATCTCAAGAACGGTGATAGCTAGGCAGTTGAAATTTTCACAGATGATGTATTTCTATTGCCGCTATAACAACAAATACTAAAAATAAAATTAAATAAATATTTAAGGGGGGCTCCCATACAACAAACTTGTTATAGATTATGGTACGGAACTCTTCATGCGTGAGTCGGACTCGCACTTGTTAGTATTTTTATATATAAAGGCAAAATGTCTTGTGCCGTTCTTGGCTAAAAAAAAATATTATTGTCTGTGCCGCGAAAGGAAAGCGAGGTAAAGGAAGGCCAAGACGAATAAGTTACTTTGAGCAAATAAAAGAAAAGGTTAAGTTAAACTCATCTTACCAAGAAGTGAAGGAGAAAGCCCAAGAAAGAAACGGCTAGCGATTGCAACACCGACAAGAGCGCAGCTCTTAAATGGAAGAAGAAAAGTATTTTATTTTTCTTAGTTACCTACATATCCGATTTACCCACATTTAGTTTACATTAGCCACGTAAAATGCCTCATATTACTTTAAACGGGAATTCCTGTTTTGTTTATTTAACTGTAAAAGGTATATAAATAAATATTTAAAATACGAAGTTAAAGTGTAGATTCGTCTTGGCGGGGGCCCAGATTGGGGCTCACGAAAACTTATGTGTATCGGTATGTTTTTGTATTCAACATTCATATTGTATGTGTAAATCATAAGTCGCCTAGATAGGTAGATATTAATAGTATGATTTAAGTGGTTAATTTCTACGTATGTGGCGTCATATTATGATTTAAGTAATTTGTCTTGTTTTTAGTGTTCTTGATGCTCACTGTGACACTATTATACCTACTGTATTTTCTACTTAAGTGAAATGTTAAATTTATTTTGAGAAAATAAAGTTCGTTAAACCCAAAAGTCTCCCAAGTAGCAAACAGGCTGTAAACGAGTCTATGTAGCCATTAATAGTACATTACTGCAGACGCCGGGAAATAAGGGCTTGCCGGCTGAGTAGATAGACGGCCGACCGTAAGGGAGGCCGTCTAGTGATACGAAGCCGGCAAGCCCTTTTCACGGCTAAGGCGTGTATAGTGCTTTTCTCAAACATATGCACTGAAATAAAAAATACACCACTCAAAAAAACATAATTCAGCTGTTCAGCCTGTTCATGAACACATACGCCATGTTTAAAAAAAAGTATTTTTAATTTTCCCTCCAATAGCTATATTTTTTTTTTATATAAGTCGTCCACGTGTGTAGTGTTCGAATATTAGGGCCATTATACACAACTTGGGAATAAGAATCTTAATTTCTATAATAAATAATATACAAGTCTATGGTCTCTGGTGACTGACGTATAGACAGTATTTTAAATTTATTCATTAACACATTGAATCATACAGATTTCTATTCTTATACATATTTGTATTATTTCTAATATCAGTTCGTGTGTACTAGGCATTAACGCGGATATTGTTGGTCCAATGGCTGAATGGGTAGCCACTAGAAAAAAATATATAATTATATTAGCTGTTCATGAACACAGACGCCATGTTTACATTAAAATTAAAAACAAATTACTTCCCGGCCTAGGCCTTCACTTTTGTATGGAATTCCTTTACAGTTATCTCGAATTGTTCCGCCCGAAACTTGACACTTCGAAGCCTGTTTTAACGCACGTTATGACGATATTTCATTGCATGTTTGAGAAAAACTAATTTAAGCTGTATAGGGGCTATATAAACTCTTCTGCAGTCTGTGTGCTACTTGGACTGTACCCCACCATGCAATTTCTAAAATGTCCGTAAATGTGTTAAATAGTTATAAAATACAGAATAGGTGTTTAGGAAATAATAAAGCTATTTTCTAAACGCGGCAATAAAGTAAAAAAGAAATAAAAATAACTAAGTTAGCGGTGTAAACCAGCCAAACCGTTCTCGGCTAAATTCCTTTTGTTTTCAGGCGAACGGAACGGACGATCTCTTTCATTTATTTTCTACACTAGTAGTCTGTTCTGTGTTTTCTTTCTGATTGTATTGATACAGATATATTGAATAAATTGAGTGATCGTAACTCTGTGTTCTAAAATAATACCTTTAGTTACGTTGAAACGTATCACAAAATGGTTTAAACTTTTGAAAAACATAATATAATAAAACGTATATCATAAAAGGCACAAACTTAACGCGACCTATCGCGCGGGTTGTGTATACTAGGTATATCGTCACTTTGGACAACTCTCTCAGATATAAGAGAGATATATGTAGAACTAGAGACCTGGTGGGCAAAATTTTCGTCTCTAGAATCCTCTTGGTTGTAAATATGTTACAAATAAATGTAAAAAAAACAAAACCGCGCTAGATCCGTTGCAAAATGTAATATCCAACATTTTCATGGAGAGAGAATATCATGTTTGCTTAGAGATATTTTTTTATGTGTACGACACCGCTTAGCTAAACTCATAAACGGATCTCAAATGCAAGTAGCGAACGAGCTTACCGGAACTAAGAGACACCCAACTTTTATTACATTACATACGTACATATAAAACTTTTTATGCATATGGAATTATCCAACGACGTCAAATATATGTACTTGCTTACTTTCTGTTTCTGTAGTTAGTAAATATTTTGTAATTTATTTTTATTTTTATATGTTTATTTAAAAAAAATGCGTAAAATATTAAATTTAACCTGGATAAGGCGCATCATCAAGAGGTTCCTCTCTGCAACCCTTATTATTACCAGTACCCTATACTCTGTATACCCTAGGTTAGGTTAGTTATAAACTGTAACTTCATCTTCATACTTATATACTAACTTGACGGAATAATTAATAAATGAATAATAATCAGAAAGGGTGTAGACTGTAAAGTGCGTGAGCAGGGACATAAGTGATTCCATCAGAGGTTTATAATGGAGTATTTATACCAAAAATCCAGGCGTCTAGGGGTTGAACCAAAGGGCCGCAATGCAGAGCACGCACGGCGCGCCGTATGAGACGAAATTCTATTTAATCCTCCTTCAAAGAAGTTTCATACAATTCAATACCATTTCAAGTTATATTTTTTATTTCCTAACTATTTACGTCCTACATGTTCTATATGAAATAGGAACCATTTACAAATAAATATGTTTACCGCAGTATTAAATTTTATTTGAAGCATGACTAAAAAAAATATATCTTTTTTCACACTATATCGATGTATATTATTCAATTAAAGTAATTTCTTTAGTCTATTTCATCGCCTCTTTCCTTATAATTTTGTACTGTTTCCTATGTTAACGCAAATATCGAATACTATAGCGCAAAATTTAACAGCATGGTGTGGCATGGTGTAGGTTTAAGTAGGTGATATTATAATTATTCTGTGCGGTAGTCGTTAATAATCTAATACCTACCCACATTTTAGGATTTGAAATTCCATAACAGCTTAAATTCTCATTAATTCAAAATAAACTAATAAAGTAAAACAAGTCCAGTTCTTTTGTATGTCTCCGGAATGCTCGGTTATTTCAGCGTACGCTTTGTTTTTCAGCGGTTCTCAAACAGTGGCTCGGAGCGAATTCAGCAATAAGTACTGAAAAAAGAACGTAATAAAAACCAACGGTATTTGCTTTTTAAGATTTGAATGCGTTTGGATAGTATTTTAAATGGAAATTTATTTTAAATTGCTTTTCGCGTAGTTTGCTTTCTTGTTCTGTTTTAGTGCAGTGTATTAATTTCAGTCTGCTTATAAAATATTTTTTGTTTTTTTTTTATAATACACTTCAATCTACATTTCAATCCACGTTAGCAGCTATTTATATAGTTCTCTACCTTTTCGCCCAACTACATATTTTTCGTCGAATATTTCATTTCGCCGAAGTATCATTTCGCAGAAAGCATTTTTCACTGAAACTGTAAACTATTTAGGATTAATATAATAAAACAAGCCTAACCTAACCTAACCTGATCTAAAGGATGATATTGACAACAATTATGAAAAATGTACGACTAAAGAGGAATACAAATTCTGCGAAGTGAAACATTCGGCGAAATGAAACATAGTTCGGCGAAAAGGCAGGATACCTGTTTATATATATATATATAGGTACGCGAAATTTACTTGTATTAAACTAGCTTAGAAAATATGTAAGCGAAAATGAAATGATATTAAAATTCTACTCATAAAAAATACAAAGGTTACGCACGAGATAAGAAATTCAGGTTTAACTTAGTCTCACTAACTTAATCTTTCGTATTCTGAGAAAAATTCAGACTTACTGAGCTTTATAATGCCAATTACACGTGTCTGTAACAAGCTGGAGTTCTTTGCTTAGGCCTCGTAGTAACATGACGTATTTGCCGAGACATTTACACTTAGAGCCATTACACACTGCAACTATTAATAAACGCACCTTAGGAGGCGGTCGACACTGCTGAAAATTACTAACGTAAGGTAATTAGATAATAAACTGAAGGGCTAAAGGGGAAGAACTGGCTAAGTCACATTTTCAAAAAAAACTGTAAGTATAGACAATTGAAGTTGTAAAATCTGGTTCGATCAGTAAATAAATAAATAAATAATCAGACGTCACATAAATCGATCTAGTCCCAAGTCAAGCGCAAGCTTGAGTTATGAGTATTAGACGATGGCATACATACAATACAACCGAACAACCGTGACCCAAGCACAAATATTCGAGTTCTACGCACAAATAATATTTGCCCTGGCCAGGATTCGAACCTGATTTGATAACTTAAATTGTCTATACTTACAACTGCGCCAACCACGGTGTGACTAAGTATGGTTAAGTAAAATTAAAAATAATGGTCATAGCCAATTTTTCCCCTAAGGAAAGATCTCTCTGTTGATGACAACTGTATCATTATTATTTGTGTATGTTGGTTTTTTGTGTAAAATGCAAACTAGTCGTCTATACGAACTTTCTCCACGTGTGTGTCACTACGACTGGCTACGAATACGCGCCAATTTTGAACGAACACACACGAACAAACAACATAGGCTAATACCGCAACAGCCTGTCTTTGTGTATTTGAAATACGCGCAATGACGCGTTCAAAATATGCAATGTGTAAAGGCTCTTATTGACGTTTTTATAAGCCAAATGCTCTTGACGGTTACAATGTTAAATAAGGCTTTATCTGGATAAATTGCACCCTGAGGCTGTTGCAAAGACTCGGGTAAACAACGAAGTAATCATTTACCATTGTTATTCATTGGACTATAAATAAGGGAATGTGCAATTGTGGTATATTTATTTTAATATGTTTCGGTGTAACAGTTTAAACTTTAAACTCAAAAAAAATTACATACGACAGGTAAACTTAATTGTAATCCATCTTATTATAATAATTATACTCAGCTCATTCCATGAGAACACTAGATTTTTCAGGATAAAAGTAACCTGTGTTAATGCATGGTGTCAGCTACCTTCAAACCAAAATTTATTAAAATAGTTTGTCGTCGTCGTGTCGTCTTGAGCGTCGTCTGAGCGTCAAGAAGTAACAAACATACACATAAACACAAAAAACTTTCGCCTTTATGATATAAGTGTGATATAAACCACATTCAATAACATAAGCACAATTTCAAGGTACATTTACAAATTAAGTAAGTATTATCTTATCAAGTCACAACATGTTCATATTCCCACAAAAATCGAATCATGTCGCATACAATTGCATGATTCTACGAACGTGCCCAACGAACGGAACAATAATTCGATGTAATCACTGGTCGGTTATAAAACTCGTTAGAGGCTCGTCTTGCGATACCATTGCTGCGGGGCAAGTCACAAGCATAGAGCAAAGCGGGGAATCATCATCAGCTAAAACAATCTTATGATTACTAAATACTAGCTTTTTCCCGCGACTACGTCCGCGTGGAACTTGGAAGTATGGAAGCAACCTCGTACAACATGATAGATATCCACTTAATCACCTTAATTAATAATGATTATTAAAAGCGCCTAAGCAAATGTAAGAGCAATTGCGATTTTGGTCTAATCATTACATTTTCCTACAGGGTCGTCAATGACATCATGAATTACTTACTCACTTTTCAATCTTTTTAGGGATAATTTCCGGGTTGAAAACTATCCTATGTCCTTCCTCGGATCTTAAACTATCTCCATGCCAAATTTCATCAAAATCGATTCAGCGTTTTAAGCGTGAAGAGGTAACAGACAAACAGACACACTTTCGCATTTATAATATTAGTATAGATAGTATGGATAGTATAGATTAAACTCACGTAAAAATTGTGAGGAACGGCCTGACATGTTTCTGAGTCATATGAAGCTCTTCATCAGGGACAGCATCAAGGGCTGCTACGCGACTCGCCGCCCACACCATTTTTTAGGAGAGTGTAAACCGTTTTTATAATTATTGGAGATACTATATAGTCTCACGATAGTTTTTAATAATATTATCAGCTAAATCGTCCACTGCTGGACAGGCCTTTCAAAACAACACTACCATGACTAGTTCTGCACCATCCTCAGAGACTCCAGCGATCTTTACCAGGTCATCATTCCACCTTGCGGTTACCAGTGATGAACTATTCGGCCTCAACTGTCGTCGGCTTAACTAAAAATGTGCCCTGCCCATTCCCACCTCATTCAAGCTATGCCGTTTATTCTGATTCTCATGTGGATCTATTAATTTCTGTTTATTTTTGAAGTGGTTTGTATACCCGAGTTCTGATTCGACAAGTTTTATCTGGGTCATATAATGGAGATATTACATACAATTGCATAATTCTACAATCTAAAACTCTTTAGAGGGTTGTCTTGCGATACCATTGCTGTCGAGCAAGTCACAAGCACTCAGTAGTCTGTACGACATTAGGATGGCCCTGAAGCAGCTTAAGAACAACAAGGCGCCGCGCGCCGGGCGAAGACGGAATCACCTCAGAGCTTCTGAGAGCGGGTGGAACATCGGTACTTAAGGTCCTCCAGAAGCTCTTTAATTCCGTCTTGTCCGAGGGCAAAACGCCTGAAGCATGGAATAGAGGCGAGGTGGCACTGTTCTTCAAGAAAGGTGATAACAGCCTATTGAAGAACTACAGGCCCATCACGCTTCTAAGCCATGTTTATAAGTTGTTTTCAAGGGTCATCACGAACCGTCTCGAACATAGACTTGATGATTTCCAGCCTCCCGAACAAGCCGGTTTCCGAAGAAGCTATAGTACCATAGACCACATACATACGCTGCGGCAAGTTATACAGAAGACTGAAGAGTATAACTTGCCAGTATGCTTAGCGTTTGTGGACTATGAGAAAGCCTTCGATTCGGTGGAAACATGGGCGGTGCTCGAGTCACTTCAGCGATGCCATATTGACTATCGGTACATTGAAGTGTTGAAGTGTTTGTATAGTAACGCCACCATGTCGGCCCGAGTTCAGGAGCAGAGCACAAAGGCCATTCCATTGAGAAGAGGCGTAAGACAGGGGGACGTTATATCCCCGAAACTGTTTACGGCCGTTATGGAAGACGCCTTCAAGCTCCTGGAATGGCAAGGAGTTGGCATCAACATCAATGGCGAATACATCACTCACCTTCGGTTTTCCGACGACATCGTAGTCATGGCAAAGTCGATGGAGGAACTCAGCATGATGCTCGATGACCTCAATCGAGTTTCTCAACGGGTGGGCTTAAAAATGAACATGGACAAGACGAAACTCATGTCAAATGCCAAGGTTGTGCCCATCCCAGTCTCTGTTGAAAACTCGGTACTCGAAGTTGTTGACTCATACATCTACCTAGGACAAGTGGTCCAATTAGGTAGGTCCAACTTCGAGAAAGAGGTCAACCGCCGAATCCAACTCGGCTGGGCAGCGTTCGGGAAACTACGCAATCTCTTTTCGTCCGACATACCTCAGTGCCTCAAGACAAAAGTCTTCAACCAATGTGTGTTACCAGTGATGACTTACGGCACCGAAACGTGGTCTTTCACTATCGGCCTCATCTCAAAGCTCAAAGTCGCTCAACGTGCAATGGAGAGGGCTATGCTCGGGGTGTCTCTACGTGATCGAATCAGAAATGAGGAAATCCGTAGACGAACTAAAGTGACCGATATAGCTCACCGGATTAGCAAGTTGAAGTGGCAATGGGCAGGCCACATAGCACGCAGAGCAGATGGCCGATGGGGCCGAAAAGTGCTCGAGTGGAGAACTCGGACCAGCAAGCGCAGCGTAGGACGTGCACCTACAGGATGGACAGATGACCTTATAAAGGTCGCCGGAAGGCGCAGGATGCAGGTCGCTTCCAACCAAAAGCTTCCTAGGCAAGTCCAAAGGGGAGGCCTATGTTCAGCAGTGGACGTCCTATGGCTGAGATGATGATGATGATGATGATGAAGTCACAAGCATAGAGCAAAGCGGTCAGTCAATAACTATAACAGGGTTCTAAATTCACATAGAATGGTGTGGGCAGCCCCAAAAGATGAACTGATGATCTGGTTAAGGACGCTGAAGCTTAGGCTGATGATGATGATGGATTCCACAAGGCATTGTGTTATGTAATACAAAAATTTATTGTCTAAAGTCGGTTCACGGACAATAATTTTACGAGATAATGTATGCCGGCCAATGGAGTGGAAGAGAGATAGATGCGTCACAAGCCGATCGCTTAGGCTGATCGTGCCTCTCTATCGCCTGTTCCGCGCTCTCGCTTGAACGCCCAGCTCAGGCGGAACGTGACAATCTTCTTCTTCTTAGTCGTTTCACTCTTTACAGAGCGGTCGTGATCAACTGGTAGTACTATTAGAGGCAGATATTGTTCGCAGTATGATTTTACGCCATTTCTCGCGATTCACAGACATTCTGGTGCACTTATGCAAAGGTCCGCCCACAGCCGATTTGATCTGGTCGGTCCATCGCATGGGTGACCTTCCACGTGATCTGGTTCCCTCCACTTTGCCCTGGACAACGTGACAATGAGTCAATGCTCATTGGTGCGTGCAGCCGGCGTTCATCGATTTATAAGACGTTATCTCGTCAAAAAACAAAATCTAAGACCACCTTCTGAAATCAAGAATTCCTCAACGGACTGCCATCGTACTTTTTAAGATAAAACACCCTTATCACTGTTACTTGGGCCCCAGCAGCGTTAATGGGCCAACTCGTTAGCCGCCCGCAGATTATCGGTAAATCTGTTATGTATTTACAACTTACACTTTATAACCGAGTTGATATTGTTTACGATATTTTTATGTTTTTCGACTTAATTGAATTCACATTACCCTAATCAGGAAGGTTCAGAGTTCCGATTAAGGTCGCTAAAGGATTTAGAAATTACTGTAAAGTGGTGACTTGGTTTTGGTATTTTTACAATTTGCAATTTTTTAGATCAAAATTTAAATAATGCCATATGTATTATAACTAGAATGCTACAAACTTCTTCTAAGTAACCCGTTTTCTTTCTTTACCTACCTTTGTCGGATTAAAATAAAAAAAAAATACTTACCATTTTTGGTTCGATCTATCCACTGTACCAAAAGTGGTAAAATCCGTTCCCCCGATTTTGGCATGATAGATCGAATAAAAATATCAATGAAAATAAAAAGGAGTAAGGGGAAACACTGGCTACGTAATTTTTTTTAATATTTTTTTTTCTATGCTTAAAATTATAAAATTATAAACCGTTTTTATAAAATATGATTAAAAATGACTCAGGATAATTTTAATAATATTTTTTTCTATGTTCACAAAATTCGGCAGTGCATCGTTTGATTATCTAAAACCGAAATAACTAACTCGCTGAGTCCCGATTTTTTTGCTATATATTTTTTTAACTTTACAGCTATTATTGAAAAAGAAAGGATTTACCTAAGCTATAAGTCACTTTCGAAAAACATGTAGGGGAGACCGGGGTTGGAAGTCACACGGGTTGGTTGTCACAGCGGCGATAACTGACAACTAAAGGCACGAATGAGTTTACCGACCGGTGTCCAAGGATCACGAGAGCTAAACCGCCCTCCGTACTTTACTTCAGTCGGCTACGGTATGTTGTGACGGAGCCACGTTCGTTTACTTTTTTCCGCCAGTAAAAGTATTTTTTTGTGCATCTGTGTTTAATCTCGTAGGTACACTTTTATTTTGCATATTAATATGCTTCTTCGTGTATTGTTCAAGTTGAACTTGTGTATAATCATATTGTTATAAGGTTTTTAGTGGAAACATTCATTTGAATTTATATTGTAAGATTATTTTCTAAAACGTGGTTGGGGCAGGTTGTCTCAGGTCGAGGGGGGCTGGTAGTCACTTGTGACTACCTTATTAGCTGAAAGCGAATTTAGTTTTTGGGTGTTTTTATTAATTATGAATACGTATTTCGTTACTTTCCTGGTCACAGTGACTTACATACATCATTTAAGTTTATATAAGTTACTAGCTGAAAAAAAAAATGATTTTGAGTTTTTTTTATTAATTACGAATATTTCGTTATTTTCCGTTACAGTAACTTACATATAACATTTTTGTCTCCAATAAGAAAAAAACCCGTTTGATATAAATGTGTGTATTATTGTATATCCCTCATATTTTACTATGTGATTACGTACCCCAGCACCTGTGACAACCATCCCTGACACGGGGTTAAAAGTCACATTTCTCTTTTTTCATAAAAATAAAAATATTTCCTCCGTACATAATGTTAGTGATAAAGTATTGATATATTTTTAAACTCAAATAAATACACTATCCATTAAATTATCTTTTATTATCCCCAACTAAAAACAATAGTACTAAAAATGCAATAGAAATAAAATGTGACTTCCATACCCGGTCTCCCCTACATAGTTAAAGGCTTAATAAAAAAAAATTACGATGGCTTCTTTTGTGTTACGAAAGTTACTCATACAAAAGATATGGGTAACTATCGTCACACAAAGGAATCAATTATGTTTTGTTTGAATTAAAGCCCTTAACTAAGTACATGTTTTTTTGAAAATGATCCATAAAAGGATTTGACAACTTCAATCTGTACTGTAAAATTTTGAAAATGTGGCTTAACCAGTTCTTCTCATAACGGAGATGCCACTCGGTGTTAGCGGCGAGCGGCGCGGGGCGCACTACGTGTGTCTCGCTCAACTGCTCGCCGCGCCGCTGGTTCCCAAAGTCATGGCACTCCGTTAGCACTCTAAATGTCAATACGGTTGCATTGTACGTATAGAATATCGCAGGCACAATTAAATAGCGGCGCGATCTCAAACATACTGCGTTAGAATCGTCGAATTTAGCTCAAAAACCGTCAGAATGCAGGTTTAATCCCATTTCATGTCGAACTGGCACAGTGAACGAAATCGGAACCAATTTTGTTCTAAAAATCGTGTTTTTAACACCGAGCGTTAAAACAATTACTGTGTGAAAGCTTCAGCCATTCACTATTTTGATCACAGTTCCGCTTCACAGTTTCGGTTAAAATATATTTGTTTTGTATTTATTAATAATAAAGTATTTATTTCAGATAGAAATCCATAGAGTATTAGATTAGCCAGCATTTCTTACACCTAAGTTAGTGACAAAATTAATGGGGCAATAAATAGTAACATTAATAAACATTAAATCTACATACAACAAACTATAACAACGATACAATTTTCTGTAGTGTAATGGCCTCAAAACTGTCAATGATCGTCTTAGTGAACATTCCTGAGGCACTACACTTCCTAGGCAAACCCTTCAACATTCTGAAGCCATTATTATATTGGACTCGTATAGGTAGGGCTGCCATCCATCCGGGTTTCTCTGGATTTGTACTAGTTTGGAGGCTGTCCGGGGTCCGTTCGGGGGGGTTTTCAATAAGTGTCCCGGACACATTTTATGTGACTGAAAAATAAAGCGATTGTTTTTTAATTGATTAAAAGTGAATCAGAGCCGAGATACCTACAGAATTAAACTCAGGTGTTTACAATGAAGCGAAAATTGAAAAATTTAATGATTCGGACAGGATTCGAACCTGCGTTTCCAACGGCTTTCCGGGCCAACACAGAATCAGATGTCAGAGTCATTGAATTTTTCAACCAGTTGCTTCGACATGCCTTAGGGTGGCATCGTAGCGTCATCTACCGTAAAGATTCAGACTTTTGTCTTACGTTAGTAGAAGTTACTGCTTTAATAACAATTATTAATTTGGGTGTAGCATATCGTTACTATCGATTCTCAACACAATTTGAAATGATAGTGCCGACTATAAAGTCCGGGGGGTAATTTGACCAATTTTAGAGAGATGATGGAGATCTCTCCAATTCATCGCCATCTGTCACTTTTGACGTGTCCCTATACTTTGACAATTGGCGGTATCCCTAGAACATCGCAACTTCGTTAATGCAGTCGCGCTTAATTTGCGTTTCCTTTGTATTGACGGCATAAATAACAGGCACATACTTTAACATGACCGTGTAGTGCTAAAACTTAGTCAATTACGTTTCGTTCAAAACAGAAATTCTTAATATTTTTGACAATTAATATCGCTTTTGTATTTCAAAAATTGAGATGAGTTATGTCAATTGAAGCTCATTGCATTTTAATGACAGTTCAAAGGCGATATCACTATTATCTAATAGAGTTTTGACGTTTTGCGATCTCTCAAAAGGCATCCTCGAATTAGGTCCCTGAATATATTTGCGGTAGTAATAATTAAACTCAGGTGATTGGTCGATATCGCACTTCTCCGTTCCAGTGGAGACGCACTCTAAATGTGGTAGACTCAGATAAAAAATATAAGCCTACTACGTAGTAGGTGCCGGTCACCTCGATCGCGTAAAACTATTTTTTATTGTAGTCAGGTAAAAAATAATAACCATACTTGGATATATAATTATAGCATCCAAAGATGGTTATTACCGCTACAGCTATCCCCATACCAAAATTCAAATCCGTCCAGGCATTTTGGTGTAATGACGGGACAAAGAAACTGGCAAAAAAAGAATGCCTAAAAACTCAAGTAACATGCTCACACTCAATTAAATGGGTAAAGTCTGTTTTAAAATTAAAAAAGAGAAATTTAAACAGTCACCTAAAAAAAAACTTAACCGGCAATTTACTTTAACGCAACCCTTCAGGTACCTTGTAGATACCGTCCCGACATCACCCTGTACGCAAGCCTTACGTATTTCCGCGGGTAAACATCCCCCTGGGGCCAAATTCGACGTATCACACTAACATCTATCCGAGATATACGAATATGTCTGCACTAGCGGTATGTGTACTCTACACAGTGTACACTACAGGTGTTATTTATCGGGATACCATATTAAATTCTTGTCGCCGTATGTAGAAAATATTTTGTAGAATTACACAGGAAATCCAGCACAAAGCGTAATAACTTTTGCTATCTCATTGAGATTTACAACATACACACACACGCGCACACACACTCACGCAGAAGCAGCTAACAAGGCTTTGGCCTTTTTACAATTTTCATAATTTTAAAGCAAAATTCATAAATTTCCATATATTATTACTAGAATACGCTACTAACTTCGTCTAAGTAAACCGTTTTCTTTCTTTACTTATGTCGGATAAAAAAAAATTACCATCTTTGGTTAGATCCACCCATGTACCAAAGGTGGTTAAAATGGCTCAAGACGTCTTTCTTCACGCAAAAAAGCAGCGGTTGACATTTGGGCTACTGTTAACAAATCTTATTTTTTTTTCAGTGCTGATAAACAGACACGCACGTTAAATTGATGGGGCTAAAAATGTATATATTTTGCCTTTGACTACATACAATATTTTTGAAAACGACATATCTATCGACTCACTCTTTTATAAGACGGATTAATATTAAAAAAGACTTAAAAAATCGGACCCCTTTGGCATGGTCCCGAAGACGCTGGCAGCATTGCCTCGCTGAATAGCAATCGCTAATGCGTTGAGCGAGGAATTTTATTGTTTATTTTTGCTCAATACTCTACCCACAGGTTATCTGGAACAGATCGCTCTTTAGCGATAAGACCGCCTATTGTCTACCATTTATAAATTAAGGTTTCAATTGTAACATTTTTATTGTTGGTGTGTGCAATAAAGAATTGCTGTATATATCGCAAGTCTTCGTCGAATTATGCCCCTGTATATTAGGCAAACACGGTAGCGCGATAAAAATGGGGTGTTATATAAATTATTCATAAAAAATCTTGACGCAGTGCCGTGACGAAATAAATATACATAAAAGCGTGTATTACGAAACGGGTAGTCTTTCGTTCACGGTGGCGATTATAGTGGATGCGTTGGGAATGGTTAGTTATAAATTGTAATAGTTATGTTATGCAGCTGTAGAAAGTACAATTTTTTAAGGGCATTGGTTTAAAACCTTTATAATAATAATACTCACATGAATATTTGTCCTTGCTGGGATTCAAATCCAACCTGAAATATTATTACTGACGTTAGTCCAAACAAATGGTATATTTATTTGTATATATCCCATCCAACCAAATCCAATTCTAGTATGTATATCTTTTGGCCTTATGATTGACTGGTAGATAATGCAATTTGGCATGATGTCCACCTTTTATACCGACTTCTCTGTTTTGTGCAATATAGTTTAATAAATATGTACTAAGATTGATTACAATCTGACCTGACTGAAATGACTGATCCTAAATCGGGCTGATCCTAAAACTGATTTTATAATACTATGAAAGGTTAACTGGAAGAGATCCCTTATAGGGACAAGTTTGCCTTTGTTCCTTTGTTATTTGTAATACAAAGATGTATTTTTTAACTGTTTTTGGTACAAGAAAGTGTTTACTTACTATTAGGAACAAACTTAACTTTTACGGCAAGTTTAAAAAAGTTTCGACAGTTATTATGAAACCGGTACATCATTATGAAATTCGCGTGTCACCGTTATATGAAGTTTATAACAAGCTTGAAGATGAACCAACAAAATACACCCAACTGTAAACTCTACCAAAAATATTCCAACATATTCAACGACGACAAATTCGGACTTGTACCTAAAGATGCGGTGTTGCATTTGATTTGATTTTAAGGCGCTTCACACCGAACCGTTTAGTAACATTTGCATTCCCACAGGTATTTCCAGTTTAATCCACTACATCGACTCTCAAAATTCAATTGAATTCTGAATTCTGACACCTTATCGCCAAAAAATAAAACGCCGTAAGTCCTAATCATTTCCTACTGAAATACGCTATTTTAACCTGGATGCTTCCACCAGTGTCAGCAAGTATCACACCAAAATCCAAGCTGTACAAAGCCGTCCCTTTCACTCAAAGCTTACATAGCATATGCGCGAAAGGGATGAAGCTAACAATTCATCGGACTTGTAGCTTAGGAGTTACTGGAGGCATGCAATCTCTTAGATAGGTTTAGGATCGCTGGAGAAGCGAATTGTGCATTTTGGCTAGTGAACTTTACCGTTTCTTGGTAAAGAAAATGACGTATGTTTTATTGAAATGTCTATGAAGTAACGTCTTTGCAATTTAGTTCCAGTGAGGTGTCTGAGTTTGTAAGAGACGGTTGAAGTTTGTTGCTGTGCAAATGAAATGAAGGAACGACAAAAACGATGCCAGCATATTGTAAATTTTTTAATGAAAGAAACCTTTATGGAATTTTATAGGAAACCTTTCAATGCTGGTCGCTATTATTTATGTATTTATTTATTTATTGAAAAAAAACAGGTTACATGACATTACAGTATACACCAATGCGTCATGAACCGAACAATGTTTATTTCGACGGCGAAACGGCGTGGCCCCGTTCTTCCGACATCTCAGGTGTTGGATTTGGTAGGTTGCCCCGGAACCGACGAAACACGACACCTTTCGGCCAGAAATCAGCACCAGCGATAGTCTCCTGGAGCGGCCGCGGCACGCTCACTACAAATGAGCTGAAGTGCACGTAGTGGCGCGAATGCAACTGGAACACCCTTAGCGAGTAGCCGGTTTTCTGGCGAATATAATCCATCCTACGCTCGATTGGGGACAGGTTCGACTGTCACTACATAAGACGCTGTTGAGAACAGCAAGTGTCAAAAAGCGTGTATATTGTGTAAGTTTTGGTAATGTTTATTACTAATAATTAAGATACATATTTGTACTAAGAAATAATATGAGTCGCCCTTGTTACCCGAAATAAACGATTTCAATTTTCATTTCATAAGAGTATTCGTAAGAGAGAGAGAGAGATGTCAAACCGCTTACGTACGGGCAGTTAGAAAAGATAGGGATAAGATGAAAGTTCGACGAGTTGCTTAAAGTATCAGTAGCTTCTACAAATAAGCTCCTGACGCGTCCACGTAACTTTAAGCCGTGGCTGTCAATTGACCGGTGGATCGTAACAAAATGGCGACCAAAATGATGATACTAGCACGCGTGCACGTTTTTGTACTTTATAATGCGCACTTCACACATACGTTTGATACCTCTTCTAAGAATCCATACATTAGGTACAAAGCGCATGTTGGACACATAACCAACCATGCAATCGTCCCTATCCATTTATGATAGAATGCGTTTGAGATTATATTTTTATAATAACTTAAATGTAAACGCAATCGAGATATTTTGTTAAATTAAAGCAGTAAAGTCTGCTAACGGAAACCAAATGTTTAGAATGAATGAATGGGTGGCGCTACGATGCCACCCTAAGGCATGCACGAAGCAACTACTTGAAAAAGTCAATGGCTCTCGCATCAGGTTCAGTGGTCCAATAGGTAGGACGCCCGTGTTGGCCTGTATTATATTTTGAAATTTTTTGCTTCATTCTATACATTTAAGATATTTTGTTGCTATGGAAACTTCGACATGAAGCTCTTTTCACACACTTCTGAACGACTTCTCACATTTTTATCCACCCCGCCATAAATGTTTGATCTCCCGACACCAACAATTTAAAAACACATAACCTCACGTTGCTCGTAAATTAAATCAGGCCCAGGGGAGCATGTTTTATGACGCGCCAAGCCGCGTTTGATTAAAGAGTTTTTGGGGTTAAAATGTTTTTTTGTTGTATAGGTAATACATTTCATGAAATATTTGATACAACATAGTCAGAGAAATGTTGCTTTAAACCCGCACCAGACCTTCCGATCCGATCCGATTTATCGCAACAAACCTAACAATTGCACTACACATTATCCGATTTCTTCCGATAAATCGGACAACTGCACTACACATTATCCGATTGCTTCCGATCGGTCCGATCTGATCGGAAGGTCTGGAGCGGGTTTTATAGAGATAAGATCTCTGACTATATTTTGTCTTAAAAGCTTTGCAGCAAGGAATATTTTGTACTGTATGTGAATTGCATGTATGCCCTCATCTTGATGCACATTTTTTAAGCAACAATATACAATTAAGCAAGTCTAAACATGACTTTCAGGTCCAAGGAACGGTACCGCGTCACCGCGACCTGGCGATCAAGCGACTGTCATCTATCATCGACCGCTAGCATCGACCAAGGCAAAGTGACCATCGATCCAACTGACTCGGTCATTTTTGCTGCATTTCTGCTTCGAAAACGGTAGCACTTCTATCGGGTCACGTCATTACCTACGGAACAACTGGGTCGCATGACTGCTCGCTGCTGGTGCTACAATTAGGTCACCTGACAGTCGTTTGCATCCGTTTCATATGCAGAAAGCAGTTGGTCGCGGTGCTAATCGTTCCATGGCTCCCAAGTCATAATAGAATGACAAGAGTTACGCTACAACACATTATCGCAACGTTCGTCATAACGAATTAACGTAAAAAAAATGTTGGGCCTTAAAACTGGGATGAGAAGACGATAACTCTTATACACTAGAGTCTAAATGGTCGAAAACTCGGCGGTCCAGAGGATTTGTTTACCGCGAACGCTCCACATGTGGAATTAGACGTGTGCGCCGCGCCGATCGGCGTGAAATCGGCGTGGCCTTTGTGTACTTTGTATTTATGCGCATACAAATAATGTTACCTGTATTTTATATAAAGTAACCTGTACTTTGCGGCGGCGTACACTACGGCGGCGGTAGAAAACCGGCGCGGCGCACACGTCTCTGTGGAATGTTCGCCTGCCGAAATTTTCCTCGGAGGCTACAGTATGGGATTCTTCAAAAGGGGAGTGAGTAGTTTCTTAAATGATTGGCAATACGTGCCACGCGCGTGGATGCTCCTGGCGTCGCAAGCGTTCATAGGCGGCGGTAACTGCTTAACAGGTGGGCCACGTGATTGTAAGTCAACGTCGTTGTATGAAAAAAAAACTATGCAGACAATAACTTCACAATATAATTCGTTCTGAAGCAAATGTAACGTATAATCTCGAAGAATAGACCAACATAACCAAAAAAATAAGAAGGCAAAAGTGTCATATCAAAAAACAGCCCCTCAAATAAAATTGTACTGAATATTCATGGTCTCTCCCGCAAATGACGTTGTAAACCGTTAGATTTTATCGCCCCTGGAAATATGTAAGACTGCCGTAACATCTTCATGTTTAAGGTCGGTAAGATACTGGGTAATTTTGAAGTTAGGGAAATCTACTACTTACTTGTATTACAACATAAGTAAATATTTTATTACCTAGTATTTTTTAGTGGCGCAGTCAGTAGGACAAGTCTTCATTTTGTAGTCTTTTATTATGTGTTTAGTGATAAGAAGTGCTGCATATTTTTTTTTATTGCGATATTCATTTTGTTTAGTCACTATCTAATCTTAATAGTCTTATAAACTGTTAAAGTTTTAGAATAAAAAAAAACCGGCCAAGAGCATGTCGGGCCACGCTCAGTGTAGGGTTCCTTAGTTGCTCATCCTTCACAATAAAATGCTGTTTTAAGCCCGAGGTTTACGTTAAGAAAGATTTTAAGCTCTATAAAAAGGTCGTAAACGCCCTAGAAGCTGTAATCACTTATTACCTTCTGGAAGTCAACTTACGACCTTTTAAAGAAAAAATATGAAATTTGGCGATAACTCAAAAACGGCTCCACCAATTTTATTCAATATAGTTTTCATTGATAAGGCCTCAGAAACATGAATTTTTCCGATTTTTTTTGATCCATTGTTGAAGAGGGCGGGGGAGGGGCACTATTTTTTTGTTTTTAGAGCGAATATTTACAAAACTGGCTTTATCAAAAAATAATGTTAGAAGACCCCTATTATTTTTACAAGACCTATTCAACGACAACCCACACACCAGTGTTGAAAAGAAAAAAAAATCACCCCCACTTTAGGTGTAGTCGAGAGGTACCAGAAAAAAAAATTATTTTACCGTTCTGTCGGCGTTATACATACACATACTCATACCAAATTTCAGCTTTCTAGTACTAATGATCACGGAGCTAAACCGCGGACGGACGGATGGACAGACGGACAGACAGACATGGCGAAACTATAAGGGTTCCTAGTTGACTACGGAAGCCTAAAAATTGGTCATGATTTCAAGAAACACCCTAACTGCGTGGTTCACGTGTTTTTTTTTCGTTTGAACGTTGATTCAATCTCTAGTCAATTTTCGACTCGATTTTTTTGCGACTTATATCGATACGGGGATAGCTGGACATCCAAAAATGGTTATAGGGAAAAAAATAACTACCCTACTGTAAAGAATCGAAGAAACAATAGACCACGTACCGGCTTGCACCGTGGCCCGCTTCGCCTCCCGCGTACTTCTTCTCTTATCCTCTCTTATCTTCTCTTCTCTTCCACTTTCTTCCCTTTGCGCACTACATACACGCGCATTCATATTCACTCACAGTAACTCACACTCGTCATTTGAATGTAGAGATGTGCCGTTCTCGAGAACGTTTAGCGATCTGTATTGGGAAAGAACGTTCTCAAGAACATAATTGAATGCATCGCCATTTTTTAGTCCTTTATTCTCTACTTTTGACATATTTTGCGCTACTTTGACATTTAAGAATTGACGTCAGTTTGAATCCGTACACCAACCGCGTCCACAGAACAAGCTACCATGTAAATCTGCTCCCAAGTTGACGAGATTACCTCGTTCCCCTTTTATGTTATGCGTGTACCGAGAATATTTAATTAAACAATTAACTGCTACTGTAATCAAGCTCCCAACGACATGTGAATGACCTCTGACCTGGAACGATTAAATTTAATTGTTAATAAGGTTTAATGAGCGTTATTAAGTGAGGGAATGTATGTGGCCACGAGAAACGTAATATAGAAACGTATGGGTTAAAATTATATACCATAACCTAAATTAAAAATTAAAAACACCCCCGACACAACATGAATTGTCGCTTGCGGTATTTCCGGACCGATACGACCTTCAAACCTTCAAGAAAAGAGCGTACTCCTACTGAAAGGCCGGCAACGCACTTGTGACTCCTCTGGTGTTGCAGGTGTCTATGGGCGACGGTAATCGCTTTCCATCGGGCGATTCGTTTGCTCGTTTGCCCCCTATGACATAAAAAAAAAACACAAGTCATCATGAGACCCTCATTCAATGAGTGAAATAGAAAATGCTACTAAATCTGAACATAACTGCAGAATTTGATATTCTTAGCTTCAATATTGGCTGAAATCTTGTCACTTGTTCCAATTAAAGCTGAATATCTATGAAACTACTGGTCTGATTTCCACCAAATATAGCTAAGAACCA
Organism: Apotomis turbidana; assembly: GCA_905147355.2. Classification (NCBI taxonomy): domain Eukaryota; kingdom Metazoa; phylum Arthropoda; class Insecta; order Lepidoptera; family Tortricidae; genus Apotomis; species Apotomis turbidana. The sequence goes on along the minus strand of LR990297.1, from coordinate 4,036,959 downwards.
TCTCGATCATCTATGTGTCTGTCTGTCACGTCGTAGCTCCCAAACGGATGGACCAATTGGAGTGCGTTTTTTTTAATCGTAAGACTTGTCCGTCGAAATGGATCATAGCTATCTTTGGTGGAAATAGGACCAGTACTTTCCTAAATATTCAGTTTTAATTGGAACAAGTGACAATATTTCAGATAATATTGAAGCCACAAATTCCAAATTTTGTAGTTCTGATGGCCATTTGTATGGAGCATCGCATTGGGAATCTGTAATGAGAGATGTTATATTGATTTTTTTTTTTGCTAAAATAGTGACCACGATAATGTAATCGATTATAGTTTGCCAATTTTACCCTTAATTTGACAATGTTCGCCAGGATGAACACACTCTTTGACCATCTTTTTATATTTTTGTTCGAACGAGAATTGTTTGCTCTATTCAACCTTAACGAGGCTTGAACTAGCGACCTTCGTTTTTTTTTTGTCAAATTAAGGGTTAACTATTGTACACTTGCGAAGTTAAGAAAAATAGTCGCAGAAATAATCCATTTCAATCGTGTACGGATATAGACACCACGAAGTCTTTCCCTTGGGTCTTACGTGACTTAGTCAGGATAAAACCCACGTAAAATATCCAAAGATTAAGCTAGGTATAGACTTATGAGCGTTTTTCAAAAATAGACGACATTTTTTGTGGTTTTTTTATTCGATGCATGCGTATTTTTTGTTGGATACAATAGCTATATTTGTCATAATTAATAACATTAATAAAAATATGTATTTAAAACCAAACAATGGACCAAATTATAAAAATACGATAAATATATATTGTACTATTAAAGTATGAGCAAATCTAAAACTCTAACAAAACTTTTTAAGCAAAAGCCAAAACATAAAAATATAAAAACATTAACATATTACAGCAAAATATAGTAAAACCACTACAAAATAAAAATTATTATGATGTATTCAAGTATATATTTATCCATAAGTATGTAGGTATATCGTCGTCTAGTACAAGCCTTCTTCGATACTCAGCTACGTACTAATGTCAATTTTGTGAAGTTCGATCATTTGTTCATTTATGTAGGTACACAAAACAAAACTTTTTAGTCATAAATGTACAATAAACCGAACTTCACAAAATTGACACTTGTAAGTACCAGTATACGTAGGAGGTATCGTCTTGAGTTTAATTTGGGACTAGATCGATTTAGCGTGAGTTTGACTGATATTTATTTATTACAAAAAATTGAGAAGAAAATCCCTGAAAATCCGTAACCATTAGCCGCGTCGCGGTGATTAGGATGATGAAATAATGCTCTCAACTCGCTCGCCGAGACAATTTCATCCACACACGCGGCACATCATTAATTCACCCGAAAAGATTCGTGCAATCTCAGCTCTCGAACGGGCCAGAGGGAACCGACTGTTCACTTAAATTCCTATCATAAGCTCACAATGAGTATTTTTTTTTTTTTTTATAGTATGGATAGATGGCATGAGCTGTCAAAATGCGAGTTGCGTTGTATACCTGTCTCGCTTGTGAACTGTAAGTATATGCACGTTTATTATAGTTTAGATCTAATTTACTTAGTGAACGTTACAAAAGGAAAATAATCATAAAAAAACTGAAGAAAATCCTTAACCCTTCATCAGCCGCGTCGCGGTGATTATGATGATCAAATAATGCTCTCAACTCACTCTGCCGAGACAATTTCATCCACACACGCGGCACATCATTAATTCACCCGAAAAGATTCGTGCAGTCTCAGCTCTCGAACGGGCCAGAGGGAGCCGACTGTTCACTTCAATTCCGATCATTAGCACAAAATTAGTATAAAATAACCTAAATTTTAACTTTTAAACACCCCTGACACAAGTAGGTCATCCTTAGACCCTCATTCAATAACTGATATAAAAAACGCTACTAAAACTGAACAAAACTACAAAATTTGGAATTTTCAATATTGGCTGAGATCTTGTCACTTGTTCCAATTAAAGCTGAATATCTTGAAAACTACTCTTCCTATTTCCACCAAACATAGCTGAAAACCATTTAGACGGACAAGTCGTTCGATTAGAAAATACCGCACTAAAATTGGTCCATCCGTTTGGGAGCTACGATGCCACAGACAGACACACATACACAGATAACTACACATGTTAAATTAAAAATGATATAAAACAAAATTTCACTGATGTAAGTGTAGGGTATACAGACATTTATAGATAAATAAATGTATCCTCGAGCCGCCAGCTACCGCGCATTACAGTGACAGACGTCACCGGTGGCGGACGCACTGCAGGTTTACTGAAAGCCCGATTAATGTGTTTATTCAAGTATCTAGGAAACCCTAGTGAACACTACAGTAAGTATTTAATTTACCGCCAAACAACCATATTAAGTCTTAATTGCCCTGTTAATATAATGTTCTTTTCTTCTAAGTTAATCACTAAGGAAAATCAATCAAAAAGTGCATTCGTCAGCCCGTTTATTAATCACAAACCCACAAACGGACAGGCTGATCTTTTTGAGCCCCGACAACACGCTGTCAAAAACCTGAGTAATTAACATCAAGCCCCCTATTCCTTCCTTCGTAAGGCGCATAATCGCATATCTTGCGGTTTTTTAAGTGATTTACTAAATTAGCCTGTCCCACGTGAAATATTACGTATATTTTACAGGTAAAATAAGTACAGCTTTGTCTTAGTAATGGTGCTGTTTCTCGGGCCATTAGCTGAATATTTAATGGCTATTTATTACATTAACTCGCTGTTTATGTTTACCTTTAAGTAATGGCGAATACTTGCGAACATGCGCCTAAGATTAGTCTTAAGTAGGTAGTGATGCTATATTCCTGAGAATAACCCCTCCACCAGAAATGTTTCCCAATCCCAACATTCGTACTGTTTTTAGTGACTTATTGTATATTTTTAGTGACTTTAGGGTGACTTTTTAGTCGTGAATGGGAGCGCCAAGGCGTGAGGGGGTAAATCAGCTGATTAAAAGATGATGACAGGATAAGAACAGTAGATATTTCTTTCACGATTCTTAAGTTGACCCTATAGTATATTAAAATGCTATTACCCTCCATCCTGCTACCCGCCACTTTCCCAGCCCAGTCGCATTAAGTTTGCGCCTCATGTAACGCCATAGATATACCTAATCTCACGTAAAAATACCGGTGTCAAACTCGAATCAGAAATCGCGTTTTAATAACAGTTACGTAAAGCCGATATACCTAAGATATCGCTTATTTGGCGATCTATTCAATTCAATTTGACGACGCGGTTGGCGCAGTGGTAAATGCACCTGCCTACTGAGCCGACAGTCCTGGGTTCGAATCCCGGCAAGGGCAAATATTTTTGTGATGAACTTCAATATTTGTGTACTCGTAAATTAAGGTTTATTCTTAGAATTAATGTCAAGATTACATGACATTTTGTCTCTTACCTCTGAGTTAGTCGCCTGTTTGGTAGAATCAAGCCTTAATCAAACATATTGATTAAATTAATGTACCGTGTTTATTAGCACATTTACCTTTATCATTAAGCAGTCGACACGGCAACTTAACGGTCACTAAGTAAATTAGATCTAAACTATAATTAACGAGCATATACTTACAGGCCACGAGCTCTCAGTTTGAGAAACTGAGAGGTTCTTATCTAGATCGCTTAAGAGGGAGTGAGACAGGTATAAAACGCGAATCGCATTCTGGCAGCTCACCCACTGTATGTGTATAACTATGCCAACATGTATAGGATATACTGATTAGCGATTTGTGGTATGCAATATTAGGCACTATTCAATCTAGTTAACTGGGCGAAGTAGAAATAAAACAGTAGTCCTTTTAGGATGTAGAGTCCCGGGAAATTTTAGTATGACAGTCCCGGGAAATTCCGGCGCTTTCATAGTTCAAAAGACGCATGAGGCACGTGTTGTGGCCGGAAGACCTGATGTTGTTAGAGTCCACTGGATGCGGGCTACCAACTGGCAATGGCGTGTGACAAAGTTGCCGCGCCGGTGCACGGGTAGCAGTTCCTAATGAAGAGTTCCGTACGAGTTCGAAACATGTCGGGCTGTTCCTGACAATTTGACGTGAGAATAAACCGTGTACAATAATTAAATGTCTCACGAAAGTTTCTAATAAGATTACGGCCATGACGTATTTTGGGAGATGCGAATGTCCAGCTGTAGATGTCTTTTAAGTGATCGACCATTATAAACAGCCATTTATTTATTCTTTCCGATATTCAGTAAAACATGTTGACTTACTGAGTTTACTCCCACTGTGCCAGCCACCAGATTACAGGCCAGTCGGTTTACTGCATATTCGGGAGAATATCAAACGGGAATATTCATTAAAAGCAGTTGCAAATGGTTATTTGAACCAGTGAGTTTAATGTAGCACGTGCAATTTAGACGAAGAGACGGACCGGTAGTAAATAGCAGGAATAAGTAATTAGAAAGAAAGAAAAGAAAGAAATAAATACATTTATTCGTGACGTGACATAAAAATCAATTACATAAAAGGTGTGACAGAAATAAGAAAATAATATAAAACAATAAAATAATAAGTAGGTACCGTGAAACATGCCAACTTTGCCCGCTTTTTTCGTAAAAACCAGAATTTCACTCTTTTTTTCTATGACGGGATAAAGTTTTTTTGTCTAACGCATCCATCGTATTCATATGCATGCGTTTATTATGAGAAACAATTTTTAAATCTACATTTAACCATCTTTTTTATCAATTTTCACCTCGGATAAAGTTATCTAAACTTTTGCCAACATTGCCCAAATCGATTATTTTCGTAACTATAGCCCCTACAACGTTAAGATAAGGATCAGTATAAAATCTGGGGTAATAATGGCGTTCCACGTAAATATTTTGGTCTTAACTATACAAACACGTGTGCAATATGGGTGGGCAATGTTACATAGGTATTTTGTTTTACTCCATACAAGCCGAATCAAGCAGTTTGAAATTGTCAGGGTTGTCACTTTTGGTTGAGTAAACCATCTTTACCAATACCATTATCAAAATGAAAAATGTATGCTTAATATTGGGTACTAATAGTTAGGCGGTTATTATTTTACTCCACGTTAGAATAATCTAAATAAAAATTGTCATAATTGAATATTCTATGTTTTTGTGTTTTATGGACATGACATGACGTGACATGCAGCTACTGCTAAAAGTACAACGGCTTAATAGAAATACAATTTACCTTATCTTAAATACATAACCCTCCTTTATTTACACAGTCAGGTAAAATTACGACAAGGTGACAACCCTAACCCTATTTTTAGGCTGGGCAATGTTGGCATTCATAGGTTACCAAGTTACTGGGTAACATTGCCCATCATCATAACTCTGGTTTTAATAAGTATGTTTAGTACAAACTACAGTAAAAATGATCTACAGTTCTTATTTTATAACAAGTAATAAGATACATTCACCTGAGGCTTCCCCATTCTGTAAAAAATACACCAGAACTTCACCTAGAATTGGCCCGCCAAATCACGCACCTTATTCGACTAGTTCCAACACGTTACGGAATGAAGTTGCGCGCAAATGTGATTCACAGTGATACCACAGATATAATCTATTTTCCACTAAAAATAGTAGTGTTGCCATAATCATCTTGAAATTGTCTACAGTAACGTTTCTTTTTGTAAATAGCGTTTTGGGCAAAGTTCCCTGTGGAGGCAAAGTTGGCGTATTTCACGGTAACTATTTTTATGGCGTCACGTTTGTCACGGCATAGTTCTCCTCGTTTTGTTCGTCACGGCGACAACTTTCAAACTAAAGACAATCTTTTTTAAAAAGTCCCAATACTACCGTGGCGCCACCTATGGTCCCACCGGAAGATCAGCGCTGGCTCCCGAGCTAGCATCTTGCTGAGGTGGGACCTTTTCGTGGCACAGTAGTATAGTTGCATATTGTTTTATTTCATTTATAATTTTTGACACTACATGTAATTAAAATAAATAAATAAAAATAAAATAAATATCAGACAACCTCACACAAATCAACCTTAGTCCCAAATTAAGAATTAGATAAATAAATACTTAAATACATAGAACATCCATGACCCAGGCACAAATATTCGTGTTCATCACAAAGTTGCTTAACCACTGCGCCAACCGCCGCGTCGTAATTATATTCTATGGTCACGTCACGAATAAAATAAATGTATTTATTTCTTTCTTTCTTTCAGGAGCAGTTAGGTAGCGTGGTATGGGCATGTAATGAGGGATGGACATCATATTAGTAAAATATTGTTAGGGATGAATGTCGAAGGACGGAGAGCGATAGGTAGGCCAAAAAAGCGATGGATGGATAGTGTGAGAGAGGATATGAGAAAGAAGGGAGTGAGTGCTGAAATGACGAATAATAGAGATGAATGGAAGAAGAAAACATGTTGTGCCAACCCTACATAAGTGGGATAAGGGCAGGGAGATAATAATAGTTTTAAGTTTCAGTTTCAGTTTTTTTTTTTTTTTTTTTTTTTTCCTTCCTGATTTTACAGTAGGCACGGTGCCTCCAACTGTATAAGTCGTTATTTGCGGGGGGGGTAGAAGACCCCGCACCCGCGGAAAAACTTTAAGTTTCAGTCCTATGATGGTTGCGTTAAGAGGCTCTTCTGAAGGATGTTTGCCTACTTCGTTATTTCGGAAAATATTTTCTATACTGGATATTTTGTAGGTACATTAAATGAGGGCTTCATGATGACCAGATCAGCTATACCTACTTGTGTCGGGGTTTTTTAAATTTTGAATTAAGGTTATAGACCATACAACGGAAACTTCGCTTGTCGCGTGACTCACCGTCGCCTGTCTTGCTCGCACGGTATTGAAAGGAAAGTGACAGGAAGTATTAGTCGCGCGACAATGTTTCGCGTGTCACAGTTATGCTAGAGGTAATAGATTCTAACTAAAGTGGAAAACCGAACTCGTTTCAATGTAGATATACTCGTAGTATATTTTTTACTTAATCGATATAAGAACGGAACTTGTGCGTTAGCTAATGGGAAAAGATGCACGCGAGATATCGTGCGGCGTTGTCGTGCTATGTAAATGTCGTATATTACTATGAGGTGCATATAAAGATACAACCTTTTCGGCAACGGCAGAGTTGCCGTGATTTTGAAAAGAAATTTTAAAATTGTACTTGAATTACGTGATACGAAAACCGGCTTCTTTTTGAGCGACAGTTGAAGACGAAGTACTCGTTTAAGTTCCTATTTTTTCTGCGTAGGTACTGCTAAGTCCTCCTACCGCATAGTCCTACTACTGCGTAGTCCTACTATTGCGTAGTCCTACTGGTAGTACCACGGGTAAAAAACGGTATAAAATTGGAAAGAAAATGTGTAATTTTGTTAAAGGTATTATTTTCTAGTTTATCCCATTGTCATGAGGTTAGGGTCTGATGATGGGACTCTTAAAAAAATATAGGTATAGTTGCCGTGATTAAGGTATTTTTTTAATAACTTGAACAGTTGTTATTGGAAAGCATCATCTGGGGGCACGGTAGTGCCCCCGCCAAGACGAACAAAAAAGAGGCGGGGCACTACCTACCTTTTCTCGAACCGTTTCGTCTCATTTTCAAACCCTCATAGTTTCGTCCCAGTTAACACCAGAGCATCCAAATTCACAGGTTAAGATGCAGTTAGGAAACATATGAAATGTACAAAATTTCATTGATCTAGCTTCTATACTTTAGGTTTTATTGATACCTAAAATACGCCGATTTTGGCACTCACTTATACACTGACGTATCAAAACCTCTGGGGTACTTCCCGATGACCTAGAAAGCTGAAATTTGGTATGTAAGCTAGTATTAGTACACAAACACCAAAATAATTCTAAAACTTGGAAATTTTACCCCCCAACCCCTTAAACTAGGGGATGGAAGTTTGTATGAGACTTCTGCAAATTTTGATACTAGAGGTCTGAAAATTAATATAGGTAGTTCTTGTTATAAATAAAACATATAATATTCTAGGATTATTTAGAAAATCACCCCCAACTTTAAATAAGGGGATGGAAGTTTGTATGGGGTTCCCATAATTGGGGATAAAAGTGTATATTATATATGGGGCTAAACGTAAGTATTTCTTAAATACACAATTCTTACTACTTTTGTATCTAGACTTCGACTTCGTATTTTAAATATTTCTTTACAGACCTACCAACAGGCAATTATAAATGCAGCGCAATTAACACGCGGAATTTTATATTTTCGATTGTTGAATCAATGATTTTTATTTCCATCTTAAGCAGATTTAAGCGTAAGATGAATGCGTAAGAGGAAATGATATCAACAAGGAAAATAGGCAAAGATAGAGCTCAGAAGACTGATGCTCAAGACACGCTACAGCCCAAAAAAATAAAAAAACTAGGGCACCTTACAAAAATAAATGAGATCCCACCAAAACATTTCATGTAAAATTGGCGGCCAAGACTCACATGCTCTTAACGCTTTCGCTGTAAAAAGTTATCAGATCCCAGTAAAAGCCAAGCCCCTAAGCCCTGACTTTACTAACCCTACACCTTGGTTTCAAAAGTATGGCTTGGCCGTTTCATAGTACCGTAATAAGTCCAACGGACCGTTTGGCCCATTATATTTACGGTAGCCTATGAAACAGCCAAGCAATACTTTTGAAACCAAGGTGTAGGGTTAGTAAAGTCAGGGCTTAGGGGCTTGGCTTTTACTGGGATCTGATAACTTTTTACAGCGAAAGCGTTAAGAGCATGTGAGTCTTGGCCGCCAATTTTACATGAAATGTTTTGGTGGGATTTTGTTTTTACGCCGGTTATTTCTTTTTATAGTTATTATCAATGATCTAATGTAAAATTGTTTGTACACCTTTCATACAAGTAAAGCCTTCAGTTTTTACATAATATATCTTGCCTTGCTTTGTCTATAGATTCTCTTTTCTAATTCATCATCGTAAGCCCGTTAATGAAACAAAAAACTGTTTGAATTGTATTTTCCTGCAGTCTTTTAAATTATTAAATTAACTCTGGTCCCGTAAAGCCCTTTACAGCAACTATTGCAAATCGGATCAGTAGGATAGCCATGATTGTGTTTATATTGAGACTTTCAACGAGTTGCACATGTTAAAATTATTTGAATGCTAATACCGGTTGTATACTGAATAATTTGTTTTATTCTGTGCAATTATTACGTATTAAAGCAGGTAAAGGTAAAAAAAAATTGGTAACTTTATGTGATAACGTCTTAAGAAAACATTTATGAAAAACTGCATACTTTTATGAATTGAATCCCGGCCGATGGACTGGAAGAGAGATAGAGATGCGTCCCAAGTCGAACGTTTAGGCCGATCGTGCCTCTCTACCGCTTTATCCGCGCTCTCGCTTGCACGCTCGGCTCAGGCAGAACGCGACAATGAGTCATTGTCGTGCGTGGAGCCGGTGTCGATGGACTTAAAACTGGTTAAGAAAAAAGGGACTTCCGGTTTTCTTTATTATAAAAGTATCGCTAGAAAGAGTTGTATAATATTTTTCTAAAGATTTTATATACAGCGTGTATATTTTATATTACCGCAAACTTTACGGGGTCTTAGTATAGGCATTTATTAATATATTGCACCGTAAATTATTAAAAAAATCGAACTTTTTTTTCCCATATAGAATAATTCGGCACGCAATGTATTTGTTTGTTGTTGTTTGTTGACACTTAACATCGTGATGTGACAACTGTCACTAGTAATAACTGCGCCATACATTGCTGCTCAGAAAATTTTCAAAAATTAATTACGCTATAGCAGTTGAAGCTAAATTAATAAATTGTAATAAATATCAGATTATAGCACTAAAATCTCCGTCTGGCTTCAATTTGCGGTTTTATCAAATATACACCCTGTATATTAAGTAGATACAAACTAGATTACTGCAACGAAATATGCCACCTTTTCATTTGACTGAAAGCGATTGTTTATAGGAGCGCCACACCACTCCTCAAAATACGCTAACACACCACATACGCAGTCAGAAGTATGAAGAAAACGTGACACCACCAACGACGTATCTCAAAGTGCACGCAACGCTAAGATTGTGGTCGATCATTTAGTCCTCGTGACATGAAACGTTGCGTTAACCAGTAATGTTGCCTCATCGTGACGTAGTATGTATTAGATATGTAGCTCGAAGGGTGAGTGATTCAAACGAGCTCTATCATTTGGTTTAGCTCAATAGCTCTTTCGCTCACCGAAGATTTAAGTAGGTAGCTCAGTATCTCATCTATCATCTGTGTTACTCGCTCCATCTCGCTCATGAAATGAATGTTGCCGTGCTGCCGTGAATCTAATGGATCAACATATTCTGTAGTTCCCTACTCACTCGTGAACGATATAGTCTAAAAATCTACGGAGCTAAATGAGCTAAATGAGTGATACATATCTCGGTGACCTAAAGACACATATAACTCTTTTCACTTTAGTGCACATTCTGCGCAGCTCTAGTACATATGCAACATAACATTAACGGTAGGTGGAGTAACGTGTTATAATAGTCGCATCCACAAGCCGTGTTAAATTAGAATATAAACGTAAGTAATTTCTTTAATATCATAGCAACGAAAGTTTCATTTAACTAAACCGCTTAGCCACAAATTACTGTACTAACAATCTAATTCCAGTCCGCTCGTGAAAACGTGTAATTTCCACTTTACCCTCTGCATTATTAATCGCCGCAAACAAGAATTTACCGAAACGTCCAAGTTCAAAAATACTTCGATGACTCGCGTTTCAGAAGTTCCATTATCGTGGTCACACTATTTTGCTCGAGCACCAACTATTAACTAGTGAATTTTGAACTCTGTAACTCAAAGTTTTAGGGCACAATTCAGACGTATCATCGTTGTCTGTTGAACATAACTGTAGCAAGCGTCTATTTTATTTAACCATTTTATTGAAAAATCATTCGTATTCCAAATGTAGACTGCTCACATTTGACAGAAGATCATAGAATAGGGATGAGATTGGGAAAGATTGGAGTGGAAATCGCTGAATGTTGGATCGGGATTATCCTGTAAAAGCATCCATGACTAATGATGGGATTTAATGTCGCCGTGGACGCGTTTTCGATGTGCAGTGTGAGCGATAATCAGGTATGTTCCATACGTATGATGCCGGTAACTAAGGTTTAAGCGGTTTATGGTATGCGCACTTTTATATTATGCTGTGCGCTAACTGTAGGATGTGCAGTATGAGCGATAGTCAGGTATGTTCCATAAATATGATACCGGTAACTAAGTTTTAAGCAGTTTATGATGCCTGCGCACTTTTGCATTATGCACATTATACTTGAATGTTTTTAAATTACAGATGACTACTGATACAACAGACTTTTAAGTTGAATTTTCAATTTATTGTTCTTCAATTATTATGTTGTCATTTGTTTTTTAATTGCGACCACGTACCGGAAAACGAAGCGAGGGATACTCCCTACGTTGTTGACTTCAGCACGTTTAATTTAAATGAAATAATACTGCGTCTTGGTAATTTAAAGTTTCAACAAACAAGCTTAGGCTTTTGAAGTTCGAACATCTTAGTTGCCTTTAAAATTGTGTCCTATTTATAGAATAGATTTTATTTTATTTTAGGCACAATATCTTTATCATTAGGATCGATTTTTGATTGTAGTATACGAGCCTTGTGCCCTTTTCCTTTAATTAAATAATATTGAAATTAAACTATCCCCAAGTAAATTTAACACTAATCCTTTGTTTCATTGTTATAAGCATTTTAATTAAAATTAATCACAATTAGTTCATTTTAGTGTAGTTCGTTATCTGTTTTCAGTTCAGGGGAAAATAAATGGTATTAGCTTCTTAAAATTAATAAAAACGTTTGTTCCAAAATATACGCTTCTATGATTTCTGATTTGATTTACCAAACTCGACTCAGAGTTTTTTTTACAGGGTGGAACAGATCGAGGGACTTTTAAGCTAACAGGAAATTGTCCAGACTGAGTACTTTAATTTACACCAATAAACTTTATAAATATAGCTATCCGCTTTGAGATACACTTTGTTAAACGTTAGTGTAAAAATCCGCACGTTTCAACCCTAGCAACTTTTGAACATCGCTTAAGTTAAAGACAGGTGTCAATTTAAAATGTAAATAAAATTTCAAATATGTCAGGGTTGTCGTTGTCACTGATACTAAAATATTTTATATGTTTTTTTTTTACTTTTAAATCCAACTTTACAGTTTTAATAGGTCGATTGTAGATCACTCGGATGACACTATTCTGTCACCCCAGTCTTTAGAAGTGTTTCATCCTGTATATCTTGCAATGTTTGTATGCATGTATTATTTATGTTCATTAAATGGGCCACTTTCTATTTTGTTTCCAATTTATTTTCTCAGATTTCAATCAAATTTGGTGAGTTGATAAAGTCGCTTACTAGCCCAATTTCACGCTATGTCCATTGAGTTACACAAAATGTATAGAAATTTCGTAACTAAACTTCATATTTTGTACTAAAACTAAATAAAAACTGGCCCAAATTGGTTTAATTGTGGGAGATCAAGCTGTCATTCCTAACCAAACTCAATAAAGATTGAGGTTACGAGCTTGATTGTATTTTTCTAAATCTAAAGTATATTTTATTTTTGATAGCCCTGTATTACTTTTGAAGTATCCAATCTTCTTTTTTTGTGGAACTAGTTACAGACTTGCGCATACTGACTCATCTAATGTGCCACCCTGCGAGTTTTTGTCATTTGGTTTCATTTGTCACCCATGGACGCTGATTCGAATGTACTTTAGTTATCATCATATAATCGATGTCTCGGGTAGGTATATCTAAACTCACTTAAAAGAGCATTATCTATACCTTTCATAATTCGTATTTTATTCAAATGGTCCTGTTATCTTTTGGCTGTATTTAATGTTTATTATATTTATGTATTTATTTTCATGTATATATTATTATTTTCCCATTTTTGCACCGCCTAATAACAAAATCTTTTTTTTCCTAGATGTCCACTACCCAAAGGTTGTGTACCCGCCCGTTGTTTACCTCTGATAGTAATTTCCTGCATTGTATTTCTACTGTATGTTTTATGAGGTGAGCAATAAAGAGTACTTGTATTGTATTGTATATCGCCTTTAACTGTCATTAAAACGCGATGTTTGCGATTCAGGCTGCGTAAAATAACATTTCATGATTTGACGCGACTGATATTTATGGCGCAAACTTAACGCGACCGCGTTGGCAAAGCGGTGATATACTACGTTTTTCTTGTGACATTAACGTTGTGACAGATGCGTACACGGACGAAACTGAACCCATGGTAGGCAGTGGCTCAATAAACCTGGCTTCACTTTCAAGCGTTGACTAGGTTTCTAGGTGTAAATTCTAAGCTTTTATTAGAATATTTTGCAAGAATTTTGGATCCTCTCGCTTAGGACAAACTGGCCGAACAATGTTTCGACTCAAACCGAAACTTTTCGCTCTCTGTTAACTCCATTCACTAACAAAACAAAGCTATGTCCCCACTAGTTCAGTAACAAGCCAGCGACGATACCCGACGAGTTTGCTTTTAATCCCAATTAAGAGCAAATCCTTTGTTCCGTATGTGCACTGTTGCTTAAGAGACTATTTTACTACAACATTAGGGTCAGTTCTGTCCTTCTTATTAGACGGTAGCATAGTCCATTATGAATAAATAATTTAAGCTAACCGCCAGTCAAAGAAACTTGCTAATGTAATAATTATGAAAGTGAAATCGGTTCCTTCATTAATACGTAGAACATTCTGTCTGAGACTTTACTAAAACAAAATGTATGAAAGTAGTAGCTAATTGTACTTATATAATATGAGAATAACATTACATTTTTATTAAATTATCGATATATGATGCGGGTTTCTTTTCTTTTATTTTGCTTTTAAGCCTATCCTTCTTTCATAGAACTGCGAATACACTTAGTTTGCGAACGCTTAGCAAATTAAATACATACAATAATTGCTTTGCCGATACGAAGTCTTTGTGATATTTTGTAGCCTATTGATAACATCTTTAAATTAACTCATAAGCCCTATTCGTAATACGAATAATACCCATAAAAAGGAAACGATAGGTATATAAATAGGTATTGTTGAAAAACTTCTTTATTATCTATATAGATCTCCTATCAATACGAATAGTGTCTATACAACTAACTAAATAAAACCTCGATATAAGCGCTAAAACTAGCGAAACGTATACCAAAGCAAATTGGTTATTAACATCATATTTTCGTCTTAATTACACAAGTTACTAACCCTATCATCAAAGGTAGCGAAGATATCATATTACAAATTACTCACCGCCCACATGCAACTATTCAGCTTTAATAAAGTGTCACTCCGGGAAATGCCAGCCTAGTCCCCAATTTTCTTTGACCTCCCCACGAACCCCAACCCACCCTGTATACCATAGAATTTTACGTGAGCGGGGAAACAGAGGGTCAGGATATACTGGTTTGCAACGCAGAATTAAGTTCTAGTGACATGGGTCTCTCATTTCGTTCCGCACAAGGTCAGAAAGCGAGTATTGCGGGTGAAACAAAGTTGATTTAATGGAATGCGACATTTGTTAGTCATAGTTAGTCGTGACTGCAGTGTGACAAGGCAAACTTCTAGAAACAGAACATCAAAAATTAAGAGAAGCTGTAGTTAGTTATAAAAAAAACAAGGAATGGACAAACGAGGCGCTCCACATGGTGGAAAGGGCAGTTGTCTTTTAATAAATAGTACTTTACTGCATACGCCGTGAAAGTAAGGCTTGCCGGGTGACCAGGAGAGTGATACGCTGCCAAGCCCTTATCACGGCTAGGCATGAATTAAAAAATAATAATTATATGCAATGAAATAAAAAAATACACCACTCAAAAATAACATATTTCTGTTTTATAAGCCTTCAAATGAACACAGGCGCCATGTTTAAAAAAATACTTTCCGTAGGCCTTAAATGTTGTATGAAATTCCTTTACAGTTCTCTTGGGTTGTTCTGCCCGAAACGTGATACTTACTTCGAAACCTGTTATAACGCACGTTATGACGACATTTCATTAAATCTTTGAGAAAAAGCTATTAAAAATTAAAGACGGGAAATTATTGGAACTATCCATTGAAGGAAAAGTCATACTATGGGGAATAGGGAGACCAAAGACCTACCTACCTAACTACTCCCTAAAACTGCTGAAAATATATTTCCCCAAAAACGCTGCCTCAATAAGTAATCTATCATTGTATCTTTTATAAATAAAGCCAAATTCTTATTCACTTGTCACTGACGATGCGATTTTATTTTCCTCCGCGTAATACCAAAAAAGCAAAAAGAGCAAACAAGAACATCAGCCATTTGGATTTCACAAATGAAATTGTGCGCATCTCTTTATTTCTTTGATATTTTTATTGTTATGGGGCACATGTTTCAACCTTTATAAAGTACGCGTTACACCTTCATGAATTATTAAGGGAGTTGCGCAAACGAGGAAGTGTGTTCTTTTTGTGATCAGTCTGACTCCATCTGTCGATTTGCTTTTGAATTTAATCTTCGTTGTGTCTTCGATTCTGAATTATGGAGTTGTGTAGTCGGTTACGTGTAATGTGGTGTATTGGAAAAAGCGTTATTTACATTTTATGGGTTTTTCCAGTTACATACATATAATTGTGAGTTTTTTACGTCTAATATTATAGTACATTACCGCAGACGCCAGGAAAGAAGCTGATATGATACGAAGCTCACAAACCCTTTTCATAGCTAGGCATATATAGTGCTTTTCTCAAACATTATGCAATGATATAAAAAAATACACCTCTCAAACATACTAAATTCAGCTGTTTACCCAGTTCATGAACACAGACACTATGTTTAAAAAAAACTTACCGGCTTAGGGCTTCAATTTTGTATAAAATTCCTTTACAGTTCTCTCGAGTTGTTCCGCCCGAAACGTGATACTTCAAAGCTTGTTAGAACGCAGGTTATGTCGACATTTCATTACATGTTTGAATAATAGTACATTACATCAGAGGCCGGGAAAATGAGGATTTCCGGCCAAGTAGGTATATACGAGGCCGGGAATCCGTTTTCACGACGAGGCATGTATAGTGCTTTTCTCAAAAATTTATTTATTTATTTAAATTAGTTACACAGCATAACAGTAAAAAAACCAAGGCACTGTGAACTACAAAATTAAATTACAAAACAAAAAAACTTTGATTTAGGCGACACAATGGCGTGGCTCCGTTACGTCGTCCAAACATACAATGAAATAAAAAAATATACTTCAAAGAATAACACTTAATATTGTTTGTCCGATATTTTCCGAATTTTAAAAATCTGATTTCAGATTCTGACTCAGGAGCCCCAAAAACTCCCGGATACCGAATTTCAGCCTCCTAGGACCAATTTGAAATTTTCTCCATACAAATCGTTTTTTTTCGACATTTTCCGAATTTGACCGAATTTTCGGACAAGATTTCAGATTCAAATTTTTGAGCCCCGAGAGCCCCCGAATCCGAATTTGACCGAATTTTAAAAATCCGATTTCAGATTCTGACTCAGGAGCCCCAAAAACCCCCGGATACCGAATTTCAGCCTCCTAGGACCAATTCGAAATTTTCTCCATACAAATCGTTTTTTTTTTTTCGATATTTTCCGTATTTGACCGAATTTTCGGACAAGATTTCAGATTCATATTTTTGAGCCCCGAGAGCCCCCCGATACCGAGTTTTAGCCGCCTAGCACCAATTTGAAATTTTGAAAAAAAAAAGGCGCCATCTTGAATTTTTTTTTCCACAAGTGTCTAACAACCAACCTTTAAAAACAAAACCTGCTTTTTGTCAAACCAGCCAGCTGTGTGAATGACCTTGTTGTTGAAACAAAAAAAAAGTTACTTTGCAGGCCTAGGCCTGAAAAGCAGTATGAAATCCCTTTACAGTCCTCTCGAGTTGTTGCGCCCAAAAACCGATACTTCCGAGCCTATTATAAGGAACGCAAAGACAATATTTCATTGCATGTTTGAGAAATAGTACATTACTGCAGACGCCGGGAAATAGGGGCTTGCCGGCTGAGTAGGTATTGTTACGCCGGTAGGTTAGGTCAAAAACTTATATATATATATATAACTTCAATTGGAATGAATCTTATTTTAATTTCAACCCAAGTTATAAATGTAACGAAAAAGTAGTATAATAATAAATCTTCTTCTATACATATAAACGGACAAGTCCTGACTGACTGACTGACTCACTCATCAACGTAGAGCCGAAACTACTGAACCTAGGAACTTCAAATTTCTGCAATTGAACAAGTATACGATACAAGCAAGCACTAAGAAGGGATTTTTGAAAACTCATCCCTTAAAGATGTCAAATCGGGGTTGAAAGTTTGTATGGAACTTACGTAATTTTTGAGTTAGAGTAATAAAACTTTGTAGATAGATTTTAGGTCTAAAAACAAGAAAACTAATTTCAGGATTTCTGAAAACTCATCCTTTAAAGGGGTTAAATAGGAGGTGAAAGTTTGTATGAGGAACTTGGAATTCTTTGAGTAAGAGTGATAACATTTCGTGTACAGCTCTTTCTATACAAAGTAAGGAAACATCTTTCAGCATTTTTGGAAATTCATCTCCGAAAGGGGTTAAATGGACAGTAAAATTTCTTGAGAAACGTGGCTTTTGAGTACCTAAGGGGTGCATCCTTTTTTGTGTAGACTCTTCAACAAAAACGTTGAATATTGATTTCAGTGTTTTTGAAAGTTCTACCCCCAATGGGGTAAAGTGGGAGGTGAAAATTGAAGAGCTTGGGATTCTTTGAGTAGGAGTGGTAATATTTCGTGTATAGGTCCTTCTATGCAAAGTAAGAAGACAAGTTTCAGTATTTTTGGAAATTCATCCCCCAAAGGGCTTAAGTGGACAGTGAAACTTTATTTGGTAAAACGAGCCTTTTTGAGGAAGAGGTGCATTATCTTGTGTGTACACTGATCATCAAAAAATAAGTAACATGTATTTCAGCGTTTTTTTAATTCATCTCCTAATGGGGTAAAGAGGGAGGTGAGTTTCAACAAAGACCTTGAGCTTCTTTCAGTAAAAATGGTAACATTACGTATATAGATTCTTCTATACAAAGTAAGAAACCAAGTTTCAGCATTTTTGGAAATTCATCCCTGAAAGGGGTGAAACGTAAATGGAACTTTGTATGAGGAACGGGCCGTTTTTGAGTAAGAGGTGCACTATTTTGCGTGTAGACTCTTCATCAAAAACTGAGAATATTGATTTCAGCTTTTTTGAAAATTCAACCCCTAATGCGATACGCTGAGAGGTGACAGTTTGTATAAATAACTTGGAATTTTTTGAGTAAGAGTGATAATTGAGAAAATAAGCTTATGTTTTTTGGGAAATTCATCTGCAAAATGGGTCTAATGGGAGGCGATAGTTTGGATGAGAAAAGATAAGATTCTTTTCGTAAACTCTGGTCATATTCCATGTGTTAAAAAACTACTTTCAGATTTTTTTGAAATTTACCTGTATTGTCTAAGTAAAGGGGGAAGATGAAAGTTCATGTAAGGAATATTTTCGTTTATAAACTCTGCATTCATTTTTGGAAGAGATAACTCTCCTGGAGTGGTTAGAAACTTTATATGCAAAACGTAGGATTGAGTGACAAAACTTCGTGTAAAAAAATGCATTGTTAGGGTTCCATGCCTCAAAAGGAAGAAACGCAACCCTCAAAGGATCACTTGGTTTGTCTGTCCGTCTATCGAATAAAATGGTAATGAAAACCATATAAGTACTCAAGACTATAGTCTCCTTTGAAGTTGTTAAAAAAACAAACTTCTAAGTTATATCGTAAAAAAAAGATCCGGCTGTTTACCTCTGCCACAACAAACGTCGACATCCTCAAGGGAATCAAAAATTATAAGGTACTTAGATATTTTCAGTTCAACTAAAACTATGAATTTGGCAAGTAATACCGTGTCTTACTAGAAGTACTTATAGGGAGTAATCTGAAACTATACATTTCTAATTAAATAAAAAAGTAGTCTGTATTTAAAGTACGTAAAACAGTTTTCCAACGGTAATGTGAAGTTTGCCAATGAGTACATTTTATATTTTTTCTACTCCAGTACTATTTTCTGTCATTTATATAGTTACTAACTCTAATATAAAGACATAAATTATGAAAGTCTGTAAAAGTCTATACTCTACTGCTCAAAAACACACTGCTAACCGATGTTATAATGTCGCCAAAAAACCATCACTTAGTACCTCAGATTACATGATGAACAGATGCATTCACACAATTTGCAAATTAAAAAAAAAACTTTTGTACTAAGGCATTGCTGCCAACTTAAAAAAAAAGTTTTATCTTCAGTGCATGGATGTTTAGTATAGTGAACGTATACCTTTATGTATAAGTTAAATTTTTTTGACAGATGTTTAGTATGGTGATCGTATACCTTTATGTATAAGTTAATATTTTTTTGACAGATGGATGTCAATAAAAAAAAAGTTTATCAGAGACAATTTTTCTTTTTAATTTTGTTGATTCCGAGCGGGAACATGTAATTATTTTCTTTGTTGTTTATTTGCATTTTATTTATGAAATGTCGAGTCGTAGAAAAAGTATTGTATGCAACGTTGTATAAGTAGGTCAAAAAACGCTCGTGGCATCTTTCTTACGATGTTCGCTGCGCTCACATCGTAACCCATGCCACTCGCGTTTTTTGCCCCCTCTTATACAACGGTTGCATAAAATACTATTACAAGCTTTTATTTAAGTAACTTGCATTGTTGTATGTTTAAAGTATTTTTGTTCGGGTGGAATCTTGCAACTCAATTTTGAAGCAGATATCGTCAACCGATTGAGCTGAAATATTGCATACTTACTTAACTTTGATGACAATACAATAATATAGTACCATGGTGCTGATCTGATGATGGAGCCGGAAGATAGCCATAGGAACTCTATAATAGAAAAAGCAATCCTACCGAGCTTGGGCTCTTGAGAATCGTCTTAGTGAGCATTTGATGGATCGACAAAGAAAAGTACAATCGGCTTTAAAAGCTTGCCACTAAAATGTAATTTTTGACAGAAACTTATTCCTTACTTATGTGCAGTGTTTTCATAGTTCGTAAGGATCCCTCTGTGCGCGAGTCCAACTCGCACTTGACCGGCTATTTACAGTATTAACTGATAATACTGATTTAAACGTTGGAGGAAATTCCTATCCTTAAGGAGATTAAACTTTTGACTATGATTTTGTTCGGTTCATCGGAAAATGAATTGTCCCATGTGTTATTACCAACGAGGTGATCGAGAAATATATAAATCTGCTACCCAAAAAAAATGTATGCGCGCAGATTTCTATTAGTTGTATTTTTTTAAGAAACAATAAAACGGGTAGAAAGTTACACAGATACCGTTTCTAGACCCTGTGCGAGCGAAGCCGCGGGCAAAAGCTAGTATGCATATAGTTTAGCAAGCCTAAATTGTCAGTAAAAAACGGCGGCAATTTTGAAAAATCACGGATTTATTGTCTTTGGTTACCGCGATATAAAATTTGTTTTTTGAGTGATGTGTTTTTTTATTTCATTGCATATGTTTGAGAAAAGCACTATACATGCCTTAGCCGTGAAAAGGGCTTGCCGGCTTCGTATCACTAGACGGCCTCCCTTACGGTCGGCCGTCTATACCTACTCAGCCGGCAAGCCCTTATTTCCCGGCGTCTGCAGTAATGTACTATTACAACTTATATTGTCACACGGCACACTTCTTTGCCATCAGGAAAAAGTTGTGTGGCATTTCATGATTATCTATCTTCTACAACTTAGTGTAATTTTGCTTTTTGTTTATTATGCGGTGTACATTTCATGATTCATGAACTTACTCGTATAGTGTAATTTTGCGCAACCTTCAAATATTATCAACAAAATCCCGTTGAAATAAATGCGAATATTTAAATAATGCGATCACAAAACTGTCTAATTGCCCACTCGTTCAGTTTTCAGAGAAGAAACAAAGCATATATCAAGTTTCTATCTTGAAATCTCTGGGATTAATATGTATAATCCGACATAAGGAGTCTAGACTGGATCTCTTTATAGGCGTCATATAAGTGCAAGTAGGCACTTTTCGACAAGTATGTGAGGGAGACAGATGATTCGATTTTATTTATATAGATAAACGCGACCACCATAGTACTTTGCATAGTTTGAGTATAAGTCGATTTATGTAAGATTGTACCTTAATATTTATTTATTTATAACCAATATTCGAGATCATCACACGAATTGCCCTTGCACATGATACGAACATACATTTTGTTAATATAATAGCGATAAATAACATCCCTAGCGCAGTCAGTAGGATCTCTATTTTGACTTGACAAATGAACTTATTTTTTCAAATGAACGTATTGTATCACTATATAGAAGAAAGTCGCTTCTTGCTGTCTGTCCTTATGTATGCTTAGATCTTTAAAACTACGCAACGGATTTTGATAAGTGTTTTTTTAATAGACAGAGTGACTCAAGAAGAAGGTTTATATGTATAATACATGCATAATTTATCAGCATTGCACCCGTGCGAAACCGGAGCGCGTCGCTAGTATTGTATAATAATGACCAGCCTACCTACACCAAATCAAAAAGTTATTTTCTCACATTCCACGCCTGCTATGATGGTCATTGTATAACTGGGAGATAATTTTAATCCCAACAAGGGTTTGTTTACTGTGAACGCTAAAAGGAAGCCACGTTGAATTAAAGTCCCTGTTATTTTCAGCGTTTGAAGGTAAACACAGCGGTGAATAATAAAAGCGGAAACGTGATTTTTCTGATGATAACTTTGAGGTTTTTATCTGATTTTTTGAGGGAAATTTAGATTTTTGTTGTCACGTTATGAAATTTACATTATTTTCTGAATTTTCCGTGGTGAGAGATTTTTTAAGGATACGCATATAAAATCCTCTAATTGCCAATTGGGCCTACCTACGCAGTCTTTTTTGGCTGTTAGTTTTAAGCGTTATAATATAAAAGGTGTAACAATTGCCTGTTATATTAATGCTTTACTCAGCGACACTTGGGACGAATTATTTACTGTCATCATTTTAAACCCCCTACGAAAAAATACGAATCCTATAAGTTTAACGTGTGTATCTGTGTGTCTGTGTATCTGTATGTCTGTCTGTGGCATCGTAGCTCCCAAACGGTTGGACCAATTTGAGTGTGGTTTTTTTTTTATCGAAAGTCTTATCCTTCTAGATAGTTCTTAGCTATGTTTGGTGGAAACCAGTACTTTAATTGGAGCAAGTGACAAAATCTCAGACAATATTAAAACTAAGAATTCCAAATTTTGTAGTTATGTTTAGTTTTAGTTCCATTATTTTATTTATTTATATATTTAAACTTTATTGCACAAAACAAGTCAGCACAAATGGCGGACTTAATGCCAAATGGCATTCTCTACCAGTCAACCATAGGGCCAAACAGAGATACTAGAAGTCGGTGCAAATTAGAAATCTGATCAAGTAAATACAAAATATTATATTGCTGTTTATACAAAAATACATATACCTACACACTTTAATATAATATATATACAGATATATACCTAATATTATATATAATATATACAAATATATACGAAAGTCTACAACATGAGATGATGGATGAACTACATGAGCTCTTGTTCCAGCAGATGCTTACGCAGCATTCACTTGAAAGCTACCTTGCTTGGGGCTTGTCTGATAGAGAGTGGGAGTGAATTCCAGAGACGGCATGCCTGAACGGCGAAAGAATTAGACATAAAACCAGTATGGTGCGAAGGAATGGAAAGTTTGAGAGTTCGAGAGGAACGAAGTTCACAGCCTGGACGGGGAGTTTGAAAAATGAATTTACTTATCTATATCCTACTACTTATCTATATAGCCGTGGAGTGCCGGCTGAAGAATAGCATTCCCCCATCTCTTCTCGTGGGTGTCGTCAAGGCGACTAAGAGATTTTGACCCGTGCAAATGTCATCTGCCAATGGGTCGGACTGGTGTCGGGCAGCAGCGACACTAGTGCAATAACTCGCACCCTTGGTAAAACAAAGCCACATCTGCAAAATGTGTACTTTACAGGAGAGCAGTTTAAAAATTCTGCAAGTGATTTTTGCTGATAACATTTTTGCGTTTCGTCGAATTGTCATATACTTTTGCATATAGGTTTATATTAATGTAATCAATTAAATGCGTTATGTCCCATTTAATTTAACGCATTATTTTTTAAAATAATGTAACGGATGTGCACATACGGCTATTTATTACCAAGCATCAGCCGACGTATCAGCAGATCCGCCATTATTTTACAAAAATCTAGGTGACGCATGTGCACATACGTCTTTGTTTTATGAATAACCCTTGAAAGTATGAGGTCGTATATGTGTAAAATATTATATTTCTATAGAATCTGAAAGATTTAGGTATCTGTAAATGAATATTATTTCAAGTGAACTTATTTTACCGAATTATTTACTTAAATAACTAGGCAGCAATGAGTAAAAATACTGTGGTTTGCTACTAGACCACAGTAAGTGCAAGAAAATAAAACAATGTTATTAATTTTAATACATATTAACTTTTTATCGGCATGATAAGGTATCATCACTTACATAATATTTTCCATAAAATATGTACTCCACAAAAAAAATAAGCGTTAAAAACTGAAACTAGTATGTAAGTAACAACTCGTTCATACTAAACGCTATATAAATTTTATTTATGAAATACCCGTACTTGTATTATAAAACTTAATAAACGAATAGATAAGACTATCAAACTTTTTGATAGTAGCATATACAACTGTTACTTAATGATAAGCCTTAAAACATAAGCATTGACCTGAGCTTGGTTTTACGAAACACGAGTGTTTTAAGACCTAATAATTATATTATAAGTCATAAACTGTTTTCATCATAGGCCTTCAAATTTGTATCAGATGATTATTTTACTATGCAGCGTGTTTGTGGAAGTGTTGATTAAGAATGACTATAAAGTCCGATGCGGGAGTGACAGTGATGAAGATTGACATTTCAATAAAGGGTCGTTAGATGATCGAGCTGGTGAAACAATAACCCTGCTCTCATTATGGTGTCTCCTATCGCGTTTTGCGCCTAAAACCTGAAACCAGCTTTGATTTCTCAATCTTACAGTCTTCGGCTAAAGACTTTCTCCACTTGCTAAGCTCGTCGGCTAGAGTTTCCCAGTCTGCTGGGCTGATGCCAAATGCCGGCATTGCTCGCTTAGTGCAGCCCTTGAAACGCAACATGGGCCTCCCCACATTTCAGGGTACACAGTAAGCGAGTGGCATCCATACGGTGCACATGCTTCCCCAGACACCACAATCTACGCTGTTTAAGCATTGCAGTAATGCTGGAAAACTGCGCGACTTACAACACTCATTCATGACCCTGTCTCGCCAAGTGATGTTTAGACTGCTACGAAGGCACCGCAAGTGGAAAATATTCAGCCTTATTTCTTGCTTGGCATACGACGTACTGGTTTCAGTTCCACACAAAACTATACTCAGAACACAAGTTTGATACACAAACACTTTGGTCTTGATTGTCAGATAGTGACTAGTCTGGACTCGTGCACTGAGCTTCCCAAACATTGTAACCGCTTTACCAAGCCGGCTCCCGTTATCCACATTCAGCCACATATTGCTTGACAAGTGGGATTGCTAGATAAAGAAACTGATCAACAACATCAAGGGACACTATCCAATAAAATAGTTGGTTTCTGGTGAAAACCTTGCGCCAGAACAACTGTCTTCTTGCAAGGGTGTGCGAACTTATCGAAAAGAATCTGTAACTCTTGGGAAATTTTTGGCAACGAATGCGGCTTCCTCGGAAAATAACAGTGAATCTATGTATACGTTTACGACGAGACCTCAACAGGGAAAAATCAAATTGTTTCCCTTCTGCTCTTGTGTGTAAAGTGTATCCCCTAAACTTAAGTTCCCAAATGCAACCTTCAGAAGCAGGGATAAAGAAAAGAGCAGAAGTCCGGCTGTCATGAACAACAGCACCGTGCGTGGAAAGATTTAACTAGGTTTAAAAGTTTTAGTGGACATCTGTTGAGAGCAGGGGCCTTCCTTCTTATCTTTTTCTGCTTTTACTGTTACAAGCACATTAAATGCTAGTATGATGTATGTAGTCGTAGTAACAGGTTATTTTTTCGCTGATAGGGTCGGGTAGAGCAGATTCTTCTAAGTTCGCTTTGTCGAAGATTTCCTCGTGTCTTAACATTTCGAGATTCTTTTAGAAACTTTAAATAACGAAAAGAGTAATAACTTCTCTAAAAACGGCATCATAGAAATAAATACAATATGATAAATATGTTAAGATCTACAAATAAGTAGATTTTATTAGGTAAAGTTCGTACACAGTTCATATAGGTAATAAAAATAAAAATACGATTTTAATGGTTTCAAATGGTTGGAATTACAGGTAAGGCATTTAGTTATTACATATTAATAAAACGTTAGATATTTTTTACAATAACATGCTTTTTTATACCTTCAAACTTTTTGATAACGACGCATCTTAAACTACGACCTAAAATAACGCAACATGTTACGATGCGACTATGAATAGTTTGTACAACAACGACGCAAATAAATATACGACCATAATTTAAAAAAACAATTAAATTACCTTAAACTCTTCTATAGCATTATGGCAATATTGCCTATCATGTTTGTTAAAAAAAATATTAATTAGTTAAAAATCGATAAATAACGTCGAATGTGATCATGCGACTAGCTATTTAATCTCAATAATTAGAACTCAAACAGTCGTATGTTCACATATGATTGTTTATTACAAGATAATTTTCTTGAACTGTAAAAAGTACTTATCATTACCGGTTTCGTTTTCCGCATCCATTCTCGCCGATTTAGATCCAAAACGCAACGCATGATCACAGTCCGGTAACACCGACGCATCTGACTTTACGACAACGCGCGCGCCGATATGCGCTCACAGGAACGACGTCAAAAAAGGACGCATACGCATTTGTAGCATTATTTTACGTCGCCTCTTCACTTGCGTCGTTTTCCGCTTAAAATATCTCAGAAACGAAAAAAGTTAAAATTATAAAAAAAATCTACCGTGTAGAACGCATAATTCTAAGGATATTTCCGTAATAAAACCACTTTTGACGCAGTCACATGTTGCATTATTTTACCAAGGGTGCGAACTATACTGCGATTGCCAACCCGCCTGCTCAGCGTGGCAATTAGAGCGAACCCTCCCATGGCAAGTCCCAACGATACACGGCCCCCAGTTCCTGGCCGCCCTGCTATTCCAGATCACGGCGGCGGTCTCGGTAACGGCAGGGTAGGGGGTGCGAAGAATCCCCGGGTTACGGAAGGCCGCCAAAACAAACTGACCTTGGCGACGTATAATGGACGCACGTTACGACTGGACGAGCATCTGGCGCAACTCGAGCATGAACTCGGAAAGATTAGGTGGCACATTCTTGGGTTGAGCGAAGTCCGAAGAGAGGGTGAGGACACGGTGACGCTTGAATCTGGCCACCTTCTGTACTACCGAGAGGGACACCAGCTATCCCAAGGTGGCGTAGGGTTCTTGGTCAACAGGAATCTTTGTGACAACGTTGTAGAAGTTTCGAGTGTGTCGAACAGGGTCGCGTACCTAGTAATTAAGCTAACCGAGAGGTATAGCCTCAAGGTTGTGCAGGTTTACGCACCGACCTCGACATACTCGGACGATGAAGTGGAGGATATGTTCGGGGACATATCGAAGGCCTTACATTTTACCACTAAGGCCCACTACAACGTTGTCATGGGAGATTTCAACGCCAAAGTGGGAGTACAAAATTGCAGAGAATCGGTAGTAGGGTCCCATGGTTATGGTAGCAGGAATCATAGGGGGCAAATGCTGGTCAACTTCCTCGAAAAGGAGGGGCTTTTCTTGATGAATTCGTTTTTCAAGAAAAAGCCTCAAAGGAAGTGGACATGGCAGAGCCCCGACAACATGACAAAAAATGAGATCGACTTCATCATAACAGACAAGAAGCGCATATTCAGAGACGTCTCAGTGATCAATAGGTTTAATACCGGTAGTGATCACCGACTTGTACGAGGCTCTCTGAATATCAATTTCAAGCTAAAACGTGTTCGTTTGATGAAGTCCAGGCTCCGACCTAACCTGCTCCAAACTATAATGGGATCTGAAACGTTCCAGTCAAATCTGGAGAACCGATTCGCTGCCCTGGAAACCACAAACAGCGTTGACATTGACCAAACCCTCGAAGGTGTGGTCGGAATCCTCAGGGAGGAAGGTGTGAGATTTTGCGAATTTCAGCGTAAAGGTAGCAAGTCGAAGTTTTCGGGAGAAACACTCGGGCTTATGACGGAACGACGTGAACACCCACCAGTCACTTTGTCAGAAAGGCATGCTCTAAACAAGAAAATTGGTAAACTAGTGTGACGAGACCTCCGATGCTCCAACACACGGTCTGTTGAAAGAGCTATTGAGCAAAATCGGGGGTCCAAAGTGTTTGTCCAATCTCTTGGGAGAAGCCATCTGACAAAGCTGACCACCGCGGATGGAGTAGTCGTTTCTTCAAGGCCAGGGATTCTCGCGGAAGTTGAGAACTTCTACAGCCTGTTATACGCTTCACACGCAACTCAACCTGATCCCGGAAATGAGGATTCCAGAGCCACACTTACGCGCCACTTTACTGAAGACTTGCCAGAAATCAGCCTAGGCGAAATCGAGATAGCTCTAAAACAGCTTAAAAATGGAAAAGCCCCTGGAGAGGACGGTATTACGACTGAGCTCCTGAAATCTGGTGGTAAACCGGTAATGAATGAGCTCCAAAACATCTTTAATACTGTCCTCTTTGATGGGAGAACTCCGGAGGCGTGGAGTAGGAGTATTGTCGTCCTGTTTTTCAAAAAGGGTGATAAAACTCTTTTGAAAAACTACCGACCCATTTCGCTCCTAAGTCACGTCTACAAGCTGTTTTCGAGAGTTATCACGAACCGTCTTGCACGAAGACTCGACGAGTTTCAGCCCCCGGAACAGGCGGGGTTTCGATCAGGATACAGCACCGTAGACCACATTCATACAGTGAGGCAGATTATACAGAAGACGGAAGAGTATAATCGGCCCCTGTGCTTAGCGTTCGTGGACTACGAGAAGGCTTTTGACTCGATCGAAACCTGGTCGGTTTTGGAATCTCTGCAGCGATGCCAGGTCTTTACAATGCCGCTAGCATGGCCGTCCAAATACAGAACCGACAGTCTGAACCTATCCCCATGCATCGTGGTGTGAGACAAGGGGATGTTATATCCCCCAAATTGTTCACAAATGCATTAGAGGATATGTTCAAGACGTTGGACTGGAAAGGACAAGGCATTAACATAAACGGTGAGTACCTTTCACACTTGCGATTTGCAGACGACATTGTCATCCTGGCGGAAACGCTGCAAGACTTGCAATTTATGCTGAACGGCCTAGCTGAGTCTTCAAAACGCATTGGCCTCCGGATGAACTTGGACAAAACCAAGGTTATGTTCAATGAACATGTTAGTCCGGAACCAATTGCGGTACAGGGCAGCTTTCTCGAAGTTGTTCAAGAGTACGTCTACCTTGGGCAAATATTGCAGTTGGGTAAAAACAACTTCGAGAGAGAGGCTAATAGAAGAATACAGCTAGGCTGGGCAGCATATGGTCAATTCCACAATGTCTGAAGACGAAAGTTTTCAACCAGTGCGTCCTACCCGTAATGACATACGGTGCCGAGACGTGGACACTCACGGTTGGGCTGGTCCACAAATTTAAAGTCGCTCAGAGAGCTATGGAAAGGGCCATGCTCGGAGTTTCTTTGAAGGATCGAATTCGGAACGAAGTGATCCGTCAGAGAACTAAAGTTACCGACATAGCTCACCGAATTAGCAATTTGAAGTGGCAGTGGGCTGGCCATATTAGCCGAAGAACCGATAACCGGTGGGGTAAACGTGTTCTTGAGTGGAGACCGCGGATCGGCAAGCGTAGTGTGGGACGCCCTCAGACTAGGTGGAGCGATGATCTGTGCAGGGTGGCTGGCAAAAGCTGGATGAGAGTAGCCGAGGATCGCTTACAATGGCGTGCAGTTGGAGAGGCCTATGTCCAGCAGTGGACAAGAATAGGCTGATGATGATGATGATGATGATGATGATGATGATGATCTATATCCAGTCGCTTCGACATGCCTTAGCCACTGGTTGAAAAATTCAATGGCTCTGACAGCTGATTCGGTGGTCCAATTGGGAGGACGCCCGTGTTGGCCCAGAAAGCCGTTGGAAACGCAGGTTCGAATCCTGTCCGAATCATTAAATTTTTCAATTTTCGCTTCATTTGTAAACATTTTTTTATTTAGGTTATTAATCACGCATATTGATTATTCATTAGCCTATAATTCACCTTCGCTCTGCGCAACATGCCCCAAGCCCGAGGTTAAGGGTCGGTGTGCCCTTACACCTATCTACAATACCCAGCGGCGACCCTAGCGGGGGTTATCTGCTAGACACAAACGTATGCTTCAAATATCAATATAGTATAGAGCGTAAGACGTAAAGGTTGGGTTTCACGGAGTGATTCGTTGGTCACGTATCTGTCTGTGTTGCCATTTTCACCGTGAAAAGGTGCGTTTAAGTTTATGGTTGTTGTACAATTATTGTAACCAAAATGAGAACGCTGGTATTCTCAATATTCCTGTACGGCTCCGAATCCTGGTCCATTCGCGCTGTAGACCGAAAGAAAATAGACGCTTTTGAGATGTGGTGTTGGCGGAGAATGTTACGCATAACGTGGACAGCCAGACGCACCAACAAGTCCATTCTCGGCCAACTGAAGGTTAAAACCAGACTCTCCACCATATGTTATCAGCGAGTCCTAAGCTAATTTGGTCATATCGCCCGCAGACAGCCAGATAATTTCGACAAACTGGTGGTAGTAGGAAAATTAGACGGCAAAAGACCACGTGGGTGATCACCTACCCGCTGGTCCGACCAGATAAAAGCTAGAACTGGACTTACTATTACCACTGCCCTGAGAAAAGCTGAATATAGAGTAGGATGGAAGCAACTCGTCAACGATGCCGTCAAAGCGTTTCAGGCCGGACACGACCTTCAGCAATGAAGCCCACGAACAAGAAGAATAAATTATTGTTTTATTGAATTATGAGGATTCTGAAAACAATTTCAAAATAACTTTTGGATTTAAAAAACTCTTAAGATTTGTTTTTGCGTTTCATGAACATATTGAGCTAATTTTATTCATATAATAACAGTATGTTGTATTACAACACCAGTCTATTGTGATTGTGTGCAGATATAACTATTCTCATGTCGTTCGTCTATTCAACCTCCGACAAAAATGAGGAATGTTATAAGTTTATAACATGAGTATGTGACAATCTGTCCGTCTGTATGTGTCATAATGGCGCCTTAACAGAATAGATGATCTAATTCGAGTGCAGTTGTAACGAGTCTAGAATTTTATTATCTCTGCGAGGTAGAATACGAAACAAAGACATTCGCCAACGCACGGAAGCTACTGACATCGGCAAAAGAGTTGCGCAGTTGAAGTGGCAATGGCCTGGTAATATACGAGTATCTCGCAGAGACGATGACAGATGGAGTCAGCTATACTGGAGACCACGAACGGGTGGCAGAAGCGTTGGAAGACCGCAAGCCAGATGGTCGGACGACATTAAAAAGACGGCAGGGCCGACCTAGAGTAGAATCGCCGCATCAAGATCAGCTTGGAAATTCATGCAAGAGGCATATGTCCCGCAGTGGACGCATATATGCTGAGAAGAAGAAGAAAACTAGTCTCCAGAATATTCAACAAAAAGACATAAGTTCTAAACTCCTTCTGTGTAAATTGGGCATTACTAAATCAAAGGTACCTTTCCCATGAAACCGCATCTTCAGGGACGAATGTGTTCAACACACGCAACACGATTATAAATAATGTATGGCTGATATCATGATGACACGTATTCTTCTCAAAGTTTACATATAGATTTAAAGATGCTATACTTATTATGAGTTTGCTAAGGAGTGTTGTCACACAAATCAAAGTGTTTGAAGTCTTCTTTCTCTTAGTTTTTTGATGTTTGACCAAACGGAACATATTTCAAGCACTTTATTTAACAAGTACACCGCCCGGTTTCTGCATCTATGCGATGAGCCTACTCACATTACATTTTTTCTGGGACGTGATCAGCATTCAAGAACACAATATTTAAGGAAATATTTATAATGCACTTCAAATGCACTACTTACTCAGGTCACTCACCCCGGTGTTCAAGAGGTAACTTTTTCTGCATAATGACGAGCAGAAATTGCCCCCGCGCAAGGCTGCTTAGCGTATTCATGAGGCCATCGTTTGTCTCAGCTGACAGTCGACGTGCTATGGCGTCGAATACAATCATGGATTGCGCGTTTTATTTATGGTGACAGTTATGTTGATGTGCAAGCTTGAAATATGTATTTTTATACTACGACGGTGGCAAACAAGCATGCAAGCCCGCCTGATGTTAAGCAGTTACCGCCTGATCCTGCTCGGAGTTTCTTTGAAGGATCGAATTCGGAACGAAGTGATCCGTCAGAGAACTAAAGTTACCGACATAGCTCACCGAATTAGCAATTTGAAGTGGCAGTGGGCTGGCCATATTAGCCGAAGAACCGATAACCGGTGGGGTAAACGTGTTCTTGAGTGGAGACCGCGGATCGGCAAGCGTAGTGTGGGACGCCCTCAGACTAGGTGGAGCGATGATCTGTGCAGGGTGGCTGGCAAAAGCTGGATGAGAGTAGCCGAGGATCGCTTACAATGGCGTGCAGTTGGAGAGGCCTATGTCCAGCAGTGGACAAGAATAGGCTGATGATGATGATGGTGATGATGATGATGATCTATATCCAGTCGCTTCGACATGCCTTAGCCACTGGTTGAAAAATTCAATGGCTCTGACAGCTGATTCTGTGGTCCAATTGGGAGGACGCCCGTGTTGGCCCAGAAAGCCGTTGGAAACGCAGGTTCGAATCCTGTCCGAATCATTAAATTTTTCAATTCTCGCTTCATTTGTAAACATTTTTTTATTTAGGTTATTAATCACGCATATTGATTATTCATTAGCCTATAATTCACCTTCGCTCTGCGCAACATGCCCCAAGCCCGAGGTTAAGGGTCGGTGTGCCCTTACACCTATCTACAATACCCAGCGGCGACCCTAGCGGGGGTTATCTGCTAGACACAAACGTATGCTTCAAATATCAATATAGTATAGAGCGTAAGACGTAAAGGTTGGGTTTCACGGAGTGATTCGTTGGTCACGTATCTGTCTGTGTTGCCATTTTCACCGTGAAAAGGTGCGTTTAAGTTTATGGTTGTTGTACAATTATTGTAACCAAAATGAGAACGCTGGTATTCTCAATATTCCTGTACGGCTCCGAATCCTGGTCCATTCGCGCTGTAGACCGAAAGAAAATAGACGCTTTTGAGATGTGGTGTTGGCGGAGAATGTTACGCATAACGTGGACAGCCAGACGCACCAACAAGTCCATTCTCGGCCAACTGAAGGTTAAAACCGGACTCTCCACCATATGTTATCAGCGAGTCCTAAGCTACTTTGGTCATATCGCCCGCAGACAGCCAGATAATTTCGACAAACTGGTGGTAGTAGGAAAAGTAGACCGCAAAAGACCACGTGGGCGGTCACCTACCCGCTGGTCCGACCAGATAAAAGCTATAACTGGACTTACTATTACCACTGCCCTGAGAAAAGCCGAGGATTAGGATGGAAGCAACTCGTCAACGATGCCGTCAAAGCGTTTCAGGACGGACACGACCTTCAGCAATGAAGCCCACGAACAAGAAGAAGACAATTATTGTTTTGTTGAATTATGAGGATTCTGAAAACAATTTCAAAATAACTTTTGGATTTAAAAAACTCTTAAGATTTGTATTTGCGTTTCATGGACATATTGAGCTAATTTTATTCATATAACAACAGTATGTTGTATAATACAACACTAGTCTATTGTGACTGTGTGCAGATATAACTATTCTCATGTCGTTCGTCTATATATTATAAACTCCGACGAAAAGGAGGAATGTTATAAGTTTAACATGACAATCTGTCCGTCTGTATGTGTCATAATGGCGCCTTAACAGAATAGATGATCTAATTCGAGTGCAGTTGTAACGAGTCTAGAATTTCATTATCTCTGCGAGATAGAATACGGAACGAAGACATTCGCCAACGCACGAAAGTTACCGACGTCGGCAAATGAGTTGCGCAATTGAAGTGGCAATGGGCTGGTAATATACGAGTATGTCGCAGAGTGACAAATAGAGTCAGCGAGTGCTACACTGGAGACCGCGAACGGGTGGCAGAACCGTTGGAAGACCGCAAGCCAGATGGTTGGACGACATTAAAAAGAGGGCAGGGCCGACCTAGAGTAGAATCGCCGCATCAAGATCAGCTTGGAAATTCATGCAAGAGGCATATGTCCCGCAGTGGACGCATATATGCTGAGAAGAAGAAGAAGAAAACTAGTCTCCAGAATATTCAACAAAAAGACATAAGTTCTAAACTCCTTCTGTGTAAATTGGGCATTACTAAATCAAAGGTACCTTTCCCATGAAGCCGCATCTTCAGGGACGAATGTGTTCAACACACGCGACACGATTATAAATAATATATGGCTGATATCATGATGACACGTATTCTTCTCAAAGTTTACATATAGATTTAAAGATGCTATACTTATTATGAGTTTGCTAAGGAGTGTTGTCACACAAATCAAAGTGTTTGAAGTCTTCTTTCTCTTAGTTTTTTGATGTTTGACCAAACGGAACATATTTCAAGCACTTTATTTAACAAGTACACCGCCCGGTTTCTGCATCTATGCGATGAGCCTACTCACATTACATTTTTTCTGGGACGTGATCAGCATTCAAGAACACAATATTTAAGAAAATATTTATAATGCACTTCAAATGCACTACTTATTCAGGTCACTCACCCCGGTGTTCAAGAGGTAACTTTTTCTGCATAATGACGAGCAGAAATTGCCCCCGCGCAAGGCTGCTTAGCGTATTCATGAGGCCATCGTTTGTCTCAGCTGACAGTCGACGTGCTATGGCGTCGAATACAATCATGGATTGCGCGTTTTATTTATGGTGACAGTTATGTTGATGTGCAAGCTTGAAATATGTATTTTTATACTACGACGGTGGCAAACAAGCATGCAAGCCCGCCTGATGTTAAGCAGTTACCGCCTGATCCTAAGTGATTATGACGATGAAGCACCAATTGATGGAGGCTGAATTAACTCAACTTATTTAAAAAAAAAAACGTGCCTCGATATGACCGTCTGTTGTCTACCGTTATTAAAATAAATGTATGTGTGTTTGATTTGTACATATTTTTGGTGCGCAATAAAGAATTTTGTATTATGTATTGTATCTTATTTCTCACTGAAACCATATAACTACAAAACTGTTTCAAAAACCAAGACACTCCGTAACAATAAAATAGTTTCGGGCAACAGCCCCTTTTCTTATTGAATTCTAGCTCAAACAATAACTTGTAGTGTTTACTGCTGGTTTTTTCAGTGGAGAAACGCAGTATGTGATATGGAGATCATACAAAGTTACGGCCTTTAGTAGGTACAGACGAAGCCACATCCCTTGATCCCATTTACGAGATCGACTAAATTTGAATGTAATAAAAAAGGACGATGCGCGTCACGTTTTTAAAGAGTTCCGTTGAGTTTTGCAGTAGATAGTTTTTTGGGCACAAGATGAAGAAACGCGATAAGGTTAGCGAAGCATTTGATATATATATATCAAGATATTAGCGAAAATTCTATAGCCTAACTCCTACCAAACAAGTGTTGGTCCGACCCAGGGATAGTAGCGCTACAAACAGCTTCCATATGGCAATAATGTGCATACGTCATAATAAATTTGCTTCAGTAGCGATTTGTCAAAGATTTGTCATCAACCAAATTCAAAACATAAAATAAATTAGTAGAGAATAACAAACTAGCGTAGTCATCATCGATGATGTTTTATTTTTAATTTTTTTGATAAGTCTTATTTATCACGGAATTCATGCATTGGTTATATACCAAAGCTTCGAGCCGCCATAAACGGATTAATAATAAGAATAAATGAGTACCACTAAAATCCACAATATGGCCAATGGCGTGGGCTGAAAAACACCCTGTTGGGCTACATACAGTCCGACCAAAAAGAGTAGAAATTAAAAAGTGGCAATACTGTAGTGTCCTCCCTTTCTAACCCTTAATTTGACAATTTTCGCCAGGATGAACACACTCTTTGACCATCTTTTTCTATTCTTTTTCGAATGAGAATTGTTTGCTCTATTCAACCTTAACGAGGCTTGAACTAGCGACCTTCGTTTTTTTTGTCAAATTAAGTCAATATAAGAAAATAGGGACTTGCCAATTTTTAATTCTTTACTCTTTTCGGTCGGACTGTACATATGTTATCGATGATTATATCGATGTTATCAACTTACGCCATTTTACAATCACGCAACTATATCTCGTTAATTTGCAAAAGTAAGGCTAAGCGCGCATCACGATTACATTTGCTCATCATGCGCCGCCGTCGTCCAATTTCTTCCTGCGATCCTAACCAGGTCGTCGGTCCACCTTGTTGGAAGCCTTCTCACGCTGCGTCTTCCGGTCCGCAGTATGGTATCGAACATACCATAGACATATGGCAGATTATGAATGTTGTTTTCTTCCCTGGTGAGAACGAGTAAGTACCTATTTATTAAAACCGTATAAGAAATCCGAAAATCCATATTAATACACGTAAGGTAGGATAAGAGTTAAGACTAACATGTGTAATTTAATTTATTGTCTAATAGAGTAAGACTAAGAGTTAGTTAGTTATTGGACTGTGGCAGTCTTCTCCCTGATAGTCATACCCCACCTCATTTTACGTATTTCGTAAGTTTTTGCAGAACCCAAAATATCCCTTTCACGGGGGCACTAACGATTGTAGTTTATAGCGGACCGATAAAAACTTTCTCGCCGTCGACATAAAACTGGTTTTAACGTTGCAACCCCACCTACGGTCTGACGCACAGGATACTCAGGGATATTAGCAATTTGAACATTATATACTTGGCTTATTTTTTAAATATGAAGTTAGGGAAAAGTGCAAGTTAGTCCTTAAAGGTGCTTTCTCACCGCGAATATTTGCCTGTAATGTAACGTTAAGATAAGATCCGTGCATCACATTACACTAGGGAGAGGAGAATCGAGCATTACGGAGCGAAACCTGTAATGATAGAATCTGTAATATTTTGATACAACTATTTAGTAACATCAATTCACACCATACGCAGCACCTCCCTGTCTGACGAGTCTGACGAGCCATATTATTCTATTGTAATGCGGAGAATGCTTGCGATGAGGCTCCACCCTTAGATATAAAAAAAACACTGGCCATAGACGAGCGAGGAACTGATACCCACGTAGCGAGAAGCGCGAGGCCCGGGGGGCTTGCGTCGAGACTCGAGCGTGATTCGACTCGGATTAGCCCCTGTCGTTAGTTGCTTGATATCCTGCATACTCGCTTGTCACATGTTAGTTGGTTATAGAAGGAAATAGTTAGAAGGTCACATGTTAGTAATAGAAAAAAGGAGTTTGTGAAAACATACCGAGAATCTTTGACTCTAAAATGCTTTATTTATGTAGCAACTTATACTTGGAATGGAACTAAATAAACCATTTTTGTACGCGTCCTTCAGAAATTATAGATTTTTTTCCCGACTGGCACATTAACATCAAAACAAAACAGGACTTGAGTCGTGTATGAATATGGGCATAGTTGGCAAATTTGCAGTACTTGATATAGATTTTCGTAATAATAATAAAACATTTCGAACGGACATTTATCTCAATCTTCTGGAAAGATTCAGAGAACATTCGAATGTACTTTGAGATACCGCCTAATAAGCAATATCTCAGGTATATCTCAGATATACCCCCTAGAACTGACATTAAAACGCGGTTTACGACTCGAGCTGTTTCACTTTACTACCCGGTCAAGTTAAGTTAGCGCCTGAAATCTATGGTGTCTCATATACCCAGTGGCACATCTTTTTTCATGTTCATCTAATATTAACATCATAAAACTAAGAATCACGCCTATCCAAGTTGCCTTCAAGGACTGTCCCCAGAGGCACTAAACCATGGCTGTGCAACTTCGTACTGCTTTACTGTATTATTTAATTAGTGTACTTCGAGAGATTCTTGTATCTCAGTGTCTCACGGGACGCGTTCTTGTTACGTGTCTAAAACTTGCTTCATTGGAGTAGAAGATTGGTTAAATCTCCCAAAGAAACAGTAGCATTTTTAGAGTATTTCACATTTATTGTACTCTCGAATCAAACTCAGCCATAGAAATTATGCCAAGAAAATTATATATTGTTAAACCTTACATTATATTTTTAAAAGCTTTTATTTAACTTGCATTGTATGTATGTATGTATCTAAGTATGTTTGTTCGGGTGAAATCTTGCAACTCAATTTTGAAGCAGATATCGTCAACCGATTGAGCTGAAATTTTGCATACTTACTTAACTTTGATGACAATACAATAATATGGTACCATGGGGCTGATCTGATGATGGAGCCGGAAGGTGGCCATAGGAACTCTATAATAGAAAAAGCAATCCTACCGAGCTTGGGCTCTTTAGAATCGTCTCAGTGATCATTTGATGAATATCCAAAGAAAAGTACAGTCGGCTATAAAAGCTTGCCACTAAAATGTCATTTTTGACAGAAACTTATTATTTAAGATACTTGATTTATACAGACTCTCACAAATACAGTAATAAGGGAAGGTGGGGTAAACATAACATATTAAAATACATAAAAGGGCCTGCGGCCAACCGAACATGAGAGTTCGCCGCCACGACTGATTGGCTCTCCTGATGATGAATCGCGTACCGATTGGAAACATGTCGAGCGATATTCAACTACGACGTGAGTAAACCCGTTTATGTATTTTAATATGTTTGAGACTCTATGTAAAAAGACTAACATAGTTTACTAGCGACCCGCCCGGCTTCGCACGGGTGCAAAACTGATAAATTACGACACGCTGTTACATAGGCTAGAAGATACAGGTGTCCGGGGACAGTTACTGGAGTGGTGCGCGAGCTACCTTCGGAACAGGTCATACCATGTCAAAATAAATAACACCTTTAGCGATAAAATGCTTGTGACTGAAGGCACAGCACAGGGTTCCGTGCTCGGTCCACTCCACTATCTGGCCTATGTAAATAATATGAATAATTGTGTTCAAAATTGTAGTGTGTACCAATTTGCCGATGACACCTGTCTCGTTGCCTCAGATAAGGACATAGGCCTAGCAGAGCAAAAGCTACAAAATTACTTTGATATAATTTGCAAATGGTCTCACGATGCAGGACTTGTTCTAAACGCAGATAAGACGAAGCTACTACATGTACATTCTAGCCAATCAAGAACAGTTCGGGCAGTCAGCATCATTGGACACAACCACCAGTGCTTACACTCCAGACCAGCTAGCTGTTATAGCTGCAAATGCACGCCTCTAGAACAGGTCAATAAGCAAAAATATTTGGGCCTTGTAATAGACAATCGCCTGAACTGGGGCGACCACATAGATGCTGTCTGCACCAGGCTTCGTGCCGTTATGGCAAAATTATATATCATACGAAACAGAATTCCTTATAAAATTAGGTTAGATATGTATAATGCACTCGTAGAAAGTATCATTTCTTATGGTTTAAGTAGTTACGGTCGTACCTTTAAGTCCTATCTGGACAAAATATATAACTTGCAAGTCAGAATACTAAAGATAATTGTACCTTATAATATTAAAAAGAATTTAAAATATGATCACGAGCTATTTAATATATGCAAAGTCTTGCCCATACATGTTAAAGTTAGATGCCAAATTTTGAAAGAACAATACTTCAGAACCGAAATTCAGCATTTAACATCACACCCAAAAATTACACGGCGAGTAATTAACCACGTACTACAGAAACCTAAATTTCATAACTATTACGGACGTAGAACATCAGAGTACATAATACCAGATTTAATAAACAAACTCCCAACTGAATGCAAGGGCAAAATAACACCAACAAATATAGCCAACGTTTAAAAAAACAAATGTTAGAACAATTTGATTGACTAATCTTTATAATATTATTGCATCGCTTATGGAGCATCCTGTACAGTGGGCGCGCGGACCGGTTATTGCAGCGCGCTGACTGATAACGCTCAGTGCAATTCTGTTTAGGTACTATAATGTGTTTAAGGAATTAGTTTATAATGTATTATTATTTATTGCGGAATGTAGCATCGAGACAAACCAAATTGGTTTAACGATGCCGTTATAATAAAATGTAATTTTGTTTGTACTTACTTATGAAATAAATAAAAAATCGCATCAAAATCCGTTGCGTAGTTTTAAAGATCGAAGCATACTTATGGACTGACAGCAGGAAGCGACTTTGTTTTATACCATCATAGATCAAACATTTAATACTTATATATAATTCCTTACTCTATGATACCATGTAGTGATGACAAAAATGGTGGACGGCGATTGTCCAATGAGGTAAGACTAACAGCTAGTTAGTAATCGGACTGTGACAGACTTCCCCCGGTGATAGTCTACCCCAATAATACTATACCTTACGTATGTATATTAGGGTCATTGTCAGATTTAGGTGCGCGTCTTTCCGGTGGACATTTGCGAAATTAAGGATTCCAGGGCCTAATTTTCTGATTAAATTCCCTCTTCTATAATCCGATGTAATAACAACATAACCTAGTGTTTCGGAATTTTATTTTTTCGGGGAAATTATTAATTTCTGTAGGATTGTGTTAAGTAACTTTTATTTTTTTACGATTGCAGATCGACGTACATACAAATCAATAAATGTTCTTCCCTCAAGCTTAACTGCTCTCAAATTGAGTAGCGACTATCAAATTATAACTGTGGTCGCAAGGGCTGAAAAAAACAGTTGTCAGTCTTTTGTATCAGGCTTTTTTAGTAAGTAGTGAAAATTTCCAATAATACACGACAAAAATAATTGTAGTTAACAAAGTGCTTAGAAAAATAGATTAAAACGTATTAAAAAACGTTTTCTTCATAATTATGCAGGGTTTTTATTGTTAACGATGCTGCAGCGCCGAGCGCTCTTTATAATTGCCGGGAGACCGCTCGGATCCTGTAGCAATTGATGTACGAAGCGTTAAAATAAGTGTACATTTACAATATTTACTTATAGTTGAATTTTTCTTAGCTGTCCGTTTCCACTTGAATTATAGTTGAAATTTTCTAAGCAGTCCGTTTTCACTTGAAAGTTATTTAATCTTATACACATTGCCGCACAATGTCATTGGTTTAATCGTGTAGAATAAATGGAAAAAACATACAATAAGCAGTCGTGACAGTGTAACGCACTTTTTTCAACGCGGTATTATTTCAAATAACATCAATGAACTAGAAAAACCTCTTGAAAACCATTTCTTGATAAATACATGTTTAATAAAATAATAAAGTTATTTTTCTTATCAAGACCATCAATCACAAAATACTGAACGTTTCCCAAAAGCCGTTGTTCGATTCAAAGGACGCTGAAGTACTGAATTTGTTTTTTCTATCAAGATATCTCCGAATTGTAACCACTCCTTTAAAATAACAGAACACGAAAACGTCTCGGCAATTTACATTTCCAGGCTTTTTACCTCCCTTTCTTGGAAAATATGAATTTGCGAGGCGTTCGGCTGAATGGGCAAATTTTCTTCTCACTTTGGCCGCTTTTGTTGTGGCCGAATATATTTTTTAAGTGGCAACACCGCCCGGTGGCGTTTATGACGGTTTCGCACTCCTGATATTTGAATCTCGTGTAGTACAATCGCAGCATATAAGGCCTTCATAAATATCTGAACACGATTTATTTACTGGGCGTTACAGTATCATGTTCAGATATTTATGGACGCCTTATATGCTGCGATATACTCGTATATATATCTGACGGCAACTGTACAAGATCCCGCCTTGCACTAACCTTATTTTGTCGCTTTTTCTGATTTTATAAATGTGACATAGAATATCAGTTACAAGCAAAAAATATAATAAAAAAAACCGGCCAATTGCGAGTTGGACTCGCGCATGGAGGGTTCCGTACAAACACTTCCCATCTTAACTGGCCGGGTTAAGTTAAGTTTGGACCTGGTATGTATGGCGCCGCATACAAATGAGGTGCAAAGTTAAGGCAACCGATCACGTTTGTTGTATAAGAGCCCCACTTCAATATTCATTTTATTCTGTTTTTAGTATTTGTTATTATAGCGGCAACAGAAATACATCATCTGTGGAAATTTCAACTGTCTAGCTATCACGGTTCATGAGAAAGCCTGGTGACAGACGGACTGACAGACAGACAGACAGACGGACAGCGGAGTCTATGGGGGTGAGAACTTCAAAAATTACACATTTAGAAAAAAATCGCGAGTTCTTCAGCTTATAATAGCCATTAAATAAATAAATAAATATCGGCCAACGTCACACAAATCAATCTAGTCCCTCAGTAAGCTCTAGTAGGCTTGTGTTATGGACCCTAGACGACGATAAACATACTTATATAGATAAATACATACTTAAATACAAATAACATCCATTACCCATATTATGTATATTTTTAAAAGGACGAGAATAGTTAAATGTTAGTGCGGATCATAGACTAGCTTAAACGCGTCGTTTATGATTATGAGGGATGAATGGGGTAGCGACGCATTTCTGTGATTATTTTTAGAACGATAAGTCTAAATATCCGTGCATGGCGTGAAGAACTTGATAAGTCCAAAATGGCAATTGTTCAGGGCGTCGATTTTAAAGTTTGACATTTTCTCCAAAATCCATTTTCATCTTTAACTCGTGTTTAAAGCTTGATTTATGGATAATTTTCCGCGATCTTTTCATTTACCTTACGTATTCTAGTAAAATCCTCTTATTTTCTGTGATATAAGACTTATCAACATAGGTACCAACGACTTATCAAGTTATTCCCCATACATTAGTGCCCAAATTGGTGAAAATGTTTTTTTATTTAATTCCTAAAAATCAGTTTTTCATAGTAACTGAAACGTCTAAATTGATTTATAGGTAATTTTATGCAAATTTTTCAATTATTTTACTTATTTTGGTAGAAACATTGTTTTTTGTGAGATATTAGACTTATCAACATATTCACCATCGACTTATCAAGTTCACCATCGACTTATCAAGTTATTCCCCATACATTAGTGCCCAAATTGATGAAAATGTTTTTTTAATTTAATCCCTAAAAATCAGTTTTTCTGTATAATTGAAATGTCTAAATTGATTTAAGGGTAATTTTATGCAAACTTTTCAATTATCTTACTTATTTTAGTAGAATCATTTTATTTTGTGAGATATTAGACTTATCAACATATTCA
Source organism: Apotomis turbidana (assembly GCA_905147355.2). NCBI lineage: Eukaryota > Metazoa > Arthropoda > Insecta > Lepidoptera > Tortricidae > Apotomis > Apotomis turbidana. Next base: position 3,994,342 of record LR990297.1, on the reverse strand, counting down.
CCATAGAATATAGGGTATCAATTAAACAATTCTGTCGTTTCTATACAACTGTTTTGTTTATATAAGGCGATTTAAATGAATTATATCGCGTGTGTTCGTTGTTTGAGTCTCCTGACGTTACGGCAACTATTTTTGATGAGAAAAACACAAATTTTCGGTGCCAAATACGTCAGAAAGGTACAAACAATGAATAAATATGATACAATCCGTTTGAATTGTTTTATTTTAGTCACGAAACCCGAAGAAAATAAAATTAAAAGTTATAAAAATATTGAATAAATTGTAGTAAATGAATCGTCTTTAATTTAGTAATGCAAAAGCACTTATTCTACAGAAAAACTAGATGAATTTATCTTATTTTTAACTGGCAACATCTTTGTTTTTCTGATCCAATAAATAAAACTGGTCGATGGTTGACAAGGTACCGGTAATGTGAATGATACATACGAAGACACTGTTAACTATACCCCATGGACCTTAACACGTTGTACTAAGGTTTATATTATGTTCACAAATGTACAGTTATCAGTGTTTTCCTTTGTACCAGAGTACACCTCAGATGTGAGAATAACTTGACAAATCGAAATATACATTTCGATAAATTATGAATAATTAATTATGTCAACTTATTATTTGCTGTGTCCATCAACCTAAAAATGATAAATCGACATATTAATTTACGGTAGTTGTGTATAATGAGATAAAACGATATATTCATTTGTTATCGTTAAAGTGTGCTTGTCTTCATTCTAATATCTTGATTTGTCAAGTTACGAACGCTTTTTTTTTTTTTTTGAGTATACGTTGATAAGTTGATATGCAATATTTTTTGTGCCTTATCGCGCTGATATCTCGTTTTGTTAAATAAAATCCGCTAAATATCGAGATATCAATATGATGTCACAGGCCATATCTTCAAAAGTATCATAGATATCGAGTTGTAAATTTTTTTCCCACAAAACCTTGGCCGTAGAAAGCCATTACGCCAATAAAAAAAAAACGTATAAGTCGAGTTATCAAGTTCTTCACGCCAGGCACGGATATATAGGTACACGATTTCGTTTGTCCATTCAATGTTAAGGTCAAGAGTAATGAAAGTGACTGATGCAGCTTATGGCTGTTTATTTTAAATAAATACATACCTCATTGTCCAAATATTAGGGCTAGTGCACACAGCTTTTTATATCTCGATCAAAAACACAACATTTCTAGAAAAAAAAAATTAAGTACTGTTTTGATTCAGCAAGAAGCATAAACGTATGTGCCACTCAAACCATGAACGTTACATCATGTTCGAAACGTTGAGGTAATAAAATAATATAACAAAAAAAAGTGCCACCCAATCTTAAGTATCCTTAACGTGAAAGTTTTAGTTTGCTTTACCCCGGACGTAGCATATGGTGGTAAAAAAATCGGCCAAGAGCATGTCGGGCCACGCTCAGTGTAGGGTTCCGTAGTTGACCATCCTTCACAAATAGACGGGGTTTAAATTACGAGAAAGATTTCAAGCTCTATAAAAAGGTCTTAAACGCCAAAGTAACTGTAATTACTTATTACCTTCTGGAAGTTATCGATTATACGCGCCAGATTGAGCGAAATGCTTTAATACATAATGGCACTTAACTAATATGTGTAGGTAACGTTCGAAGTATAGGCGCGCGGCACTTACGTCATTTTAAAGAAAATTATGACATTTTGCGATAACTCAAAAACGGCTACACCGATTTTATTAAATATAGTTTTCATTGAAAGTACTTATAAGGCCTCATTTTTATGAATTTTTCCATAATTTTTTGACCCGTGGTTGAAAAGTTGGAGGGGAGGACGCTAGGTATTTTTTGGATTTCTGGAGCGATTATTTACAAAACTGCTGACTTTATAAAAAAAGATGTTTGATTACCCCTATTATTTTTAGAAGACCAATTTAACGACATCTCACACACTAGTGTTGGAACGAAAAAAAACACCCCGTCTTTAGGTGTACGGGAGGTACCCGAAAAAAGTTTTTTCTTACCGTTTTTTCGGCGTAATACATTCTCATACTCGTACCAAATTTCAGCTTTCTAGTACTAATGATCACGGAGCTAAGCCGCGGACGGACAGACAGACAGACAGACAGACAGACAGACAGACGGACAGACGGAGATGGCGAAACTATAAGGGTTCCTAGTTGACTACGGAACCCTAAAAACGTTGAACTGGGCCCTAATTCGAATATACTTTGATATATATACCAACGATGCCTAGTTAGGTATTTCCCTTAATTGTCATTGAAGAGCGATGTTTGAGATTTAAACTAGATAAAGTGACATTTTACTTTACTATCCGATCCAGTTTGCGCCTGTTATGCAAAGCGCAAAGTGGATTTATATTTATATTCGATCCCTTCGAGATATCATAGAGATATATACATATGGAATTAGCGCTCAGTTCAGAGACATCTCAATTTCAATCAGCTAATGATAAGTAGGCACTCTCACCCCGTAGTCGTAGGTGTGACCCATTTGAGAATTTCTGAACGTACTGCTTGTCCACTGCATTTTGGGTGAAAATCGGAACAGTTCGCAAACAGTGTTGGCAAGCTTTGAAGGCATGCTCACGTGCACATTACCCCAGGTAGACCTTTTGTACACGAAAACACCACGTCATTTGAAATTTGAACGTTTGCTAAATGCAGGTTTCCGTAACGATGCAATAACTGCTTGGTTATATGCACTAGCTAACTGTGCCCCTATCAATTTACAGTGACTGTATTTGCTAGGATTTGTATGGACATTTGTAGTTCTACAAAGTAACCGCTATTGGCGCTGTACAGTTCTCCATACGAATCGTTTACGCTGTCACTAGCGAGTGCGGTCACTTTAACTCATAGTGAAGGTACAGTTGTGCTGTCAAGCACTTGTAGCTGGAGGGGACCGTCTAAAATATCGAGCAGAAATAGGAAAATAATTTACGCAGTGACCAGTAACTTCCCCAAACTTCTTCTTGTCCTAAAATATTTAGTTTTAGTCATTACTAGCTTTTGCCCGCGACTACGTCCGCGTGGAACTTGGAAGTATGGAAGCAACCTCGTACAACACGATAGATATCCGCCTAATCACCTTAATTAATAAAAGGGATTATTAAGAGCGCCTAAGCAAATGTAAGAGCAATTGTGCTTTTGGTATAATAATTACATTTTCGACATTTACTCACTTTAAAATCTTTTTAGGGATAATTTCCAGGGTGAAAACTATCCTATGTCCTTCCTCGGGTCTTAAACAAAATCGATCTTAAACAAATTTTATCAAAATCGATTCAGCGGTTTAAGCGTGAAGAGGTAACAGACAGACAGACAGACAGACAGACAGACACACTTTCGCATTTATAATATTAGTATGGATTCTATTATTAGCATGGTTCGCTTTGTAATCACGAATTAGAACTAACATCATACCTAATATTTTCTTCGATTTCCACGACTGTCACACATTCAAATAAAACGATTTGAACGGATTATATTGCGTATATCGATTATTGGAGGTCCCACTGGAAAGTTACTGAAACACCAGGGAGGCTCAAATAATTAATATACGCGATATAATTAATTTAAATCGTTTTATTTAAATGTATCAAACCTCATATTATTTTGCAACCGACATAACCAGATGGTCAGTCTGAAAACCAGCGCTGGACTTTTTTTACCCAGCACACGTTTGACTGACAAGGAAAGGTACCCAACTGTCCGACTCCGATTTGATTCATTTTGATATATGTTATAGAGTAGTCTAGTTTTTTAGCTGCCCAAATTCAACCTGTTAGGACAAATTGTCCTTCAAAGTACTGAAAATTGGCCAAACCCTCTAACTTCTGTAGTGTAGAGTACATTTTTTAATAGATCTAGTTCCAAGCGCAAACGAACAAGAGCGGTTACATAAAAGTAACCTAATACATTTTGTACCTCCAAGGAAGGACAATGGACATGAATTAAAAATATGCTATCATTACTTTTTAAGATCACTTGGGCTAACATCGAATTGTTGCCCCGTATTTCGCTGAAGCATTGCCCTGCCGTTATTGCTCCTATATCCTGACAATAACAAAACATCCTAAGCGCCATCAGTCTCCTGCGATTTTCCCCCTTTCCGTTCTGGCACAGTCTACATTTTAATAGGTTTTTTGTAGATAGGGAAGCGTATGGTTTGAGCTTGTCACAGGGGCGGACGTACCGTGGGAAAACACAGGCTGTGTGATTGATTGAGCGCTGCTATAACCAAACTACGCTAATATAAAACTTGGAGACAACCCTACTAGTCCAACGAAATTAAATAGATGCTTGTATTTTAGCTCATTCTTTGATTCCATTCTCTTTTATATCCATACTCTCCTACTTATTTATACTACGACGGTGGCAAACAATCATGTGGCCCGCTTGATTTTAAGCAGTTACTGCCGCCTATGGCCGCTTGCGACGCCAGCATCACACGCGCGTTGCCGACCCTTTGAGTCCTATTTAGTACCCTCTTGAAGAACTGGATATTTTAGCCCACGGGGAAAACCCCGCCAGTAGTACCTACTACAATATTTTATCTATCAGCAGTACGGCATTATCAGTCTGTTGGTGAATAATTTCTTGTCCTCTCATCATGCAGACATGGCTCGACAGATTAACCAATTTTAGAACAGAAATAAATAAATAACAGACAACCTCACACAAATCGATCTCGTCCCAAATTAAGCTCAAGAAAGCTTGTGTTATGGGTACCTAGACGACGATATGTGTCAGTGCATCTGGAAAGGTACCTTGTTTCAGGTATTGAGTTATGCATAGTTCCAAAAAGTAGATTAAATTTTCTATCAATACAAAAAAGAATAATGACTGTAGGTGGAACCACTATTAATATATACATTTTTGAATTTTCAACTTCCGAAATGCACAAGTTGAGAAAATTGCATTTAAAGTAACAAAAAACACACTTCTACTTCGAAGTTACATAGTGAAGGGTATAATCGTAATCTTTGAATGTTAAAGAATTATAATAAAGGTGAATTGTCTAAAAATACATGTTAATTATTTTGATTTCTTAGGTAGAACATGCCAGGGTGGAAGAAACACGAAAGTGTTAATTATACCCAATTCATAAAATAAAGAGATTAAAACTGTTAGTTTCTCATCATAGTTACATATTCTATGGCATTTTGGGACAATAGAATGAAAGAAAACTCCATAATCATAAAGAAATTAAATAAATACCGCATTTTTAACAGTTACAAAAAAGATCACTTATAATATTAAAAACCAACAAAATAATTTGTATATTCATGCTATATCACAAGATCAAATGGTATTTAGCGTGGTGAACCACAATGGTATAATAGAAATAGTGTTAAAGCAGTTTTTTTTAACAATAAAGTTTAGTGACTCGGTCGAAACTTTTGTATGGAAACGTAACTAGGGTACCTTGTCACGACATTTGCTAAACTTTAGTAACTTAAACTCGAAGATCACTATTTTAGTACCTATAATGCAAGAAACATCTGTAACAAAATGTTATTTAGGATAATTATAGCGGAAATCAATGTATTCTTATTTATAAAAACTTCTGTTTTAGTCGTGTAAGACAAGTTTAGCATTTTACTAAACTGGGTACCTTGTCACGCTAAGTCATTATCTTACATAAATGGAGTAACTAGAAAAAATAACTCAATTGTGTACATAACTGCACCTAATTTATGATTTATCTGTCTTTAAATTAAAAAAAAATAGTTATTTCATACAAGAGTCATGCAAGCTGAATGTTTTTTTTTTATAAAAAACATGAAGTTTTTTTTTTTGTTCAAAAAAATATTTTGCTACAGACCGATCCTATACCTTATCTTAGAAAGGTAGTTGACTACCCGCGATGGAAATATTGACAAAATTATTCAAAATTTAAAGGCTTTTAAGACATGGCGTGACAAGGTACCCTGACTACTAAACTTTATAGTCGGAGAAATATACTAAAAAAACATAATTTTACTGATATTCTTGTACACACGTGTTCCTTAGGATGTAAATAACCCAATTATAACACAAACCCATTTTGGCACTTTTTCACCAGCTTCCACAAAAACTCATGTAATTCGGTAACTAGATGTCGTGACTAGGTACCTTTCCAGATGCACTGACACATATACATACTTATATAGATAAATATATACTTAAATATATAGGAACAACCATGACCAAGCACAAATATTCGAGTTCATCACACAAATATTTGCCCTGACCGGGATTCGAACCCGGGACCGCCGCTCAGTAGGCAGGTGCTTGCAAACAGAGCCAACCGCGTCGTCAGTCGTCGAGAAACAGCTGGACATTCAAAGGATGGTTATAGGATACTTTTGTACGGCTACGGTAAAGAAAAGTTTTACACGGAGTTGCGGGCACTTTTTAGTAATTTGATATAAATGTATGTTAGGATTAGCACATCAACATAGCTGTCACCAATCACCATAAATAAAACGTAAACCCTACGGCATAACACGTCGACCGTCAAGCTGAGACAAACGATGGCCTCATGAATACGCTAAGCAGCCTTGGACGGGGGTAATTTCCACTCGTCATTATATGGAAAAAGTTACCTCTTGAACACCAGGGTGAAGTGAATGACCTAGTTAGTTATATACATGGAATAGGTCGTGTGTTAGGTCGTTTGTTCCTAGATGTCAATCATGTCTCGAAGACGCAACGGTGACGGGCGTAAGTAACGGGGTGAATGACCTGAGTTGACACTATATTTGAAGTGGAAAACTTATTATACCTCTGAACGTGGACGCTAGAAAATTATTTGTTTATCTTAACAAAGCCTCTCCCGAAGTTCTCCACAACGATCGATTGCGCAGCCCTCATCCAATTTCTTCCCGCAATCCTAACAAGGTCGTCGGTCTACCTTGTTGGGAGCCTTCCCACGCTGTGCCTTCCGGTTCGCTGTCGCCACTCAAGAACCTTTCAGTGCTCAGCAGTGAACGTCTATCGGCTAATATGATGATGATGATCTATCAGCCACTGACGTCCACTGCTGAACTTAGGCCTCCACCATGACTCGCCGCAAAGTGCGATCCTCACGAGGTCATCCGTCCATCTAGTCGGAGGCCAATCCACGCTGCGCTTACGTGGTTGCCACACTAAGACTTTGTTGCTCCAACGGCCGTCCATTCTCCGATGTTGATCTTTACAATATTACTCCGTACACATATATTTGAGAACAATATGTGTACCTATAGCTATATACGCCGCAGACTACCCGTCTGCCACGGACGTGATGGGATATGTTCCAGTTAGTAGTTTTGTAGAAAAGATTAGCTTTAAGTCCCCAAAGCGGGGTAGAACGTGGATCGGAATTTCAATGTGTGAACCGAAGAGAATACAGAATACGTGTCTTAAAACTCTGAGAAATAAGTATTATAATAAATAGTATATTGAAAGTGCAGAAAGCCTTGCCGGCTAAGTATGTATAGACGGCCGACCGTATGACAGGAGACCGAATGGTGATACGAAGCCGGCAAGCCCTTTTCACGGCTATAAAAGGTATGTTATAGTGCTTTTCTCAAACATATGCAATTACATAATAGTAGTTTATACATAATGGAGAGTATTAAACACGAGTGTGGGTTTATGAAACGAGCCGAAGGCAAGTTTTATAATAACATCACACGAGTGTTGAGTGTTTTAATGCCTAATTATGTACAGTTACATACACTACTTTATCTACCCACATATCATAAGCGTCCATGATTCATTCAGGAGCCGCACATTATGACAAATTTTACCGGTAATGGCGGGAATGTAGTTTTCTGGCAGCTGTCATAGTTTTTTTTTATTCAGAGACAAACTAGAGTCGGCCCCAACTAACATATCGTTCGATATCTTACTTACGTGCGACATTTGTCAAATTTGATTTCAAATTGACAATTCATTTCGAACTAAACGTCATCTCGACTGATAATAGAATAGAGGTCAAATGTTTTTTTTTTTGTTTTTCAGAGATGTTCGAAATTTGAATTAATAATACTATCGAAATCGATGTTATTATTTATTAATAATAACATTGTTACAGATAAGAAATCTATTCTAACAAAACTGTCTTATTTTTATGGTGGTCATAATGTGCGGTTCTTTAACGCATCATGGAGGGTTTATGATATTTGGGTAGATAAAATAAAATACACGACTGAAAAAAAAATTATAATTCAGCTGTTTAGCCTGATCAATGATCATGAACACAGACGCCAATTTTAAAAATAAATTATTTCGGCTTAGGCTTAGGCCTTCAATTCTGTATTTAATTCCTTTATAGTTCTCTCGAGTTGTTCCGCCCGTATCGTGATACTTCTAAGCCTGTTGTTATAACGCACGTTAAGACGACATTTCATTGCGTGTTTGCGAAAAGCATATTTTTCTCATCGCTTGGCATTTGTAGTAAACGCATCTTACTTATAGGACTCTGCCTTAGCATAGAAGAATATCAAATCAGTAGCACAGTCAGTAGCGACGTACACTGTTTGAAATTGTTTTAAGTAAAACTATGAAATTCTACATACATGAACATACATGTATGCCAACGGGATGATTGGCATACACTTGTGTACGTGGCATGTGACCATTATTTTTAAATGTGGCTACACAATTTTTTTTACTATTTGATACAAAGATCAAAGCACAAAGATTTTTTTTATGTGTACAGTATGACGTGACTGTAACCAGGCGGAAAAGACCTGGAATCGAACCCCCTGGATGACCAGTTCAACGTAACCTTTCCACCATCCTAACGCCAAAAAACCTTTAGATTTTTTTCCTTATGCTTGTCGATCTTTGCATTGTTTATTCTTCAAACCATAAAATTCCTTTCTATGATCTGAGATTTATTCTGTAAGGCCTTAATCTCAGTAATGTGGTTTCAGTGTTTTTTTCGTTGCATATTCCCAAAATATTCCCTCATCGCCTTTCAAAATTCAAAGACTGTGTTCAGTAATTGTCATTATTCTCGGGTTACATGTAAACATGGAGATTGCGAGTCTTGAGGACGATGTGGATGGAATTTAATAAACCGCAATATTGGTTACATTTTTAAAGCGGAGTTATTTTGCGGTTTAATACAAAATGAGAGACCATTTTGTGTCATTTACGTTGCGGAGCTTGGAATAAAGTTATTTCTTGACGGTGTTTCTTTTGCAGTGTAAGCTGTAGATTTCACGTCTTAGTTAGAAAATGGTTTTTTTTTTCGTCCATATCTCAAATAAAAAAAAATAAAAAAAAACATCTACAACAAAAGTCTATAGTTTTCAAACCTCCTCGATTCACAATTCAATTCATAATTAGCATGATACTTAGTTAATAGTTTTATTTTTTGTTCTTCACTATTTATGTACCTAACCTACCTACTTATGTTTTGTTCCCTAATAAATGTTTTTCTTTCTTTCTTTCTATTATCCAGGAAATTCCATGAGAATCAGTTAAGAAATGCGACCTGTAGGCGAGTACAGCCGTACAACTGGACACACGAGAACCGGATATACGAAAGAATTTTTCTCCAAGCTGAAAGATAGATAAAACTAAAGCAAGTCCGGAAATATCCCATAGCCAAAATTTTTTATTTTCCGCGGACGAGCGTTTTTCAAAAAAAGTGTACATGGCAAAATTTGAATGTCCCACACGTTCAACGTGTTTTTTTTTTACTTTACCTTTAGTATTTGGGTATATGAGTGGTATCATTTGATTCTGTAGATGTGGGGCATTCATTTTATATTTCTAAAACGATTATTTATTATATTTATTACTAGATTTATTGCAAAATAAAGATATGAAAAGTGCTAAAATGGGTATGTCCCACGTCGACTCAGTCATGTTCCGAGGCTTGCAGAAACTCGAAATAAATTTGTATGGATATTGAATGTGGTCACGCAGATAAAGTAATGAGTCTATATTTTACTCGTGTGCTTTATTTATAAACAAATACGGTTTATAATGCCGAAAAACTACTTTTTCCACTGTCCAAAGAAATCGACAGACCGGAACTTCCGGTTTTAGTCACAAGCTATTTTAACATACTTGTGCAATCGATATTCCCCAAAAAGCGTAAATTTTTCAATCCTGGCAACATTTTAATGCTATAGGCATCGGATTTCATTGCAAATAAAACGTCAGTTCCGTGAAAACGGTGACGAAAGGTGGACGCTGTGTCAGTGCGCTAAAAATAGGATTTCGAGTTAGTAACAGTTTTTTCGGTAAGTAGATTATAATTAACTTTTTAAACACAATTAGACATATAAGAAACTATCGTAGTATCCGAAACTAAACCAAAAACACATTGAATTGGTTCAGAACACTTTGAAATTTTGATTTTAAATTGTCGAGGTAGAATTCGTCACGTCCGGTTAGTGACGTGATATACTACCGGAACGATTTTGTGACGAATTGGAACTATAAAGCTTAGTACACAATCGAAATGTGACCGATGTTTTAACCGACTTCTAAAAAAGGAGTTACTTAGTTTGACCCATATGTTTGTTATACATGCATGTTTATCCGCCATTATCTCGCATTTGTCAGAACCGATTTTGATGCGGTTTTCAGAAAAGTATTTGTTATCTCCGGAAGAAATGACTAAAAAGCAAAATAACAATTAAAACATTTATAAAAACTGGCTAAGAGCATGTCGGGCCACGCTTACAGTCGAGTTTTTTAATTAGGCGAACTAACTTGACAGCTGAAACTGTTGTCAGAAATGAAGAAAAAAAATTGTGATTGGTTTATGTCGATATAACCTTAAGTATACACCCATAAACCTTAACATATTGCATTAAGGTTTATATTCGTTTATAACTATCAAGAAAACAAGAGGCAGACAGGGTTCTAACCGATGTCCTAAAATAAAGTTCGTTCGATGTAAGTATTTTAATTACAACCGTTTTTAGGGTTCCGTACCCAAAGGGTAAAAACGGGACCCTATTACTGAGACTTCGCTGTCCGTCCGTCCGTCTGTCACCAGGCTGTATCTCAAGAATGGTGATAGCTAGGCAGTTGAAATTTTCACAGATGATGTATTTCTATTGCCGCTAGAACAACAAATACTAAAAATAAAATAAAATAAATATTTAAGGGGGCTCCCATACAACAAACTTGTAGATTATGGTACGGAACCCTTCATGCGCGAGTCGGACTCGCACTTGCCCAATTTTTTTATTAATGAGAATTAAGACTGTTATTCTATATTTTGAAATGTTCATGTTGCTATTACTTGTTAAAGGTAATAGTAACATTTTATGTTTTATTTAAAAAAAAAATAATAAAACATTATTAATAATCTATAAAAATAGATAAATAAAACGAATAAAACTTTCAATATTAAGATTGTCATTTACTCATGAAAGATTTTTATGTACATAATAATATAACATGGTAAATATTTATTATTACTAGTTTAATACATGTTTTATTATGTATTACATATATAAACTAGTAACAATATATATTATACCTACCATTTTGATTCCGTTGCAATAAATACGATTCATAACATATAATATTTTTGTGATTTTATTTCAATATATTCAATCTATGTACACTATTCCTTACATTTTCCAGTTAGTCACATGAGATTCCGTTTAGTTACTGTCCCAAGATTTGGGATGTTGAAAATAATTATTTCTGGCTGCTGCAGTGCAACAATTCACATATTTAAGCGTTAACATTACTAAATGAATATTCCTTAATGTAATAAAAAATATTATTCGTTGATTTGTCGCATTTTAATGCAAAAAAATACATGTTTTAGCAGTCATTTGGTGGCGATTGTGACGAACTGGACCTTTATTTTATCCTCAAAGCTTGCTCGTTCCATTAATTCTTTAAATTAAACCCGTTTTAAATAGTTTATTGTCTTTATTTTAAATGTGTAAACTAAAACTGGTCCAAAAAATACTACAATCAATTTATAATGAATTTTATATTTGTGACTATCCGGAACTAGTTTCACCACAATCTGAGTTTAAAATGTCGATATTTTCTATATTTTTTAATATTTTAATGCCATTTTCTCAAATAATACACTATAACTTATGGGGAATTGAATAAGCCAAGAAAATTTAAAATCGGTGTTATAAAAAAAAAACGTTTTCCGGTTCGTCACGTGTACACTTTTTTTGAAAAACGCTCGGACGGATATATTGTACTAGCTTTTGCCCGCGACTATACGTCCACGTGGAACTTGGAAGTATGGAAGCAACCTCGTACAACACGATAGATATCCACCTAATCACCTTAATTATTTTTTTTAGTAATTAATAATAATAATAATATAAAAAATGGATTATTAAAAGCGCCTAAGCAAATGTAAGAGCAATTGTGCTTTTGGTGTAATCATTACATTTCCTACAGGATCATCAATGTCATCATGAATTACTTACTCACTTTTCAATCTTTTTAGGGATAATTTCCAGGATGAAAACTATCCTATGTCCTTCCTCGGATCTTAAACTATCTCCATGCCAAATTTCATCAAAATCGATTCAGCGGTTTAAGCGTGAAGAGGTAACAGACAGACAGACACACTTTCGCATTTATAATATTAGTATGGATATGGATAATAAGAATTTATAATAATAATAATTTTATTTATTTCAAAATGAGATTTAAAAAGAGTATATACAATACTAGCTTTTGCCCGCGACTACGTACGCGTGGAACTTGATAAAAGGGATTATTAAAAGCGCTTTTTAAGCAAATGTAAGAGCAATTGTGCTTTTGGTCATATTTGGTCACATTTCCTACAGGGTCATCGCACCCCAACAGAAATGCACTCACTTTTCAATCTTTTTAGGTATAATTTCCAGGATGAAAACTATCTATGTCCTTCCTCGGATCTTAAACTATCTCTGCCAAATTTCATCAAAATCGATTCAGCGGTTTAAGCGTGAAGAGGTAACAGACAGACATACACACTTTCGCATTTATAATATTAGTATGGATAACCCGGGTATACTGATCTTCAAAAAACAGTTTATATCGGTCCAGCTTTTTAGTTGTTATGCCTCATAGACATAATAAAATGTACAAAAAAAATTATGTATATTTATCGATTCAATGGCCGCCAAATGGCCTCAATTTTATTATATTTTCCTAGAAAATCCTGAATGCACAGGCATTTAAAATTCACATGCAGTTTAATAATGATATAGATGTCTTCAAAACTACGTTCAGTATTCCAAACTGGGACCTAATTCGAGATTGACATTTGAGTGATCGCCAAACGTCAAATCTCTATTAGATAACAGTTATATCGCCATTGAACTGTCATTTAAATGCGATGAGCTTAAAAGTGACATATCTCATCTCAATTTTGGAAATACGAAGGCGATAATGATTGCCAAAAATGTTATTCATGTTTTGAACGAAACGTAACGGACTAATTTCACGTACTACGCGGTCAATTTAAAGTATGCGCCTGTTATTTATGCCGTCACATACAAAGGAAACGAAAATTTGCGCGTCCGAATTGACGAAGTTGCGATGTTCTAGGGATATCGCCACTTGTCAAGTAGGCACACGTCAAAAGTGACGGATGGCGATGAAAAGGAGAGATCTCCATTATATCTCTAAAATTGGTCGAATACCCCCTGAGTTTGACCGGATAATTACGTATAATGTCACTTTATTCATCTCGAATTACAAAATATCGTGTTTTAATGACAGATAAAGGCAATATACCTGAGATTATACCTGAGACATCGCTTATTTTGCAATATTTAAAAGTACGATCAAATTAGCGCACTGACTCTTAAAAATGGTGCGGTAAAATTCACGCCCCAATTTGAAAAATAACAGCCATAATAACAATAATCCACACGTTTAAACACTAGAGCGTAAAATATGAACAAAGCGACACTTAGGCGCTCTTTCAACAATACAGGCTGTCTCAAAACGGTATCATTAAACGAAACGGCGACAATATCTTTAAGAGTTTTTTTTAAAGTATCCTCCTCTAAAATTAGCAACGCTTAGAACTGAGCAACTTTGGTGAGACAAGGTCCTATCTGGCTATGATGACATTCTATGATGAGCCTTTATTCTACCAAATACAGTGCTAATCTACTCAGAAAAGGTGATATGTTATTGTGAACATTGCGGCAGTTACGTCCTTTCGTGTATGAAGGATAAGGTATGCCTAAGGAGGTTCTAACGGCCTTTGTGACTGGGGAAACAAAAGTTGGAGCATTTTAAGTAAACAAAAGACTGTAGCCAGCTGTAAACTGAGGCTCAGTAGAATTGTACATAGTCGTTTGTAATCAAGATACTTTATAGAGTCTAAAGAGACGCAAAACTTTGGCTTTAATCAAACTGTGATTGTGACGCTCGTTAACCCAGAATCATCATCATTATCATCATTATACGCATCATCGTGTAGTGAAATGCAAATTGTGTTCATAGGCCCTAGTTGTCTGTGGCCCTCACGATACAGGCTTGACCTAGTGTGATGACCACTGATAAAATCTACGCAAAATACTCTCACTGTATAAACCCTGTCATATATGTACTTGTGTCAGCATGTAATACTTTTTGGTAAATAAATGAATTTTGTATTTGTATTTTGTATTAGGCTATTACTGAACCGGCGAGCTACATCCTCGTCCCCGTAGTCACGTTACCATCAGGTGAGACTGAGGTCATTATGATTTATGACTTATGAGTCACCCATATTGCACCTATATGACTTCCACTGCTGGACACATGCCTCCTCAATAGACTTCCATGGGCCGAATAGAGTCCTACACTACGCTTGCCGGTACGTGATCCCTACTCGAGGATCTTCTTCCTCAATCCATCGATTCTTTGAGCTGTGTGCCTAATTGCCTATAGTCACTTCAGTTTGCTTACTCGCTTTTTTATGTCCTGACCTTGGTTTGTCTACGCATAACTTAATTTCTAACCCAGAATTGATTTATAAAAATGTTTTCTCAGTCACGTGTCGAATCATTCATTATGTAACGCTCTGGCGCCCTAGTCCTGGTTATAAAAACGTTCTTTAGGAGCCCGGGATAAAGATGTGCCGTTCTCAAGAACGTTCTCCGATTTGTATCGGAAATGTTTTTGAGAACTTTACCCTTTAGGCGAGGCAAGTCTACCTCGTTTTCAGTCAATTTCGAGCAAGGTCATGTTCTCGGTTCGTCACCTTCTTGGCAGATCATCTTCGCTTCCCGACAATTTAGAAGGACGTCATGTTCTCAGCAGGTCATCTTCGTTTCGTGTCAATTTCGAGGGACGTCATTTTATCAGCTGGTCACCTTCTCAGCAGGTCATCTTCGCTTCCTGTCAATTTCAAAGGATGTCATGTTCTTAGCTAGTCAATTTCTTAGTAGGTCATCTACGTTAAATAACTTTAACGTTTGTTGCTTATCTCTGTTAATATAATTATAACTTTTACGGATAAAATACAAGGGGTTACTACCAAAAGATGCCATAAGATTAGTTACAAGCCTAGAGAATTTCGTTGAAAAAGATTTTCCTAGCCGATGACTAACCCAGAAAATGACGTTCTGCGAAATTGACCTACTTAGAAGATGACTAAAATAGAAAATGATGTCTTGCGAAATAGACCCTCTTAGAAGATGACTTAAGTAGAAAATGACATCCTGCGAAATAGACCTATTTAGAAGACGACTAATCCAGACAATGTCGTCCTGCGAAATAGACCTACTTAGAAGATGACTAACCTAGAAAATGACGTCTTGCGAAATAAACCCACTTAGAAGATAACTATCCCAGAAAAAGACGTCCTTCGAAATAGACGTAAAAATAACATGACATTTCAATCAATCAATCAATCAATCAATCAATCAATCAATCATCATTTATTGCAAGAAACATAGTTACATAAGATGATCATAATAAAATACAGTTACTTAGGTTGTACCAGGAAAGGCATGCAATATTACAAGTTTATTATATTTATTAGATAGTACCCTATAGTTCACTTTAACATGTATGTCAAAATATTGAGCTTAGTTATTCGATTTTAATTACACATTATTATTTGTATTACTACATTGACTTTCCACTACATTGACTTTCCACGAAAACGACCTGCCTCGCCTAAAGGCGTTTTTCCCCATAGAAATTGGGAAACGTTCCCAAGAACGGCACATCTCAAGCCCGGGTCGAACCCACCTTAGCCGCCACCGAGTATGACAACCTACTACACTGAGTAGGTTGGCTTGGTTAACTTATAATGCCCATCTTCTTCTTCTTGTGTCGTATTCCTCATTGCTGAGGGTTGTGACCTCTATTTATCACACTTGGGACGATCGCTCTCCACTTATCTCTATCTACTGCAGACCGTGTGACGTCGGGAAACTTGGTGATCGTTATGTCTCGAATCTGACCGGTCCAGCACATGTGACTCCTTCCTCTAGTCTTATTCCTTGAATCTTACCTGACACTCAGAGCTTTTCTAGGTTGCCATTCTACTTCCTGACTATATGACCAAAAAATTCAAGGATTCTACGGAGGCATATGTAGGAGAGAATGTTAGGTACGTTATACACAACTTGCAATTTCCAAAACGGTCCTGTGTCCGTGAATCGTCCACTTTATCACATTCACATCTTGTCCAGAATTGTAGACTTTAGGGTAAAGGATATCGATTGTCTTCAGATATTACGACGATAAACACATTTTCCAACCAAAATCCAGTCCATTACAAGCAGCCCTTTCTCCTATCACAAACAAATCGTTCCATTTATACAACAAGCCGCCTCCAGCACCCTCCAGCTACGTCTATTTTTACTCAATCATGTCTTCCTTAATGTAAAATAACACTACCCGTAAACCTATTACAAACTTCCCTCACCCCTCCCCACCGCTCCCTTCCATAATGGGCCCTCTTAGGCGCACGCTCAACAGAGTGTCTTATTTAATTAAAGAAAAATATACATTAGAATAAATTTTAACAGCGTCCTATGAGTCAGGTTGCGATGTTAGATTAGGCATTTGTTAGATGCGATCTTTTGTAATAGGTGAACGGAGAATTAAGTAATACTTGGAATGAGTTCCTTTAGATACTTAGTTAAGTTTAATCCCGATTAATTCATACATGTAGAATAGTAAAAATTGTGACGTCATTATTTAAAAAATGCGATGATGTTCTTCATTTGACTTTGAACAGTTTAAGGTCCCCTCTTTTGAACGTAATTGTACAAGTGCTCAAAGTAAAATTAGCTACTAGGCGCAATAAATACGGACATTTAATTGACTTACTCATGAGTTATAACAAGATGAAAATGTAAAACTAAATGTAATAATTAAAACTAAACTAAACTAAAAGTAATTATACCTATAAGTGAAAAGAAAGGGGAATCTATAACTAAAATAATGCATTAAAATAATTAATTAAATGGAAATCGTTTATTGAAAAGGTGAGTGCTCGACCTTGAACATTCCAATATAACGTGTTCAAGTTCACCTAGTATAATATGTTCAAGGTCAAATTAATCCGTATTATCATCTGCATCTCTGTTATTCTGCTGGAAATAATTTAGCGGTGCAATTCCCACTTTCCCAACCTCCACGTACATATTTGTCAACATAAACAGAACTGAGGAACTATTTTGATATTAAAGTTAATCGATAGAGATACTCCATCCAAACACCAGTCTCTTGTCATTTACCGGGACAAGTGAGGAGGTTGGTATATTTCGTTACATGTTATTACCACCGATCTATTTATTTTGAGGTTATACTTAGTGGAAACAGTGAACTAGAGAGTCATAATTAGATTTTATATGATGAGTTCGATTTATTGTTCATAATTTTTATGTGAGTTTTAGATTTTCAACTGCTGCAACGAACATCTACAACAGATGCTGTGACCAATGATGATGATGAATTATTATAATGTAGACCAGATGTTGTTCAAGGTCAAATTAAAACGGCCCGTCTACGCTGTTACTCTGCTGGAAATTATTTAGCGGCGCAATTTGCGCTTTCTCGGCGTCCGCTTTTTTGCGGACGTGCCGTAATGAATTTTGTTGATATTAGATTTTTTCTAATGGATAGCTCCGACTCGGGCCGTGGGCTGAAATATTCGATAAAAGAATTGAGTATACGTTTTTTTTGCACTTTATTTAAAGAGTTGTCGCTAATACGAATGTGCCACTTTCATGGGGCCTATGATGGCTTCGTTTATCACGTGATAAATAAGTGACAAAGCATCTGTCCCTCACACTAGCATTTTGTCGAAACGTGAAGGATACTTTGTCATTTATCGCGTGATAATAGCAACCATCATAGGCCTGCATCAAACCCCAACATATTGTATATCAGAATCTTCATCTAAACAGCCTGATCTTCAGTGAAGTTATTCCTATCTCTAATAGTACACTTAACAAGGACCAGAATCTTTCCGGCTTCGTCGGACGTTGGTTGCACAGGCACGTTATATTGCGACGCCGCACCACTCGCTAAGTTGGACGAGGTTGGGCGAGGCAAAGTTGGCCGAAGTATGAGTTTCCGCAGCGAAGTGCCCCTTGACACTATCATATTCGCCCAACCTCGGCCAACTTCGTGAGTAGTGTGGAGCTAGAGATACAGTGGGAATGTGTAAGGGCCAAAACGCATCGTCGTACGACGCGACATCGTGCCACAATGCGACGTCGTGAGATTGTAAAATGAATTTTGGATTTATGCATTTCCACGACGCGACGTCGCATCGTGGCACAATATCGCGTCGTACCACGATTCGATGTCATTTCTTGTAATTGTGTTTTGGCCCTTACTCTTGGCTAAGTACAGATGCAGCTAACAAAGTCTTCTCCTCGTTTGTCTCAGTCATTTTCATTGAAGTTTATTAAGACAGAAATAGAAATACGAGCTATGGCAAAACTTTATTCACTACTCTACTCAAAATACAAGCCCCGCGAAGCGAAAGGATTTACAATGTGCCTAGGAAATCTATGATTTGGCGTATTATATGATCCGGCGAAGACATGTCTACGTCGTTTGACATTTCTGATGGGTAATACGGGTGTTGGGGTGAAGTGCTCTGGAAATATCCGATAAAACAAAGGGTGTGCATACAATACATCTTGTTTTTACGATTTAAGGTGTTTACTTACTCTTTGACATGAAGTAGGTATGCTTATCATCACAATTATTCGCTATGTGTTATAATGTATATGATATCAATTCTTACATATTATGATACGATATAAAAAAATGAGTTTAAATTTTGTCAGCGAGGACTTTTGCGATAACTCGTTTTTTTTAATGCCGTTCCATAATTAAAACCTACATTAATTATCATCTTAATTACGAGCGTTTGTTAGCGTCCACTAGTCCTATTTGTTATGAAAAAAAGCTGCACTCTGTGATGGAAGCAAGCCGTTTTGCACAGTGATAATATAGACCAAAATAAACGATTTCACTCGAGGCGAAATTAGTTTCACCCCTTAGGAACAGAGATGGCGCCACTTATTAAAAAAAAAGTTTAAAAAATTCTAAATCCTGAACGGATACTCCGATTTTGACGTAAGAGGTGCCAATCGGCAGATAATTACCCAATTTAACATGAAAAAAATTAAAATCACGTAGAAAATAATTTTGGATACCTAAGAAATAATATTTTCTGGAAAAAATATTTAAAATTTGTTATTTTTGGAATTTTACTCGTAAAAATGAATGTACATGGTATTTTTTTTATTTATTTATATTAATACACAACTAATTTTACATTTACGAAAAAAAACCGCGTATCATTAGCTCGTATAATTCCAAAGTTATTGAAGAATACAGACATGGCGCTGCTGGGTCAAAAAATCTTACAAAAATCTAAAACCTCAACGGATATTCCGATTTTGATAATTAAGGTGCTAAAATAAAAATTCAAATAGGCAAAAAGTAATAATATTTCCAAAAAAAAATTATTTCGAAAAAATATTTTTTTTTTGGGGCTTTTATGTAATTTCATATAAAAAAATTATGAATATGGCTTTATTTTACTTATGTATATTATAACACTATTAGGTAATTGATCGTTTAATAAAAAACCGCATATCGAGAACTTGTATACAGTTCCAAAGGTATTGAAGATTTTACTATAGGGTGCCGGTGCGATGTTGCCGCCGCACGTGCAACTTATGTATATGTATCTAGAAAAGTATTCTCCCGTTTCGAAGGTACTGATTACCCTGAAAATATAACCACAATTGAAAGTACAAATAATAATCATCCCAAGTAGCACACAACACACTTATATCCCTTGTACAGCTTAAATTAGAGTTTTAACGGGTGAATAGGCTCCTATACAACCTGTTTGCTAATATCACAAGTATAGTAGATGCTAAATAGCATTTCTGAATCAATATTTTACTTACTTTACGTTTTATTTTCACTTTAGTCTTTGCAGGCTTTGCATTGTAACGTGCAAGTTAGGCTTTCGCATCATACTCATACTCATACTCATTTATTTATAAAATGTTTTTCAATTTTACATATCACATATTGAATTATTAAATTATATTAGGTTACATTATTCCATTCAATTACACATTTCAAATAATCAAATCATTAAAATACAATACAGAATTTAAATAACATTAACAATTAATAATTTCAGTACAATAATCAACAATAATAATTTATAGTCAGAATTAGTATGATATATTATAAAATTCCTCAAGGCTATAAGAAGCTCTAGATATCATAAAAAAAACAACAACGCATTATGCCACAGCCCAATTTGTATCCATAATGTTCAAGGTAGATATGAGCGCCGATGGCCAATTCCGCGGCGGCGGCGTGATAGGCAAAATTCCGCGGCGGCGGCGGCGTCGGCGGCGTGACCTTGAGCTTTAGATTTTTATGAGAGAGAGAAAAAACCTGGTTTTCTGACTATTATTTATTTTAATAAAGGAACCAAGTATGTATATAATCATATTTTTTTAATTGCACACAAATATAACTAATTACACAAAACAAAAAATAACACTGAATGAAAATTCTCAGATTTATAATCGAAATAACATAAAAAGCACATAAAACCATCACAATCTTCACTTTAAAAACGTGTCTATGTTTAATACAAGTCTTAATGTATAAATATAAATCAGTTAAAGATTACGTTTCCAGAAAAATAATCATATTAAAACTTAATATTTTCTTCGGTTTCCGCGACTGTCACACATTTAAATAAAACAATTTAAACGGATCATATCGCGTATATTAATTATTTGAGCCTCCCTGACGTTTCAGTACCTTTACAGATACCGTTGTCAAAGGTTGACTGAGAAAAACATAATTTTTCTCTGTCAAAGTTACATTTGTGCAAACTACCCATTTTATAAATATTAATTTAAAAAATAAAGGTGTTCATACATGCCAGATGGGCCTAATGTGTAAAGACAGTTATATAGTCCTCCTTGTCGTATCCGACAACGGCGACTCTTACACTCTCCGTTCATGTGCGAGGATGTGACTTGCAAAGCCAAATTTGGTCTTGAATGTCCGGTCACACTGTGCGCAATAAAGTTGCCCTTGTGTGTCAAAAGTGTAAGCGTAGGCAGGTTTGGGTCGAGTCTTCCGTAAGCGGCGTTTTTGGTCCAGATGCTCGAGTCGAGCTTCTTCAAATGAAGCTACACCTTTATTGACGTTATTGCGCCACTCCGGTCTCATCGACGCAAGGTCCTCCCAACGCTCAGATGGGATGTCGCAAGCTTTAAGATGGCGTTTCAGAACATCCTTGTAGCGCAGGAACTGCCCCCCGTGATTGCGTTTTCCACTAGCGAGCTCCGAGTAAAAAACGGTTTTTGGGAGTCTGCACTCTGCAGTCTTCCATGCGGCTAACGTGGCCACACCATCGTAGCTGGTGTCTGATCAATATAGCCTCCATGCAGGACATGCCAGCTCGTCGTAGTACCTCCGTGTTGGTCACACGATCCTGCCATCGAATGCGAAGTATGCGACGTAAACACCGCATATGGAAAGTATCAAGCCTTCTGATGTCTCCTTTGTACAGGCACCACGCCTCAGCGGCGTACGTAAGTATTGGGAGAACCAGGGCCTTGTACACGGAAAGCTTGGTTGGCAGTTTCAAGTCGTGTGAGTTCCAAACACGTTGGTTTAACTTGCCGAAGGTAGCTGCAGCTTTGGGTATGTATCTCGTGATGCTATGAACGTGTAGGTATCTCTGAGGCAAGGCTATTGTCGGATCGGATTTGGCTACCTAGATATTTAAAGCTTGTAACTTCCTGCAGTACTGAACCACCCAATGTTATTTGAGTTTCATCAGCACTGCAGTCTCTAGGTGGTTGTTTGAGAACTTGAGTTTTGGTTACGCTTATTACCAGACCAAATCTATAACACGAGTCATTCAGAGAAGCCATAGAGCTCTGGAGTGCATCTAAGCTGCTAGCCATCAGGCAGACATCATCGGCATATAAGATTTCAAGCAGTGATGCCTTCCTGACTTTACTTTTGGCCCTGAAACGTGAGAGGTCAAACACTCCTTTGTCCGATCATACGTTCAGAGCAATTGATTCATTGCTACGAGTAAGAGCGTCTTTCATTACAGCAGAAAAGTACAGAGCGAACAAAGTTGGAGCCATAACGCAACCTTGCTTTACACCACTAGTCACCGGAAAAGTATCTGAAAATTCACTGTTGTGCTGAACCTAAGCCTGCATGTTGTCATGAAACTGCCTTATAAGGTTTATTAGCTTTTCAGGACAGCCACTTTTTCTCAAAATCAACCAGAGAGCCGATCGTGGGACACGGTCAAACGCCTTTTCAAGGTCAACAAAACACATGAACAGAGGGAGATTTTGTTCTATGCATTTCTCTTGTATTTGTTTACACATGTGCCAGAAGGGTATTTATTATTTTATTTAAAATATCTACCAGCGGTTCACTATAAGGCTTACTGAGGAGAAAGAACCGCCAAAGAAAACTGGTCTGCAGTCTGCGAGCATGTCATGGACAAACCAAACCATTCAATTAAGTTTGATAACACTTCAATCCTTGCCAGAGAGAAACGATATTTTCCCAGAATGTTGCGCGAGGCTATTGAAATCAAAAAATATCCCAATTTCAATAGAGAAGATGGTTTGTCATTACCACTGGTTGATGCATGTTGTGACACCCAGAGACTTTATACATCTCTGGGTATATTTAATATTTTCAATTTATTAAATTTTAATTTTAATGTTCCTACTTAACATTGATTTGGAGTATCTAACATCTCCATTACGTGTACCAGTGTAATTAGTTATAACACAAATGTATCATGTAATTGTTTTAAGTATTATTTACGAAAAAATGACTCACTGTTGAGTTTCTTTCGGCTTTCTTCTCAACAGCGGTCTCCTCTTGCGAAATGCCGGTAGATTCACAATCTGACTTGTAAAAGTGCCCCTGTGGCCTACTTACTGAATAAATTATTTCATTTCATTTCACTGGCTTGGGATCCTGTTGTACATCTTATCAAGGATCAAGCAAGACACAAGACTGGAAACCTTGGGCCTCGAACGGTGTAAAACAAATTAGTGTTAAAAGTAGTATATGTAGAGTTTTGTTTAAAAGTATTTTATAGTAATAAGGCAATGTGGGAGTTTTCTTTGGCGGTTCTTTCTCCTCAGTAAGCCTTATAGTGAACCGCTGGTAGATATTTTAAATAAAATAATAAATACCCTTCTGGCACATGTGTAACTAACTGTCTTTACACATTAGGCCCATCTGGCATTTATGAACACCTTTATTTTTTAAATTAATATTTATAAAATGGGTAGTTTCCACAAATGTAACTTTGACAGAGAAAAAATATGTTTTTCTCTGTCAACCTTTTTTCAACGGTATCTGTAAAGGTACTGAAACGTCAGGGAGGCTCAAATAATTAATATACGCGATCTAATCCGTTTAAATTGTTTTATTTAAATATTTAAACTTAACAAGCATATTTTTTAACATCACAAAAATTTTTATCACTATCTCTTAGTCACAACACAATCAATTTCAAAAGCTAGGTGGCGCCAGGTACGTTAAACACATTTTAAGAACTCATCATCGTGTCAGACTCATATTATGACGCGGCTCAAAAAAAAAAACACGCGTTCACTCAACAAAATACTTGACTCGATTGAAGCCATCGTGCGACCGAACGCGGACGCGGGTGGGGTACGTTACGAGTGCGAGCGAGAAAGCAAATCGCAACTTGTTGCGCCGGCGCGCCGCGTATTTCACACGGCGGCGGCGCGCCGACTCGAATCCGCGGCGACGGCGGCGCGCCGGCGCGGCGCTCATATCTAGTTCAAGGAGTTTCCAAATTGAACTAACCTTCAACTATTGTGGACCCCACCTACCTTTGATGCCGTTTCATTCCCAAAAAGAAGGACTTGGGACTCGATATTTCCAAATTAAAACGTGAACCCACATTTGGTTTGCATGAAACGGTATTCAATGGCAGCTGAAATAGATGGAAGGTATCTCACAAGCTTGTTTAGTTTAGTGTTTTTTAGTTTAAACAGATCTTTTCGAATCGCATTAACAGTAATAATATATGCTCTGTTGGAGCATCGTATAGCCTGCATGTGAATCTGGGACCAACAACGTTACGATTAATTGAGAACCAATTAATGACATTAATATAGTGATTGAATCTTACACGATTTTCCCACATTATATTAAAATAATAAAACGGGACTTAATTGCGGTAAATAAACATTTTTGAACTCGGTTAAATCCCGTTTTGTTATAATAATGAATGACATTAATAATGTAAACACACCCTAAAAAAAAGAAACAAAAATGGCCCCAAGTAATCGTTTCACATGAGCCGTTACGTATCGAGAGAGAATTTCTATAGATAGCGATGTACTTGCAAAAGCAGTAGTTATTTCAGGGTATAACATGCAAGTTTTAAAACAGGTCTCTTTTCTTATCGTAATAAAATTGGACGTCTTGTCATACTCTGTGAAAGCCTTGAAGTGCAGTCATCATTTCATTACTTAAAGTAATAACTGTTTTGTAAACTGCTACTAGTAGACCGTTGCACTGACGACTGCAATTTGAATGCTTCGATGCTTTCACAGAGCTGGCGACAAGCCTTTCGCCGACTACTTCAGCTGCCATTGAACAACATGTTCTGCGTGTAGCGTTTCAAGCGAGCCAAATGTGAAATAAACGTCTTAATTTGGATATATCCTGTCCCAAGTCCTTTCTTTTTGGGAATGGAATGGCGTTGGAAGCAGGTTGCAGGTGTGATCCACAATAGATCAGTTAGTATGGGTGCAAATCGAGCTATGGAAAAATGCGTTGTTGCAGCCGATGCAACGGCCTAACATGCACGTTACAATGCACAGTTTAGTGAAAATAGGCAGAATATACTTGTGATATTAGCAAACTGGTTGTACAAGAGCCTATTCACCCGTTAAAACTCTATTTTAAGCTGTACAAGGGATATAAGTGTGTTGTGTGCTACTTGGGATGATTATTATTTGTACTTTCAATTGTGGTTATATTTTCAAGGTAATCAGTACCTTCGAAACGGGAGAATACTTTTCTAGATACATGTACATAAGTTGCACGTGTGGCGGCAACATCGCACCGGCACCCTGTAGTAAAATTTTTAATACCGTTGGAACTGTAGAAGTTCTCGATTTGCGGTTTTTTATTAAACGATCAATTACCTAATAGTGTTATAATATACATAAGTAAAATAAAGCCATATTCATACTTATTTTTATATGAAATTAATTACATAAAAGCCCCAAAAAAATATATATTTTTTCAAAATGTATGTTTTTTTTTAATTAATATTATTACTTTTTGCCTATTTGAATTTTTATTTAATTTTTTTAAACTAATTTAAGTAATTATCTGTCGATTAGCACCTTAATTATCAAAATCGGAATATCCGTTGAGGTTTTATATTTTTTGTAAGATTTTTTGACCCAGCAGCGCCATGTCTGTATTCTTCAATAACTTTGGAATTTTACGAGCTAATGATATGCGGTTTTTTTTCGTAAATGTAAAATTAGTTGTGTATTAATATAAATAAATAAAAAAAGTACCATGTACATACATTTTTACGAGTAAAATTCCAAAAATCACAAATTTTAAATATTTTTTTCAGAAAATATTATTTCTTAGGTATCCAAAATTATTTTCTACGTGATTTTAATTTTTTTCATGTTAAATTGGGTAATTATCTGCCGATTGGCACCTCTTACGTCAAAATCGGAGTATCCGTTCAGGATTTAGAATTTTTTAAACGTTTTTTTGAATAAGTGGCGCCATCTCTGTTCCTAAGGGGTGAAACTAATTTCGCCTCGAGTGAAATCGTTTATTTTGGTCTATATTATCACTGTGAAAAACGGCTTGCTTCCATCACAAAGTGCAGCTTCCAGGCTAAAACCGTCCATAACAAGTAAGACTACACGGCACTCATCGAATAACAAGCCAGTGACTTTAGTGTAAGTTTACTTTGGTCAAAGCATTTATTAGGGAAGAAACCCCTATCGAGATGTTGCTAACTTACACGTGATTTTCAGAGCTCTGACGGCCCGACTTCACTGAGGCTCTGATTTAAGTTTACTTTTACGATACAGAAATGTATACGCGGTTTTTTGAGTTGAAAGCGTACACTTGAGGTTCAGAGGGCGGACAGCGAATTATCTTGCTTAGGTGTATAAGATTAAACAAGCCAAAAATAAAATCAAACAGCCCGTTTACCAAAGCCGAATACCTACATAAGCCATATCTTTAAAGTTATGTTTTGCCGTACAAACCTTTACAAATCCAAAAGGTAACAAAATTCAAGACGATCATAGGCTCATGCCACTTTTTAGGGCTATGTCGGACAATAGCAATCCCTACAACGATGCGATGGGGGTTAGTATAGGATCTTTATGTCACATCGGTGAAAGAACCGATGCGGGGAAACTGCGATTGATTCTTGCGAACTCGCAGTGATGTTGTATGTTGTTCAACTTAAAATAGGGATTGCAATCCGGTTCTCCGGATCCGGTAATTCGACCAGATCTGGTATCGATTTTGTAACCTTTCACAAAAAGGGTTCCGTTCAAAATTGTCGTTCTTATTGTTAAATGTTGTATCTGTATTTCATTTGTAAACTTATTTTGGTGTGTAATAAATTATTGTATTGTAAAAGTATTGTATTGCACTTTTTACCTCCCTTCTCGTGGAGTGTTGATTTCCGGTGAAAAGGATCCGGAGACTATTAAAACTAAATATTGGGCGTTTTAAACCTGTCACAAAAATCTTTGCACAGTGAAAACTCCAAACGAATAATTTTTAACCAGTAACCATAACCAGGAACGTGAACAAAATGCCGCAGGAATCCACTAATTAAATTCATAACTTAACAGTTTTATATTTCTTGCGCGAATCGGGTAATAACCTACCTAACCTCCTATTTTATAAAACAGTTTAATCGCAATATCGACTGAAAGCCGTCCATTGTAAAGTCTTATTTCATAATAATGAAAAAGGAAGATACAGAGTTGTGAAAAAAGTAGGTGAAATGCTCAAAGTATGAAACTATGTAAATGTCGAGTGTTTTAAGAAACGGCTGCTTATTTTACTTTAAAATGTAAGTTAAACTAGTTCTTGCCATTTTAACCTACGCGGAATAATGACAATAAATTAATGGCTATTATTTTGTAAAGTATTATTCTGTCTTGTAAAAACTTGGCACTTAAGTACGAGAAATAATGGATACAAGACCATTATAGTATTGTTTATGTAGTGAATTTATTTATTTCAGGGTTACCCTGAAATTTGTATTGAGAATAATCTACGTGTTATTTTTTACTATAAGCGGTACGATCGTTTACTTTCCTTTCATGCACTTTGATGGACGTCCACTGCTGGACACAGGCCTCCTCAATAGCCTTCCACATGGGCCGGATAGCAGCGACCCGCATCCAGCGAGTCCCCGCAACTCTAATCAGGTCGTCCGACCACCTTGCGGGTGGCCGTCCTTCACTGCGCTTGCCGGTACGTGGTCTCCAATCGAGAACCTTTCTGCCCCAACGGCCATCGGTCCTTCAAGCTACGTGCCCCGCCCCTTGCCACTTCAGCTTGCTTACCGGATTTGTTATGTCGATGACCTTGGTTCTTCTACGAATCTCCTCATTTCTGATGCGATCTCGTAGAGAAATCCCAAGCATAGCTCTTTGCATATAGCCAGTAATAAATGTTACATATGCCAAAAAATATTCCAAACAGAACAACTTATTTTTCTAACCTTAACTCTTAGAATAAATACGCCTAAAAACATAGCTTGAAAGTGAAGCCAGTTTTGTTTAGCCACGGGCTATATTTCGTCCTTGTGCGCATTTGTCACAAGCAAAACGTTTCTATGATTGGTTCGTAGATACGCACACATAAAACCAAAAGCGGCTTTATCTTTCGCAAATCTGTTGTACGAAGGCTCTCGTTCTAAGCGTACCATTCTATTTAAGCTCTTTATATTTTCATTTTTAATCATATTTATACCCCTTTGTAGTTACCCTTTTTACTTAGGTTTACATATAAGTACATCATGATTCATGTTACAAAGTTTCATGTTAAGAACGCTATTCCCAAAAATATGTTAGTGTAAACTATAGAATATCCAAACTATACGCTAACAATACACTAATATTATGCCATAAAACATCCCCAGTGTAAGGATAAACAGCAGCCGCCACCGGCCAAAATAAGTCCAATATAAAAGCAAACACTATCTGTGGAGACAACGGTCGGAAATATGTGGACGTTAACAATATTTTTGAATTTAACGTCAACGTCGAAAAGCCGAATGGAAACAGGGCAAGCGGGATACTGTGTTGCGAGAGGGTCCTGTTGTATTTTATTATGAAAACAATTTTTTTGGCGCTAGAAATGCAGACATATCAAATTTTTAATTTAGTATCGAGTGGTATCGAATATTTTTAATAATAAATGTGTTAGCGAGTTAAACCATTGTTTTTCAAAGATCGTGAGATATTAAAATCATCATAAGCCTGTTTCAGTCCACTGCTGGACAAAAGCCTCTCCCATGGCACGCCACTGAACTCGATTTTCAGCTCTTGTCCTCCAGTTACTTACCGCTGTCCTACACTACGTTTACCGATTTGTGGCCTCCACTCAGGGGGCTTTACTCCGATAAACGAAATTCGAAAATTTCGTTGTCAAACGGTATACCCGTCTCTGTCTCTCTAATATAGAGCGAAAGAGATGGGAATAGCATTTGCCAACGAAATTATCGAATTTAGTTTTTCAGAGTTTCACCCCAGAAAAGCCGATAAGTCGCGGCGGCGGCCAACCACGCAGTGCTCACAACGTGCAACATTTCGAGCAATAATTCAACTTGGTACGACGTGAGAAAACAACATGTCTGAAACTCACGGTAGTCTATGTAAAATAACTGTTTTAGTGAGTTAATTCGCTGTTTTTCAAATTTCTTGAGATATTAAAATATTTTTTCTCCAACTTAATAATTACTAGTCTAGGTACATTAAAATGCCATGACTGACTGTTTAGTTTCTTTCGGCGTTTCTTCTCAATAGTGGTCTCCTCTTGTGGCCTACTTGCAGAATAAAGTTAATTATTTCTTTACTGTGTAATTTTAATGGCGGAAATGACGACGATAAAATGTTATAAAAGCAAAAAAATACAATAGCTACTTTTTCGAATGGAACCTTGTGTAAGAAGGATTTTGTATAACAGAAATGAAAACAAACACGAGAGTTTTGTAGTATAGCCTACCACGATAACTCAAAAAGTGTAGAATGTTGAAAACCCTAAAAATTCCATTGTTTACAGTTCCCACGGAGCCCTAAAACCCTGAAAGCCTCCCTGCGCCGCGCAAACACTTGAACAGGAAAATTGCTGCGACGTCGAGGGACTAGCATAAATTCATAACTTTACATCATCATTTAAAAAGAAAAAAAATCGCCCCAAGCATGGCTGACGGCACATCACCGGTTATTCCTGGCCCTAGTGAAAAAAGCGTCCACTTTCCTCACATCACGGTAAGACATACACCTTTTCCTCACTAGAGAAGTAAATTTAATACCTCGCATACAAGACTAGCCTTTGTAGAACTTTACTTAAGATCGAATATCTAATTTTGGCTTAAACGAGAAAACCAACCGTCGCAAATAAAAGTTTTTAAAATTCATATCAAAAAGGTCGCGTTTTGGTATAATTTCTGGGTAATTTCGGTCTGAATGGACCGCCTGCTTGTTTAAGAAGTTTTGCAGAATACGAGTCGGAAATGGAATGTCAATAGTAGCGAGCTAGGGTACTTCATTTACTTTCAAGAGTTTATTTTCCTAACTACCAGTATTTAATACGAAGCATGTATTCTGTCTGAAAAACTTTTCCTAATGTATTTCTTTGTGATTTTGAAACTTTGCAAAAATCCTGACTCCATTGACTTCATTTGGATTTTTGGAGTATATATATCATCATTACCATTGTCATATTAGCCAAAATTGCGTCCTCCAGTAGACAAGGTTCTCCCACATAACGTCGTAAGCCAGTATTACGCGCACACTAAAACAATAAAATGATTCTTCTGAATCTTGGTCTCCGAGTTTCCTTCTTCCACCTGCAACCTTCAATCTAGTCAGTTATAGAAATAGAAATAATTGATTCCATAACCCTATCCAACATGATCTGTACCATCCTTATCCAACGATTTCAGGAAGCGGACTGATATGATAGTTCTAAAAGAGTTTGTGTTTTTTTTTGTCTCCGGCTAGTTTTTAACGTAGGTAGGTACGCTACCTGGCGTAGCAAGATAATTGGCATCAATGATACTTTACGGTGAAGGTCTATTGAAGTTGTTAAGCTACTCTCTACTACTTTACCTGATCAAAAGCTAGACTTGTTGTGTCGCGACTGAACATTATTTTATCACCTTTTTTGTCCCAAGTTCTGATTTTGTTGCAATAATGTCGCGAAATAATGTTGAAAATTAATGTATTTTTGCCAGCAAACACTCGATTGGGTGAAGGCAACGGCTAAGTAGTAGTTAGTAGAGATCTAACCGAAACACCTTTGCCAATCAATGAAAAAAATTTCTACTGCTGGGTTGTGTTGTGTATATTAGACAATGCAACGAGCTTTGAACTTTTAATGGGATCCATGATCATGAGCCTTGGAACGGAACTCCTTGAACTTTAAAAAAAAGCCTAGTTTTCGTTGTAGACGTGTTTTTTTAAGTAGGTAGATTGACGTAAGGCTGCTATTTCAACAGGGTCGTAGCTGTAATGATTAGTTAACTGTACAATGCTTATGTTTAATTTGTCGAGTTTATTGCGGGACGAACTGACGAGCGGGCTTACGGAATTCCGGGCCGCACTTATTTAGGGCCGTGGCGCAGAACAACAACGATATTCCGCTTAGGGTGCGCTGTGGAGGCTTCTCTTTTTATCGTTTCCACCAGAGTACACCTTTTTTTCTCTGAAGATTTCTAGTATTCAGTTATGGGAAAAAGTTGGGTTTTAAAGTTTCTCTACCCACTGAAAACTTCACTGAAATCGCCTGCGTTACTATGAGCGGAAGACTCCTGGATCTCAAACTGAATGCACTAGAATCCTCCTCGCGCCGTCTCTGTAACGGCCTCAATGGGTGAGCTAACTATAGCTACATTATATTTGTCTTTCAACTTGCACAAATTTGTAATTATCAAATAATAGGCGCTCGCAACTCATCAAATACTACGGGCCAATGATCTTGCAGTCCATGACTTGAATGCCACAAACGAACCTATGTGAACGTGAGGAACAAGTCCGCTCAATATGCCAAAAAGCAGCGTAGAATTTCACCCGAAGTCAAGCCCCATTTGCATACCGGCCCTGAACCAGCCGTTATTATCCTAAGAGGATATTAACGGATTCCGGAAACTGGGGGGTATTCGACCAATTTTAGAGATATAATGGAGATCTCTCCTTTTCATCGCCATCCGTCACTTTTGACGTGTGCCTACTTGACAAATGGCGATATCCCTAGAACATCGCAACTTCGTCAATTCGGACGCGCAAAATTTTCGTTTCCTTTGTATGTGACGGCATAAATAACAGGCGCATACTTTAAATTGACCGCATAGTACGAGAAATTGGTCCGTTACGTTTCGTTCAAAACAGAAATTTATATACATGAATAACATTTTTGACAATCATTATCGCCTTCGTATTTCCAAAATTGAGATGAGATATGTCACTTTTAAGCTCATCGCATTTAAATGACAGTTCAATGGCGATATAACTGTTATCTAATGGAGATTTGACGTTTGGAGATATCTCCAACGGCATTCTCGAATTGGGCCCCTGAACGTTCTAGAAAGTTGATGGATGATTCCATCAACTTTCTAGATCATCATTTCTTTTGTAACTCGATCATCAGGATCATCAGAATCTATGTAATAAAGTCTAAAGAGGACTTCCTAAAGGTGGAGGAGAAGGGTCACGCTAAAATGTCTTGACTATTTATTTTCATCCTTCTTTAGCATCGACAGCGCACCTTAACCGAGTAATTAAAGTCGGCTTCGTTGTGTATTCCGCGGCGAGCGGCGCCGGCGCGGGTGTTCACTTAATAGCCAATTTTTGAACACTCCAGACATATTTCTAAGAAAAATCCAATTTCAAAAGAGCCCTTTGAATATTTCAGACTAGGCGTATTAAATTTACTCGGTCTCTTCGGGTCAGATTCCGCCTGAAACAGATTATTTTTTTAGAAAAATTTAGATTTCCCCGATTGAGTTTTAAATAGGGTTTACATCGGTTGCCCCGTAAAGTTTTTTGTGTAGGCGTAGAATATTTTTATACAATGTAATGTCAGTGACAACAGGGCTGGCATATTAATGTGTTTATTTGTTATTTTTCCTTATTTATAATTTATTTAGCCTATGCTGTTTTTATTTTTATAATTATTTTAATGAGATTATTATTTTAATGACATGATTATTATTATTTTCTTTTTTAATGTATACTTATTATTTTTTTTGGTGTCTTAGATATAGGTAATACCTATAAGGTCTCATGTAAACGATTTGGTGCAAACACTGTAAGTTTATATTGAAATAAATAAATGAAATGAAATGAAATTAGATTTTATATAAAAAATATGGCCGTCTCTGTCACACACCAAAAAAGCCGGGCATTTGCGAATAGGCTAAGTCGATATTAAGCAGTTGTATTAAAGTCTCAGTATAAAATATAAATTTAAATAATTGTCCTTTATTTAATCACCACTTGGCTGCGGGCCTATGATGGTTGTTGCACGTGATAAATAAGTGACAAAGCATTTGTCACACTCGCATTTTGATAAAACGTGACAGATGCTTTGTCACTTATAAATAAATAAATAAATATCGGACAACCTCACACAAATCGATCTAGTCCCAATCCCAAATTAAGCTCAAGAAGGCTTGCTTGTGTTATGGGTACTAGACGACGATATATTGATTTATTTATTTATTTTATCTTTATTGCACAAAAGAAAACTTATCGTACAAAAGGCGGACTTAATGCCACTTATATAGATAAATATATACTTAAATACATAGAACAACCATGACCCAAGCACAAATATTCGAGTTCATCACACAAATATTTGCCCCGGCCGGGATTCGAACCCGGGACCGCCGGGTCTGTATTCAGGTGTCTACAAACTGCGCCAAACGCGCCGTCCATCACGTGATACAAGCAACCATCCACCCGCTGCACACCCGCGACACCTTGGTTGGAGGTGTGCGAGACAATACAATAATTATATTTTTTTACGTTTTTGGCATCGTATAGAAATTATCATAGTAACATTTATGGTCACTGTTTAACCATACTAAGTTTTATAGCTGACAGCCTTCGACATATTGCTCTGAACTAAATTTACCACAATGTGAAGCTTAGAGACAAACATTAAAAAACCCTTACACCTGCCTATTATCGACTGTTATTTAATTTCAGATTCATGTAATGTTTTTCCTGTTGGTGTGCAATAACCAAGCAACGGAACTTAACCGATGGAGACAACTAGTCGACGGAATCAGAAGAAGTCACGATCCTCAGCAGTGAGGGAACGAAGAGAGAGAGAGAGAGTGCAATAAAGAATTATTATATTGTATTGTATCGTAAATCGAGAATTCCTGCCCATAACTTCATCCGTGTTTATTCGTTCATCCTTATAAGGGTTTCATGAAACGCGCAAACATAATTGGGTGGCAATCAATCAACACATTATTTATTTACGACCCACAAGTGATCACAATGCTTTACTTCTTTTCCGGAGTGTGAAATTTCACTTAAAACATAACCAAATAATCAGTGAATATATTTTCATAAAAAAACCCAAACATTTAAAATTAAATTCGTTAGCAGCGTATTAAAAACCTTAAAAGCCACGTAAAGGGAACTTCAGCTAAGCAAAAATGGCTCTTTTGCCAATGGCGTAAGAACCAACATTATCCTCGTTTGCCCTGAAATCGCACCTCAGGGAAACAAGCTTTTTGTTAGGAGTCTGTCTCATTAAAATTCCCATTTATTCATTAGAATTAATTTGTGAGGAACGTGTCAACGCTCTTTGACTGAGTTCGAAAAAATAATGTGTATTTTTTTGAGGGTTGGAAGGCAACATTGAGGTCGAATTCGGTTTTGTTAAGTACCAGCTCGTATATGCTCAGTGGGCCTTTAGCACTGTACGGACCATCGAAAATTTTATTCGCACGTGCGTACTGCTAACGAACATCAAACACAACAGGGCCCAATTCTATTATATCTCTCTGATATCTCGGAGAGATCTCCGAAGTGGCAATATACCTAATATACATTAAAGTCGGTTTACCAACCCGGTTGCGTTAAGTTTTAGCCTTATTTATTTGCGACGCCATGGATACCAGACGCCAACTTAACGTTACCGGATAGTAACACACTGCGTATAGTAATGAGAAATGTCACTTAGCTTGAATCTTCAACCACACTGCGTATAGTAATGAGAAATGTCGCTTAGCTTGAATCTTCAACATTGCGTATTGACAGTTAAAGGTGATATAACTGAGACATCGCTTATTTGGCGATACTACCATCGATGTAGATGGGTATTGTACATCGATGGATACTACACACTTTTTTCTTCAAATACCCATTCCTTCAATTGCTCAAAGGTTAACTGGAAGAGATCCCTGATAAGGATAAGTTCGCCTTTGTACATATTTCATTTGTTATCAATGTATTTATAACCAGTTGTTGTGTACAATGAAGTGTTTACATACATACATACACTCGAATTATTGCCCATAACGGTTCATACGAGTTCGTGTTCGATGTTTATGCCATGTTTTGGTTCGTTCGTCTTCACATTCTAATGCATTCGGCTTTTGATAACAGGCGTGGTGCAATTTTCGACGACCTTTAAATTATTTTTTATGTGTAAGGATTTACAAACTTTTTCGTGCCATGGTTTTTCCGAAGTTTTTTTTTGAATTGACAATTTAACAGTTGTCAATAATAATAATAATAAACATCTTAAGAGACTCGCTAGATGGCTGGATCAAGGGTCAGATACAGAAGGCGGTACTCCTAGACACGGTGCGCATTGTCAGGAGGTTCCTCTCTCTGCAGCCCTAACCACCGGTAGCCTGGGCCCTGCCCCGCTGCCGGCGGCACCCTAGTTTAGGTTTTTTATAATGTATTTATATTTTGTAAATTCTTTACTTTATTTTACTTTTGATTTAACTTTATTGTAAAAAACCTTACTTAAGAATTCAAATTAATAAAGGAATATAATAATAATAATATGTTTATTTCAAGTAAGTTACACGTTACACTCATGTTACATGTACACTGGGGACGTGCAGTTTGTCGCAATTCAATAAATATGGAGAATCGATCCAATCCCCGATCATTCTCAGGATGTTGTTGGGA
Organism: Apotomis turbidana; assembly: GCA_905147355.2. NCBI lineage: Eukaryota > Metazoa > Arthropoda > Insecta > Lepidoptera > Tortricidae > Apotomis > Apotomis turbidana. Next base: position 3,958,405 of record LR990297.1, on the reverse strand, counting down.
CTACCGCGCACCCGGCGCACCAGGGATGCGGCCCTTTTGCGCATAGTAGCGTAGAAGCAATCTACTCTGGCTTCCGCAAACATCCCTGATGCCCTACAGAAGCGAGGCAGCCCCACAACCACCCGGAACGCGTTGTTAAACTTAACCCGATTAGTGACTGAATAGATCTTTGCCTTCGAAATTTTATTTAAAAAATAAATATTATTGATGATTAGCACTTGTCAATGTCTAAATTCTAGTTGTTTTTTTTATGAAATTTTGAAAGCAATCCCTTGAGTCACTATTATTAAGAACTTCTCATGTGTCACTCATACCAATTAGAGTTCATTTATTACGTCTCAGATCTTAATAGGATATTTCAAAGCATTTACTTGAATACAATGAAAGGTAAACACTTCAAACAGCCATAAATAGTAGCTTAATGTTCAAACGAAAAGCCAAAATCCCCTCAAATTCCCCCAAATAAAACAAAAGGGGAGCTGACAAAGAAAATTAACAACATTAGTCATACAATTAAACAACGACCCTAATAATCTTTATGTCCGTTCGCCGAGACCTCAATTCGTGGTCGGGATAAATATAAAATTTTAATAAATATCGACTCGACAATTATTTTCATACGGCAAACAATAATCGTAACACAAATTTTTATTAAAAGCCATATCTTTCGGGCCAGACGCCACGTTTCAACTGAACAAGGTACGAGCGATTGCCTCATACGCACGTGGGACTTGTGTCTCGCTCACTCGTATGGCCGCTGCGCTCGTATCTCTCGCTCAATCGCTCACCGCGCCGCTGTTCGCGCTGTCGTGGCCGTCTCCAATAGGGAACGTGCAAACCGAAGGTGACAACTGTTGCCACCAGTCCGAATCTTCTAAGTTGACATTGACGTTGATAGGCACCACCTATAGTTTGTATATGATCGTAACTGGTTCGATTCTGTACTGGGCCATTATTTCTCAACACATTTTCTGTGTTTCAATGGGATTAGGGGAAGATTGGCACCATTCGTACACGGGGCAGCTGCATACAGTCACTATTACAGCTTATCAGGACAATATATTTATTACGGGTTTGTGTGTGTGGGTAGGCGCTGACGGCGACCGGTGGACCATGAAGTTAGCTGTCAGTGCGGTTACCAAGAGCGACACGAGAGGGCGTTATTTGTTTTCGCACCCTTTAAGTAAATTTTTCGTCGATGTTGTATCGTGCTTAAGTGGAGCGGTAAATCTGAAAATTGTGTTGATCAACGGTAAGTAAATACTATCATTTCCATGATAAAGTACATATTTTGTGTATATCTCTACATGAGTTTTGTGTAGTTACCAATATTTTATTTTGACCTTCGGGGCAGGTTCGTACGCCTACGCCTGGGGCACATTCATATACGTCATGCATGTACCCCTATTAATATGTTTCTTTTTATTTCAGAAAATTAGCAAAAATAGTGCGGAATTATACGAAAAAAGAGTTTTCTAATGAAATAGAGTCACAATTGATCGAATATATTGAAAATTTTCGAAAATGCATTGCGGTGTCAAAAGTCAGTAAGCTGTCATATGATTATGCCAAAGAATTGAAACGGAAATATCCGCCAATGGGATTGGCGGGTATTGACTTGTTTTTAAAGACCATTAAAACTAATTTTGATATTAATTGCTGTTTTATTTAACATGTACGAAGTTATCTCATACTGTCTGAATGTTCCCCGACCCATGTACGAATGTGCCCCTTCAGTGGGATAGATTCGGACATTTGACAGCTTCTACTAAAAGTCGATCTACTCGTTTGTTGTAAAAGTAGGCGACTTCTAACTTTTTAATTAGGAAGCTAAATGTATCTGCTATATTATAGCGGCCGATGGACGAATCTATCTTTAAAAATAAAAATTACAAGAACCGTAATGTAAAAAGTGTACGAATGGTGCCAATCTTCCCCTACGTATACGAACTCGAACGATTTTTTGGGTGATGAAATATGGCGTTTCCTTCCTTCCGTCATTTGTAACTAAATCCGTGTCATAGATATAATAGACCACTAGATAGGGCGTTGATGACGTCACAGCGTAAGGAGCATAAACGTCAAGATGGGCTGTATCGGTCAAATGCGGCTGTAAATGTCAAATTATTATGCTACCATATTAAGTAAACTCTTTTAGCACTTATCATTTGTATATTGTAAATATGTTTTTTTTTATTTGTTTATTTGAAAATAAACTGTTAAACACATTATAATCGTAATAATCGTATGCTTACGTGTTATTACTACACTGAACTTTCAGTAAACGAGTAAGCATGCGATGATGACAACCCTGACCATCCTTTTCAACTTAGTCGCATTATAACGTCTGTTTTTGACGAAAAATAAACATTATTAATATTTGTGTTTTTAAATGAAAAAAAAGTGTGAAAGTGCGTGCAAAACTTAGAAAATGTCGTGCATTGTGCGCGGATGCAATTCGCAGTCTGGGAGAAAAGAAAACATGGGTGAAAATATAATTTTTCATTAGTAAGTAGTTCAGTATTGTTTTTTCAGCAAATGCATCAGAAATTATGTTAATATTAAAAATATAAGCTTAGAAATAGGATTATTATTGCACGCAAATGATATCTAACTATGCTACAATTAAAATAAACATAGAAATAGTGAAAAAAACAATTATGTTAATTTCTGTCGTGAGGTTACTAGTGACGTAGAAAAAGTTATCGATACTTTGCGATTCTGTAAATCAAGGTTACTTTGGTCAGGTGTATAATATTTAAAAAAGTCAATGACGTTTTGGTGGACATTGTTGATAGCTTATTTTTTTCGTGGATAGGCTGAAGACGACAACTCTGTCTGAGCATAGTTGTAGATTTCGGTTATTTTATGTATTTTGTTATATTTGTTTACGTACATACAGAAGATTAAATTCAAATAAATATTTTAGTGTGTCCACGACGCAAAGCTCTCTAGATATCTTTATTAATTTTCATCTGTTAGAAATATGAAATGTTGTCAATCGTATGTTTAATCAGCAAGGTGAGAGAAGGGAAGACTGTCAAATAAATGTATTATACATTTATATCAATTTCAATGGTTTTTTGGTTCATTCCGTTAGTTTGCATAATAATTTTCTAATAACCACAGTCTAGTTCCATCATGAGACGTAACCAATATACTAAATTTCAGCTCGATCGGTGCCCAGAAGTCAATTTTAATCTACTTTTCCTTTTTACACTTACACGATCAGACAAAAAAAAACATTTGCCTAAAAACCTACAGAGTTCGCCAGCCGTGCAGTGCATAATTATAAATAAGTACTTTTCGTCCATTAAGAATATGGGTGAATGTCGAAGGAATTATTTGTATTGTATCATAACGTCGTATCTGGTATTAAGTAATCAGTGCTTTGACTTGGCTTTTTCTTTAATCTTCAGCCAAAACAGCAGTCAAGTGGCTTAGAATCCTTTTCAAAGTGAGACTCAATTTAATCGCAATACTTAATCTTGTTATTTTTTTATAATGCTCTGTTGGCGGTACTCCTGGACACGGCGCGCATCGTCAGGAGGTTCCTCTCTCTGCAGCCCTAACCACCGGTAGCCTGGGCCCCTCCCTGCTGCCGGCGGCACCCTAGGTTAAGTTTTTTTTATAATGTATTTGTCGGCTTATGGCCAGGAGCACTTTGTTCGCACTCTTTATTAGCATCAGACATTATTATGGGCGTGTAAGACGACTATGTGGGGCAGTTTATCAAGTTAAACGACAGAACTCAACTGTGATGGAGTTTATTAGAGAAATCAAAAGCAATATACGAACAGAATAATCAACTTTAAAATAGAGTGTAATTTTAATTATAATCGTAAGCTCGGTAAATCTTTAAACGACTAGTTGAGGCACAACGATCCGTCGGAGGTCCGCAGCTCGACTGCCGGCGCGGCCGCAGCGGGAATGCCGCCCCACCACGTCGCTCCGCTCCGAAGTTTCGTCAGGTGCGCTGCGAGCTGGTGGCGCCATCTAGTCTGTAGCGCACCTTGGCCTCAAAATAGTCAATTGATCGACTTATTCTATTTCGCCGACACGGCCTTCCTGACTCGCGCACGTCCTCGGGCGCTAATCTGTGAACAGTTTGAACATAATATCAGAATTAAGTCCATTACGCGGGCCACACCATTCATCTCTCGCCCGTCATCCAGTTACACCACAACATCCGTCAACACCCTAACATAATACACACACACACACACGCATTCATCATCAGGACTACAACATTCTGTCTGCACTCGTTACAGCTCTGCGCCTCAATCTGGGGACCGACACCCATATAGAGTGTGGCAGGCCAGAAGATTGCAGCCAGTCAACAAGTATCCAGCTCACCTTCACACAATACGCAGTCTCATGTCCGGCTAGTCCCGGGGACTACCGGAATCTCGCCTTCACTCTCCATCGCATGGTGTACTTCTACATCTACTTCAATCCGATTACTCTCATTGACACATCTCTCATTCTCATCCGCCGACACGGTCTCATCCTCCGCAAGAGCATCATCACACATAGCCTCTGCCACTTCTGTTAATCCTGCCCGTCCTTTCGGTACCTCTCGTAAACTCTCGTGTGGGTATTTGTAAGTTCTACTTGAGCCGTCAATGTTTCGCAGTTCATAACGGTCATTTTCTAATACCTTGGTGATTCTAAACGGTCCTCTAAATTTTCGATCCAATTTTGTTTGGTTACGTTCACAACACTTTAAGAACACGAAATCACCTTCACTAAAAGGTTTTACGCGAGCTTTGCCCCTATCAAAACGTTCCTTTTCAGAAGTCGCTAACGACTGAATACTATTTGCAGCCATTTGCCTATCCTCGTGTAAAGCATCCCTATTACAGTTACTTTCACCCTCATGAACTACGTTCGCAATACCTAAAGGTTGACTCCTAATACCAAACATTAATTCAGTTGGTGTAAACCCCGTGACTCTACATCTGGTTGAATTTAGTACTAACTGAATTTCTCCCAGCTCGTCTCGCCAAACACTATCATCGTCGTTTTCAACAATAGTTAACAGCTGTTTTAGAGTCTGCATTACTCTTTCTACCTGTCCATTGGCTCTACAGGCCCCTGTCGCAATTATGTGCAAATCTATGTTATTTTCATGACAAAATTCTTTAAACGCGCCACTAACAAAGCAGCGACCTTGATCGACAACAATTCTTTTCGGGGATCCAAATAGGCTTACAGCAAAAGATAATGTTTCTACAGCGTTGACTGAATCTAAGTGTAGTGTATGGCGCAACAATACGTATTTCGTGAACGCGTCAATTAATACAAAAACATATTCTTTTCTTTGGCTTTTACCACTAAGTTTCCCACTAATGTCCATGTGTACTGTGTGCCAGGGAGTAGACACTTTGGGAATTGGATGAAGCTGAATTTGTTGCGCCCCAGAAGTTCCTTTACAGGCTTTGCATACTAGACATGACTCAACAAATCGTTTTACTGCTTTAGCCATGCCTGGAAACCAATAGCAATCGTAAAGCTTGTCTAATGTCTTGTCATATCCTAGATGTTTGATTTGGACATGTACATGGCTGATGAGAGACCATACTAAAGAACGCGGAACTACAGGTAGCCATGAACTACGTTTGTTGCGCTGAATTTTACGGTACAACATGCCTTTTCGAACATCGTATGATTGAGCCACATGTTGGGGCAGTTCATTGTTACTCCATTTTACGATTGTGTCAGAGATCTCACTGTCACGTTGCTGCTCTACAGCGAGCCAACCGTGTTTTAGTTCAATATTTTGGACTACCTTACATTTTGCGTTAGAATCGGGAGTACCATTGTCATCAGGCAAAGGGTTTCTTGAGAGAAAATCAGCGTGGGACATATGCCTTCCTTCTCTATACTCTATATCAAAGTCGTAGCATTGCAATATGGCCCACCACCTATGAACTCGAGGGGTGAGGTCACGCTTCGTGCTAGAGCTCTTCAACGCATTACAGTCTGTTCGTACAGTAAAATGACGTCCATATAAGTAATGCCTGAAACTCTCCACAGCACGAACCACGGCAAGTGTCTCAAGTTCATACGAATGGTAACGTGATTCCGCCTCGGTGGTGCGGCGACTAAAGTAGGCAATTACATGTGGAGCTTTGTTATGCCGCTGTATTAAAACGGCGCCGTACCCAAGAGAACTAGCATCCGTATGGAGCTCTACATCCTTATCTGGGTCAAAGATAGCCAGTACAGGCTCCGAATTCAATATTTCTACAACTTTTTTATGGACGAAGGCATGTTTTTCTGTCCAATTTATGGTCCCTTTTAGTTGGACGAGTGGGTATAAAGGTGCCATTAGTAATGAAAAATTAGGTATGAATTGCCTAAAATAGGAAGCCAATCCTATAAATTGGCGGACTTGTGTAGCAGTACGGGGAGGTGGGCTATCTACTAAAGCCTGGATTTTGTTGGGGTTGGGTCTGATTTCCCCCGACTGGATGACATAACCAAGATATGTAACGCGAGTCTTTAAAAAGCTGCATTTTTTCATATTTAGTGAAAACCCTGCCTCAGTAAGAGCCTTGAGAACCCTATCTAATCGGTCTAGTCCTTCTTGAATTGTTTTCGAAGGTATTAAAACGTCGTCTATATAAATTTGGACGAAATCGCAACCTTTCAAAGCCTTTTGAATACACCTTTGAAAAACGGATGGGGCATTTTTGAGACCAAAAGGCATTGCAACATATTCAAATTGGCCATCTGGCGTAACAAACGCAGTCCGCTCAATCGATTGGGGTTCAATTGGTATACAGTGAAAACCTGAAGTCATGTCCAGCGAAGTGAAATATTTTGCACCGTGTAATCGATCAATTTGGTCAGCAATTCTGGGAAGTGGGTAATTATCGGAACGTGTGTTAGAATTTAACTCCCTATAGTCGACTACCATACGATCGCTACCGTCCTTTTTTTTTACTAACAAGATTGGACTAGCAAATGGTGAACTACTTTCGCGTATTATTCCTGCCTCCATGAGTTCCGACACTTTATTTTTTACAACCTGTCTTTCAGTTGCCGATAATCTATAGGGACGTCTTTGTACAGTTTTATTTTGATCTATCAAGTCAATCTTCATAAGTCCCGTGTTTACTCGATGTTTAGGTGCCCCTTCTACAAAACTATCTGAATACTTGGATATCAAGTCCAACAGAGCATTTTTATCTACCCCAGTGACATCGGAATCAATTTGAGATAACATTTAAATAAAACAATTTAAACGGATTATATCGCGTATATTAATTATTTGAGCCTCCCTGACGTTTCAGTACCTTTACAGATACCGTTGTCAAAGGTTGACTGAGAAAAACACAATTTTTCTCTGTCAAAGTTACATTAAAATAAAAAATTAAAATGGGTAGTTTGCACAAATGTAACTTTGACAGAGAAAAATTGTGTTTTTCTCAGTCAACCTTTGACAACGGTATCTGTAAAGGTACTGAAACGTCAGGGAGGCTCAAATAATTAATATACGCGATATAATCCGTTTAAATTGTTTTATTTAAATGTGTGACAGTCGCGGAAACCGAAGAAAATAATTTGAGATAAATCTACGTCAGGAAGTATATTACACACCTGGGAAAACTTTGATTGAAAGAAAGAAATTCCAGAATCACTAATTTCTACATGTACCCCCATTTCTATAATATCGCGGCCTAATAATACTGGCTCGGCAAGACAACTGTCACTAACGACGTGAAACATAACCTCCAAAGTTAACTGTTGCACATTTATGACACAACGCAATTGCTCGGTACACGTTACGTTAGAATCACCAATACCTTTTAAAATAATAGTGTCGTGAAACCGTGTCCCATCTACTTGCTGTGAAACGCTACGTTTAATCAAAGAGCATTCTGGACCAGAATCAAAAATAAAATGACAGCTATTACCTGCTACATGTAGCTCACCGGTTACTGATTGCTTGCCACACAGGTTAACCTCCTTCTTGGATAAGGACTCGGGCTTTGTCTTCGCAGCTTGGCAGGTTGTAGACAGATGCCCAGGCTTGCCGCAGTTAAAGCAGGTAACAGGAGCAGGCCGTTTTTCTTCCGAGCGTAATGGAAGCTGCTTTGGAATCTGCAAACTTGCGGAACGATTACGGGGACAATTCAACATTTTGTGGCCGGTTTCACCACAACGGTGGCACGCACCCGAAAAAAATCGAGAATCGGAAAAGCGTGATCGCTTTGGATCGATTTGATGGTCACTATCTTCTGCTTTTCTTTTCAGTACAGATACACCTCGTAATACTCGACATAGATGAGATTTGGAAGTTATAACATGAGCATTTAATTCACGTCGAATATTTGCGTCGGTATTGGATAACACTGATATAACAAATCCTGTGATTACATTTTCCGGTAAATCAATATTTGGAATCGTTTCAATTATTTGCCATAGTCGAACAGCAGCATCAGCCGCGGTCTCCTTGTTATTTATTTGAAATTTAATCACCCGATCGAAGTAGTCTTGCATAAGCATAGGCTTAGAAAACTTTGACAGTAGCAATTCTTTGATATTTTCCCACGTAATACAATCAGTTTTAATTTTAGTGAGGCACGAAGCTGCACGACCGCGTAATGCATGTGTTAAAGCCAATAATAAATCGGTACCTTCGAGTTTCTTGTGTTTTATTATAACCTCATTCACGTTGCACCAGCCCTCGATGTCGGCATCGGCGTCCTCGGGATCGAAGCGAATAAGCGTTGGAGTCGGTCCAATGAAATGAAATGAAATGAAATGAAATGAACTTTTATTTTGCGTGATTTTAGGTACATTAAGATATTAATGAAACACGTACATTAGGGTATCACTAAAATCCACCGAATCACGGCATGCAAACAATAATCTTAGATCTATTTACTTATAATCTAGGTACTCCTGAATGCTATAAAAACACATGTCAGTGAGCCACTTTTTAAGAGACTTTTTAAACATTACAAATGGTAAGTCCTTAATGGTGTCTGGGAGTCTGTTGAACAATTTAATGCACATAATGTAGGAGTTCTTTGCAACAAGTGATAATTTAGTTGAAGGAACATACAGTTTATTACGATATTGTGATCGTGTGGGATTTTTATATACATCTTTAACTTGTTGAAACATATGGCCATGTTGAAACACAAATAGACATGCATTGAAAATGTAAATACACGGAAGAGAGAGTATTCCATGAAGTTTAAAGTAAGGTCTGCATGATTCTACAGTTTTGAGTTTAAATATAGCTCGTATACACTTCTTCTGCATTATAAATACACTGTCAATATCGGAAGATCTGCCCCACATCGTTATTCCGTACTGTAGTATTGAGTGTATATATCCATAGTATGAAATTAGCGCTGCTTCTTTAGAAACGACTAGACTTATTCTTCTTAGTGCGAAGACAAAACGATTGACTCTAGAACAAAGATCTCTTACATGATCACGCCAGCTGCAAAATCGATCGAGAATGATTCCTAAAAATTTTATGTTATTTACTTCAACAATTTTGTGACCTTTATAATTAACGTGCAGATTTTCAGGTTTTTTTTTATTAGTGTGGAATTGCATTATCTTTGTTTTATCAAGGTTAGCTTTAAGATTATTTACTTCTAGCCACTGTATAGTTTTAGACAGAGTTTCGTTGATCTGTGACTCGAATGTTTCTGGATTATCACCTTTAACGACAATCGTAGTGTCATCAGCAAAAAGATAACAATTTTGGGTTATATTATTCGGCAAATCGTTAATGTATAGAAGAAACAATAATGGTCCCAGTATACTGCCCTGTGGCACGCCATATTCATTATATATGTAGTTAGATTTATATTTGTTAATGCAGTTGTCTCCAGGGCAATATTGGGACACTTCTACACATTGTTCCCTATTCGACAAATATGACTTTAGCCAGTCATGTGCTGAACCACGAATGCCGTATCGGTACATCTTTTCAAGCAATCGCTTGTGACAAACAAAATCGAAGGCCTTGCTCATATCCATGAACAGAACACATACGGGAATTTTATCATTTAAGCACTCAGTAACAGTTTTTATTAATTGAAATATAGTAAGCGATGTGTTTCTATGTTTACGAAATCCATTTTGTTCGTCTTTAAGCAAACGGTTTTTTTCGATAAAGTTACTAATTCTAGCGTATACTAATTTCTCATAAATTTTGGAAAAAATGGGTATTAATGTGATGGGTCTGTAATTATCTAAAAGTTGTTTGTTTCCCTTCTTGAATAAGGGTTTTACGACTGATTTCTTTAACTTATTTGGAAAACAGCCTTGTGTCAAAGAAAGATTTATTGCATGGCTTAAGGCTTCAGCTATCACATGAATACTCATTTTAATGATGTCGGTATTAATATCATCGTAACCAACAGCTTTAGAGTTACTTAAGGAGTTAACCACCTTCCTCAGTTCTGAGACACTTACAGGCCTAAGAAAAATGGTTTGCTCAAACTGTGGTACAGAGTCACTTATTCCCGATAAGCCCAGATCAATAGAGCAGTTATTCTTGACTACATTAATAAAAAAATCGTTAAAAACTTCCGCTATAGTTTGAGGATCATTGCATAATTTATCTTTATGAAGAATTTTCTGAATTTGTTGTTGATGTTCATCAGAAGTTGTATATTTCTTTATAACATTCCAAGATGCTTTACATTTGTTGTTAGATTTGTTTATGTATGATGTATTTCTGGTTTTTTGTGTATAATTTAAACACTTTTTAAGAATAGTAGCATAATTACGATACATGTCTGAATCACTGGGACTTTTTTTAGAACGACTTTGTTTGTACAAGTTCCTTTTCTTGCGGCAACATTTCCGCAAACCTCTTGTTAACCATATACATTTATGTGATGTGTTCTTGACTTTGACTCTAATTATGGGAAAGCATAATACATAAAATAAATGGTAGAGTTCATGAAATTTATTAAAAGCTACTTCTGCATCACTTTCTTCTAAGACTTCGGAAAAGGAAAGACACGATAAGTAATTCAGGAATTTAGCTTGGTTCTCCCTTGAGAAATCCCCCAAGCACTGGCACAGGTGTCACTTGCGATTGAAAACCACTTGCCGCAGATCGTAATAACCGCATAAAAATATCCACATCATTATTGTTCACTCCCACGGATTGTTGGCCTTCCGAACTGCCCGTTTCGTCATTTGGTCCATTACTCACTTCTGATGTCGGCTTATGGCCAGGAGCACTTTGTTCGCACTCTTTATTAGCATCAGACATTATTATGGGCGTGTAAGACGACTATGTGGGGCAGTTTATCAAGTTAAACGACAGAACTCAACTGTGATGGAGTTTATTAGAGAAATCAAAAGCAATATACGAACAGAATAATCAACTTTAAAATAGAGTGTAATTTTAATTATAATCGTAAGCTCGGTAAATCTTTAAACGACTAGTTGAGGCACAACGATCCGTCGGAGGTCCGCAGCTCGACTGCCGGCGCGGCCGCAGCGGGAATGCCGCCCCACCACGTCGCTCCGCTCCGAAGTTTCGTCAGGTGCGCTGCGAGCTGGTGGCGCCATCTAGTCTGTAGCGCACCTTGGCCTCAAAATAGTCAATTGATCGACTTATTCTATTTCGCCGACATATTAATATTTTGTAATAACTTAAAAATCCGTGTCAATGTTTTTTTTTTTCATATAATTTTCAATATAGAGCCTTAAATTTAAAGACGTTATTTTTTGAAACTAAGCATTAAATAAATAAAAAAAAATAAAAAAAAAATAAAAAAATATTAAGGGACAATCTGACAATCCAAGTTAAAGATGTTTATTTTTTTAATAAGTTGATAAAGTTATCAACTTGATAACTTTATCAACTATATAATTGTAGTTTTATCGTTATCGTACCGATATCGATAAATGTATTCGGGCATCACTACAACGAAAAATTTGACACATGGGCTTGTCCATTTTTTTAAAAGACGTAACTGACAAATATACTGTCATCTCGTTTTTTCTTGCGGGAACTTGACGTGCTTTACAGAGATAGCAATATTGTCGTAGGTTTCTACTAAGTAACACGCTCTCTATTCACTATTCCATACTCTAAGATCCGTGTCCATATAAAATTTATAGCTCTGAGTTAGAAATACTAATTGGTAAACACGGCGACCGCAGGTGTTTATTCTTTCACTAACGTTCCGTTCGATCGACGCCATTTTGTTTGCCGCCATTTTCTTTCACTTGATATAAGGCCGAGGCGCGGTTAGTGAGGTCTAACAATCTCTAGTCCACAGTATTGGCATTGTGAGGTTGTGGGTTCCAAATATTATTTACAATCATAACATAAATATTAATGTTTGTCTTCTTTTCTTGTCGAGTATATTATTATCGTTTCTTATTGCGCAAGCTTTCTGTCTTCGCATATCTTTTTAGCTGTAGATACTGCTATTTAACACGACTGCTTGAAAGACGAGAGTGAAGTTTTCACGGTTTTAATGCATTGTGATTTTCCCTCGTCTACTCAACGGCTGCTCAACTCGAGGCTGTCGCTTTCGTATCGGTCTATCCAGCCGTCTTTGTATGTGCCGCACTTTAAACGATGCTTAAGTTATGATGAATCAGAGTCTTGACAGATTTAGGTTTCATTAATATTTATTTATAATTACCCCAAATGGCAGAAGACATTGCTCCATAACTTTAACAATATGGAAGGTTATATTTAGACACAAAAATAGAAATTATAAATCGCTTCAACTCACCGCTTAGCCCACACCCCGGTGTAAGGCCAGTTATATACCTGGGAAGTTTTAATGTTATGAGCGGAGCCAATGGCTGCAAGCCTCCATATTTGGTCTGTGCTATTGCTTGCCTTTTTCCTAACAATGTGATTACGTTGTACTCAGTTTACTTTCGCCAGAAAACCTAATTGGAACGGATATCCGGCGGAATGCAGCGAATGGAGTTTCGTAATTTCAACCCAGTTCAATTATTAAGTTTTTGTTTTTAGTACGGGATTTCGCTTTTCGAAAGTCGGTTTTTTTTTCTATTTATTTGGTACAACAAACAGTCACCACTCGTTACATAATAGTATTCAGACGTGTGAGACCAACCACGTTATTCACGAATTACAGTATTGTACAATTTACGGTATTAACTGTTTCTGTACTCGTACACCGTCTAAAGTACTCTCTCTATCTCTCTCTTCTGCGTTGACGTAACATGGACTCACGTGATTTGACCAAAACTACCACAAAATGAATTAGCAAATACATTTATTAAAATTTAACGCACCCCCGACACAAGAAGCTGGTGATCATGAGACCCTCATTCAATGAGTGATGTAGAAAATGCTGCTAAAATTGAACATAACTACAAAATTTGAAATTCTTAGCAATATTGGCTGAGATCTTATCACTTGTTCCAATTAAAGTTGCATATCTTGAAAACTAATAGACCTATTTCCACCAAACATAGCTAAGAACCATATCGGTGGACAAGTTTTTCTATAAAAAAAACACACTTAAAATGGGTCCATCATTTGGGAGCTACGATGCCACAAACAGGTACACAGATACGCAAATACACAGAGACAAAGCAGAGAGAGAGGTTTTCCTTGGGGGCTACAGTATGCGGTTCTTCGAGAGAAGAGTACTTACTCCTCTCTTAAAAAACCGCATTTCGGTTCTTGAAGGGTCGCCGACGCGCGTGTGATGCTCCATGGCGTCTCAAACGTCCATGGGCGGCGGTATCTAACTGCTTAACATCAGGCGGGCCTGTTTGCTACCGTTGTAGTTTAAAAAAACCGGCCAAGTGCGAGTCGGACTCGCGCACCGAGGGTTCCGTACAAACACTTTCCATCCCTAAGTAGTTAAGTTAAGTTTGCACCTGGTATGTATAGCGCCCCATATAAATTAGGTGCAAAGTTAGGTATTAAAAAAACTACTTACTAGATCTCGTTCATAACAATTTTCGTTGGTAGTTTTTATAGTAATGTACATCATATGTTTTTTTTAGATTTTTCATTTTCTTATTTTTAGAATTTAGAGGGGGGGGGGGGGGGGGGCCCTTCTTTTTTCCACTTTGGAAGCGTCTGTCACGCAAACTATTCGGTTTAGAAAAAAAATATTTTTGAAACCTCGATATCATTTTTGAAGACCTATCCATTGATATCCCACACGTATGTGTTTGATGGAAAAAAAAATGAGTTTCAGTTCTAAGTATGAGGAGCCCCCAATATTTATTATTATTTTTTTATTTTTGCATCAAAATCTTAATGCGGTTCACAGAATACATCTACCTACCAAGTTTCAACAGTATATTAGCTCTTATAGTTTCGGAAAAAAATGGCTGTGACATACGGACGGACAGACAGACGGACAGAGACAGACATGACGAATCTATAAGGGTTCCGTTTTTTTCCATTTGGCTACGGAACCCTAAAAAAGACACACGAACACAGAGACACAAGGACACATAATTAAACTTATTTATAACACCCCTCTTTTTTGTCAGGGGTTAAAAATAACTTTAGGCTTACTGGACAATCTGCCCACATTCCCGCATAATACGAGTAACAAAGGCAAAGAATGTACGTCCTTTTGGCTCATTCCGGCTGGAACCGGGCCCGGAGGGGGTCAGAAATCTTTGGCTAAGTGAGAATGATCGTCCTCCGCAGGCTAGAGCCTCGTTCAGTTTAGCTATTCGATGATCGAGTGGATGTAGTACCGACTTCTACTCAATCAAAGGCCTTTCACTAGTTTACAGACAATACAAATAGACAAACAATAAATTAATACGAAAACGGCATATTTACGCGATTACATGCTTGACAGATGAAATAAACACAATTACAGTTCGCTTAAAATTTACTTAAATGTTTTCACAACAACCATCTAAACGGTTCCTAGTTCCCCTAGAGACTGCCTCTAACGCGTCTCGCGTCTCTTTCTAATGTCTCACTATCTCATATCCCAGTGCATGTATACTGGGATATGAGCTGACAGGACACATACCATGTTTGTGTAACATCCCCCTCTTTTAACAAAAAAGAACACAAAAAGGGTATGGTCTCTGCACGTTTGGTTTCGTGTAACCATGGTTTATCAATGGTATTATGGGGATCCGGTGCACGGTTAGTGTCTCACTCGTTAGTCCACACCAGTGGCTGGCTCAACCGCTCGCCGCGCCGCTTGCCGCCGAAATCCGATAGTCTTTCAGCGTGGGAAAATGCTGGCTGCGTGGCTCGTGGGAATTACACCGATGTTTCCTAGTTTTATTAAGTACTAGCTTTTGCCCGCGACTACGTCCGCGTGGAACTTGGAAGTATGGAAGCAACCTCGTACAACACGATAGATATCCCCCTAATCACCTTAATTAATAAAAGGGATTATTAAAAGCGCCTAATCAAATGTAAGAGCAATTGTGCTTTTGGTCTAATACATTTCCTACAGGGTCATCAATGTCATCATGAATTACTTACTTTCAATCTTTTTAGGGATAATTTCCAGGATGAAAACTATCCTATGTCCTTCCTCGGATCTTAAACTATCTCCATGCCAAATTTAATCAAAATCGATTTAGCGGTTTAAGCGTGAAGAGGTAACAGACAGACAGACACACTTTCGCATTTATAATATTAATATTAGTATGGATTTTTAAGTTTAGCTTAGTTCCGTAGTGTAATGACTACTATTTACAAACTATATTATGGTTATTTTATGTTTTTAATGGCCTATAATAAATTGGAAGGCGGTCATGTCCCTCTTTGCACATCTTCCATATTGAACACCAAAAATGAGAAAAGCTTAAGTACGGAGAAACGGACGGAGTGGCGCAAACGCGTTGTGTAGGGTCGCATGTTATGCGACGAGACCTCGCTGACAAGAGACAAAGACGTCGCCAAGGCGACGCAGTACCGCCTGTCACACACTTCTGTTGTCAGGCCTGGGCCTGCGGTAGAATGTGTCAATTTTGTATCGGTTTAGTTAGCCACCAGAAACGGTGTCTCCCGAACATTACACCATCACCATAAATCGTCTACAATAGACTCAAGGGCCTGTATACATAATATATTATATGTGTACATATATACAGTGTGTTACCGCAAACTAGGCTTTTCTTAAAGTAGAGTAAAGTAACATAGATCTTTAACGTATCCATGACCTTAATTTAATTAATTAACTTAAATTCAGGCTTTATTAACTTTCTAACAAAATCTTAATTGCCAGTAATGTACAGTAAAGTAAATTGACAAGTGAGTGTTAAATGTCAGCGTGATATGAGTAACGACAATTACGCTGTACACCCACTACATTGAATGTGCGGATTTAAGAAATTTGACTGTGCAGTTAATTTACATAATTATGATTAGCTAATACATCCAAACAATTACTAATGGATCATATTATTATCAGTTTTAATAAATACCCGCATGCCGGTAACAGGCTGTATAATAAATTGTGTAAATTTGATTTTTCCTTTTGAGTTACAGAGCTCTATATTACATCTAAAAATATACAACACTCCCTCTCAGTTTCAATTTAACATATTTACGAACTACTTGACTAACCAACTACTCGCCTCTCGCAAACAACTCGCACCATTACTTAACACGATGGAAGCCCGCATCAAAATGTAAAAGGCTTCCCTGATACAATATTTAAAATCTCGCTTGAGCCAGTTTTTATATGAAACATTAATTTATTCGTGGAGTGGTCAGAGGTTTTACCCTGAATAGCTAGACTTAGCGGAATAAGGATGTTACTATGGTATGAATACCATTTTTCTATTCTTGAGTGGAATGTTAAATGGAAATGCTTCCTCATTTTCATGGATTTCACTAAAACTTTGCATATTTAAGAGTACTTAGTACCATTAGTACAGTTGCCAGATCAGGGTTTAAAATGTAATGCTTCTAATGATATATTTATCTTCGATATATATCTACGTCTATTTTTACGATGTGCCATATTTCCCTTGAAATAGCAACGTGTCACTTAATAAAAAATATATCACAAAATATGCACAACTTTATAATAAAATTACTTACTAGACATTCACTGTGTTAAAGGGAACAATAACTTTGTTCGCTCACTGCCAAAGCCTTTCGTTTGTCTTCAAAGTTCAATAGATTATCAACTTTATTTCCAGTCCACGAGTAATAAATTACTGTGATGGGCGCAATAAACAGCAATTTTACTATTCTCTTGAATACTATACTATCATTATTCCATTCAAAATTAATCCTTGTGGCCAAAACAGAACCTTACTCAAGAGTAAGTTTCGAACACATCTAAGCGTCTCGATTGTGTTTATGCTACCCGTACAAATAATATGGCCACGTTCGAGATTTCCGTTGAACTAAAAGTAGGTAAACTTACACTAGAGGCTCAGGTAGCTCGCATTAAAGCAGCATTTTACAGGCAAACTCGTTAGTCGTCCGAATTTCACCGTCTTACTTTATTCTTTTTGTATAACAAACACCGGATCACGAAATTGAGGAAAACTGGAGTTACCGAGGACTTTATCTCAGGAAACGAGTGGAAGAAAGGAAAATAATTGTTCAAAAGTACACAAAGTTACAAGTAATTTATACTTAGGTATACGAAGTTTGTTTAAAGACGGAAACGTGAAAAGTTGGTTAAATGATTTTGACTTAAGCATTTGGATGTTCCCTTAGGGTCACTACGGGAGATTCGGGCAGGTCGTTCGGATACGGAATAAGTAAACAGATGACGTACTTATATAGTCATTGTATCTAGCAGATAACATTATAAAAAAGTATCTTATAAATTATCAAACTTCCGCCCAAGACTCCCAAGTGGTTACCTTGAGGAAACTTAAATTTGACGTTTGTCACTGACATTTAGCAGAAATGTGAACGATATTCGATCTTTATCGTAATACTTCGTTTGCTCATTAATCATTGCTTCATTACTGCTGGCTTAGAAATGTAAAAGAAATCGTGATATAAAACGAAAGCAATTTTGCCCATTCTTCATTTTATCTGCAAATCATTATTTCTATTTATTATCGGTTTTAGGCTTATTCGTTCAAAACTGATATCCTATCTCTGGTTTATCTCCTCGCTTCACATAAATCTGAGAGCACACTTGAATTCTAAACAACCTCGCAGATAGCGTCAGAGGTCAGAGAGACCTCTAGGTCTCAGCAGCCAAATATCCAAAGATGAATGGGCCCGCAAATTTGACTCGGTTATCCCCAAAGGCGTGCTCTGTTTTTCTCGAAAATAAACAAGATTTAGGCAATAATAAAAACTCATGTAATATTCAGTGATATGATTTGAGTCGCTCGGAAATCCAAAGGCATTCAAAGTAAACAATTAATTTTGTGTAAACAGTCCGTGTTGATTCTGACCGTTGCTCCTTATAATCACTTTATACGTAAAAGGTAGTTGCCGACTCCCATTGGCGTGAGGAAATCATGTCGTCGGTAAAGCTCGAGTGGGTTTTGCTTATTTTTTAAGCTCGACCCATCGGGTTTGATGTCGCTAGAGCAGATCTTCGAGCAGTTTCTGTTTGTGTAAAAAAATACAGTTAAAGCTTGTCTCCTTACTCCGTTGATGTCGACATATCATGAAGTCTTTTTTTGAGGATGTTAATCGATTCAATTTTTTATTGGGAGCAAATTTCACACTTAGACTGCTTTATAAGTCAGAAATGGCCGTCAAAGTTCAACATTCGTACGGAGCGCTAAAAACGCTCCATGCAAATGGCCACCTAATCGTGACGTCATTATATGTTATGAGTAGGTACCAATATTTGTATGGAGACAATAAGAAATTTGCCATTGTCACCGTGAAAAAGTGCGCTCATGTTCACGGTTCTCGTAAGATTATTGTCTTGTTAAATAATGAGGATTCTGAAACTAATCCCAATATTTCTTTTGGATACTTAAAAAACAAAATTTGCGTGCCTTAAAAGTTCAATAAGTATTTAATTTTTTTTTTCTTAGTTTTATGATATATTTAGCTAATTTTATTCTTAAATCTACAGTATGCTGTAGAATGTAACATCAGTTGTCATACCTATTCGTAATCAAGACATGTTTTTGTAGCCCGTCAGCTGTGATAAGAACCCGCGGGGCCGCGTTGTAAAGGCCCGTCTTGATGTATTTTTTACATATTCAATTTTTTACTCAAAACGGCACGAATGGCGGGATTTTTCACAGCTAAGGGTTGTATAGTACAAATTATCTAAGCTAAGCTAATCCACTTACCTGCATTCACAATGGTATTGTGTCTAATACAATCCTATCTGCTTTTGTTCTCGTAAGCGCCAACCAGTTACTTGCAAAAAAAGGTTAGAACTACATTGCGTGGATATTGAATTTTCAACCTTATTCCTTGTTGAATAGGTTTAAAATGTTTGTTGACGAGAGTTCATAGTCCTTTTTCAAGAGAATACGTTCTTGTGAAGAGTCGGACGTTTGTAAAATTCCAAAAAAGTTATGATCACCATTATTCTGTTAGTGTATTTTGTAGTCTAATGTCCAAGGAAATAGAGTCGATAATCTATATTAACCTTCCAAGGTGGTTACAATCTGCTTTTACTACGAGCTCGTTATCTTAATTTGTGGTTTACCAGTTGTGGTTTGTTCAATGGTATTCAGTTCTTAAGTGGATTAGCTTAGCTTAGATAATTTTTACTATAACAGATAACTATTTGCATTGACGGAGTAGTATATTTTGATCTCTATTAATACGAACTTCTTCATTATTTGCTAAGATACAGTGTTCATAATGGCGTCACAAAATACAAATATATTTGTAGGCGCAATGATATGTATTAGGTATATGTGAAGCAGTTTTCAATTTCACCCCTGATCAGCCATCGCCTTTTCAGTCATCCCAATTAAATAACAATCCGCACGTTGACTGGTTTATTAGGGTTCCGTTTTTTACAAGGCCAGTATTGGATACTTATGGTTTGTCGCATTGTCTGTCTGTAACGGCGCCATATTTCCCCCTAACGATGTCGTTGGGGACCGAATTTGGTTTGACAGGAAGATTTCTTCCGGTTCGGAGCGAAAACAAATAGCTTAAGGTATTATTGCGCCGCTTATTTAAATTCACGTATTTTTGTTGATGAGGTTAGGTTTAGTATATTTTTACAAAAAGTTGCCATCATAATAGCTATCACGAGCTAACGCAAACTCTCGTTTGCCATACAAATTTAAATTTTCCACCCGGTCCTCTCACCGATGGAAAAACACCTTCATTCGTCACCGCATGAATCTGAACTGCAACATTGACCTATTGCATCTTTAAAAGATGATTTAAGCGACAGCCACGGCCGCACAATTGACAAATAAATGCTGCGCCTATAGGAATAAAGGGGGAAGAGTTGCACGCTGTTGTCTTTGGTAACGCATGTGGGAAAGAGAAGCAAACCATGCTTCATCTGCACTCCATCACACAGACCCTACTCATCCAGTTTATTCATATTTCGTACTTAAGCCCTTCCTCAGAGGCAAAACACTGTATGTTAAATACCTAAACTTACAGTGTTATGCTTCTCAGGTACGCCATTGTTCTCCTGAAACGAGTCAATAAAAAACCCGAATATTTTGACCCAACACAGATTCGTCATATTAATTCATTATGCAATATCATCGACGGAAACCTTTTGTCCAAAAGTGTGTCAATGTGTTCCGAGCAACGTTTTAACATAAGTCATCAAGTGACCCTTCTCCGGGCGAGGGCGGCTGAAAAACAGGGGGCTATTGTGCCCAACATAATTAACTATGTCGGCTATTGTTTCGCGGACAGACGGACAAATGATAAATTGGTTAAAAAAATGTAGGTAACGAAAATACATGCCTTTTTGCAGATGGTTTAGGAAATAATTATCTTTTTCCGGCGGTCCGTTGCTAAGGTTGATGAATAGTCCTGGAAAACTAATAACATTAACTTACTTGATGGTATTAATGTCAAAATTGTTTTCCAGGGTTATACAAAACATTTATGACACTGTGGCGTACCAGAGGAGAGGGCGATGAAGTGCCTCGGGGCCCACATAGGAGCCTTTAGTCAAACTCATAGAGGCCTTAGTATAAGCGTAGGTAGAACCTAAATACCAAACCCAAGGGGGGTTTGGTATTTGGACCCCAGAGCCCTTGAATATAAAATTTGAATATTTGCTTAGTGTAAAACCTCCACTATTTTCACGTTTTCGCTTGAAAGGCATAAAGACAATTAAGTTAAAAATTCTATTCCATGCCTAAAATAACCCGGTTTGCTGAAAACAACTCAAACAAGCACCGGTAAATGCATTGTTTAGATCCCAAATCCCGAGAATGTTACGTTAAATTGCAAAGAATAGGACAAGGACTTTTCGGTAATAAATAAATATGCGTACAAACTAAATCAAAAACTATGATAGCTAGATCCCGGCCGCGGTATCATAAACACATCCCATAAAGCGGGAGTTATCGCGATGGGCATCGTGGGCCCTCGAACCGTTCGCGCGGGCTTTAAACGATCTTTAGGGCATTCGGGATACGTACAGATGCGAAGATTGACGAACTAGAAGGTGTGTTGACGCTAGCGACATCTATTGCGGATTATTCAATGTACTTCAGTGGACAACCAGAAGGCATACCCTTCTGATGAGCTGCATATCGCGCTCTTTATATATTGTCCATTGGTCACATGCATGCAGACAATTCCTGAACAATTCCTACCAGACCGGTAGATGTCACACCCAAAGTGAGACGGATACCTCTATTAATCGTTATTTTAACTGATCTAAAGTAAAGAAAAGAGATGATCTGAAACTGATGCGAAATTCAGATCTGGAAGTATTGTCCAAGTTTACCACTTTCGCTCCCAAGTCGTCATAGCGTGCCCTACACTCGTAGCCAACAACGTAGGTGTTACTAGCGAAAAAATGCTGAAAACGGTAGCTAAGAACAAGAACACTTCAGCCTTGGCAGTGCGCTTGGCGGCAAGCATACCACGAACACCGCTCGAGGCGACCACGCCAAGCGCCGCACGCGCCGCTCAAAAGTCGTGGCATCTTTCCCAGTCGCTGATACGTTTATTCCCATCGCACCCCGCGCCGCTCACCACTGCCATGGTTCGCTCGGCAAAAACCGCTAGAGCGGTGCGACGGCTCGTGGCATGCTTAATAAATTGGCATGGTCTAATAAAACATGGTCTTCCATTCCCAGAGTGACACAAGCCTACGTCACAAAAACATTGCCACTTTATTTCAACATAACATGTTACATGGGTACATTATAACTATGGTTAATTAGTTAAAATATTTATTTATAATTTTATAATTTTCATTTATATGTATTTCATCTTGAATTTTACAACAACACGTCATTTTTAATTATTCGTTAGAAATATCTTCCGATGCACGAAATAAACTTCAGGCGTTCGGGTAATTCTAATGACACTACTGGCATCACAGGATAGTGCTGTCACATTTGACAATCCGTCATTTTGTCCCTGACCGTCATCCTTGTCTAACGCGTGTTAATTGTTATTTCCTTCTCGCTTACATTCAGCAATCGCAGCGTTTTCCAAACTGTTCACGTCGTAAGCTTGGTAATTAATGTTCGTTACGAAAATGGTTGGCTGTTCTATTAGGAACTGTAAGAGTACGAGTGAAATGGGCATAATAAGATTTTATAAGAAAAAAGAATCCGTAGCCAATGAATGGCTTCGCTATTGTGGGCTGAAAACATGTAAAAATGGTATGTATACATACTTATGGACAATAATTACTATTAATAATAAAATTTTAAGTTCTATGTTTGCTTGTTGACTAATATACATTGCCGGCTATGTCGCTTCAAGATTTATGGGAAAGTACCCACATCTTGGGAACCTAACTCGGAACCTGACATAGAACCTGGAAGTGGTTCCTGTGAGTGGATTAACTTTATATCGAGGGGAAAATTATTACTGATACAATTAACAAATTAAACCTAGATCTCTTACACATCCAACAATGGTCTGAGAAATTTTGTCTGTTTGTAAACCCCTCAAAGTGTCAGGCTATTATCATTGGCAGCTCTCGTCAGCTTGCTAAACTTGACCGGGATTCTGTAACACCTATAAATTTCAATGGAACGCCTATTCCTTTTAGTTCTAGTGTTAAGGACTTAGGTGTTCACTTAGATAGCACACTGAGCTGGAGGGTGCAGGTAGGTGAAATTAGCCGGAAAGTCATTGGCTCGCTTCATGCTCTCAACAAACTGAAAAATTTCTTGCCTATCAAAACTAAGGTATTGCTTGTAAATACACTATTACTACCCATAATTGATTATGGTGATGTTTGTTATCCGGACTTAAATGAGGATCTTCTTGATAAGTTGGATCGACTTCTTAATAATAGTATTCGCTTTATTTTCTGTCTCCGTAAATATGATCACGTTTCTTCTTATCGCTCTCAGCTTGGTTGGTTTCCCATCCGTCAACGACGCAATATTCGTATGCTCTGCACTCTCTTTTCAATACTCAATGATCCACAAGCTCCTGAATACCTGAAAACCTTTTTCTGCTATGTTGAATCCACTCGTAACCGTAATTTTCGCTCTTCCGGCAATCTTGCCCTTTCTATTCCTCTTCACCGTACTGGTTTCATGTCTAATTCTTTCTCCTTGCAAGTGGCTCGCCTCTGGAACGGTCTTCCTCTCACAATCAAACAGGCTTCGAGTAAGTTGGCATTTAAAAGGGCCGTGCGAAGTTTCTTTGCTGGCAGAACTGAAGTCTCATTGTATATCTGCTTGGTTTGTTTCATCGTCGTATATATTTATGTATGTATCTATTTATATATATGTATGTTTATTATCTATATGTATGTAGCTATAATAGTATGAGTATTTTAATTATGTGTAATTATGTTGTTTGATGCACCGCCTACAATTTCTCTGCTTTGCCCTAATGTTGACTGGTAGAGAATGCCGCATGGCATTAAGTTCGCCTTTTGTACGTTAAGTTTTTCTTTTGTGCAATAAAGTTTAAATAAATAAATAAATAAATAAAATTGTTTTATCCATGTGAAGAGCTCATAATGGAAAATGAGTTCGAGAAATACTATGGCCGGACACTATGCAAAGATAAATATGCTGGTGCGTTGTGTGTAACAAAGCAGCGTTAGTGCTAAGGTTCGTCATTATTTTTGTAGGGTTTGATGAGATAAAACTACCTAAGTAAAGTTGGACGAAAATCGTAAAATTTATCTTTAAAAGCCTAGCTACACAAATCGACCTAGTACCAAACTAAGCAAAGCTTGTACTATTGGTACTAGACGACGCACGATAGACATAATATATAAATACATATATATATAACATCCATGACCCAAGCACAAATATTCCAGTTCATCACACAAATACTTGGCCTGGCCGGGATTCGAACCCAGGACCGCCGGCTCAGGAGGCAAGTGCTTACAAAGTGAGCCAACCGCGTCGGCATATTGTACACAAGCACGTCAAAAACAATACCTTCAAATAGAAATGCTTATTAGAAAATACTTTGCTTTGCTTAGTCACAACGAGGACATAGTTACATAAGACTCAAAGAATTAAATAAAAAAAATCGTTAGTAATCAACTCCAGAAGAAATTAAAACGAAAATAGCTTAAAGTGTCGAACACCGTTTATTGATTAGATGTGGATTCGTTTTTGAAAAGTTTCTCTTTAATAGATAAATACAATTTTGAGTTAATATATTAGATTTGTTTTATTGTACTACCTATGTTTCTACACGAATAACTTAAAATGAATGCCGTTTAAATATTTTTCACCAATGGTTAAAATTCTCCCACATTTTAAAGTTTGAGAATCTGTGAAGAGCATGATGACGTAGAGGCTTGTGTCAGTCACGTGGTTCGCGAGTCTCGGAATGGAATACCTAGCGGAGTATATTATTATACCATGATAAATCGGTATAATTCACCACTGATCGGTCGCGCAAAGCCATGGCTGGGCCGGTTAGTGTCCACTTGAGAATCACCATTGTTCACTGCTTCAGGAACCCGTGTGTCTGTAAGAAAAGGGTCCAAAGGACAAACTCACCTGCACTATCCCGCGCTATTTACGGGCCTACCTGCCCTGTGACTTACTCGGCCTACTCGTAAATTTGCTCGGTATACCGCCATGCACTATCTTCGAGTTTTTACTTATTTGGCTGTATCAATTTAATTTGACGTTGTGAAGATTGCTGATATCTGGGTACAACTCGTAAATATATACGGTCAGTATCAAGTAGCCTGGATTAACCAAAATGATGGCATATCGCAACATAAGTATCTTTTCTTATCTATTCGTAAACATAAAGCTGCAATGGCGCCGTGGCAAAAATGCATGATACCATTCCCAAAGTCTGCGATGGCCGCGTGTGACCTACGATAGAACGATGTTGAGTTGAAACACGCAAAACTTCGTGTGGACGACTTCGAAAATGGCGTCATTCTTTTTCATACTCTGACTATTGCATCATCAGCCGCAGGCATCTGCCGGCGCAGGATACCGAAACGTAGGATTTGCCTGGGTTTACGGCGCCAGTCGCCATCAGCATCTCTAGCACAACTGTGACACACGAGTCTTTCTCGCGCGAGATATATTACCTATCTCTTTCTGTACACTACTGTTAGAAAGTAACAGGTGACAATAAGTCGTGCGACAATCGCGAAGCGTAGTTGTACTAGACGGGCTGTTGGTATACTTTCCTCATCCTCTCATCACGTCGAATCGGCTGAACAGCTTTCAACAAATGTCGGTACAGGGATAGCTGTCTATAAATAGGCCACCCAACTACTATAAAGAAAAAAGTTTTATACAGGCAAAGTTGCGAGCACCAAATATTTCCCTTATGTTAACTCAAAGACAGCTAAAAATCTCAATCACTACGCGATCCAAGCACATTCATTATCAACTACTCACTTAATCAATCTCAAGTATCTCCCAAACACAACTCTTTATCTCCCACGGATAAACGAATATTCTATAAATCGCTAAGTAGCTATTCGGCCATTGTGCTCGTAATAAGACAAAGGGAAACGAAATAATAAATTATTAAGCGTCGCTTGACCCAGTTGCTTAATCCTTTTGTGTAGCCCAAGATTAAGGTCTGAAATCCTGGACGCAATCTCTTTGAACGAACATTGTTAGTAAAAAGTTGCAGTTGGAACAAGCCAATTATAGCTGAAAGAGTTAATAAAAAGGCGTTGAAAGATGCGTGAAACATTGAGATCAACATAACATGAACAAACAGCCCTTCACCCTTAAGCCAGACGAGCTTAATTTCGGTCGCACCATACATCATGTCACGAGATCACGTCACACTAAGTATGGCGCGACCGAAATTACGCGACTAAAATTACGCTCCTCTGGCTTCACCAGAACCGACCTTGAAAAGAGAAGATGTTCTTAGTCGACTATAATGATAATTTGAATATCCGTTCTCGTCCGAAAAACTTGATTGATTTCTCCGGTCAACCTGCGCCATCTTCAAGACCGTTTGTGGTCGACTGACGGAACGAATCATCCCTTTTATTTTTTGAACGCTGCGTTAGTGTCTGTACGATATCGTTCCGGTCACGAAAAAGGTTTAATTTAGGTACTCGCATATCAGATAAAAAGAAAATTATTTCACCACAAAAAATTAGACGGCGGATGAAAAGATAACGTAAAGTAAAGTGGTAAAGTAAGGGAACACGACTGAAATATGTGG
Organism: Apotomis turbidana; assembly: GCA_905147355.2. NCBI lineage: Eukaryota > Metazoa > Arthropoda > Insecta > Lepidoptera > Tortricidae > Apotomis > Apotomis turbidana. The sequence goes on along the minus strand of LR990297.1, from coordinate 3,931,707 downwards.
TTTCTAAAATTGTTAAATTACAGGCTTATACATTGATACCTTATAGCACAATCGTTCTAACTTTTCGGAAAAAGTTGTTGCAATTTGGACCCTACTGCACAACTCTACTCGTATGTAGGTAGTTTAAAATTTCACTGGCAAAAAAATGGTAATTAGTACGAGTGTGAACCAAGGTATCGAATTATAGTTAGTCTATACCTTTTAAATGCCTAACACATACGAATTGACTCATGGTATCTAAAAAAATAATAAAGAATAATTTTACTCCTGCCCTCCTTTCCTTCTTGTAGGAAAAATGGCAATAAGGCGTTGCAATATCTCCGATTGAGCAATACCTCACTTTTGTCACGGACGGCCTTCTTTTATATCGACTTTGTTATCCCAGCAGCATTAAGTGCATGGACAAGTTGAAAATTATTTTTTACACTATAAAAATTGACCATAATTCACTATCAACTATGGCGCCTTAATTCTCATTTGTGAGAATAGCAAGCGATGAGCTGACGTCACGCGTCCATACACTCGCATCAGGTAACCGCGCACACTCATTAGCAAAAGCAGCTGGAGACCCATGGACACGCTGCTGGGAGGAGCGATAAATGAGATTCCACTCTGGCGCCTTAATTCTCATTTGTGAGAATAGCAAGGACAAGCTGACGTCACACGTCCATACTCTCGCATCAGGTAACCGCGCACACTCATTAGCTGAAGCAGCTGGAAACCCATGACACGCTGCTGGGAAGAGCGATAAATGATAGATTCATCTTCCTTGAAGTTTTGTTCAGTCATAAGGAACGCAATGGTCGGTCCTGGTGAAAGCAAGCAAGTCTCTTCTTATAGAACCTTCAACTAGTGAAGGTGGGCAATGAGTTCCGCGTATTTAAATCGGGCTTTGGCGGGTTGAAAAAATAGACATAAGACTCATACACGCTTCTTTTACCACTAAGTCCTCATTCTAAAACAGTGCGTCTCATCAACTTGAATAGTCTGCAAACATCAGACGGATCAGTCGCCAGACACGTCGCACTTCACTCATAATCCCTAAAAGTGCTTTTTGAGCGGCAAAAACAATAAAAATCTAGCCGGCTTTGAATCCCGGCTGCATAATCAGTGTGTGATAGTTGTATTTGTGTATGGAGTACAAAATTATTTTGTGTGTAAAAGGAGCCTAAACATCTATCAGAACTTATCGATTCGTTTGTAATTTAAATTTTTACCATGTACAAAATGTACAATAAACACTGATTTCACAACTTCAATATAATTTATTTGCCAGCAATGGGTTACATGCATTTTAACAGTTTTACCTGTGACCCTCACACTAGGCTTGGCCTGTCGTCCACATCGAGATAATAAACCCTACGTTGTTAAAATTTCTATAGTAAGTAAATCAAATGGTACTTGGATAAACGCGATTTGTACGATAAATACGTTTTGAGTCCCGCTTGAGACAAACTTGGCAGGACAACCTTTCAAATTGGGTTATATTTCTTAATATTACGAAGCGACGAAAATTTATATATTTTTTTCAAAAGGTTCTTAATTAATATTAGACAGGCCTAAACGTGAAAGTGGATTGTGAATACCGTTGACAGTTAAAGCAAGCAAAATTAAAAATATTAAAGTATATTTACAATGTTCAGAGAGACTGGCTAATAAAATTACTTAAGCCAAAATAACTACAAATAACCTTCAACTTATTTGAATTTCAATACTTACAAAAATGACAATAACCATTAGATTGACATCCCATTCCAGGGAGTATATGATGGTAGCGTATATCATGTGAAAAATAAGTGAAAAAAAAATTAACAAAAAAAGAACCGACTTCAGTAAAACTAAAAAGCCAAAAATAACCCGTTCAAGTACAGATTACATTTGACTCACCCTTTGAAATCGATCCCAAACCACAGTAATTATATTTATATATTAAAGTTTACGTGAGGTTTGGCACCGACTTCAAAGGGTAAGTCAAATGTAATCTGTACTTGAACGGGTTATTTTTGGCTTTGTAGTTTTACTGAAGTCGGTTCTTTTTTATGAATTTTTTTTTTTCGCTTTATAGTGATTCATATGAAATACTTATGGCGGGGTGATCAGGGAGGTCTTGAAGGCATGCATCTCGTTTGAATTATCTCCTAACTCCTAACCGTTAAGGAGTTGTACCTTCCATCATCAGTTCAGCATTGGAAAATGATGACTACCATATGCAAATACTTAAATAGTTTTAGAAAATATATGAAAAATATTATAAGTGCCTATAAAATTTCAGGAATTCCTTCGATTCCTCATGGATCTCGTCATCCGATCTTCACCAAAATTTTATGGGACCAACCTTGAGATGTCTATTCATGAACGTAAAATAATTTTCCAAAAAAAAAAAAAAACATACAACCGAGCTGGGAACCCCCTCCTTTTTTTGAAGTCGGTTAAAAAGCATCTGTCACTCACACTCTTATTTTGTCAAAACGTTTGTAGACTTATGTATCATGATAAAAAGCAACCATCACAGGATTCATAGGCCCCTAGAAAGAGTTAATACCTAAAAAGGTAATCTCTAAAACGGTTCGTCTTCTTGGTCATTGTCACCTTGGTACAGGTCGTCATCTTGGTACAGCGAGTGGGACTCACGCACGAAGGGTTCCGTACCATTATCTGCAAGTTGGTTGTATGGGAGCCTCCCTTAAATGTTTATTTTATTTTATTTTTAGTATTTGTTGTTATAGCGGCAATAGAAATACATCATCTGTGAAAATTTCAACTGTCTAGCTATCACCGTTCTTGAGATACAGCCTGGTGACAGACGGACGGACGGACGGACGGAAGGACGGACAGCGAAGTCTCAGTAATAGGGTCCCGTTTTTACCCTTTGGGTACGGAACCCTAAAAAGAGTTACATGGACAAAGTTACTGACGCTCTAGAAGAGCTAATTTTCATTTGGTTTTAAAAACTAGGTACCTACCACTTATTTATTTATTTAAACTTTATTGCACAAAATACATAAGTAAAAGTACAAATGGCGGACTTAATGCCTTTAGGCATTCTCTACCAGTCAACCACTGGGTTAAGCAGAAATATGTTGTCGGTGCAGGATCAAAGGTTACAGACAAACAGTAATGCAACACAAATCAATTACATAAAGATATATATAAGAATGTATATATAATTAAATAATTACCATAAACTTAAACGAATACTTTATATGATATACTTACATACATATATTATGTACCAAAAGTAAAATATACCACTTCTGTATAGACATTGGCTACGAACAGTTATAACGAGTCCAATCAAATTACAACAACATTTACCGACGAACAAAATGTCAATTTTCCGAACAGAAAAGTTATTTCTGCAAAACGTAACATTCAATTACGATTTTAATCCAGCTTTAAACGAATTCTGTTAAAGGCAATCCTTTTACATTGATCCTTTCTTCAATCAAAATTTGTACCCAAGGGCTCCGAGGCAAGGCACCATAAAAGACCCCATGACGTTGTTTAATAGCTACTTTCTTCCCTAGGGTGTATATATTTTATTACGTTTTAATCTCCCGTCATTGTTTTAGAAGGATTTTTTTAGTGTTCACGGTGGGTAAACTGGTTTTTATTATAGAGATAAGAGTTTTTCACGAGGACTGATAAATTTAAATGCAATGTTAAAGCGCTGAGCGGTAATTTTAAGATATAATCGTGGTTATAGGCTTCTATGGAGTTATTAAATTTGAATCACATCGTAAGTCGGTTTTTAGGGTTACCCTTGGATACGGTATCCCTTGGGATATCGAATGAACGCCAAAAAACACGAGTCCAATTTTTTTTTATCTAACTGACGGGCTTATAATTTTTTTTGGAAATTAGCCTATTATGTAATTGAATTATCTTGTTAATTTCTGACGGTGCAAAAGTTATTCCTGTAATCCTATTTGATTAACGGCCTTTTATCTTATCTTTATCATCGTTAGCTTCCCTTGTCGTATATATTTATGTATCAGCACAGCGTGATTTTTCTATCTTTCCCTGTCACAATTTCCGCGTGAATTTTAGGGGTACTGCGAAATCACAGATAATGACACAATTATGATACTATCTCCTAATAGGTTAGATTCGATAGGGGGTCATACATAAATTACGTCACACGAATTTCACGATTTTTTGCCCCTCCCCCCGTCCTTGTCACAGCTGGTCACATTTGGGAGACTCCCCCCTCCCTAGTGTGACGTCACATATGTTGCAAATTTACATTTAGAAATTATTGAATGAAAACAGCGGTTCCGAAATCGGTTTTATTTCCATTTAAATATTTTTTTTTTATAAAATTAACATCGAATCAAACAATTAACAAAACAAAAAACGATGATAGTAGAGCGAGTGGTTGACAAAACAATTCGTATCTTATATTTACACAGATATAGTTGTGTGTGTTTGAGGTTTTCGTAAAGTAACAGTTTAAAGTTCGTGTTTTAACACTTATAATAGATTTTGAAATGTGACGTCACGAAATTTAGGACCCCTCCCACCCCCTTGTCACACAATGTCACACTTCGTCGACCCCCTCCCTCCTCCTTAACGTGTGACGTAATTTATGGATGGCCTCTAGGTGCCTCGAGGGTAAACCGCTCGGAAATAGGAGCCCGGCGAGAGTTCTTCGTCGATTTACTGAAAAAAACTATTTTGGACAGAATCAGTTACTCAAAACTACTTTATTTCTTCACCATTGTCTAACTATCCCACAGACCATAAGAATTCCGTATTTTCGCAATACTCCTAGAGCTTTCGCGAATATTTGATTTATCAAATCATCCTACACCTACGACACATATTTTACAAAAAACATTTGTTTCGTTCGAAACGCAACCAGCTTAAACCAGCTTAAAAATCAATCGGCATTTCAGTTAACGGATTTGTTTTAAGCCAATTAACGTTATTTCTACGTTTTTGCTCCCCTAATACTCTGAGCTAAAACCGAATGGCACGTTTTTTAACCATCTATCATAAGAGAGGTGTTTATGTGTTTTGACTTGTTACGCCGGTGGATTAGACCAAAACTCCTTAATACCAGTGTGTAGAACCGTTTTCAGCACGCTGAAAAGCCATTTCAGACCGTTTCAGGAGTTGCTCGAAGATCAAAATTTCACCCAAGTTACTGACGTTTTCAGCGCCTGGAACATGTTTTCAGTCCGTTTCAGGCCACACTCAGATGACGCTATAATCTGAGAACCCGTTTTGGTACACATCAGTATATAAATACTGAAATGTCCAGTGGCACTATTAGAAAGAGATAGCTAAGTATACCTACTTAGAACATTTGAGAAGGGAAAGAAGGAGAGTGTATGTGATGAATAAACTTTAATTTTGTAATCAAGCGATATGCGTTAATTTTGTACTTTAACTACAGTTATGCTCAATTATTTTACTAAACCGATATCCGGTAATCAAGCACTAAATACAGCACGAATAGCAGAGATCTTTTTACATCTGCCATATGTCCAAATTTCCATACATGGCCGATGCGTAGCTCAAATGGCGTCATTGTCAATCGCTCTCAGTTTGCGCTCCCCTTAGGTAGCCGGTATCCGAATATCCGGATAACGAAGGCAGTCGCGGCCGGTCTGGCGTGCGCTAACGAGCTTTATTGATTAAGCGATGTGACTAACGATCCTAGTGCTCGATGCGGATTGCTGCATGTGACGATTTATCAAACCAGCGGAGCGGAGATGATAGGGTTTACTTACCATATGCATAGTAATCACTGCCATTCTCATTTTAATTGTCATATTAATTGTCATCAAAACAATTACATTTCACGAAGAGCATCACTAAAGTACATTTGGAAATGTCTAATGACATCTGTCCTAAATATCACACACATATGTTTGCTTAAGCAATATGCTTTAATTCTGTACTTCAGCTATGATTTAATTTTGAACTTTAGTGACATTACAGTAGTAATACATCAAGAAGAGCAAAAATCGTTATACATCAGTCATTAGCTCATTTTGCAAGTATCTGGATATCCGGATAACGAAGACAGTGGCGGCCGGTCCGGCGAGCGCTAACGAGCTTTATTGATTAAGCGATGTGACTAACGATCTTTAGTGCTCGATGCGGATTGCTTGCATGTGAAACGAGCGTAGTTGATAGGATTTACATATCATAAATACTAATCACTGCCATTCTCATCGGTTTACTCTTGTATTGATGAAATAATTGTGATAGCAGAATGACATGTAATATAATGATTATGAATAAATGAAATATGAAATATGAAATATATTATAGACAAAACGATTCATCGAATTTTCATTTCACAGAAATGTAATTTCATCGAAAGTATTTTTTTTTCTGAAATTATATATTTTTTTGGAATGTTATAACACAAACCTAACCTTCCTAACCAAATCTGTAGGTTGGCATTTTAAAGATTTCTGAAAAATTTATGACTCGAGGAAAAATTGATTAGAAAATGAAGCAAACAAGGGTAAACCCTTGTACGTGAATACAAAAAAGGCGCAAACTTAACTCAACAGGGTTTGCGAAGTGGTGATCTACTAGGTTCATTGTATCGCCACCAGAAAGTCAAAATGACACTTTTTTACATAATATTGTATACATTATAGCGATTGAAACGCCAAATCATTCCCCAGAATAGAATCATTCATCATTAAACCGCGTACGTTTCTATCGACGAAACAGAATTAAATTCATTAACGCTGAAACCTATAACGAACGTATTTAGTAGAGTAAATAGTGAATTAATAGTCCCCTATTGTCGTGAATTACAATGTGACTCATTAGGGAGTGATCCGGGGGCGGCTGGAGGGTTAAGGGGCTGTACTCTTAAGGCTCCTTATCGGTCCAAAACTGCTGATTGTTTTAGACATTTTTCACTATGATCAAACATTTTTCTTTACATACTATCAATGTTACTACTTGGGTCGTTGTCAGATTTAGGTGCGCGTCTTTCCGGCGGACATTTGCGAAATTAAGGATTCCAGTGCCTAATGTTCTGATGAAATGCCTGTGAGAATAAAGAACGTTCCCTCTACTATAATCCGATGTAATAGCAACATAACCTAGATTCATACAAGCTCTTAACTTTTGACCACCGAAGGGACAAATTTTGTTTTTTGAACTGACAATGACCCACTTAGAACGCGATTCATTGGTATATATTTTAAACTTACAGTTGGAATATTTTATTAATAATTTTTGTTTCAAATACTACTCGAATTTGAAAACGCACGCAGGAAACTGGATTTTTTAACTTATTTTCGCAATGAAAGCATGAAATGGCTATGTTTCTTTCTAGTATTCAGAAAAAAGTATTTTTCACTTTAAAAAGTTGGTTGAAATTATCAATATTACCTAAGTACCTAATTATAATATTTATTAATGATACCTTCCTATTGTCATAATTATGAAAAAATAAATTTTAAAAGGAATAAGGCGTCTTAAGTGGACTACAATAAGAGAATAATAAACTAACCGTTAGATATCCGCAAGAGCGGATTGAAAACTGTACTGTATTGGTTGTTTGTGTAAAGTGCTACCGTAAAACTACCCAACTATAGTCCAATCATCCAACTATGGTCCAAAACAAAACTCTTTGTAGAACTTTGTAGAACTACAATTCCCCATTCAAATCCTTTACGTAGTCGCTATCGCGTACTGTCAGTGTAAAGTCATGGTAGAGGTACTGATTACGCCTGTCAAATGGTAGATGTTGAGATCTGATCCCGTTGACAAGCAATAGAGTAGAGTATTAACAGTAGACACTTCCTTTCTAAACAACACTTCATGAAATTAGCGCCTAGCTATTTCAGACGGGCAATGGCAAAAGAAACAGATTTAATTCTATTAAATTCATTAATTAGTCGTATGGCAACACAACCTCGACAATTTGCAGCCGTGACCGTGAATAAGGTGAATCGTGGCCAGAATCCCTTCCGAGTTGTCATAGGAATTTATTAAGGGCATGTAGATTATTAAAAGCAAAGATTTACCTATAAAGCAAGGTAGTTTTCAAGCGGATGCTACGTAAGCACCTGCTCGAACAAGAGATCGAATAGTGTCCATCATCCTATGCAGTAGACATTTCATCATATTTATCATTATAATATTATATAATAATATACAATACATCTTATAGTATGTAAATATATGTATCATTGTATTTATGGTAAAGTTATATAATATACATTTATTTATTTGTATCTTAGATGCTTTCCGAACGATTAATTTTCTACTCTGCACCCTCTTGAAGCATCTCTGTTTGGCCCTATGGTTGACTGGTAGAGACTGGTATTAGGCATTAAGTTTGCCATTTTTCTGACTTTTGTTTTGGGAAATAAAATTTAAATAAATAAATAAAAGTTAAAAAAACAAGGTATACATGGCATTCCGGAATGACAGCCCAGACTTGTGACGTCTTAACGCTATGAATGGTTGGTTGTTTTGGATCTGTCAATCCGTTTCTGAGATGGTAGGTACTCCCCGATTCCCTTGGTACCTGTATGAATGTCTTAAAATCAAGAGTGTGTAATATCAATTATTACCACCAATAAACATTTATTCATGCGTTTTTTTTACTATCCTCAAACACACGCGGAAATGCATGACGTCATCTTTTGAGCTCCTTAAAATAATTCATAAAATAATGAAATCGGTGTCATAAAATGGCCTAATTCATCGAATAATAATATAAAAAGGGGGGGGTAATTTTTTTTGGGATACCCCAATTGTGATGCAAAAATATTTCTTTTGTACGACTGGCGTTAAACATTTTTTTCCGTATTTTAATTATTTTATTATCATTTAACGGCAACTGATCAGTCTAAGTCTCAAGGCTGCCTTGTCGGAATGCCATACCTTGTTTTCTAATACCATGAGATTTGTTGGAATATAACGCTGGCCATTTAGTAGTAAGTTCTTTTTATATTTTGAACTGCTGTCTAGTTGGCTTTTTGCTCGGTGTATCAATGGCGTGTTTTCTTAATGTCATGTTTTTACAATATCATAATACCTACTAAAAATAATATTCATGTATTTACTGCGCTCTGCTGCTTTTAATTAATAATATTATTTACTAACTTTTTACCAAATTTTACCTAAAAGTTAACAAAACAAAGTTGTCGAGTCAAAAATCTACATGGCAAATTAAGTAATTTTATCACGATAGTTTGTTGAAAACGTTGAAACTAAACTATGGTTATTTTGTAAGTTGACCTGGCAACCCAGCTTTGACAGCTGAATCAGCTGATGCGTCACTCTGGGACTCGCACTTCGTAGTAACTTGGCCATGGAATGTTATGTTAACATTATTATTTGTGTAATAAGTCATCATTTGGCTACTTTGATACCGACCGTAACTTTAGAAACATAACACAGGCATACTGTATTTGGCGTAACTTAAAGTAAGTACATGATGCGGCTTGACTTAGCTTTTTAAATAAGTATACTTAGACTTACTTTGTATTTATCATTACTCGTTGTCGTTTAATGTATTTCGTTGGCTCTGTGTGAGATATTTGCATATATAACTAATTAATTTGCGTATTTAATAGAATTCTACTGACATAATTATAAAGATGTTTAGAGACTCAGATTACCTACCTCTGTTGACCATACACCCATCTGGAATTTTAGTATTCACTAACATTTTGGACACTTTTGACATGTAAAATTCTGGAAGACACGGGAATTCAGTTTATTTTTAACTATGACCTCATTCGATATAAGAACCGCGCTTTTTTCATTGCTCTGGGCGGGTTATTTATTATAATATTACATCGAGTCGTTCTATGAGGTACGTCTGGCAAGGTCAACTATTAATATCTTTTAACCAGATATACATTTTTTTTTTTTTTATTTATTCAAAACAAGGAACGATCTAGAACATAAAGTACGGTGAGCGAAAACCGCGCACGGTTTGTATGTCACCGCGTTAATAGTTACCTTTGTCGGGTGACCGGCCATAAAATAACAGAGGTGTTATTCATTTATTTCTTTCTATTCAACCTTGCGTAATAATGTCACTATAAGTATTTGCTTAGATATAGTTGGTCCACCGATCTTCTCTTCTTCGTCGAGATGATTTTTAGCTATGTTTAGTGGAAATAGGTCTAGCAGTTTCCATGATGTTTCAGCTTTAATTAGAACAAGTGACAAGATCTCAGCCAATATTGAAGTTAAGAATTCTAGCTATGTTTCGTTTTAGTAGTATTTTCTACATCATTCATTTAATAAGGGTATCATGATGACCTACTTACGTCGCGGGTGTTTTAAATATTTAATAAATTTTGAAACATGGACATGATAGATGTAAACTTGCTAATTGATCTGACGAACCCTACGTTATTCATACTAAAGTCTCTACTATCTTAATTGATTTATGTTCTGTTTTTTGCAGATCATAGAGCGGAAAGCAAACAAAATATGGCAGATCCTGTATCAAACGGTCAGGGTGCGGTGACCATACTACGCGTGCTTGGGGTGGACATTTGCCGGCGAGCAATCCTAGACCAAGTGAACATAACGGACATCGTGCGTTCCGAGAGAGTCAGTCGACGGTGGCGAGAGGGGGTGCAGCAATACCTTCAGCAGTTTTGCCGCCGTTTGACCTTGAACATGAGTCCTGACCACTTCCTAGCTTTCCAACCAGATCGCCAAACCTTGAATGTCAGCCAGGATTGTAACCTATCGGGGTTATGCAAGCTAGTCGAAAGGTTTGGACCCTCAATAATAAAATTATCCGCAACCCGCCAAGAAGAAGAGTTTTACGAGAGTGTTGCTTTGAACTGTCCTAATTTGCGATATTTAGAGTTGAAATATATTACTATGGGCGGATGCAATGTTTCAGATGTAAAACTTGGTGAACTATTATGTCAAGATAAAGAGTTGGAAGAAATCAAGATTGTGAAGTGTGACGGTTTAACTGGAAAATTTCTGGGTGCTGTCAAACCAGACAGTTTTAAATCTTTGACTTTAATTTCATGTCGATCTTTTCACGTCCAACAGTTACGCTTTGCTACCTCTCAACTCCAGAATGTAACGAAACTAACACTTAACTTAAATCGTCCAGATGTATTCAAGAATGTGCACGCTCTTTTGGACGTGATGCCCAATTTGCAAGACTTATCTATATGTGACGTTATGCATATATGGAGTGGCTCTGCAAAATTCATGTATTCAGTCAGACTACTTAAAAATTTGAAGCGGCTTGATTTGAGTAATAACCGGAACGTGGATGATGCGTTACTAGAAACGCTATCGAGGAATTGTAAGAAGCTGGAATATCTGAATATTGTGAACAGTTGGGTGAAAGCACCAGCGCGTGGCCTGGCTGCGTTGGTTCTAAGGCCGCCTCCAGCAGCCGCTGCGCTATTCATGGGTTTCGTACACAACTTACCGATAGACGCCTTCATAATGTGCTACTGCCCTTTGTTTAGGGAAATGGAGAACTATGGCTGCAGCAAGCTGACACCAGAGCTATGGGCGGACGCGCAGCGCATCGCCTGGGAACAACGGATCCCAATTGAGCTAAGATTGGGACGCCTTGATAAAAGTGCTGATTCTGAATTGAAGATAATCTTGATCGAACCTTCTGCGCCCAAAAATAGTACGAGCGGCGACTACATGGTACAAGTGAACCCTACGACATGAGTTTCGATACTAATATGGGTTTTTGTACCCCAAAGTACTTTAACTGACGACGCGGTTAGCGCAGTGGTAAAGCACCTGCCTACTGAGCCCCGGCGGTCCTGGGTTCGAATCCCAAGGGCAAACATTGTGTGATGAACACGAATATTTGTGCCTGGGTCATGGATGTTCTATGTATTTAAGTATTTATTTATCTATGTCAGTATGTATATCGTCGCCTAGTACCCATAACACTAAGATGTCCGAATTACAAGCACCGTTATTATAATATTTACGTCACCCTATGTCGTAAGTGGGATTTTCTCCAACTTGCTTGGAAATGTTCCCATTAATGTAGTAAAACTGGACCGCGAAATCGTTCATTATTTTTAAAAGGCGTTAATACAAATTAAAAAAATATATATTATTGGCCTTAGCCGGGAAATAAATATTATTTAAATAAGACGATTAAGTAAAAAACACATCTTCCGTTTATGACGTCTCACACAAATGAGGGTACTCTTAATTTGGCCGGTTACTGCATTTTTACTTTAAAACTTTCAAAGACTGATAATTAACCATACAGCCAATTGTCCACTAAATTAAAAAAATAAAAACTAGTATAAACTTTTTAATTGTTCTCTGCGTTTAGTTCTTCCACTGAACATTTTTGAAATGAAATGATATGAAATATGAAATTCTTTATTCAGTAAGTAGGCCACAGGGGCACTTTTACAAGTCAGATTGTGAATCTACCGGCATTTCGCAAGAGGAGACCGCTGTTGAGAAGAAAGCCGAAAGAAACTCAACAGTTAGTCATTTTTTCGCAACACGTAAAACTTTAGACAAACCACGGGCGGTAATTCGTAAAGGCCCTCGTGGGTGGCAACAAACACCTGCGTTCTGGGACATTGACGAATTCACCGCCAGGTATGTAATGTACTTATTTTACAAACTATAACTAGTCTGTAAAATTAAATTATGACCACCAAGTATGAAACTGATTGTTTGTTGATAGCTGTTGTATTTTATTTTTATTTCCTGTGTTTTGTCCTAAAATTGTCTTTGTAACTGTATAAAAGTAATACCTAAGCTGGAAGGAATTATTAAAAAAAATACCATAATAAACATTAACGTATCCAGAATATCACGTACAAAATGTTATTAAAACACCTTAATCACATTATGCTATTAAAGCACTTCAACTCTGTGAATTAATTATAAATTAAAAACACCTTCGCTATAAATTACAAATTCTTATTAAAAATATCATCACACTCTAGAGCGCCGTTGTTAAAAGTAACGCACGAAGCGTATCAAATTGTTATTTAATTATTTTGGAGAATATTATGCTCACAAAAAACCATTATAAACTGATCCTTCGTGGTCCCTTGTTCTTGAAACCTACGGACGACCGCGGAGGAAATACGCAAAACTTCTGAGACCTACCTAATTTGGTCTATGTTCTTAACCGACCAGCGTGTATTGGTCTACTCCACCGCCTGCTTACAGTAATGTAACGGCTAGGACAGGGGAGAGAGTTTGGTTTCAGGGGGTCTAAGTATTTTGGTGCTGTGTTATGTTTCCTTTTTACATTTCCGCGGCTCGGTGTTTAGATGGTGTAATGGGTGATAGAACTTCACGATGGCCGCATTTACACCGAATATGGATGGAGTATTTCTTGGGTTAGATTTTTCATTGTTACGTAACGCAATAATAGAAAGAAAGCACATGGAAAACAGTTTACTTAGTAAACAGAATTAGTGTCTAAATACAGTCCATGTGGTGTTATAAGTGTTCGAGCTTATGCCTGTCTTGCTCGTCCTACTGCTAACGAGATTGGAACCTTTGACTTTCTCTGAAAGCTATTGTAAGAGCTCGCGAAGTATGAAGTCGGTGATTAAAATGTTAGCTATTAATTAGATACAGATTTTACATTACAACCGAGGGCTCCCAGTGAGAAACCACCATAATGCGTGAAAAAATTAAGTAACTGGTTAGAAAATTCAATAATTCGGGCCGAGCTTTGGTCTCCTAGTTGGTTGAGATCCTAAAAGAACTGGGCATGCGGCTTCGATCGTAAGATAATTAGTTGGATTCCCTTCGCAAACTTGTCTGCGTTAGCCTTTTGACCGCCAAACGTTGTTTATACAAATATGCACCTGACAGTACAGCATAAATATAGAAAAGGGCTCCAAAATCAACAGGGATTGAGAAATACTTGTAGCCGTTTGAATTACAAAGATTTTGATCATGGAAATTTGGACGGCTGTGGCCGACGTTGGCGTCAGTGGAGCAATATGCCGCTATCAGCTATCGTCTTAGGCGTTCAAAAGGTAAACAATTCCACAAAATAGATATAAAAAATAAAAAAAAATATGATATAAAATATGATCTTGCCGGTGTGACAGACGGCCACTTCATAAGGTGTCGGCATTAGATATTCGAAGTGCCACTCATTAGCAGCGTGGGCGATCTTTGTGTTCGTTACTGTGTCATTTACTCCACAGCTAAAGGGTGAAGACCCTTAACGTGTTATTTGTGAGGAGTCTGAGGGGGAATGTACGAGTAATAGCCCTCGTTTTAATCCTAAATATTAAATGAATGCTTGGAGACATGTTAATATAGCGTTCATTGTCATTTTTATGGCATTAGGCAGCAGCAGGACTCCCGTCTACTTCTACCGATCCATTGGTGCTTCAGATCGCGGAGCTGACCAGACAAATGAAAGCACTGGACGCAAAGGTTGGTCGAATGTCGCGGCCCCGAGGGAGATCGGCGAGTCATTCACGGCAGCGTTCCGCATCCAAGAGGTCAAACTCTAACTACCGCAAGTTTCCCACCTGCTGGTATCACCACAAGTTCGGCGAGCAGGCTAAAAAGTGCGTCAAGCCTTGTGATTACCAGTCGGGAAACGCGACGGGCAGTCGGTAATGGCGACGGGCGGCTGCCCAAACACGAGTCGCTTACTCAGTTACCAATTGCTTTAGAAGCCCAGAGCATCTCCGTCTGGTTCTCTAACGATTCATAGCCAGTCTCAGTCAGTCAGCTACAATGACTACGTCGTCGGAAAATCAAAGGAACGAAATAATGGACGCAAGCCGAGAACGCCACTCTTTGTCGTGCTGTCACTTTTCTTTCAATACCGTGCGAGAGAGACGTGATGCTGAGTCGCACGACAAGTAAAGTCGCGGCAAGATTATGCCGCCCTACATATACAGCATCATGGTGTGACGCGCAGTCAGCTGCTCGCATCACTTCACGGGTGAAATTGCGGAATTGTTCGACCGCCTCCGGTTGCCACGGATACATAACCTCGAATTATGTACGCTGACTGTACAAGTATCCGTTTATAATGACGTTGGGCTGTGCGTCGTAAATATTAAGCTAACTTCACAGAATTTATGAAAGAACAGAGTAATAAGTGACAAAAATTAATTGAGAAAGATAAAATTAAATATATTATTTGGAGGAATTTAAGATAATTCTGTGTATAAATTGTGGTGTGAAAGACGATCTAAACATATGTATTTCTCAAACCAACCCAAACCAATCGAGAATATGACCAGGGGGCAAGCCCACTGGCTAGGGTGCCATCCGTTCGGGTTTCCCCGGATTTGTCCTAGTTTGGAGGTCGTCCGGAGACCGTCCGAGGGGTTTTCAATAAGTGTTCGGGGAAAACCCGGTCATTTTTTATGGGAATGGCAAATAAAGCGATTTTTATTTAATTATATTATTTTCGAACACGTCCGGGAGAAAAAAGCACGCGACTCAACATCACCTGTCTTTCTCGCACAGTATTGAAAAGGAAAGAGACAGGTAGTATTTGTCGCGTGTCACAGTTAATGACGTTGGGTTGTGCGTCGTGAATATTAAGCGAACTTTACAGAATTAATGAAAGGGCAGTGTAATAAGAGACATAAATTAATTGAGAAGGGGTAATGAAAAATATTAAGTATTTTGAGAAATTAAAAATAAATACTAATATAATTGTGATGTGAAAGAGGATCTAAACATATTTATCAAAGCAACTCAAACTAATTGAGAACATAGCCAGGATTCTAAAGTACGGTTACTTTAACTATTGTATAACAACACGCGAACATCTGTCATCTCAGTAAAATTTAATCGAATTTAGGTTATCCACTGAATTGATTTAGTAAATACGGCTATATTTCAACGCTCGCGCTCTTCCTCCTCCAGTCGATATCCTCAATGCTCGGGTCGTGGCCTCTCTGAATAACTTTCTCGTGGGTTATTTTGCGCCAGCTTACACCATCCTGGGCAGCATGGATGGCTTCGTAAATAGAGGGCTTGAGGGTAGAGCGTATTTGGTCCGACCGGCGTGTTGGAGTTCTTCCTCTGGGCCGTCTTCCGCACACCTTGCCTGTTACCAACAGTTTTTTCCAGATTTTCCCCTCTCTTTCTGGCAATGTGGCCTAAGAACTCGAAACTCCTCAGCATGCATATGGTACTGTCTCATCGGGATCTTGAGCTCGGTAATGCCTTGATCACACGTACCGAGCAAACGGGCGAGACAGTAAAATGTTTCTCGGCCGAGACAGTGATATAAGTGAGTAGCTGTTTACACATGTTTTGAAATTAGCACAGTCAGTTCAGTTCCATTGAGACTTTCGGACATGATGGATCGTAAAAAAATCGCCGAGTGGCGAGACAGAGCACGTTCAGACCGGCCGAGTGAGCGAGCTAGACAGTGCGGGGTAGCGGGAGGGTGGACACTCGGCCTAGTAGATAGAACGGGAGCCGAGCTACTGTCTCGCCGCTTCATTCGGCCGAGCGCCCGGCCGAGCACTCGGCGCTATGTTTATACGAACCGAGTACTCGGCCGAGAGCACTGTCTCGCCCGTTTGCTCGGTATGTGTGATCAAGGCATAAGAATGGACTCGTTGGTTCGGTGTTCCATCCAGCTCGCGCTCTTATCACACTGATATTATAAAGGCGAAAGTTAGTGAGTGTGTATGTGTATGTTTGTTACTTCTCCACGCTCAAACGACTAGACCAATTTTGATAAATTTTGGTACGAAGGTAGCTAACACCTTGGATTAACACATATGCTATTTTTTATCCCGAAAAATATAGTGTTCCCGTGGGATGAGCGGGTAGCATCGCGTGGCGCAACTAGTTTTATTAAGGCTATTCTACACAATGGGCCATCATGGGCCATGATAAGGGACGCAGCTATACGACAGAACAAGACAGCAATATCGCTTGTCTCCTCTAACGTTTAGCTGCGTCCCTTATTACGGCCCATGATGGCCCATTGTGTAAAGGAGCCTTTATATAAGTAGACTACAACTCTACATTTTAAGCAAGTGAGATGAAATAGACCTTAATAGTCAGTTTTGTACAATCAGACAATGAAAACCACTTAGGTTCGTCACTTTTAAACCTTAACACCAACATAATATCTGAAGGCACGGTAGTGCCCACGCCAAGAGGAACAAAAAAGAATCGGGCACTACCTACCTTTACTCGAACCGTTTCGTCTCATTTTCAAACCCTCATAGCTTATAATCGTCCCAGTTAACACCAGAGCGCCTAAATTCACAGGTTAAGATGATGATAATTGATCTAGATTTTATACTTTAGGTTTTATTGGTACCTAAAATACGCCGATTTTGCCACTCACTTATACACTCACGTATCAAAACCTTTGGGGTACTTCCCGATGACCTAGAAAGCTGAAATTTGGTATGTAAGCTATTTTTAGTACACAAACAATAGAATAATTCTGAAACTTGGAACTTTTACCCCCCAATCCCTTAAACTAGGGGATGGAAGTTTGTATTTGACTTCTGCAAATTTTAATACTAGAGGTCTGAAAATTTATACGAGTATAGGGACTCCTTGTTATGAATAATACATAATCTAGGATTTTTAGAAAATCACCCCCCAAGCTTTAAATAAGGGGATGGAAGTTTGGTTGGGTTTGTATAATAGGGGATAAAAGTGTATATATATGGGGCTAAACGTAAGTATTTCTTAAATACACAATTACTTATTATTACTTCCATATCTACACTTTGACTTAGTATTTTAAATATTTCCTTATATACCTACCACCTACCAAAATGTAATAATAAATGCAGCGCAATTAACACGCGGAATTTTATATTTTTGAATGTTGAAATGGTTTTTATATCCATCTTAAGCAGATTTAAGCATAAGATAAATGCGTAAGAGGAAACACCTTACAAAAAGAAATGAGATCCCACCAAAAACATTTCATGTAAAAATGGCGGCCAAGACTCACATGCTCATAACGCTTTAAAAAAGTTACATCAGATCCCAGGACAAGCCAAGCCCTGAGTTTACTAACCCTTACACCTTAGCCTTACCTTGGTTTCGAAAGTATGGCTTGGCCGTTTCATGGAGACCCCTTAAATAAGACTCATATGCTTGGCCGCCATTTTTACATGAAATGTTTTTGGTGGGATTGTATAGAGTCCAGAAGTGACGATTTTTTAATTCCCCCACTATACCCATAAATAATTGCTTCCGAATTTTCTCTTAAATTTTGGATTTATCTTGTACCGTAAAATACCGTACCCTATCGCATATGACAACGATGCATTCACCCGATTCAGCACAAAGGCGGCTCAATCCGGTCCCAACCAGTTCTAACCGGTTAACCCTTTACCTGCCGATGTGCAGCCGGGATTCCTCACTGCAATTACAGGACGTGCCTCCAGGGTCCTATTCTCTTTAACAATAGCCTGCGTTTACAGAAAGCCGTATTGTAGTGAGAAGTCCGGGTCGGTTACGTCGTTTTGTACACGGAGGACCGAACAATGCCCATTTTTTTCTCTTAACGTTTCACAACGTGGGGTCGACCGCTCGGTATTTGATATTCCGTTTAACTGGCAGGGCTAGATGGAATAAAACGAACTGAACTCGGTTTACGATTTCAAATCCTTCTAATAAACTTCTATGGGTCGTTCTCGCGAGTCGTTCAGATTTTGTAAATTTTGACTTTTTTTATGCGTTTTTTTATAAATTTAATGTGTTAATATGGTTCATATACTCGCGTAGAGTAATATAAAACAAAAGGCACCCTTGTGCAATGTATGGTTTAGGATATTATACATGGAAAATAATGAGTGCGTGGATGGTAATGAAATATGACAAGATGGTAATGATTGCATGTGGAAGGTAATATGATTTTCATAAGTTTTGTATAATTTAACTGATATTAGGTGATACAAACGTATCTAATATGACTGATTACGGTATGAAGTAATGTTGTTATAAAATAAAACATGTTTTAGAAATAATTTAAATAATCAGCAATAAAAGAACATACATTACGATATCCCCTTAATAACCAGCTACGAAATGGGAATATTTTTTACCACTTGGAACCCAGTTACGAAGGAAGAATTGTTTGTTTTTATTTGTAACTGATTTGTAACTGGCTACAAAGTAGGAATTATTTTTCCCAGTTGGAAATCCTGCTACGTATAGAGAATTGTTTGTCTCAACTTGTAACTGGTTTGTAACTGGCTACACAGTGGGAAATATTTTTCCCAGTTCTAAATCCCGCTACATACTAATATATATTATTTGTCTTAATTGCTACCGTAAATTCTAACATCACTAGTAACAAACAGATAGGTACATTTTTCTTATAAATTTTTTAAACACATTGTTCTAGCCCGAAATCTGATGATCCTCCTATCGTTTTCCATGGTTGTGTCCCTGGGTTCATGGGACGTATATAGGCTGATGATGATGAATATGTTAATTATTTTCGTTACATATATACAGGATGTTGTCTGTTATAGGAGCTTTAAATTTAAACGATGATTCCACAGAGTATCCGCAGTTACCTAGACTTGGGTGCTAATGCTTCAAAGTGCTTAAACTCAGATCAATGTTTTTAATCTTTAAAGCCACTTGTAGCCTCCTATCTGATAGGAGGCTCGGGTTGGTCCACAGTATCGAGCGTCTCCCTTGACTGGGCTAACGGTGAAGTAACTGTAAAATAATCCTTAAAAGCGTTTGCCAGTCGGTTTGTGTATGCCAGCCACGCTCACGAGGAGACTCGATTGTATGCTAAACATGTTGGTTTTTTTACAAAAAAAAAAACCCTGTCCGAATGATTTTCAGCTAAAATATCCATTTTAATATCCAGTTCGTGCTCTTGGCAGTATTTGAGTTTCGATTTGAACACCTTTTTTGATTCATGCATTCTGTCATGGACAAACCCATATGCCGGTTTACCATAGGAAAGCCACCATAAATACCAAAATCGAGCCTCGCGGTGAGAGTCACTGACATACCTATTCCAACGTGTTACATGCCTGTGTTTTTTATGACTGGTATTACTGTGACTAAGTTCTGCACCCTCCTTTAAAATGGATATCATGTTTAAGTACATATCTTTAAGCACCTGTTTGTGCATACTAAATAATTATATCATTCAATTCCGACCATTTCTAAAGTTGTCAAGCTATTTTATTAATATACTGGCGCTACCATCTATGTAGAAGCTGTAATAATATGTGAGTTAATTAGTACCAACTTTCGCCACATGTACTTAATTACCGAACTTTAAACTCTAATTACGGGAATACCCCATTGATTTTTGAGGTAATAATTATCTAACCACCTTTTATGGGTCATTACAAAACTTTCTGCACCGGTCTCATCTCTGTTGGTGGGTGGGGACACCCCCCATACAAATTTGCCCATCGTCCTTTGCCCATCGTCCTTATATAAAAAGTAAAATACAATAAAGTATCGAAGAGCAAGTTGCTGGTGAATAATCCTGGCTACTTGTTTATGTCTGTCCAAGTACTCGCCGTTAGCAAGATGAGAACAACCGGAGATTATACGCCTGAGTGACTCACCGGGACGGCGGCATGCCCGACAAATGTCGACCGTACCGTCCTTCAGGATATATCTCCGGTAATTGTTCGTCATCATTACTTCGTCCGCAATTGCACAAACAAAACCTTCGGTTTCCCCGAAGAGATCCACGAAGCGTAGCCAGTTCAACACTCTCGCCGGCCGGTTAAGGCAAGACAGAGGCGGAGGCCCCGACCCATCACCCCCATCAGGATCCCCCAGGAGCACTCAGGTACGTGGGGTCGCTACCCCCCAACAGTTCGCTATAAGCTGCCCTGCGGTGATTGACTGCGCTGGTAATACTATTATTATTATTAAGCCCTCTCTCACCCGCCGGTTACATTCTCAGCTGCGACGCTGCGGAATCCGAGGTCCACTATTGACCATGGTCCCTGATTTGACAAGTCCGGATTACCTATTTCAGTGGAGTGACTGCCATCTGACCTCCTCTGTTATTATGTACGTCTGAACAGGCAGTGGTTCAGGCGTACATATAGCAGAATGTTGCTACCACCGTTTTTTTTTAATGATTATTAACTAGTTTACAATAAAGTAATTACAAACTGAGATAATTAATTCTCAATACGTAGCTGGGTTTCAAAGCGATAAAAAATATTCCCATTTCGTAACTGGTTATAAACAGGGAAAAAGTAGTTACAAACTGAGATAATTAATTCTCAATACGTAGCTGGGTTTCAAAGCGATAAAAAATATTCCCATTTCGTAGCTGGTTACAAAACTCAGTTACGTAGTGGGACGAAGGGACGATATCCACAAAAGATAAAATAATCTTAGCATTAAACACAACAACAACATTCTAAAAACAGCAACATTCAATAAAATATATCTTTATTAAAACATAAAGATTACCAAAAGTTAAAATGCTTCCTAGCATTAAACCCTATTCCTAGCATTCCGGTTTCCGTCCTGGGCATAGCACAGCCACAGCTTTGGTTAAGATCACCGACGACATTCGTCTTAATATAGAAAATAGAAAAGTGACTATATTGGTGCTCCTTGATTTCAGTAGTGCTTTTAACACTGTTGATTTTGATATCCTTCTCAGTTTACCTAGTACTTTAAATATATCTCCAACTTCACTGTCCTGGTTTCATGATTACTTCTTTGGGAGGCAACAGCGGGTTCGAGTTGAGGACCGATTTTCTAGCTGGTGTGAACTGTCTGCTGGTGTCCCTCAAGGGGGCATACTCTCCATTACTCTTTTCTATCTTTATTAACGGAATCACTAAGTCACTCTCCTCCTCGTTCCATATCTATACAGACGATTTGCAGCTTTACGCGGCGGCTAGCATCAATGATTTTGGCTCCTTGGTTTCTCAAATCAACTCCGACCTGGAATCAATCCGTGCTTGGGCTTCATCCTTTGGTTTGATGGTGAATGCCAAGAAGTCGCAGGCTATTGTTGTTGGAAGCCCCCATTTTATTTCCAAGCTCTCAGATCAAACTAAGCCAGTTATTTTCTTTGATGGTACTCCTATACCTTTCTCTTCTACTGTTAAAAATTTAGGCATTACCATGGATCAAACTTTGTCATGGGCACCTCATATTTCTGAGATCAGCCAGAAACTCTTTGCGTCCCTTCATTTACTGAGGCGTCTGCAGAATTTCCTTCCTCTTCATACGAAGATCATGCTTGCCCGCTCTCTTTTGCTCCCACTACTCGACTACGGTGACGTCGCTTTCCTGGATCTCTGGGGGGAGCTGCTTGACAAGCTGGAGCGCCTACAAAATGTCTGTATCAGGTACATAATTTGGTCTCCGCAAGTTTGATCATGTGTCTCAATACCGCGCCCAACTTAAATGGCTTCCGATCCGTCAGCGCAGAGACTTACATGTTCTTAGTCTTCTGTATAATGTCCTTTTCATTCCTTCTTCTCCTCCTTACCTTGCAGAGAAGTTCTCTTACATGGCGGATGGTAGTGGCCATCGTCTGCGGTCTAGTGCGAATCTAGCTCTATCGATCCCACTGCATAGATCGCATGTTTACGATATGTCTTTTGCTGTGCGCGCCGTGAAATTATGGAATATAAGTTGTCTCCCGCCCTAAGGCAGACGCAGTCCGTAGCATCGCTCAAGGGGAAGTTGAAGGGATTGTGGCTGCGAATAATAGGTTGCTGTTTTTGTTGTAATTATGACTATTTCTGTTGAATTTATATACATATATATATATATATATATTACGTATTATGTATTATATTGACTGTTTGCGTATCTCTCTCTCTATTTTGGTTTTTTGCATTTTCATGTGTAAGTATTATTGTTAAATTATCCTCCTTCGTATTGTACATATTGCTTTGGTTGTCTACCGTTTACATTTGTGTTTAGCACTCATTTACTCAAAGGTTAACTGGAAGAGATCCCTTAAAGGGATAAGTTCGCCTTTGTACATGTATTTCTTTTGTTTTAATGTATTTCTGTTTTTGTGTACAATAAAGTGTTTACATACATACATACATAAACATTCTTCCAAAATATTTTTATTAAAACGTAAATAATCAATCTAGCACTAAGCATTTCACAAAAAAATCTTTTTTTAATAATAAGTACGAGATCTATATTTTTTTTTATCTAGAGTATAATAAAATTGTTTGTTATAAAAAAAAATATATATAGATCTCGTATTAATAAAAACATATTTTTTTAATAATGCGAGATCTATATTTAATTTTTTTTTCAATCAAGAGTATCTAGACTTCCTATTTTGCAAAAATATCGTTCAAAAATGATCATTTTTGTTCAGCGATTCATATTTCTAACTTAATCCTTTACTAATAGTTTCATTAAATAGCTTATTGAACTTTTTCTTTCGGTATAACTTTTAGTAAATCGTTAACTTTTCCACGCTAGCTTCAATTGTTTTTTGTACTTGCTTTTGTTGCTGCTCTCATGTTTTTCTTCGCTTTCTAAACGCAGTTTTCTCTTTATATGTGTTCTCTGTATGTCTTTATCTATTCCTTAACATTTTTGATAATTTAAATAAAAATAATAATATTGCTTTGCTAATCCGCGATATAACAACGTGCCAGTCAATTAGTGCTAACTCGTTATACTAATTTGCGTATTTTTTCATGCATTCATGGATTTAATGCGATTTCTGCAAAGCATTGCTTGATTGATACAATTGATCACTTTCATGTATTGATCCCGATTTTTATTCTGAGTAATGTATTTTTTTTGCGTATGCCACCAAGAGTTTTTGTATAATTCATAGATAAAGGATTGATATCTAAAACAGGTGCCGGTGCCACCAGATTTATGGCCTTCGTATGTCACTAACAGGTGGTGTCATTGGAGGCCAGATTTCCACTAAAATGCTTTGAATTTGTCGTTCTCCGCTTTTTATTAATTTTACTTTTCTTATGAGAAACCTTCTTTTATTTTTATATTATACATGGGATATTTTTTTATATAGGTATTCTTGTTTTTTGCGATGTCTTATTTTTATTTTGCTATTTTTTTCCCTTATTGGTTTCATTTTTTTCATTGTACTGACCTATAAAAAAAATAAGCACTGCTTTTAATCAATCTTAAAAACAGGGCTTTAAAATAAATAATATGATAAATGTCGTTATTACAATACCGTCACAATATGAAGGAGAAACTTAGCATCAATTAGTTTGCGAACACCATTTATTTCCCTGAGTTTGTAAGAAGAAATATAGTAAGCATTTATGGCACAAAAAACTACTGGGTAAAATGCATTTTTGTGCATTTTAGTAAAAGCATTCTTGTGCTGTTTAGTGTAAATCATGAATTATGCTATTCATAACTACTAAAAACTTTATTTAAATCACTACCATCCAAACACGATCATTACCTTCCGGAAAAAAAATGGAGGGTAAGTATGGTAATGATATGGAGATGAATGAGATTTTAACGGTTTTTCTAGGTAAATTTAAATACCGAGCTTAATTACAAAAGTGATAATTATATTATTAAATCATCTACAGAGAAGCATTTAAATGAGACATAAAACAGAAAATTAAAATAAGTATTTACTGTATACAACGGCCGAAGGTGAGCACAGAACTGTGACAAACTATGTTTCGTGAACATAAATTTGAAATTTCTGGTAAATGGTGCGCACGTCGTCACTCTACCAGATACGTAGGCATACTGAGGAGGTGTGGCTCTGGAATAATGCCCTTACTGCCACTACTCAATAAAGGACCTATTCACAATTTAAAGTTTTAGCTTCACGGAAGGTAATGTTAATTTTCGTGTGACAAAATTTTAATGATCGTTCTTTCTAATATGTAATAGTTTAAAAAACTAGCTGAATTTATATTTTAATGCCTAATAAGCTACTTAATCATATTGCTGTTAAAAATTTGAAGATTTTTTTATAGAAATGTTTTTATACATCAACCAATGTTTTAGTTCGTAATTTGGAACGAGAGGGTAATGAGATTTTGCAGCATTTTTTAAATCTCATGTGTTTATTAATAGGTCTAAGCATATGAGTCAAAATACTCCTCTAGTACTTTTTTGAGACCAAACTTACTGTTTACAACAATTATAAATCAGAATGTTATTTATACCTATTTGCCGCCTGGAACAGTGATTTGAACGACTCGCGAGAACGACCCCTATACATATAAAAGAAGAAGTCCTGACTGACTCATCAACGCACAGCCGAAACTACTAATGTTAGAGTTGATTTTTGCACAAAAGGTTACTTTTATAACGTTTGAAAAATCCAACCCCTAAGGGGGTTAAAAAGGGAATGAAAGGTTGTATGGGGTACAATTTTTTTTTATGTTAGTGTAGTGTTGCTATCCTTATCTCGTGCGCATACGTCAGACCAACGGAGTGGGGTTACTTGCTACCCGACCCTTGCCGTGACTGGTGGTGTGTTGTCGAGCTAAGTTCTAGCATAGTGACCTATATAAACAGCTGTACTGTGCCTGGCATAGGGTTAGGTATACTACAAGTGGCGACGAGAACAAAAGTGAGTAGAAATCTAATAACGCCTTGAAAAAAAAAAGAGAATAGGCGGGAACACGACAAAAGCAGTCTAACGTGTACTTGCACAGTAAATGTATAATAAATACAGGGCAAGCTCGATAGTGATATGATACATTGTCATTGAAGTTAATTTATCCAAGTTATAGTTTCACTAATAACTGTGCAACAAAAGACATCTACCTAGTGGGTAGCGGTGCACTGCTCAACTATCCCAGTACAGGGATCGACTCGTAAACAAGTTTTAGTTCGTAATGGGTCATTCGTTTAAAAAATAACGGTTATTGCACATTTGCAAATAACTCCTGGCGAATCATGCAGTTTTACTTACTTATAGATATTATTTTTGTCCGATATTTACTAACGGTATTAATGTCTAATATTTTTACCGGAAATGCGTCGATACCGCGACTCGTATATAATAAAAGATGTGTAAACCATAATAATTATGTACCTACCTAGGCACAATAAGGAGGTATTGTTTAATAAGCGCAACGTATCTAAGTACCTACCTATCTACTCGCGCCTACAACGTAAAATTAATGCAATTGTACAGTTAAAAACCATTGGACAACATATAATAAATAAGAATAATAATAATAAAGTGTGATAAAATGTTATATTAGTTATGAAATAACGATCTGACTTAGAAGTGCAAGTTTATAGTCATTTATAATAACGGCTTGTAGGTAGATATATTTGAAGGTTTGCGATAGCAAAATTACTCAAGTAAACTAGCTTTAGTAAACAGTTCAGTTGTCAGAAACATTATCATTAATTATAAATAGACTTCGGTTGCTTCTAACGACATTTGAGGCAGATTAGATCGGGTGCAGTATACATTTTTTACGGGGTTGATAAATAGGTAACTAAGTAACTACATTGTAATAATACCTTGCGCTGCGGGGTCAATATGTATGAAAGTAAACATTGAAGTGTTTAATGTTTATTTCACTTAGTTATTTACGGGAACGTAATATGTATGATGAAATATCCGTGGAGGTATATGTGTTTATGAGTGGGTAAACTGTATGATTGGTTTTGTAAATAAGTTTATAAGCAGAGTATATTGTACCTGGTCATTTAATTGGCAAGAATAAAATGTTTACTAGTCATTATGGTATACTGATCATTCAATTGATGAATAAGACAACATGGTCGAGTACACCTAGCAACTGAAATCAAAAATGTTGTGTCATTTAATTGACATATTGTTTTAACACTTCTAACATTGACCAAGGTCATGGTATAGCAGTAGTTAAGCGGTCGTTAAAACGACTAATGGCTAAAGGGCCAGTACGAACATTAAATTGTTTAGCAAGCGGTTAGATGAATGCTCCGCTTGAATCATTTGATTGATTGGTTCCGGGACGCCCCAAAAGTACCCATGGCAGCCATAACTTTGGAAAAAATCCATTGCGAAGGCGAGACCTCCATTGCGAAGCGTTCGAAACGAGCACTCCATGTCTATTTGGAGGTGTCAGCTATCACAGATAGCCAAAAGAAGAGAGCAAGCCTCTTGCATTTCGGAGGAATTGAGCTCTAAGAAATATATTACAATATCCCTGGAGCGGACGCGGAGCCAGGTGTCGGCACAGATGTATTTGCGATAGCCTTAGCAAAATTCGATGATTACTTTGCTCCTGCAAACAAAGTACGGTCTATGAACGCCACGTATTCCGTTTGATGAAACAAAAACAGGACGAAAAGTTCGAGAAATTCCTTGTACGGCGGCGACAAGCCGATAAATGCAATTATAAAGATGAATATGAACATATCATTGATCAGATCACGGAAAAATGCCTAACAACAGTTACGTAAAAATAAAAAATAAAAAACTATAAAACACAAGTTTTCGGTTGCTAAATGTAAGATAATTTTATTGTGGGTCGTGTATATTAGTCACGGGGTTCGTGCTGAGGCCTACCCACGACATGAGGCTGAGGCCTACCCACAATGCACCACTGGGAGGAAAGTTGCTTAAATAAATAAGAAAACGGGCAGTGTATTATTTTGAATATTAATTAGTAGTTGTGCACTCGAGGAATATGAATATTTAGTAGTTTAGCGTTATTCTCGAATGGGTCGTGCTTCGACTGCGCTGGCGCAGTGGATGACGGATCACAATATAATAATTATGAACAAATTGGGAAAACGATTGGACTGCCTAGGCGTCTATTTAATTTACACGACTTTTCATTTGTGCGTGCGTAATTGAATACGCTACTTAATACTTTCCTATGGAGTGGGCTTGATTGTTCTGAATTCCAAAATATATTGACGGGTCAAATATTATAGTGTGATAAGCTTAATTTGTCTTTATGTTGAAAATGTATTTTTTTGGAATAATTATCTAGAGTATCTTGTATAGTTGATAAACAGTATGAACATCCAGCTTAAGGGTTGTGCATTAATAGGTACATATGACACGTATAGGTGCATATGTCACATGTAGTCAATTGGGTATAACAAAATCAGTAATTAAATAACAGCAGATACGTCTTGAAAGGTATAGTTTAATATAGGTATAGTATTTGATAGGCCAAACGGGTTTAAAAGTGATATGAAAGACTCATAAGTGCAAAGTCATTAGTAAATATGATAAGCTCTGTCTGTATTGTTACTGGAAACTAATAGCTTTATGTCAGGGGTCAATTTGATTTATTTATTTATTTCAAATAATTACACAGCTTTACAGTTTGTACTAATGCACTGTGAATTACAAGAATAATTTAACATAACATGTTACATATTAGGTAGATTCAATTACTGAAAAATTACATCCGTCCATCGCCTTACAGAATACCTTAAACATTCACGACACACAATTATCCAGCTACTTCCAAAAAACGTCCAAATCCGATGCTGATGCGAGAAGCGCATTAAGTTTTCGTAAGGCTCGAACTAGAGGAGAGTTTTCCGCGCTATGGTTCGCGTCTCAGGAGCAGCCAACAGTAGCCGGCAGCGTGGACGAAAATTGAACCTCGATTTAGAAGGGACGAACAATCGGATAACCTGACTGACCAGCTCTGGACAGTCAGAACATCCTCTAGTCAGCACATAATTTCGTCTAACCTCGAGGGAATAGATTGATAGACCACGCTGAATTGCCAATATGATAGGCTAAGGCGTTATGAGGTCAATTTGATAGACCATGCTGGATTGCCAATATGATAGGCTAAGACTTTATGAGAGGTCAATTTGATAGATCGCGCTGGATTGCCAATATGATAGGCTAAGCGGATTGTTAAAGCAAGCGAAAGGCATTATGAAACGTCTATGTAGTAGACTGCGGGAGCCAAACTATTCGTAAGAAAGATAGTAAGGCTTAACGGCTAAGCAAATACAATTGCATGGAAGGTCAATTTGATAGACCATAGATATATAATAAGCGGTATGTAAAGTGCCGCGTTCGTGCTGGAAGGTAAATTTGAAATACCATATGTATTAAACCTTCCTTTAAATTTATATTAAATAACTCAAAGCGTTCATAAACTGGAGGATGTGATTTTGAGACTCCCATTAAAACTTGAATATCGATGGCTTCGACGCGTCGATTAAATTGAAATATACTGTGCTTTAAAGCTTTCATTCAATTAAAAAAGGCTGTTGTTTTAGGACTTCCATTAAATTGGAATATATGAGGTATCAGAGGGCCGGTAACATGGGAATATGACGTGTTCTTGACTCCCATTCAGTTGGGATACTCGAGGTCTCAAAGCCTCCAGTGAATTGGAATTTATTGACAACCTTAATTGAATTGACAATAGTTTGGTACTTCAAATGAATGCCTGGATAAAACTGTAATAGTTTGACATAATTTTTAAATTGTTAAAAGTGGCATTTAAAATGAATGCCTATATTAGGTGGGATTGTTTAACAACCTCCATTATATTGACAAAAGTTTAGTATTTCGAATAAGAGCTTCCATTAAGTTAGAATCGTTTGAAAACATTAAGTAAATTGACAATAGTCCGGTATTTCAAACGAATGCCTCCCTCAGATAGGAATTGTTTATCAACCTTCAATTGAGAATAGTCTGGTATTACAACTAAATGCCGGAATTAAATTGGTAATGGTATACCACTGATTTAAAACCTTGATCCAATTAGAAATGTGGCGGTTTAAAAACCTCAATTCAATTGGATTTGCAATTTAGTTTAGTATCTCAAATAAGTGCCTTCATTAGGTAAATAGGAATCGTTTCACAACATTAATTGAATTGCCAATGATGGTCCTGTACTTCAAATGAATGGCTCCATTAAACTGGAATTATTTATCAACCTTATATTGAGAATGATCTGGTATTCTTAATTAATGCCGCAATTAAATTGGAATTTGTTTATATGTGATTTAAAATCTAGATCGAATAGGAAAAGACGCGGTTTCAAAATCTCAATTCAATTGGACTTTAGTTGCAATTTCGAAAATTTATTTGGATTCTCATATTCTTTTGAATGGTATATATCGCAATTTCAGATGACAAATTACAATGATGACATTAGTGAGAATATTGAACGAGAGTACATGATGACGTGTAAAGCAAGTTAGCTACTTAGAATAGAATAGAATATTTTTTATTTTACCAAAAGAAACATTTCTACATTTAACATAATTTAACAGTGACTTCCACCCTAGGCACAGCCTGTATCGTGGAAGTCGTATCATACACATCAGGTTCGTTAACAATGCGGCTATAGACATGCCTTAAACAAGAAATTAAAATTAACAAATGAACAGTACTATGATAAATACATATATACTTCAGTTTCAGTTTCATGAAAAAAAATTTTTTGAAGATGGTAAAAGGGGGAAAAGAGCAAGCTATAGTCCTTAAGCGCTTGACAAAGTGGTTGTTGTGAAATAATTATCCAGATAAGGCTACATGTCACAATTCTTAAAAAATCTAGAATGAAGTGTATAACCCTTGTTTTGTATAATTCATTTATTGTTCAAATAAGTTACACAATATTACAGTAATATAACCTACATGCTTTGGAACTACAAAAACACATGGAGACCAAACTTAAAACTAGTTAGATTTAATTCAATAAGCGCCTTAATGGCCTAAGCGACATAATGGCGTGGCTCCTTTGCTTTGTTTGACCTCTGGCATAGCTGTCATGTGCGACTATTTCTCGCACGAGATATTTGCCTATCTCTTGTAGCTGTGCAGTGGTGTGAGGGAATGACGGCTAGCGCTGTCGCGCGACGGGAACTGCAAGGCGTGGTTATGCTAGACAGGCTGGCGTAGGATTAGGCAGATAGTAGCAGCCTGTAGCGGCTGAGACACGCGTAGCTCAAACGAGCTGAATTGCACGTAGTGACAGGTCTGAAGTGGTACACCTTCATGTCCTGGTGGGACACGGTGTCGCAATCCCAAGAACTGAATTAACAGGCTCGCCTGTGCCACTTAGTCTTGCGGGGCACCAAGCGCGCCTTGCTCTTCCTTTCCACCAGTGCGACTCCCTCCCTATCCACATTTGGTGTGGGAGAACTTTTCCTTATCGCGAATCCGTACGGGGCCGGTTAGCTGGGACAGACTAACCGGCGACTACAGCATATTGCACGCTGAAGCGACTTCGTATCGGTATCCTTTGTGTATCCTCGATGTATCCTCTATATTGTTGTGTCAACAAGGTTCGCGGCAAGTTTATATTGCAAAGCTAGTTCTAAATCAAATGAGATCACAAATTAAACTATTAACCGGTCTAGATAACATAAAACAAGACTGATTAAATACTTTATGGGTTTTGAGTGAAACAACCTTTTTATTGAAATAGATAAACATTCACATATTATTATTTATACGATCACCAATTAATCTAATTTTAATTAAAATAAAAAAGGGATGTAGTGTTGCTATCCTTATCTCGCGCGCACGTCAGACCAACGGAGTGGGGTTACTTGCTACCCGACCCTTGCCGTGACTGGTGGTGTGCTGTCGAGCTAAGTTCTAGCATAGTGACCTATATAAACAGCTGTACTGTGCCTGGCATAGGGTTAGGTATACTACAGTTAGGAACATAAAACTTCGTAAAAAGGTATGAAAATAAAATGGATGAAAACTAATTTTCTAACCATACCTTACGCTTCTGATGCTTTGGCAGCCTGGACGGCTCTCAACCCGAGCGCGGTTATGCCCGATAGGCCGGACCGTCAGCGGTTGTGGGACGAGGCAGGGGTGCAGCGTATTTTCAACAATTTGCTGGAAAATTCAGTGGGTGCGGACACGGCGAGGCTGATCGCGGTGTCGAAGCCGGAGGCTGGGGCATGGCTTCACGCACTCCCGTCTCCGCATTTAGGTACCCTCCTCGACAACGACTCGATGCGGGTGGCTGTTGCTCTTCGCCTGGGCTGCGATGTTTGCGAACCTTATGTATGCATCTGCGGTACTATGGTGGAGAGTAGTGGTCATCACGCGTTGAGTTGTCGTCGATGTGCAGGGAGGTTTCCTCGCCATCACGCCCTCAATAACCTCGTCAGGAGAGCTCTGGTATTGGCTAATGTACCGTGCATTTTAGAGCCTCCTGGTCTTAGTCGCACAGACGGGAAGAGGCCTGACGGATTGACCTTGGTGCCATGGAAGAGTGGAAAGTGCCTTCTGTGGGACGCCACGTGTGTCAGCACTTTCGCGGCTTCGCACATAGGTCGTACCGTGCGGGTGGCAGGGGCGGCGGCTGAGCGGGCAGCTTTACGAAAGCGTGAGAAATATTCGGCGCTGAGCAATTATCTTTTTGTTCCTCTTGCGGTGGAGACGACCGGGTGTTGGTGTTCGGAGGCTAAGGAGTTCTTAGCCGAACTTGGGCGGCGATTGCGGGAGGCGGGGCTTGACCCTCGCTCCGGGTCCTTCCTGATGCAAAGGTTGTCTATTGCGGTTCAACGTGGCAACGCGGCGAGCGTGATGGGCACCTTTGCGTCGGGGAGGACGGGGAGTGAGGATTTTGTATAGCTTAGATTAGTTTTAGTATTTTTAAGGTTTTTAATAATAAATAATAATAAATAATAATAATATTTTTTAAAATGTTTGTAAATTGTGTTTAAAAAAAAATAAACAATATTTTCTAATAATTTTCCGTATATACAAGATGGCTTCCAATTCGTAAAACGTCTTTATCAATATTATCATTAATTCTTTTTTTCGAGCTACTCCAAGTGATATTCACAATTTGACATTTTAAAGAAAGTATTATATTTTCCTCGCTCCGAATTGTGCATAATGGCTCGCTTCTGTAATTTGTGATATATATGCGCTATTCGCTATTTCAATAAAATTTTAGACTCATGTCACTGTGCAATTTAAGTCTATAAAAATTGAAAATATAAATTTTATTGAAATAGCGAATAGCGCATATATATCACTAAAATGGAAATACAGAGAAATCCCGGATAGATTTCAGTATAAAACTTCGAATAACTAAAAGAAAGAATAATTTCTAGGCTCAGGAAGGTCCTGCTGAGCAAACGCACAATATTTACCTCGGGCCTTGTTTCAACTGCCGAGCTTCAGAAAATGAGTTTTCCACCGGCCGCCGAGAGTTGGCTCAGTTTCAGTGGCTCCGTAGATACAAGATAGCTTCCAATCCGTAAAACTTATACGTACGACTTTATCATTTTTTTTTTTATTTGAGCTACGCCGAGTGATATTCACAACTTCACATTTAAAATAATAGACCAGCAAGGAAAACAAAACCTAAATAGTTTAGATATTATACATTCAGTTAAAAACATATCGTCTGTTATTAATAGTAATACGAATTCACTGTTCGGGAAGATATTGCAAGCTTTTATTTCAAGACCAGCTATATCCTTGCCAATTAGTAGACCTATAGTTGTCACTAAAGAAAATGCTTCTTCTAATAATTTACTTCCTTACATCAACAAAATAAAACAAGATTTAGAAAGTACAATAGCAGTAGTAGAACAAAACGTTCTAGAGCTGAATAACAAGATCGAGTAGTTGAATTCGCAGATTGATTCTGCAATTTCAACAACGAAATCTCCGGTTCATGAGAAACTTGTTGGAAACAAAGAATTAGTGTCAAAGTCTGCGATGTTTACAGAAGTATGTGTCGGCCTTATTCTGGTAATTCTAGTAGGTTTTATTATATATAAGTATATAAATCAAGACTGTATATGCCCAGTGGCAGAAGCACAATCAGCACTAGAAATATTATAACAGAGGCCATGAAGAATTCAAATTTGTGACTTGTGTATTATTATTATTTTTGTTTACAAATGAAGCGAAAATTGAAAAATTTAATGATTCGGACAGGATTCGAACCTGCGTTTCCAACGGCTTTCCGGGCCAACACTGGCGTCCTCCCAATTGGACCACCGAATCAGATGTCAGAGCCATTGCATTTTTCAACCAGTTGCTTCGACATGCCTTAGGGTGGCATCGTAGCGCCATCTACCGTAAAGATTTAGACTTTATCGTCGGCACCATCGTCTCAAATTTGTTGAGAATCGATAGTAACTATGTGCTACACCCGAATTACTTATTTTTTATTAAAGTACTAACGTCTGCTAACGTAAACTAAATGTTACTATCGATTCTCAACAAATTTGAGACGATGGTGCCGACGATAAAGTCTAAATCTTTACGGTAGATTGGGAGGACGCCAGTGTTGGCCCGGAAAGCCGTTGGAAACGCAGGTTCGAATCCTGTCCGGATCATTAAATTTTTCAATTTTTGCTTCATTTGTAAACATTTAGTTTACGTTAGGAGACGTTACTGCTTTAATATAAAAAAATAAATTATTATTTTTACTGCTATATGTCAATAAAAAAGCAGTAAGACATCGTTTAAAAAGTAAGTTACCAACTTTACAATCGGTAGAGAAAACATAAACACGTAAGAGGACTTTACCACCCGAGGTAAACATAAAGTTTTACGGTTTGCCTTGGCCAGGAAGCGAGACAAAATCCCACTTACGGACTAGGGTGACGTAATAGTACATTACGTAACAAGGGTGGTAAACGAGAAATTACAAACGAATGTCTATTAGAAGCCCAAAGCCGAAAGCGAGGGCTATAATGACACGATTTTGGAATTCCTTTACCACCAGAGTCACGTACGACGTTTTCATCACCCTTTGGAGGAAATAAAACAAAAGTAATAAAATTGTAGTCAATACTAAAATTACTTACCGCCCTAGGCCGTAATATACGATTTACCGCCCGCTATTCTAGCATGTAAACCCTTGATTTAAGAGCAAGTGTGATGAAAATTTTATTACTCAAACTAATGTACAATTTTAAGAATGTACTTAATACTTAAAGCCCTGATAAAAATAAATAATTTAGTATAGTAAAAAATTCTCAGTTGAGAAAATAATATGTACTCAGTTCAGTAGTGTTATTTTCTTAGCTGTCATCTTCTGGTATATTTCACAGAGTTCCATATCGACGGTGAAAAGGAGAAACCCCTTAAAGCGACATTTTGCTAAATTTACCTACAGGAGAGCGTTTAAAAGTTTTAATTTTCTTTAAAAAAATCGTAACTTTTTTTCTAGTCGTTTTAGATACTTCAGTTCTATGGACGTATTTTATTTAATTGTAATACCTATCCACCAATAGTAACGTTACTGAAAAAAACTTAGAATCTTCTGATATAAATGTCGCTTAATTTAAATTGACCTGAAAAAAAACCAGAGAAGCGACATTGCAAGTGAGGAAAACATTTTCTCATGATTATTAAAGAGATTTTGTGGTCCGGAAATGTGTTATGCAACTATTATAATAAATTATATATTTTAAATACAATATATAAACCCAATTATTGATAAGTCATCTTAAATGGGTACCTAGTAACCCAAAACCGGGAAAAAAAACAGGAAAGTACAGGGTAAACATGAATAAGTAAATAAAAACAGAAAAAAAAAACAATAATGTTTATTAAAATTTCAAGTTTCCACTTTCTTTAATTACTCTTGTGTTTTTTATAATTTACTATCAGTCTTAGTAATTTATTATAATAACACTAATACTTGTAATGGCATACATAACTTTTAATATTAAACTTTAAAGGCAGGGATACAAATCAAAATAACTTAATAAATAAGTTCTCTTATCATAGCTAATGTCTTATTACTTCTTATCAGGCTTAAAGAGATCAATTACCTATAAAATCAGTCTTGAATTAGACAACTTTGTAATCTAAGTGATATGTATAATCTTTAAATTATAGTAGTAAAGTTTACATCAAAAATAGACACTAAAAGAAACGTAGAACTTTTTATTAAAGTAGTCTGCGACGGCAAATAGCGAGACAACCGCCTCCCCACAATGTTCGCTGCCGACTGAAGCGACCGACTGGTTACTTCGTGTTTATAAAAACGCCATTCACAGGTATATTACACTAGAAATGGTTCACTGAAGCACCTAACCGTATATAATTTGTGTTTGTAATAAAAACTTTAACGCCATTGCTACAAATTCAAGCCATTTTTAAAAACACTTTAAGCGATCACGTATAAAATTGTGAGTAGTTTAAGTGACGTAACAGTGTTCAAATTTAAATCAAATTATGTGTCGCATAACTGGGTGTTTTTTAAATCGGTCCACTATTTATAAGCTACCTTAACCGACATCAAAGTCATCAGATCGCTACGTAACCCGGCTTAAAAGAACGCAGAAAAAAAGCTGATTCCAACGATCCATACTAATATTATAAATGCGAAAGTGTGTCTGTCTGTCTGTCTGTCTGTCTGTCTGTTACCTCTTCACGCTTAAACCGCTGAACTGATTTTGATGAAATTCGGCATGGAGATAGTTTAAGATCCGAGGAAGGACATAGGATAGTTTTCATCCTGGAAATTATACCTAAAAAGATTGAAAAGTGAGTGAACATTTCTGTTGGGATGCGGTGACCCTGTAAGAAAAGTAAACATTAGACCAAAAGCACAATTGCTCTTACATTTGCTTAGGCACTTTTAATAATCCCTTTTATCAAGTTCCACGCGTACGTAGTCGCGGGCAAAAGCTAGTATATAATATAACTCGAATTCATTGAAAATGTCGCTTAAGGGGTTTCTCCTTTCTACCGTCGATATAGTTTTAAGATTCCTATTATTGAGTAATAAGTTTTTTTAAATGTTATATGTATAACTATAATCGTCCTAGTGGGTAATAATCTTTTGTTCTTCGTTACTTTTTAAGTGGCATGCATTGACCTGCATTGTAAATTAAATGGTTAAATCATAATATCACCGTTTTATTACCTAAGTAATTCATATTAATGTTCACAGGTGGAAAACTTATTCTTGAGTTGCCACATTGTAGGTTCTAGCTTAATAACCCCAGCGGCGCGGCCGCAGAGTAGCAGTTTAACAATGCCATGCCTTTTGTCACTTCAGTTTGACAATAATGACAATTCTCGTCTTGAGACACTTGCGGAAAACGCAGCGTGGGAAGGCCCCCGACAAGGTGGACCAACGACCTGGTTACAAAACACGGACAGAATTTGGAAGAGGGCGGCGCAAGACCGATCGCTGTGGAGAACTTTGGGGGAGGGCTTTGTCCAGCATACACCTACCGGCTGATATAATGATGATGATTTTGCGCAACATCCCAAATTCCACACATATCTATACTCAGATACATATATGTACATAATACATTCCGTGTACGTATAAGTAAATCTATCACGTAAACGTCCTAATGATAACATATTTCCGGTGTTTTTTTTAAATAATATTTATTTCGGGCTTTCCCTTTTAAGTTACCATCTGTGTTGCAATCTATCTTAATAAAAATAATTCGGTTAAGTGGACATATTACCACATTAATGTCCACTGATTTTTCCATATACTGTTTTCCCTTTTAAGTTACCATCTGTGTTGCAATCTATCTTGATAAAAATAATTCGGTTAAGTGGACATATTACCACATTAATGTCCACTGATTTTTCCATATACTGTTTTCCTCTCCAAAACTTAACCAATCGTAACTGTTAGACTCTTATATTTATGTTACAAATTACGTCTGTGTCATTAGAGAAGTATTGTTATAAATTAGTAAGGATAAGTAGTAAGGTGAGGCCAGTACATGTGTATAAATATTGTAATTAATAAGTATTTTGTTCCGGCGTCGCCGATGGCTGTTGGCTGCGATAGTAGCGACATGTACGACGCGTTGGTGGCCATTATTGGAACTAATAGTTTTACCGCGCTAACTGCTGTCAGCCCAGTCCTTGTTGTTTATGTTTCGGTTTTACGTTGTTGTGGTGAATTTGATTTTTGCTAAGTAGCATATTAGTGAGAAAGAAAACATTTGTACCTATTTAACTACAACAAAGAAACTGTGACAATCTCAGGAGTTTGAATTACAGGAGTTCGAACATAACGTAACGAGTTTTTGCAACTGAATAGGAAGGAAATGTTCTGTGGCCGTTTCGATTTCTACTTATTATTATTCAATTTCTTTACTAGGTGTCTCGTTTTGGCCAAAATTTCGCTCCAAACAGACGCCGTGCGGATTACCTACGCAAAATTCATTACATACTAAACAAATGTAATAAGAATATGACCTGTAACGAATTTTATCAATAAATTTTTAATTTTTCATTTCATTTTTTTTTTCATTATAATAATAAGCGCAAAAATCTAAAATGTCCTTTACATTCAGTTTCCGATATTTCGCATTACAATTGGTAAAATTTTGGAGGAAGAAATAGTCGAGAACGAAACCTCGATTTCTTCAATCCGGTTACGTAGTCTGAATCTCATTTGTATGCGACGCCATAGTTAGGTGCAAACTTTACGTAAAAGGACGGTAATGAAAGCTGGGCAGTGGTGTTATTAAAACTATCGTGAGACATCTTTAATAATTATAAAAAAATGGTTTAAACTCTCGTAAAAATTGTCAGGAACGGCCCGACATGTTTTAACTCATTTGGAGCTCTTCATCAGGGGTAGGGGTAGCTGGGCAGTGGTATTTCCTTTAAGCTATTGTTTATATTTATTGGATTAAAATTAAATAATTTAAACGTATTATATCGCTTCAATTAATGTAAAAAAAAAACGAATTCAGTTTTTCGAAAATTTTACTATGGTTTTGAAAATGTGATAAATAAAAATAATCTATCCTTTCTATTATAATTTTTACGTAGGTAATTTTGTTCGTGAAATAAATAATAATATTCAATAGGTACTGTCTAAGTGAGTTTAAAAATAAAGAATGAATAGGATACCCTCACTCAAATCGATCTAGTCCCACAGAAAGCTCTAGTAGTAGGCTTGTGTTATGGGCACTAGACGACGATACATACTTATATGTATAGATAAATGTATATACATAGCAAACATACATGACCCAGGAACAAATATAGGGATAGTATAGTAGGTTATCATTAAGTAATGAGTTTCAAAGATCACAAATGAACAAACAAACAACAAATTATTGTTAGCACAATAATTATTTGAAAGTTAACCAGCCCGTTTACCACAACTATGCTTCGCTACTCTTGTTGCGCGGAATATCGTCACCCGTCACTCTCTCACAGTGCTGCACAGAAAGAGATAGATAAATGTGTCACGCGAGAAAGAAAACCACACACAGTTTGTGGTAGAGGTGGTACAGTAAACGTAGCTTGTAAGTCTCTCTTCACGAATGTCGAATGTTGAAAACGGTTCTCAGCGAGGATGGTATTACTTCTCTAGTAGTTAACTAGATATTGGGTACAATGCATAATATAGTGCTTGATGTTTGATACAAATACAGAATAAAACACTATCAGACGTATTAAAATACTTAAACGGGTTTACTCACGTCGTAGAAGTCGAATAACGCTCGACATGTTTCGAATCACTATCAGACGGTTCTTTGTAGGGTTCCGTACTTAAAGGGTATACAACGGGACCCTATTAATAAAACTCCGCTTTCCGCCTGTCTGTCTGTCCGTTTGTCTCATGAACCGTGATAGTTGGACAGTTGAAGTTGAAATTTTCAAAGATGATGTATTTATGGTGCCGCTATCACAACAAATACTAAAAAACAGAATAAACTAAATATTTAATGATCGGTTGCGTTAACTTTGCACCTCATTTGTATCGGGCGCAATAAATACCAGGTGCAAACTTAACTTAACCCGGCCAATTACGATGGGATAAGTGTTTGTACGGAACCCTCGGTGCGCGAGTCCGACTCCCACTTGTCCGGTTTTATTCCCTTTTGAGATATAGAATATATTAAGTATCAGTTCTTATGGAACAGTGAAAAGGTTCTTTTCAACAATCAATGAAAAAAAAAAAAAAAAAAAGATATAGAATAAAACAACTACCGCGGAATTTCCCTGTTGAGCATAGTTGGTAAGTTGTTTGGACGTGTGATACTAGGGAAACTCCAAAAACTTGCTGATCGCGTGTATCCAGAGGCCCAGTGTGGTTTTCGTCCCCAGCGGTCCACAGTGGATATGATTTTCTCGCTTCGCCAACTACAGAAGAAGTGTAGGGAGCAAAACACTCCTCTGTTTATGGCCTTTGTAGACCTTAATAAGGCCTTTGACACAGTTAGCAGAGAAGGACTATACACCGCACTTGAGAATATAGGATGCCCACCAAAACTACTATCTCTCGTCAAATCCTTCCACGAAGATATGAAAGGCGCTGTGGTATTTGACGGTAAAGCGTCTCGGCAATTTGTGATGCGGAGAGGAGTTCGCCAGGGCTGTGTATTGGCCCCTACCCTGTTTGGCATATTCTTTTCACTTCTCTTAAAGACTGCATTCGGGAACAGTCAACAGGGCGTGCATCTTCATACAAGAGCTGACGGGAAGTTATTTAACATCTCACTCCTCAAATCAGTGAAACACCGAGAGGACTTCTTTGTCGACAGACTCTTGTTTGCTGATGACGCAGCACTTGTGGCGAACACTGCTCCTGAGCTCCAAAATATGATGGACAATTTTTCTCGAGCTTGCACTTTGTTCTCCATGACCATAAATGCCAAAAAAACAGTCGTACTAGCTCAGGGCAACGCGGAAACACCAACTATAGTGGTGGATGGCTCAGCTTTGGCAGTCGTCGACAAGTTTTGCTATTTAGGGTCGACCGTGACGAACAATCTTTCGCTCGACGCGGAGATCGATATTCGTATCGGCAAAGCGGCGACCATGTTCGGGCGGCTTCGTACAAGAGTATGGTCTAACAAACATCTAACTATCAGAACCAAGGTGATGGTTTACCAAACTTGCGTGGTGAGCATTCTCTTGTACGGAGCAGAAACCTGGACGACGTATGCAAAACAGGAACGACGTCTTAATAATTTTCACATGAGCTGTTTACGCAACATTCTAAGCATTACATGGGAGGATAAAGTCACAAATCAGAGGGTTCTTGAGATTGCACAGCTGCCTAGTCTAACTGCTATTCTCAAGCAGAGGCGCCTGCGGTGGCTGGGTGATTATCTCAGCGAAAAAAAATTGCGGCGGAATTGATAACTATAGTGTGAAACAATTGTTTTAAAAGTTTTAATTTTTTTCTGAAAAGAAGATACAAATTACTATCTTAAGCCAAATCGCAAAGTATTTTGAAAGTCATTTATGTTCAATAATTTTTTTTTTTGCGGTAAAATGATAATTTTGGTGCGGCGTCCAGTATTCGTTGTTCCTCATAAATGTCTTTGATAGAACCATATCATCAATGTTTTAAACTAAAATTGCATTTATTTATAATCTTTATTAGTTTAAGTATATTATAAGGATATATAAATAAAGATTAATACATAAATAGATACTCAAAATTGAGCACTAAGAGTTGTCCGGGTGAAATTGATAATTTTGGTGGTAAATATTGAAAATGTGTTTATGGTTGAATGAAACGCAACAAGACCAGCAAACGTGTGTTAACCTGTTCGTTTAGTTCCG
Organism: Apotomis turbidana; assembly: GCA_905147355.2. Lineage (NCBI taxonomy): Eukaryota > Metazoa > Arthropoda > Insecta > Lepidoptera > Tortricidae > Apotomis > Apotomis turbidana. The sequence goes on along the minus strand of LR990297.1, from coordinate 3,890,339 downwards.
CTCCGGCATGGAGCGACGACATACACGTCGTACCTTGCTGGATCTGTCCACCAGCACGTAAGTATCTAATTTTGGTGTGTTCAAAATACTTTTTGACACAATTTTTGTGGTATATGTTTCTAGTGACTTAGCAATCATTGACTGTGTGTGAATTGTGTGTAAGACGTGTTAAAGGTTTCTTTTTTAAAATATAAAGTTAAATTGGAATTAAATAATACGGATATTTTTTAAATATTTTTTTAATCACTGTTTCTAATTTCGGTGGATCAATTTTGGTGGTTTTGGTGGTAATTTGAAAGTCACCAAAATTGCTTGATGCCACCAGAATTGCTAATTCTGTAATCTGTATATAATTACACATTTGTAATCGCATTTCCAACACTTTTGACTCGGTGAATTTATTTGAAGTCAAGTATAAACACAATACATTTAATATTACACGCTGTCGGTGAGGGTAATCTTAGCTTAGATATGCTTATGCTGGTGGCGGATTCTATAGCTCCTATCCTTTCCTATATTACTTGTTTTTAAGATCACCGACGATATTCGTCTTAATATAGAATATAGAAAAGTGACTATATTGGTGCTCCTAGATTTTAGTAGTGTTTTTAACACTGTTGATTTTGATATTCTTCTCAGTTTACTTAGTACTTTAAATATATCTCCAACTTCACTGTCCTGGTTTCGTGATTACCTCTTTGGGGGACAGCAGCGGGTTCGAGTTGATGACCGATTTTCTAGCTGGTGTGAACTGTCTTCTGGTGTCCCTCAAGGGGCATACTCTCTACATTACTCTTTTCTGTCTTCATTAACGGAATCACCAACCACAGTCACTCTCCTCCTCGTTCCATGTCTATGCAGACGATTTGCAGCTTTATGCGGTGGCCAGCATTGATGATTTTGGCTCCTTTGTTTCGCAAATCAATTTAGACCTGGAATCAATCCGTGCTTGGGCTTGATTCTTTGGTTTGATGAAGAATGCCAAGAAGTCGCAGGCTATTGTCGTTGTTCGCCTGCGGTCAAGTGCAAATCTGGCTCTATCTATCCCACAGGATAGATCTCATGTTTACGATGTATCTTTTGCTGTGCGCGCCGTGAAATTATAAAATAAATTGTCTCCCACCCTAAGGCAGACGTAGTCCGTATATAGCATCGTTCAAGGGGAAGTTCAAGAAATTATGGCTGTCGAATTAATGATTATTTGATTAGGTTGCTGTTTTTGTTATAATTATGATTATATTTATGTTATATGTATTTATATAGATATAACGTAATATGTATTACGTTGACTGTTTGCCTATCTCTCTCTCATTTGGTTTTTGCATTTTCATTTGTACTATTGTAAAGTTATCGTATTGTACATGTTGCTTGGTTTGTCTGCCATTTACTTGTGTTTAACACTCATTTACTCGAAGGTTATGGAAGAAATCCCTTAGAGAGATAAGTTCGCTTTTGTACATGCTTATTTTTTTGAAATGTATGTAGGGTTTTTAATGGCTAATCGCAAGAAAAATCAATCAAGAGAAGTCCTCGAAAAAAATATATACTGTTGTTACAAACGAGTTAGTGATTGTATTTTCATAGATATTTTGGTATAATTAAAATGATTAATTAAACATACTTTCTTTTCATTTCCAGCAGGCAATTTCATTGACAAATATAAATTTTTAGCACAAGTAACTAATTTTGGTGTAGATGTACAATTTTGGTGGCAGGCCAATTACTAAAATCGTAATATCTTTAAAACTATTATGTATAACAAAGGGCCATTACTACACAATATTGGTTATGACTTTATTCGTATTATTGATATATAATTTTGGCTCTACCATCAAAAATAAAAAATGCCACCAAAATTAGGTTAATTTCGAGCTTGTTGAAATTCACCCGGCTAGGGCATGTGCATCGAATGGAACCCTCTCGAATACCGCGTCGTACCTTGCTTGGCGCCGTAGCGCATGCTAAAAGGAAAATTGGAAGACCAATGCTGCGCTTCAAAGACTGCGCCAAGCGTGATATGGCTGTTTTTAAAATTGACATTAAGGCTTGGGAAACATTTGCTGAAGACCGAGACGGATGGCGCAAACGCGTTTTCGATGGTCGCCAACCATGTGATGAAGCCTGGTTTGAGACTTTAGCTGGTAAAAGGATGCGGAGGCAGCAAACCAGCACCAGAAGTGTGGGCGATCATGCCGGTCTCGGATCGGACTGCACAGTCACCAAAAAAGGTGTCTCCACAGCACTGTATAAGATCGTCTGTAATAGACGAAACGGCCTATGATGATGATGATGTACCCAAAGGGTAAAAACGGGACCCTATAACTGAGACTTCGCTGTCCGTCCGTCCGTCCGTCCGTCCGTCCGTCTGTCACCAGGCTGTATCTCAAGAACGATGATAGCTAGAAAGTTGAAATTTTCACAGATGATGTATTTCTATTGCCGCTATAACAGCAAATACTAGAAATAAAATAAATATTTAAGGGGGCTCCGATACAATAAACTTACAGATAATGGTACGGAACCCTTCGTGCGCGAGTCCCACTCGCACTTGGCCGATATTTTTTCATGTCATAAAATACAGCTCAAGTAAAAATTTAAAATTACTTATGTAAAGTGTTTAATTTCATCTAAATCATCCAAAGCACTTCATATTGACAATTAATATTCCTTCCTGTAACTTCCATCAACGTAGAAAGGTCATTGATATGGAATAAAATTTATGTTAATAAAGAATGATACAAAGGCAATAAATGAATTAATCAGAACTAAAACTGGATCGCCCTGGCATCGTCCTTAGGACGCTGACAGGTCAGGTCAAGTCATTTAGTTATTTAAAATGTTTTTTTTTTTTCAGATAGACATGAGCGACAAATCCCTTGGACAAATTTTAGTCGTTTATTCAGCATAATAATATGTATAAGCGAGTACATATGTACGAATATCTAATTTCTAGAAATACATACTGGCTATATAATGGCTTAAGCACCTTTTATAGGTATTATAATAAAAAAAAAATATTTTGCCTACTACGTTTATTTTTTTGCCAACCATACGTTACCGATACTTTACTGATTACTGATAAACAGGGATAAAGACAGTACTTACATCAGTGTTGAGCAAACCGTTCATAGTGACACTACATATAATAAACAAGACACAAAACAAGAAACTAAAACAATTTAGTTTCACTGTAAACTTGTGAGCACTTTTGTGTCCTATGAAGAACTTTAACAAAAATGGGTAATATTTTTTTTCTTTATCACTATACACCAAGATGATGAAAGTTTTTTTTTTGTTATTCTACTCGCCAATTTTTTTTAATGCAATTTATGATAACGTATTTTTTTAATTAAGCAGAAGACTAAGTTTTCTGCTGAATTATTAAGAAGCAGAACTACGCCATCATTTATAAAAAAAAAAACTAGCCTTTGCCTGCGATATCCTCAGTGTAGACTGATACTTCCCCAGGATACACCTGTCTCCCTTTTATGGCCACATATCATAGGCCTCCATGATGCATTCAAGAGTCGCACATTACGACAAAAATATTACCCGGTAATGGCGGTAATGAAGTTTTCTGGCAACTGTCATAGTTTTTTTTTTAATTCAGAGACAAACTAGAGTTGGCCCCAACTATCATATCGTTCGATATCTTACTTACGTGCGACATTTGTCAAATTTGATGCAAATTGACAATTCATTTCGAACTAAACGCCATCTCGACTGATATTAGAATAGAGGTCAAATCAAAGGACATTGGGTACTTTACTATGGAAAAATTCCCCACGGCGGACAAAGCTGAAACATACCTCAATTGAAAGCTTTTAACGTCTAGTTTTGCTAAGTAAAGGGGCATTATTGTGGTGTATGGGAATACCGATATAACGGTGATCGTATTATTTTATTATCGTACTGTATGTACCTAAATGTTTAGTACTGTATGTAGGTAAATATATTTTGTGTTATTTGATGACTAGCTTGGTCTTGGTATAGATAGCAGTTGAAGTGCTCTCATAGAGGTTGTGGTTTATAGTCTTGTCAAGTTAGAGTACGCGCACATTTTGGGCGGGCTGCTACGGGCTGGCCCGCAGCGCAGAAATCGGTCTCGAGTATTTTATATGAACTATTTGCACACTGAGGCGGGCCGCGTGAGGTGAACTCGTTGAAAAGTGTTCCCGGGCATCTCTCCTGAGGTGTACGTCCTCATTTCTGCCCTTCGTGTGTAGGTTGCGTAGTGTAGTGTGACAAGGGCACGGCGAGGACCGCGCAAGACGTCAATCCAGACTACGACTTTGACTGTTAGGATTCTGTTTCCATCGTTTTCCCCATGGATCCCGTAACCCTTCTCCGCAAAGCGGCCTGTTCCTAGGACCACAAGGAAGCCATCGAATCTGTTGCTGGCTTAGTTTTACGCTTTTTCAAGCATGAAAAAGGGCTAAGCAAGAGGTTCGCTGACTTCTCGGTGGCTGATGCGTTCTGGTCGCTGAGTGTGCCGGACCAGTCACAGAACTCATCGTCTCCCACGGTCCCTCCGGCTCCGATTGCAACTGAGGTAACCGAAGGCCCTACGGCTCCCTATCCCCCGGCGGCAGAGCAGAAGGCTCCTAAAAAGGCCAAGACTCCTAAGGCCTCCAAGCCCCCAGCGAACCCTGCCTCTAAGGAAGCCCCGGCGCCGTTTAAGACGCGAAGCCCCCAGTAAAGATGGCCGCGCCCGCCCCAGTCACCCTCTCGGCCCCTAAAGCCAAGCCGGATTCTGACGTTCGGAAATCCCGTTCCCGCACCCCCAAAGGTGCAGGAAAGGTAATCCGGCGCCCGACCCTCAGTGTTAACCCCGCCTCCGGGACGTTAGCAGAGGTCCAAAGCCTCAATAAATGCTTCAGCAATAAATGATTTGAAAGAGTAGTTATCCCCCTCGAGCAAATCCCCTTAGACCACGTAACGCAGCCCAAGAGGCGCGACACGGACAAGATGGAAACAGAATTTCAGGTCGCAATGCCTTGGAAGGAAAAGCGCAAGCGCGAGCGTGCTTCATCCGAAGAAAGGAAGTCATCAAAAAAAATACAGGTACCTTCCGCCTTCAGCGGACGTAGCCCCCCTGGCGCCTTCTGCGCCCCAGTCCAATCTTGTCTCGACTTGTCTAAGCAAGTCCAAACGTACAGCCCGGGCTGCACCTGCTCCCCCAAAGACTGCGATTTCTAGTAAGGGTACGCCTCAATTGAAGCATGCGAATGCTATCGCATCTCACATAGCAGCAATTGAGGATGAGCTCAAGAATGCGAAACAGCCCTCCGTAATACTAGCTCTTTATAAAGAGATAAACACTTTTTACAAAGAGCAGTGCCAACTTCTCTCAGCTCGCGGTGCCAATACTAACTATTATGGATAGTACTACGCCCCTCACGCTTAAACCTCGTTCGTTAATTATTGGCATCTTCAATGCCAACGGTCTGCGTGGGATGAAAGATAAGGTGATGGAATTCCTACGCGCTCATTCTATCGATATATTTCTAGTTCAGGAAACTTTTTACAAACCGCATTTAAAATCATTCCGGATCCCCGGTTACGCGATGGTTAGGAATGGTAGGTTGGATAGGCCCTTCGGAGGGACCGCGATCTTCTACCGCAGATGTCTGCACGTAGTTGCCCTCTCTCTCCCGCCTCTTATTCAGTTGGAGGCATCTGTCTGTCGTATTTCATTAGAAGGTCCCAACCCGATAACGATTGCGTCAGTCGATCTGTCTCCCTCTAACAAACTCTTACCGACAGACTTAAAAACCTACTTGCTCAACCAGATCCCAATAGAGTCGTCTTCGCAGCAGGTGACTTCAATTCTAAGCACACCGCGTGGAAGTGCGTAGCATCTAACCCAAACGGCGTTCAGTCTTTCAACTTCTTAGCCAGAGAAACAACCGAATTGTCAATTATTCCCCCTAGGGAACCGACTCATTTGTCAAACACCGACCTAACATAATTAGATGTGGTTCTTATGCAGAAAACCTTACAGTTGCGTTCTGTAGAAGTGGTTGTCGCGTTAGATTCCGACCATGCCCAGGAAGACAACGCGGAAGTATCGACGTCGATCTCCAGCAAGAAGTCCTCCAAAAACCGTCAGAAAGCGATTTCAGTAGCTACAGCAGCAGCAAGCTTTCGATGTTTGTAAACAATGAAAACCTTATTGCTGCGCTAAAAAAATCTCATTTTCTCAGCTTTCCCATTAGTTATGGGAATAAAAAATACACAGTGGTAAAGCCCGTAACATTATCTAAAAACTTTAATTGGTTTCAATTGTGACCGCTAGTGGGGAAGAAAGTACCCAAAGTCCTTTCTTTGTTTTTCAAAGATGTTCGAAATTTGAATAAATAATAGTATCGAAATCGATGTAATTATTTAGCAATAATATAATTTTTACAGATAAGAAATTTGTTCTAATAAAACAGTAAATTTTTATGGTGGTCGTAATGTGCGGTTCTTGAACGCATCATGGAGGGTTTACGATATTTGGATAGATAAAAAAAAATAATGAGTAAGTTGATTTTTATAATATTTATGGAACATGTAATGTCTCATTTTTTTAATGTGGGTACACCACAATTTTTATATAAACCATGAATACAAAGATCAAAGCTTAAAGAAATATTGAAAAAGGAGCTACGTGGTGGAAGGGACCGGGAATCGAACCCGGTACCTCTGGATTAACGGTCCAGCGCGTTAGCCACTTCGCTACCCTCGCTTCACGTAGACCTGACGAATTTTTCCTTATGCTTTGTGTGTCGATCTTTGCATTGTTTATTTGAAAGGTTTTTTACACCTTAGCGACCTCTATGTGAATACGTTAATATTCACATCTTACCGCACCACTTTACAGCGGTGAACGAGCAAGCGAGAGAGGGCGCTGTTTGTTTTTTTATAATTTTTATGAAACATGTAATGTCTCATTTTTTTTTTAATGTGGGTACACCACAATTTTTATTTAAACCATGAATACAAAGATCAAAGCTTAAAGAAAAATTGAAAAAGGAGCTACCTGGTGGAAGGGACCAGGAATCGAACCCGGTACCTCTGGATTACCGGTCCAGCGCGTTAGCCACTTCGCTACCCTCGCTCCACGTAGACCTAACGAATGTTTCCTTATGCTTTGTGTGTCGATCTTTGCATTGTTTATTTGAAAGGTTTTTTACACCTTAGCGACCTCTATGTGAATACGTTAATATTCACATCTTACCGCACCACTTTACAGCGGTGAACGAGCAAGCGAGAGAGGGCGCTGTTTGTTTTTTTATAATTTTTATTATTTTTATGAAACATGTAATGTCTCATTTTTTTTAATGTGGGTACACCACAATTTTTATTTAAACCATGAATACAAAGATCAAAGCTTAAAGAAAAATTGAAAAAGGAGCTACCTGGTGGAAGGGACCGGGAATCGAACCCGGTACCTCTGGATTACCGGTCCAGCGCGTTAGCCACTTCGCTACCCTCGCTCCACGTAGACCTGACGAATTTTTCTTATGCTTTGTGTGTCGATCTTTGCATTGTTTATTTGAAAGGTTTTTTTCACCTTAGCGACCTCTATGTGAATACGTTAATATTCACATCTTACCGCACCACTTTACAGCGGTGAACGAGCAAGCGAAATTGTTACCATATTCAAGCACTTTACGTCAAAAATGTGACAGTTGCGATGGAAGTGGCGCCCTCATTTATTTTCTACTCTTTTGTGTCGCACTGTAGTTGTATTTTATTGTGTCATCGTCACGATGTCAGTATCTGATGATAGGGTCCTAGAGAAATCGAAGGTAACCGCTACAGGCACCACCTAATTATGTTTTTCACATATTTCCTAAACTTCGTCGTCTCGTGATGCTGAGTTGATTTCATTTATTCATTTAATTACAATGTAAGTTTACAGCATACATGACACCAAAGCACTTACACGATAAATTATTACATAAAAAGAAAAATACGTGTCAAACATATAAAAGATCATTCAAAATAATACAATATTTTAAAATTTATACATCACAATTAATTCACATTATATAGGAACTGCTTAGCAATACAGCACAATTGAGCAAAGCGATCAGCAAATATATAAGCATCGTCGTGCTGAGTGAGCAACAGGTATAGCAACGATATTGCCCGCGCGGTAGGAGCGTGTCGAGCGTGGCATGTGCGAGCGGACACACGCTGCAGCAGGCCTGGCCGGCGGCGTGGCGCCACCGCCACGCAATCTAAATCTTGGGGAACCCTCGTCGGAACCACCAAACCCATCTTTTCCAGCACAGTCGGGCTGTCCACTCTGTGATGGACAATAGACAGGTAGTGGACTAACAATAACAATTTCCTCCTCATCCGTAGCGTGTCTAGCCCCACCATCCCGGTGACAAACAATGAAGGGTACAAGTATGGGTAATATCCATAGGCCTTGCAGTACAACCAACGGGCGAATTTACGCTGTACTCTTTCCACCAACACAGAATATTTATCCTCGTAGGGATCCCAAATAACAGCGCCATACTCCAACCTACTACGGATATAGGCATTGTACAAAACCACAGAAACTCCGACATGGAACTGTTTCGATGCCCTCATGACAAAACCCAATGCTTTGCTAGCCTGTTTACAAATATTTGTTACGTGTTTATGGAAATCTAATTTACTATCTAAAACTAAACCTAAGTCACGGATTTCGTCAGCCCTTTCCAAACTAGCATGCCCCAGGCAGTAATCGGCTAAGTGTTGAGCGCTTACGTGAGAAAGTTATGACCTTGATGATGGAAGGTATAAGTCCTCAACGGTTAGGAGTTCGGGGATTATTCAAACAAAATGCATACACACAAGACTCCACGATTTACCCTGTATAGTAGTGTGGCGACTGCCGGGGGATAACTTCAGTGGTATATTAAAAGAGCAGCGAGAGGTACTTTAGATTACTTTATTGCCCGAAGGCCAGATAAAGAATGAATATATTTTTTACAATTACTACAATCATTGACGGACGTCATTCGTCCATTCTGAAATTCAAACAATCTTTATTTCTTAAATCAGTGGCCAGGCACCGATCGTGAAGATACCATCTTCACATTTCCCGCCGTCTCGGGATAGACGAGGGACGTTCGTCTTACTATATAAACGCTAGACAAAACTACTCCTGCCTAACATATTAGAGGTCCCTACCTATGCAGGAATACCCATACATTCATACCCAGATGGTCTCTTGCTAAGAGATAACCAGGGTCAGGACATGAACAGACACTAGCCTATGGCATGTTACGTAATCTGACATGTCTGACATTGGCTTTGCCTTGACAAAAAACCTGCTAAAAAGGCAAGGCACCAACTTATCCCGAATGTTATTCGACTAATTAATAAAGCATAGACCATTCGATACATCAAGCTTCAACAATTTAATCGCCTAGTGTAAAACCGACTAACCTGATTAAATCGTATCGAATGTTCCCACCTTAACTGCCTGGAGTATGACATATGACACACGTCGCATGCTCCAAACAATTGTACCACGATATGTCACTGCCCTTATATTAGATGCCTGACACATTGTCTATGACACTTGTCTCAAACATCCATACAGAACTAACAAATAGTGACAACCGTCTATCACTATCTTTATATTAGAATCCTGGCACATATATATTAAATATGCCCCAGAAATCTGTACCGTCAAACTAATATCTTTACATTAGAATCCTGAAGCATATGGACTATGGTTCAAGATTCTGTACCATAAAATAAACCATTACCTCATAATTAATTTCACGACCATAGACCAAAGCAGTACACGTCGTATTGACATGTCAAAATGCTATGTCACTGTCGAAAAACCAATCATTAATAAGACACGAAACGAAAGTTAACTTTATTGAGACTTAAAAATTATTAAATTAACACAGACGCAACAACAAACAAAAACAAAAATAACAATCTTCAGTCTGCAGCCGGCCCGATGCAGGCTACATGAAGTCCTTGGCACCACAGCCAAGACCTCATGCTCCTGCCGCCCCTGGAGGATGAATGCGTGAGGCATTCAGTCACACCAGCAGCTGAAATCCCGAGGAACTGGGACAGCTATGGCCCTTGCAGTGTTGGATTACATGAAAAAGAAAAACATATTAGTATACACAAATTAAAATGCTGGAAATAAAGTGTTATAATTAATTATTGGAACTCTGTGAAAGTAATAAGTTAAAATCATCTCAAGTAAAGTTATTGAAAGTGCAATCAATTCAAAGTGCAATAAATTTATAGTGCAATAAATTTATAGTGCAAGTAATAAAAAAATTATGCTTCCTATAGTAATATCCTAGAAATGGAGCTGAAATATAGTAGAAAGAAATAAAGAAATTAAATTATATTTACAACGGCGATAATTATAAATGCAACAAACAATTGCATCCAAGTACTGTCTGCCTGAATTAAAAATTTCTGAAAAATAATAGTTTTATTATTTACACCCTAGAAGTATAGAATTGTTTATATTAATTAGAATTAACGATTAAAGAATTTCTTTAATCTGTTAACATGAATTATCACATTCTTGGCACGACCATTAGGAGTGAGTTTTTGTACCACATAATTCAATGAAGACAATCGGTGAACAATCTTATATGGTAATAATTTATGTACAACGATTATTTATTATTTGTAGGACCATACTAATATCTAGAACTATCATACACCTAGCATAATTATTATGGGACAATTATTTACATCCTAATAAATACATATTCTACAAATTATATATTATGGTTCATTATTGCCTGTTATCTGCGTTGCGTCTTGGACAGCATTCATGGTGTCCATGGCGTTCGTCGGCGTTTGATCGGCTATCCTCGTACAGGCTTGCTGTTCCCGATGTTGCATTTTCTTGACGAGCACTCGATCCGGCACAGCACATATTGTGGAAATAAAATTTAACAAGCAACATATTATGGAACTAATGACATTGGTTGAAATTGATGTCTTCCACTCTTTAAGAACATTTGTTACATCATTTGACAACACTGAAACTGAATGTTTCTCACTGGTAAAATTGTATACTTTCACTGACAATTGCTTGTCTGATGTCAACAACGTGTGCTTCAAGCGTAAAGGAACAAATTATTGGGGATTCTTGCGATTTTCGCTGACGATGATAAAATTCTTGTACATTATTTTTGGCTCGACGATAATTCTTCGTTTAACTCTGATATAACATCCTCAAACGATGTCTGAAATTAATCTGTAATACGGTCCCCGAATAATTATACCGTAATTGCCATTTGTGATTATTTTATTTCGTATTTTCACACGGGCCAATATTTTATACGTCGGAAAAGCCATTAATTGTGCTCGTCTCCATTTTCGTATGGAATCCAAACAAATCAAATGCACAAACAGATTAAAATCGCATGGGATGAAAAATGATAATGGGTGATTCGTCAACTTCACCCGTCTGTCGAACTCGCTCCTTTACATACAATACCACACTGAAGTTGGCAATTCGCAATTGCCAAATGTGCACTTTTTCTTCTTGTACTTCGTGGGCGTATAGACAGTGCGCTTCGCACCTGTACGGCTGCTATGCAAACCGTACGCTTTCAGTGCGTAATTTTCACAGCTGCCTGAGAATCTGTGGACAAAATTAATTGGGAGCGGGGAAACTTTCAATACTCGCGTGTCTCTAGTTAAAAATTTCGCAGACTCCACCAAGTGTGGCGACTGCCGGGGGATAACTTCAGTGGTATATTAAAAGAGCAGCGAGAGGTACTTTAGATTACTTTATTGCCCGAAGGCCAGATAAAGAATGAATATATTTTTTACAATTACTACAATCATTGACGGACGTCATTCGTCCATTCTGAAATTCAAACAATCTTTATTTCTTAAATCAGTGGCCAGGCACCGATCGTGAAGATACCATCTTCACAGTATGTATAAGCAAAAGATAGATTTATTTTTAAATATGAAAAACCGCCTTTTTAATATAAATTCAAAAGCCAAAAATAACCCGTTCATATAGATTTCATGTGAGTCACCTTTTGAAGGCGGTGCCAAACTTCACGTAAACTTTTTTATCGCACAAAAATACTCGTATTCTTTGCTTGCCATCTGTGTTAATAGTAATAAATGAATGGTGTGGTGCCAACTTCAAAAGATGATTCAAATGTAATATGTACATGGACGGAATATTACTGCTTTTCAGTCTATTTTTGAAGGCAGCTCCATTCTATGAAAAATACCAATACTTGTAATCTACCACTTAGCTCATGCATCACATTTTTCGCGTTTTAATCGATATAAAGGAATCCCTACATCTCATGCTCATTGCCATTTTGGGTCTTCGTTTCAATCTCCGATTAAATAAAATTCTCTCACTGTAATTTGAATGATGTTTAAAATGAATGCGTAAAATGTCTTAATATTGTGCCGTTGGAGCTCATGTGGATAAATAATAACAATTAACATATTCATAAATAAACAAATAATAAATAAATAAATAAATATCAGACAACCTCACACAAATCGATCTAGTCCCAAATTAAGCTCAAGAAGGCTTGTGTTATGGGTACTAGACGACGATATACGTACTTATATAGATAAATATATACTTAAATACTTATAACAACCATGACCCAAGCACAAATATTCGAGTTCATAACACAAATTTTTAACCCGGCCGGGATTTGAACCCGGGACCGCCGGCTCAGTAGGCAGGTGTCTACAAACCGAGCCAAACGCGTCGTCAAATTCATGTGTGGTATCACGCTACTACCCATTATTCAACAATATGACTAATATGTTCGTTATATATTTAGCGCTTATGCAATAGGTAATGATAAATTCGCCCACGCGCAGTCCAATCAGTTTCAAGCGAGTTGTTGTTTGTGTTCTTTGAAAAAATCAGTAATATACCCATCTAAAGTTAAAATATGTGACATTCTATGAAGAGAGCAGCTACAGCCTTCTAACAGTTTTAATACTGATATGGACCCTAAAATTAAAAGTGTAGAAAAAGTGTCAAAGACAATCTATTTCTGCAAAAGTTAATAATGGTACCATTTTAATTTCAGATTATGCAAGAAACTGGATCATATTACTTGCGGCAATAAGTCAAGTAGACGGGTCCTGCGAACTTCGCAATTTGGACCGATACCCTTGTGAAGGAGTATTGTCTTGCACTGACGACTTTGGCAATGCTATCAGCATCGTCAGGGATTGGTCCTGCAGACGCCATGACTACAAACGTCATCGACTAATTCGAATCGACGAGGACTACATCCTTTACGTCAACGCAGAAGACATTGACGGAACAGATATGTTCGACCCTTTCGGTGTAGTCAATGGATTGAACGACCACATACGTACTCTTTCTATTACTAATGGAAAAATGAATTCAGTACCAGCTGCCATTTTCAATTTACAAAATGCAACTAGTATCGATATTTCTAGAAATTTAATAGAATCTTTAAATTTAGAATCATTTTCGAAACACAAGAGCTTGCGATTGCTTAATGTATCCTATAACCAAATAACGGATTTGGAAGTGGGCGAGAGATCGACAAGCGGTTTTAGTTCAGTAGATAATATTGATCTGAGTCATAATGCCATAACATCCATAGCTAACAATTACTTTAGGCAATTTCCAGAACTACTCCATCTCAATTTATCGCACAATTATATCAAAAGCTTTGACATATTAACATTTGAAGGTATAACACAACTCCAAACTTTGTACGTTTCTGACAACGAAATAACCAACTTAGGTATGTATTTTGCGAGATTTACTTTACTACAGGAATTATATCTAGATCACAACTATTTGACGTCCATAGAAGCGAGTAATTTTAACACGATGTCAAAGTTAAAGAAGCTTTATATAAGTTCCAACAGTTTAACCAGCATTGATGACAATGCTTTTGAGAAGTTGGTAGCATTAAAGGTATTGGATTTCAGCAATAATACAATTAATGCAATCACTAAACCAATGTTTAAGCATAATGCTAACCTGAAATCATTAGACATATCTGTGAATAAGATTTCTGAATTAGAACCGGGATCATTCGAAGGAAAGAGTATAGAAAATTTTGTAATTCATGATAATCCGATAGCGGGGCCCTTGGTTCAGCATACATTTCAAGGAATTCTTGTTGATGAACTTGACTTGAGTTGTGCTAATATTACTGAGCTAGGTCCAGATCTATTTGATGGTCAATTCCAATCTTTGAATTTCAGTAGAAATTCCATATCTAAAATCCACAATACAACATTTACCAAACTTACAATGTTAAATGACCTAGATCTCTCTTATAACCAATTAAAAAGCATAGACTTTGACATGGAAGACTTAAATATTACAAATTTCTACATCAGTAATAATTATATCACGAAAATCACAAAAAATACATTCAAGTCCCTTCCATTCCTGACAATAATTGATTTATCTAACAACGCTATTGATGACATTGAAACGCTTTCTTTTGAAGATTTAGGCGAACTTAAGTCATTGATTTTAAATAACAATCCCCTTTTAACGGTAATCCCGCCGCAATTGTTTAGTGGACTTGTTCTATGCACTGAACTAGATTTGACTAACACTAAAATTAGCACTATTCAAAGCAACGCATTTAATGGAATGGAATCATTGAAAACATTTAATTCATCACATAGTAATTTAAAAGTTCTAGAAGTGAACGTATTCAATGGAACTGGATCAATAGAAATTCTTGATCTATCACACAACCAAATAGAAATATTTTTTTTTTATTATTAACAACGCACACATCAAACTTATCAAAAAAATATATTTACAGTACAATAAACTTCAATATGTAACCGATAAAACTTTTTCGGGATTAACAGATTTGCGCGTGTTGGCTATAGAAGCCAATAATATTCACAAAATTGAAAATCAGGCTTTCCATGGCTTGAAAAGCCTCCTAAAGTTAGATTTATCTGTTAATAAAGACATGGTATTCAATGCATCGATATTTTCGAGCTTGCCGTCACTTGCTGTTGTTTTACTTAATAACGTCACCGCAGGATTTAACTTAAGGGACATAGAAAACACTTCAATAGCTGGTCTGGACTTATCGTTCTGTGATATAACTGACCTTAACTTAGTCCAAATATACCAAGTGAAAACTCTTGAAAGGTTGAAACTGACTTCAAATCAAATTAGGTCGATTGACAAAACAGCGTTTCAAAAGTTACGGCAACTGTCATGGGTAGATCTTAGTTATAACAGGCTCTCCAGTATTCAACCAGGGACTTTCAGTGATGCTAAAGATCTAAGTCATTTAGATTTAAGCAACAATTTCTTGTCATCGCTGCAGTTTGGCGTATTTGATGGGTTGGTGAATTTGAAAATTCTAGATTTGTCTACTAATACTTTGCATAGTTTTAGTGCTAACATATTCCACAATGCACCTCACGTGACAACTGTTTATCTTGATAATAACCTAATAGAAAACTTAGATTTCGTAGAGTTTGAAAAACAAAATATCGAAAGCCTTTACGTAGGAGGAAACCTTTTACCATGCGATAATTTGACTAAATTAAAAAAGAATAATAATATGACGATGTCCATAAAAGCGAAAAATGAAATTTATGATAAAGAGAATGTAGGTGGAATATCATGTAAAAGTAGTACTAAAATTGGCGATTTAAGTAATTTTCATGGCAATGACACAGCACTTACCGCATCACTATCTAGCACTCTCGAAGAGTTTAGGGTTACAGTAGAAAGATTTCTAAACCGCAACGAAACCAAAATAGATCTCGACTCCATCGGATTCAAGAATATGTCAAATTCAATCGACAAATTCCTTGATGTTTTTAATAAAAGTGAAACTAAAAACAATGCATTCCTCGAAAAACTTATGAACATTAATAATAGCACTAACCGAGTTTTGGAAAACATTCAAGAATATATCAAAGTACGTAATTCTGTTTCTATCGATCCTAATACTCTTAAAACTAATGACTCAAGAGTGAATAACGCCGATATCGAGAAATCTATCAGTGATATGTTAGCTAAAGAAAAAGCATCATTGAAAAATGAATTTAAAAGTATGTTTGATGATTGGAAATCACATAACGTTGGTAATAATCGTTTTGAAGCACAGTCGGTGGCTTCTGGAGATTCGAGTTCCACTGACTTCAAATCCGCATTATATTTCATAGCTACATGTCTTGCGGCACTTCTGTGTGTGTTAATATTAGGATTTGTATTTGTGTATTTTAAGGTACGGAATAACTTACAGTATAGTAACCTATTTTCTCAAAGCAGACAACCCATAACTAATTCTATAGAAATGGAATAATTTTGGGTGATTCTTGAAAGTGTACCCACCCTTTCAAGAATCATTTGGCCGCTCGCTGCGCTCGCTCTATGCTGTTTTCGATGAAGTTTTTGTCAAATAGATTTTTAAGTTTTACGTTGATTCTGTTCCGTTGGTAATGTGTGTGTCAAAGTGATCTACAATCCCCAAATGTACACAAAATTGGACATACTAAAAAACCGTTAATATGAAATTTGTAAAACAACCTCTTTCACTTAAAATAAATACTTTTGATCATGGTATCATTAAGAAACAATCAAGACATGGTAAAGTGCTACCAAATACTATACGAGGACTTGTCTGCGGTCCATCTAATTGTGGAAAGACCAATTTGGTAATTGGTTTGCTTCTACACAAAGACGGATTGCGTTTTCAGAATGTTTATATTTATTCAAAAACTCTTTTTCAAGCTAAGTACGTATTCTTAGAAAACGTTTTAAGTTTAGTACCTAATGTGTTTTTCGGAAAATTTCATGATAAAGAAGAAGTATTGAGTCCTTCAGATGCTAAATCCAATTCAGTAATTATATTTGATGACGTATCGTGCGAAAATCAAAATACAATTAGAGACTATTTTGCGATGGGTAGGCATAATAATATAGATTGCCTGTATTTAAATCAGACCTACAGTAAAATACCAAAACAACTGATAAGAGATAATGCTAACCTAATTGTGTTATTCAAACAAGATAATATTAATTTACGACATATCTATGATGAACATGTCAACACAGACATGACATGGAACCAGTTTAGGGAATTATGTTCTAAAATATGGCAGACCCCTTATAACTACGTGGTAATAAATAAGGATTGTGAAAAAAATAAAGGTGGTTATAGAAAGCTATTTGATACTTTTGTAATTATTGACTGATTAATATAGTGTAAACATGATTACGTTTCGTCATTTCGAATTTTAACGTCTACCAGCTCACATCATTATGGATACAGAAAAAAAATTAAAGCAAGAAATAATAAAATCGGCTGAAACCGTTAAAAAAAAGTAAGACAAATGCGGAATATGAAAATGGATACTAATAATGCTCTTGACACTGTTTTTAAACCTATTACGAGACATCTTAACCAATTAGCAAACAATAGTAATATTTTTGGCAGGGTTGAGGAGCAAATGATGCCTAAATTGGAAAATACAATAAAAAGCATAAAGGATAACGAAACATCAGATACTGACGAATCGAATTCTAATTTTCAAAACAATTACTACCGTAGCATTGAAAAAGATGAAATAAGTCAATCAAATTCTGATGAGAGCGAGATGCAGGAAAATAACACAGAAACAGACTGGGACGCAACAAAATAAAGCGATAATGAAGATGCCATTTCACATGACACTACTTTGAGTTTACCACGCAAATTCAGTACCCCAATTTCTCATTCTCCTAAAGAATTTGATGCCATCCCATTTGGAGTCAGAATCAGAACAGAACGTGGAAAACTTATAATGGGATCATTACGAATACACGTATCTAATAATAATGTTAAAGTTGGTTCTACTGTTTACAAAAAAACTCGTGGGCTAAACGAGTTGCTATTTAAAAAAATACCAAACTTAAAAGTAATAACGGATGAAGATAAATATAATTATAAATTAATTTTGCAAGAAACTAATGCACACAGAAGAGATTTTAATCCAAAGAAACCAATTAAAAGTAACAAAGGCTTAAAATACTTACGAATTATAAAACCTCTTTTTAAAATTTCTGAAAAATGTCATAGCACTGAGAGCCTACCTATCGGTAGCGGGTTCGTACTGCCAACAATGAAAACAGTGAAGCCTAGAGTTGATTACATTTACTGGGATAATCCGAATGAATTAGTTGACAGGCTTAAATTATTAATAGCATCTAAACAAGCAGGTAACACTGGTCTGGATAATGAAATCATAGCTATAATAGAAGAGTTACGCGAGAATGGTAATTTGAATTGAAGTCCTCTGACACAGTTTAACTGAAATTTCAAAACAAATATTCTATAACTGTTAAATTTATATATAAAGTAATGTTATTTAAAAATTATCAGTATGTGTTCATTCTGCACGTAAAACAGACATCATGAATGTTGACAAATTTGGACATCATGTGCATAAACGACAACGGGTAACAAATAGTTCATGTTTATTTGATCAGGCATTGACAAAGTCTGAAGAAGGAGATTTTAATTTACATTCGTCAAGATTAAAAGGAACCAGGGTTCCAGTAACTCCTGACGAAGTTGCTAATAAGCAATACGTGGATCATATAAATACGGTTATTCAAACCAATTTGGCAAATGTAATACTTACTGTTAAACGAAATGAGTCACGTATTAGAGAAATAGAAGAGAAATTGATTTTGAAGGAAGATTTGCAAAAAATAATTACAGATTTTTTAGTTAAGTCATCACCAAAAGATAAAAATACTAAGAATATACGAAATGAGTAAAGAAAATGTGGTAAATGAACTACACAAAGGTGGGCGTAAGAATTTTCCTCGGCGAGAAGTTATCTTGAAAAGCATCGATGACTTATGGCAAGCGGATTTAATTGACATGCAAAATTTAAAACGTGAAAATAAGAACTACAGATACATTTTAGTCATTATCGACGCCTTCTCGAAGTTTACTTGGAGTGTGGCAGTGAAAAGTCAAAGTAAAAAGAAATAACGGACGCTTTTAAAAAAGTTCTTCTTTTAGGTAGGGTCCCCAGTAATTTACAAACAGATTTAGGTAAAGAGTTTTACAACGATGAATTTACTCGCTTGATGAAAAAGTTTAATATTAACCACTACTCCACGTATTCAACAAAAAAAGCGTCAATAGTAGAAAGATTCATAAGAACGATAAAAAATAAACTGTACAAATATTTTAGTCTTGTGGGTAATTATATATGGATTGGAAGCCCTCTTAAAACTCTTCATGAATATAACAGTTCAGTTCATAGAACTATAAAACTTGCACCAAGTAAAGTTACTAAATTAAATGAAATATTTGTATTGAACAATATACGAAAATCAAAAATTAATCATGTTTTAAAAAAAAGTAAATTTCATATTGGCGACATTGTTCGTATTAGCAAATATAAAGGAGCTTTTCAGAAGGGATATACTCCAAATTGGTCCACTGAGTTGTTCACAATCACCAAAGTAAATAGAAGTAACCCAATTACTTACCATCTCGAAGACAGTCGAAAGCAAATGATATTAGGATCATTTTACGAGCAGGAACTTCAAAAAACAAAATGTCCCAATATTTACTTAATAGAAAAGGTGATCAAAAAGAAGGGTAACAGGATATTTGTCAAATGGTTAGGTTTAAGTGACTCCGAAAATAGCTGGATTAATAAAACTGCAATTTTATAAAGTAATCATTACAATTTTGCTAGCATAAATTGACTTTAAACGAGGTTATAAAACGAATTTCCATATATAATGATTCCCATTGTAACAAAAGCAATGAAAGGTAGAGGACTAGTAAATAGTATAATAAATAATTTACCATTTGAAGCACATTTACCCGGCTATAACTACTGCGGTCCTGGCACTAAATTAGAAAAACGACTTTCACGTGGAGATAAAGGAATAAATAAACTTGATGAAGCTTGTATGCAACACGATATCGCGTATAAATCTAACGATTTAAAACAACGTCAAAAAGCTGATTTAATTCAAAAGAGAAAGAGTTAAATCAAAAGATGCTAGCAGAGGAGAAAAACTAGCGTCTTGGGTAGTTAACAAAGTGATGAAAACGAAACTAAGAACAGGAGTAGGCGTGAAAACCTTTAAGTCAGTCATAACCAAAATTCGTAGCAAGTTGAAGAAAATAAAACCGAAAAATAACCAATCAGCCATTCAATCAGCTTATTTGACAGCAAAAAAGTTGTTTACTAAACATAGAGTACGTTTACCTCGTGTTATTCCATTGCCAAAAGCTGGAGGTATATTACCTTTGATACCTATATTCGCTGGTTTATCGGCATTAGGCTCATTAGCTGGAGGAGCAGCAGGCATTGCAAAAGCGGTTCATGACTACAAATCAGCAGAAAAGAATCTTCAAGAATCGGAACGACACAACAGAATGATGGAGTCCATTGCTATAGGGAAAGGATTATACGTGAAACCATATAAAAAAGGAAACGGATTGTTTTTTTTTAAATACAAAAAACTGATTTGGAAGCTACCCAGCCGACCTCTCACAAATATGGACTTAATAAAATATGCTAGCAATATTCCATATTTTCGAGGAGTTTACATGCGAGATAATTTGCCAAAACAACCTCGACGTATAGAATGTGCCATTGTAAATTTAGATAGTTCTAGAAATGTGGGCAGCCACTGGGTAGCGTACGTAAAAGTTAATAAATATAGTATTTTAACAGCTACGGTGACTTAAAACCTCCTTTAGAACTAGTTCAATACTTGAAGAATAATGACATAAAGTATTATTACATCAATAATTATCAAAAGTTTAATACCTTTAATTGTGGTCATTTATGTTTAAAATTTTTAGTAAACTTCTGGAAAAAATATGATAAATAGTAAGTAAAATACTTGCCATGGGCATTAGCATCATGGTTAGATTTTAATAAAAAGACGGTACACCCACATGGGCGTGTCAGTGACAATCGTATCATAAAACGATCACCATCGTCAAAAATCAAGTTGATTAAAGAAAATAAAAAAAATCTCAAGCTTATAGGACTTGCAAAATGAGTATTCTTAACGTATTGGATCCACTCGTACACGATAATTCCATAGAAAGCTACGAATTTCATTCCTATAAACCTTATGTAAACATTTTCAGTAGAAATGACGAAATCCGTATACCCATCAACCAACAGGATTTGTACGTATTACCTGCTGCAAGCACTTTATACTTGGAAGGTACCGTTAGTGTGATCAAGAGAGATACAAAGACTGTAGTTAGCAGTTTCGAATTTACAAACAATCCATTTCTTTATCTTTTCCAAGATATACGGTACGAATTAAATGGAATAGAGATAGATAGGGTTAAGAATGCTGGTATAACGACTACAATGAAGTCTCTTGTATCCATGAATGAAAATGAGGCAAACATGTCAAAAGCATGGGGTGGGGACATAAATGGAACCAAGAACCAGACAGGAAAGTTTGTTGTTTCCATACCTCTTAATAAAATTCTTGAATTTGCAGAGGACTTTGATAAAGTAATAATAAACTGTAAGCATGAGTTAATTCTTCTGCGGAGCAACACTAATTTAAATGCAGTGAAACTTGGCAGTGACGAAGTATTAGACGACATAATTATAAATAAATTAGTTTGGAGAGTTCCACACATTGAAGTTTCAGACCGTCAAAGAACTACTATGTTAAAATTATTGGAAAAAGACCGCCCTTTATATATAGCATTTAGAAACTGGGACATGTACGAATATCCACTATTGCCTAAAAGCACAAAACATACATGGTCTATAAAAACATCATCGCAGTTAGAACGACCAAGATATGTTATTATATCTTTTCAAAGTAATCGCAAAAACAATGCTCTCAGGAATTGTTCTCACTTTGATCACTGCAATGTTCGATCAGTAAAAGTCTTTTTAAATTCAAACTATTTTCCATACGAGAATCTTAACTTGAGTTTTAGTGATGATAATTATGCCTTACTGTATGAAGAATATGCAAGATTCCAGCAGTCTTTTTACGGACGTAAAAGTGAACCATTGTTAGATGTTAGCGATTTCAAAAATAAGGCTCCTTTATTTGTTATTGATTGCTCCCGACAGAATGAAACACTCAAAACTGGCCCAATTGACGTGAGAGTAGAAATTGAAACTGATTAAGTAATACCAGATCAAACATCAGCTTATTGTCTCATACTTAATGATAGTGTCGTAGAGTATAGACCTCTCAGCAATATTGTTAAAAAAGTAACATGAACTGTGAATATGTTATTGTTGATGTGCAAGGATTTAAGGACCGACAGAATAACTTTATAATTAAAGAGTTAGCTATATCTACTCAAGAATATACTCAAGTATTTTTAATTAAACCGCCATACTCTTTTTCTAAACTTAGCCCCGAAGAGAAAAGACAGGTGTCGTGGTTAGAAAAAAATCGAGGAATCCATTGGAGAGAGGGTATAATTGACTTTAGTGAATTTAAGCGTTTTATTAAGGTTTTTCTAAAAAACAAGAGCATATTGCTGAAAGGTATGGAAAAAGTAAAATGGGTTGCAGATCTTACTGAAAACTGTAATATCATTGATATTGAAGATAAGGGTTGTCCAAATTTTACAACTTTGCACAGCATTTATTGTAAAAGTAGTCAAAAATTTAACTTTTTCAATCATGCTAAAACATGTGCATTAAAAAATGTTATATGTATAAATAAATGGTTCAATAACAACGAGCAAAATTTAAATTGTTAATTAGGATCTTATATGCAAAATTATATTTTAAAT
This sequence comes from Apotomis turbidana, assembly GCA_905147355.2. Classification (NCBI taxonomy): domain Eukaryota; kingdom Metazoa; phylum Arthropoda; class Insecta; order Lepidoptera; family Tortricidae; genus Apotomis; species Apotomis turbidana. The sequence goes on along the minus strand of LR990297.1, from coordinate 3,867,564 downwards.
GAAACATGTTATTTCAATAATGACTTTTATTTACACTCGGGTGCAAAGAAATCGGACCACCCCAGCATTTTTAGCAGTTTTCCATTTTCTATTAAAACTGTAAGCTCGACCATAACAATTTAATTACCACGTGATAGATAATTTTCTGCCCTATCAAATGACACCAATATTCAAGGGCGGGAATGGATATTGTGCAAAATGTGGGCGTGGAAAGCACCCCCCTCCAACTGCCTCGTTAACGCATGCACTAATTGGCCACCTACCATTAGGCATAAAACCAGTAATTATCATTGTTTATGCATCATTCGTAATTGATACGTCTTCCTGAACACTGCTCTCATCGACTCGACCCTGAAAAACTGAAGAAACATGGATACTACCCCAAATGAAGCCGCCCAAGCAGTTGCCCTGTTGCAGAGTGGGCTTAGTCAACGTGAAGTGGCTCGACAACTGAACCTATCGAAGTCATCAGTTCAACGTGTGTACCAGAGGTTCCGCGAAGATCAGACGTTCTCCAGAAGACCCGGAACAGGCAGAACTCGCAGTACTTCAGAGAGAGATGACCGTTTTATCGCTGTTTCCTCGCTACGAAATCGTCGATTGAATGCTGTTCAGCTTCAGCAGAAGCTCCGAGAGACCCGGAATGTGTCTATCAGCCGATGGACTGTCAGAAGAAGACTGAAGGAGAAGGAATTGACAGCTCACAGGGCTGCCAATGGCCCAAAACTTACCCCAGGACACCGCGGTGCACGACGTGTCTTCGCTCGCGAACATGAAGATTGGACCCTTCAGCAATGGAGGTCCGTACTTTTCTCCGACGAGTGCAGGATAACTTTGTTCGGTAATGATGGACGAGCACGAGTTTACCGGAGGCCTGGGGAGCGGTTTTCTCAATGCTGCATCGAGGAACGTGTTGCCTATGGTGGCGGGTCAATCATGATCTGGGCTGGCATTTCTCTGGAAGCGAAGACGGACATTGTGTTCATCACAGGGCCAGGTACAAGGCGAAATGCGGGCGGTTTGACTGGTCCTCGATACGTAGAGGAAATCCTGGCTGATCATGTGGTTCCATTTAAGCATTTTATCGGCGATGACTTCATCCTCATGCAAGATAACGCACGGCCGCATACAGCCCGGGCCACTACGGACTACCTGGAGGAGGTGGGCATCAGCGTTATGGAGTGGCCAGCACGAAGTCCTGACCTGAACCCGATCGAGCACATTTGGGACGAGCTGAAAAGAAGAATCCGAGCCAGAAATCCCGCCCCTGAAACTTTATTGGAGCTTAGGTATGCGATCGAAGAAGAATGGGCGGGCATCCCTCAAGATACCGTAAGAAAATTAATAAGGTCGATGAAAAACCGTATGACGGCCTGTCGTAGGGCTAGAGGAGGCAATACACGATATTAAATTGCTGAAAATTGTTTTAATTTTTACTCGATTTCCTTAGAACCACAGTTTTCCCCTTAGGCAAAAGTTTTACTCCAGTACGCATTTTTAGGGCGGTAACGTTCTAAGCCCTGAAAATTTGAACGTATTGGCCGCACACCTTCGGAAATCAGATGAATTTATAGAGGAAAAGCTTACCATTCATATGGTATATAATATGTTATGGCCACCCTTACAGTTTTTACAGAAATTGGAAAATTGTTAAAAATGCTGGGGTGGTCCGATTTCTTTGCACCCGAGTGTATTTACACCAAAACCAGTTTTACAAATTACGTTTACAAATTTGCTTACAAATTTTATGAATTATGCTTTCAGCAGAATCCAAAATTTCATCCACAGGATCAGTGACTATATATTGCGCACTGAAACTTAAATATTCGCTGTCACTTTCATCAGAACTCAATTCGTTTGGATCTGAACACTCCGTAAAGTCGTATATCTTCACTTGTATCACCCGATTTCCCTTACGAGCCTCCTTACACATTAGATCCTGTGTTCTCTTCTTGACATTTTCGCTTTTTTGTACCTTTTTTAGTTTTATTTTTGAGGCATCTTCTTTGTCCCATTCTTCTAAGCGTTGCGTGAATCCTTCTAAAGGGTCTTGTGCGTAAACGTTGACGTCAAAATCCGAATCCTATAAAGAACATAATGTCAATAAGCAAATGTTCTATCAACGCTTTTGGGTGGCAACAATATTATTTAATATGACAATTAACTTAAAATTACATACCATACTTAAAATAACAAAACAATGACAATTTAATTCAGTTAAAACTAGTTTTATAACTATTTAATATTAAATAATATTGTCACGTAAACCACAAAAATAATCTAAGAAAGAGAATAAATACTAGTCTCAGAATAAAGAATATGATGTTGTTCATTTAAATTACTGATATATTACTTCAACTTACTTGGAACGAGGTAAAAGTATCCATTTTGTAAAATGTCTGCTACCTTTGACTTTTACTTAAACAATAAAATAAATCAGAATTCGATCCGCATTCCAATGTACAATGTAGTCAGCATTATTTACATGATTAGTCAAGAACATCGTCATAAAATAAAATGTGCTGCTATTTGATTTCTAAATATAATTGTATAGGTGTTACATTTAAAATAAAAAAGCCTGTGGCGACAAATTATTTCGTTGTAGTCAATAGATATTGAATTGACGATGAGTTTAATTAATTGTACTTGTCTTAACAAGTAAGGCATGAGTGCCTATCATATTTCCATAAATACACTTGTAATTAGTTATTGTTTCGTAATATATAAAATAATGTCTACGCCTAATAATAATTACCAATATCATGAAATGCAGCTATTGCTCACAGACTTTGCAAGGCGCTCATAAAATATTGCACTGTCACTTATGTCCTTACTCACTCTGTACACACTTCTATTACACGTTATACCGTTCTAACAAATCGTAGTTTAAATCTATACTTACTCCTGAAAACTTAATTCTACAGTTATATATGAAAGTTAGCGTGCGTACTATTCAATTTGGCACAAGAGGAAGGTCAAGAAATGAAATAACTCATATTTTCGTTTCATTAAATTTATTCATATTAATTGCGATAGTACAGTAAAGAAAAACTTATGAAATACTTATTTAAGACTTCTATATAACATAAAAAATCTGATTTTATTTGCATAGTGTGAGATTATAACTTTATTAGTTTGTGCCCCCATGCCAATGTGGAAATTTTGACACTTTTAATAAACCTTTTGTCATCTTTATTGCATAAAGCAACTTTATTTACCGTCTGCGTAAAAATTTCATGCTTTATTGATTTGAACAATGCCTGTTTTCTGCGTACAATCTGGCTAGTAAGAAGGACATTATTGTAATCTGAAACTGTAAGGTCTTTAACAACAGATTTTTTCACTCCTTTTGCTTTTTTGATGGTATATTTATTATCCGTTGTAATGCAGTATAACTTAGACCTTAAACCTATAAAACTAGAAATTATGGATCCACCGAGTTCATCTTTATATAGCACTAGCTGTGCCCCGCGGTGTTACCCGCTCATCCCACGGGAACACTAAATTTATTCGGGATGAAAAGTATCCTATGTCCTTTCCCGGGATTTAAACTATCTATATACCAAATTTCATCTAAATCGGTTCAGCGGTTTTAGCGTGAAGAGGTAACAGACAGACAGACAGACAGACAGACAGACAGACACACTTTCGCATTTATAATATTAGTATGGATTGACGTACCTCAATGTTATATAGCCCAGGATTTTTTTTATTCTTCAGAGGTATATTAAATGGATTATTTAATTCTAAATTACTTGTATCAAAATATTGTATAAATCGTAACTTCAAGTCTTTATAAAAATCGTATTTATCGTAGGTATATACAAATGAATCAGTGTCCGTATATTGAAGAGTTACACGATCGGAATAATACGATTTAATAACCGAGTAATGAAATTCGTACATATGACTTAGATAATTCCAGTACAGTAAACCCAATGTAAATCGGTTTGTTAAGTTCTACAATCTCAGGTTTCATTTGAATTGCATCTAAATCCTCTGATAAAATTTATACACGACAAAAATTTGGTTTATTTATTAAATTACTTGCACCAATTCTCTTTTTCGATATATTATCTTTATCAGCCCAAACATTTACGAATTTTACATTAACCCTTTTTTCAGTATCTTCTAATGTTTTCCCGAACACGCTATTATTTAGTAATTTGAAAAAGTTGTTCAAATTGAGATACTGCTTTTTTTCTTAATTCAGTGTTTAAATCAATATACTGCTTAAGGAATGGAATTTGTCTCAACTTGATAGCACGATGAATTTTTTTAAGTTTAAGACCATGACTCAAGCATGTTTTAAGGTAAACATAATGTATAACATAATTATATTTATCATATAAGTTTGGTACCAGTTTTTCCATTTTTCCTCCAGGTGGAACCATTTTTTCTGCACAAAATGGTATGTCGTTATGGTTATTATGAAGGTTATCTGGGTATTCTAAATCTACGGTCTGCCGTCTGCTAACGTAAACTAAATGTTTACAAATGAAGCGAAAATTGAAAAATTTAATGATTCGGACAGGATTCGAACCTGCGTTTCCAACGGCTTTCCGGGCCAACACTGGCGTCCTCCCAATTGGACCACCGAATCAGATTATCAGAGCCATTGAATTTTTCAACCAGTTGCTTCGACATGCCTTAGGGTGGCATCGTAGCGCCATCTACCGTAATGGCGCTGCTGCTGACATTTATTTTATTTTATTTATTTTGTAATATTTTTCTTGGACATACATCGTCATTTTACTAACATAGATTACTATTAAGTTAAAATGTTTACTAACACTTTGTATGGATCTCGTTATCTGAAATAAATGTCTTATTATTATTATTACCTATTTCGTATATTCATTTAATTTCTTAGGTTAAGTTTTTTACAATAAATTTATATAAAAAGTAAAATACAACAAAGTAATTACAAAATATAAATACATTATAAAAAGGCGGGGGCCCAGGCTACCGGTGGATAGGGCTGCAGAGAGAGGAACCTCCTGACGATGCGCGCCGTGTCCAGGAGTACCGCCTATTATTATTATTATTATTTGCACGCAGATTTCGCCCTATAAACGGAGGTTTTCCGAGCGAGTGAGGTGAAAATGAGTTTTCCACCGGCGGCCGAGGGTTAGCTCAGTTTCAGTGGCTCCGAGATACAATATGGCTTCCAATTCGTAAAACTTATTGTACTGAGCATGTGACGGAGCTTCAATCTTATTTCAGCAATACATTTCTCGTCTTAATTTGTATCTGACATAACATAATAGGGATTTTTAACCGAAATAAACGAATTTTCACGAATTTTCAAGGATAGTTTGAATATCCTTATAAGCAATTTTTTACGCACTTTGCGGACGATTTTGGGGTTGAGCTAATTTGTTTTGTTTCTAATATTTTGTCATATAGAACAGCACATAATATTAAAACCTTGTATATGGATATGGAAAGTCCTTATTTTAAACCAGAAAATAACCCATCTTTCTCAGTCGAGTAATTAGGACCGCCAAAGCGGCTACAAATGTAATCCCGGCCCCAAGAGTGAAGATGAAATAAGAAAGAGCAAAACGGATTTACGGACTCTTGTTAGTGAAGAGCCTATACTGCGGTGACCACGGGTTGAGGCCTTGAAAGATTTCCCTTGTTTACTTTTTAGTCGTAATCTTAGAGTCAAGATTAAATAAAGAATGAATGAACATTTCTGAAACCTTATTACAAGAAGAAAGTTGCAGATTTCTCTGTGGATTAAATAAAAAAAAATCGGCCAAGAGCATGTCGGGCCACGCTCAGTGTAGGGTTCCGTAGTTGCTCATCCTTCACAATAAACTGAAATTTAAAGAAAAAATATGAAATTTGGCGATAACTCAAAAACGGCTGGACCGTTTTTGTTCAATATAGTTTTTATTGAAAGTACTTATAAGGCCTCATTAACATAAATGTTTCCAAAATACCGTTCTGTCGGCGTTATACATACACATACTCATACCAAATTTCAGCTTTCTAGTACTAATGATCACGGAGCTAAGCCGCGGACGGACGGACAGACAGACAGACGGACGGACGGACAGACGGACATGGCGAAACTATAAGGGTTCCTAGTTGACTACGGAACCCTAAAAAAAGATGTAATAGTACATTACTGCATAAGCCGGGGAAGAAGGGCTTGCCGGGTAAATAGGTCTAGGTATAGACGGATAGTGATACGAAGCCGGCAAGCCCTTTTCACGGCTAGGTATGTGTAGTGCTTTTTTCAAACATATGCAATGAAATAAAAAAATACACCACTCAAAAATAATATAATTCAGCTGTTCATGAACACAGACGCCTTCAATTTTATATGAAATTCCTTTACTGTTTACTCGAGTTCCCCGAAACGTCACACTTCGAAGCCTATTATAACGCATGTTACGACAACATTTCATTGCTGTACACAGTACAGTGCGTGAGCTGACAGAATGCGATGCGAGTTTTATACCTGTCTCGCTCAATCTTACGCGATCCAGATGAAAACCTCTCAGTTTTCACCCGAACCCGAGTCTCAACACAATCTGAAAGGTCACGGATTGTACAGGCTTGACTTGGGACGGTTCGAGTAAAGCGATTTTGATATGAAGTCTAGACTAGAATATCTATAAAACTCCGTTGCTCTTTAAGTACCAAGCTCGTGCAGGGGCGGGTTTTTTTGTATATATATCGTAAGTCTTTAGTGTAAGTGAATTTTTGACGCAAGATAATGTCTCGAACGCAATTCTGATAATTGTATTTGTATAAGGAAAACGTAAACGGGATCAAAATGTTCTGTTGCTTTGACAACTTACACTATAGATTCTGATAGGTACAATAGTCGCATGTTACATATTTGTATTTTTTGCTTTCTCTTGTTTCATCGAATTTTCATTTCATCGAATGCATTTTTTTAAACCATATTTTATTTTGGAATATTATAACACAAACCTCACCTAACTTAACGTAATCTAAAATATTATGACGTGATAAATAAATGAAAAAGAAAAAGAATGATTTCTTTCTCTTAAGGCATCTATCATTCTCATACACACATACTCGTCAAGAAGTGACGAATGCTTTGCGATTTACTCTTATTTATGTCTTCTTATAAACGCAGCCATCTTTGACCCGCAGGACATAGGGTATCATAGTATACTTTTTTGGACCAAATTCTCATCCAAAATTCTTGGTCATCCTACTCAACGACTTTTTTATCATTTCTCGGTGAGAAAAAATGACTCCCATCATTTATTTCGTTGAAATCAAAGTGATATCCGATTAAGTTAGCCTGTCCTTTTCATCTCTATTTTCCTGATGCTATTTCACTTCTTTCCTATTACTTGAGCGAAATAGACATAAAACATTTGGAAAACGTATTATTTTACTAATGTTCCTTATGTCATTAAGTTGTTGATGTCATGTCTACATAAAATAATGATAACTGTGAAATAGATTTTAAGAAATAACTGAATTTTAATCCTTGGAGGATCTAATCTAAAAATGTTCTCTCTTTGTGTGTTTGTTGTTATCCTTATTCACAGTAAGGTTAATTGTTTTTAGAAATAAATTGTAAAGTTATTTTCATTCGTATTGAGAATATGAATATATTTGGGTTTGCTTAATGTACTTATTCAGATTTGAAGTTTTCGTTTGGCTCACATTACTCGTACTTTAAGTCGCTAAAGTCGGGTTACTCTGGCGTGTGGTCTATAGGAACGCTGAACAATTTCAAGTAACTACTTTATAACCGACTTCAAAAAAGGAGGTTCTTAGTTCGGCGGGATGTTTGTTGTTTACGTGAGTACATATAGTTCAAGAAAATTTGATTGAAATGTATGGAAAATTTGGCAAAATTAAAGGACAACTTTTATCTATCAGGATACGTAGGTTATAGAGCCAAGTTTAATTTTATCTACTCTCCCCCCCCCCCTCCCCCTCAGGGGTGAGCTTCACCTCCCCGCGCCCTCGAATGTGTCCCGGAGAACCGTGTACGATACATAGGAACGAAATAGTCCTGAATAAATTTACTATAAACCTTTCATACATACAAAAGCGATATCACTTATAGAATCAGCGCAATCTGTTATCAAATACTAACGTTTTTTTCCGATTACTCGAAGGCATATATATCAGGACCGATTTGGAAAAGTATTGTTTGATTGAAAGGTTTAAGTACTTGCTTGTAGTTAAATATAAATAATAACATGAAATAAAAATTAAAAAGAAATCCGACACAAAGTAATTATGTGACCATCATTCAAAGAGTGATATAAAAATGCTACTAAAACTGAACATAACTACAAAATTTGGAATTCTTAGCTTCAATATTGGCCGAGAACTGGTCAATTCTCGTCACTTATTTTAACTAAAGCTGAATATACTTGAAAACTAGTACTATTTCCACCAAATATAGCTAAAAACCATCTCGACGGACAAGTCTTTCGATTTAAAAAAGAACTGCACTCAAATTGTTCCATCCGTTTGGGGGCTATGATAAAATAAATAAATATTAAGGGACAATCATACACAAATCGACCTAGTCCCAAACTAAGCAAAGCTTGTACTATGGGTACTAAGACGACGATATACATAATATATAAATACATATATAGATAACATCCATGACCCAAGAACAAATATTTTGCACAAATATTTGCCCCGGCCGGGATTCGAACCCGGGACCGCCGACTCAGTAGGCAGGTGTCTACCAACCGAGCCAAACGCGTCGTCAAACCGTATGATGCCACAGATAGACATACAGAGACGCAAATACACATAGACACACATTTTAAACTTATAGCACCCCTCTTTTTTCGTCGGGGTTTAAAACAATGTCAGCCAGATTAGTCTCATCTCAAATGAAGTTCTAGAAGGCCTGTGTTATGGGTTCTAGACGACGATACTCACTTTGCAACAAATATATTGGAACATGCCTAAATAATATAAAAATCGTGTATGTAATTATCGTGATAAAGTCTTTAGTGATAAAGTTTTCGTGATTAAGTTGTAGTGATATAATCTTTTCGTGATAAAGTCTATTCGTTATAAAGTCGTTCGTAAAAAAGTTTTCGTGAAAAAGTTTTTCGTGATTAAGTACTGACGCGAATATAGCTTGTATCTTGGATGCTCTCCTAACGATTAATTTTCTACTCTGCATCCACTTGAAGCATCTCTGTTTGGCCGTGTGGTTGACTGGTAGAGAATGCCATTAGGCATTAAGTTCGCCATTTCTACTGACTTTTGTTTAGTGCAATAAAGTTTAATTAAATAAATAAATAAATATAGCCCACGACCAAAGTCGCATTTTACACAAATACTACTTTGATATTGAAGGAGTCTTTAATATCAAAGTATATACCTAGTAGTAATAATGGTTTTTATTTGTCAGGTATAAAGCAAATGAACTCGGTCAAGAAAAAATATTCTGACTATTTTCATCAAACATCTTGTTCCTTGCACCACCCGCTAAGCTAAAGTCGAAAATTGTTCGGTAAAAGCTCACTCTAAAGGAGCTTTTCCTTTGCCCGTTGCCTCTCTGAACTTAATCCTTGCCTGAAATTTATTTCAGACTCAATTAGGGAACTTCCGGTGAAAACGAAAGAAAACTAATGTTTTGTTCTTAATTTTAAACTAGCTCAGAACTTTACGCATCAAATTTAATTGGTGCAATTAAAAACTTAGCCTTAGTTCTGCAGTTCGGGGTAATTAGGTTATAGATATTTTAAGATTCCTTTTTCTACGCTTTTCCTTGATGCGTTTACTTAGCAGCCTTCTAAATATTACAATGAAACGTAACCTGTAGGTATTTTAATTGATTTAATGTACCTAAATAAAAATCACTTATGCCAACCAATAAATACATTGATGTTCTCGTAAGAGATACACTTACAGCGCGTGCACGCAAAACACATAATTTTTGTTTACATTAATAATGTACTGCCAGTGAACTGTCTATAATGTTATTTTAGTACAGATTACGCACAAATTCTTTCATGTAATATTGTAAAATAATATGGAATTTTTATTTTTTGAAAACATATATTCACATTCTTCGTTTACTTTTCTTATGAATAGTACAAATAAAATATTTATTTAGTGACCAGAAAGCGCAACTTCGACCGCAACACCCTCTTTTCTTCAGCTTAGTCGGATTAAAGTGTTCTATAACATAACCATCTTGGTCCAGCTATCCATGAACTAAAATTGTTAAAAAAATTAATCAATTTTGGTACTAGCCATGTACAAAAACAATTTAGAATACTTCTAGCCTACTTTTGTAAAACTGTAAAATAAATAAATAAATATTAAGGGACAATCTTACACAAATCAACCTAGTCCCAAACTAAGCAAAGCTTGAACTATCGGTACTATAGACGATGGGTTCAGAGTTCCGATTCGATAGACACAAAAACACTGCCGCAAAAACCCTGTACAAAAAGTCAAAGTCAAAATATTATTTATTCAAGTAGGCCTAGCTACAAGCACTTTTGAATCGTCAGTTACAGAGAGCAGAGTAATTTATTGATAGAATTATATTCCTAAAAATAAAATAAAAAACAACATTATAGAAATAAAAGAATAATCCCAAAAAGGATCGTCAACAAAATCGTTTGATAAAGATGTGAAGGCATATGATAATGAAAATAAGTTCTAGTTGATTAAAATAGTATTTCATGCAATCGATGCACTATGGAGGTTCTTAAAGTCGAGTACCGCGTTTAGGTCACGAGGCTTGCCGAGTGGCCAATGTAAGGTACGAGACTTTAAGACCTAATTGTGTAACTATTGCTTACAATACTTTTTATACGAGCAAAACGCAGAAAAAAAATGTTTACTTTAATCGTCATTCTCCAATATGATTTTTTATTTTTGATGTAACCTTTTTCATTCAACTAAAACTGACCTATTAAAAAAAACATGATCGCGATGACCATGGCGGGTGCCTTGTGATTGGTGAATTTTTTTGACAAGTAAATTCAAACGACCAGTGAGCACATAGATTATAATAGACCATAGATAGGGCGTTGATGACGTCACAGCGTACGGAGCATAAACTTCAAGAGGGGCTGTATCGGTCAAATGCGGCTATAAATGTCAAATTATTATGCTACCACATTAAGTAAACGAGTAAGCATGCGATGATGACAACCCTGACCATCCTTTTCATCTTAGTCGCATTATAACGTCTTTTTTTGGCGAAAAATAAACATGATTAATATTTGTGTTTTTAAATGAAAAAAAAGTGTGAAAGTGCGTGCAAAACTTAGAAAATGTCGTGCATTGTGCGCGGATGCAATTCGCATTCTGGGAGAGAAGAAAACTTGGGTGAAAATATAAGTTTTCATTAGTAAGTAATTCAGTATTGTTTTTTCTGCAAATGCATCAGAAATCATGTTAATATTAAAAATATAAGCTTAGAAATAGGATTATTATTGCACGCAAATGATATCTAACTATGCTACAATTAAACTAAACATAGAAATAAGTAGTGAAAAATAAACAATTATGTTAATTTCTGTCGTGAGGTTACTAGTGACGTAGAAAAAGTTATCGATACTTTGCGATTCTGTGAATCAAGGTTACTTTGGTCAGGTGTATAATATTTAAAAATGTCAATGACGTTTTGGTGGACAATGTTGATAGCTTATTTTTTTCGTGGATAGGCCGAAGACGACAACTCTCTGAGCATAGTTGTAGATTTCGGTTATTTTATGTATTTTGTTATATTTGTTTACGTACATACAGAAGATTAAATTCAAATAAATATTTTAGTGTGTCCACGACGCAAAGCTCTCTAGATATCTTTATTAATTTTCATCTGTTAGAAATATGAAATGTTATCAATCGTATGTTTAATCAGCAAGGTGAGAGAAGGGAAAACTGTCAAATAAATGTATTATAAATTTATAACAATTTCAATGGTTTTTTGGTTCATTCCGTTAGTTTGCATAATAATTTTCTAATAACCACAGTCTAGTTCCATCGCACAGTCTTCTACAAACCCCGTTTTTGTCTCACGCCGATTTTTTTCAAAAATACGATACACATTACCACTACAAATATCAGACTAAAACTCCCACATCGATAGGTCCTGTAGTTTTATTTTGTTTAATCATCTAAGTTTGCTCATATCCGTGTCATGAAATTTACATTTCCTTTTATTGCTTAAGAACAGGTCTACTTACAAAAATTTTGATCAAGTCACATGAACCTGCGTATGATTCCCTACCGATTGCATTTTTTTCGAACTCGTACTGTGATTTTCGGAGATAATATTGATTTTAGACTTTTCTGTTTTAATTTTTTTTATTTCATATTTACCCCGTATTAGGCGGAGATATTTTAGTACACGATAGCTCAAATGTTCCTATATGAGCAATATTAAAATCACGATCTAATTCCGTGGAAGTCAGAAGATAGAAATGATTGAAAAAAATAGTCAGGGTTGCCACTTTATATATCCGGGAAATCCGGATATGAATAATTTTTGGGATATAAAATGTTTCATTTAATAGAAGTATATTTGCAACGAAATTATGTTTATCAATAACCGGGAGGTTTTTATAATCAAAATTGAAATGTAAGATAATGGATTATATAGGTAATAATAATGTTACGAGCATAGGGTTCGTAATAGATAGAAAACGCACTAATTAATCCACTAATTAAAGCATACACTTTATTACAAAATAACACACTCAAAATTCACACAAACTGTAACTAAAAATGTGAAACGCACTAATCACTTGAAGCATTTCATCGAAACATAGCAACGAAACTAAATATCGGGAACCGGATATATTTTCACCCAAAGTGACAGCCCTAGCTACAAAAAAGCCGGATGTAACTTCGATAATTTATATCTTCTGACTTCCACGGAATTAGATCGTGATTTTAATATTGCTCATAAAGGAACATTTGAGCTATCGTGTACTAAAATATCTCCGCCTAATACGGGGTAGGTAAGTATGAAATAAAAAAATTAAAACAGAAAAGTCTAAAAACAATATTATCTCCGAAAGTAATCACAGTACGAGTTCGAAAAAAAATGCAAACGGTAGGGAATCTCATACGCAAGTTCATGTGGCTTAATCAAATTTTTTGTAAGTAGACCTTTTCTTGAGCAATAAAATGAAATGTAAATTTCTTGACCCATATATGAGCAACATTGATGATTATTTAAAAAAAACTATAGGACCTATCGATGTGGGAGTTTTAGTCTGATGTTCGTAATGGTAATATGTATCGTGTAATATGTATGTTTTGAAAAAAAATGGCGTGAGACAAAAACGGGGTTTGTAAAAGACTGTGCATCGTGAGACGTAACCAAAATACTAAATTTCAGCTCGATCGGTGCCCAGAAGTCAATTTTAATCTACATTTCCTTTTTACACTCACACGATCAGACAAAAAAAAACATTTGCCTAAAAACCTACAGAGTTCGCCAGCCGTGCAGTGCATAATTATAAATAGGTACTTTTCGTCCATTAAGAATATGGGTGAATGTCGAAGGAATTATTTGTATTGTATGATAACGTCGTATCTGTTATTAAGTAATCAGTGCTTTGACTTGGCTTTTTATTGAATCTTCAGCCAAAACAGCAGTAAAGTGGCTTAGAATCCTTTTCAAAGTGAGACTCAATTTTATCGCAATACTTAATCTTGCAATTTTTTATAACGCTCTGTTGGCGGTACTCCTGGACACGGCGCGCATCGTCAGGAGGTTCCTCTCTCTGCAGCCCTAACCACCGGTAGCCTGGGCCCCTCCCCGCTCCCGGCGGCACCCTAGGTTAAGTTTTTTTATAATGTATTAATATTTTGTAATAAATTTGTTGTGTATTTTACTTATTATATAAATTTATTGTTATACTTATTATAAAAATACTTAACCTAAGATATTTAATGGATATACGATCTATCTATATAAGTGAAACCAAAGCTACAGACATAAAATTCACTTAAAAAATCCGTGTCAATGTTTTTTTTTCATATAAATTTCAATATAGATCCTTAAATTTAAAGACTTTATTTTTTGGAACTAAGCATTAAATCAATCCAAGTTAAAGACGTTTATTTTTTTAATAAGTTAATAAAGTTATCAACTTAATAACTTTATCAACTATATAATTGTAGTTTTATCGATATCGTACCGATATCGATAAATGTATTCGGGCCTCACTACAACGAAAAATTTGACACATGGGCTTGTACATTTTTTTAAAAGACGTAACTGACAAATATACTGTCATCTCGTTTTTTCTTGCAGGAACTTGACGTGCTTTACAGAGATAGCAATATTGTCGTAGGTTTCTACTAAGTAACACGCTCTCTATTAACTATTCCTTACTCTAAGAGTGAGCATCAAATAAGCTTGTTCTGTTTTTGAAATTATTAAAGTTGTGTAGAGAGTGTCTTATGAATATTAAAGTTCTATAGAGGGTACCATAGAGTATAGAATTTTGTTACAGGATTAAAAAGTGCGTTATTGTGATTTTGTCTGTGAAATTATAATTGACAGACTAAAGTCTGCGAGTATAAAAAAATCATTAAGAGCTTCGATCTTGTCGGTGAAGTAATCGGCATTTTTTTTTTTTTTTTTTTTTTTTTTTTTTTTTTTTTTTTTTTTTTTTTTTTATGTCATAGGGGGCAAACGAGCAAACGTATCGCCTGATGGAAAGCGACTTCCGTCGCCCATAAACACCTGCAACACCAGAGGAGTCACAAGTGTTTGCCTACCCGGAGGACGAAGATAGAATGCCTCTATGCTAGTAATTTCACCGGCTATCTTACCCCCACACCGGAACACAACAATGCGAACATTGCTGTTTGGCGGTGGGTTAGTAGGCAAGACGGTAGTAACAATCCAGACGGACCCTGCACGAGGCCCTACTACTCCAAGTACTCTCCTTACAGCTGTGTAAGGGCTGTATACAGCCTGTGTGCTATTTGCCTCCTGATACAACAAAATACCTACTTTCTCCTTTGCTTGATTAATATAAGTTAATATTGTTCCTCTGCCACTTCTTTTTACAAGGAAAGCATGTAGCAACTGGTGTCTTATCATCTGTCCTCTTCTATTTTGTATAGTTTTGATGATGATGATGAGCTGGCTGATAGACGATTAATGTTAGTGCGAATAGAATGAAATAAGGAATGTGTTAGAATTGACGTATGGCTGACAGACGATTGAATGATTTAGCTGAGGACGGACGAACTTTGTAATAAAGATGTATATGTCGGCAGCCGATCGTAAAATCCGGCAGATCATGAAATTCCTAGGCATATCGTGAAACGCTGCCATTTCATGATTTGGATAAATGACATCCGCCATATCGTTCAAGACATAACGTTTAACGATTTGCCCAATGACGTTTAGGCAGATCATGAAATTCCTAGGCATACCATGAAAGGCCGCCATTTCATGATCTGCCTAAGTAACACCCACCAGTGACGTTTAGGCAGATCGTGGCCGACGTCCAGGGTTTCCTGTCTTGTGTCTTGCTTGATCTTTAATAAGATGTACAACAGGATCCCATCAAGCTGGTGGTAATGACAAACCGTCTTCTCTATTGAAATTAGGATATCTTTAGCAAAATCATAAAATGGCGGCGTTTCACGATATGCCTAGGAATTTCGTGATCTGGCGGATTATACGATCGGCCGCCGACATATATATTGTACCTAAATAAACGACGTGACATCTAGTCGTTTTCCCTGCCTCGTTCCCACAGTCATCTATTTTTTTTTACCATACGCAATACCTCCTCATTGATTTTCTTTTCGGTCCAGCTAATCCTTCCCATTCTCCTCCACTCCAACACCACATTTCAAACGCTTGCAGCCTTTCTATTCTGTCATCATCCTCCTAGCCTTTGTCCCCTATCTTTGTAGAGAATGAATTCTCAATCGGGGTCGGCTACCTAAATCCCAAGATGTGGCGTAGGCACTAGTTTTTACGCAAGCGACTGCCATCTGACCTTCCAACCCAGAGGGGAAACTAGGCCCTAATGGGCTTGTGGTTTCCTCACGATGTTTTCCTTCACCGAAAAGCGAGTGGTAAATATCAAATGACATTCCGTACATAAGTTCCGAAAAACTCATTGGTACGGGCCGGGTTCGAACCCGCGACCTCGGGATTGAAAGTCGCATGCCCTAACCACTAGGCTACCACCGCTCCCCAGCCTTTCTATTCTGTATCCGTTTAAAAAAATGATTACACGCTTATTTATAATTCACTCGCCTTGTTAAGTTAGTTGGATTCCAAACAAAACTCGGGCCCAACTCGATAGTGTGCAAAATGTGTTCTTGCGTTAACTTCGGCTTTAGTCAAAGTTTCAGCGGACAAAGTCGGGAGAAAAAGTTAGTCGCATACACGTCCGCGCGAGTTAGTTACAATGCTGTTAGCAGTTTGCATAGTCCGTGATCCGGGGTTCAAATTGTATGGCGTCATCAAATAGGTATTTGTCAGTGTTGAGCGGATAAGGATCCGTTCAAAAATGCAGATTGTTTTAGAATTTTACAACAGGGCTATTGGGATTTATTGGTTTATATCTGAAAACTACAGTTTGAATTTTTCATTGATAATTTTTGTTTCAAAAACCAGTTGAATTGACAAAATTCACGCAGAAAACTTTTTTTTAGGGTTCCGTACTCAAAAGGTAAAAAACGGGACACTTCTACTGAGACTGCGCTGTCAGTCTGCGCGTCTGTCTGTCTGTCTGTCTGGCTGTCTGTCCGTCTGTCACCAGGCTGTATCTCATGACTAAATTTGTCCTAATATGAAAAAAATAATGTTTAAAATGTATAGGCCTCTTAAAAGGTGTTCGAACCAGGCCGTAGCCGAGAAAAAATCTTAAATTAGTGCTCCTATATCAATACCAATAGTAGTTCTATTGTCCTTTACAGCGTATATAATCCGTTTAAAAAAAAAAATTACATTAGTAATTATGGCGTAAACCTAATGGCAGAGCCCGGAATTATCGCGACAAAACAAAAGACTATCGCAATCTAGCTAGAAACAAATTGATAAAATTGTAATTGGCATGAATTTCAAGTTTTAAACTCGATATCCATAAAAATGTTTCATGCGACATCTTTTGTTTTGCCGCTAATTTTTAGAAAGAGTAATACTAAAACATTGAAATGTATGCCATCTGTGTACCCAGGGGCACACTACGACAACTTTAATTGGAGAAACTCTCGAGCGTCATGTTCAAGTTAAATAAAGCTACCAAGAATAGATTCTCGTTACGAGTAACTAAAATATATGGCGCTAGTGTCTAGGTCATTTGCTAAAATGAGTAAAACGTCGCATTTTCATGCTGACCGAGAAAAATATACGAGTCAAGTGACTGAAGTCTAAGAAACATCTGTATCTTCAATATACCAGCTGAGCTAGATGGCGTTGGCGTGGTAATATTTCTCATAAATTGTAAGTATTTAGAATGACCGAAGATTGTAATGGTGCTATCTAATGTTTTGTAGACTGATACTGTACTTATAATTCTGAGACTGATACTTGCTCGTTGATTACAACTCCGAACCCTATGCTCTCCAAGTTTTTTTAGAAACATTCAAAATAAATAGATATGGAACTAATTCTTGTTGCTAGTTGGTACACTAGATGGCGCTAGTGGGCTCGTTTAATTAAGAGATTACAGAATTTTTATTACAATAATATATCTGCACCAGTCTTCAAGTAAGTGTGTATTGGCGAATGGGAATATTCCCCATATAAAGCCCATGGTCCTTTTATCGTTGACTTTCAGTCAATATATAAACTAGATAGTATTTGTCGAAGGAATAAAACATGTGGAATTGGATAAGGGGCGTAAAAAACAACGAAGGAATCATAAAATGAAAGGTTTTTTTTCAAAATCTATGGCCTAGAAAATTTTTGAGGAATGAGAAATAAATAAAGCGGTTTTGAGATATTTTTTATTCAAATGTGAAAGTAAAGATAAATAAAAGTAGGTATCAATCAAACAACACGTTCATGGAATTAAAAATATTTTTATACAATAAAAAAAAGCGTATAGTAAGGTTCTTTTTTAACTTAGAATACACCAATTACATTTTCTTATTTATTATTATATACGGGGTGTAACGGAACAGGGGACTTTCCTTCAAATGAGGCATTGTTTAACCTTAGAACATTATTTTCTCTCGAAATATATTTTTTTTACCTGTCACTTAAAGGTATTTCGTCCCTATTTGCAATATGAAATATCCGTGTCCTCCGAAATTTTGAAATCTAAACAACAAGTGTAGAAGCAGTAGGGTTGGACAAATGTAAAATAAGAAACTTGATAGTTTTCTTTTTTTATTATTACAAACTTTGCAGGTCGATTAGATCGCCATCAAATACATTCAGATTACAAATATCTAATCTGAATAACTATTTGTTGATTCAACAAATACCTTTTTTTCATGTAGGTTTTTTTTCACTGAATCTTATTGACAATTTCAATATTTATTTTATGAATGTAAAGATACAGTATAGTGAACCTATTCTGACAAATTTTTAGTCTGGTTTACCTTTTTCTTTTAAGTCTAATTTTTAGTCTGGTTTACTCTTTCTCGCCGACGATTTAAGAACGATTAACATTCACTGCCAGCAACGCATATATGCGTTCACTTTCATACAAGTTTGTTCCTAGGCCACGCTCCCTGGCAGGGAATGTTACATTATGAACTAGGTCTGCAATCTGCATTCCAGTCCTAATAAAAAAAACTATTATTTTAAATAGTACTACCTACATAAATCGGGTGTTTGCCTCTACCTGCTATTTTACCTTCATCTTTATACCTACCTGTTTATTTGAGTAGTGTAGTGTAGAATACTGAGTATATTGTATTTTATTGTACTTTTCTCCTTCCGAGATCCTTTGAACCCACCCTTTCAAGCATCACCCAAAATTATTCCATTTCTATAGAATTAGTTATCGGTTGTCTGCTTTCAGAAAATAGGTTACTATACTTTAAGTTATTACGTACCTTAAAATACACAAATACAAATCCTAATATTAACACACACAGAAGTGCCGCAAGACATGTAGCTATGAAATATAATGCGGATTTGAAGTCAGTGGAACTCGAATCTCCTGCAGCCGCCGACTGTGCTTCAAAACGATTATTACCAACGTTATGTGATTTCCAATCATCAAACATACTTTTAAATTCATTTTTCAATGATGCTTTTTCTTTAGCTAACATATCACTAATAGATTTCTCGATATCGGCGTTATTCACTCTTGAGTCATTAGTTTTAAGAGTATTAGGGTCGATAGAAACAGAATTACGTACTTTGATATATTCTTGAATGTTTTCCAAAACTCGGTTAGTGCTATTATTAATGTTCATAAGTTTTTCGAGGAATGCATTGTTTTTAGTTTCACTTTTATTAAAAACATTAAGGAATTTGTCGATTGAATTTGACACATTCTTGAATCCGATGGAGTCGAGATCTATTTTGGTTTCATTGCGGTTTAGAAATCTTTCTACTGTAACCCTAAACTCTTCGAGAGTGCTAGATAGTGATGCGGTAAGTGCTGTGTCATTGCCATGATAATTACTTAAATCGCCAATTTTAGTACTACTTTTACATGATAATCCACCTACATTCTCTTTATCATAAATTTCATTTTTTGCTTTTATGGACATCGTCATATTATTATTCTTTTTTGATTTAGTCAAACTATCGCATGGTAAAAGGTTTCCTCCTACGTAAAGGCTTTCGATATTTTGTTTTTCAAACTCTACGAAATCTAAGTTTTCTATTAGGTTATTATCAAGATAAACAGTTGTCACGTGAGGTGCATTGTGGAATATGTTAGCACTAAAACTATGCAAAGTATTAGTAGACAAATCTAGAATTTTCAAATTCACCAACCCATCAAATACGCCAAACTGCAGCGATGACAAGAAATTGTTGCTTAAATCTAAATGACTTAGATCTTCAGCATCACTGAAAGTCCCAGGTTGAATACTGGAGAGCCTGTTATAGCTCAGATCTACCCATGACAGTTGCCGTAACTTCTGAAACGCTGTTTTGTCAATCGACCTAATTTGATTTGAAGTCAGTTTCAACCTTTCAAGAGATTTAACTTGGTATATTTGGACTAAGTTAAGGTCAGTTATATCACAGAACGATAAGTCCAGACCAGCTATTGAAGTGTTTTCTATGTCCCTAAAATTAAATCCTGCGGTGACGTTATTAAGTAGAACAACAGCAAGTGACGGCAAGCTCGAAAATATTGATGCATTGAATACCATGTCTTTGTTAACAGATAAATCTAACTTCAAGAGGCTTTTTAAGCCATGGAAAGCCTGATTTTCAATTCTGTGAATATTATTGCCTTCTATAGCCAACACGCGCAAATCTGTTAATCCCGAAAAAGTTTTATCGGTTACATATTGAAGTTTATTGAACTGTAAATATATTTTTTTGATTAGTTTGATGTGTGCGTTGTTAATAGAAAATATTTCTATTTGGTTGTGTGATAGGTCAAGAATTTCTATTGATCCAGTTCCATTGAAGACGTTCACTTCTAGAACTTTTAAATTACTATGTGATGAATTAAATGTTTTCAATGATTCCATTCCATTAAATGCGTTGCTTTGAATAGTGCTAATTTTAGTGTTAGTCAAATCTAGTTCGGTGCATAGAACAAGTCCACTGAATAATTGCGGCGGGATTACCGTTAAAAGGGGATTGTTATTTAAAATCAATGACTTTAGTTCGCCTAAATCTTCAAAAGAAAGCGTTTCAATGTCATCAATAGCGTTGTTAGACAAATCAATTATTGTCAAGAATGGAAGGGACTTGAATGTATTTTTTGTGATTTTCTTGATATAATTATTACTGATGTAGAAATTTGTAATATTTAAGTCTTCCATGTCAAAGTCTATGCTTTTCAACTGGTTATAACAGAGATCTAGGTCATTTAACATTGTAAGTTTGGTAAATGTTGTATTGTGGATTTTAGATATAGAATTTCTACTGAAATTCAAAGATTGGAATTGACCATCAAATAGATCTGGACCTAGCTCAGTAATATTAGCACAACTCAAGTCAAGTTCATCAACAAGAATTCCTTGAAATGTATGCTGAACCAAGGGCCCCGCTATCGGATTATCATGAATTACAAAATTTTCTATACTCTTTCCTTCGAATGATCCCGGTTCTAATTTCGAAATCTTATTCACAGATATGTCTAATGATTTAAGGTTAGCATTATGCTTAAACATTGGTTTAGTAATTGCATTAATTGAATTATTGCTGAAATCCAATACCTTTAATGCTACCAACTTCTCAAAAGCATTATCGTCAATGCTAGTTAAACTGTTGGAACTTATATTAAGCTTCTCTAACTTTGACATCGTGTTAAAATTACTCGCTTCTATGGACGTCAAATAGTTGTGATCTAGATATAATTCTTGTAGTAAAGTAAATCTCGCAAAATACATACCTAAGTTGGTTATTTCGTTGTCAGAAACGCACAAAGTTTGGAGTTGTGTTATACCTTCAAATGTTAATATGTCAAAGCTTTTGATATTATTGTGCGATAAATTGAGATGGAGTAGTTCTGGAAATTGCCTAAAGTAATTGTTAGGTATGGCTGTTATGGCATTATGACTCAGATCAATATTATCTACTGAACTAAAACCGCTTGTCGATCTGTCGCCCACTTCTAAATCCGCTATTTGGTTATAGGATACATTGAGCAATCGCAAGCTCCTGTGTCTCGAAAATGCATCTAAATTTAAAGATTCTATCGTATTTCTAGAAATATCGATACTTGTTGCCTTTAGCAAATTGAAAATGGCAGCTGGTACTGAATTCATTTTTCCATTAGTAATAGAAAGTGTACGTATGTGGTCGTTCAATTCATTGACTACACCGAAAGGGTCGAACATATCTGTTCCGTCAATGTCTTCTGCGTTGACGTAAAGGATGTAGTCCTCGTCGACTCGAAGTCCTCGATAACCGTAGTTGTAGTCATAGATCTCCCGGCGTCTGCAGGACCAATCACTCACGATGCTGATAGCATTGCCAAAGTCGTTAGTGCAAGTCAATACTCCTTCACAAGGCTTTCGGTCCAAATTGCGTAGTTCGCAGCGCCCGTCTACTTGACTTATTGCCGCAAGTAATATGATCCAGTTTCTTGCATAATCTGAAATGAAAATGGTACTATTATTAACTTTTGCAGAATAGATTGTCTTTGTCACCTTTTCTACACTGTTAATTTTAGGTTCCATATTAGTATAAATGTATCTTTTCATAGAAACTCACATATATTTAACTTTAGATAGGTATATTACTCATATTTTCAAAGAACGCAAACAACAACTCGCTTGATACTGATTGGACTGCGCGTGGGCAGCAAATTTATCATTACCTACTAAATAAGCGCTAATTTTATTTCGAACATGTTAGACATATTGTTGAACAATGGGTACCTAAGTAGCGTGATACAATACATGAATATATTAATTGTTATTTTTGATCCACATGAGATCCAACGGCCCAATATTAAGACATTTTACGCATTTAATTTGAAACATTAATCAAATTACTGTGAGATTCTAATTTCAAAAACATCATGTGTCGGGCCTCGGAGATTAAAACAAAGACTCAAAATGACAATGAGCATGAGATGTAGGGATTCCTTTATATCGATGGAAACCCGGAAAAAGTATTGCGTGGGCTAAGTGATCCTATAGGCTGATTGCAAGATTTTTCTTTAAATTATAGAACTGCCTTCAAAAAAAACTGAAAAATAAATCAAAAATAATCCGTTCATGTACAGATTACATTTGAATCACCTTTTGAAGTCGTTGCCAAACCATTAATTTATCACTATTAACACAGATGGCAAGCATGAAGCCTTTAATTACTGAATAGAATACGAGTATTTTTGTTCGATAAAAAAGTTTACGTGTAGTGTGGCACCGACTTCATAAGGTGATTGAAATCTCTACATGAACGGGTTATTTTGGCTTTTCAATTTATTTTTAAAGGCGGTTTTTCTTATTAGAACAAAACTATCTTTTGCTTATACATACTACACGGTAGATCGTGGAGTCTTGTTTGTATGCATTTTGTGTGAATTATCCCCGAACTCCTAACGGTTGAGGAGTTAATACCTTCCATCATCAACTCAGCATCATGAGATGACGAACTTTAGAAAATATGTGAAAAACAAATTAGTGCCTGTAGCTGTTGCCTTCAATTTCCCTGGGACCCCATCATCAGATACTGACATCGTGATGATGTCATAATACAATACAACTAACGGTTTTAACCTACCTATAACATTTAAAGAATTATCCCCTAATTCCTAATAATTAAGGATTTGTACCTTGATCAGCTCAGCTTAATGATATGATGACTACCAGAAGCAATACCTTATTTTTTTTTATTACATGAAAAACAGTGTTAGTGCTTATAACATTTGAGGGCTGCCCTCGATTTCGCTGGGATTTCATCATCAGATCCCAATTTGGTGGCAATGGTTCAACTCAGGATTATACTATATCAATAAAAAAAAATATGTGAGAATCGGTCTACAATTTTTATTCCATAACAGGGAGATATGAGGATATCGCGAACTAAGCATAGTTTTCTTTTTTATAAATGATGGCGTAAGTAGTTCTGCATTTTAATAATTCAGCACAAATTTGTCTTCTATTTTATTTAAAAAAAAAAAAATCATAAATTGCATTAAAAAAAAGTTGGCGAGTAGAATAACAAAAACAATTTCAGCATCCTTGGTGTATAGTAATAAACAAAAAAAATCTTACCCATTTTTGTTAAAGTTCTTCATAGGACACCAAAGTGCTCAGAAGTTCACAGTGAAACTAAATTGTTTTAATTTATTAGTTATTGTTTTGTTTATCATATGTAGTGTCACTATCAACGGTTTGCTCAACACTAATGTACTGTCTTTATCCCTGTTTATCAGTAATCACTAAAGTATCAGTAACGTACGGTTGGCAAAAAAAACCACAGAGTAGGCAAAAAAATTTTTTTTTTTGCGTATATTTATACATAATTATGTACTCACTTATTCATATTATTGTGCTGAATAAACAACTAAAATTTGTCCAAGGGTATTATCGATCACGTCTATCTGAAAAAAAAACCATTTAAAATAACTAAATGACTTGACCTGACCTGTCAGCGTCCTAAGGACGACGCACGGGATCCAGTTTTAGTTCTGATTGAGTATTGTTTTTTAACCCCCGACGAAAAAAAAGGGGTGTTATAAGTTTAACATGTGTATCTGTGTATCTGTGTATCTGTGTGTCTGTCTGTGGCATCGTAGCGCCCAAGCGGATGGACCAATTTAAGTGCGGTTTTTTTTAATCGAAAGACTTTTCCGTCGAGATGGTTCTTAGCTATGTTTGGTGGAAATAGGACCAGTAGTTTCCAAGATATTCAGCTTTAATTGGAACAAGTGACGAGATATCAGCTAATAATGAAGTCAATAATTCGAAATATTGGCTAAATGTTAAGTTTTATTAGCATTTTTTATATGACTCGCTAATTGAGGGTCTCATGATGACCAGGTATTTGTTAATGGATCTCAGCCAATATTGAAGCTAAGGATTCCAAATTTCGATTAAATGTTAAGTTGGATTAGCATTTTCTATATCACTCAATAAATGAAGGTCTCATGATGACCAGCTAGTTGTTAATGGATCTCAGCCAATATTGTAGCCAAGAATTCCAAATTTTGGATAAATGATAAGTTTTATTAGCATTTTCTATATCACTCAATAAATGGAGGTCACATGATGACCAGCTGGTTGTTAATGGATTTCAGCTAATATTAAAGCCAAGTATTCCAAATTTTAGTGAAATGTTAAGTATTATTAGCATTTTCTATATGACTTACTAAATGAAGGTCTCATGATGACCAGGTAGTTGTTAATGGATCTCAGCCCATATTGAAACTAAGGATTCCAAATTTTGGTTAAATGTTAAGTATTATTAGCATTTTCTGTATCACTCAATAAATGAAGGTCTCATGATGACCAGCTCGTTGTTAATGGATTTCAGGCAATATTGAAGCCAAGGATTCCAAAGTTTTGATTAAATGTTAAGTATTATTAGCATTTTCTATATCACTCAATAAATGAAGGTCTCATGATGACCAGCTAGTTGTGAAAGGATCTAAGTCAAGAATTTCTAATGTTGGTTAAATGTTAAGTTTTATTAGCATAATCAACAGATTAATACATTTTTGACATTACAATAATTTGGTACCTTGGAGCTGAAGACGGCCGTAGCAACTCCTAAACAGCACAAGATAAACCCATGGTGTTTTGGGCTCGTCTGATTGTTCTTGATGAGCAATTAACATTTGTGTAAGAAAGTACAGTCAATAATAAAACAGAGTCTCAAAAAAACTCATTATAATTTCTGTCACAGTACTGGGTCACTATTTTTAAGTTTCGGAATTCTGCTAAAGCTGAATTGTTATAAGGACTATTGAACAGGTTCCTTTGATTGAGGTCACAAATAGCAACACCCTGCAAGATGTTAACGCGACTAAAATGACACGTAAGCTTTAGCAGAAGTACTCTTGCCTAAGTGAATAACAGCTTTTTAGGATTTTGTAGTTTGTGTCAGTCTGTCCACAGCTTAGCTCAGATACATAGTGGTTGAATACATTTTTAAAAACATTTTTTGTGTACCTTATTCCCATCCCATGGTGTGGGGTATCGATGATTACGTTTCTCAAAACTAAGTCAAGTTACCTAGCACCAACTGCAATTTTTATGGAGCTTAGTAAGCCAGAAGCCACCCGTACCTACTATTTGGAACATGTAGAATAGAAACCTGGTTCTGTTTTAGGCCATAAGTAGCAGATTCTTGCGACTCATGCAGTGCATTTAAAGTATATATTTTCATTGTCTTGGCTAATAACTTCGCCATTTTGCCATTATAAGCATTAACTAGTCTGACTTTAACGATGTTTTCCCAGAATGTTCCTTAAGGCTATTGTAATCAAAATATATCCTAACTTCAATCTTAGAGAAGACGGCATTCATTACCACTGGCTTGGGATCCTGTTGTACCTACATATAGTCAAGGATGAAGCTCGACCACTCTTATGGTCTGTGAGCTCGACGAAAGATTGGAAACGCTGGACCTTAAACGGTGTAAAACAAAAATAATGTCAAAAGAAGAAAATTCCGGGACGAAACTTCTGTTTGTTTAAAAAATGTGAAATAAAAATAAAATTTAAAATTTAAAAAACCCCCGACATGACAACCAATAAAAAGAAAGAAATAAAATCTACGAAATATGCCTATACAATGAACAGTAGAAAAAGAATCCAAGCTTCGTTGCGTCGGGGGACCGCTAAGTAAATGAAATGCAATGTACTGAAAATCGTAAAGTGGGAAGCACAAATGCATACATGCAATTTTGCGTTGAAAAATATATTTCATTTCATTTAGGTACTTAGCGGTCCCCCGAACGTAACGAAGCTTGGATTCTTTTTCTACTGTTCATTGTATAGGCATATTTCGTAGATTTTATTTCTTTCTTTTTATTGGTTGTCATGTCGGGGGTTTTTTAAATTTTAAATTTTATTTTTATTTCTAGGTGTAATTTAATATATATTAGTTAGATATAAATTCGTTTTATTTGATATTCATTTATTGTCATTGTATCATTCTTTATTAAAATAAAATAAATTTTAATTCCCCTTTCAACGTTGACGGAAGTTACAAGAAGGAATATTAATTGTCAACATAAAGTGATATGGATGATTTAAATCAAATTTTACACTTTAGATACTGTTATTTACACTTTTATGAAGTGAAAACCTACATTCAACGTAAGGCAAGGTTAGACTATTACCGGGAGAAGACTGCCACAGTCCTATAACTAAACTGGGGACCTATGATGGTTGCGTCTATCTCATGATAAATAAGTGACAAAGATCCATCACGTATTGACAAGATGCGAGTGTGAGTGACAGATGCTTTGTCACTTATTTATCACGTGATAAAAGCAACCATCATAGCCATGTTGGTCTTGTCTCATTAGACAATAAACAATGTCGACGACGCGGTTGGCGCAGTTTGCAAACACCTGCCTACTGAGCCGGCGGTCCCGGGTTCGAATCCCGACCAGGGCAAATATTTGTATGATGAACTCGAATATTTGTTCTTGGGTCGTGGATGTTATCTTTATATGTATTTATATATTACTAGCTGTGCCCCGCGGTGTTACCCGCTCATCCCACGGGAACACTAAATTTATTCGGGATGAAAAGTATCCTATGTCCTTCCCCGGGACTGAAACTATCTATATACCAAATTTCATCTAAATCGGTTCAGCGGTTTAAGCGTGAAGAGGTAACAGACAGACAGACAGACAGACACACTTTCGCATTTATAATATTAGTATGGATGTATATCGTCGTCTAGTACCCATAGTACAAGCTTTGCTTAGTTTGGTCGATTTGTGTGTATGATTGTCCCATAATATTTATTTATTTATTTATTTATTTATGTTAGTCTTACCCCGCCTTACCTTATATTGTTTTAAAATTAAATATCGAAAAAGGTTCTATCTCAACAATTCTTACTAAAAGTTATAATTAAAAATAAATAAATAAATAAATAAATAAATAAATATTAACGGACAATCATACACAAATCGACCTAGTCCCAAACTAAGCAAAGCTTGTACTATGGGTACTAGACGACGATATACATAATATATAAATACAAACATCCATGACCCAAGAACAAATATTTGCCCCGGCCGGGATTCGAACCCGGGACCGTCGACTCAGTAGGCAGGTAATTCTGAACTATTTATTTTATAGGTAGTAAAAAAATAAATATTGAATATTTACATGAATATTTATTTTAACGAATAGTGGCAGTGGGCCGCGAGTCGCGTAGCAGCACGGATAGCGCCCCTGATGAAGAGTTTTATATTAGTTCGAAACATGTCCAGTAGGTACCCCTGTCAATATTAAAAATGTGGCACAAAGGAAGCAGCCGTCTACGGGCCCCCCTGCCGTCCCGCAGCACTTACAATCAAAGGAGGTCATTTCATTGTCGTCAAACTTGGAAATTCTGCTACTCCGCGAGCAAATAACCTGTTTGTCCGAACAGCTTACAGACGCTGTTGCTGCTATAGGACGGTACCAGTCGGCCTTGACGATATGCATGACCAAGGTTGAGACTCTCAGTGATAAACTGACTGCGCTGGAGCGGCAGCCCATCGAGTCCAGTGGCACGCCGATTTCTTCTTTGACTGCTCCTTTGGTGGTACTGTCCAAGCCCAGTGCCAATGAAGCATCCAAACCTGGCGGCTCGAGGCGCAACCGAGTCAGTGAACCCAGCAAAGAGGTGGGTCCAGCCTCAACAATGTACAGGCAAATGATCGAGGCACCCAGTGACGTCCCGCCAATCAAGTTGCCGCCCACGATCACAGGTTCTACCGATGACTGCGATGACTCCGCTAACTCCGCAAACAAATGGAAAGTGCAAGTTTCAAAACACCAAAGACGCCTAACTTCGATGCGCGGCACTGCAGGACCAAGTGTTACGTCTCTCAAAGCTGTCGAGGAGCGACGACACATTCACTTATGGAACATGGTGTCTAACGCTCAGGAAGTCCTTGAATACCTGCAACAACTTTGCGAGAAGAACACATGCACCGTAGAGGAACTGAAATCTAGAGGTAACTACCGGTCTTATAAGCTAGGTGTTCCTGTAGCTTACTTCGATAAGTGCATGTCAGCAGAGGTGTGGCCTGAGAATGCCAGGGTTAAATCGTGGTTATTTCGAAGGCAAAATGAACAAGCAAAAAAATACTCGTGATCCAAAGAACGGCCCTTCAATTAGCATTATCTACCAAAATGTCAGAGGACTCAATACCAAATTGAAACATTTTAAGCAGAACGTTATAACCTGTGATAATGATATTGTTGCTGTAACTGAATCGTGGTTGTCTACATCGGTCGAGGACTCGGAACTTGTGGGAGGTGACTGGAGTGTCATACGCCGTGACCGTGCCACAGGTCGACAAGGAGGTGGTGTACTTGTGGCCGCCCGGCCTGGTATTACCATGGGGCGTCAGTGCGAGTTCGAAACTGCCAATGGCGAAGACTTGTGGACATCCTTCATAATAGATGACTCCGTTTTCTATTTGTGTACCGTATATATACCACCTAATGCCTCTGAAGCAGAGTATATGCGATTTTTTCAAAAAGTTGAACTATCTATTGTATCTTTAACTGGTTTTGTTATAATAGTGGGAGACTTAAATCTAAATCCGAAATACACATCTACTAGTGTCTTAAGTTACTATAGCTACTTTACTGCTGTTTGTGAGCTCGAAGACATGAATGATGTGATGAATGTGCATGGTGGAGTGCTAGATGTTGTGCTGGTGCGAAAGCGTACACATTGTATCAGTGTCAGTGAGGTCAAGGATAGCGGATTAGTTTCCCATCCCGACGCCTACCATCCTCCGCTGGAAATTTCTATCCTTCTCATGGAGGCCATAAGTAATCCTGCAAAAATCGAACCCAGCAATTTAAGTTCTAATCGCGACTGGAACTTTTCAAAGGGCGATTATGAACTTCTTTACCAATTGGTCTCCGAAGAGTCTTGGACGGAAGTCTTGCAGGCGTGTAATGTCGACATTGCTGTCGAGATCTTTTATGAAAAAATTTACCGCATTTTTGATGAATGCATACCCAAGAAGATAAGGTCTAGTAAGCCCTGCAGACGCTACCCAGTTTGGTTCACCGCGGATTTAATAAAAGATATTGAGCTGAAAGCAGTATTACATCGCGAATGGAAACGTTCTGGTGATCGTGCTGTATATGCCAACTTTTCTTGTCTCAGGGCAGACATCAAACGTAGAACATCAAAGGCGTATGACGAATATGTTAGCAGTGTTCAATCTAAAATCACTTCAAATCCTCGGGCATTTTGGCAGCATGTAAACAGCATGAGATCGAAGGGTGGTTTTGAGGCTCAGGTTGCTTACGAAGGGCAGGTATATGAAGGCATTGAGGCGGCCCAAGCGTTCTCTAATTTCTTCTCAAATGTCTTCCTTCCTAATATCCCCCACCTTAACTATAAAAAGATCATCCGCGACGATCTGACGTGTACGGCCAATTATATACACATTGATAAAGTTACAGCCGAGGATGTGGAGGTTGGCATAAAACATTTAAAGCCCCAAAGCTCCCCTGGGCCTGACGGTCTCCCTGCCTTTATCGTAAAAGGCTGCAAGGAATGGTTAACACCGCCATTACTTCACATTTTTAACCTGGCACTGCGCACCGGGGAGTACCCTCGTCAGTGG
Source organism: Apotomis turbidana (assembly GCA_905147355.2). Classification (NCBI taxonomy): domain Eukaryota; kingdom Metazoa; phylum Arthropoda; class Insecta; order Lepidoptera; family Tortricidae; genus Apotomis; species Apotomis turbidana. Next base: position 3,837,200 of record LR990297.1, on the reverse strand, counting down.
AAGGTCACTCGGGTGCGCCCTATTCCCAAGACCAACGACACGACCATGGTTGAAAATTACCGACCAATAGCTATTCTTTCCTCAACTGCAAAGCTGTTCGAATCGATCATTGGCAGACTCGTTTCCCCTCAATTAAAACCTTTCCTTTCAGACTCGCAACACGGGTTTAGGCCTAGGCGATCGGTCGAGACGAATCTGCTAACCCTGGTTGGCTACATCTCCGAACATTTGGATAAGGGGATACAAGTTGATGTGTTGTACTTTGACTTTAAAAAAGCTTTTGATCGCGTGGATAACGACTTGCTTCTGAGTAAATTATGTAATCTAGGTTTCTCACCGACATTACTACGGTTCTTTGCAAGCTATCTGCGCGACAGGCTGCAGTTTGTGCAACATGGATGCTTTGTTTCCGAATCATATCACACACGTTCAGGAGTCAGCCAGGGTTCGATCTTAGGGCCACTTTTATTCGGAGTCATGATAAATGACTTGGCAGCGGTCACTACATATGCCAGATGCTTACTCTACGCTGATGACTTGAAGCTCATTTATGGTGTGCAACAGTTGTCCGATTGCGAATCACTTCAGGAAGACATCAACCGGGTTTATCAATGGAGCATTGAAAACAAGCTTCTTTTTAATACTGGAAAGTGCTCAGTGATGACTTTCAGCCGCGCGCATGACCCTGTACATGCACAATATCAGTTAGGCCTTGAACCCATTACGCGTGTCGACTCTGTTAAGGACTTAGGCATAATGTTCGACGTGCATCTCAACTTTCATGAGCATATGAGGACATTAACTGCCAGCTGCTATCGAAGGTTGGGATTCGTAATTCGAAATGCCCGTGACTTTGATAATCCCATGGCGATTAAACTCATTTACACCTCGTTAGTCAGAAGCAAACTGGAGGCAGCTTCTATTGTCTGGAACCCTCATGAGGTCACTTACGCCCTGCTTCTGGAGAAAGTCCAAAAAGCTTTTTTGCGTTTCTTGTACAGGAAAACTTACGGGTACTATCCTTTCTTGTACCCAACTAAATTCCTGCTGGGCATGTTAGGGTTTAATTCCCTTGAGGTGCGGCGAAATCATAGCCTTCTGACCAGTGCGTGCCGTATCTTACGAGGTGATTCGGATTGTCCGGAATTGGTTTCGCAATTTGTATGCTTGCTTGTGCCCTCATTGTCTAAATCCAACTTTAATCTCCGAGCACGTGCTCGTCATTTGCTGGAAGTTCCGAGGGCGCGCACGGTATCCCACAGAAAATCACCATTGGTCCATGCTTTGCGAGATCTGAATGCGCTTCTCGCATCAGCACCTGATTGCGATGTTTTTGCAAGTAGCTGGAAGGTTATATGTGACGAATGTCTGAAGTTCTGTGAGGCGATGGATGAACGTCCCCCTAGTTATTCGTGAAAGTTTGTTATTATCTGTGTTAATTGTTATTTTCGTTTTATTTTAGATATTATTATTTAAATTCACAGTGCCTAGCATAATGCTGTAATGCTGTGTAATTTGTTTGTTGTTAAATAAATAAATAAATGTCGCGCCGTTCCGGACAAAGATCAAAGAAAAATTGAAATGCGTAAGTGGAAGAGAGCGGGAATCGAACCCGGTACCTCTGGATTGCCGGACCAGCGCGTTAACCTTTCCGCCACCCTAACGCCCAAGCAACCTTTTGAATGTTTTAAACCAATTTTTTTTTATTAAAAATGTCTCACGATAGTTTTGATAATATTAATATTTAGATATATTGACTTTATTTTCCAACCATATAATTTGCTACCAATACTGTACACTGGATAACGATAATTCTGCCGTGTTACGGTAAAAGGTCGTATCTTTATACGGATGTCATAGTAAGATACGTCCTTTTGCCGAAGCATGGCAGAATTGTTTATCATTGTCACAGGAACTTGTGACCAGCTTATGGGGCGTTGTAAACACCGTACCTCACTGTTTTTCAGATCCTCTTTTGTTGTTTTTATTCTATATCTTTTTTTTTTTTTTTTTTATTTACTTTATTGTTGGAAAGAACCTTTACACTGTTCTATAAGAACAGAACAGATACTTAATATATTATATACCTCAAATGGGAATAAAACCGGCCAAGTGGGTTGGACTCGCGCACCGAGGGTTCCGTACAAACACTTATCCCATCGTAATTGGCCGGGTTAAGTTAAGTTTGCACCTGGTATGTATGGCACCCGATACAAATGAGGTGCAAAGTTAACGCAACCGATCATTAAATATTCATTTTATTCAGTTTTTAGTATTTGTTGTGATATCGGCAACATAAATTTCAACTGTCCAACTATCACGGTTCATGAGACAAACGGACAGACAGACAGGCGGACCGCGGAGTTTTATTAATAGGGTCCCGTTGTATTACGGAACCCTACGAAGAACCGTCTGATAGTGTTTTATTCTGTATTTGTATCGATCATCAAACACTATATGCATTGTATCCAATATCTTATTAACTAGGTACTAAAGAAGTAATACCATCCTCGCTGAGAACCGTTTTCAACATTCAACCTTATATTCGTGAATAGAGACTTACAAATCACGTTTTTACTGCTTCACCTTTACCACCGACTGTGTATGGGTCTCTTTCTCGCGTGACACATTTATCTATCTCTTTCTGTGCAGCACTGTGAGAGAGTGACGGATGACGCTATTCCGCGCGTCAAGAGTCGCGAAGCATAGTTGTGGTAGACGGGCTGGTTAACTAGCAAAGGATTCTTGTGCTAACAATAATTTGTTGTTTGTTTGTGATCTTTGAAACTCATTACTTAATGATGACCTCCTATACTATCCCTATATTTGTTCCTGGGTCATGTATGGAGGCTATGTATTTAAATATACATCTATATCTATATCTGTATCTACATCTATCTTATCTATCTTCTATCTATCTATCTATACTATTATAAAATCCTAACTTTGTGTTGAATAGTTATTTTCACCTCACTAACTCGGAAAGCCCAGTTTGTTTGTTTGATATCTATTGAGAAAATCGCTTTTTATCCACATGTGGAGAAAGAGTTTTGACGTTTCAACGCAGCTAAAGTAAAATTTGACATGAGCTTATTTTCTGAAAAATCCCGTTTAAAATACCTACATGAAAGCTAATTAGACCTTAGTTTTAATAAATGGCAAATTGGTTGATTATTGCAGTTATTTTTCAAAGATATAGTACAAACCCTTATTCTTTTTTCCTCGCTGTAGTGAGGTGAAAAGTTTTGTGTTATACTCGGGCGAAAAGTTATTTTACGTCTCGTGTATTGAAACACTCGCTACGCTCAGGATTCTATTTTGAACCACTCGCTTCGCTCGTGGTCAATCATAGGATCCTTTCGCTAGCTCGTGTTTCAAATAAACACTCGCGGGTAAAATACAACTTTCCCCCCTTGTATAACAAATAACTATTGTGCAACAAGAGAGCAAAGTTGTTTTTTGTTACGAGTGCTGATTTTGAGTCCCCAGCAAGCGAAGGATTCTACGTTTGAATCACGAGCGTAGCGAGTGATTCTATGTTAGAATCCTAAGTGTAGCGAGGGACTCAACAGCACGAGATGCAAAAAACTTTGCTCTCGTGTAGCACACACAACTTTTCACCTCATCAGCGAGAACATATTCGACATTTTGTGCTTTTTCTTCCAACGTATGTAATTATAGTCTTTGTTGCTGATTTCAATAATATTATTAATCCGAAAATAGATAAGTGCTGCTTAAAAAGGAATAAAAATAGGTATAATTTAATTTATAATCAACCAACCAACGCGGTTATTGACATTAGGTATTTGTTCAAATTGGAAGATTTAGCAGATACATGACGTGTTTGTTTATAAATACATATTATATTAAAAGATTTTGTTTATAAATTGATTAATATTTTTACTCGTAAAACACCAAACACATTAATGCAAAAGAAAATAACAATTACGATATGAACTCGATATTTTTTAAGGTACGTTTCGAATATGCATCTATGATAAATGGTGAAATTATAAATTATTATCGGGGGGCACGGCAGTGCCCCCGCCAAGTCGAGCGCGAAGCAAACACTGCCGTACCATCCTTTACTGGAACCATTTCGCCGCATTTTCAGGCCCCTATTTGAGCACCTCTGGATAAGACCAGAACGCAGAAATTTTCGTCATCCAGTAAGCTATAATCACATACTTAAAATCCAAAATTTCAAGTCTGTAGGTCATTTTGTTCCGAAGTTAAGCGAAAGCAAAGTTTCGCATTTACGACACTCACTCACTCATGATCATCAGTAAAGAACTAGTACTTCCCATAAATTCAGAGAGCTGAAATTTGGTACGGGGTTAGGGTTTAATGGCCACATAAAGCGAAAACTATAAAAATTGGCCAAGTGCGAGTCCGACTCGCGCATGAAGGGTTCCGTACCATGAAACAAGTTTGTTGTATGGGAGCCGTTAAATATTTATTTTATTTTATTTTTAGTATTTGTTGTTATAGCGGCAATAGAAATAGATCATCTGTGAAAATTTCAACTGTCTATCTATCACCGTTCTTGATATACAGCCTGGTGACAGACGGACGGACGGACGGACGGACAGCGAAGTCTCAGTAATAGGGTCTCGTTTTTACCCTTTGGGTACGGAACCCTAAAAACTAGGATAATCGAAGATCTGGAGTACTCTGATTAGAAAACACAAGAGCCCAACCAAACTATTAGAGATCGACATACCGCCTTTACAAATAATCAAAATAATATTCAACTTGTTGTGTTCGGTTGGCCGCCGTCGCGACTGATCGTCTCTCCTGATGATGGATCGCGTACCGATTCGAAACATGTCGAGTGTTATTCGATTTCTACGACGTGAGTAAACCCGTTTAAGTATTTTAATATTCAACTTGGTGGGCCGCTTCATTTGATGTCAAAAATCCAAGGTCTGAAGTATTTTGACGATGCGTTTGGCTCGGTTTGTAAACACCTGCCTACTGAGGAGGCGGTACCGGGTTCGAGTCCCAGCGAGGGCAAATATTTGTGTGATGAACTCGAATATTTGTGCTTGGGTCATGGTTGTTCTATGTATTTAAGTATATATTTATCTATATAAGTGTGTATATCGTCGTCTAGTACCCATAACACAAGCCTTCTAGAGCTTAATTTGGGACTTGGTCGATTTGTGTGAGGTTGTCCGATATTTATTTATATTATTATTTATTTGATGAAGAACCCTGCAATGAAAGCGGTGGTAGCCTAGTGGTTAGGGCATGCGACTTTCAATACGGAGGTCGCGGGTTCGAACCCGGCCCGTACCAATGAGTTTTTCGGAACTTATGTACGGAATGTCATTTGATATTTACCACTCGCTTTTCGGTGAAGGAAAACATCGTGAGGAAACCGCCTAAGCCCAATAAGGCCTAGTTTCCCCTCTGGGTTGGAAGGCCAGATGGCAGTCGCTTGCGTAAAAACTAGTGCCTACGCCAAATCTTGGGATTTAGGTAGCCGACCCCGATTGAGAATTCATTCTCTACAAAAGGGACAAAGGCTAGGAGGATGATGATGATTTGATGAAGAACCCTCAGCTGGTCTCAGCTGTATTAGAGATATGGTAATGCCCCGTTCTACTATTGGTACATAAAAAAATCGACTGTCATTGCAAAAATCCAGCGTAGTGGGACACATCTTCTAATTTAATCTAGGCTATAGCGTCCCACAGCTGGGCGGGTTACGTATTACAATCCCGAAAGTTCATAATACCTACAGTTGAAATACCGATGGTCAAAATACCGAAAATCAAAATACCGAAAGTTCAAAAAGCCGATATTCGATAAAACGAAGCTCAAATTACCTATTTTCAGAAAATCGAAAGTTCAAAATCTCGAAATTTCATAATCCCGAAATTTTTAAAATCTCGAAATTTTATAATAGGTACCGACAGTCAATGAGCACTTTGAAAGTGTCAGGACACTAAACTAATCTGACTTTTCCGTGGAACTGATCTGCTCCGGTGCTGCGGGATGTTCAGCCCCTCCGCCCTAGCGTAAGAAAGTGCGGCACCTACGCTCGCCTCCGCAGCTTCGGCTTTTTGGTCACCTTCGGCGACCAGCCTCAGCCGCTGCGCCTCGCTTGATGCCCGCACTTTCTTACGGCGGCCGGGATCTGCCCTCCCCCCGCGCCTCCGGGCTTTTATATACACTCTAGGGGTAGGGCAGACAAGGCCACGTGGAATCGGGGTTGACAGCTTCGGTTCTGTGGCAAGTCAATTAAGAAAAGGAAGGAGTCCGGGAAAGTGGGAAATTAAGTATGACACTAAATATTCGATATTATGATAAAATATTCTGTCATGGACTGCCAACCGAACCGAACTTGTCTGGAACCGAAGCTGTCAACGCTCGCCTCCGCAGCTTCAGCTTTTTAGTCACCTTCGGCGACCAGCCTCAGCCGCTGCGACTCGCTTGATGCCCGCACTTTCTTACGCTAGGGCCACAGTATATAATAAAGAATACTAACGTACTAGGGCGGAGGGGCTGCACATCCCGCAGCGCCGGAGCAGATCGGTTCCACAGAAGAGTTCACTTATAAATAGTAAGTATAGTAGTCGGCAAGTAGGTTACGTAATTGAGGTTAATATTCTTTGTATAAAATAAACATTAGAATCTGTAAGACTACAGAAATACGAGATAATTCTCGAGAGTTTAAATAATATTCCGGATTACAACCTTCAGGCAGGATCATAGTCTTCGGGATTATAATCTTCGGGATTACATTCTTCGGGATTACAGTCTTCGGGATTATAATATTCGGTATTTCATCCTTTCGATCAAACGTTCTTTCGGCATTTTAAACTTTCGGTCAAATAAACATTCGACATTTTAATTTTCGGCCTTCCGTCCATATTCGGTATTTTGAACTTCGGCATTGTAATACGTACCCGCTGGGCGAATGCCTCCCCTTCTGCTTTTAATACGCATATAAATAAAATTAAAGGAAAACTCTGGACAAGACTAGACTGGCTTTTATACTTATACTTACAAGTTTACAAGAAGAAATAGTCGAACGATTAACTTTATTCTAGGTACTCGAACATTACACAAATTAAATAAACAAATTACACCAAAATATTAATTTCGCTCAAAATTTGGTCAAAATATAATGCATTGGACTAAGAGAGGCGGTGATACCCGCACACGTCGCTAGATGGCGCTGACTGTATTTTAAAACGCGCCGTCGTTTGTTAGGGTTCCGTACCCAAAGGGTAAAAACGTCCGTCCGTCCGACTGTCACCAGGCTGTATCTCAAGAACGGTGATAGCTAGACAGTTGAAATTTTCACAGATGATGTATTTCTATTGCCGCTATAACAACAAATACTAAAAATAAAATAAAATAAATATTTAAGGGGGGCTCCCATACAACAAACTTGTTATAGATTATGTATATAGGTATATATAGGTACGGAACCCTTCATGCGCGAGTCGGACTCGCACTTGCCCAATTTTTTTTCCGATAATCTTATATGGCGAAGTGGCAACCGGCCGCGTTACAGTCGTTTACGACATTCTTCTACTGCGCTTGGAAACGTTTGCTAGGGATTATAAGGAATTATTTGCATTTCGTTGATTTCGCTTATTATTTCGTGAGGTTTGCTAAAGTGAATTAGCAGGTTGTTATAAAACAATATGCCCACGTTTCTACAAAAAGAAGTGAAATCCCACCAAAAACATTCTGTAAAAAAAGTAGCCAAGTCTCGATGGAGCTGCTTGTTTATCTCTAAAAAGTAATGAAATCTAGACAAAGTCGTACCAAGTCTAAGGTTCCTTACTGCGATTTCTTTATTATTATAGTTAATGTTGTGTGACTTGGCCGTTGAAGGGTACACAAGGGTACAAAACCAGGTGCTCCATGATACCATTGCACCAATCTGTCGCTAGAACCGCTACAAGTCAATTTTGTTTACACGTAATGTTATATCTGTTGTAACTACCTATGTTTGTTAAGCGAGATAATAGCCCATACTGGTGTACCCTTCAACGGCCTAGTCACACAACATTAACTATAATAATAAAGAAATCGCAGTAAGGAACCTTAGACTTGGTACGACTTTGTCTAGATTTCATTACTTTTTAGAGATAAACAAGCAGCTCCATCGAGACTTGGCTACTTTTTTTACAGAATGTTTTTGGTGGGATTATATTTACAGTAAGTAATAAGTTGAAAAATCTTATTTTATTTGAGCAATGATCTATTGTTTTATATAAAAGGCACAATAATTTTAATATTCGGTCGTTAAATAAAAATATATTAAAGAAAAAAAAAAACAAATGTTGCAATTAAAACTTTTTCCGGTGTTGTTAATGAATTTTTTGGTATAACGCGTATCCGAACTGTTCTCAATCGAGGTCGGATTCGAAAATTGAATTTCAAATTGATAAGTTTCTATCCCTCTCTTTTATATAGATATGAAAGAAACAGAGTGCATCGAGATTCAAATGATTAGAATTTTATAATTAACCTTTGGCTGAAGAATGACATTTCGTGGTCAGATATTGAAAAAATTAAAAAGCTACTTTCTAGTCACGCTCGAAACAAAATCGCATTTTGTTCACTGTTATCTGACAGCAAAATCGCCATGTTTAAGCTGGTGAGGTGAAAAATTAATTTTCTATGGAGGGAGGTCATGATTTCTGGAAATATGTCGATAGCGTGATGCAGGATCGTCATTTGTTTCATATGGGCGCGTAGCACCATGCCAGCCTGGCGCCATCTGTTTTCAAAAAAACCTTTGTCCTCGCATCATGCCGAAACGTCTGGATAAAAAGTTACCAATTTTGCCACAGGAATAGCTGAACATCCAAAGATGGTTATAGGATACTTTTTATTATGATTAATATTTATCTCTGAAAACATAAATTCCATGAAATATTTTCCATACAATGTGTAACCTTATATTGACAGCGTCTGTGGTTTTTGAATTTAGAACGACGCGACCCCCGCGTGGCTCTTACGTGTACAAAAACTAAAAAGTATGAATTGGACATAATACCTCCTCGCGGCCCAACGGTATTAACAATAAGGTTAAGGTTGTTTGAGGCGTTGTGAATAGATAGCTCCAAACCAACACAGACGAAAATATAAGTGCAATGTTCGTGGTAAATTAGCTCATGCTCAAAAAAAAACCAAACATTTTCTTTAAAAACACAATTTGCGACACTAGGTTTAGGATTCTCTTTTATTGAGTATGCAATTAATTATATTCTTGTGTTGTTTTTAAGTATCGACCCTCTGTTCGAAAAAAAACCGGAGACGCAATAAAAAATGTTAATAAATAACAGAAATTTTATTTCTATTTTATCGAGTGTACTTGAAATAAAAGTATTTCGAATCAATTTAAGTAAATTAAATACATTTTTAAATATGTTTTACCAACCAACATTTAGAACATCAGGCGCAAATTTTGGTATTGTTTTTGTTTGGCATAACTTACTAATCAGGTAGCGAAATGTGTAATAAATACTAATATAAATACTAATGAGACAAGCTTTGTTTAGGCCACCTTTTCTAGGCCCTTCCCCGGATTGAGGAAAGCAGTGCTATCCCTAAATAGGGCTGCTTTGTCATCAAGTGAGCTGCCGAACCAGTCCCCTTGTCTCGCTTGAGTTCTGGAGCGACCATCACCACTCAACCGCCTACGTGCAGAGAACCAACTAAAGGCCAAACTCACCAGCTTAGCCCTCCCCGCCAGTCTCCATCGCCGCAGGACTTGTGCTCGGTGTCCAGATTCTTGCCAGGAGTCATCGGCGCGTGAGTATATTAAAGTGGGCGAGTGCTTGCGCGGACACAGGCCCACTCTCTCGTCCTCCAGTCCTAGTTACTAGTGGAGCGGAGGTCCGCTACGACTAGTTAGTACTAGAAGATGCAGTAACTGGCCGCATGCCACTTTGAATCCCAACATGCGCCCTTTCAGGCACGTCACGAGTACCTTGCTGCAACGCCTCGGTCACCGTATTATTTGCCATACTGGCGGTAAACGCCTTCCGAGCCGTCATAGGCTTCATGCACATAGTGGGGGGATTACACCCATATACTGTAATTTGGAAAGTTACAGCCCCTTCACCAGGTTTAGCCCGCGGATCGACGCGGTTTACCGGGGTGTGGCCGCTGCGTGCAGAACAGCTTCTAGGAGCCACCGGCGAAGAGATTTATGAGGCGTTTGCAGTCCAGTCCAGGGACACCATCTACGGTGTAGATCGATCAGTGTTCTGACTGCTCCCACTGTCAAACACCCCATATACACCCCAAACCTGCTGCTGCTGTTTATCTTAGGGGTAACGCGTTAGACGAAGTAGGAACGTTTCGTTACCTTGGAAGTCTATTGCGGAACGACAACCGTCTCGAGTCCGAAATTTCTTCTAGGATCGCAAAAGCCGCTGCAGCTTTTGGCGGACTAAACCAACGAGTATGGAAATCGCACGACATCAGGTTACACACAAAAGTTGCCGTATATAGGGCAATTATTCTGCCTTTTTTGCTCTATGCCTCGGAAACCTGGTGTCTGTACAAAACGGACATCAAACGTCTTGACGCCTTTCACGTGAAGTGTCTCCGGGCAATTCTTCGTCTGAGTTGGCAAGATCGTGTACCAAACTCGGAGGTTCTACGTCGCACTAATTTGCCTGGTATGGAGTGTCTTCTCATGAAGGGTCAACTGCGTTGGTGTGGGCACCTTGTACGTATGGAGCCCACCAGGCTGCCCAAAACTATCTTTTACTCTGAGCTAGCCTCAGGTAAACGTAAAGCTGGAGGTCAATACCTGCGTTATAGGGACGTCATGAAACGTCATTTGTCTGTAGTGAGCATACCATGTGAGTCGTGGGAGGAGCTGGCTGCTCACAGATTGGATTGGCGAAATGCTGTCAATGCGGGTCTTGATAGCTTTGAGCGCATCCGTCTTGAAGACCGTGACGCCAAACGTCAACTCCGTAAAACTCAGCCTAAGCCCTCCTACCACTACACTTATAACACAGATGGGGTCCTGTACTGTGCTACATGCTGCCGCACTTTCAAAACAAAATTCGGGTTTGCTAGTCATGCCCGTGCTCACGCGCGTAGGCAAACGTAAAATACGTTCTTGTTAGGTTGTCGCCGTCGGCGGATACGTCTGGGAGGACATCATCATCAAATACTAATATTATAAATGCGAAAGTGTGTCTGTCTGTCTGTATGTTACCTCTTCACGCTTAAACCGCTGAATCGATTTTGATGAAATTTGGCATGGAGATAGTTTAAGATCCGAGGAAGGACATAGGATAGTTTTCACCCTGGAAATTATCCCTAAAAAGATTGAAAAGTGAGTAAGCAATTCATGATGACATTGATGACCCTGTAGAAAATGTAATGATTAAACCAAAAGCACAATTGCTCTTACATTTGCTTAGGCGCTCTTTTATTAATTAAGGTGATTAGGTGGATATCTATCGTGTTGTACGAGGTTTCTTCCATACTTCCAAGTTCCACGCGGACTAAGTCGCGGGCAAAAGCTAGGAAACGATAAATATACGATATATTTAGCCACAATTTTGCATCTATGTAGTTTTTTTATATATAAAATTTATTCAAAGTAATAAATATCAGTCATTCTTTATTTTTAACGGTGTGTTGAGATTTTGTTCTTTATGACCCAATTTTCCGACAGACGGCGTTGTTACTTTGACAAAATTTACATACTAACGGCTGCATCGCGCTGTTAAGATTTTTCCCGAGTTAATAACACCAGCTCCATACATGTATACTATTGGAGTCATTGAAGCGTCACCTGTGACTGTGACCAAGATTCGGCACAAGCTAGGATGTAGCTGTAGCTGTGATGGTTAACCCGGACTTAGAGAATTACTACCGAAGGTTGAATATTGATCGAATACCTAATGTAAGCAGCAAGTGTATCAGTTATTATTGAGAGTAGCTGCTCGACAATGTATGCATTTTGTATGAAAAACAACCATGATTCGAGGCAAGATAAAATCATTTACAATTTAGAAACGATTTCACCAAGGCGGAATTTGAACCCAGAACGACTAAGAAACTACTGTAATAATAACCGTGTCATCTCATGCATTTTGCTTTGCTTCCTTATTCACAATACCACGGATATCAAAACAGTGAGGCCATCACGTATCCGTTAAGTGGTGCTGTCGCCATTATTGACGTACGCTCGATTGAGTTAAGTTGGCACCTGAATATTATGGCGTTACTTAGGAAATTATTATGACAGGTCATATTATTAGTAACATTGTAGACGAAAATAATTTATTGTCATCTTAATAGATGTCGTTAATATATGTTCAGGTAGGACTATAAGGTAATTATTTTTCAAGGTGCTTTGAATAGTTATCTACAATAAACTATAAATATTCAAAACGATATTAAATGTAAACATAAGTCTAGCCTCACTTTAAACTAAACCAAAATGATGTTCACAAGCGTAGCACCGAAGGTGCGGAGCGTTCTAGGGAAGGCGCCCACCCACAAATATAAGTAGTAACTTAATGCGAGGCCGTAGGCCGAGCCCCATGTAGCACCGAAGGTGCAGAGCGTCCCAGGGAAGCCGCCAACTCACTTAATATAATGTTCAAGTAACTTAATAGGCGGCTTCCTTGGGACGCTCCGCACCTTCGGTGCTACGCGGAGCTCGGCCTTCGGCCTCGCATTAAGTTACTTCAACTTATATTAAGTGGGTGTGCGGGTCCCAAACTAAGCAAAGCTTGTACTATGGGTACTAGACGACGATATAAATAAAATACAAATACATTCTTTATATAGATAACATCGATGACCCAGGAACAAATATTCGAGTTTATCACACAAATATTTGCCCTGGTCGGGTTTCGAACCCAGGACCGCCGGCTCAGTAGGCAGCTGCACTACAAACCGAGCCAACCGCGTCGTCGAAATGATAGACTATTCTTATTTATGAATGTAAGCGATTTAATACGTTTAAATTCCTTCATTTTAATCCAAGGAATATAAACAATAGCTTAAATTGGTCCACTCGTTCCAGAATTCTGCGCTGGCAACACATTAAGAGGAAATATCACTGCCTAGCGTTCATTACCGTCCATTTACATTTGCACCTGGTAACTATAGCGTCGGATACAAATGAGGTTCGAACTTTACGTAACCGGGTTGAAGAAATCGAGGTTTCGGTCTCAACTGTTTGTTTCTTCCTCCTTAACTTAACCAATAGGCTAGTAGACCCATTTTTGAAATACATTTGAAATGGTTATTAATGATCTTTCTAGCTCTAAAAAAAATGTTTTGTATTTTTGTTAAAGCTAGAAAGCTAAATTTTATTAGGTAAATGAAAATTTGAAATTTCATGAACAGTCAAAAACGCCGTCCGCCATTTTTGCCTTTTGCTAATCTGTGGCGTGACGTAGAATTCCGCGTAAATATTCGAAATTCGACCGTCGTATAGTGCCGTCCCGCTCAATGCAATATACTTTGACAGGAGGATCGAGAGGGACGGCACTATTCGAAGTCGTCGGAGTAGACCTTCAGTTTTCTTTACGGGTCGGATGACGTCACTATCACAAGCGAAAATGGCGGACAGCGTTTTAAGCATTTGAAAATACAGAAACCATATTTTCAAATTAAAAATTTTCAGCCATCTTCCACATTTATGAATTGAAAAATATATAATATTTAGGTTTCCTATGCTAAATACTATACGAAATAAACATTAGTTTAATACAATTTGACATGAGTCAACTAGCCTATTGCAACGAAATTTCGGAAACTGAATGTGAAGGACAGTTTGGGTTTTTGCGCTTATTATCATAATGGATTTTGCTTAGGTAATCCGACTGGCGTCTGTTTGGAGCGAAATTTTGGCCAAAACGAGACACCGAGTAAACAAATCGTATACTTAATAATAAGCAGAAATCTAAACGGCCAAACATAGGACATTTCCTTCCTATTCAGTTGCAAAAATTGGTAGGTATTCCCTTGATTTGTCTATTTTTTTTTGTCTAATTTCAGTTTCTCTAACAACTTTTACCATAATGAACATTTTATCTAAAGTCAATATGTATAATACCATTTCTCATAATTATTATTTTGTCGAAATTCGTTATGCCTAAATGATCATTTTCATAACTCTTGTTTTATCGAATATTATTGTATCTAAAACTCACTTTGTCGATTCTTATTTTGAAAATTAGACCGAATATGTAGGTTAGGTTAGGTTTTTTTTATGACCATGGATAGCGGAGCGAGCGAAGCGAGCGGAGCGTCAGAATGCCTGCTAAATAAATAAATTAGGCAAAAAAATTGTTAGGCAAAATATGTTACTACGAATTAAAAATTAGGTCAAATAAAATTAGACGAAATAAGATTATGTGAAATGAGTATTAAACGAAACTAATTTTCACTCAAATAATAGTTAGCCAAAACGAGTAATTAAATTACCTATGCTAAATAATATTAGTCTAACTGAAATTAGGCAAACCGTAATTAGGCAAAAAGTTGTTAGGCAAAACAAGGTACAACCGCAAAAATTTCGTTATGATTGGTTAAGTATGTGAAAACAATGCATTTTATTCATTTTAGACATCATGTTTCATAGAGACATTACTGCTACCTACACAATCGATATTTAAATAGAAATAGAGTAAGTTTATTTTTTCAAAACAACCGGGTTCGATTCCCGCGTTGAGCAGGTACAGGGTTTTTCAAATGTATGAATGCAGTTTTTCTATGAATGCAGTTTAAATATTCTACCGAGAAAAAGACGTTGTCACGTAAAATCTTCCTTCGCCCGTTAAACCGACTTTACAGGCAAACATTTTTTTTGCTTTACTCTTGTTTAATCGAATTTTCATTTCATCGAATGCATTCTTTTATTAAACCATAACATATTTTGGAATGGTATAACACAAACTTCCCCTAACTTAACCTTATCTAAAATATTATCACGTGATAAATAAATTAATTCCAAAACAAAATTCGTCCCACCAACGCATATATGGCAGTGAATGGTACATTATCAAGTAGGTCTGCAATTTATTTATGTATTTCTTTAAACTTTATTGCACAATTCAAAAAAGTACAAATGGCGGACTTAATGTAGTAGACCTAATAAAAAAAGGATTATTTTAGTACTACCTACATAAGGGCTTGTGCACAAATCACGCGAGGTCCCATAGGGGGGGGGGGGGTCACGACAGATCACGTTGGGTGAGGGGGGTAAGGAGACCTCACGTGTATTTTTCTGCAGTGAACGAACTAAGAAAAACATCTACCACATGAGTAGATACCCTTTCTCGGTTTCGTTAAAAATAAATCTTTACATGTTAAATACTTTAAAATAGCGAGTCTATTTTACGAAATACTGGCGAAAAAAATACACGTGATGTTGTCAGGGGAAGGGGGGGTAACAAAAAACCTCACCAAATACCACCAGGGGGAGGGGGGGGATCAAAAAGTAGCCGAAAGCACCTCGCGTGTTTTGTGCACAAGCCCTAAATCGGGTGTTTGCCTCTACCTGCTATTTTACCTTCATAAAATAAAATACAATACAATACAATACAATACAATACAACAATACTTTATTGCACACCAATAAAAGTTTACAAAAGGAAACAAGACAAATACAATTTATAAATAACAGGCGGTCTTATCGCTAAAAATCGATCTCTTCCAGACAACCTTTGAGTAGTGAAAAAGATGAAAATTTTAGCTTAATACAGAGTAGGTGCAGCAGAAGGTGAAGGGAGCACATAATTAGATACTAACAGAAAACAAGTACGCATATGGGTAAATATAAACAAACATAAATAGATATACATAAACTTACATATACATACATATATACAATAATATAAATAGACAATATATGGTTATAAATGGTTATAAAATATCATTTATTTTCACCTCACAAAGGACATACAAAAAATTTGACAACTAATTGACATGAAAGTGGTACCCGTTTTGCACTTATGGAAACTTATGATATGAGGTAGATAAATTTACTATTTTAAAAACTAGTAGAAAACTTTCAATACAAATTTGGATGAAAGCAATGAATAAGGCACGCGCAGTTGCGCTTTTGCATGTGTACGTGTGTGTGTGTGTGTGTGTGTGTGTGTGTGTGTGTGTGTGTGTGTGTGTGTGTGTGTGTGTGTGTGTGTGTGTGTGTGTGTGTGTGTGTGTGTGTGTGTGTGTGTGTGTGTTTGAGAATGCTGGTGGAGAAGGGAGTTAAAAGCCTGAGAGTTCAGCCTGAGATATTACACTCCAGTCGATCACCAGCGCGTCATAGCGAAGCTTATCCACAAACTTACTAAAATTGCGCTGAAAAAGGGTTTTGGCTTTAGGCTTAGGAGGTCGAACTTTATAGGATAGAAAAAGAAGATCGTGGTATGAAAAAGTGTCAGCAGAGTACTGTCCATATTTAGCGACATGACGGGTAGATGAAGTAAGAGTAATATCTAAGAGCGAGGCTGTGCAGTTACGAAAGTGATGCGTAAATTGAGACGGGAGAATATGAAAATTGGAAGCCTTGGCAACATATTTCAAACGCTTTGACCGATTATCATCTTATAGAAGGCAATTGTTAAAGTCACCCGTAACGATATGGTGATTTGAAGACGGCATAATATCTTCGAGGAGTTTGTCTAGAGAGCTGAAGTAATCGATATTAAGGGATGGCGAGTAAAAAACACCGAGAAGAAGCTTGGTATGGGAAAGGGGAAGTTCTAGAAACAAATACATGAGACATGCTAACGATAGAGAACGGAATGTGAGAACGGAGATATATGGCAACTCCACCACCAACTCTTAAAGAGCGATCGTTGCGAATTATACTAAAGCCAGGTAAGGAGTAAGAAGTAGAAGGAAGGCAAGGCTTAAACCAAGACTCTGATACTAAAATTGCATGCACATTTTGCAAGTCAAAAGTGACACTAAGGTCGGTATAATGTGCAGGAATGCTTTGTGCGTCATCGTGAAACTCGGCATCTAAAAAGTCATAAAGTGATAGGGCAATGCTGTGGAAACTTCATCTGTATACCTACCTGTTTATTTGAGTAGTG
This sequence comes from Apotomis turbidana, assembly GCA_905147355.2. Classification (NCBI taxonomy): domain Eukaryota; kingdom Metazoa; phylum Arthropoda; class Insecta; order Lepidoptera; family Tortricidae; genus Apotomis; species Apotomis turbidana. Next base: position 3,820,131 of record LR990297.1, on the reverse strand, counting down.
TAGAGTAGTTTGAGTAGTTTATTGTACTTCTCTCCTTCAGCTATCCTTTGAACCCTTTCAAGAATCACCCAAAATTATTCCATTTCTATAGAATTAGTCACGGGTTCTCTGCCTTGAGAAAATAGGTTACTATACTGTAAGTTATTACGTACCTTAAAATACACAAATACAAATGCTAATATTAACACACACAGAAGTGCCGCAAGACAGGCAGCTATGAAATATAATGCGGATTTGAAGTCAGTGGAACTCGAATCTCCTGAAGCCGCCGACTGTGCTTCAAAACGATTATTTCCAACGTTATTCACTCTTGAGCCATCAGTATTAAGAGAATTAGGATCGATAGAAACAGAATTACGAACTTTGTTATATTCTTGTATGTTTTCTAAAACTCGGTTAGTGCTATTATTAATGTTTATAAGTTTTTCAAGGAATGCATTGGTTTTAGTTTCACTTTTACTAAAAACATCAAGGAACTTGTCGATTAAATTTGACACATTCTTGAATCCGATGAAGTCGAGATCTGTTTTGGTTTCATTGCGGTTTAGAAATCTTTCTACTGTAACCCTAAACTCTTCGAGAGTGCTAGATAGTGATGCGGTAAGTGCTGTGTCATTGCCCTGATGATAATTACTTAAATCGCCAATTTTAGTACTACTTTTACATGATATTCCACCTACATTCTCTTTATCATAAATTCCATTTTTCGCTTTTATGGACATCGTCATATTATTATTCTTTTTTAATTTAGTCAAACTATCGCATGGTAAAAGGTTTCCTCCAATGTAAAGGCTTTCGATATTTTGTTTTTCAAACTCTACGAAATCTAAGTTTTCTATTAGGTTATTATCAAGATAAACAGTTGTCACGTGAGGTGCATTGTGGAATATGTTAGCACTAAAACTATGCAAAGTATTAGTAGACAAATCTAGAATTTTTAAATTCACCAACCCATCAAATACGCCAAACTGCAGCGATGACAAGAAATTGTTGCTTAAATCTAAATGACTTAGATCTTTCGCATCACTGAAAGTCCCTGGTTGAATACTGGAGAGCCTGTTATAACTAAGATCTACCCATGACAATTGCCGTAACTTTTGAAACGCTGTTTTGTCAATCGACCTAATTTGATTTGAAGTCAGTTTCAACCTTTCAAGAGTTTTCACTTGGTATATTTGGACTAAGTTAAGGTCAGTTATATCACAGAACGATAAGTCCAGACCAGCAATTGAAGTGTCTTCTATATCCCTAAAGTGAAATCCTGCGGTGACGTTATTAAGTAGAACAACAGCAAGTGACGGCAATTTCGAAAATATAGATGCATTGAATACCATGTCCTTATTAGCAGATAAATCTAACTTTAAGAGGCTTTTTAAGCCTTGGAAAGCATAGTTTTCAATTCTGTGAAGATTATTGCCTTCTATGGCCAACACGCGCAAATCTGTTAATTCTGAAAAAGTTTTATCGGTTACATATTGAAGTTTATTGTACTGTAAATATATTTTTTTGATAAGTTTGATATTTGCGTTGTTTATAGAAAATCTTTCTATTTGGTTGTATGATAGATCAAGAATTTCTATTGATCCAGTTCCATTGAACACATTCACTTCTAGAACTTTTAAATTACTATGTGATGAATTAAATGTTTTCAATGATTCCATTCCATTAAATGCGTTGCTTTGAATAGTGCTAATTTTAGTTTTAGTAAAATCTAGTTCATTGCATTGAACAAGTCCACTGAACAATTGCGGCGGGATTACCGTTAAAAGGGGATTGTTATATAAAATCAATGACTTTAGTTCGCCTAAATCTTCAAAAGAAAGCGTTTCAATGTCATCAATAGCGTTGTTAGACAAATCAATTATTGTCAAGAATGGAAGGGACTTTAATGTATTTTTTGTGATTTTCTTGATATAATTATTACTGATGTAGAAATTTGTAATATTTAAGTCTTCCATGTCAAAGTCTATGCTTTTCAACTGGTTATATGAGAGATCTAGATCTTTCAACATTGTGAGTTTGGTAAATGTTGTATTGTGGATTTTAGATATAGAATTTCTACTGAAATTCAAAGATTGGAATTGACCATCAAATAGATCTGGACCTAGCTCAGTAATATTAGCACAACTCAAGTCAAGTTCATCAACAAGAATTCCTTGAAATGTATGCTGAACCAAGGGCCCCGCTATCGGATTATCATGAATTACAAAATTTTCTATACTCTTTCCTTCGAATGATCCCGGTTCTAATTTCGAAATCTTATTCACAGATATGTCTAATGATTTAAGGTTAGCATTATGCTTAAACATTGGTTTAGTAATTGCATTAATTGAATTATTGCTGAAATCCAATACCTTTAATGCTACCAACTTCTCAAAAGCATTGTCGTCAATGCTGGTTAAACTGTTGGAACTTATATTAAGCTTCTCTAACTTTGACATCGTGTTAAAATTACTCGCTTCTATGGACGTCAAATAGTTGTAATCTAGATATAATTCCTGTAGTGAAATAAGTCTGGAAAAATATATACCTAAGTTAGTTATTTCGTTGTCAGAAACATACAAAGTTTGGAGTTGTGTTATACCTTCAAATGTTAATATGTCAAAGCTTTTGATATAATTGTGGGATAAATTGAGATGGAGTAGTTCTGGAAATTGCTTGAAGTAATTGTTAGGTATGGCTGTTATGGCATTATGACTCAGATCAATATTATCTACTGAACTAAAACTGCTTGTCGATCTGTCGCCCACTTCTAAATCCGCTATTTGGTTATAGGATACATTGAGCAATCGCAAGCTCCTGTGTTTCGTAAATGCATCTAAATTTAAAGATTCTACTGTATTTCTAGAAATATCGATACTTGTTGCATTTTGTAAATTGAAAATGGCAGCTGGTACTGAATTCATTTTTCCATTAGTAATAGAAAGAGTACGTATGTGGTCGTTCAATTCATTGACTACACCGAAAGGGTCGAACATATCTGTTCCGTCAATGTCTTCTGCGTTGACGTAAAGGATGTAGTCCTCGTCGACTCGAATTCTACGATAACCGTAGTTGTAGTCATACATCTCCCGGCGTCTGCAGGACCAATCCCTGACGATGCTGATAGCATTGCCAAAGTCGTCAGTGCAAGTCAATACTCCTTCACAAGGGTTTCGGTCCAAATTGCGAAGTTCGCAGTGCCCGTCTACTTGACTTATTGCCGCAAGTAATATGATCCAGTTTCTTGCATAATCTGAAATGAAAATGGTACCATTATTAACTTTTGCAGAAATAGATTGTCTTTGTCACTTTTTCTACACTCTTAATTTTAGGGTCCATATTAGTATAGCCGTATCTCTTCATAGAAACTCACATATTTTAACTTTAGATAGGTATATTACTCATATTTTCAAAGAACGCAAACTACAACTCGCTTGATACTGATTGGACTGCGCGTGGGCAGCAAATTTATCACTATCAGTGCTGGCAACCCTGGCCAAGTGAACATCATCTGTGAGCTTAAAAAAAAAGCGAAATATTGATAAAAACATTTGAAAGTAATATCTGTGCGCTGAAAAACAAAGACATTGGCCGCTTTAAGGTTATTCACTTCACGGACTGTTAAAACACGCAAAATTCAATCGGCGACACTTTGGTAAGATCCACATTTAACCGTTTTGTCACTTATTTTTGTATAAACATCATCCAGATAACTATTTTTGGGAAGATAATAACGGGACCATACATAGCGTGATTGGCCGGCGTATCAACTGACAACTGACAGCTGACAGAAGTGACCTAATACCAACATCACCAGTTATTAACCAGTGTTTCAAATTAAGGCTGCGTTCAGAAATTTCTTTTTTTTTTCAATATGCATAGAGGTGACAGTGCCGAATTATAGTACGGCTCTTCCCAGATGAATTTTTCGCTTCGAGCCCTAATCTTTCAAACAATGGCCATCGTCTATTATCGCAAAGCCGCTAGCTACCGAGTTTGCCACGTGCCACTATAACATTCATATTAAAAACAAACGGTATCGTCATAGTATTAAGGTTCAAATCAAAATAATATGAATGCTGTATTTCGTCGGGGTGGTCTATTGTCCTACACTACCAAAACGCAATATCTAGAATATCAGTGACATTAAATTTTAACCTTAATACTATGACGATACCGTTTGTTTTTCATATGAATGTTATAGTGGCACGTGGCAAACTCTGTATCTAGCGGCTTTGCGATAATAGACATAATGGCCATTGTTTGAAAGATTAGAGCTCGAAGCGAAAAACTCACCTGGTAAGAGCCGTACTATAATATGTCAGGGGTGCACCAGGGAATTGGGAGTTGGGGAAGAGTATCTGCAATGTATGGTGCAGTCTTGTGTGGCAAACTATACCATCTCCTATGCACCAGTAAAAAGCTTACACCTAAAGAAAAAGATGCATGGGTGTGCCCCGAGTGCCGTATCGCAGTCAAGAAGGCCGGACGCAACTGTGACACGCCTGTCGGTACTCCGGTTACTATTAAAAACGTAACTATCAGGAACAAGAGTGCAGCCGCTAGCCCATAGCCACAACTGCCGCTGCAAACCTCATCGGAAGCTGTATCCAATTATCCATGGCAACTGAAATGCAGCAGATTAGGGAATAGATGAGTATGCTGACTGAGCAGCTGGCTGACGCTGTCTCTGCTGTCACTAAATACCAAGTTGCGCTTGCTGATTGCTCCAAGAAGTTCGAGATTGTCAATGAAAGACTGGATCAACTGAAGCTTACGTCGATATGCCAATGTCAGTGCGGCAAACCTGAAGAACCGGTTTCGGCAGAAGCGATTGCCATTTAACCTAACCCCCAGCAAAAAAAGAAGACCCGGAAACCAGTAAAGCACACAAATACGACAGATGGCGAGAAGATGGAGACTCAAATGCATGCTGTTGAGCCGACCTATGCACATCCCAGTGACAGTGCTAATAGGCTTATAACACACTTAACTAGTAAAGGCGTATTAGCCAAAGAACAGTTTGCTTATAGGGCCCAGAAATCAACAGTGGACGCAACCAGAACGTTGCTAAAAGCAATAGTTGATAAGCTGGAATCAGGATACAAGGTTGCAATCGTACTATGTGACTTGTCGAAAGCATTCGACCTGGTAGACCATAAGCTCATTCTGGAAAAATTGCACCACTATGGTATTCGAGGAAATTTCTTGAATAAAATCGAGTCATTTCTGAAAAATAGAGAAGAACTATGTGAAGTAGACATCAATGGTAATAAGGGAAAATCTATCTACCAATCGCTTAATTCCTCCTCTGTTCCCCAGGGCTCAGTCATTGGCAATTATTTGTTTATTACATTGGTGAATGACTTGTCTGCATGCACGACCCATGGTCAACTGGTGGCATATGCGGATGATAGTGCGTTTGTAGTTTCCGGCACAAATTTCATAGAACTACGGGCTAAAGTAAATAATCTCCTACAAGATGTAAATAACTGGTTTACTATAAACGGTATGAAACTCAATCTCGACAAAACCAATGTGATCCAAATAAATCTTAAGGGCTTACCATCCAATTCATTCAATATCTTGCTACATAATGTTATCGTCCCACAAGTAAACAAAGCAAAATATTTGGGATTTGTCTTGGACTGTGGCTTAAAGTGGAATGACCACATAGATGAACTGTGTAAGAAGTTAGGAAAAGCGTGCTTTGCCATCTTACGTCTAACAAAAATGCTCGACGATCAATGTGTGAGAAATGCGTACTTTGCGTATTTTCAGTCGATAATTACATATGGGATCGATATGTGGGGACAGGCAGCAGAAAGACAGAGAGTATTTATCTTACAAAAAAGGGTTGTTAGAATAATGGCTAGGGTACCCTGGAATACTCCTACACGCAATTTATTTAGGAACTTAAAAATTATAACTGTTCCAGGCCTCTACATATTGGAGGTCTCCAAATTAGTCCGTAGAAACCTGGACGAATTTAAAACGCGTGGTCCAAAATATCGCAATGGAGATAAACTGCTTCCAAACCGACACAAATTGAAAAAGTCTGAGCAGTGTGTGTGGTATATTGGTTCAAAAATATATAACCATCTACCGGGTGACATAAAATTAGAAGAATTTTCTGAAAATGTATTTTTGAGTAAGCTTAAGGAGTATCTGATAGAAAATGCATTCTACTCGCTAGATGAATTCTTGGGTCAACCCGGTTAGTTCTAAAATATAAAATTTGAATTTGACACTAGGAATCTTACATTTAGATACTGTAATGCTTATGTAATATAATAATAATAGATAAGAATAGATTTTAATAAAATGCTCAATGTGAAATATGGATGCTATTATGTGAAATTTAAATAATAATATGTATATAATTATGTGTTAAATGACTTGTAACGAACGTTATGAATAAATAATTGAATTGAATTGAATTGAAGTGTTACACGAGTGGAGATACCTCCCATCGTTAACGAAGATAGTGACGGACCTACGCCGGGATCGGGTGATCTTCAGGCGATCACACAGGACGCGAAACCGCCAACTGCAGGAGCTTCCTCAGACGATCACGAATGGAAGACCGTGCAAAGTAGGAACTCTAAGCGATTTACTTCTGTGCGTGGCACCGCTGGACCGGAAAAGACATCTCTTAAGGCAGTGGAACACCGTAAACATCTACATCTATGGAACATGTTATCCGGAGCTGAAGAGATACGTGAATAAAGTCAGTAAAGTCTCTAGGCGTCAACGTGAATAATTTACAATAGAAAATAATTATTAAACCTAAATTTCTTAGACCTGTATATGATCTCTAGGCGTCACAATTAACAAAAAAAAATAAAAAAAAATAGTAATAAATAGGATAATAGTTAAATTTTCCTCAGAATTGTATAAGGTTTCTGAACGTCATTGTACAGTACACTAAGTTTATTAGAGATATATACAGTCCCTCAGTAAAAAAAAATAACTTCAATCGAGTACAAGATGAAGTCTCTCACGTCAATTCATTAAACACTGGTAAGTATATACTACATAACTAATTTGGCCCTTGCTAGTATGAACAGACCGGACCCGTCAAACGGCATCCGTTCACGAGCATGACGCATATCTCAGCCATCGCCTCCCTCAACCATATTATAGGGAAGGTTGCGACCCGATCAACGACGCCACCGTAAGCAAAGACCTTTAAGCGAGCATGACATGCTCACACTGCCGGGCATTCATCGCTAAAGCTACTTGCCCGGTGAGAAACAAAATAATGCTTACTTTACATTCACATGACTAACCCACTGGCTTAAAGACATCCATAACATCTGAAAAGTCATTCACACTATAATACGCCTTGTTTGGTGACGTTTTATGTGAGACTTGAATTTGCTGGAAGGTAAACTCACTACCTCGGTAGGTATTTTGTTATAGAAACGTACACAGTTCCCCACGAACGAAGAGCTAACTTTACGGAGACTACGAGCAGGCATTACAAGCTTATTCTTCCTTCTTGTATTATACTGGTGAATGTCACTGTTGAGCTTGAATGCATGTACATTTTTCCGGACATTCATAATATTCTCAAGGATATATTGAGACGCTACGGTGAGAATGTTGGCTTCATTGAATTTTTTCTCTTAGCGATGCACGAGCTCCTAGTGCATAAATTGATCGTACGGCTCGTTTCTGTAGCACGAAGATGGTTTGGATGTCCGCCGCTTTTCTCCACAACAGAATTCCATATGTCATTACACTATGAAAATAACTGAAATCGCTCTCAACGTAACGTAGGATTCGCTCCTGCACTGTCACACGTCATGCGAGTCATGACGGGGTCTACTATACTTTATGCTAACAGATTAGCGCAATCTCGTAAGTATCTTCTCGGAAGATACGTACGACTGCGAGTCAGGACGAAATTTTTTATAAATTTATTCGTCTCAAAATACGAAATCGTAGTTATACATGGACAGTCTATACAGTAGGGAATTATAAAAAACGATTTTTTATACATACTTTCTGTGGCTTCTTCTGCTTGATTACAAAAAAAACGTTAAGTATCATAAATTGCATTCAAAAAAATTGGCGAGTAGAATAACAAAACACTTTCATCATCCTTGGTGTATAGTGATAAAGAAAAAAAAAACTTACCCATTTTTGTTAAGGTTCTTCATAGGACACCAAAGTGCTCACAAGTTCACAGTGCAACTAAATTGTTTTAGTTTATTAGTTATTGTCTTGTTTATTATATGTAGTGTCACTATCAACGGTTTACTCAACACTGATACTGTCTTTATCCCTGTTTATCAGTAATCAGTACAGTATCAGTAACGCATGGTTGGCAAATAAAAAAAAAAAAATAGTAGGCAAAATATTATTTTTTTGCGTATATTTATACATATACGAGTATACTCATTAATCAAATTATTGTGCTGAATAAACAACTAAAATTTGTCCAAGGGATTTGTCGATTACGTATATCTGAAAAAAAACACAATTTTAAATAACTAAATGACTTGACCTGACCTGTCAGCGTCCTAAGGACGACGCCACGGGATCCAGTTTTAGTTCTGATTGAGTATTGTTTTTTTCTAGGTGTAATTTAGTATATAGGTATAAGGTTTTATTGTGTTAGATATAAATTCGTTTTATTTGGTATTCATTTATTAACATAAAATTAATTCTATTTCCCTTTTCAACGTTGACGGAAGTTACAAGAAGGAATATTAATTTGTCAACATAAAAGTGATATGAATGATTTAAATCAAATTATACACTTTAGATACTGTTATTTACACTTTTATGAAATGAACAACTACATTCAACGTAACAGTCCTATAACTAAACGGGGGGCCTATGATGGTTGCGTTTATCTCGTGATAAATAAGTGACAAAGCATCAGTCACGTTTTGACAAGATGCGAGTGTGAGTGACAGATGCCTTGTCACTTTTTTATCACGTGATAAAAGCAATCATCATGGCCCCCCGTTAGTCTTGTCCCATTGGAGAATAAACTATGTTAGTCTTAACCCACATTACCTTCTATTGTTTTTAAACGAATATCGAAGAAGGTTCTATCTCAAAAATTCTAACTAAAAGTTATAATCCTGAACTATTTTATAGTAAAAAAATAAAAATTTAATATTTACGTGAATATTTATTTTAATGAATAGTGTTAGTGGGCCGCGAGTCGCGTAGCAGCATGGATAGCTGCCCCTGATGAAGAGCTCTATATTAGTTCGAAACATGTCGGGCCGTTCCTGACAATTTTCACGTGAGTTTAAACCATTGATACAAAGCTCAAAGCTCAAAGAAAAATTGAAATGCGTAACCTGGTGGAAGAGACCGGGAATCGAACCCGGTACCTCTGGATTGCCGGTCCAGCGCGTTAACCTTTCCGCCACCCTAACGCCCAAGCAACCTTTCGAATGTTTTAAACCATTTCTTTTATTATTAAAAATGTCTCACGATAGTTTCAATAATTTTAATATTCAGATATATTGACTTTTTTTCTAACCATATAATTTGCTACCAATGCTGTACACTGGATAACGATAATTCTGCCGTGTTACGGTAAAAGGTCGTATCTTTATACGGATGTCATAGTAAGATACGTCCTTTTGCCGAAGCATGGCAGAATTGTTTATCATTGTCACAGGAACTTGTGACGAGCTTATGGGGCGTTGTAAAAACCATACCTCACTGTTTTTCAGATCCTCTTTTGTTGTTTTTATTCTATATCTTTATTTTTATTTTATGTTATTTACTTTATTGTTGAAAAGAACCTTTACACTGTTCTATAAGAACAGATACTTAATATACTTATTCTATACCTCAAAAGGGAATAAAACCGGCCAAGTGGGAGTCGGACTCGCGCACCGAGGGTTCCGTACAAACACTTATCCCATAACTCTGCCTCCAGCAATGGAGCCGGTCACAAGCCCGGGTAAAAGAGGAGTGCAACGGACACATTGACATATCAGACTTCAGCTTTGATATAGCAATGTGTCTAAAAACCCCCAGGGTCAGAGGTGGGAGGACGTGCCGAAGGCCCTCACAGCCGGCTGTGGGCAGCGGGGGGTAGGTGCGGATTGGGCTCGCAAGCGGACGAGGGGAGGGGGAGTAGGGCCTGAGATGTATTCGGAGGATGGGGAAGTGCGGAGCGCGGGGAACCCCGGGATGTCATTAGTGACTGTCCTTGGGTGAAGCGGGTAACGTGCAGATCCGGAATCGGGAGTGGCGTGGAAGGGAGATGGACAGGAAGGTGAAACCGGGGCGCGTTAGTGTCGTCTCGGCGAGGAACCAGACTGGTGAATCGAACAGACGCGTCACACTAAAACATCTCAGGAGCTGCTGTCTCATGCTTGCGGGCTTACTCGGCACAATCACTGTCGCGAACGACTGTGCGCAGAGGAGGTGGCGTTCACTGTGTACGTCAAATGTAGCTGGGGGGTAGTAAGGGAGCACTGCTGCCACTCTAATATTTTTCTTCCCATTACAGTACTAATATGGAGAATTATCTTAGTAAAATGTTACTTAACAAATCTGCGAAAGCAGCGAAGTGCGCCGGTGGCGACACGGAGTGCATGGAGAACGGGAAGCCGGCGGGTGGACCACCGACTGCACCGTTAGCAGGCCCAGGATCGGGAGGGAACCCAGGCTCCTCGAACGCGAGGCAAGGAGGACACCCGTCCGGAGCAGGAGTGGAGGAGGCAGGCACCCCGGATGTCCAGGAACAAATGGGGGGTCTGTCACTTTGTGATGAGGAGAGGCTGCTGGAGTCGCCGTCGAAGGCAGGGATAGGGGTAGCAACACAGGAACACAACACAACACATGGGTTCCAGAAATACCAGTCGAAGGCGGAGAAGAAGAAGGCGAGGAAGGAGAGGAGGAAACTCGCCAAGATCACGTTTGGTGGAGGAGAGGCTAGTGGATCAGGGGGAAACCCCCCCGCTGACCCGGCCCCCAACAAACGGGGTCTGAAAATCAAGCGGCAGAGCACGGATGAGGGGCAGTCGGAGCGACCTCCAGCAAAGCGCCAGAATCAGGGCAGGGCAGCGGCAGAGGGACCACGGGGGGAGGCCAGAGCGCACCGTGATCTCGCTGTCGCTGTGTGCCGAGAGGACGGAGCTTTGGTGGACGAGGCTCTGGCGCTGCTCATCCGTGTGAGGATAACGGAGCTAATAGAGGTGGAGGTGATGAAGCTCATGGCAGGGGAGACCGAGTTGGAAGCCCCTCAATTCGCGACGTCGGGATTGGTGGCAGAGGGGTTTTTCCTGGTGACGCCAGTCACGACGGAGTCGAGGGAGTGGCTTCTGACCCGGGACTTCGGGGTGGTAGGAGGCCACAAATTGGTGGTCAAGAAGCTGCAGAAGACGAGGGTGCAGGTCTGGGTCCCCGGGGACTTACATACGGACGTGAACAAGTTCGTGTGGTTCCTGAGGCTCCAGAACCGGGACAAGCCAGAGCTGAGGATGGACGATTGGACCCTGATATCGAGTGAGAGGCAACAGGCAGGGACCCGCGTCTGCCTGTCGGTGCCGCAGGAGGTGGAGGAAACCTGGGGGAATGAGGGGACCAGGATCCTCTACTATGCGTGTACGAAGATCCGGGCCAGGATAATTAGGGCCCAATCGTCCAGACACCTCGGCGATAATGAGAGGAATGAAGACGACATAGCACCGCCAAAAGAGACGCCAGCACCTGAGCAGGCGGTTGCAGGAACTGTAGGCATCCAAACGGTCGAGGAGGGAATGGATGCCGACAGTGATGCACCCACTGCTTAGGAGGCTGACTGAGAAACATAGACACACAACAATAATGAACACTACACGAAACACACAAAACACACAAACAACAAAAACACAAACACAAATAAGCATATGCCAAGTAAACCTGCAACACTGCAAAGATGCAATGTCCGAGCTAGGGCAATATGTTGTTAGGAATAAAGTTGAAATAGCCTTGCTGCAAGAACCTTATGCATGGAGAAACAAAGTGACAGGCCTGGGACATCTGGGGGGGGCTCTCCACTACGAAAGGAACGGTGAGCTACCTCCAAGAGCATGCATTCTTGTAAGCAACAATGTAGAGAACATGGGTTGTGTTATGACCTTATGTTACAGAGACCTTGTAGTCGTGGAAGTATGCCTCATCGCCCAGGGCGGGGAGAGGAGGAGAGTGGCGCTGGCGTCCTGCTACCTACCGGGCGAGGGCGGTGCACCGACAGAGGAGCTAGAAGAGGCGGTACAAATGTATCAAGGTAAGAGAATTCCCCTAATTATAGGCTGCGATGCCAACGCGCACAACGAAGTGTGGGGAAGCACCGACACCAATGGCAGGGGAGAGTCACTACTAGAGTTCATAGTAAGTAAAGACCTAGACATACTGAACGAGGGGGACACCGCCACGTTCGTAACAAGGGTAAGGAAAGAGGTACTGGATATAACAATAGCCATGGGAGGAATAACCGAAAGGATAAAAGGATGGAGAGTCGACAGGGAGGACAGTATGTCGGACCACAGGAGGCTACTCTATAACTTAGATTACCATTTGGATAAGATGAGGATAAGAAACCCACGGAAAACAGACTGGGCAAAATACGAAGATGAACTGAAAACCAATGCGCCAAAACCAAGGAAATGCAAGGACATCAAGGAGTTGGAAGAGGCTGCATTAGGACTCGAGCGAAGCATCATAGAGGCATTCCACACCGCATGCCCCGAGAAAACAGTTCAGACTGGCAGAGGACAGCCATGGTGGAACAAAGAACTCCAAAAGCAAAGGAAGAAAACACGCAGGGCGATGAGACAAGCCGTAAAAAGGAATGATACTCAGAGCTGGGACATGTACAAAGCAACTCGGAACGCCTACAGCAGGCTGAGGGAGAAATGCAGCCGGGAAGGCTGGAGACAATATACTGAAGAGATAAATAACTACTCGGAGAGGGCAAGGGTGGTGAAACTATTAGCAGGCAATAAGGCATGCCAGCTGGGAAGCCTGAAGGCAGGCGATAGCTTGATCACGGACCCGGGAGAAGTTTTGGAAGTGATGCTGAAGACGCACTTCCCGGACTGTGAAGCAGCCAGGTTAGATGAAGAGGATTCGTCAGGATGCTCTGAACCGGACTGGAAGACGGCTAAGGAGGTAGTAGCGGATGAGAGACTGGCCTGGGCAGTCAAATCCTTCGCTCCTTTTAAAGCAGCAGGGCCGGACGGCGTAATCCCGGGTTTACTCCAAAAGGGCTACGACCTGATAAAAGAGAATCTGAAGGAAATATTCAAAAGCAGTATTGCCCTGGGGCACATCCCGAAAGCTTGGAGAGAAGTACGGGCAGTCTTTCTACCAAAGCCAGGGAAAAAGACATACCAGGATGCAAAGTCATTCAGAAGCATAAGCCTATCATCATTCGTATTGAAAACACTGGAGAAAGTGATAGACGCATTCGTAAGAACAAAAATAGGAGAGAGTGGAAAGCCACTACATGGAAACCAACACGCCTATATGGTGGGAAAATCCACGGAAACGGCTCTACACAATTTGACAATAAGGATCGAGAGATCTCTGGAAGCAAAACACTATGCACTAGGATGTTTCTTCGACGTGGAAGGGGCCTTTGACAAGGCGACCTTTGAAGCGGTGGAAGAAAGTCTAAGGAGAGACGGGATAAATCCTACTATTGGGTCCTGGATAAGCAAAATGCTCAGGGGAAGGGCGGTAACGGCGAAACTCGGAGGAGAAGTAAGACGGATAAGACCGAGAAGAGGCTTTCCACAAGGAGGATGTCTATCGCCACTAATGTGGTGTATACTTCTAGACTCCTTAATTGAGAAAACAAATAAAGGAGGCCTATACGTACAAGCATACTCCGATGACGGAGTCATACTGGTACGCGGAGTGGCCCTAAATGTAGTCAGAGGCCAAGGCCATAAGAACGCTCTACCAGTGTAAAAGGGCGGTAGGAAGGAAATGGGGCCTGAAACCACACATGGTACACTGGATTTACAAGGCAGTGATACTACCCAGGATACTATACGGGGCCCTGGTATGGTGGCATAAGGCCAACATCAAAGAATACCACAAAGAATTATCCAAAGTACAAAGACTGGCATGTCTTATGATCACGGGGGCAATGAGGACAACGCCCACGCAAGCAATGGAAATCATGCTCGGTCTCAAGTCACTTAAAATAGAAGCGGAGAAAAGGGCCATGGAGCAATGGTACAGAATGAAAGCATGTAAGGAATGGAGAGGAAGTTGTGTGGATAAGGGACATGCACTCATTCAGAGGGAAGCATGTTCGAAGATGGGGATGATCACCCAAAACAACGACCTTATAAAGAGACGAGAAATGTTCGATAAGAAATATAGGATACATATAGGAGACAGGGACCACTGGAAAATAGAGGTAGAACACCCCGTGACTGTCTGCTTTACGGACGGTTCTCGGCGGGAATCGACGAAACTGGCAGGAGCCGGTGTAGTGATACCGAAGCTGGGGAAGAAGGTACACATACCTCTGGGGAGGTATGCCAGCGTATTTCAGGCAGAGGTATGTGGCATAATGAGATGTGTGCAAATATTAGATGAATGTTCGCAGAGAGAGGGATCTGTCGTCATATACACAGATAGCCAGGCTGCGCTAAAAGCGTTAGACAAGCCGATGGTAAGCTCATCCTTGGTAATGGAATGTAGGGAAGCCCTAAACAAACTTGGAGAGCACACAAGGATTACGGTAGCATGGGTACCTGGACATCAGGGTGTGATAGGGAATGAAAGGGCAGACGAGATGGCAAGACTGGGGGCAGAAAGGGAACTCATAGGACCTGAACCTGCACTGCCAATATCGGCAGAGGTCACGAAAGGAGTTATAGCCAGACTAATGGAGGAAGAGGCCAACAAACAATGGCGTGAGACAATGGACTGTCGACAATCGAAGATGATCTTAGGAGGCATAAACAGGAAAAGGACCAGGTATCTCCTGGAACTAGGTAAGAAAAATCTCAGATTATTAACAGGTATAATCTCGGGCCACAACAGCCTTAACAGGAACCTAAACGTCATGGGTGTAGTGAGTGACCCAAGCTGCTCATATTGTGGCCATGAGGAGACTAGTAAGCATGTTATAGCAGAGTGTGGCATGTATGCGATAGTACGCTATAGCATCTTCGGGAAAGATAAACTGGAAGAGGAGGAGCTGAGGGACATTAACCTTAAAGATGTCCTTTCCTTCTGCAGGAGAACAAGAAGATTCGAGGAAGAAGGCTGTATGGGAGCGCTGCCGGGACAGTAACCGTTGGCTCCAACTGGGAACTGGG
Organism: Apotomis turbidana; assembly: GCA_905147355.2. Taxonomy (NCBI): domain Eukaryota; kingdom Metazoa; phylum Arthropoda; class Insecta; order Lepidoptera; family Tortricidae; genus Apotomis; species Apotomis turbidana. The sequence goes on along the minus strand of LR990297.1, from coordinate 3,804,838 downwards.
CTGAATGAACGCACCCAAGCGATCGACAGCCCGCCTGTCTCCGGCCGGGCGTCCCTACACCAAATCATCATCATCATCATCATCAACACTTATCCCATCGTAATTGGCCGGGTTAAATTAAGTATGCACCTGGTATGTATGGCGCCCGATACAAATGAGGTGCAAAGTTAACGCAACCGATCATTAAATATTTATTTTATTCTGTTTTTAGGGTTCCGTACCCAAAGGGTAAAAACGGGACCCTATTACTGAGACTTCGCTGTCCGTTCGTCCATCTGTCCGTCCGTCCATCCGTCCGTCCGTCCGTCCGTCCGTCCGTCTGTCACCAGGCTGTATCTCAAGAACAGTGATAGCTAGACAGTTGAAATTTTCACAGATGATGTATTTCTATGGCCGCTGAAACAACAAATACTAAAAATAAAATAAAATAAATATTTAAGGGGGGCTCCCATACAACAAACTTGTTTTATGGTACGGAACCCTTCATGCGCGAGTCGGACTCGCACTTGCCCAATTTTTTAGTATTTCTTATGATAGCGGCAACATAATGATGATGATGATTGGTGTAGGGACGCCCGGCCGGAAACCGGCGGGCTGTCGATGTCGATCGCTTGATTACGTTCATTCAGCCCAATTCCCAGTTGGAGCCAACGGTTACTGTCCCGGCGGCGCTCCCATACAGCCTTCTTCCTCTTTAAGGTTAATGTCCCTCAGCTAGTCCTCTTCTAGTTTATCTTTTCTGAAGATGCTATAGCGTACTATCGCATACATGCCACACTCTGCTATGCCTATAACATGCTTACTTGTCTCCTCATGGCCACAGTGCGAGCAGTATGGATCACTTACTACACCCATAATGTTAAGGTGCCTGTTAAGGCTATTATGTCCCGTGATTATGCCTGTTAATAATCTGAGATTTTTCTTACCTAGTTCCAGGAGATACCTGGTCTGGCTGTCTGTGTATATTACAACAGATCCCCCTTCCTGCGAACATTCATCTATTATTTGGACACATCTCATTATGCCGCATACCTCTGCCTGAAATACGCTAGCGTATCTCCCCAGAGGTATGTGTACCTTTTTCCCCAGCTTTGGTATCACTATGCCGGCTCCTGCCAGTTTCGTGGATTCCCGCCGAGAACCATCCGTAAAACAAAAAGTCACGGGGTGTTCAACCTCTATTTTCCAGATGTCCCTGTCTCCTATATGTATCCTATATTTCTTATCGATTTTTTTTAGTTTCTTTATGAGATTGTTGTTTTGGGTGAGCATCCCCAATATCCCCATCTTCGAGCATGCTTCCCTCTGAATGAGTGCGTGTCCCTTGTCCACGCAGCTTTCTCTCCATTCCTTACATGCTTTCCGCTTCTCCGCTTCTATTTTAAGTGACTGGAGACCGAGCATGATTTCCATTGCTTGCGTGGGCGTTGTTCTCATTGCCCCCGTGATCATAAGACATGCCAGTCTTTGTCTTTTGATAGTTCTTTGTGGTATTCTTTGATGTTGGCCTTATGCCACCATATTATGGCACCGTATAGTATTCTGGGTGGTTAAGGGTTTCCCCTAATGATAAGGAACCCTTTGGTAATCCTGGCGTATATATGATTCCGTGCTCCTGTGGGAAGAACTATACAGGAGAGACTGGCCGGAACATTTCCACAAGAGTGACTGAACACATTCGTAGTATGAAAAATCGAAATGGGGTTCTGCAGTGACGGAACATTCACTGAATTCGGATGCGTCTCACTATATTCGGTTTGATAAGGTACCTAACTGTGCTGGCGAGAGAAAAGTTTTTCATTCCGCGGAAAGTACGGGAGGCTATCAAAATTAATCGTCATCCGAATTTTAACCGAGATTGTGGATGGTCAGTGCCCCCCAGTTGGAGGATGGTTTTGGATACTACATCGGTGGTTAGTGTGGACGAGACCTTAGTATATGACGTATTGAGTGTTGTATGCAACCCGACAATTGACATTGTGCGTGATGATGAGGGTAGTTTTTCGCCTCCGCCGGTGACACTCGCGTCGAGCAGCCGCGCGGACAGAGCGCTTGCCCGCAGTGTTCGGTTGGCCGCCGCCGCGACTGATCGTCTCTCCTGATGATGAATCGCGAACCGATTCGAAACATGTCGAGCGTTATTCGACTTCTACGACGTGAGTAAGACCGTTTAAGTATTTTAATATGTCTGGGACTCACGGTAGTTTTCTATGTAAAGTAATATGTCCTCTTAACCGAATTATTTTTATTAAGATATATTGCAACACAGATAAACGTAAATATGTTATCATTAGGACGTTTACGTGATAGAATGTACTTATACGGACATACCTACGTACGTATCATGTACATACATGTAAGTATAGACATGCTGTCGCCAATCAATATTGAATTTGGGTTGTTGCGCACTATATCATCATTATCATATTAGAGATGTCAACTGCTGTTCTCCACAGCGGCCGGTCTTGCGCCGAACTCGTCCAATTTCTAACCGCTATCCTGACCAGGTCGTCGGTCCACCTTGTTGCGGTCCTTCTCACTTTGCATCATCCCGTATATGTATTCGTCCAATATCCCCAAGTGTCAAGACGAGAATTGTCAAACTGAAGTGACAATGGGCATGGCATTGTAAAACCGCTGCTTTGCCGCCGCTGGGGTTTTTGAGACGCGGCGTGAGTAGGCGCCACAAAAGATAGGCTGATAACCTGACAAAGTATATGCCAGCGGCGCAGGACTGGCCGTGGTGGGGTTCTTTGGGAAGCAGGCTTATGTTCAGTAGTGGTAATTTTTTAGCTGATGATGATGATGAGGTAACAACGTAAAAAACAAATATTTGCCTTAAGAAGTTCCTCCCTTTTCCAAGTCGTTTGAAAACGACATTTTAAAAAACCTATTACTTACATATTTCGGAAGCTAGAACCGACAATGTGGCAACTCAAAAACAAGTATTCCATCTGAGAACATTAATATGAATTAGGTAATAAATAAAAGCGGTGATATTATGATTTAACCATTTAATTTACAATACAGGTCAATATATGCCACTTACAAAAAGTATCGAAGAACAAGGGCTTATTACCCACTTGGGCGTTTATAGTTACACATATAATAATTAAAAAGTTTATTAAGTTAAGTTATAAAATAGAAATCTTAAAACTATATTTTTTTTTTTTTTTTTTTAATTTATTTATTAACTATAATATCTCTGTGAAATATACCAGAAGATGGCGGCTAAGAAAATAACACTACTGTGTACACTGTCTACATATTATTTTCTCAACTTTAGAATTTTTTACTAAACTGAATTATTTATTTTTATCAGGGCCTTAAATCATTACATAAAATTATATTGAACATTAGTTTGAGTAATAAAATTTACGTCAACCTAGGCCGTAAGTGGGATTTTATCTCACTTCCTGGCCAAGGCAAAACGTAAACCTTTAGGTTTACCTCGGGCGGTAATGTATATATACTATTACGTTTTTTTCTCTACCGATTGCAAAGTTGGTAAACTTACTTTAAAACGATGACTTTATGATTCTTTCTTTATTGACATATGAGCAGTTTAAAGAAAAAATAATAATACATAAGTCACAAATTTGAATTCTCCATGGCCTCTGTTATAATATTTCTGGTGCTGATTGTACTTCTGCCACTGGGCATATACAGTCTTGATTTGTATACTTTATATACAATAAAACCTACTAGAATTACCAGAATAAGGCCGACACATACTTCTGTAAACATCGAAGACTTTGGCACTAATTCTTTGTTTCCAACTAATTTCTCGTGAACTGGGGATTTCGTTGTTGAAATTGCAGAATCAATCCGCGAATTCAACGTTTCGATCTTGTTATTCAGCTCCAGAACGTTTTGTTCTGCTACTGCTATTGTATTTTCTAAATCTTGTTTTATTCTATTGATGTAAGGAAGTAAATTATCAGAAGAAGCGTTTTCTTTAGTGACAACTATAGGTTTACTAATTGGCAAGGATATAGCTGGTCTTGAAATCAAAGCTAGCAATATCTTCCCGAGCAGTGAATTCGTATTACTATTAATAACAGACGATAAGTTTTTAACTGAATCTATAATATCTAAACTATTCAGGTTTTGTTTTTCTTGCTGTTCTATTATGCTAGTTAAGTAAACAGAATCATTACGAGTAGTAGCACTAGTCGTGTCTTGTTCTCGAACAAGGTGTCCTCTAGAAACATTATATAATATATTTCTTATATCGAGCAACAATTTGTCATGCTCGGCATTTTCAGGGGTTAATGTTAAATCGAAATTGTGATTATTTTTATTACATGTCACTCCGTTCACGTTTTCGTTCGTTTCATCAATATTTATTGCAGAAATACTATGAGCTAAATGCATTTTACTCATACTGGCTAAAATTTCACAAGGCAATGGATTACCTCCGATACTTAGTTCAGACAAACTAGTACGAACAAACTCGTCTTCAGAAATGAAATCAATTTCATTGTGATCCACTATAAGAGTTTTCAAACGCTTGACGTCATAGAATCGAGCCCGGTGAAGTCTTTTAATCTTGTTATACGACAAATCCAAAACTTCCAAATACTCAAGTCCTCGAAAAATACCGAAACTAATTTCTACCAATTTATTGTGAGAAATGTTCAATAGATTCAGATAAGTGTTGTCCTTAAAAACTCCCGGTTGAATGTAAGACAATTTATTATAGCTCAGATCCAATTGTTTCAAGGTCGTTAAATTAGATAAAGAACCAACTTCTAGCTTTGATACAGCATTATCACTTAGAACTAGAGTTTCTAGATGTAAATTACACAACTTTAAACTGCTTATATTTTGAATATTTGCATGTGCCATTTCTAACTTAGTTAAAGGAATATTTTTCATAATATCGAATGAAAAATCTGTTTTTGTTCCTGATAGTAGAAGATAATCAAAATTTTCAGCTTTCTCTATTAAAGACACATCGAATTTTAACTCTGAGTTATAGGACAAATCTAATGTACGTATATCTTTTAACATAAAGAATGCTCTTTTATGAATAGTATGAATTTGATTGTGTGACAAAAAAAGTGTAGTTAGAATACTCATCTCATCAAACAATGTTTGGGAAATCACTTTCAACCTATTATTACTCAGGATCAAAGTTTTGAGATATCTTAGATCCGTTGTATTAACTACAAATTCACTTAGTTGGTTATAAGAAAGATCAATCGACTGAATGTTGTTCATGTATGACAACGAATTATATTGCAGTTCTGTTATATTACTTTGCGAAACGTTCAAATCTCTTAGTAAAGTCATGCCTGTGAAAGAACCATTGTTTAAAGTTGTTATTAAAGTGCCCGAAACATCAAGACTTGGTAAAGAGCTCAAACCATCAAAAGCTTTTTCATCTATTCCGCAGAGAGGGTTGTCAGAGATTTTAAAATTCGATAAACTTTGTAAGGACCGAAAAGAGTTTGAACCTAAGTGCGATATATTATTATGAGATAAATCGAGCAATTGTAATGAACCCAAGGCAATAAAATTATTATTAGTAATGTGAATTAATTTGTTATGATGCAGTAATAATATTTGGAGGCTGATGAGGTCTTCTGTCACGATGTCAATTTTGTCGATTTTATTATAAGACAAGTCTAAGCAATTTAAGTTCTGTAATCCTTTGAATGAGTAATTACTTAAGGTATCCACGTCGTTATTGTTTAATAAAAGGGTTCTCAAATTTTTGAGACCAGCGAAAGCGTAATTTTCTACAGAAGTTAAATGCTGGTCGCTTAAATCCAATTCTGTAACCATGCCAAGTCCTTCAAAAGTACCTCTTTCAATAGCACCTTCCAGTGAGTTTCTTCCAATCGTAAAATTATAAATGTTTTTACCTTTCAACATATTTTTAGGAACTTGTTTCAACTTATTTCTAGAAAGATATACACTTGTTAATTTGGTGATATTTATAAAAATGTTTGGTTCAATACTTTCTAAGACATTGTCACTTAAGTCGATTGCAGTCAACGACTCCATATTTTCAAATACGTTTTTCTCAATAGTATGAATTTGATTTGAATCCAATTTCATATCTTGTAAATTACTTAGCTTTCCAAAATCACGTGCTTTTAATTCTTGTATCTTATTATGACTAAGGTTCAACGTAACCAAATAACGTAACCTTATAAAAAACAAATCAAGACCGGTTATTCCATTAAAGGAAAGATTTAGATGCTGAAGTTTTCGTATACCTTCGAAATACATTATGTCTAATATGTATAGAAAGTTGTGGGATAAATCTAAAGATTCTATATTGTCAAAAGAATCGAAAGTCCCTTCTGGAATGTTAACTAAGTAGTTATGTGATACGTTCAATTTCTTCAGAGTTTTGTATTCGTATTCGCCGGGTACAACTTCAAAATCGTCTATTGTATTTTGTGAGTAGTCTAAATCTATGAGGGCTGGAAGTTCGTTTATATTTGAAAGTTTTGCAACGCGCAATGCACATCTCGCAAGTTTTAATATTGCTAAATTATCCATCTGTTCAAATATTGGAACAAATTCATAGTCGTTGTCACTTAAATCTAATGAATAGATAATCATCCTATAAAGTTCCGATCGAAATTTTGAAATTGTTTCAAACATTTTATTGTGCTTGTAAACAACACTGACAGGGACGCACCGGTCATAATCAATATGCATATAATTATTACATGTCTCGTCACGCGAACACCCTGGAAAATCTAGAGAATCTTTGCAATATACCATATGAGTGCACGTTCCATTCTCGTCCATATGATATTTTTCCTCAGAGCAGCCATCACGTTCAGGGAACAAAGATTGCGAACAGCCTCCAGCTATTAGGCACGCTATGACCAATTTATCTGAAACACAAAGCAAGTACATAAGGTCAGGGACAAGTGTGCCACCCGGGGCAAGTGCAAGTATCGAAATAAAAGCACAAAGGCTTTATTGCTAACGTCATATTACAACGAAGCAACAACCTTAGTTGCTAAGTTAATTAAGTTGTTGTTACTAAGTTAGTTGCTTCGTTGTAAGATGATGTAAGTGTAACATCCGTTCTTCTCGATATTTCTATATGAAAAGAAAGAAAGAAATACATTTATTTATGACGTCACCATAAAGCATAATTACATAAAGGATGTGTCAAAATTAATAAAAAATAAAACAATAGGCAACTTTAAAATTATGGCTGTGCCACGAAAAGGTCCCATCTCAGCATGGTGCTAGCTCGAGAGCTAGCGCTGATCTTTCGGTGGGGCCATAGGTGGCGCCACGTAGAGCTGCACGCAAGAGTTTACGGTGACCGTAGTCGCTAACGGCTACGTAAACAATTTGTATGAAGGAATTGTAGTTCTACAAAGTAACCGCTAGGGGCGATTCTCCATACAAATTGTTTTCGCTGTCGCTAGTGCGTACAGTCACGTTAACTCATGTTAAAGGGTGGTAAGGGTAAGGGTGCTGAACGCAGACAAGCGCTGTCAGTGTCAAAACTGTCAAGAGGCATAACCCAAACATGCGACTAAGTATTGCATCGTGCGCACACTTTTTTTGACGACTCCATTTATACATTATTAGGGTACTTAGTTCGACTAAGGAATAAGGATACATGTATACGTACACAGGATCACATCCATCTTGGATCATAGTATACAGATACTATGCTGGGTCTGAAAAAAAAAAGGATTAGTGTTAAGACTAAACTTAACTTCAGGTTTCAAGCGCCTGTACATACGTACTTCCAACGGCAACTTTCGTAGTCGCGCGACAAATACACGTCGTTCTCGCTCTATAACGGGCCGAGTGTGTAAAGATAGTCACATGTGCCAAAAGGGCATTTAAATACTTTATTTTAAAAATATCTACCAGCGATTCACTGTGACCGCCAGTAGGGGAGAAACACACATGTAACTTTGACAGAGAAATATTATGTTTTTCTCAGTCAACCTTTGAAATTAAATAAAATCTTAAGGGGCTTCTAAACGGACCAAGTTTTGCTGCAATTTGTGGTCGGCCATTATTTGCATCTTGCTCTAGCGTAGGGTGTCAGAGAGGGACGGTGCTAGTTGCCGGCCACAAATTGCAGTAAAATATGGCCCGTTTAAGATCTAAGACCCGTCTTAAATTATGATATCTTGTTAAAACTTAGTCTCGATTTGGATTTAAATGTAGAAAAGTAAAGCTCCTTCATTTCAGCTTGGGAAAAATGCTTTCGCATGTCCAGATGTCCGACTGTTCTCCTCTACAGGGCCAATTCTCAACAGACTCTCATAAAAGTGTATGTGTATGTAATAAGTATATAGATTTATTTTGTCCGATTTTGAAAATCTGATCATGATCTATGGGTTGAAAACATAAAAAATAGCACATTACGTACCTAGGGCGCTGAATTCGTTAATATCTCAGATCGAAGGTTTTTGTGGCTGAACCGAAGGGGAGAGTCATAAATATGGGATCTGGGGCTTTATGAATTACCACCTGTGGTTTGTCTAAACTTTTACGTCTTGCCTTGACCAGAAAGTGAGATTTTTCTCCCCGCATAGTGGGCAGAAAACCCCACTTACGGCATAGGGTGACGTAAAGCATACATTCATTTCGAATTCGATTTGCACGGTCTACAGCTCTCAGTCACCAGTATGCAGTATTGGTTATAGCAATATAAAAAATATATAGTTTTGAATTACAAAATCGCAATGGATGCATATTTTCATTGATATTTATCTAACCGCAATCATTCGCTATGTAAAAGCTTAAATCGATCTAACATTAAAATACACCATAAAGCAAGAAGTCCACTTTGAAATCGCTTTAAGACAGACACTGAGATGTAAATCGCATTGTTGCTGATAAAATAAATGATGATACAGAACGGGTTTACTCACATTGTAGAAGTCGAAATCACTTGACATGTTTCTAATCAATGAGTCGAGATATGTCGACATTGTCGCTTTCTACGATGTGAGTAAACCTGTTTTGTATTTTAGGGCAAATTTTTATTTTTTTGTCGATTTTTTTTTTTGCTCAGATTTCAGTAAAATTTGGTGAGTTGGTAAAGTAGCCTCTTCTGACCATGGTAAGCCCAATTTCACTATGTAAATGTCCTACAATTTTTCTCCATCGAGTTACACAAAATATATTACAGAAATTGTTCCATGGGCCAATTTTTATTTTGTTGTAGAATTATAATTTTTTTATTTCGAGCTCCTCATTTTGTACTAAATTTTAGTACTAAATACGAAATTTAGTTAAAAAAATCCATTTTTTGTAACTCAACGGAAAATTTTGTAAGACATATCGTGAGATTGGGCTTACCTTGTTCAGAATAAGAAACTTTACCAACTCACCAAATTTCATTGAAATCAGAGATAAAAACGAAATCGACAACAAAATAAAAATTTGCCCTTTAATGTCTGAGACTTACGGTAGTTTTCTATGTAAGATACAAGAATACTAACATTTGGTATCCTTTCTCAACTCCGAAATATTATTTCCCATCTCTAACGTTACCTATGCCAAATTTTCATTTGTCCGAAAGTATTTTTTTCCTGAAACCCGTAATATTTTGAGAATTTTATAAACATCGTTTTAAAGAACCTGGGTTAGGTTAGTTTTGTTTTACAATATTCTGAAAAATTAACAGTTCTGGAAAAAATAGCTTTCGGACAAATGAAAATTTGGCAAAACTTTACAAATGGGAAACAAAAACTAGTGTTTCAGATAGGTAACCCTAACATTTAACTACACTAACAAAATAACTAATTATAAAATACTTACTAATATTATTTAGTCTGATAGTGTCAGATAGTTCGGTCTGTGACACGAGCGATACTTGCAAAGTGCTTACACTAATAAATAAACATCACAAAGCAAACACTGTGTTTGAATTAGGGTCGCACGAAGAAATAAGTAAAACCATTTATTACTGATTAAATTATTTTAGAAAGCGTATTTGAGCCCTGAGATATACCGAATTTTTTTATGTGGCTTTTAATGTATGATAGGATTTCCGTAACTTCTGTAATCATAAATCCCATCAAAAACATAAATGTAAAATGAGAGCCAAGTTCAATATCGCGTGCACTTCGCCGACAAAATAATTGAGATCTGCAAGGGCGCCAAGTTCTTTGCCCTAAAATTTTTAGATACAAGGACATGCGACATACTCAATGCATTTATTTTACTTGGGGAGTAATTCAAGGTTCGAGTCCTGCCTACATCGCAGTTGGATCACATTATATTTTTCTTTCATAATTTACCTTCATGTCAATATTCTTTCATAATTTACTTTCATGTCAATATCTAGACACGCGGCAGCGTGTCCAGCCAAGTTCACCGCAGGAACTGGCGAGCAGCAGCCGTGTGTTATATTACACGAACCGTTTGGAGCCACTTTTGAACCCCTAATAACTCCAAATCTATTTAACATAAAAAAATGAAATTTGGCTTATGTATTAATGATATATATTATTATTGATCCTTTAGAACAAGTAGAACCCCAAATTTCAATAATATAGGTTAAATAGTTATTGAGATATTAAAGTCCAAAAAAAGGTATTTTTATCACTGACTGACTGACTGACTAGTAATCAAAAACCTAACCCACTTCCAGGTGACCTAGAAAGGTGAAATTTGGCATCCAGCTTAGTAATTGTGTGTGTATACATATAAAAATCGAAAACAGTGATTTTTTTATGTTTTTTTATTATTATTATTATTCCCTTTATTCGTTTTTATACTTAGGCTAGGTTTTTTTTACAATAAATTTATATAAAAAATTATTATTGATGGTTGTTGCCTCAGAACTCTGTCATTTATAAACCGATTTGGAAAATTCTTTTTTTGTTTGAAAGATATACTAGAATAGCATATACACTCACACGCACACACTTACACATACATGCACATAAAAATCCAATACGTATTAACCGTTTTGGAAAATTCTTTGTTAGTTCAAAACTTTCAAAAGATGTACTAGAATAGCACACAGAAGTAATTAACAAATAATAATTAAGTAATCTACACATCATAATAATTTCTGTACAAAAAGTAATGATATCCCATCAAAAACATAAATGTAAAATGTGAAATTTGTAAAATAATCTATTACCCATTTACCAAAAATAGTCGACCTTCGTCCAACTGTATGCCACCGAAAAGAAACAAAAATCGAAGAAAATATATATATATTTTAGTTTCGGGCACAGTACAGTGTCTGTGCTGTCAGTAGCGGTCTTAGGGGGGTCGACCCGGGCGGTCGCCCGGGGCGCTGGCTCTTGCAGGGCGTTTCTTTAAACAGACATTGCAGCACAACTAGGCTCCGCGACTCTTGTCGCGCGGCATAGCATAGCCCGTCACTCTCTCATAGTACTGCGACGAAAGAGATAGAGTCGCGTGTCACATTTGTGCTAGAGGTGCTCTAGGGTGCCTAGGGCGCTACAGCGCCACATACTGAATGATTTACCCAGGGCGCATGTATAAGACCGGCCCTGTGAATCGTGGTCCCGGAGAATAAAGGTAAAGGAGAAATAACGTGATATACCGTGGTATTTCATTTTTTATTATTCTACGAAGTTATCTTGTAATACCTATATTTCATTATAAACAATGATATAAAACATTAAACTAGTAACTAAACAATGCCTTAACATTAAATAAAATCGGGACCCCATGGTAGGGTACCCAAAATGCAGACAGCGTTCCCGCGCTGAATAGCAATGGCTGACTTTTGCGCGGGAAAGTTGCCCGCGCGTGGATCGCCTGTCGCCTCCCGCAACCGCTTACTGATACATTTGACCAGGCGGCGTGCCCCCTGGCCCCACGAGCCAAGTGTCTCTACTCGTACTGGGCGCCGAGACAACTATATTTGGCCACCTTTGAGTGCTCATAGTCACATTACTATTTTTTTGGAAACAAATCTTAAAAAACAAAGGCATTCTATTTTACACAAGTTTGTAATAGAGCAAATCAATGCAGATTTTTGGAAAAGACATTGGATTGGCAATCGATGAGGTAATCTATAAATATTATTAAATAAACAAAAAGTTATAAGATTTAGCCATTTAATGAATAACATTTTTGATATATCTTACAAACAATAATGAACATTTTGCTGCTTTATCTTATCTAAAGCAATGTTCTTTAAAATATTAAGATAATAGCCATCAAGATTATAACCAGAAAACGCGTAAGATAGCTTTATGAATAACGAATTACTTTGAGAACAAACTGTTCGCAAAATACGGAGCTCTTCTGTCAAGGCAATATGAAGGTGAAGAATCTAATTATAACCCCCCTTGTTGCTTGACCGTAGTCGGATAAAAATGATATCGTATTTAATTTTGATTGATGGATTTGGTCCCGATTCGAAAGACATGTAGCCATTTGAGCGTTCTATCTTGGTAATACATAGTGGCGTTGACAAGTTTTATCAGTAAAGTAGACAAATAATCGTGTTATTCCGGACATATGCAGCTTAGCAGTCTTGTAATCTCGACTACTAAGTGCTAGTTTTCATTTATATCTGTCACAAATGCCACAGATATATCACTGAACAAAGGAACACCGCTAATATAATATAACTCGCTACAAAGCGCGATCCTTAGCAAATTACACCCATCGTTTTATTTAAAAACGGTTAGTTTAAATTAATCGATTATCTGAAAAACAACATGGGATTTTAATACTCAAAGTCCATTTCAAGCCTGGCATAGTAAAAATTAAAATTGCTAAAAAAAAGTGATATGTTGTTTGAGAAATAATTGTTAATACAACTATTAATTTATGTGGATTTACCACGTATGACACAGCAATTAATAGGTTACACTACTGCCTAGACACTACACCTAGTACTAGGTACCCAGCGTGGTAAACTAGGTACCTAGTTTACAAATGTGAACTCTCCATAGATTCTGCTATGTTCCGTGTGCTATTAGTAAAAGTCCTGCTGTTCGGCATATACAGTCTAGATTTGTACAATTTCAACAAGATGAACCCCACCAGAATTGCCAAAATTAGACCAACACAGATCTCAGTAAACTTCAAAGATTTTTGCACATTCTCGTTGTTCCCTACCAGCCTCTCGTGAACAGGAGTTTTCGTTGTTGAAATTGAAGATTCGATTCGGGAATTAATCATCTTTATTTTGTTGTCAACATCCAGAATTATATTTTGTTTTTCCATGGCTATCGTCTCTTCTAAATCATGCTTTATTTTATTGATAAAGGGAATTAAATTGTCAGATGTTACGTTTCCTTGTTCAACAGTTATAGGTTTAGTAATTGGTCTAATTGTGGAATCTTTTGAAGTTAACTCACGCAATAATCTACCTAAGAGCAAGTTTGTATTACTATTCCCATTAACAAGTGTTGACGTTAAATTAGCACTATTTTGGTTTAATTTCTGTAAAAGTACGTTCGTGTTATTATTTAGGTTAACTAAAGCCAAAGTCAAATTACTAACTGCGGACAGTTGTTGATTTAAATTTTGTTGTTGCTCTGTCATGTTAGAGAAGTATGCGAAATCAGGTCCACTCTGTTCTTTGCCTATTTTCATTTTAGAAACGTTAAATAATATATTTCTTATATCAAGCAGCAACTTGTCATGCTCAACAGGGGCAGGAGTTAATTTTGATTTGATATTAACTCCTCTGTTACACGTAACTCCTTTCACGTTTTCATTGGTTTCGTCAATATTCACAGCGGTAATACTAAGAGCGTATCCCTTTTTATCTATACTAGCTAAAATCTCACAAGGCAGTGGATTGCCTCCGATACTAAGCTTCGATAAACTAGTTCCCAGGAATTCGTCTTCTGAAATAAAATCAATGTCATTTTGGTCTACTATAAGAGTACTCAAATGCTCAACATCGTAAAATCTAGCTCGATGAAGACTTTTTATTTTGTTATGTGATAAATCCATTATTTCTAGATACTCGAGCCCTCGAAAAATTCCATAATTAATTTCAGTCAGCATGTTATGGGAAATGTTTAGTAAATTTAAATATGTGTTGTCTTTGAAAGCTCCAGGTTGGATAAAGGATACGTTATTGTAACTCAGATCCAGTTGCTTTAAAGCCGTCAAATTTAAGAAAGCGCCGACTTCGAGCCTCGATACTTCGTTATTACTTACTACGAGTCTTTCTAAGCGTTGCAACTTATGTAAATTTAATTGACTAATATTCTGAATCCTTGAATGAGCCATTTCTAACTCAACTAAAGGAATGTCACTTACATTGCCGAACGTTACCTTTGCGGCTTTAGTTCCAGATAGGAATAATTTGGCTAGGTTTTGGGCTTTTTCTACTAAGGATACGTCAAATTCAAATTCTGGATTATAAGACAAATCCAAGCTACGTATATCGTCTAGAGTGTAAAAAGCTTCGTGATTGATAGTATGAATATGATTGTGTGACAAATCAAGCGTAGTTATAACAACCATTCCATTAAACAATGTTTGAGAAATTACTTGCAACATATTATTATTTAGAGTCAAAGTTTTAAGATAAATTAAGTCTGTTGTGTTGACGTCGAATGTAGTCAATTGGTTGTAAGAGAGATCTATTGTCCGAATGTTCGTCACGTAGGATAGAGAATTGTATTGAAGCTCGGTTATTTTACTATGTGAAACGTTTAAATCCCTTAATACTGTCATACCTATAAAAGAACCATTATTTATAGCAGTTATTAAAGTTCTAGAAATATCAAGACTTGGTAAAAGGCTCAATCCATCAAAAGTTTTCTCTTCTATTGATCCACAGAGGGGATTATTAGAAATTTTGAAATTTATTAAGTTTCGTAAGGACTGAAAAGTGTTGGATTTAAAGTGTGATATGTTATTATAAGATAAATCAAGAAACTGCAATGATCCCAATGCAACAAAATAACTGCTTGTAATGTGTGAAATTTTGTTATGATGCAGCGATAATATTTGAAGACTGATGAGGTCTTCCGTTGCAATATCCATTTTCTCAATTTTATTGTGAGACAAATCTAAACAATTTAAGTTTCGTAAATCTTTAAACGAATAATTACTTAAAACATTGATTTCATTATTGTTCAATAACAAATTTTTCAAATTTTGGAGCCCAGAAAACGCGTAGTTATCTACAGAAGCTAAGTACTGACTACCTAAATCCAATTCTATAACCATGGAAAGGCCGTCAAATAACCCTCTTTCAAGGGTACCTTCCAATTGATTGCCTTCAATACTAAAATTAAATATAATTTTACCTTTGAACAAATTCTTGGGTAATATTTTAAATCTATTTCTAGAAAGGTAAACAGTGGTCAGTGTGGTGGCATTGGCAAATATTTCTTGGTCAATACTCACTAAAACATTGTCTCTTAAGTCAACTGTAGTCAATAATGCCATATTTTCAAAAATATTTTTCTCGATTTTATTAATTTCATTTGAATTTACTTTTATAGTCTGTAAATTCACTGCCTTGCTAAAATCATTCGCTTTTAATGTTCGTATATTATTATAGCCAAGATCTAATGTAACTAGGGATCGCAATCGGAGAAGAGAGGACTCGAGTTCGATTATTCTGTTGTTAGAAAGATTTAAATGCAAAAGTTTTCTTATTCCTTCAAAGGACACTATGTCCAATACGTCGATAAAATTATGAGACAAATCCAAAGATTCAATGTTTGGAAATGAATCGAATATCGCTTCTGGGATGTTAACTAAATAGTTATGTGATATGTTCAATTTCATTAGCGTTTTGTATTCGTGTTCTGCAGGAGCCACTTCAATATTGTTTATCGTGTTTTGAGAGTAGTCTAATTCTTTGAGTGCTGGAAGTTCGTGTATATTTGACAACTTTGCGGTGTCCAATCCACATCTTGACATTGTTAATACAGCCAAGTTTTGCATGTGTATTATGTTAGGAACTGAAATATAGTTATTATCATTAAGATCTAATGAATAGACTTTATCACTGTTATCTTTTTGTAAGAACCGTGGAACACTGTTGTAATTTTCATCGTGCCTTAAAACTATGCTGACTGGGTCGAAATAAATAAAGTTTCCGTAATAATTTTTTACATATAGTAGATTGCTACATTGGTCATGGCGAGTGCTTTGAAACGACGACACGTAGCCTCTGCAATATAATGTATGGGTGCACTTTGCGCTGTTTTCAATATCATCGTATTGTTTGGAGCAGCCATCATGGATAGGTATTAAAGATTCCGCACAACACTTGGCTATCAGGCACGCTATTACCAAATTATCTGAAACATACAATTAAGTGGTAATATTTTTATAAACCTATTATGAATATCGCACAAAAGTTAATGGTCGCAGAAAAAAATGCATTGTTTGAAATATAACTTCTATCTGATAAATGTATTAACCCTGTTGAACAAATCTAAATGATTGAAAGCTTTTTGTTACTTGAAATAAAAATCATTTTAGTTTTTCAATATGGACATTATTTTCAGCCCCATGCACTGCTGAATCTCTCCCTTCCGCCGATTTCCACAACGAACGTTAGCAAACGAGTTACCTACAGTAAGTTTGCTGTATAAATACGAGTATTTAAATTATTTTAAATTCTTACATACACAGTATCATGTTCTTCTCTGCTCAAAACACTTGATCGGCGAATCTGTGGAAACAAAAAGGTATCTTTTATTAGTTATTTGAAACGAACATTCAATAACCACTGTGAGTCCTACAATGATTTGTGTAAAGAGAAAGTCTACTGCTGATGCTGTTTGATTCCAATAAAAAAAAATTGACATAATAGTCATTTCCAAATCTAAAATAATTTTCTCAGGAACCACCGACATCAAATGTGATAAAATAAACAAAACGAGACTAAAGAACCTAATTCAATTGAAATATTAATTTTATTATAGGTAACGCGACGGCATCCTGTCACATTATAATATGGTAGGTAGTTCGGTGTCTTCACTTACCATCAAGACTTAGCGCCAATCACTAATCAGTTTGAAAAAACCTTCCTCTTTGAAGTCGAATACAAATAAACAAAGTAAGCTACACTGAGCGGCAACACTAGTAAATGCGATTGTGTCAGACACTACCAACTAGTACTAGCGTCTGACAGTTCGTTTACTAACACGGGCGATAGTTGCAATGTGCTTGCAAACTAATAAACGAACTCAGCACAAAGTAAATAGTGTGTTTGAATTAGGGGCACACGAAACTATATAGCAAAACCATTGAGCATATTTATTGTAATACTAGAAGGCAACTTCGTTCGTGGACGAGGAAAACGGTATAATATAACGCTTACTTGCTTCAGCATAATCGGATAAAAAGGGCAGTATGTCAGCCAAATTCACGAATGAAAAAGGCGATGTCGTGAACGCTACACGAACCATTTCTGACCACTTCTGACCCCCCAATAACTTGAAATTGATTTGACCTACATAACCAACCTTTCGCATCCTACTACCCTAGTAACAACAATTTACAAAATCTGTCCAGTGTTATTGACATGATTTAGCTGTAATATTACTTAGAACGATAGATGGCGTTATAGTCGCAACCGCTATCAAAATCCTTACATTTAAAATTGTTAAAAAATCTTAAAGATTTTGGAACTTTTTAATAGTAAGTATAGAATACTTTGGGGCCTTCACTTATCAATTTGAACGTCTCTTTCTTTTTAAATCGATTACATCTAAAAATAGTAAGTGACACCAACCACTGCAAATTTTTCCATATTGTCATAAATCGAGGTTACTTTCTCGTCTTTTTCTGTCTGAGAAACGTGTGAGAAACTTAAATAATCTTTACGGAATTTTACATCCAGAATGTTAATGTTTAGATTTTAGCGCTTTTTATTATAAAATTTGTGTAGCGCCGCAAACGGACGTCTATTTAGTACACAAATTCTATAACAATTTGCGCAAAAACCAAAACGGTCCGACACAAAACATTTCTTTAATTGGTTAAGCGTTGGAGGCACAGACAAGTTGGAGGACAAAGCAGACGAGAACGAAACCTCGATTTACATAACCCGGTTACGTTAAGTTTGGACCTAATTTGTATGCGACGATATAGTTACCAGGTACAAACTCTTGAAGAGGATTTATCACTCCTCCTTTTCCCGTACTATCAGTTTACGTTAAGTTTGCACCTGGTAACTATATATGTCGTCACATACAAATTCACAGACAAAACACAGTGCTATACCTGTGCGGGGCCTATGATGGCTGCGTTTATCACGTGACAAATTAAAGGACAAAGAATCTGTCACCAGCATTTTCTCAAAACGTGACGAATGCTTTGTCACTTATCCATCGCGTGATAAGATTGTTACGACAGATTGCATTGCAACTAATAAAATGAGCTTGTTTATTAATTGTTAAGCTCGTTGCGGCGCATTGGTATCAGTAAAATAACTATCAGACATAGTACTAGTTGGTAGTGCCTGACACAATCGCATTAACACTGTTGTTGTCGCTTAGAGAAGCTTACTTTGTTTACTTGTAACCGACTTCAAAGAGGAAGGTTTTTATTTATATATTAAAAATGTATTACACAATAATAAAAAAATACATACAAATGGCGGACTGAATGCCTTAAGACTAAATTAGTAATATTAAGTGAAGGCCGGTGCTACTACATATACCATACTATAAAGTTACAGGAATCAGTCACATTATCTAATAATGTCAATAGAAATGGGGTCCAGGTGCAGTGAGCTTACAAACGAAAGAACGAATTCAGCTAAGTATATAGTGTGTTTGAAATAGGGCCTGAAGACGAAATAAAGGGAAACAAATTAGCATGTTTAATGGAATATTAAATGGTTGCAATATCGGTCGCGAAGGAGAAACGAGGCACTAATCTATAACTTAACCCTTATCGCTGTGCTTCAGCGCAGCTATATTCATTTATTTTTTAATGTATTTCCTTGTCCCGAAATTTAAAGTTAATTTTAGTTTAATTCGATTGTTAGTATGTTTTCTTTTCTTTATTTTGCAACCGACACAAACAAACAGTCTGAAAACCAGATTTGGACTTTTTGCCCAGCACACGCTGAGACTGAGAGTCTGAGACCCATGGCCTTGTATTTGTCTAAGTAATCGTTTTTGTATATTGTTATTGTTAATATGTTATCTTATTCTTTCTGTCTCTCTTTGTTTTGTAACTGTATTCGGTGCATGCAATTTTTAGTATAAGTTGTGGCAATAAATAATTTTCTGATTCTGATTCTTACATCTATACGTACTAGCCTAATACCTTTGTCTCAAAATCTGTCCAGCGGGTCTAGTGTGATGAGTCGGCAACAATATTCTGAGCGATAGGTGGCGTTATAGTGGCAACCGCTATAAAACCCCATATTTATCTTAAAATAATATTATAATTTTATAATCGTATAGATATTTTTACTTTGGTCTACTTACCATCAGATGCTAGTGTCAATCATTCATCAGTTTCAAGAACTTTCCTCTTTCAAGTCCGTTACAACTAAACAAAGTAGGTAAGCTACACTAAGCGACAACACTAGTAGGTATTAATGCAACTGTGTCTGACACTACCAACTAGTACTAGTGTCTGCTAGTTCGTTAACCGACACGGACGAGTTGTAATGTGCATGCGCACTAAATCTGCGCCAACGCACAGTTTGATTCAGGGTCACACGAAGAAATTAAGTGAAACCATTTAGTACATTTATTTATTATTATTGTGTTTAGAATACACAAATAAAAAAAATAAAACTCATTTAATGGGGTATAGATGATGCTACAAAAACCCATCATAACCACAAAAAAATAAGTTTTGGTTACAACAGAATTGTAATACAAGCTGAATATTTTGACGACGGTTCTTAATTCCTCTGAACAGCTAAAATCGTCGCGAAAAACAACACTATCTATTTATAAAAATCGTTGGTCCGTTTGTAAACTAAAATGCCATCACAAGCGCATTGCTGACCCTTTAAGAACCTATTTACTCCCCTCTTGAAGAAGTCTATCCTATAGCCCCCGGGGAAAACCTCGGCAGGGAGCTAATTCCACATGCGGAGCGTTCGCGGTATAGGAAAATAAATAAACAAATATTAAGGGCCAATTTTACTCAAGTCGACCTAGACCCAAACTAAAGCATAGCTATAGATATAGTTAAAGTATTACAAGCTGAGCTAATCCTCTTACCTGCATTCACAATAGCATTGTGTCTAATACAATCCTATCTGCTTTTGTTCTCATAAACGCGAACCTGGCGCCAACCAGTTACTTACAAAAAAAGGTTAGAACTACATTGCGTGGATATTGAATTTTCAGCCTTATTCCTTGTTGAATAGGTTTAAAATGTTTGTTGACGAGAGATCATAGTCCTTTTTCAAGAGAATACGTTCTTGAGCAGGTTCGGACGGTTGTAAAGTTCCAAAAAGTTATGATCACCATTATTCTGTTAGTGCATTTTGTAGTCTAATGTCCAAGGAAATAGAGTCGATAATCTATATTAACCTTCCAAGGTGGTTACAATCTGCTTTTACTACGAGCTCGTTATCTTAATTTGCGGTTTACCAGTTGTGGTTTGTTCAATGGTATTCAGTTCTTAAGTGGATTAGCTCAGCTTAGATAAAGAATACTATAACATCCATTGAACGAATCTTCGAGTTCGCCACACAAATATTTGCCCCGGCTGGGATTCGAACCCAGGCTCAGTAGGCAGGTGCAATACAAACTCCGCCAGCCGCGTCCAATCCACTGGGACTGCACAGTTCTCGCCTATTTATGATGTTTTATGTAAACATATTTTATTATATTAAGACATTAGTCCTTAATGTATTTGTGCATACTAACTTGTTCGTTTGTCTATCTTCTTGGATATCCCATTATTTTCTCATTTGCTCAAAGGTTAACTGGAAGAGATCCCCTATAGGGATAAGTTCGCCTTTGAACATGTTTTTTTTTGACGTTTTGTGAATTGTTTTTGTGTACAATAAAGTGTTTACATACATATCTCTATACCAATCACCTGTAAGCTTAGCACGTCCTTATGGTGAATGACATAGTGTTACATTTTGCTTAATAACGTCAAATTTAGGGAGTTTACTAGCAAGCCGCAAGCATGACAGCAATATAAATATGCGGGTGCGATAGAAATAGGTAATGTATTAAATTCTACTTGAGTTGTCGCATGAGCAGGTAGAACAAACAAAAAAGCGAACAAACACATCTCTATACTTACTAAATCATTGATACAAAGATCTATACTGTTATAAATCGTAGATTTGTATTGAAACTCAGTTTTCTATGAATACCCATGACCCGGTCATGATTTCGGGAAAAATCTTAATAGCGTGATGCAGGATCGTCATTTGTTTTGTATGGGTGCGTGGCGCCGTGCCAGTCTGGCGCCATCTCTGTTGGTCATAATTTCCATTATCCTCTCACCACTCTGACGCATTTTAACGAATTTTGGTCGAGGTATATTTTTCACCCGCCTAGGGTTCTGCATAATTTAGCTATACTCATATAATACTTATGTTACTTAAATTATGCAGAACCCTACGCAAAATAAGTTCAAGCTTAACTTTTATCAGTTTTGCTGACAGGATGCCTGTATGCGCGGCGTATCACTAAAGCGGCAGTTTCATTAATGCGTAACTCGCGCGAACTGAAAATATCGCAACATAATTTCTAACATCAAATTAGGTGGACATCAAATTCGTTAAGAAAAGCTTCTAAAGTGCAAAAATCATTACAGTATAACTGCATGGTAGCATTTAGACGTGAACGCCAGTTACGCAAAGAAAGACCTAAGCCCTCCTACGCGTACACGTATAATTCCACTGGCCCACTCTACTGCCACACGTGCAAGACTGAGTTTAAAACTGATTTGGCTTAGGTAGCCATATCAAAGCCCAAAATAGACGAAGTCCATAGTTCTTGCATTGGGTCACCGTCATAGAAAACGATGAGGTAGGCTACATAATATGATTTATTTATTTATTCAAACACAAACACTGTATAACAGTTTACACTAAAGCACTGTGAGTATCAAAAATAAGAGACAAAAAATGTAACTTAAACACTTAACATAACAAACAAAATTAACATTGGTGAAAACGTAAACAATTTATTTAAAAGCAGAAGATTCTCGAACATCCATCGCCTCACAGAACTTCAAACAACCGCCCAGCTACACGCAAAAACATCGCAGTCAGGTGCTGATGCGAGGAGAGCATTGAAGCTCTGCAAAGCTCGAACAAGCGGAGAGTTCCGGTCCGACACGGTGTGCAGGAGCGACTGGCGCGGGCGCAGGTTAGCCTTCTTCTGTATTGAAGGGACATGGAGGCGTACCAGTTGCGCCACCAGGTCCAGACAATCCAAGTCTCCTCTTAAAATCTTGCACGCCCCCATCAAAAGCCCAACGTTACGCCTGACCTCTAGGGAATTGAATCCCAGGACACCTAGTAAAAACTGAGTTGGGTATAGAAATGGATAGTACCCATAAAGTTTCTGATAATGATAATGAATTATAGTATTCAGTGGCGTGGCGCGCCACGCGTCATACGCGTAACGCCATGGCATCCAAGAACCCGAATCCCACCGGATTTTCTATTCCAAGGCTTTTCAATACTAACACCATTTTACTTACGATTAAATCTGGTCCTTCATGGGTAAAAGCAAGCTTGGATTTATGTTAATATAATTAATAATTTAGTTTACTTATTTGGTAATTATGTGTTATTAGCGCCGCAAAATTTCTTCGATAATTTAAAATAAGAGGACGAATCAACATAGACTACTCTAGCATTAGTGACAAGGTTCGCCATGGCTCAGTCACTATTTTCTTTTAATAATTTTGCCGCGCTAGTGAAACTCCACCTTTAATTAGTAAGCTTAGTTTGTAACATGATATGAATATTATTGCTTTGTCTAACGTAGATACCTAATACGCTATTGGACATACCTAACTAGTATAGGATTAAATTATTTCAATAAAATAATAAATAATATTATTCAAGGATTAATCTACACTATATTGATTATAATTATTATAAAGTTGCATCAAGGAATCATAAGTACAATATTAATGCGTTCAAAATCAATATAACATCCTTATAACACTCACCGAGACTATTCTGTAAAGCTGGCAACGCGGTTGGAGCTTTTACACCTGCCTACTGAGTCGGTGGTCCTGGATTCGAATGCTGGCCAGGGCAAATATTTGCGTGATGAATTCGAATATTTGTTCCTCGGTCATGGATGTTACCTATATGTGTATTTATATATTATGTATATCGTCGTCTAGTACCTATAGTACAAGCTTTGCTTAGTTTTTTTTTTTTTTTTTTATGTCATAGGAGGCAAACGAGCAAACGTATCGCCTGATGGAAAGCGATTACCGTCGCCCATAAACACCTGCAACACCAGAGGAGTCACAAGTGTTTGCCTACCCGGAGGACGAAGATAGAATCCCTCTATGCTAGTAATTTCACCGGTTATCTTACCCCCACACCGGAACACAACAATGCGAACACTAGTTTGGGGCTAGGTTGATTTGTGTAAGATTGTACCTTAATATTTATTAAGATAAGGATTCATTTATTTTGTCAATTAATAGACGAGCACCAGAGTCAGAATGGACACAGACATGCAATGCCTGATTATGAACAGCTTGAATAAAACTTTAAACTTACACGCAAAGGCCTTTAAAATTGTACTCTTAATTTTTATCAGACAAAGAAATAAATAAAATTGCCCCTTTCAATTACTGTTTTATGTTTGTTTTATTGTAATTTTATCGCTAATGTATTAAAAAATATTGTTTGGTACACGTGTGGAAGTGTTATTTTAACTCGTCCCGAGTCTTGACCCTCACCTGGCGGCTCGGGCCAAGACTCCTCGGGACTCCTTCAAAATGCCAAACTTTCCACACTTGTATCAAAAACTACTATAATTATAATTATAATGAGTTAAGCATTTATTAATTCTACACGACTTACTTTAACATAATTCCAATTATGAGTCGTATCAGTGAAATAATTAACATTTAAAATATATAATAAAATATTAAATAAAGTAATTTCACTTAGTCATTGTTTTGATGTAAATTTTATTAAATGTAATATTAAATGTAATTTTAATTCTTATTCGTAGGTATGCATTGGCAAAAATCTAGTAATAATAATTAAAAACTTTGAGACCTATCATTGTCTTACATTTACATCATTAAGATAATCTTTGACGGAATAATAACATTCCTCCAACAATAATCCGGTGAGTTTACTTTTACACAAAGGCATTCTTAAGCATTTAATGTCATTCGGTATCTTATTAAAAATTATAGGTGCCATACCAATAAAGCTTTTCCGATAAAGAGCCGTTTTGCTTGACTTTATGCGTAGTTTATGTTGGTAGGCTGACCTAATTGGCCTTGTTCGATCAAATTGACAATATTCTGTGAACAGGTGTGGATTCGTCTTTACAAATACTGACACTCTGGAAATACAGAGATGGCAGAGTTAATATTTTAAGTGATTTAAAAACAGGCACACACTTGTCTTCAGGCCACACATAGCACGAATACATCTCTTCTGGGATCTAAATATAATTTCCCTACCAGTACAATTTCCCCAAAAGATAATGCCATACCTAAGTTTCGATGCTACTAAGCCGTGGTGGGCAGTCAGTAGAGCTTCGCGATTTACAACCCTTGACAAGATACGGAGAGCATAGGCTGCCTTATTCATGTTTTTGCATATGTCATTAATTTGGTATTTCCAATTCAAGTTCTTATCTATTTTGATTCCTAAAAATCTTGTGACTTCGACTTCCGTTATGTGTGCTCCATTATATTGTATATTTATCGCGTCTGGATTATGTCTGTGACAAAAATGCATTATGTGCGTTTTATTTGAATTTATTTTTAGGTAAAAGAGTTGATAAAAACTAAATAAACTACTAATACTAAATTAAAAATAATGGGATTATAAAAAGAAAGACTCTGTGTGGCGGTGTGGTCGCACATGATGAAGCCTGGTTTGCTTCTCTTTCTCATAAGCGTGACTTGAGACACCAGCGCGCAGCTCTTCCACCTTCACCGACTGGCGCAACATTTTTATGTCAAATATGCGGCCGAGGCTGTCGCTCTCGAATCGGGCTATCGAGTCACGTTCGTAAGTGCCGCACTTTATGGACGCTGCTTAAATCATCCTTTATGGATGAAAAAGGCCAATGATGATAAAAAGAACACCCCCTCCAGCAGCTCTGCGCAGGCTTCGCTCCGGGCAGGTGCGGCCGGCTAGCCCCGCCCCCTGCTAATTACCGACATTCGGATGCAGCCATACTAGGCTTCCGGCTTCCCATTGTAAGAAAAAAAAAGCAGCTCTGCCTCATTTTTAGGTTATTTTTATTAAGCCATGATATTATTTCATTAATTAATTTATTTATAAAGATTTCTTATGACCACCCCCTGACACCAACCAGGTCCACGTCCAGGTCCAGGTTTCATGTGTAATTTTTTATTATACTATCAGCAAAGTTACAAATCGTCGGGGATAGTGCAATACCGCGTAAGTAACAAGTGTAGATACGAATCAATATTCAAACAAATGCTAAGCATTTTTTTGAAATGAGAACTGTATCGACAACTGTTATTTACGCCATATTGCACTATCCCCGACGAAATGTCAGCTCAATCTGTGCCCGGAAAGCGGTTCAAATCTGTCTTACAAAATTTTTCCTACACGAACGAAGACAGAGCAAGATAATAGTGGGCGATGTTCACGACATCACGACATAATTATAAGCGTAATATACGGCATTTGATGATCAGAAGATTTCCTTTGGCAGGATGAACCTTTTGAACCCTAAGAACATTTACAGAAGAAGAGCCATGTTTAATTTTAATGCAGACAGAAAATAGATGACGTCACAACTCATGACTTCATCTATTTTTTGTGTGGCATTTTGACATTGTATATTCTCAATCCTATCATTTGGGGTATCCAATGAAAAGGCTTCATGAACTGATTCCTTAAGATTAAGAAGGTTCATCCTGCCAAAGAAAACTTTCTGATCATTAAATGCAGTATTTTTAGAGAAAATCGCACACTATAAAGAAAAGCTTGTAAAAAAATCTCGTCGGACAGTCGAAAATTAAAGGACCTCCTAAAGACTATCACTTATAATATAACACTTCATACTCGCACGGTTTTTATAACGAGTCTATCGGGATGTTTTTATTACCTTCATTATTTGACGTTTCGACGCCGATGCATGCACCGTGGTCTCAACCCTATTCCTCGGTCAAAACGTCAGAGAATGAAGACGATCGAATCAAAAATGTTACGATAGACCCGTTGTTAATGGGGAATGGATTAAATTTATCAAATATCTTGATTGTTTGTTTATAGGCAGGAAGAAAAAGTTACAGATTTTACTGTAGCTTAAAAAGTAAAAAAGATGAAATTATTATTTTTCATGTGTAATTTTTTTCGACTTTGCAGAGGAAGCTGCTATGTTCCTAGGTACCTATTTAGGTAGCATAATTGAGAAAAAATATATAAACAGTGCATTTACGAAGCTACTATCTTCGTAATTGCAATTTATATTATCTATGAGCAAGGCAGCATCCCTGCCAAGTCATGTAGGTAGCCACGTAGACTTTCCTATATATAGGTACATTCTGTGTCGTCTATGGGAATGTTACAATATGGGTGTGATAAAGTGTTTTTTCTTGTATGTATCATATTATAGGTTCAGGTGGTAAAAAAAAACTAAAAAATATTATTTAGTATTTATTAAAAGTCACTGGATATAAATTTTAAATTATAAAAAAAAGCGGGTATGAGCAAACATAACCTATTTACTTGACATCATTACGGAACATGTCAATAAAATTTTGGTAGTTAGGAGATTGATGGAGTTGTTCTTTAATCATCTTAGTTTGCTCTTGTACCGCTTCTAATATCTTTGACGTTAGGACCAGTAAAGTTCTGTCAGTATCCAACCCGTCCTTTAAAGCCTCTGGTGCGTTCTGTTCACACGATATGCCATTCACGTTAGGCCCTGTCGTCACTAACTCAGTTGCAGATGGCCTTATCACGGAAATTCCATTGTCAAAATCGCTGATAGCCGAAGCCAACCATCGACAATCGAAATTGTTCCCATCCATATTCACTGTCACTGTAAAATTGTGCCCAATCCAGGTTTTATAATCCAAGTCGTACATGTCATTGTTACGCAAAGATAGCACCTGAAGCGACTTTAAGTTCGTAAAGACTTTGGAATTCAATACCGGTATTTCATTAGAAGATAGGTCTAAGTTTTTCAACGCGTGCAGGCTATGGAACGCTCCGTACTCGATGTACTGTATAAGATTGTGAGACAAGCGAAGCATCCGCAAATTAAAAAGGTCCTTGAAGACCGAGGGAGCTATGTACGTTATCTGATTGTGAGTTAAATCAAATAGTTCAAGGCTTGAGGGCAAGCGGAGAGATGAATCGTTTAATTCTCTTATATAGTTTCTGCTCATATCTAACATTTTCAGTTCGTTCTGCTGGCTTAGTTGAATCAAAGAGGTATCATCTATGTAATTCGATTTTAATATTAACATCATTAAACGCAGGGTTTCACCCGGAGGGATATTTATGGCTGAGAGACTGTTGTTCGTGAGATCTAATACTCCTCCAATCGGATGAAATTTAATGCGCAGATTTGATATGTCTGCCAGTTCATTCGCAGACATATTCAAATATCTCACCATGTTACTATTTATTAATTTGAAATCGGGGACAATTTCCAGTTGATTGAAAGACAAGTCTAAGTTTTCTAAATAATACATTGATGTAAAAGTTTCGTGATTAAGACTACGTATATAATTGTTACTAAGATTTAAATATTTCACGTGCTTAAGATCATCTGCGTGTATAATGAAAGTGGTCAGCTTGTTATGGGAGAGATCTAGAGAGGTCAGGTGCAAAATATATTGGAAAGCATGAGGTTCGATGGTCGTTATTGAGTTTTTAGAGAGATCCAGTTCTGTTTCAACGAAACGACGGTCATCTAGCTTTTTAGCACGACTAATCCAAGATTCTGACGTTGCATTCGGCAACCACATCAAAGAATTACCTGATAGTATAATTTTATACCTTGAGGGCCCATAGGAATGAGGCCAGTCACGAGCAAGCACGTCAGAAGCAATATTCTCAAGATAATTACCAGAAACATCAAACGTTTCCAAATGGAAAATCACGTGAATGGACTGCAAATCTATATTTTGTATTTGGTTGCCCCTCAAATACAGATGTTTCAAACGTTTTAGACTATTGATCGCACCATCCAAATGAACGATTTTGTTATTGTTTAGTTTAAGTACCCGTAATATACCTAAACTACTAAAACTGTTATTGCTTAAATTACTGATTGAATTATTGGAAAGATCTAATTCGTCTAGTAACGTGAATTTATCAAAAGTGCCATCAGGGATGTGGTCAATGTTATTGAAAGCGAGGTTCAACAGTTTTAACCTCCATAGTTTACTAAAACTTTCTCTGTTCAAATTGCTAATAGAATTATAGGATAGGTCCAATTCTTCTAAGGATGATATGGTATCAAATACTCCTGCAGGTATATTTTCAATGAGATTATAAGCCAGTGATAGAGTGCGAAGGTTTGGTGGCATTTGTGTTAAATATTCAAAACTGGACAAGCGATTGTGCGAAAAGTCGACTTTTGTCAAATTATTCAGATGATTAAACGGGTGACCATCGATACGTTCAATCTGGTTTCCTTCAAGATGTAGCTCTGTCAATTTGTACATTTGAGCTATCATGGCAAAGTTTTCTTGAGGCCACGGTCCGTGAGCTTGAAAGGAGGTGACGGATGTGATCAATGGCATGTCGATATTAGGGGCCCTCTCGTTGAAGACGCTAGGGTTGTGGAGAATAACCTTCACGTTGACGGGGAAGTTGGAAGAGCCTTGGCACTCGTTAGGAAGCTGGACACCGCTGACGTCATTGTAGCACAGGAACTGGTAACCGCACAAGCTGAAGACATGCTTCCCGCTGGGAGGGCAGTAACAGCTCCCAAGCGCCACCACGGCCAGGAAGAGGACCACGGTGCTCACTGTAAAATCAAAATATTATAATAGCGATTTCAATGGTTCAGACCTATGTTTTAACAAGTTCTAGCGCGTGGATATACTTTTCAGAGCTGTAGCCGCCGGTAAATCAATTTTTGAATAGTGATGATGGGCTGGGAACTTTACACAGATAACAATCGGACCATACAGCTCCGTCCAACGGTGGTTTCCACACTTAGCACGTAAATAATAAAATTATTGATAATACGATAGATTATATTGCCATCGTAGAGGAGCTTTCCAAATGGAACGGTTATAAATTATTTCAGGTTGTAAGTGTGTTATTAACTTTATAGTAATCGCAAGTCTTAAACTATTGACTAGAAGAGATTTCCGAATCAAGACTGAATAATGTAAGCATGACTTTGATAGCCTCGTGAGGCCAAAATTAAACTATAAGCCCTAAACGCCCAATTTCCTTACATGTACCTGCGATCCAAGACTTGTTTTTTTTTGTGTAGATCTCAACCAGGTTTTTTTTTCAAGATATTACGATCTAGACGAATAGAAAGCGTCAAACGAATATTGTATCATCGTAATGTACACTAGGCGTTTACAGTACGATTAAAATCAGTTAACGATTCGGCTTTTACCCCTCTCTCGCACGCTCTTATTAAAATCGCATAAGTACGAGCAAGATAGATATACAATCCGAATCGTTAACTGATTTTCATCGTATTGTACGCGTGCGTATAGCATCATTCGTCATTTACATTACTTTTTACTAATATTAGCACTTGTGTACCTTAGTAACCCTTCGACTACTCGATCGTCATTATAAACAGGGGGCCTATGATGGTTGCTTTTATCACGCGATAAATAAGTGACAAAGCATCCGTCACGTTTTGACAAGATGCGAGTGTGAGTGATAGATGCTTTGTCACTTATTTATCACGGTGATAAACACCACCATCATAGGCGTCAGGTGAGATTGACGTCAGGTGTTTGATTATAATGATTATCATTATAGACTGATAAAAAAACATAACAGTGAACAATAGTCAAAATTCTCGTTTGTGAATTAAAACATAAATCTTGACTTACCGATATTCATTGTGGCCGAAGTTATGATGTTAGTCTGTAACAAAATCCATAATTAAAATTCGTTCGTATTGATTAAATATGCTTATTACATTTTCCGCACCTTCACCCAGACTGACATACTACTATTCTTCACGGCCGCTTTCGGCCACGACGACTGCTGTTAACTCCGATTTTGTCGCTGGTGAGAACGCATGTGGCTCACATAGCCTACCTTATTGATGAAGCTACGCGAACACTGCGGACATGTGAGCACACCATTGACATAATGATATAATTCTGCCACAGGTGGTCGGGCCTTTACGTGTAAATACAACCGCGGCCACAACGGCTTACCTTTCTATTATACAATATTTTTTGCCTGACTACTGTGCTTGTTTCTATTGTTATACTTAGAGAATGGGTGATGGGTGAATTAGGGGATGGATTTCATTAAACTTTTTTTTTTTATTTAATCATAGCACCTGCAACATCAGATAAGTCACATGTGCGTTGCCGGCTCTTCAGGTGGGAGTACGCTCTTTTCTTGATAGTTGAAGGTCGTAAAAATACTCAATACGGTGTCCTGTATTTAATAGACAACCTGCTAACCCCGATTGTTTTTTGTTACATTACAGGCGAATGCTCGCACTTAGCGAGCACCCTTAGAGTGAAACAAGGTCCCAATCATAAAAAAAAATAGTGTCCGTTTATCCGAGATAAATATTGTTATTAGTATTAAGTTTTAACTAATTTCGTTGCTTTATTATCACAGAACCCAATACTATAATTTTTATTCGAATATGAAAATATAAAAACAAGGTGAAAGCAGCGTCGTTTAAGGAGCAGTCAAATGACGTCACCTTGTGGAAAAATTACACTAGCAAACTACATATTAAAGAACAGTGGTACAATTTCCATACTAAATCCGTCTTAGTATTAGTTCGACTGTATGATTTACTGCGATATGATCAAATTACTTGTCGCCTACGGTCTTTTAGAATGAGATACATTTAAAATGGTTTTTTTAATCATAAATTTGAATATTTTCCAATGTGTAAAAACAGCGGTTATATTTGATTTTTTGATTCTTTGATTATATCGGAAAATGACCTGGTAAAAAAAGGAAATGTCCTTATTTTTAAAACCTCAAATGTTACTTACAGTTATGGCCGATTGTTGTCTGTGGAATAAATCAATAATAATTATCACTACATAGTATAAAACAAAGTCGCTTCCTGTTTGTCTGTCCCTATGTATGCTTCAATTTTTAAAACTACGCGACGGATATTGATGCGGTTTTTTAATAGATAGAGTGATTCAAGAGGAAGGTTTATATGTATAATACATGCATAATTTATCAGCATTACACTGGGCGGGTCACTAGTTCTTAATAATAATAATTGTCCTTACCTTGGCAGCACATTTCACTGGTGGTCAAAGTCGAAACTGCAATTCGAATGAGGACATGAGCGCAATAATCCGACGCCAACATTTTTTGGTGACGGTGCGAAATGGGAACGATACCTCGGTCAAAGACTAAGTGGTTCAGATAGGCCTGTTCCTCCAAAACGTCACATATATGTCCCACTACTGAGGAAAGGCCTCCCCTCTTTCATAATTCATAACCATTTACTTCCAAGAATTACATTATGGTACTATGGTACATTTGGTTAGTATAAAGTCTTAGTGCGCCATATTTGGCCAGTATTGGCGTAGAAATGTTGTATTATAGTATTGCTTTTCTCACCAGTCATCTCGCTATCTCGCTGAAGAGAAAGTTCCTGCCAAGCGTTCTCGAATGCGTACAGTTCTGTTCATCCCGCCATCTCCTTTTCGATCTGCCTTTGTTTCGGTACCCGTCCAGCGGTATCCATTCAGTGCATAGTTTAGCCCAACGGTCTGGATGCATTCGGCAGACGTGTCCTGCCCAGTCCCACTTGAGCTTAGCGGCCTTGACCACATCTACAATACCTGCTTTGGAGTGCAGTTCGGTGTATCCTAATACGAACTCTAAGTATGCTGCGCTCCATTGCTCGTTGGTAAACTTTGATTCGGAACTTCTGAGCTTCCGTTCCGTATTTTACAACTTATTGGTAATTCAAAAACTATTTCTAAGTATTTTCTCTTAATACCAATATAAACAATTTACAAATACAAATAATTTATTTCACATAATTTTAGGTACAATAAAGATCTTAAATAATAATATTCGTATCACTAAAATCTACCATACACGGCATGTGAAATTGAACAGCGTAGGCACTACGCACGTTAACCTACTTATAGTCTAATAAAAACTCCTGAACACTATAAAAACACTTTTCGGCCAGCCACTTTTTAAGAGCTCGATTAAATGGTACAAATGTAAGGTATTTTATTAAGTTAGGCAGTTTATTTAATTGTAACCTTGGCCTAAAATTCTTTCATATGTTCGTTTGTCCGGATTTCCAGCTCTTCTCGCCTAGAGGTTGCATTTCGATTCAGTTTTTTTTAATTTTTTTTCTTAACGGTGGAGATATAGGGGTTAAAAACGTCAAAAAAAAACAATTTTAGCTAAAATTTGCAATTTTAAAACAGAACCACTATCACTAGTATAAAACCTAACATTTATAAATATTGGAAAACGTTACGAATCTCTGCACTATAGTCTATGAGTACCTAATGCAGTTAATACGAAATACGAGATGTGTTATCTAAAAAGAAACGCTATACTTACCATAGACTTTGTTCGCCGCTTGCATAAACAAAACTAATACGCTGCCAGAAATAATGTAATAAAATGCTTAAGGCTCCTTACCGTTCAAAAATCCTGAATGTTTTAAACATGTTTCTCTATGATCAAACATGTTTCTTAACATAATTATCAATGTTACTGCTAAGAACAGGGCCATTGCGATTTATTGGTATATATATTTAAAACCTACAGATAATTGTTGTTTCAAAAACTACTCGAAATTATCAAAATTCAAGTAGTAAACTGGTTTTTTCTACTTATTTTCGACTGCACGCAATGAAAGCATGAAATAGATATGTTATTATCTAGAACTCAGGAAAGTATTCACATCAAAAAGTTGGTTGAAATTATCAATATATTTGTCATAATATGAAAAAAATATATTTAAAAGGAATAAGGCCTCTTAAGGCGCTATATCATGTAAAACTTAGGATAATCACTTTTTCACAAATCATAACCGAATTTTCCCAGAACAACCTGAACTAAGTAATAATACAAGTAAAAGTCGGTTTACTAATGTTTCACAGAAAATTATTTTACCGATAATGCTTCGAATAATTCTCTACTCTACGGACACGATTTAGGTGCTTTTATAAAAAGTTATAAAATAAACCTAACCTAACCTACCCTAATCTACTACGATACACCCAAATATTTTAAGTGTATGACGTGACGTTTTCAATCAAAAGGGCCCACTTTGTCGCTTACCGTAAGGACGAAATTTGTTTGCATCTTTATACCAATAACCCATCAAAGACGTCCTTATGGTAATCGACAAAGTGGTACCTTTTGCTTGAAAACGTTACATATAGTACCTATATCAATTCAAACAATCTGAACTTATACTGCTTTGTAATCTTTGTATACAGAGTAGTCAAAGTTATTTAGCATTATAAAAAACAGCCTACGCTTCTTAGAAATGTAAGATTGTGCCGGAATCCGACGGGACACTGCCAATGCCATATCTCCAATTAAGCGTTACATTGGCCAAATCCCACATACCACAACCATAATTATAACAAATGTATATCCGTTTTTGCTATTTGCCGCATAAAGTGACACTTGCACAAAGATGATATTTAAATGAAATGTGTCTGTCTATACAGCAGGATATAACGCTTGTCAATTCCACTTTAGCGATATGATGAGCTATTGAATCTTGAGTCAGTTATAAAATACAATTCATCTCGATAAGAAAAATATGTGATATCTCGGGCATATCTTAGATAAATGTCAGTTGTCACGTGGAATTTTTCCCATGTCTGTAAGGTAAGACATCTAATCTAACACGATCAAATTATGGATTGGTATGCAATGAGTAATCATCAACAACTATTATGCAATTATTGACTCCGAAAGTGATTGAATCCGAAACTATGAGATACGCAAGAGAACCAAGTTTGTAGAATATAACTCAGACAGTCGCCAAACTTAAGTGGCAAATGGGCGGGGCTGGGGCGACTCGGCGTAAAAGCGTCAGCTTGGGGCAGGAAAGTTCTTGAGTGGCGACCGCGGACCGGAAGACGCAGCGTGGGAGGCCCAACAAGGGGGGCCGACGAGTTAGCTGAAATCGCGGGCAGAAATTGGATGAGGGCGGCGCAAGACGCGCGAACAATCGTTGTGGAGAGCTTTGGGAGAGGTCTTTGTCCAGCAGTGGACGTCTATGATATTATGAATTGACTACATTTCATTATTGTGCGTTTCTTCCGATAAACTCACAAGATATAAATTTAAAATCGCTTCAGTGTTAACCACTTTCTTCGGTTTCCGCGACTGTCACACATTTACATTAAACGATTGAAACGGAATTATCGCGTATATTGATTATTTGAGCCTCCCTGACGTTTCGATAACTTTCCAGTCGGTGTGTGCGTTGTTCGGATGTCCGGCTGTTCTCGCCTACAGGCCACATTTCTCAAACAGATCTCATGAAATTTTGTAAGTAGCTTATTTGATAGTTATCTATTCATCCTATTACACAATCTAGTCTTGTATTGAAAATCAGTTTTTCTAAGGAGAAGGGTCATCATTTCAGGAAAAAATCTTAATAACGTGATGTAGGATCGTCATTTGTTTTGTATGGGCGCGCGGCGCCGTGCCAGCCTGGCGCCATCAGTTGGTCATAATTTCCATTGTCCTCGCATCACGCCGAAACGGCTGGACTAATTGTTACCAATTTTGGTGAAGGGATAGCTGAACATTCAAAGGATATAGGTTAAATTGCCAATTACTCATACAAAAAATGAACTATATTCACCTATACAAACAGATTTCATTTTAGTATAAGGTGCTAATTACTGGCCACCCTTCAAGAACTGGCCACGTTATACTAAAATGTATTCTGTTTGTAGGTAAGTGGACAGAGTTAATTTTTAGAATGAGGTGGCCAGTTATTAAAGGGTGGCCAGTAATTGGCGATTTACCCTATTTACCCGTCTACGGTAAAGAAAAAAAATATCCGGGCGAAGTTGCGGGCGCCCCCTAGTATTGAATAATTTTATTGATTAATTTTTTCGACAAAAAATGGGGATTAAAATCTTAAAAATATTACAAATTTCAGTAATAGAAACAAACTTGAGAGGCGTAGGTACAGCTACCAGTTATAAAATGATATTTACTTGGAAAATTATATCCGTGCACAACGTATAGGCATACGAGTATACGTACAGGGATGATAGCAACTTCCGTCAGAAATAGTACAGTACCTACGCAAGGCAATTATTTGTAAAATAACGAAATATTGCGAAACTGGAAACTGTTACTAATCCAAGGTCACATCGCACATTATTGTGAAATAGGTACCAGCTTCGTTTTGAAATCTAATAATCATTATACCTAAGTAGGTATTAGCCGAAAGGAACACTGCTAGAAGTAGACAAGGCATTCCTTAACCCGTAAATGCATACAATTACCTACACGAATTTTATATCTGAAATGACGTACCTAAATAGCAATGAAATCCACGTCAATTTGCGATTTCGAGACCATCTCGACAAAGTCTTTATTGACAATATTCAGATTTTGACTTGTGTCATTTCAGTAACGTAGTGTAAATATACATCATCAACTAGCTGTGCCCCGCGGTGTTACCCGCTCATCCCACGGGAACACTACATTTATTCAGGATGAAAAGTATCCTATGTCCTTTTCCGGGTCTCAAACTATCTCCATACCAAATTTCATCTAAGTCAGTTCAGCGGTTTAAGCGTGAAGAGGTAACAGACAGACAGACACCCTATCGCATTTATAATATTAGTATGGATTCATCATGCATTTAAGGGTTAAGGCTCCTTATCCGTTCAAAAATGCTGATTATTTTAGACATTTCTCCCTATGATCAAACATGTTTCTTATCATACTATCAATGTTACTACTTAGAACAGAGGGCTATTGCGATTTACTGGTAAGTATATATTTGACACCTACAGTTTGAATTTTTCATTTAGGTTTAAAAAACTACTCGAATTTGACAAAATTCACGCAGAAACCTTTTTTTTTACTTATTTTCGACTTCACGCAATGAAAGCACGAAATAGCTATGTTATTATATTATTCACTTCAAAAAGTTGATTAGAATTATAAGTAAGTATATGTTTATAATGTTTTTTTTTTAAGAAATAAGGCCTCTTTATGCGGTTGATTATAAACCAATATTAAAAATCTTTTTTTTACTGACCAAAAGAGCGAAGTATTTCCGTTTTATTTCTTCAGTTCTCTTGTATGTCCGGATATCGAGCAGTTCTCGCCTGGTTGCATTTCTCAACCGATTCTCGTGAACAGTAGGTTCGTTAATTATATATTATGTTTTTGTCGATTCAGTTTTTTGAAATAAAAACAGCATTTATAGTTTCAACCATTTTGAAATAAACTTGCGAGACCAACAGCCACTAGTAAGTATAAACTCTTGAAGTAAAAAATAGCATATAATTGGGTTATTGTTTATTTTGTTGTGTTATATATATTTTGTGAACTAAACTAAAAACCATCATAAAAAAATAACCTCAATATTATAGTAGTTACAACAGACTATATTTGAAATCGATCGTAAAAGTACCTACGTAAGAAATGAAAATGTAGAGTAATTTAACAAAAATTATAACGGGTCTATCGCAATATTCTTTACTAGTTGCGCACCGCGGTGTTACCCGCTCATCCGACGGGATTATTACTTTTTTTGGGATACCATACCAAATTTTATCAAAATTGGTCTAGCCGTCTGACCGTGAAGAAGTA
This sequence comes from Apotomis turbidana, assembly GCA_905147355.2. NCBI lineage: Eukaryota > Metazoa > Arthropoda > Insecta > Lepidoptera > Tortricidae > Apotomis > Apotomis turbidana. Next base: position 3,767,769 of record LR990297.1, on the reverse strand, counting down.
ACAAACATTCACATAAACACACTCATAAACTTGTGATTTAACTTCATAATCGAATGTTTCTACCTAAATTACGACGCGGCTGGCGCAGTGGTTAAGCAACTGCCTACTGAGCCGACGGTCCCGGGTTCGGATCCCGGCAAGGGCAAATATTTGTGTGATGAACTAGAATATTTGTACCTGGGTCATGGTTGTTATTTGTATTTAAGTATGTATTTATCTATATAAGTATGTTTATCGTCGTCTAGTGTCCATAACACAAGCCTACTAGAGCTTACTGTGGGACTAGATTGATTTGTGTGAGATTCTCCGATATTTATTATTTATTAAATAAGGAATATCGTAATGGTCTATTTTTGTGTTAATTATGTATACAAACCGCGGGATTATGTGTCCTAGAGTACCCACAAAAACTGACCAGGTGGAACATCGTAGTATTTTTTCATCTACATAATATATGACAATAAAAACAATGTTTACAGGAAAATAGGCTAGTTGACTCATGTAAAATTGTTTTAAACTAATTTTTATTTTGTATAGTATTTAGCAAAGGAAACCTTAATATATATTTTTCAATCCATAAAAATGAAAGATGGCAAAATAATTGAATTTAAAAATATGGTTTTTAATATGTATTTTGAAATGCTTAAAACGCTGTCCGCCATTTTCGCTTATGATAGTGACGTCATCGGTCCCGTAAATAAAACTAAAGGTCTACTCCGACGACTTCGAATAGTGCCGTACCCTCTCGATCTCAAAAGTCAAAGTATATTGGAGTGAGCGGGATGGCACTATACGACGGTCGAATTTCGAATATTTACGCGGAATTCTACGTCACGCCACAGATTAGCAAAAGGCAAAAATGGCGGAGGGCGTTTTTGACTGTTCATGAAATTTCAAAATTTCAATTCATAAAAGCTGAATTTAGGCAATTAAGAAAAATGGGTCTACTAGCCTATTATTCCGGCAATTCTGAAAATATTTAATTCATTATTGACTTCTGAATTCTGAAGCATATCTTGTCGCGACTTCGCTTGTCGCGCGACTCACCTGTCTTGCTCGCGCGGTACTGAAAGGAAAGTGACAGGTATTATTGTCGCGCGATAAAGAGTCGTGTATTAGAATTATCCTAGACTTACTGGATTGGGTGGTGATCACAGCTCTGTATCACCATCTAAGTTTCGGCACTTCCCGGTCTCTACCCTATCCTGCTGATAGCTAATCCAGTTACTGCTGATAGTTAAAATTGCAGTAGGTACTGGGAAATTCTGTGACGCGACATACGCCTACAACATCCGCAAATACATACCAATAATATGCTTTAGTAAATATGTTGAAAGAGCTTTAGTATTATTTAGTCGACGGAACAGTACACTGATTGATGAAACGTATAATACAATATCTATGGTGCATTTTTAATAAACAATATGTTGTGTCTTGGATTGAAGATGGAGTCGTCTATTAACTTGTGTAAGTATAGCACTTATAACTTATTGTCTAATTATATTTGGCGGTTTCTAGAACACCTGCCTACTGAGCCGGCGGTCCCGGGTTCAAATCCCGGCCAGGGCAAATATTTGTGTGATGTACTCGAATATTTGTGCTTGGGTCATGCTTGTTCTATGTATGTATTTAAGTATATATGTATTTATCTAAATAAGTATGTATATCGTTGTCTAGTACCCATAACACAAGCCCTCTTGAACTTAATTTGGGACTAGGTCGATTTGTGTGAGTTTGTCCAATATTTTTTTTTTTACTTATTAAAATGTTTATTACAAAACAAAAGGTAAAATGTTAGCCTACAATTAATAGGATCACAATCTAGGATTAACTAGTATTCATTAACGTAGTTTTGATACTATACTCCCCGCGAACCGCAATCTTGCGATAGACAGCGTTGCAGCTCGCGACTGACAATACGGTATTTAACTAGTGAAAATAAATATCTTTTGAAAACACTAAAAATACATTCAAAACTACACAGAAGCAAATAATCTGACACAAACTATTGGGCATTATTCTATTTTCAATTGCATAAAGACTAAAAAGAAGTTGTGGTTTGACTGCTGATTTTTATGACGTCACAAGCAAGTATCTTTATAGAAATTTCATACTAACACATCGTTTTTCATAAAGAGTACCTAGTTGATTTGAGCTGTCGTCATACCGTATTGTCTTGCTGTACTTTTTTGATGAAAGCATTTCAGGGGAAAACAGTCTTCACTAACTAAATCTTAACAAAACACTGATTTTGATGTCGATCGCTCCTATATAATATATTCTACGTTTATAGATTTCGCTTTATAATACATTGTTTCTATAAAACAAACTGCTTAATTCGACTATGTTTTAATCACAAAAAATCAGTTTTTGAGGAACCTACATATAAGTTTTAATCTATTACAAATTTAGAAAAAACTTATAATTATAAACCTAAATATTTGTATAGAATCTTTTTATCGATTCATATTTTTTATGTGGTAATACCACATTCGCAGAGGTCGCGGGTTCAAACCCCGCTTCGATTGTAGTAGATCGCATTCAATTTTTCTTTCTTAATTTACCTTTGTGTCATTATTTATAATTATAAACCTAGTTTGTCATTGTGTCAATAACATACTACAAAACCATATAGATTGGAAAATGTTTAGAAAAGGAAAAACGTTTCCACTTAAGTTTAAGTCAACCTAATATTTTCTTTTTCATCAATTATATGCTGTTTATTTTTTCATTTCAGATATTATAGTCCTCCTATGTTCAATATGGACAGGTTCAAATGCAGCGTGTACAATTGAAGACCGAGATGATTGTAATTACTCCGTGGTGTGTAAGGGGCGCCCGAGTAGAGTCAACAACTCCTGTTGTGTCTTGTGTGACTCTCACGTACACTTTATCGTGGAGGACTCCTCCGCCGATCCTCTCACCTTTGGGTTCTTCAGCGCCACAAACTTTGACTCCAGGGTCAAAAGCATCGATGCTAGAAACAACAACTGGCTGACCATTGAATACTACGCTTTCAAGTTCTACTCCAATTGCCTTGAACTGAATCTCTCCAACAACAACATCAAAGTGATAAGAGGCGGTGCGTTCAAGGACTTATTTGTACTAAATTCTCTAAATTTATCTAGGAATGAAATTGAGCATTTGCATCCAGCATCACTATATGCATCATCATCAGAGAAAGTGATGCTTCGTTTAACTACATTGGATCTCTCGTATAATTTGCTGACAAACATTTCCAAGGAAACACTGAATAGGTTCACGAAACTGAATCGGCTCTACTTGCAAAACAACAGACTTCAAACTTTAGAAGATGGTTACTTCTCTACCATGAAAGAGTTAACAATTTTAGATTTACGGAATAATCGACTGACAGCATTGAATATGACACTAACTAACTTGGAATCTCTTGTGGGTCTAGATTTGTCATTTAATAATTTGATATCATTATCAGGATTTGAATTAAATCAGCTAAAATCTCTTTCATATGTAGATTTTTCTAACAATAAGTTAGAAGAAATTGAATCAAATTGTTTCAGTAATGCGTTCGACCTTACGTCGGTAGACTTAAGTAACAACAAAATCAAATCACCCATATAAAACGTTATGTTCATTAACAACAATCAACTAAATACCTTGAACTTATACAACAATTGTATTGAAATCGTAAAAGACGATGCATTTAAATATAATAATTTGTTTTATCTTAATTTAGAAAAAAATACGTTAAAAGGGGATATAACTGGTCAAACATTTTATGGGATCACAAACGTGGTGAGGCTTGACTTGTTTAATCAAAGTGTAACAGCCATAAGGAGACACGCTTTTATTACTGCCGAACATCTAATCTATGTGAACTTGAGTAAAAACAGTATCGACACAATCGAAAACTCCAGTTTTCCAATGTTATCGTCCGTAAATATTTTAGATTTGTCGTACAATAAAATATACAAGCTAGACTTCTTGAACGAAGCATTAGGAAACCTTGAAGAACTGAATTTGAATAATAACAGGCTCAAAAAGATTAAACAGAGTACATTTCTTTGCCAAAAGAATTTGAAGAAATTGGACTTGTCAATGAATTACATCGTTACTTTAAACCAGTTTGCTTTACCGTTACTTACATTGCAGTATTTAAATGTCACTGGTAATCTTTTAAAAGGAGTTCTCAAGAGTAATGTTCTAGGCCCAACGAAATATCTTAAATCTGTGGACTTAAGTAGTTTTAACTTTTCCAGAGTTGAAGATGGAGCTTTTGTTGAATCACCTTTACTTGCCAAAGTAAACCTATCACATAATGCTATCGAATTTATAGGATCGCAAAATTTCGTGAACATGGAATATTTGAATAGCTTAGATTTGTCTTATAACAAACTGACTAAACTACAAATGAATGATAGCATTTTATTGAACCTGCAGGTTTTGTATTTAAACAACAATAATTTAGACTGTATTTCAATATTGTTTCGGAACATATCAAATATACATTACCTTGACATTTCCTATAATAACATCACTAATGTCTCAAACCCCGTATTCAAAACCTTAAGCTATTTAAGAGTTTTAAATATGTCTAATAATAAACTTAAACAATTTAACAACCCAGAAACGAATTCGCTTACAAAACTGATGACTGTAAGTCTGTCTTCGAATTATTTGATCAATGTAAATTTAAGTTACTTCCCAGATTTAAGAAACGTTGATCTGAGTAACAATAAAATCCGTTCTATAAACAACTCTTTCTTCCAAAACTTAGTCCATCTACAATCCATTGATTTGAGCTTCAACAACATAAACAAGTTGCCTCCGGGTACATTCCAAAATCTCAAAATTCTAAAACTTCTTAACTTATCTTCTAACTCCATCGATAATTTGCGCTACGGTAGTGTCGAGGGCCTAGGAAGAGCCGAAGTGATAGACTTATCCAGAAACGCGATACAAGTTCTAGATGTACATGTTTTCCACGAATACACCGAGCTGAAACGACTGATTATCGATTACAATTTCATCAGTCAACTCGACTTTCAAACATTAGCTATGTCCTCGAAGCTGAAGTCTCTTAGTTTAGGTGGTAATCCGATTTTGTGTAAAGAGATTGTCAGGAATTACGATTCAGCCTACGAATCAGGCAGACGTGTGGAAGTAACTTCAATACATAAAATCTATGAGGAGGATAATGTTCATGGGATTTTATGTGGTACCTCGACCACAACAACTACTGTTGTATCTCCAATAGAATCTAGTGGTAGTGACTCTATAGCTAGCTGGTTGTTGGTATGGTGCACAGTACTGACAATTATGATTATTGCAATAGTGGTTGTAAGTTATATCTACAGACGAAAACGTGAAATCGAGGAATCAAGGGATTCTGATTTCATGCAAAGTACTAGTACAATTATATTTAGAGGCTCTGAAGACCAGAGTATATTACTACTTTAGGCACAAGTGACCTAGCTGTTTAGGTAATCGTAAGTTGAAAGATGTTTGTAACGTAAAAACCATCCAGTTTTGCTTATTTGACATACTTTTCATACTTATTGTCAATATTTTTACAAAAAGCAGATATTTTGTAAATAATGTAGCAATTCCATATCGAACATTGAATACAATTATATTCAACATTAAGTTGTCGTTAAATTTTCTCACTCTTTTATATCTTGTTTGATTAAAATTGACAATTTCACAATAAAATTGTGTTTTACTGTCTTTCTTCCCCTATTAGATTCAATGTGTTTAATATTTGATGAAAAAGAAAAAGAGATTTTATTCGAAAACGGCCTCCCCCAAAGGACACCACCATTTCCAGACCCAAGAAGTCCGTACCAAGTGGATTCAAGGCCTATACAATACAGTCCACGTTGTGCCTTCCGCTGCGTGGTCATTGACGTTTTATCTCGATAATTGAGCGGTTTAATCAAACATGCAAAATCGAACGTATAATTAATTATACATTATACAAGGCGCGCCACTTGGTTCGGTCCCTCAAACACAGTAAAAGTCTTATTTCCAATTCATGAATTACAGTTTTTTTGTCACTATTCGTCGACGTGGTTTCTACAAACAAATCTTAGTGTCTTAAAATTTCTGAGTTCAGACTTGCTTATACTGACTGATCTAAATGGGCACTGTATACTCGTATACGAGCACCTATACTAGTACTATTTACTAATATTAAAATGTAAGTACGTTATGGATGTCCGAAAATAAATTATCTTGATATGATTTATCTTTGACTCTACGAGCTACGCCTATTTATTTAAATTTGCTGTGTGCGTACCTCTTTTTGGTTCCATACGTTATAATGGAAAAAATATAAGACCTTAAACTTGTTATGGACGGTTTTGGCCTGGAAGCTGCACTTTGTGATGAAAGCAAGCCGTTTTGCACAGTGATAATATAGACCAAAATAAACGATTTCACTCGAGGAGAAATTAGTTTCACCCCCTAGGAACAAAGATGGCGCCACTTATTCAAAAAAAGTTTAAAAAATTCTAATTCCAGAACGGATACTCCGATTTTGACGTAAGAGGTGCCAATCGGCAAATAATTACCCAATTTAACATGAAAAAAAAATTAAAATCACGTAGAAAATAATTTTGGATACCTAAGAAATAATATTTTCTGAAAAAAATATTTAAAATTTGTGATTTTTGGAATTTTATACGTATAAATGTATGTACATGGTACTTTTTTATTTATTTATATTAATGCACAACTAATTTTACATTTACGAAAAAAAACCGCATATCATTAGCTCGTATAATTCCAATTATTGAAGAATACAGACATGGCGCCACTGGGTCAAAAAATCTTACAAAAAAATCTAAAACCTCAACGGATATTCCGATTTTGATAATTAAGGTGCTAATTGACAGATAATTACTTAAATTAGTTTCAAAAAATAAAATAAAAAATCAAATAGGCAAAAAGTAATAATATTTCCAAAAAAACATACATTTTGAAAAAATATATATTTTTTTGGGGCTTTTATGTAATTTCATATAAAAAAAATATGAATATGGCTTTATTTCACTTGTGTATATTATAACACTATTAGGTAATTGATCGTTTAATAAAAAACCGCATATCGAGAACTTGTACAGTTCCAAAGGTATTGAAGATTTTACTATAGGGTGCCGGTGCGATGTTGCCGCCGCACGTGCAACCCAAGTAGCACAACTGGGTCTAAATAGCTCGTATATCATATCTAATTAGATGCTTAAGTGAAATTTACCACCATGACTAAGTGCTATATAGGTGGCAAGAACCCTTATGCCACCAGTATAGAACCAAAAGGAGAAAAATTGCAGCCTATTTTTGGTGCTAAATAGAATCCATAAGAGATCTCACAATTACCTTAAGGCGACTCCGTACGTGGAATGGTGATTTTTAAAGTCCTAAGGCTCGTAATCTAGCCAACGGAAAAATCTGAAAAAAATATATGTTATTTTTGACTATTTCTTCTAAAAAATTATAGTTGGATTTTTTTTTAAAGCAATAATTACTATGGAAAATATAATGTTGAAATAGGGTCGTTTTCAATTTTCAATTCCCTAAGGCTTCTAAACTACAAGTGATATTTACACGGCTCTTTCGCAAGAACATTGACAATTCATTGATCTTTAATCGTATTGTTTAAAAGTTAGTAAAATGGAAATTCGGTCTAATAAAGCATCAAAAAAACTGAATTTCCGCGAGCGCGGCCGTGCCCGGGCTGCGAGCTCAGTGTAAATCTAACCGTCGAAGGGGAAGGCTGTGTCACTTGCTCTCGCGATCCATCTAGTTACGGAAAATTGTTATAGTACCGGAGACCGCGGAGGTTCGATCTGTTTTCGTGCGTTTGAAGTGTATTTTAAGAGAGTGTAGTTCGTTTTTTCACACGACTACGCTATGCGACATAACAAAAAGCACTCATTTTCATATAGAATTAAATTCAACTGTTTTTTTTCGTATTTAGGCATCTATTAATTTTAAGTACTTATAAAAAAAAATTGTCATTGCTTAGCATTCCCGGACACATTTGGATACTTAGATATTCTCAGTCATGGGCCCACACCAGACAGGATTCCCAGAAAATAACACTTGGTGTGGGTTTTAGGGCCCTTCTCTGTGTAATATTAGAGTACCTTAGGTATTTCAGTTAGTAAAAAAAATCTGATAATACAGATATTTAAGTATGATAACGTCTAATGATCTTTATGAATTCAACCCTAAGAGATATGAATATCGTAATGTAGAACAAGTATTGTTCGTTTGAATACCATTGTAATATTCGGTAAAACGCTAATTTACGAATACGAATATTTATTGTAAGTATTCACATTCGTTGCGTCACTAGTACAATACATGGCATATGATATAAAAATACATTATCAAAAATTACAATAATTTTCTAGTCCAAGAAGGCAAGTGACAATTTTGGCATGAGGGCTTATTTATGTACATATAGTCAGAATACATATTTGCATCAATAAATTTCCCACTTCATATTTAAATCTAAATGAGCGTTAGTATTTATTGACATATCCACCCGCCGGGCCTAGCTAGACATACCTAGCCTGGCCATAAGTTCTGTTCCAATTGTTTACCGTTTATAAAATAAAAACCTGATTTTTATTACATATCGTTTAAAAGCCATATATTAATGATCGGATTACAGTTGAATTAATGAAAAAATATATAACTTTATTTAGACTCATCGTAATGCCCGGACTTAATTTTTGACTAATGCTCAGAATTTTTCTCTCTAAGTTTGCCAGAGGGCAATGAAACGATCTTGGATCAAATTAATCGATCGCGGAAGGAACGCCAAAACCCAAATAGCTTACGTAACCCAGACAACCGCTAAACGAAAGTAGAGCTGACACGTTTGCCGCATGTCAATCGATCTGCAGATCAAGAAATCTACACCCACCCAATAAAATTCGGCGTCACGGTAGATCACGATGGAGATGGTGGGACTACCGGGATGTATTACAAAAGGGTTGGACATTGCTGATCTAAATAAGGACGAGTGGAAAAAAGATAGAGGCCTTTACCCGACAAAGGGACGGCACAGGCTTATATGCATAATAATCTGAAAAAAAAAACCTTTGAGTCATGTATAAGTACATTCAGTTATCGAAAGCTTGTTAATTTTATTAAATCTTTTATCTATCCAAATATCATAAGCCCTCCATGATGCGTTCAAGAACGGCACATTATGACCACCATAAAAATAGACTGTTTTTAGCACAAATTTCTTATTTCGATATTATTATTTATTCAAATTTCGAACATCTCTGAAAAACAAAGAAATTTGATTTGACCTCTATTCTAATATCAATCGAGATGACGTTTAGTTCGAAATGAATTGTCAATTTTCAATCAAATTTGACAAATGTCACACGTAAGTAAGATATCGAACGATATGATAGTTAGGACCGACTCTAGTTTGTCTCTGAATTAAAATAAAAACAATGACAGCTGCCAGAATACTTCATTACCGCCATTACCGGGTAACATTTGTTATAATGTGCGACTTCTGAATGCATCATGGAGGCTTATGATATGTGGCTAGATAAATTAGTATATGTAACTACATAATTAGGCATTAAAACACTCGTGTGATGTTATTATGAAACTTTCCTTCGGCTCGTTTCATAAACCCACATTCGTTATGTACAGTCACATTAAGGACTATTTATTGTATTCATATATCACATTACACCGTCAAAATATGTTATTACTTTCTTAAACTTCAAAACCTACCTTTGCACTATAAAATGGTAAACATTTAAAACTAGCCTGGTTATGAATAACTTTTTCCATTCTGAAATTTTATTTTTATCGGCTAAATTTCATATATACTGATTAAAAGTGATAAACCTCATTATTTATAGATTTAGGTATTTTTACCGGAAAAATCGGAACCCATAGGATCATTTTGCTGACCGTCCGTCTTTCTGTCACGACCCTTTATCTCGGTAACGCGTGTAGGTGTCGAGTTGAAATTAAAACCGTCTACACGTCGTACTTTGGTCTACAGTCCCTTGAAGCTGTAAAAAATCAAACTTCTAAGTTAACGTAAAAAAAAGATACGGGTCTTTATACCGCAAAAAAAAGTATCAACGCTGGAAAGGAAAATTATCCAAGAGACACGAAGCTAACTTTACAGGAGATCTAAAAAACTACGAACTTTTTCAAAAAAATAAAAAGTTATTAAATATTCTGTGGACCTACTTATTAAATGAAGCATTTTATAATTATAAACAACATCATGTTCTCTACATGTTGCTTTTGTTATTTTGTCTATTAATGGAATAATTTAAAATTTAGCATCGCTTACGCAAAATGGCTGTCAAAATAGAATTAGGTAAAATTATCTAAACGATACGTTTCCCGAGATTTTAGTCAGGTAAAATACTATAATCTACATTTTACACAACAATCAACACAGTAAACAATATCTATGTGCATACAATGCTCATTTTATATAAACAATATCATGTTTTTTACATGTTGCTTTTGTTATTTTGTCTATTAATGGAATATTTTAGGATTTAGCGTCGCTTAAGCAAAATGACCGTCAAAATAGAATTAGGTTAAATTATCTAAGCGACACGTTTCCCGAGAAATTAGTCAGGTAAAATACTATCATCTATTACACAACAATCAACACAGTTAACAACATATATGTGCATGCTCATTTTATAGTCAGGTAAATATATAAATGTGCATAAATCAGCATGAAATAAATCAAGAAAAATTATCTAATCGCCTTTGTAGGAAATATTTCAGACATGAAAAGCTATTTATCGTACAATAAAACCTCACGATTAATGTTTTAATTAGAGGAAAATATTTATTTTCAAACATTAAAATTAATGAAGTGACATTTAAAGTTCTCTAAGACAAAAACTTATAGTCCAACTACGCAAATACAAAAAAAAACTGCTCTAGAAATTTTTAAGATTTATTCATCAGATATCACGTGAAATTTCAATTTTACCAATTTTTATGTGTGATCTGCTGAAAGATTTCCAGTAGTTCTAGACCAATATGTATGGTAGCAAACGATAGCTATGACTAAGGAGAACAGCACAAGAGTTCTCAAGACTGCAGTCACTCGGTACTCATTAAGGAATTTTAAATCACGAACTACGTGAAATTTCAAGTTTTACAATTGCAATGAGATAATATCCTATCCTAACAAGAATAACAAAACTACCTACAACTCTGTGTGGTATAAGTGACGTCTCGTTTGAGTGAGATGGCGTTTGGGTCCATCAAGCGAGTCCAAAGTAATGCCTTAGCGCCACAGACACAGATTTACACCGCAGGTGGGCCTAACGGCCTTTATAAATATATTGAATTACTACTAAATGTGTGATATTTTATAAAACAGAACCGGTAAAGAGGTCTAACTACCAATTTAACGAAAATATTTGTTTTTTTAGTACATTCTATGCGACAAATACGACTCAATTGTCATTCAAGCGATTCAAGATTAGCGACAGTGGTCGATCAAAGTAAAAAGGGATAGGCGACAATGGTTTCATAGTATCAAAGCAAGTAAATTTGGATAAACGCCAATAGTTAAGATACGACAACCAGGTAATTTAATCTAACTATGTTATTTTTTTATAGAATCTTATATCGATTCTGTTTAATAATGTGGAAATACCACATTTTTACTTTTTGGCTAATGCGCATAAGCATTTTAAACACACATGACACAGAGGGCGCTCCAGTAGCGAAGAATTATGGAATCAAAAATTTAGTGTGATTGACGTAACGATATGATAGCTCAGTTAGTAGAGCACTACGCTGGAAACTAAGGGTCGCAGGTTCGAGTCCTGCTTACATTGCAGTGGATCACATTCAATTTTTCTTTCATAATTTACTTTTATGTTAATTTTATCATAAAGACATAGGTAAAATGGCTCAAACGACATTAAAATATATTTTACGATCAGGTAAAAACAGTTAACCAACAAGTGCAAGGTTAGTTGCAATAAGGAAAAATTATCCAAGTTGTTTGATCTGTTTTGACAAATAAGTAAAAAAGCTCTAAGGTTTATTATTATGCAAAAAACTTTTTATGTTATCTCCATTTTGCAAAAAAAAACCTCGAAAATCAAGTCGTTTAGTAGAAAAAAATGTAGAGATTCTCTAAATCACCGACGGGATAAGCGACACAAAAGTCGTCAGATAGATATTATTATTTATAGTTTATCTTTTCATTAGAGCAACATGACCCGGGGGATAAAGCTGTGCCTCCACTACTATGTTAAAATATCGGTTCATCTGCTGGGTCACGATATGATTTATTTTTTAAAAAACGGTATTTTTTTATTTCTGCATGATTTTACACGTATAATCAAGAATCTTGTCGGCATTTTAACTATATTTGGTAGATACCTACACATACAAAAGAAACTAAAAAGTATTTTTCGATTCGAGACTTCCAAGTGGCTAATTTCACTTGTTTTTTTGGAAAATAGCTTTAACGCATTTTATTTTTAATATTCTACTGTAGTAGGTAAATAGATATTTAGTAATCCGAAATAATTATATCATTGTTTAAATAATTTATTTTACTTCGAGATTTTTCAATGCCTTTAAATAAGTCAAAGTCAAAGTCAAAGTCAAAGTGTTTTATTTGTTAAACATAGGTGATGGCTGCATAAATACAGAGATGTTACATTTCCTTGTGTTGCACTATATTTTGCCACTTGGCGTACAAAAACATTTCCTTAATATCTATTATGCTTATTATCTTATTAAGTTTGAAGAATACATTATATACAATAATGTCAGATTTAAATAATTTGAATGACAATGAAATAATAATAAAGAAAAAGAAGTTGAAATAATTAGATTACCAATGAAACAATAATAAAGAGAAAACAAATTGAAATAATTAAGTCGATTGTCAATGAAATTATAATAAAAAAATTAAATTAGTCAAAAAATAATTACAATCAATTTAGGTCATCATTTAAATAATCGAGAACAGTATAATAACACTTATTTGTAAGCAGAGTTAATAGTTTATGCCTCAAAACTAGTATTGGTAACAGTTTCAAATCTATAGGTAATTTATTATAAATCCTTATCGCAAGAGAACATATACTTTTGCGCATCAAAGCGGTTTTTCCAAGAGCTGGGCATAAATCCTCCCTAAATCTTTGCCCCAAACGTTCGCTAGTGTAATTGGCTTTTTTAAACAACGCTGGATTATTTTTTACGAATATTACCATTTCTAAGATGTAAAGTGAAGGCATTGTCAAGATGTTCAAATCCTTGAAATGCGACACACAACTATCAGTTTGTTTAAGGCCACGCATTGCTCTGATACATCTTTTCTGGGCTTTGAACACCGCTTCTTTATTTGTAGAGTTACCCCAGAAAATTATGCCGTAACGTAAAGTTGACGCTACAAAACCATGGTATGCAGTTATTACAGCGTCAGGACTAGCTTGCTTTGAAAGTTTATAAAGAGCATAGGCATACTGGTTCAGTTTTAGGCACACTTGCTCAGTATGTGAGTTCCATGACAGGTGGTTATCTACATGTACTCCTAAAAACTTGGTAGCAGAAACTGATTCAATCAGTGTCCCCTTATAATTACAAACGATTGGAACAGGCAATTTCTGTTGATAAAAATGCATGATTTTAGTTTTGTCAAGATTAATTAATAAATTATTCACATTTAGCCATTCAATTATGTCTTTTACAGTATTATTAATTTCCATTTCATAATCATTAATATCATTACATTTAATAATAACAGTGCTGTCATCAGCAAATAATACCATAGGGTGTTTGACGTGCCGGGGTAGGTCGTTGATATATATTAAAAATAGTAGAGGTCCGAGAACACTTCCTTGTGGCACGCCATGCATAATTTGCCTCTTTCTAGATCGGTACACCTTTACAAATTTAGTGTGCATGCATATTTGAGAAAGTTCAGTATATTGATCTCTATTGCTCAAATAGGAATTTAACAACTGTAAAATATTCCCACGGATACCGTATGCATTCAACTTCTTTAAAAGTATGGAATGATTTACATAGTCGAATGCTTTAGTCATATCCATAAATATGGCACATACTTGGTTTCGCTTATCTACATTTTCTAATACTGGCTGCACAAGGTCATATATTGCCATATTTATGGTTTTATTTCTACGAAACCCTTTCTGTTCTGCAACTAGCAAATGATATTTCTCCAGATAATTGTATAGTGCCTCAAATATCACCTTTTCCACTACTTTAGAAAAAACCGTTGCTAGAGCAATTGGTCTATAATTTGACACATTCATTTTGTCCCCTTTTTTATATAAAGGTTTTACAACAACCGGCTTTAGCTTGTCTGGGTATACTCCCGTTGAGATACTGAGGTTAACAATATGACTTAGAGGATGGGCAATGACATGCGATACCTGCTTTACAGCTTTAGTATTTATGTCGTCATATCCGACACTATTAGTATTTTTGAGTGCCTTAATGATAATCAGTATGTCATGGGGAACAGTAGGTGCCATATACATAGATTTGCTACAGTTAGTTTTTAAATTACATTGGGCTTTGCCATTGTTTACGATTTGGTCAATAAAAAAATTATTGAAAGTATTGGCTATATGAGTCGGATCAGTAATTGTCACATCGTCCTTAATAAGCTTTAATATTGGTTCTTTGGGGAATACCTGTTTGCTTTTATTAATGACTTGCCAAGTAGCTTTTGATTTGTTGGTCGATTGCTTTATAAAATGGTCATTTTGTGAGCGCTGCGTGAGATTTAGTATTTTCTTATATCTAGTATTATAGGTTTTAAGAATATTTTTATTAACTTTATTAGGACAAAATCGATATTTCCATAATAAAGATCTTCTCTTCTTGCTGCATATTTTGATCCCTTTAGATATCCACTTGGGTTTTATTGTAGATTTAAGTTTTATTATTTTAAAAGGGAAGCACAAATTGTAAAAACATGTGAATGTATCTATAAACAATTCATAAGCTAAGTTTGCATCATTACACTGTAATACATCCGAGAAAGACAAGCTGTATATACATTTCTTAAACAGGGCCAAATTTTCTGAACTAAATTCACGTTGCTTTATTCGCCAACAATTAATATAACAGGTCTTCTTTACGGGGCATTTTAATACTTGAGCGGTATGGTCCGATAAACCGAGTTCGATAACTTTTCCTTTGGAGCCCTTAACGTTGTGTGCAAAATTGTCGAGGCAGGTGCCACTAGCCAATCTAGTTGGTTCCCTAATTTCCAATTTCAGATTATGGTTTAGTAACAGATATTCAAATTGTAAAGTGTTACTACTTTTCTTTAAAATGTTCAAATTAAAATCTCCGCATAATACTACCTTTTTATTATTAGTGTAATCACATGTTTTGCGAAGAATCGTATCTAATTTATCAAAGAACAATGTTAGGTTCGATTGGGGCGTTCTATAAAGACATATAATAATAATTCTGTGTTGTAACAATTCGATGGCACAGCATTCAATTGAACAATCCAAGGATAAGTTTTTTATATTTGTCAATTCTTTATATTCATGGTGAGACTTTACTAATATACATGCACCCCCTCTGCATTGCTCTCTAGAAAAACTAGTTACAAGTTTAAAGTTAGGTATTGTGACAAGATTTTCTGAGCCCGCCATCAAGAAGTGCTCAGTGATACATAATACATCGATAGGCATGCTTTTGGTATCAAATTCCTGCAAGTATACAGAAAGCGTGTCAGCTTTATTCAATAATCCGGCTATATTTTGGTGCAGGATGTGGATGAAATTATACGAAAAAAATCCAAAATAGTTTTTTGTTCAGATTTTTTCAAACCTCCCGTATGTTGTGGTGGTTGTGGGAAATAGTCGGATAATTTCCTTTGGACCATTTTTAATTTTCGCCCATTTGTTTGTAACCCTTTAGTAGGTCGTGTACTATCTAAAATAAAAATTCCCAAATGGCATAAAATATTTGTCATTCCAAGGTTATTGAGACGCCCTGTTGTTTCCGAAAACATATCGAGTGATAAGTCTAAATTCGAGTCAAAAGATACGTGTTTTTCATGAAATTTAGCATTGTTCCGAAGCAGACTATTGAATATTTCTATCCTGTAATTGTAAATAGGCTTACCACACACATACGTGGGGCAAATAACAATGATGTTAGTATGGCTTATAGGGCACAGAATGTCAGTTATATAATCAACCAATTTGTCATATTCTTCGTTTTCGTGAAAATCTTCCTCTCCTATCATAATTACGTAGTAGTCAGATAATGTTAATTTTTTTGTATGGTATTCGGTTTGTGTCAGGATTTGCCTGATTCCTGCACCTGGTGTTAAAAAATGGCAGTAGTTAAATTCTCCCAGAATAGCATTTTTACCTAAAATACTAGTAATTTTATTAGACTTATTACTACTCGCTATTACGATTTGCTTTTTCAAAGGTCTCGCTTTCGGTTTCGATGGTTCACTGATCGTGGAGGGTTCGAGGGGTTCAGGTTTCGGGACGGGTTCTGAACGGTCACGGTGATTCTTGGGCGTAGATGTAGAAGTATCTCTGTTCATACTGAAGAGAATCGTGTCATTTCCAATGTCGCCTTGAGTTGACGAGTTGACTGAGCCCTCCTTCGACGTATTGGGGGTCCGTAGATTCTCCAGGATCCGACATACATGAGTAGATCGCTCTGTACTTGAGGACTTCAGATTGCATAATTGATGTAACTTTCTGTATGTAGGAGTGGACGACATCCAGCCTCTAGAAAGTATTTCCGAGGTGTGATTTTTACGTTTTAAAATATTCGAAGATGTAACGGTTTTGTACATTGCAATTGTTTTTTGAAATGCACCATTTTCGCGTCTAAGGTCTGAGATTTCTAGTGAAAGTTTTGCTATTTCTTCATTGGCGACATCTAGTTCGTTCTGAAGCTCTCCTACTTGATTTTTAAGGTCCTTAACTAACGATAATTCTTCAGATGATAGGTCAGGAAGACTATTTAAAGTGCAGTTCAATTTACTTTGTGAAGATGAATATAACACATCATCTGAGAGATTTAGTTGGGGCCTGTGTTTTCGTACGGTAATCTTATCATAAAATGACATTGTAGCAATGTTTTACACCTCGAACAATTACGAAAACAAATATTGTATCAAGCGTAGGCCTATTTTCTTTTGTTCTTCAAATGCCGTCGGCAAGTTGCATTCGGGAGTGGGCGGTGCTCAATTCTTATCAGTACTGCAGCGGTAATGCAGACAGGTTTGTGAATACATTAGCTATCCCGTTCGTACTATGCAATTATCTATGCGCGCGCTTGCTGTCATCTGTCTCACTTATACATCCTAGGTCGAGTTAACACTGCGCTGTCACTAGATGGTGCCAGTCGTTAATGTATAAGGATTATTTATTTAAACTCACGAAAAATTGTTTATACTTAGGTAAATCCAGTCGCTTTCCTTTAAATTAGCACTGTAACATGTCGCAGGTGGGTCCTGATGGTGTATCTCTTCCGCCACTGAGATGTTTAAATAACTTAGGAAACGGTAACGGTCCAGTGGACGACACTTGTAAGTTGTTTTTACTGTTTGATCAGTTGATTTCACCATGGAATAACAATGTTCACTGATTGTAGGCACAGTTCATCACATTATAATTATGTACTAGGATTAAATTTATGGGTATCACTAATTTAAAAAGTTATATATTCGCAGATCCAATGTTTACGTGACGCTAGCGCCATCTTCCTCAGTCTAAGGTACCTATAAGGTTTGTTGATCTTCAACTCACGCTCGGACTATGCGAGTGTATGAAGCTGCTTGGACGCCACTCAACGAGATTATGAACGAAGTAATGTTCCGGGGGTGCACGGTCGGCGGGGGGAATAACGTTAGGCTCCGCCCAGATCCTCAAGGACGTTGGGATTAGGAGTCGCCTTAAGTGGTAATTAGAACTATGGGTGAAAGTTATGCGCAGTGAACGAATGAAAACATTTCAGTTCGGTCAATGAGTGATAAATGAGTCGCCAAAATTATCTTTGAGTGGCGAGGCAACTGTCAAATTGTGTTTTATTAAAAGTAATACGTGATCCGCCATATTCATTTTGGATTTATATGTCTGTTTGATTGTGATTAAAACTTTACGTTATACAAGCAATGAAATAAGCACGAAATTCTTGCGAATTTTTTTTTACTGTGAAACTATAGTATGTTTTCTTTGTAAATTTCGACGCGCCCTTCATTTGATCAGGAATATTAAAAAAGAGAGTGCTAAATTAAATAAGGAATAGATACTGATAATAAATAAACCTGTTAAAAACCTGACCTAATGATTGTAGGTTACGTACAATGTTAAAGTAACATCGTCACAACTATCAAAAGTCTGTGATTATGCGTGAGTGTGATAAAATTCTGGTTAAAATAATCAATTTTCATAGGCTTCCATTTGTAAACATGGCGAAACAAAAAAGATCCTACAGTGTTTATTTTCACTTATTTGTTCCTTATTTGGAACTATCAAGTCTAATAATCACTTATTTGTATCTTGCGAGTGGCAAAGCAGTGAATGATATTACCAATAGTAATTATTTGCTCTTTTGTAGACTATTAAACAAGCAAGACTATTAAATATATTTTGACAAGGCGCAAATAGGAACTATAATAGAACTTTTAGTTCGTTAGTGGTTTGAAATAAGTGAAAATAACTGCTTTTGGTTCCAAGAACCTCCTACTGAGACCTATTTATGCGTTGGAGTGGCAATAAGGTACTTCTTAGGCCTTAAAGTTGCAATATTTTTTGGTTCCAAAAGAGCCGTAAAATTATCCCTTTAGCCACTATTGGTGATATAATTCGCTATTGTACTAGTCATTTGGAACTTTTAGTTCCAAATAAGGGTATGTTCCCACTTATATGTAAAAGTTGCTTATAAGTGATTTTAAGGCCTTATATAGCACTATTGCTTCTTATTGAGTGACAATTTGAACCTTCATGCAACTTTAAGTAGCAAAATCGACTTTATCCCACCATAAGTAATAAAGTAGAAACAAAAAACGCTCCTATGCAATTACAAGTGATAGGATGAACTCATATACAGTTTTGAGTTGTGTTTAAAGCTATAAGTTGTATCAAACACTGTTAAACCACTCATTTAGAACTTAAAGCTATAAGATAAGCTGCAAAATTCACTAATGTGCTGCTTGGGAACTTATGTACATGTATCTAGAAAAGTATTCTCCCGTTTCGAAGGTACTGATTACCCTGAAAATATAACCACAATTGAAAGTACAAGTAATATTCATCCCAAGTAGCACACAACACACTTACATATCCCTTGTACAGCTTAAATTAGAGTTTTAACGGGTGAATAGGCTCTTATACAACCAGTTTGCTAATATCACAAGTATAATTCTGCCTATTTTCACTAAACTTTGCATTGTAACGTGCATGTTAGGCCGTTGCATCGGCTGCAACAACGCATTTTTCCACAGCTCGATTTGCACCCATACTAACTGTTCTATTGTAGATCGCACCTGCAACCCGCTTCCAACGCCATTCCATTCCCAAAAAGAAAGGACTTGGGACAGGATGTATACAAATTAAGACGTTTATTACACATTTGGCTCGCTTGAAACGCTACACGCAGAACATGTTGTTCAATGGCAGCTGAAGTAGTCGGTGAAAGGCTTGTCGCCAGCTCTGTGAAAGCATCGAAGCATTCAAATTGCAGTCGTCAGTGCAACGGTCTACTAGTATCAGTTTACAAAACAGTTATTACTTTAAGTAATGAAATGATGACTGCACTTCAAGGCTTTCGCAGAGTATGACAAGACGTCTTATTTTAATACAATAAGAAAAGAGACCTGTTTTATAACTTGCATGTTATACCCTGAAATAACTACTGCTTTTGCAAGTACATCGCTATCTATAGAAATTCTCTCTCGATACGTAACGGCTTATGTGAAACGATTACTTAGGGCCATTTTTCTGCCGTGTCAATCCTATCTCATGTATCTCAAAAAACATAGTTTTGAGAAAAAGCAGTTTAAAGTTTTTTTTCGTAAATTGTTGATAATTCAACGATATCATGCAATAATTAAAAAATATATATTTTGATATATCAGTGAAAGGCTAATGCATATTTTCTGTGTTGAAAATATTTTTATATGTGTATATTTATTTATTTATGAGCTCTAACAGAGTTAGGCGTGACAGGCTCGCCATACTAAGCCTGTCATGCAACGATCTGTATCTAAAGATACATGACTTAGGCATATCGGGGCGTGAAATGCGAATTATATTTATAAAGCTGCTGCTGGCTGCATGGTATAATTTTATTATAATGTCATAACAAGGAAGTGGGCAGGCAAGTAGAAATATTTTTACCTAGGTACTTATTAAAAGAGAAAAAAAAACTCGTGCTACTCATAAAAAAAAACGTATATTTTGTTTCAGAACGATAACATTAATTATTAATTGAAATTATTCGGGTACGAAAGAAAATATACATAGAAACGAAAATAGATAACTTTCATCAAAAACACAACAAAATAATTTTTTATTTTTAATAAAGCAGATTAGAAACGTCTGCTAACGTAAACCAAATGTTTAAAATGAAGCGAAATAAAAAAAAAAACTTATGAAATGAATAAACATAATCATATTGTAAGTCTTTTCATGTCCACTAGATTGCTTTTGGTAACTACGGCTATCTGTCACCGCTCTTATTTTATTATATAAATAGAGTACAACTTAAAATTCGAAGCAATTGTGTGGATAAGGGTGCAAACAAATACAAATGATAAAAAAATGTAACATACATTTATCAAAAAAAGTCACATTTATTTTTTTGAACAAACAAGGAAAATTACCTACCCAACCCAGCTACAAAGTGGCAGTTCCAGAGCAGTTTGTGGTGCGCCTGCGAGCTGAGCCGGCGGCGGTCCTGGGTTCGAGTCCCGGCCGGGGCGGGTGTGAGTGTGATGGGTTCGAATGTTTGTTCCCGGGTCGGAGATGCTATCTTTATAATTATTATTATATGTATTTGAATATTATGTGTATCCTCGTCTAGTACCGGGGCTTTGCTTGGTTTGTGGCTGTATCGATCTGGTCCCAAAGGTCCCACATCGAGGTTTTCGGCGTCAAAAAACGAACTTGATTATAATGAATATAAATTTAACTTAATGATATTAAACTCACATACATTTTTCAATCACGATCGCAGGATTATCATTATTTTCATTTTAAACCCGCGGTGTTACACGGGCCATGCCGATCACCGGTTATGGGTGCTAGACGATGGCTAATACGTAGTCACTTGTATAGATAAATAATTATATACTTAAATACATGCAAAAACCATGACCCAGGCATGAGTATTCGATTTCATCACATCACACAACTGTTTGGCGTGGCAGGGATTTAAGCCCGGGGCCGCCGGCTCGGTGGGCGGGTGCACTACGGACTGCGTCAACCACGTCGTCAAAAAAAGTGCACAAACTACTAATTAACTAAACGAAAACTGCTTTAACAATTATTTTGTGACACCGCGTAATGACCGTGATCGCTTGCTACACGAAACTAAACACTAATTCGTCGCCGATACAGGTCGGAGCGGTGGCGCAAGAAAAAGACGGGTAGAGAAAGTACTGCGCGCGCGACGAGTGACAAGCAGGATCACGCGCAATCCAGTCGCGGCTAAATCGTGTATCTGATATAGAATTTGCGCGACGTTTACAAACCTTGTCACGCCTTATTGATGTAACTTAAGATACAGTATTTAGGCATAATTTACCATGGCAAAATCACAGTTACATGAGTTGTGTGACAGGCCCGTACAGGATATTGGTTAGATAAATTGAAAAACCTGGAATGTGGGTCCATAGAGGTACTCGAAAAAATACGATTTAGAGCTGTTACGCGTATCTCATGTATGTTAAGATACATGAGATAGGATTGACACGGCAGTTTTGTTTCTTTTTTTTAGGGTGTGTTTACATAATTAATTTCATTCATTATTATAACAAAACGGGATTTAACCGAGTTCAAAAATGTTTATTTACCGCAATTAAGTCCCGTTTTATTATTTTAATATAATGTGTGAAAATCGTGTAAGATTCAATCACTATAATAATGTCATTAATTGGTTCTCAATTAATTGTAACGTTGTTGGTCCCAGATTCACATGCAGGCTGTACGATGCTCCAACAGAGCATATATTATTACTGTTAATGCGATTCGAAAAGATCTGTTTAAACTAAACAAGCTTGTGAGATACCTTCCATCTATTTCAGCTGCCATTGAATACCGTTTCATGCAAACCAAATGTGGGTTCACGTTTTAATTAGGAAATATCGAGTCCCAAGTCCTTCTTTTTGGGAATGAAACGGCATCAAAGGTAGGTGGGGTCCACAATAGTTGAAGGTTAGTTCAATTTGGAAACTCCTTGAACATTATGGATACAAATTGGGCTGTGGCATAATGCGTTGTTGTTTTTTTTATGATGCGACGGCCTAACTTGCACGTTACAATGCAAAGCCTGCAAAGACTAAAGTGAAAATAAAACGTAAAGTAAGTAAAATATTGATTCAGAAATGCTATTTAGCATCTAATATACTTGTGATATTAGCAAACAGGTTGTATAGGAGCCTATTCACCCGTTAAAACTCTAATTTAAGCTGTACAAGGGATATGTAAGTGTGTTGTGGGCTACTTGGGATGATTATTACTTGTACTTTCAATTGTGGTTATATTTTCAGGGTAATCAGTACCTTCGAAACGGGAGAATACTTTTCTAGATACATGTACATAAGTTGCACGTGCGGCGGCAACATCGCACCGGCACCCTATAGTAAAATCTTCAATACCTTTGGAACTGTACAAGGTCTCGATATGCGGTTTTTTATTAAACGATCAATTGCCTAATAGTGTTATAATATACATAAGTAAAATAAAGCCATATTCATAATTTTTTTTATATGAAATTACATAAAAGCCCCAAAAAAAAATTATATTTTATCAAAATGTATGTTTTTTTGGAAATATTATTACTTTTTGCCTATTTGAATTTTTATTTTATTTTTTGAAACTAATTTAAGTAATTATCTGTTGATTAACACCTGAATTATCAAAATAGGAATATCCGTTGAGGTTTTAGATTTTTTGTAAGATTTTTTGACCCAGCGGCGCCATGTCTGTATTCTTCAATAACTTTGGAACTATACGAGCTAATGATATGCGGTTTTTTTCGTAAATATAAAATTAGTTGTGTATTAATATAAATAAATAAAAAAAGTACCATGTACATACATTTTTACGAGTTAAATTCCAAAAATCACAAATTTTAATTTTTTCTTTTCTCAAAATATTATTTCTTAGGTATCCATAATTATTTTCTACGTGATTTTAATTTTTTTCATGTTAAATTGGGTAATTATTTGCCGATCAGCATCTCTTACGTCAAAACCGGAGTATCCGTTCAGGATTTAGAATTTTTTAGACTTTTTTTTAACAAGTGGCGCCATCTCTGTTCCTAAGGGGTGAAACTAAATTCTCCTCGAGTGTAATCTTTTATTTTGGTCTATATTATCACTGTGCAAAACGGCTTGCTTCCATCACAAAGTGCAGCTTTTTTTCATAACGGATAGGTATATGAAATGCCGATAATATCGGACATTTCAAGGAATTTGACTTCTAAATAAAGCAATTTAAACGGATTATATCGCGTATATTAATTACACACTCACCGTATGGCTTTGTCAACACTCACCGTATGGCTTTGTCTGGACGGCAATTCTTCTATCTGAGTCGGAAACTATATAACCGTATCAATAAAATATTTTTTATCTACAGCATCTACAGTGCCTCATTAAAAGAATGCAAGTCAAAAATTACAAAATGGTTGGTCATATTAACATATAATGAGCTCGAGGATCTCCTCGAGTTTCGGGAACCCACTTTCTGCCACTCTCTCTCACACATACACACACACACACACACACACACACACACACACACACACACACACACACACACACACACACACACACACACACACACACACGCACGCGCACACACACACACACACACACACACACACACACACACACACACACACACACACACACACACACACACACACACACACACACACACACACCACACACACACACACCACACACACACACACACACACACACACACACACACACACACACACACACACACACACACACACACACACACACACACACACACACACACACACACACACGCGCGCGCTAGCGCACACGCACACGCACACGCACACAACTGCGCGTGCCTTATTCATTACTTTGTTCCAAATTTTTATAGTAAGTTCTCTACTAAAGCTTTTTATAGTACTTCATTTATCTACCTCATAAGTTTCCATAAGTGCAAAACGGGTATTTACTAGATTTACTAAATTGTGTCGCTTTCCAGGGTGAGGGCCTGGAGATCTGTATTACAGGTTTTTCAATACCTAGTTCAGACTCCAGTCCCTCACAAAGGATACTTTGTACCACTTTCATGTTTACCAACTAGTTGTCAAACTGTTTTGTATGTCCTTTGTGAGGTGAAAATAAATTACATTTTTATTTTATTATTATTATTAATTATTTGCCTCCCTGACGTTTCTGTAGCTTTACAGTTACCAAAGTTGTGAAAGACATATATATGTATTAAATTAAATGTTACACAATCTTTTTGTCAGCATTTGCGCACTTTTTGAGATTGTTCGTTTTCAAATAAACAAATAAATATCGAACAACCTCACACAAATCGATCTAGTCTCACAGTAAGCACTTGTAAGCTCGTGTTACGGACACTAGACGACGACAAACATACTTATATAGATAAATACATACTTAAATACAAATAACATCCATGACCCAGGCACAAATATTTGAGTTCATCACACAAATATTTGCCCTTGCCGGGATTCGAACCCAGGACCGCCGGCTCAGTAGGCAGCTGTTATACCACTGCACCACCCACATTGTCCAGTACTTTACGAATTATGTGACATATAAGTATAAGAATAATGTAAAACCATTGATACAAAGATCAAATAATGAGAATAATGTTTTTCTATGTCTAAAGGGTTACACGAGGACACCGCAAACTTTACGAAGCCTTAGTATAGGCACTTATTAATATATTGATCACTAAATTATTTAAAAAATCGAAACTTTTTTTCCATGTTGTTTGTTGACACTTAATTATAGTCATATCACAACTGTCACTTAGTAATAACTACGCCATACATTGCTGCTCAGAAAATTTTCACAAATTAATTACGCTATGGCAGTTAACGCTAAATTAATAATTTTTATAAATATCAGGTCTGGCTTCAATTTGCGGTTATATCAAATATACACGCTGTATAAATTAGGGCGTCACCCACGAACATGGACACCCCGACACCCGACAGTGCCATCATTTTCTGGTATCACAAATGCGTGGTATGTGGCTACGACCAGTACGCAGTACGCGTGAGCTGAGTACAAAACAAGTGTTTGAAATGTGTTTTAAGTGAATAATTTACCCAATTACACAATATGGATTCAACTGTGCATTTATGTAAGTAAATAGATTTTAATGATGAGTTAGAAAATAATGTTTTTTTTTAGTGTCATCATCATTTGACGACGCGGTATATTTATTTATGGCATGTATTTAAATCGATATCTGTATATTCCCTTTTTTTCGATCAAAATATTTAAAAGTTTCACCAAAAATACTGACTTGCACACTAATTATGCACACTAAATAATGCGAATTCAATATACTAAAGGTATTTGCAAACCTGTTTTACTGGATAATTGGATATAAAAAAAAAACTAACCTAACCTAAACCGGCCAAAGTCGGATCTTAGTGTGCAGTGCGATAGTGGATAATTAGTGCGCAAGTCAGTACCTATTTTTGGTGAAACTTTCAAATATATCCGATGTACGAACCATATTTTTGGTGTGAATTCGGTTAAAAAGGTCATCTCGTTTGTATGATGTATAAGTTTTTTTGTAGGACATGTTCAGTTAATCAATTGTTTTTTTTGCACAGCATTAGTTTTTCTGGTATGCATTCAGTTAATTAGTGGAGTTACCTAGTGTGCTGAAAAATTATACAGATGTGCATTTAAATATATCCCTTTATTTATTGGGAACTTTTACGTTTTTCTCAGGTCTAAATAAAACAATTGGCACAGTTTGTAGTCCAGCTGGCTACTGATCCGGCGGTCCTGGGTTCGAATCCCGACCCTAGCAAATTTGCGTGATGAATTCGAATTCCTGTGTCATGGATGTTATCTATATCCAAAAAAACATAAATGTTAAATGAAAGCTAAGTTCAATATCGCGTTCAACGCTGTCGATTTCGCCAACAATAGAATTGAGATTTATATGGGTGCCAAGTTCTTTGCCCTATATTTTTTAAGGTACAAGAACATGCAACATACTAAAATATAAATGTATATATGTAACGTTTTCTTGTTTCTCAATACTACTACAATGTTTGCTACTTAGTAGTTAATATAAATTCTTAAACCACAAACAATTATTTACTTAATGCATTTATTTTACTTGGGGTGTAATTCAATATCAAGACTTGACATGGCTATAAAGTCCGATGCAGGAGCGGGGGGCGATGTTTGAAAGCCACCTCCAAAATGATCCCATAATTTTTTTGTGAAGATCTGATGACGAGATATCCATTAGGAATCAAAGGAACTCCTATATATATTATAGGCGCATCTATGACGATTTCGGTATTTTTTTATAGTATCTCATTCAGTGTTCAGAAATTGGATTATAATATAATACTCTTTTATTTTTAATACTCTTTTATTGCGCTACACAAAAAAAAGAAAGAAAAAAAAAAGAAAAAAGAAAAACAACAGGTGGTCGCTAAAAAGCGATCCCTTCCAGACAACCTTAGGGTAGAGAGTAAACAAAAAATAATTATGAAAATGGTTCAAAGTTGTCGAAAACTACTATTATTCAAATTTAAAATAGATTCTTAATATTATACATATATTATATATACACATATATTACTTCTCGTTAAGATCGGTATTTTTTGTGAAAATATTCTAATGTATTTGTATCCTAAGTAGTCGAAAAAGCATAGTTCGGTTTCCGAAAAAGAGTAAATGGGTCGTTTTCAATAAAATTGTAAGAAAAATAAAACCGTAACTTACTTTGTTTAACGAAAGTTAGTCATACGAAACAGTTTTGTTTTAATTACAGTATTTAAACTAAGTACACGTTTTTTGAAAGTGGCTCAAATGCAGCGTCGCACAGTTCCCTTAAACCTTAACCTACCCTTAAAGGGAATCCCTTAAACCGATTATATCAGGACTGGACTAACGTTACTTTATACGTTTTTCCGGAGGCTCTGTAGTGTCAGGTGTACTTACCAAATAATGTAACTAATTCGGTTTTATAAAATAATTTATAATGTCACGACAAAAAAGGCAAAAATAAAAACTTAAACTAAATAACAACCATCAACCATGTACCTACAAAAAGCTCAACTTAGACTAAACTAAAACAAATTTTAAAAATTATACATGATGCAACAGTCATGCTAATCGCACGAAATTTTACGAATTCAGAAAAAATCGTAAATGTGTATTTTTACTCACCCATCGGTATTACGATTTTTTTGCGTGGCTATTTGCGTAGGTTGGGCTGCCTCCTATTGTGCCAATCGGTCGTTCAACCCAATATGCCATATTTTTTTAAGCCTATGATTTACACTTACGCATATCCCGACGTTGAATTTGCAAATTCTTAGTTAGACCATGTTCAAAGTTTCATTAGCGATAAGTGTGAATCCATACATTTGCTACTTAACGTAAGGTCTGAAAACATAATACGAACTTCTAATAATCAAATTGTGAATCGAGCTTAACAAAATACGCTCAATGACATTAAAGGAAAGTCTAAAATTCAAAAGTTCCGACAAAAAATGTGTTATGTACATCCGTAATAATAATTGTTGATTTTGCCTTTTCAGATGTTATTATCTTCCTATCATCTATATGGGGCGCTTCAAGTACAGTGTGCTCCATTAAAGACCATAATGAGTGCATTTACACGGTGGTATGTGAGACGCATGCAGGCAGCGCCAACAACCCTTCCTGCAACTCCGATGCTTATGTCAATTTCATCATAAAGGACT
Organism: Apotomis turbidana; assembly: GCA_905147355.2. Taxonomy (NCBI): domain Eukaryota; kingdom Metazoa; phylum Arthropoda; class Insecta; order Lepidoptera; family Tortricidae; genus Apotomis; species Apotomis turbidana. Next base: position 3,739,563 of record LR990297.1, on the reverse strand, counting down.
CCAACACCGAAACGCTGACCACTGGATTCTTCGGTTCTACAAACTTTGACTCCAGGGTCAGACGCATCCACGCAATCAACAACAACTGGCCCAACATAGAATCCTTCGCATTCAAGTACTACACCAAATGCCTTGAAATGGATCTATCCAACAACAAAATCAAAAACTTAAGGAACGATGCGTTTAGAAACTTGTTTGTACTAGATTCTTTAAACTTGTCTAATAACGCTATTGAATATTTGAATCCAACATCGCTCTTGATATCAGAGACAATGACAAATAAATTAACAACACTGGATCTCTCGTACAACTTACTGACTGAAATTCCTAGTGAAGCGTTCAACCGAATGACGAATTTGAATCGATTGTATTTGCAAAACAACAGACTACACACTTTAGCAGATGATTGTTTTTCCACCATGAAAAACTTAACTCTTTTAAATTTACGGAATAATCAGCTGACAGCTTTAAACATGACACTGGTTCACCTAAAATCTCTTTTGGGTTTGGATTTAGCATTCAATAATTTGATAAAATTGTCAGGTTTTGAACTAAACCGATTAGGAGCTCTTTTGCATATAAACATGTCTTATAACGCAATAGAAGAGGTCGAATCCAATTGTTTTAATCAAGCATTTAACCTTATGTCAGTAGATCTAAGCAACAACAAAATCAAATCACCCATTGATAATGTCTTATTCATAAACAACAATCAACTGAGAAGCTTGAATTTTTATAATAACAGTATTGAAGTCATAAAAGATGATGCATTTAAACATAACTCGTTAATTACACTTAACTTAGATAAAAATAATATAAAAGGAGATATAACAGGACAAACATTCAATGGAATATCAAATGTGACAAGGCTTGACTTGTCGAATCAAAGTGTGACAGCAATAAGGAAAGATGCATTTTCTACAACTACAAACCTAGTTTATTTAAATTTGAGTAAAAACTTTATAGCCTCAATAGAAATCTCCAGCTTTTCAAACTCGTTTTCCTTAGGCATTTTAGACCTTTCCTTCAACAATATATCTAATCTGGATTTTTTGAATGAGTCATTAATAAACCTTAATGAACTATATTTGAGAAATAACAAGGTGACCGCCATAAAAAAAAATACATTTAAAAACCAAACGAACTTGAAGAAATTGGACTTATCAATGAATTCCATCGTCACCATAGATCAGTTTTCTTTGCCACTTCTTTCTTTACAGTATTTGAATGTCACTGGTAATCTTTTGAAAGGAACTCTCAAGAGCAATGTATTTAGCCCGTCTAAATATCTCAGATTTGTGTACTTCAGTCATTTTAAATTTACCAGAATTGAAGATGGAGCATTTGTTGATTCCCCATTACTTGCTAGAGTAAATTTGTCACATAATGCTATTGATTTTATAGGATCCAAAAATTTCATGAACATGGACAATCTATACAGCTTAGACTTGTCTTATAATAAACTGGCAAAATTACAAATTAATAGTAGCATTTTATTGAATCTGAAAGCTTTATATTTAAATAACAATAATTTACAGCATATTTCTAATTCTTTTTCTAACATATCAAAAATACTTTATCTTGATATTTCTTATAATAACATCACTGATATCTCAAGCCCAATATTCAAAACATTAACTGATTTGCGTGTTTTAAGTGTCTCAAATAATAAAATAAAACAATTTAACAACCCAGGAACGAATTCGCTTACAAAACTTATGACTTTAAGCATTTCTTCTAATTCTATTGGCAACTTGAATTTAAGCTTCTTTCCGGACCTAGTGAACGTCGATCTCAGCAACAATAGCATCAGTTTCATCAACAGCTCTTTTTTTCAAAACGTAGACCATTTACAGTCTATTGATTTAAGCTTCAACAACATAACCAGGTTGACCCCAGGCACATTCCAAAATCTCAAGATTCTGAAGCTTCTTAACTTATCTTCTAATTCCATTGAGACATTGCGCTACGGTAGTTTCAAGGGACTTGGAAGAGCCGAAGTGATAGATATATCTAGAAACGCGATACATGTTTTAGATGTAGATGTCTTCCATGAATGCACCGAGCTGAAAAGGTTGATTATTGACTATAACTTCATCACTCAGCTTGACTTTGAGAGATTGGTTACGACTAGTTCGAAGCTGAACGCTCTCAGTTTGGGAGGCAATCCGATTTTGTGTAAAGAAATTGTTAGGAATTACAATTCAGGTTTTGCAGGTAGACGGGTAGAAGTAACTTCTATAGATAAAATCTATGAGGAGGACAATGTCCATGGGATTTGGTGTGGTACCGGCATTGCTCCTAAGGTTGAAACTAGTGTTGCGCCACCAACAGTAACTAGTGATAATCAGTCCATTGGATCCGGGGTTCTATTGGGATGGTGCACGGTATTGACCATTCTGATTATTGCAGTAGGCGTTGCCAGTTATATCTATAAACGCAAACGTATAGTGATAATAAGAGAGAGAGATTCTAGGTCTAGAAGCATGCGGAGTACATCAGAATTGGCAGGGTCCGAATACCAGAGTGACTTGTTAATTTAGATGTTAAATGTTTTAATTTGAATAAGGACGTAACACTTTAGATATATATAATTATGATATGATGATTGACCAATTACCTGTGAAAGTTGTGACTTAGATGAGTGGGGAACGTGCGTGATAATAGTGAAAACGAGTTTTGTCAAGTATCACCCACTTGTCTTGTGGGAGAACGAAGTATTAAATAAGCCGTAATGCAAGTAACTTTAATGGGGTTAGGGACAGAATTAAGGCTGAATCATAGGGTCCATCGAATCAGATATCTCTCATAATTGTCATAAATCTACATAGTACCCCAGATAGTACGTAGTTTGTGTAAACTTAATGTTTAGGTCGTCAATTGAACTGGTACGCTTGACGTTGACTATGTTTGTTCTCACTCTACTGTACATTGCTTAACCCAGCTAAGAAGTAAGTAAAGTAATTTAGTACAGGGGTCAATTTCAACAAGACGCATTTTTTGTATCATTTCGGTGTAATTCTTTATTTTTGATTATTTTTGAGTTTTTTAAATGTGAAGAGATACTTTAGACTATATATTAAGCATATGTAAAAGGGACCCTGAAATCTGAAATAGTTTTCGAGATATTCGAGATCGAATATGAAACACACAACGGAATGATAAATGTACACCAGGATGATAAAATAAGTGCACCGCAATGAAATTTCATACACCGGAATGAAAGAAAAGTGGCATATTATGAAAGCAATTTTATGTTTTATATTTGTAATTTATATTATATTGCCATTACATAATAATATAAACATATATCTTAGTCTGATATTAAAAACAAAATAAAAAAAATTATATTATTTCAACAATATCTATAAAAAGTGAAGCTACTTTTGATGTCATTCCGGTGTTTTCCTCATTTTGGTGGGGTTTAAAGTCATTTTACTACACCGGAAACACCGGAATGAGAATGGTGGAATGAGAAACACGACATATTTTTATTTCTTAAAAAAAAAGTAAGCACTATATTCTAAAACTAATTCAACTCTTGAAATCACGAGTATACTTTACCTGATATATATAAATTCCAAACCACGCAGTTAAAAAATAAGGAAGCTATAACAAACTCCGGAATGAAATTTCTTTTGTCCCCGGTCCACCGCGATGAAATATACACGTTTATACAAGCCAACGTATTGCCACTATACACAATCGGCCTTGTCGAGCGCCGCAGCTTGACTAATTCTTTGAAGTGCGTGGGGGACGAGGGGCATACTTGATCAAATTTGGGAAATAAATCGGTTCGAAACATTGTCGGCGGTAATGAGAAGTTTTCTCGGGACAAATGTATATGCACTTATTCAAGGGTATACAGAGGAGATATAAAACGGGTATTGTGCTTTTTTCGTTACCTATTTATATGGTAATAAAATAATGGTAACAGATTTTCTTTGTCATGCATAGTATTTGACTTACCCGGCATTTTACAAACAAAACTGGCTTGGGGACAACCCACCTTGATGAGAAATTCGGTCTAAATATATATTTTTAAATTATTACATATACTAATATTTTAATTTTAGCTGTTGCCCGAGGTAGACAATGGCGGGCTGTTTCCGAAAAAAAATGGTACTTTATTATTCAACCTTTCTGCACCTGCGTTTTCAGTCTTGCCATCAAAAAATACTGCTTGGGAAATTTACCCACAGACGCTTGAAATATCGCTCAAAGCGATTATTTCCCTCATATGAAAATATTTGGTTGTTAAATTAGATTTAACGTCATTAAATTAATTTTATTATTTTTGTAATAAATTGTATCAACATTTTTATACGAAATATAAAGATTATTATTGACAAGATTTTTTTAAATCCTGATTTTGAAATATGAGTAACCTACTAACCTATACTAACCTACACTGACGATGACTACTTTAAATGCCTGAATAGCTGTTTTAAATATTATGATTTTGATTATGTTGATTGATAGATAACTTACATAGTGACCAATGACTGAGTAATTTAAATTAAGTAAATACAGAAAATTACTTCGTCCCTCTTTTTATCCCTCTTTCTGCCTCTCATTATCTGTTTATATTACATCGATCTGGTGTTTCTATCTTGCTCTGTTTTTATGTATCTGACTCTATCTATCTCATTCTGACTTTTATCTCTGTCTATCTTCCCTTCTTCATCTGTTACTATGTATCTCTCTAGATCTGTCTTTTTTTAGTAATAAATAAACACTTCTAACAGTACGAATAATCAAGTCCTATTGTTCCAGCGTGGCAGAAATAGATGAAATAAACTAAGATAGAGGTAGGTTGTTTTTTATTATAGAATATACCCCTTAGGCTGCCAAAGTTTGGCTTGAGTTTGAGGAAGTTTGGTAAGAATATAGACTATAATATATTTAATAAGGTAACAGTACAGCTCTTATTGCGGCTCAGTCCTGAAGTCTTCGAACTCGCCTTCGTCGCAATAGTGGACAGGGAACAGGCGGATACACTCCAGCTCACCCGCAACATCGTCACGGCTAACATGAATAGGACCCAGCTCCGTCAGCTCCAGGCATGGCAAGTCTGTCGTTGTGGACACCATGAATGCTATCAGCACGGAGTCGCTAGAAGAAACATCATGGGTTACTATTATATGTGAACATTAGTAACTGTCTGCAGTCTCTAGCGTTATAGTCCTTCGGTTGGCGTTGTCTACGATGTCATTAAAGAAAACAGTACTATTGTGTGGTTTTGAACCTCATTATCGTCTGTCATAAGAGAAGCGTGTTTCATAGATCAGGTGTACTTTTGGTGGACCATCTTTGCCTTGCCTTTGCAAAGTTAAAATTGCTTTAATAGAGGTCCTCAGGAAGAGAACCTCAGGTAGTCAGGTAAACGCGATTGCTATTAGAAGCTATTTTAACTCTTGGAGGCCTTAGAGTTGATAAATGATAATCCTCCAAAATTACACCTTATTTATGACACACGCTGCTCTTTTATGACAGACGATAACGACATGCAAGGAATCGGTGGTAGCCTAGTGGTTTAGGGCATGCGACTTTCAATCCGGAGGTCGCGGGTTCGAACCCGGCCCGTACCAATGAGTTTCTCGGAACTTATGTACGGAATTTCATTTGATATTAACACTCGCTTTTCGGTGAAGGAAAACATCGTGAGGAAACCACCTAAGCCCAATAAGGCCTAGTTTCCCCTCTGGGTTGGAAGGTCAGATGGCAGTCGCTTGCGTAGAAACTAGTGCCTACGCCACATCTTGGGATTTAGGTAGCCGACCCCGATTGAGAATTCATTCTCAAAAAATGGGACGAAGGCTAGGAGGATGATGATGATAACGAGATGCAAAATCACACTAAGTATAGTACCTACTGTTTTAATATATATATAGTACTGGATAAAAACGTTGAGTTTATTATCGTCAGCCCTTAGTCCACTGCTGGACATAGACCTGTACCATGGCACGGCACTGAGCTCGATCTTCAGCTCTCCTCCAGTCATTCCCCGCGGCCCTACGAATATCGTCACTCCATCTTGTTACAGTAGAGTTTATAGGGAATGGTATGTAACTAAAACCTTCGTGAAACTATTAATTTAGAAAATTACAAGTTTTGCTAACAAACTGTTCCTAAGGATAAACTTCATAAAGGTTGAAACCTCTCGGACGGTTACATAAATATAAGTGAAGACCAGAGTTTTCACAGTTATTTTGGACATTTGTTAACGATAAATTTAAAGATATTAATATATTTTAGCTAGAATTATATTCAGAGTAACTAGTAATTTAAAACTAACATAGGTTACTTGCGGTTGGCAACAAAAAACCCAATACACCGAACTCAATGGTATGTATGCCATGGAAGAAGAACGATTAGTAGCGGACGTAGGTGGACTGATGATGATAATCATGTCGATGATGAATTATTGGCAGTGAACCGAAAGACGCAGCGTAGGAAGGCCCCCAACAATGTAGACCGACGACTTTGTTAGGATCGCGGGTAAAAATTGGATAAGGGCAGCGCAAGACCGATCGTTGTAAAGAACTTTGGGGGAAGTCTTCTCCAGCAGTGGACGTCTGTCGGCTGATATGATAATGATGATTGCGCATTGATAATATCGGTAACGTTTACAACTTACACATCAAACTTGTCTTGAATCTTGTCGTACTGCTTCACGCTGAAGGCTACTCGCTCGGCATCGGACGGCCCCGTGCCTTTGAATATGCCCATCTGGACCCCAAATGTTTGTTGTTAGCATTAATAGGATACCACTGTAACTTTTTCCATACAAATCAGATTTCGTTCCTATCTGCTTCCCCCTCTAAAACTTAACCGATCTTTACGAAATTTTAGAAACTGTATGGGAAGAAAATGTTCTGTGTATGATCGTTTTTATTTTTGAGCTTATTATTATAAAACATGTGTAGTAAGCGTTTGATTTTGGCCAAAATTCCACCGCAAACGAACGCCTATTTTAAAATGATTTGCGAAAATCAAAACGGTCCGTCACAGAACATTAAATTTCTTCCTAATTCAGCTCCCAAACATTTGTAAAGAATGGTTAAGTTTTGTAATGGAAACAGACGAGAACGAAAGCTCGATTAGTATAACCCGGTTACGCTAAGTTTGAATCTCATTTGTATCCGACGCCATAGTTACCAGGTGCAAACTCAACGTAAACTGATGGTATGAGACAAGGAGTAGTGATATATCCTCTTAAAGTTATGTTATTAAAATAAGTAAACAACGCTTCGCTCGCACTTCACGTTCGCTCGATTAATTAGTTATTGCGAGACACACAGAAATAACAAACACTACAACTGGGACAGGCAAACTCAAAACAAGTGAAGACTTTCAGTAATGAAGTGATAAACTTTAGAGTAGTCCATTATAAAAGAAGACCTAGCACTAAATAAATGTAGGTCGTCCAATGAACACAATACAAAGAAATACCTGAGGCAATTGCGACCATGGGCGAAGTGCGTAATTTCATAGAAGCGGAACCTTTTAAGACCACCCATAACCGTTACTGCCTAAAATTTGGGACTTTGCGTGTCAAAAAGGGAGCGGCGTTACTTATATGTGTTTTTTTTTTAATGATATCATTGAAAGACGTATTTACTTCATAGGCACAATTGCCTTAGGTGACATTACATAGGTACTTATACCTACTTAAATACAAATTTTACGCTTTAACCTACTTAGAATTTAGTGCGTAATTTGTGGATTTAGATTGATGACAAATGTTTTGCACATGTTTCATAATCATTGCGTCTAGACACTAAAAAACTCGCACAAAAACTATAAATTCAAAACACAGATGTTACTCATAAACCAATAACAAAACAGACTAGGGCAACCATGTATTTCATGTCTATCATCCGGATATTAAAATAAGGGCCGGATTGGCCAGATACCGGATAGCAAATAGCAACGCACATCCGGCCGGATACCCGATAGTAAACTTTTTTGATTCTGGGGTAAAAATAGAATCTACTACTATCTGCACGTGTACTATTGAACGAAGTTACTCCGTAATGACAAGGTTAAACTCGTTTCGAACCTGCGCGAACGTTCGTTCACTACGAAACAGGTCAAAAACTCAAAACCTACACGACTCGCACCTTCAAAGCAAAATGAATGTATAGTTCCACCGGCCGAATATTCGGCAGCCGGATACTGAATATTCGGCCGGTAGCCGAATGTCCAGTATCCGATATCCAGCCAAACAACTAGGTATCCGTTGCATCTCTACTCAACACGCACAGTAAAGCCATTGGTTACCGATTGAACCACGAAAATAAATACGGTTTTAGTTAGTGAAGTTTAGTTCTGCCGTGCTACGGTAAAAAGCTGTATCTTAGGTACTATGAAACCCATACAAAGATACGACCTTTTAACGTAGGACGGCAGCGTTATTCCTACACTTTCACGGACAGTATGTCGGGAGAGGTAAATAAGGGCCCCCTTGATACGCTTTTACAATCACAAAAGGATTAAGAACAAAATATTAACATGCGATTTCAGTTTTAGCAAGTAAAACGTCTATTTTTCTATCCGAATAGTTAAGTATTTAAAACTATTAGTCGACATTGTGCGTAATGTTTTTTGAAAAAGAACGGTTTTTTTTATTAATTCCAAATATTATAATAATTATATCTGAGCTAAAAAAAAACATTATCTGTGTTCGCTATCATATACTTTTGTCAAATTTCATTTAGATCTTATCCCTGGATCCTATTAATCTTAAAATTAAAATGTTTGAATGTGATAGACTGTTGGCACTACTTATTTTTAAAGCATAAAACCAGTTTCTACAACCAGCAAAGAAACTTTTTGAACATTTAATACGGGCTGATTCCCGAGCCAGAATTTATGCTGAGGTGTGACCTTTTCGTGGCATACACTCCAACGATTTTATTTTATTTCTAATGTATTGTGTTGTCCGGGTAAGTAATATAAGATATAAGAACTTATACTATAATATTCATATTATATACGCTCATATTGTATAAGCTTGTTTTGTATACCGTTCAAGGTGTATAACGAACGTTAGATATAACATCAAAATATATATTTTTGTTAAGTATAACGTTATTTCAGTATAATATCAACAATGATTACATTATATGATTATATTATATGATTACAATGATTACATTATATGATTATAATCAACAATGATTATATTATACAAATAATATAACGATCATAATGTATAACGTTCATAATATCTCAGATTTATAATGTACATTACTCAATACATTTAACACCAAAATGCATAATGCTCGTATAGAAAAACCGCCTGCACATCAATTGTAATCATACTTATGCAATAGTTCGCTGTAAAATTTTAATATATGTACCTCCATGCAAGCAAGAATTTTTGCGCTACGCTCGCTTCGCTCGCTCCGCTATCCATGGTCATCAAACAAACCTAACCTAACCTACAGTTTTCGGTTTTTGACCCATATTCCATTTTGTCGCAGTTCTTCTTGTCGCAGTTCTTCCAAACGGTATACTCGTATTTGCCAGAATTTCATCTGTCATTATCTATTGTATACATACTTATGCAATAGTTCGCTGTTAAATTTTAATATACCTCGATGCAAGCAAGCATTCCCAAGTAGCACAACTGGGTCTAAATAGCTCGTATATCATATCTAATTAGATGCTTAAGTGAAATTTACCACCATGACTAAGTGCTATATAGGTGGCAAGAACCCTTAGGTATGCCACCAGTATAGAACCAAAAGGAGAAAAATTGCAGCCTATTTTTGGTGCTAAATAGAATCCATAAGAGATCTCACAATTACCTTAAGTGGCAATTAGAACTAAGGGTAAAAGTTATGCGCAGTGAACGAATGAAAACATTTCAGTTCGGTCAATGAGTCGCCAAAATTATCTTTGAGTGGCGAGGCAACTGTCAAATTGTGTTTTATTAAAAGTAATACGTGATCTGCCATATTAATTTTGGATTTATACATCTGTTTGGAGTGATTAAAACTTTACGTTATACAAGCATTGAAATAAGCACGAAATTCTTGCGAATGTTTTGTTACTGTGAAACTATAGTATGGTTTCCTTGTAAATTTCGACACGCCTTTGATTTGATCAGGAATATTAAAAAAGAGAGTGCTAAATCAAATAAGGAATAGATACTGATAAGAAATAAAACTGTTAAAAACCTGACCTAATGATTGTACTCGTAGGTTACGTAAAATGTTAAAGTAAAATCGTCACAACTATCAAAAGTCTGTGATTATGCGTGAGTGTGATAAAATTCTGGTTAAAATAATTAATTTTCATAGGCTTCCATTTGTAAACATGGCGAAATAAAAAAATCCTACAGTGTTTATTTTCACTTATTTGTTCCTTATTGGGAACTATCAAGTCTAATAATCACTTATTTGTATCTTGCGAGTGGCAAAGCAGTGGATGCTATTACCAATAGTAATTATTTGCTCTTTTGTAGACTATTAAACAAGCAAGACTATTAAATATATTTTGACAAGGCGCAATAGGAACAATAATAGAACTTTTAGTTCGTTAGTGATTTGAAATAAGTGAAAATAACTGCTTTTGGTTCCAAGAACCACCTATTGAGGCCTATTTATGCGTTGGAGTGGCAATAAGGTACTTTCTTAAGCCTTAAAGTTGCAATAATTTTTGGTTCCAAAAGAGCCGTAAAATTATCCCTTTAGCCACTATTGGTGATATCATTCGCTATTCTACTAGTCATTTGGAACTTTTAGTTCCAAATAAGGGTATGTTCCCAGTTATATGTAAAAGTTGCTTATAAGTGATTTTAAGGCCTTATATAGCACTATTGCTTCTTATTGAGTGACAATTTGAACCTGCATGCAACTTTAAGTAGCAAAATCGACTTTATCCCACCATAAGTAATAAAGTAGAAACAAAAAACGATCCTATGCAACTACAAGTGATAGGATGAACTCATATACAGTTTTGAGTTGTGTTTAAAGCTATAAGTTGTACAAAACACTGTTAAACCACTCATTTAGAACGTAAAGCTATAGATAAGCTGCAAAATTCACTAATGTGCTGCTTGGGTTTTGACGCTACGCTCGCTTCGCTAGCTCTGCTATCCATGGTCATAAAACAAACCTAACCTAACCTACAGTTTTCGTTTTTTGACCCATATTCCATTTTATCGCAGTTCTTCCAAACGGTATACTCTTACTTGCCAGAATTTCATCTGCCATTATCAATTGTGAACTTACGTATGCAATAGTTCGCTGTTAAATTTTTATGTAGGTACCTCCATGCAAGCAAGCATTTTGACGCTCCGCTATCCATGATCATAAAACAAACCTAACCTAACCTACAGTTTTCGGTTTTTGACCCATATTCCATTTTATCGCAGTTCTTCAACGGTATACTCTTACTTGCCAGAATTTCATCTGCCATTATCAATTGTGAACATACGTATGCAATAGTTCGCTGTTAAATTTTAATGTAGGTACCTCCATGCAAGCAAGCATTTTGAAGCTCCGCTCGCTTTGCTCGCTCCGCTATCCATGGTCATAAAACAAACCTAACCTAACCTACAGTTTTCGGTTTTGACCCATGTTCCATTTTAGGGGCATAGGGGTAGCAGTTGTAACCTATTTAGTATATCATACGCTATTATATTTTCTAATCATTATACTAAAAGAAAGTATATACTATGATCGAAATACGTTATGTATGTTATATCAACTGAATTTAGAGTAAGTATTTGAGTGTTATATAAAAAAACATTCTACAACATGAGTATTATGCTAATTGACCGTTATTCCTAATAAAAATATTGATTTTGATGTTATAGCAAAAGTTTATTATATCTTGTAAACGTTATTAATATGAAATTATATATTATGTAGTTATATCTCATGGGACGCACCCGTGTTGTCCAGTTCGTGTATGTTTACGAATAAATTTTCCATTAATTCATTAATACACATGATTTAGGGTCGGAAAGTGGTAAACCAATCCCTTGGCTTACTGTAGATTAGGCTTTAGCGAAACCGGATTTAAATTTCCTTAATTTTTGGGTGTCTTCAGAAAAGACAAACCCGAACTAGTCAAAAATCTGTATGACCCGGATAACTTACATGTATGACTGCAGCTCTGTGTGGAGTGAGCGCTGCGATTGCTTTATAGCGTTTTCTGATAGCCAGCATCACGAGCACATGAGGTGGCAGAAATTCTGGTTCCGGGACGACTCGCTCTAACACCAGCTGGGAATAACGGAAGATTTCTGTAATTTATTCACTAGGTTTTTGTCTAAGGTAAAAGTCCCCATCAGGGCATGCCTTTCTAGGGGGGCGTAGACACATTATAACAAAGAGGACAGAACTTAGAGAGACCCCACACTAGTCAGGCGCAGACGTGACGCTAGAAAAGTAGTGCTGACAGGACGTCGACGTTAGGAAGACCCTTGGTATGGCGTCACTTTAAGCAAAAGTTTGGATAAAACATTTGAAATATTACATTAAAAAATCTAAAAAATGCCTCACTAACAAAAAGTTGGAAAACCAGAGATTTCCAAAAAAATTGGGCAAGTGCGAGTCCAACTCGCGCATGATGGTTCCGTACCATAATCTATAACAAGTTTGTTGTATGGGAGCCCCCCTTAAATATTTATTTTATTTTATTTTTAGTATTTTGTTGTTATAGCGGCAATAGAAATACATTATCTGTGAAAATTTCAACTATACATACAGCCTGGTGACAGACGGACAGACGGACGGACGGGCGGACGGACAGCGAAGTCTTAGGGTCCCGTTTTTACCCTTTGGGTACGGAACCCTAAAACACCAGAAATTGTGTAAGAACATATTTAAAGGTGACTTCCTATACAATTCAGGCTGCTCTAGTTTAACACGTTCCCTGTGCAAGTGTGCATGTACCACATCTGAGGCATTATGTTGGTTGTCTGAAAAATATCTCTCTTTAGCGATTAGATCACCGGTTTTCTACCTCTATTGTAATTTCAAGTATATTCTGTATTTGTATTTCTTTTGTGTCCAGGTGTGCAATAAAGAGTATTCTAACTATCTATGTATGTTGTACAATCATATATGAGTGCACCACATAAGTGTTATCAGAAAATTGATTGACGTTCACGTAAGAAACAAGATTATAATCGATTATAATACAAATTGCTCTAGAGGGATCAATTTAAGTTAAATTCCTAACCCATTCTTGCTTTGCTGTAGTCGGGTAAAATTTTGTCAGCAATTTGGCTCAGTAGTATCTCCTAATTTATTTTGTCAGCAATTTGGCTCAGTAGTATCTCCTAATTTATTTTGTCAGCAATTTGGCTCAGTAGTATCTCCTAATCTATTTTGTCAGCAATTTGGCTCAGTAGTATCTCCTAATTTATTTTGTCAGCAATTTGGCTCAGTAGTATCTCCTAATTTATTTTGTCAGCAATTTGGCTCAGTAGTATCTCCTAATTTATTTTGTCAGCAATTTGGCTCAGTAGTATCTCCTAATTTATTTTGTCAGCAATTTGGCTCAGTAGTATCTCCTAATTTATTTTGTCAGCAATTTGGCTCAGTAGTATCTCCTAATTTATTTTGTCAGCAATTTGGCTCAGTAGTATCTCCTAATTTATTTAGTCACAATTCTTAATGAAACGACACCCATTGCACATTCCTTTGTTCTAATTACAGTTCGCTCAGACAGATAAACTTTGTTTACACTAGACGGAAGCGACCACCCATTCCGAGCTAAATGAACAATCGCATCCTGACGATAAGGGAATGTGCTAATTATAACACTATATCTGTCCCACTTTCGTCCCTTGGGCGAAATGAGTTGCAAGGTCGTTGGTTCCCTTATCTGTTCCCTTATGACTCGTATGTTATGCATCTACGACCACTCACTCCTGTGGCGCAGATATATTAGGTTAGTAGGTGTATTCTCTGCCTTTTTAGCGAAGCGAAAAAAATGAACCAATCAGAGTGCGTCTTTGTAAAGGCCAAAAGTATTGCATTTAAATCTGAGGAATGTGATTGGTTCATTTTGCACAGCTCCACTACGCTCCACTCCAGTGTCTACTGGCAGGAGGCAGTCTTAACAAAAGCTAAACTAGCTCCATTTCTAGTTCTAGTCACGTCCATAAAATAAGCGAGGACTAAGGCACAGACTAAGGTTTTGGTCCTAGTCGTGTGGTCTTAGTAAAGAATTGGTTTCTTATTACCTCGTACATTTACTTGAGAACTTCTTTTTGAAGTGAGCTGAAAGGGCAAAGTAGCGCCGCGGTAATTATCCCACTAAATGATTATCAAATCTAATCAAATAATTTATTATCAGTTAACTGTGACCATAGCTTTTCGGATGGCCACGGCACAACCAGTAGACCGTAGTAGTTGTGCCTAGGGTCCGGAAGGAGCCATATATATATACCTTAAAAGTAACATACAAGATATTTATACACAAACACGTTAAATCGGCGACGAGTGACGCAATTTCATGGTGCCAACTATCCGGCCCTGAAAACGATAGCCTTCGGCCAGAGCTCCTCCTTCGCGCTTATCAGATTCAGATTATATTAGAAGCCATGGATGCAGAAGATCGTTGTGAAAGTTTTGGGCGAGATGTATACTTATCATTGAATGTCTATCGGTTGAAATAATCCCGGCATCCACTAAGATCATTTGATATATCAAATAAACCTCTGGAGTATCCACTAAAATCACTCAGGGGATCGTGCTGGCCTTAACGTCCAATGGGATCCCCTGAGTGGTCTCAAAGAAGTATTCATCTGACATAATCACCTATGTGATACACTTAGGTGATCTCAATGAATGCCGTGGAAATATGCAATGACTTAGGTACCTTAGGAAACAGGACACCTAGCCCATTAGCCTTAGCTATGTCATTAGGCGGGGCGTAGAACCCGGGTATCAGTAGTCCTGGTGGCGGGAAATACTCATTCTCATCCTCAATAATTTCAGCGTCAAAGTCGTCCTCTTCGTCTGATAAATCCTGAATCCGAAAAAGTTAATATTAAGAGGACATATCACTGCACACATACTATCAGTTTAACTAGGAAGTGAATGAGAGGAAAATGTATCAGACCGTTTTGATTTTTGTGAAAAATATTAGAGAATTTATGTACCTACTAGGCGTTCGTCGGTTGCGGCGAAATTTTGGCCAAAAATAGACGCCTAACATACAACACAAATACAAACACAAACACAAAGAGACATACAAAAGTGAAAGATGATAATTATGCATAAGATGAAGATACGACTTGTGATAGGGAATAATGGAAGAAAAAATATATATTATGTTACACTGACCCCGAATAAAAGGGACAATCAAATGGCAAGGGATAAAAAAATGGAAGCGGTGTCAGACACTCGAGAGTACCAGCGCGCGTTTTATTTATTTTTTTTCCTTAACTTGAACGACGGAAAGCCTTTTGCGGCTGCATCCGCTAGTCTTTATGTTACAGGGGGCAGGGATTACCCGCCGAGCCTGCGGAAGTGTGTGCGTGCGCCTAGCGCAATGTTTATGTGTGAGTGTCGGTGTGGAGATTTATGGCCGCTCGGGCCGTATAGTCCTCGAGCACTAGGATAAAATAATTGCGTCAAAATAATGAAGTGATATTTATAAAGGTAAGTGTGATTTTGTTTTTTATTATGTAGTGTAGTGAATTAGTAGTGTGTCGATAAGTATATATAATTATATATTGATTGGATATTAATGATTTCTTGGTGGGCGGCCCCTCCGTCTGATGTGGATCAGGGATGGGTCGTCCAGCAAGGTCTTTTCGTCGAAGTCTGTCGGTACAGATGTCGAGTTCCATTTGTCTATAGTCTGGTCAATATAGTCGTCGGGGTCATCAAGGCTGTGCTTGGGACGTCTGAGAGTCAGTCGTTCGTAGTGAAGTCTTTGTTTTGTTGTCATGTTTGTTAGTTCGTCATTTGTAACTGGAGTTATTTTAGGCTGGGTGCTGTAGTTAAGGATATTATTTATTAGGGGATTTTCATGATTCGGTATATTTTCGAGAAGGTTTTTTGTATGGGATTTAATTGTTTTGTAGACAGTTGGCATTCGTGCGTCGTAGTGCACTGAAAGGTTGGTTTGGTACCAAGGGGCTTTCAGTACACTACGAAGCAGTTTATTTTGTAGTACTTGTAGTGGTTTCAGAGTTAATTTGCTGATATGGGCGAAGATAGGGCAAGCGTACGTGAAGATAGGCCTAATGCATGTTTTGTATAGCCTTAGCTTGTTTGCAATGGACATTTTACTGTTCTTGTTAATCATTGGGCCTAGTCTGCCTTTTATGAAATTTGCTTTTTCCTTAGCTTTCTTTATATGAGCGCGAAAGGACAACTTTTTATCAAGTATGACACCCAAGTATTTAATTTTACCAGCCCATTTTATAGGAGACCCAGCCATCATGATGGGTTTGGTTTTGGATTCTAGATTTTTTGTCTTGTTAAAAAGGATGGCTGAGCTCTTGCTGGCATTCACTTCAATCCGCCATCGACGGAACCACTCCTCGAGGGTGTCGATGGCGGATTGAAGGTTACGCTTCAGAGTTCTCGGATCATTGTGTGTCGTGTACAGTGCCGTGTCGTCCGCAAACAAGGCTAGGTGGACTTTAGGGTGCTCTCGGGGGATATCGTTGGTGAACAAGTTGTATAGTGTTGGCGAGAGGGTTGAACCTTGCGGTACACCAGCCGTGATAGGGTGGGGGGGTGACAGGGTCCCCTCGACTCTGTAACGAAAGGTTCTTTGAGATAGATAACTGTTGATTATGTGAATTAGCCTGGGAGGCATGCCCGACTCATACAGTTTATGTATGAGTCCGGCATGCCAGACCCTGTCAAAGGCTTTAGCTATGTCTAAAAATACCGCCCCTGTAGTGAGTCCGGCATGTTTTGAGAATCCCTCTAGAATATGCTCCGTTATTCTGAGGAGCTGGTGTACGCAAGAGTGTTTGGAGCGAAAACCAAACTGTTCGTCGATTAGGAGTTTATTTTCACTTATATGGTTTTGTATGCGAGCAAGAATTACCCTTTCATAGAGCTTCCCTAGAGAAGACAGGAGCGATATTGGTCTGTAACTATCTGGTTCGGTCCTTGGTTTCCCCGGTTTGGGGATACCAATGACCGTAGCTTTGCGCCATTCAATGGGGAAGTATGAAATGTTGAGACATGCATTGAAGATCCATGTTAGAATAAGAATAAGGTCATCGGAACAGCTGATGCGTAGGCTATTTATAGGTATATGTGTAGTGATCCTGTCTTGGACTAGATGGACTACACCTACCTCCGGTATTACAATGTCCACTTCTTCGTTGAGAGGCGTTGCTTTTAGTTCTTCTAAAGCATCAAGATCCTGAAATCACATTTGGATATTATGATTTGCTTTTTTAGATCTGCCTATACCAATAATACATTTTCATAACCTTACCCCTGTCCTCAATAAATGCAGCTCCTCTTGTTCTCTGGCGAGTTTCCTGGCATCCAACACTTCTTGTATCGCCTCTCTCGCCAGCCTCTGCATCTCTGACAGCCGTCGGGCTTTCTTCTCTAACGCTTCTGCCTATACCAGAAACATAGTTACACTTATGATTGATTATTGTGTTTAGAACTAAATTCCCTCATTTATCTTGGAACGACTGCTTTTTTATTTCTTCCATACATGGCTAAGAATAAGAATCATCATCAAGACACTTTCAATAGAAAAAAAAAAATTGGGCAAGTGCGAGTCCGACTCGCGCATGAAGGGTTCCGGACCATAATCTATAACAACTTTGTTGTATAGGAGCCCCCCTTAAATATTTATTTTATTTTATTTTTAGTATCTGTTGTTATAGCGGCAATACAAATACATCATCTGTGAAAATTTCAACTGTCTAGCTATCACCGTTCTTGAGATACAGCCTGGTGACAGACGGACGGACAGCGAAGTCTCAGTAATAGGGTCCCGTTTTTACCCTTTGGGTACGGAACCCTAAAAATCGCTCTCAAGCCAGTTAATCCGTTAGGGAGCTACAATGCCACAGACAAACACACGCATACAAACAATAGGTATCATGTTAATTATATAAATCCCCTTTGTTTTCAACCGACTTCAAAAACGAGGAGGTACTAAATTCGGTTGTATTTTTTTTTGTTTGTTACCCCGGGCTTTATCACATTTATGAAAATATTTCATATTTTTTTTTGGTAAAGACCTAGTCTGGATATCCATGAAGAATCGAGCGAATGCCTCAAATTGATAGGACCGAAATTGGCATAGATGTGTTATTTATAGTTAATTATAGTAACTCGTTCAGTTATTCTCGGAAATATAATACCTGCTTGTCGAAGTCGGTCACCTTTTGTGAAAATGTGATTATTTTGGGGGTTAAAAAAAATAAAATGAGGATGTAGTAGATTGTAGATAGCAAAACACTGCTATCTATGCATAAGACAACGCCGTAGCACTCGCTACGTAAACGCGTGTCGTATGTTTTAGCATTATTTCTCTATTAGATTCGGTGAAAAAGTTGAGATGGAAATATTAAAACGAGCTTACCCGACAAAATACGATGGAAAACTATTATTCACTACATCTATACGTCTGTGACGCATACTGCTACGTATAAAATGACTACGTAAACTTTGAGGTACAGTGGAGACAGTATGTGTTAAAAACTTGACGCATAGGTACGGCAAATCGCTGCGTTGACTCTGTGATGGTGGAGCGACCACACCGTAAAAGTAGCGTACTTTTCACTCCTTAAAAGAAAATACCCACTGCTAATTTTTCCATACAAATCAGGGTTTCGTTCTCTTCTGTTACCTCCGGGTGCGTAACGGTCGCTATAACAACTTATGATATAATATTGGTCAATATAACGATCAAGTGGTATAATAAACGAAAAATATAATAACATTTCTTATAATTTCATATGGCATAATATCATATATAATGATCATTTGATATAATACGTTTAAAGGCTCAATACACGCTCAAACTGCTCAAACATGAAAATTCAATTGTAATAGAGTCATGGTTAGGTACGACAACGAGCGAAGCGAGGAGGAGTGTTAGGTTATCTTGCGAATATAAACGTTATATCAAATATCTTTTATACTAATTGAAATTATACCCTATGAAATATTACCTAATGTTGTTATATCAAATGAAACATTATATCAAATGTTGTTACATCCATTGAAATTGTATGAAACGTTGTTATATCTATATTACACACCCGTGTCAGACCGTTTTGATTATTGCGCACATTATTCCAAAATTTGTGTACTATGCGTCCGTTTGCGGCGGAATTTTGGCCAAAAACAGACGCCTAGTACATCAGTTTTAAAACAATAAGCTCAAAAATCGGTCAGACGTAGAGCATTTCCTTTAAATTTCATAACGATTGGTTTAGTTTTGATGGAGGAAACGGGTGTGTGAAAATACCCACTGCTAATTTTTCATACAAATCAGGGTTTCGTTCTCATCTGTTTCCTCCACCAAAACTAAACCAATCTTTACGAAATTTAAAGGAAATGCTCTGCGTCTGACCGATTTATTATTTTAAAACTACCTATTAGGCGTCTGTTTTTGGCCAAAATTCCGCCGCAAACGGGCGCATAGTACACAAATTATGGAATAATGTGCGCTAAAATCAAAATGGTCCGACACAGAACATTTACTTCCCATTCAGTTCCCCGATGTGTCCTCATTTGTGTCCAACGCCATAGTAACCAGGTGCAAACTTAACGCAAACTGATAGTATGGGAAAAGGAGCAGTGATACGTCCTCTTCCTTTCCCCTACTTTTCTCCTCCTCCTGTGCTTTCAACGGCGAAACATATTGTGCGTTTGGACAATCCAGTGGACACCATTAGTCAAGTGTGCGTAATGCCTATGGATGACAAAAGTGACGTTGGAGCGCCGGCCGGACAAGTTGCAGGTTTACAAGCAACCCGCCTTCGTACCGTCGGTCAGTGACGAAGTTGCCACGCCGGTGTACGGGTAGCAGTCCCTGATGAGGAGCTCCATACGAGTTCAAACATGTCGGGCCGTTCCTGACAATTTCACGTAAGTGTAAACCGCTAATAAAATAACCTTTCTCCTCTCCAAATCTTCACGCCGTTTTCGCCATATCTGTTCCCTGGACTGACTGTAGCGTTTGTAATAATTGAAGGCTGTCTTCTGGATAGGCTGGTCGCTCGCGGGCTTAGCTGGATCCAGTGGTTCTATATACTCGTATAGAATTTTACGCACTAGAGCTGAAAATAAAGTTTATATGGTGAATTTTCGTAGTGACGTCGATATGACTGCTGAGTACCTTCGCATTTTGTTAATGTAGATAATTATCTCGAGGTGAGAATAAAAAAAAACATATTTTTTTTTCTTTACAACACTGGAGATATTAGTGTCTAATGTTTCATTTGTGTCATACAATTAACCTGAAAGTAGTGTAAGTTTCGATGATATTGTAAATTGATTGTAGATAGTAAAGTGGTAATTTAGAGTGGTTTAATAATTTTACATAGAAAACCCGGTCTCCGACATTAAAATCTATATGTATTGTATATGGATTTTAAGAAATATGGCTTAAGATAAGATAAGAAATCATTTAATCTAGTAGGATTCGTTGAATCACCTTTGCATCGTCATAATCTACAATATTAAAATAAGTGATTAACAATTTACGAACATTATAAAAAAACAATAATTACAATCATCTTATAATAATTAATTAATTAATCAGCCATATGCATCGTCAAAAAATAATATTTAAACAGCAGATTTAAAACATAAAACAACGATTAAAATAGGTGTATACAAAAAATAAACAATAATAAAAGAGCAATAATCCAAAATAAATTAATTAACAGAATGTAATTATTTAATAATCACAAAGAAGAAAAATGTAACACGCTTATACTCATATCTTCGGAGAAGGACACTTGAACTTGAATACTTAATAGTTGGAATTTCAAAATATGAACAACAACAGTAGGTAGGTACCTATTTAAGGTCACAACACATTACTCCTCATATGGCAGTAATACAACCTCTTTATACAGCTCATGTTAACATGTAAAACAACCAGTTTAAAACTAAACTCTAGTGTAATAAGGCTACGGTTGAAAGTAGAAATTAAATCACTTTACAGCAAATTCCGTTGATAAGATGTAGACAGTCGTATCTTTACTGGGAATTAATTACTCACATAATTTATCCGGTACTTACGAGTATACTTGCAAGGCACTTACAAGCAAGACGATATCGAGCTTAGCATATACTGGCAGGCAGATAGAAAGACAGAAAAATGATGAAAAAGTAATAATAAAAGAGAAAAAAATACATGGAGATATAAAAGATAAGTAGGTACGCAGGCAGGTAGGTATAGAGGTTTAAAAGATAAGAAAATCACAAAATACAGTCCATTTTAATCATCAATTTGATGCGCTGTCATTGTTTTTGTGTGTTAGGTAAAGTTAGATTATTGATCGATTAAATACTAGAGATTGGGATAATTAAATACATTGCAACGTAATAGCATACACTATCGATGCCAGATAGCATATACGATACCATGGTTATGACCACCGCGAGGCAACATACAGATTTTATACAGAAAACGACCGTGAGTCTTAGACGTATGTACATATTTAAATACATACTAGGATTTAACGTAGAAGTCGAATATCGCTCGACATGTTTCGAATCTGTACGCGATTCATCATCATGGAGCTACGATCAGTCGCGGCGGTGGCCAATTGAAAACCGTTTCATATGTATTTTAACATATATATTGTTTTCACTTGTTGTCGTAAGTCACACTTGTCTTGGGACTAAACTTACTCAAACAGATTCGATGTGAAGATAGAACAAACAAAGTGAGTTGGCCAGAGCGGGCACCGATAGCAGCGCAAAAATGCTTCGTATCACTGCATCTTCATAGTACAAAATGTCTCTCACTCTCGCCTTACACTCTTCAGTCACATGTGACTGAAATCAGCCAAAAAGTGCCGAGATCACACGCTTGCTAAGCCTCGGCAAGCCTACAAGTGACCAAGACGTATTTCTCGTCCTGCAGGCTTGCCAAGGCTTGGAAACTAACTAACTATTGTGGCGCAGTGACCCAAAAAAAGGATCTTGGCCTCCGTAACAAGGGAACCGGTCCCGATCCTGTGCTACTTCTTGCCAGTCATCGGCTTGGAAAGCATAGAGAATTCCATGGAAATACTAACAGACAAAGTGAACGCCATCGTCCAGACATCTAAAGCAAATGGCCAGCGCTGGCGCCAACAGTAGCTCATACATGGATGCCTCGTTGATGGACGCATCTCCGGCGTACAGGATATCTTTCGCCTTATTCTCATCCAGTTGGAGCTCTTCTCGACCCACCATTATTATGTCTAGAAGAAATAAAATATATGAAGAGACGGAATGTAAACTTAAAGTATAATTCAGAACTGAAATTTTCGTGAGACAATTCTGTAAAACCGGCCAAGTGGGAGTAGGACTCGCGCACCGAGGGTTCCGTACAAACACTTCCCAACTTAACTGGCCGGGTTAGGTTAAGTTTGCACCTGGTACGTATGGCGCCGCATACAAATGAGGCGCAAATTAAATACAACCGATCACGTTTGTTGTATGGGAGCCCCACTTCAATATTTATTTTATTTGTTGTTATAGTGGCAACAGAAGTACATCATGAGTGAAAATTTCAACTTTCTAGCTATCACGGTTCATGAGATACAGCTTGATGACAGAAGGACAGACAGACATACGGACGGCCAGCGGAGTCTTATTAATAGGGTCCTGTTTCTTACCCTTTGGTTACGGAACGCTAAAAACCCTTTGGTTACGGAACGCTAAAAAACTATTTTGACCCACGTAAGAATGTCAGTAACTGTCCGAAAAGTCAATGCCGGTCCGTTCCTGAGTAAAAACCGTTTGTTAACTTCCGACGAAAAGAGGGTGTTATAAGATTAACTGTATCTGTGTGTCTGTCTGTGGCATCGTAGCTCCCGAACGGATGGACCAATTACACAATAAATAAATTAAAGTGCTTTTTTTTTAATCGAAAAACTTGTCCGTCGGGTTGGTTCTATGTTCAGTGCTAATTAGCTATGTTTAGTGGAAATGGGACGAATAGTTTAAAGATAGGGATATTCAGCTTTAATTGGAACAAGTGATAAGATCGCAGCCAATTTTGGAACTAAGAATTTAATATTTTGAAGGTTTTTTTTTTCATTTATTATTAGTAAAATGTATACATGGCGTTTATTACGTTTTATGTTCAGTGTTAGTAGCATTTTCTATATCAGCTACTTGTGACGGGGGTGTTTAAACTTTTTAATTTAGCTTAATAAAACTATATCTAATTCTGATCCTCAGCAATAAAAAAACGAAAGAGAAGATGACGCATTAAGCCTTACTATTCTGATCCCACCGCTCATACAGCTCAAAATGCGCATGCGTGGACTGGGGCCAGAAGAGGACAAAGTTGAGGTTCTCCAGGTGAGGAACCATCAGCTCGGCGCGGCGACGTTTACGCAGATCATGCTGTTCTGATCTGGTGACAAAGTTAATTATGCTGTAAAGTGTTTCGTTTTTCACTCGGTGGAACCCTAAAAATGCGTCGATTTTATGGTATTTCGACAGCGTTTTGACAAACCCGTTAAAGTAATTTTCTGAATGTAAAACTTCTGGCTAAGTTGACGAATTGTGCGAAACCATATACATTATACGTATATTATTCATAATTTTCTAATGTATATTGTATAGTGTTTTGAAAAGCCATTTTTGACCAAGAATATTCTAAAGTGCCATTCAAACCTATAGTAGGGTTAACATTAACGTGATCGTTTCACATCAGATATCAAATTTTATTTTTTAGGAACTAACTCAATCAAAATGGGAATACATACCTAATGGCAGCTAGCGATTTAATTTCGCTCTCTTGAACTACATTCAGTTGGTTTTCGTATTCCTGCGAATAGTTAATTACATTATTGAGGCCCTAAAGAGTGAAGCAAATAAAAAAAATACCTAATCTTGTATAAGAAACAGACAAGCTGAGGCCAATTTTTGTAATGCATTGTACACCCAGGTGTGCCGACGAAAAGTGTCCTTAATTACGAAACTTTTCCTCTGGAAAAATGTTGGTGATTGGCGATGGAACCTAGATGAACCTTTTTGTAAATTCTTCTGCAAATTTCCACAATTTTGAAGAACCAAATAATACATGTATATCCCACTTATATTATAATACTTTCTGGGACGTTCCATTTCTTTAACATTATCGTCTCAGGTGAAGTTCCTTTATCTAAAATGGTTTGTAGCTTTGCTCTTATACGGTATACAATTGAATATATCCCATTACGCTTTTTACACTATTGTTACAAGTCTTTAAAGCTTCCAGCAATTTTTAAGTACTCAACCAAAACTATAATAAAAGACTCAGATCAACCATTGTGGGCTAGGTATTTAGTATTCTAACTAGCTGAGTGATTTAATAATTAATCATAGTGGCTAATTTGATTTCTGCAAACGATTTTATTTATTAATCTCTACCTAAATTGTAAAAACTAGGTACTTGGGTACGTTTTGTAACAAAGAATGTCATCGATAGACGATATTTAATAGCCAGTACAAAGGACAACTTACTGCTGATATGCCACAACTAATAAGGTCGTCCATATTAGGGAATCCCCGACTGTAAATAAGTAGTGTTGCTAGTAAGTATTACTTTTACAAAAAATCTTGAAAGTAGTGGTATTTACAAGTAAAATAATTGGACAATGAAATTTACGGCATGATAACGTAAACAATAAACGGTTATTTCGCCTAAAAACATGCCGGCTAAGAAAAGGTGTCCTAAAATATTTAAAGCAAGATAATGCATTATAAATATAATAATGTAAAAAATAAAATAACTAGATAATTCGCAGTCCAATTTATGCATCTAGGTACTCAATAAAAGGAAATGAATAACATTAACAAATTATCAAAACAAAATTGTAAAATCTAGATCTCCTAAGATCAACATACACTCATTTAATGTTATTTTGGAATTTGTCATAGAGGTGATGCATAGCCATACTTGTGTTATGCTATATTAACTTAATGCTTAATCAATATATGTAAATGGTACAGGAACTTTAGCAAAGCTATCGATCGCGTTTCACTTGTTCTTTATATCTCAAAATTGCGTCGTTACGATACTTTGGATCACCTTTGTCATCGCTATTTCTATCTTACTTTAGTGAAAGCACCTTCAATTCTTCAAATAGTAGTTGGATATTGTTTCAGAGTGCATGATTTTATTTCCAGAGCCCCACAGGGATCGCACGTTGGACCTATTCTATTTCATATTTTGATTATCAACATTAAATCTTTGTTTCGTAAACTTGTACACTGATCGCTTATCCAAGGATTGAAAGAGGGCAAGAGCAACATTTCTGGGTTATTTTTTTCCGACACCTAATTACACGCTGACTCAGCTGCCCGGATGGATCTGAGCCTCATTTTCGTAAAACTATATTACCAATTCCTCGGGCGTCCATTCGTCCAATTCAAACGTCTCCCGCTGTATTTCCACCCCCGCTTGGGCTCTCTTGTGGTACTCTATCTCTTTCTTCGCGACGTCCGCCAGTTTGATCGCGTCTACGCCTCGGAAGAGCTTCGTTATTTTATTTTGCTGCAAATTAAAACAGTAATAGTATGTTTTCATTTTTATAATTACGTTTTTCAACAGCTAGGGATCATAAAACGCGAGAAAAATCGATTGAAATGACTTACTGATTACGATTTTCAATCTCAATAGCATTGCAGTACCTTTCGCCATTTGGTCCTATCTTTGTGGCTGAATGTTGTATTGTATGAATAAAATCAGTACTGATCCTATTTTTGTGGTGGTAACACATTTCTTATTTGAAATATTTGAATATATTGGTTAAAAGAACGCACTGCTCCGGTCAAGCGGAGGTCGTTGGGTTCGATCCCCAAATGGACTTCAGTGAATCCACTGATAAAATGTTGGCTTCTTATAGTTCTTATTACAAGCTTTTATTTACTTTCACCTGTGCCATTGTGAATGGAATTTTGCAAGTTAAATTTGACTCACTTTCCGGTTTCCGATTGAGCTAAAATTTTGCCCGAATATGCAAATCGCGTGAAAATTCAATATTATGATGACGTGGAGCTGATCTGATGATGGAGCTGGAAGGTGGCCATAGGAATTCCCTAATAAAGAAAGCCATCATATCGAGTTTGGGCTCTTTAGAATCGTCTCTATGAGCAATTGATGGATGTTCAAAGAAAAGTACAGTCTGTTGAAATATACGATTTAATAACAATGAAATATTAAATTCCAAAGTAAAAACGAGGGAATAGTTAAACTACACTGGTATTACTAATAACAAAATATGTATACCTACAGCAGTGGATATTGGTATAGGATCCAGCTTTCAGGTCACGCTCGTATTTGTATAGACAGCGGCATTTTTAAATGAGTATGTATTTTCATTTCTCCTTGGAAGTAGATTCTTAAGAACTTATCATTACCATAATGGACCGTGCGAGCGTAGCCTCTCCTTTTCAGTTTGGCCTAAAATTATTTCTTATATCCGGATGTTTCGATTTCCGGATTTGCGCCGAACAGCCTTCCTAGAGATCGCATTTCGAACCAATTCTCATGAAATTTTATGAGAAGGCTCGTAATTAGATTCAGTTATCGAAAATTTTAAAAATGGCGGAGTTATGGTGATCGAAAACGTATATTTCAGCCGACAAAAATATTTCAAAATAGTTCTTTACTTCTAGCATAACCTGCCTGTTTATCGCGCGACAAATGCTACCTGTCACTTTCCTTTCAATACCATGCGAGCAAGGCAGTTGATACCTTAATCGTGTTAGCCCAGCCCGTCTAGCATAACTATGCTTCGTGACTCTTGTCGCGTGACATAGCATCGCACCTCACTCTCTTACAGTACAGCGAATAAAGAGATAGGCAATATTTCTCGCGCGAGAAAGAGGCGCGTGTCACAGTTGTGCTAGAGGTACTGGTGGTCTCAACTTAGGATCCACCCAGGTCTGTGGAGTCTTTAATACATACATATATGAAGAGATACAATGGCTCACTTCTTCCTCGAAAGCGTTTCAGGACTTCGATTTCATCTGCAAGAACCTGAAACAGATTATAGCGGTATTTTTGATGAGCGAACGAAGCGAGTAAAACTTCGTTTCAGCTTCGACAAAAATCTTTCATGTAATCGTTGGTCCGGATTCCTGGCTTTTCTCGCCTACAAGTTGCCTATCAAGAGATTCTCTTGAAATTTATGAACAGGTTAGACAATTATATCGACTTTCTGTAGATTCATATTTTCAATTTTGTTCCAAATCGCAAAAAACCACAACATTTCGGTCATTGACCGATTGTCGGTTATGATATTTTGCACTGGGTACAAGAATTAGTGTTTATGTAAGTATATTGTATTGCATATTTGTGTATGAGACGAAACCTGTGCTGTGGATGCTGTGACATGTATTTTGCTAAGTATTTGTCTTTTAATAAATATGTATACTTTTTTGTGTATGTTTATTTATTGTGTTCATTATATTACTGATATATTATAATAAATTTCTTTGGTATAATGTTGATAGTTGACAGGCCCTGCACCATAAAATGTTTCTGTTTAGCCCAATGGTGGACTGGTAGAGAATGCCTTATGGCATTAAGTCCGCCATTTGTACACTTTTTGTTTTGTGCAATAAAGTTTGAATAAATAAACAAATAAACATTTCACGAAAATCGGTTGAGCAATTCGAACTGTAGAGGGGAAAACCCGGTCATCCAGAATTCGGATATACGAAAGCATATTTGCCCAAGCTGTAACAGCAGCACTTCGCTCGCTCAGTACCTCTTAATCACACTAATATTATAAGGGTGAAAGTTTGTGAGTGTGTTTATGTGTATGTTTGTTACATCTTCACGCTCAAACGGCTGGACCAATTTTGATAAATTTTGGTATTATGATAGATGACATCCTGGATTAACACATAGGCTACTTTTTTAGGGTTCCGTAGTCAACTAGGAACCCTTATAGTTTCGCCATGTCCGTCTGTCCGTCCGTCCGTCCGCGGCTTAGCTCCGTGATCATTAGTACTAGAAAGCTGAAATTTGGTATGAGTATGTGCATGTATAACGCCGACAAAACGGTAAAATATAATTAAAAAAAAAATTTTTTTTCGGGTACTTCTCGAACACCTAAAGTGGGGGTGGATTTTTTTTTCTTTTCAACACTGGTGTGTGGGGTGTTGTTGAATAGGTCTTGTAAAAATAGTAGGGGTCTTTTAACATTATTTTTTGATAAAGTCATCAGTTTTGTAAATATTCGCTCCAAAAACAAAAAAAAATAGTGTCCTTAACTTTTCAACCACGGGTCAAAAAAATTCGGAAAAATTAATGTTAATAAAAACTTAATGAAAACTATATTGAACAAAATCGGTTGAGCCGTTTTTGAGTTATCGCCAAATTTCATATTTTTTTTAAAAGGTCGTAAGTTGACTTCCAGAAGGTAATAAGTGATTACAGTTTCTAGGGCGTTTACGACCTTTTTATAGAGCTTAAAATCTTTCTTAATGTAAACCTCGGGCTTAAAACAGCAGTTTATTGTGAAGGATGAGCAACTACGGAACCCTACACTGAGCGTGGCCCGACATGCTCTTGGCCGGTTTTATTCCGAAAAAATGGAGTGGTACCGTGGGATGAGTAGGCTTGTGTTATGTGCACTAGACGACGATGTACATACTTATATAAATGACATAGAAAACATCCATGACTCGGGAACAAATATTCAAGTTCATCACACAAATATTTACCCTTGCCGGGATTCGAACCCAGGACCGCCGGCTCAGGAGGTATCTGCACTACCACTGCTCAAACCGCGTCTTCATAAATGCATTTAATTTTCCTTGTTTTTTTAGTTTTTAGAAACAAATAGTAATTAAAAACTGATAGTTACTTTAAGAAGTATCATGGTATCGTTGCTCCAATCCAGTTTGATGGTAGTGAACAGTCTATCCAATACCACGCATGACCCACTGAACTCATTGTAGATCTCTGCGCCTGAGGACAAAATAAAATGGAATTGAATCTACTATACTCTATCTAATTTATCTTAATTGTTTATTTTATTCTTATAATATGCATAACAATTGTTAGTTTTAAGGGATGTACCTATCTATGGGCCACAGTTGCCTGAAATAAATGTTTTCATTTAATTTTCATTTCATATACACACACATAATTAGACATTTAAATATATACACTCTGTAAGAGATAAACAGAAACAGAACAGAAGAAGATAAGAGAAAAATCTTACTAAATAGCGCAACGCAGTTTTGTATGGGCGTGCGGTGTCGTGCCAGTCTGGCGCCATCTGTTGCTCGTTACTTATCCGAAACGGCTGGACAAATTTTAACTAGGTAATGGATAACTGGACATCATGGTCGTCGTTGGAAGGGTTGATACGTCCCATGATTAATTGCATTCTATTTTATACAGACATCCATTCAAATACAGATAGAGAAACAAAAATAATAATAAATAATAATAATAATAAATATTAAGGGACAATCTTACACAAATCGACCTAGTCCCAAACTAAGCAAAGCTTGTACTATGGGTACTAGACGACGATATACATAATATTTAAATACATATATAGATAACATCCATGACCCAAGCACATATATTCGAGTTCATCACACAAATATTAAATAGAGATGGATCTGTACCTACATTTCTGTTCTGTGATAATATATGCTACTTACAAATAAGACTGTTCCTATTCTTATTCAGTATGGTATGGAACTCTTTCTCCGTTTGAACATTCACAAATAATTCTATTTTCTTTTTATGAGCCATAATTAAGCAATACACAGTGACATTTCAATGTTAAATCAGTTTGGTCATGATTTAACATTGCTACATATTATAAATTTTATAAACTAAATAATAATATGTACAGTCGACTAATTTCATTTCTAGGCCACTATAGAATCTTGTCACAATAACAATGATATGAGATTTCAAGCGGCTTTCTTAATGCCGTTGACTGTGTCAAGGTACGAAATGTCCTAGGAATCAAATTGGTTGACTGTACGTACTAGCAGGGTAGCAGGTGCCCGCAAAATCCAAAGACGGTTAAAGGAAGTATGTTATAACCATCTTTGGATGACCTATCCCTATATCAAACTTGGGTAAAATTTGTCCAACCGTTTCGGAGTGATGAGAGGACAAGGACATAACCATACAAACAAAAGGCGATAGCGCATCGCGCAATTAAGATCTTCCTAGAATCATGACCCCTCTCCATAGAAAATTGATTTTCAGTATAAATCTAGAATTTTATACTCATACTCATTTATTGATAAAAATTTCAATATAATACTCGTTATATAAAATATAGACCAATAACACGGCTTTAAAGTAATACTCAGGTCAAATTAATAATAATAATAATAACTTCTTTATTTTCTCCACAAACATCAATCTTAAGACTAATACTTAAGTAGTATACCTAAATAGTATCCTAAAGAAGCAGCTACAAACTAGGATGTTTGTGGGACTGGTGTCCGTACTAAGTAATAATACTTGTATTACAGATCACCAGGCCCCCATCGTTTATAAGACATACTCGTGCTTTTTTCCTATATGTAATCTATTAGTAGGTATATTAAACATATATTTATAGTATTTATATATTTATAAGTATGTATGTATGTATATATACATAATATGTATGTGCGTGTGTGTGTGTGTGTGTAATCATCTTCCTATGCTGAGCTGATGATGGAAGGTATTACCTCCTTAACGGTTAGGAGTTAGTGGATAACTCAAATGAGATGCATGCCTTCAAGACCTCCCCGATCACCCCGCTATAAGTATGTTATATGAATCACTAAAAAGCATAAAAAAATTAACAAAAAAAGAACCGTCTTCAAAAAAAAAAAAGCCAAAAATACACAACACAAACCTCACGTAAACTAGGTATAATAAACAAATAATTATAATAATTGAGTGGTTTGGCAAATTGGCACCGACTTCAAAAGGCGATTCAAATGTAATCTGTACTTCAACTTTTTGTTTTTTTTTTTACTTTCACTTTTTGGAGTACCAGTAGTATTTATTCTGTGGTGCAAGTCAAGTCAATAGTGACGTCATCACAAAATGCTTTCTAAGGAGAAAAACAAAATAATTAGATGAAATTATTTTCTTAAATTAGCCTATACTGGAAGATTTTTACATTAAAATGGGTCGATTACTTTTTAGGTATATTTGATCTATGAGGATATATGAGCGTTTTCAGTGCTCCATAGAAATGTCAAACTTTATCGGGAATTAGCGAGATTCGGGTTTTAGAAAGAGACTTTGTGTAACGTCGATGATAAACTAAATTATGATACTTATTGCTTTTTTCTCAACACAGACAATGTTTTTCTTTTTATTTTTCGAATCGGTATGTATAGTCTGTCCGAACTCTAAGATCAAATGAAGACACTTTGGCACAAGGTACAAACAACCTTATATTTGTCGATTTAAGGTTCTTTTTCACGTGTGTTTCACGTTTGACAGAAGTTAATCATAGAATTTTGATAGACTATACCTAAGTAATAATTTACTCTCCGAATGAACGTACACCGGAGAGTCGCAAAAATTAAAAAATATAGTGGAACACTTTATCGGTTGTAATTGTAACGCCAAAATTTTCAAAGTTTTCACGGGAAACAAACGCTAACGCGATGTAGCATGGATGTAGCTGACTCAGAGCGCCATCTATTAGCGGATTTTACTACTCCTAAGATTCTGTCATAGTGTAGAGCAGTGATAGCCAAAGTACGGCCCGCCACCCGTCGTTCGAAATAATTAGTATATGGCCCGTGATAATTACATTTAGTCAAAATCAAAATTTTTCGTGGTCCAGCCGTATAAAGTGAAATAGCTGCGTAGTTCATGATTGTGCCGCGGGGCGAGAGGGTAGCGTAGTGGGAGGCGGCGCGGGGGTATTTCAAATAAAAAAATGTTTTTACATTTATATGATTCGTTGGTTAATAAATAATTTCAAATCAAAATACACTTTTACTGCAATTTTCTGCCACGTCAGTGAATCGAGCTTAACGTCAACTGCCATTAAATAAAACAAGGATCGGGTCTGTTTTAAAATTAAGTACGTCAAACTGCCACAGATGAAAAACGATGTCATAATTGCTTTTGACATTTCACTTGAACATTACATCTTTATTGCGCGCCACATGGAAAATAATACAACAAAGAAATATAGTAACAAAAACAATGAGGGATTGCAATCACGTCCATCTGACCGGATCCGGTGTAATTTGGTAACCATCTGCAAGAAACGGGATTTTTTTGTTCTGTTCCTAATTCAGTGGCCTGTTTATGAGCAATGATCTCCAAGGAACGTGCAACACTGTGGAGTTGTGAGTATACAATTATATAAGCACGTGATTATATTATTATTTCTTAAGCTGTTCCTAACGCGCTCTAGTCTTACTTGTTATGGACGGTTTTGGCCCGGAAGCTGCACTTTGTGATGGAAGCAAGCCGTTTTGCACAGTGATAATATAGACCAAAATAAACGATTTCACTCGAGGCGAAATTAGTTTCACCCCTTAGGATAAGAGATGGCGCCACTTATTAAAAAAAAGTTTAAAAAATTGTAAGTCCTGAACGGATACTCCGATTTTGACGAAAGAGGTGCCAAACGGCAGATAGTTACCCAATTTAACATAAAAAAAATTGAAAACAGGTAAACATTTATTTTGGATACCCAAAAAAATATAATTTCTGAAAAAACTATTTAAAATTTGTTATTTTTGGAATTTCACTCGTAAAAATGTATGTACATGGTACTTTTTTTATTTATTTATATTAATATATAACTAATTTTACATTTACAAAAAAAAACCGCATATCATTAGCCCGTATAGTTTCAAAGTTATTGAAGAATACAGACATGGCGCCACTGGGTCAAAAAATCTTACAAAAAATCTTAAACCTCAACGGATATTCCGATTTTGATAATGAAGGTGCTAATCGACAGATAATTACTTAAATTAGTTTTAAAAAATAAAATTAAAATAGGCAAAAAGTAAAAATAAATACAAAAAAAACATACATTTTGAAAAAAAAATGCAGTTTTTTGGGGGTTTTATGTAATTTCATACAAAAAAATGTATGAATGTATGGCTTTATTTTACTTATGTATATTATAACACTATTAATTGATCGATTAATAAAAAACCGCATATCAAGAACTTGTACAGTTCCAAAGTTATTGAAGATTTTACTATAGGGTGACGGTGCGATGTTGCCGCCGCACGTGCTACTTATGTATTATGTACATGTATTTATAAAAGTATTCTCCCGCTTCGAAGGTACTGATTACCCTGAAAATATAACCACAATTGAAAGTACAAATAATAATCATCACAAGTAGCACACAACTCCACTTATATCCCTTATACAGCTTAAATTAGAGTTTTAACAGCAACCTATTTGCTAATATCACAAGTATATTTTACTTACTTTACGTTTTATTTTCACTAAACTTTCATTGTAACGTGCAAGTTAGGCCGGTGCATCGGCTGCAACAACGCATTTTGCCACAGCCCGATTTGCACCCATAATGACTGTTCTATTGTGGATCGCACCTGCAACCTGCTTCCAACGCCATTCCACTCCCAAAAAGAAAGGACTTGGACAGGATATATATCCAAATTAAGACGTTTTTTGCACATTTGGCTCGCTTAAAACGCTACACGCAAAACATGTTGTTCAATGGCAGCTAAAGTAGTCGGCGAATGGCTTGTCGCCAGCTCTGTGAAAGCATTGAAGCATTCAAATTGTACTCAGTCGTCAGTGCGACGGCCGTACTAGTAGCAGATTACAAAACAGTTATTACTTAATGAAATGATGACTGCACTTCAAGGCTTTCACAGAGTATGACAAGACGTCTAATTTCAATACAATAAGAAAAGAGACCTATTTTAAAACATGCATGTTATACCCTGAAATAACTACTGCTTTTGCAAGTACATCGCTATCTATAGAAATTCTCTGGATACGTGTATTGCTCATGTGAAACGGTTACTTAGGGCCATTTTTGTTTCTTTTTTTTGGGGTGTGTTTACATAATTAATGGCATTCATTATTATGACAAAAATGTTTAATTACCGCAATTAAGTCCCGTTTTATTATTTTGATGTAATGTGTGAAAATCGTGTAAGATTCAATCACTATATTAATGTCATTCATTGGTTCTCAATTAATCGTAACGTTGTGTTGTTGTGTGTCCCAGATTCACATGCAGGTTATACGATGCTCCAACAGAGCATATATTATTACTGTTAATGCGATTCGAAAAGATCTGTTTAAACTAAAAAACACTAAACTAAACAAGCTTTTGAGATACCGTCCATCTATTTCAGCTGCAAATTGAATACCGTTTCATGCTAACCAAGTGTGGGTTTACGTTTTAATTTAGAAATATCGAGTCCCAAGTCCTTCTTTTTGGGAATGAAACGGCATCAAAGGTAGGTGGAATTCACAATAGTTGAAGTTTAGTTCAATTTGAAAACTCCTTGAACATTATGGATACAAATTGGGCTGTGGCACAATGCGTTGTTGTTGCTGATGCGACGGTCTAACTTGCACGTTACAATGCAAAGCCTGCAAAGACTAAAGTGAAAATAAAACGTTAAGTAAGTAAAATATTGATTCAGAAATGCTATGTAGCATCTAATATACTTGCGATATTAGCAAACAGGTTGTAAAAGGGCCTATTCACTCGTTAAAACTCTACTTTAAGCTGTATAAGGGATATAAATGTGTTGTGTGCTACTTGGGATGATTATTATTTGTACTTTCAATTGTGGTTATATTTTCAGGGTAATCAGTACCTTCGAAGCGGGAGAACACTTTTATAAATACATGTACATAAGTAGCACGTGCGGCGGCAACATCGCACCGGCACCCTATAGTAAAATCTTCAATAACTTTGGAACTGTACAAGTTCTTGATATGCGGTTTTTTATTAATCGATCAATTAATAGTGTTAGAATATACATAAGTAAAATAAAGCCATACATTTATACATTTTTTTGTATGAAATTACATAAAACCCCCAAAAAACTGTTTTTTTTTTCAAAATGTATGTTTTTTTTGTATTTATTTTTACTTTTTGCCTATTTTAATTTTAATTTTATTTTTTAAAACTAATTTAAGTAATTATCTGTCGATTAGCACCTTAATTATCAAAATCGGAATATCCGTTGAGGTTTAAGATTTTTTGTAAGATTTTTTGACCCAGCGGCGCCATGTCTGTATTCTTCAATAACTTTGAAACTATACGGGCTAATGATATGCGGTTTTTTTCGTAAATGTAAAATTAGTTGTATATTAATATAAATAAATGAAAAAAGTACCATGTACATACATTTTTACGAGTAAAATTCCAAAAAATCACAAATTTTAAATAGTTTTTTCAGAAATTATATTTTTTTGGGTATCCAAAATAAATTTTTACCTGTTTTCAATTTTTTTTTATGTTAAATTGGGTAACTATCTGCCGTTTGGCACCTCTTTCGTCAAAATCGGAGTATCCGTTCAGGACTTACAATTTTTTAAACTTTTTTTTAATAAGTGGCGCCATCTCTTATCCTAAGGGGTGAAACCATAGAGTAAGGAATTAGAAGAGTCAGACACCACATACTTCGGCCGAATAGTTCTGCTACTCCACACAAGATATCGTTAGTAGTATCGTTCGTTGCAGATGATCTTTTTGTTTTACTTTAGATTACGCCAAAACCTTTCAATTTTACTTAATTTAATTTCTGAAACTATAATATATTGAAAATTAACGAGCACACACAATATAAACACCAAAGTAAAAATAAAAACATATCTCAATATTTGTTTTTGACGCCACCTATACATTTTTGCATACAACGTCTACTTTACTAGCTCGATTGGTAGGCGTAGGCACTTTTTATACGATACCAATAGATGTCGCTTAATTATACCTGTTGCGGAATTATAATATTTACTCTATGCAATAAAAAATATGAAAATCCGAATATAAGGTAGTAGTAGAAATAAGCAAACGAGATATTTTATTCCATAATGAATTGTTTTAAAGATTTCTCTCACTTTATCAACCACAGAGTATGTAACGCGAACCGACGTGTCCCTCAATAAAGGCGGTAAATTCAAAATTAAATACTAATATGGTATAAGTAAAAACAATGACTTTGAGAAATAATAAAATAGAATATAAAAGTCTGAACTATGTAGGTGCAATATTTTGAAAACCACAGTTTATTCTATTTAATGGAAATCTAAAAATGAATAAAATCAGTTCAGATTGACTAATATGTTTTATTTTGAGAAGATATTTCAGTAGCGTAAAAAGTAAGTATCAATCATAGACAAGTCGTAGTTATGTTGGTACTACGGTATTAATCTAGATAAAGAAAAGAAGCTTGCAAACATTATACAATAATCTAATGTGAATCTCTATGGTGAATCAGACTCATGTCGCGCGAGATAGCATCATCCGTCACTATCTCATAGTACTGTACAGATAGAGACAGGTAGTATATCCCGCGCGAGAAAGAGTCGCGTGTCAAAGTTATGCTAGCCGTGTTGCTTGCACTCGTCTGGCAGCGCTGTGAATGTCATTATGTCACTGTCATTCCGTCATATTTGTATGTATTTGTATACAAATAGGCAAAAATGTAAACGTAAACGTGATCTTTGTTTGTGTACATTTCTTAATATTTAACTCCTCCCATGTATTTTAAAGGAGACTTTGGTAAAATTAAAAAGCTCGAATCTCTCTGATGATGGAAAAATTCCTTTGGGATTTCTATTACGACGAGTTACGTTACGATATATCATAATGCAATCGATGTAAGCATATGTAAGTATCATCCGAGTTACAATTTTTAGATACCTACAAGCTATAGGTAATCGAAAAAATTTTTGATACCTAAATAGCATAAAACATGTTCACAAGTGAATTTGTTATTTTCAGATTTAAAAGGAAATTCACACAGTTCAAGAAGGAATACCATATTTGTGCATATTTGTGTTCGTTAATAAACATAAAGTTTGTCTTGTCCAGAGCTCAAAGTGTGATCTGTGACTCATTGTGGATGAACAAGAAGTGTTGACAAGTGTTTTCAATGCCATGCTCGTCTTCTATCTGAAGGGTGCTGTTAACATTCATTAGCAGCTTTGAATCTAAAATTAAATCATCCATGAAATTAAAGTGAAAAGATAAGGAAAAGACATGCATAGATCATCCAAAAGGAGGAAGCAATTTTTAAAGGTTTCAAGTGCTATTGAATGGCCATGGAAGAACAACAATCCAGAAGACATGAAAGGGATAGTTATTGAATTTAAGAATCCATTGCCATTCCAATTCAATTCATTTGGTGATATGTTACCAACGGGGAAGAATTTCAAGAGAGTTGAACACTGGCTGAAGTAATGTGCCTGAAGCTGGAGAGTGTGTGTTTTTATTTAATATTAAATAATTTTCCTTTCCATTTTATATAGGTATTACTGTTACAGCTTAAAATTTTCTAAATCAAATAATTATTTTAAATGTTTTTTTTAAATATCTGGGTGATTCTATAGGCGTTTCAACCGCCGTCAATTCGATGTCATAAATATCAAAGCAATGGGGCATTTAGATGCTTTAAATTAGATCAATCATGGTAAGCAGTATGGTAAGAGACTCGCTCTTAGAATCGGCACCAAACTGTGATGTGTTTGCAGGTGGATGGTTGGATGTGTGCGATGAATGTTTGAGGTTCTGTGAGATGATGGATGAACGGCCTTCGTCAGTATATTTCTAATTGCTAATTGTTGTAATGTTTGTATTAAATCTGTGTGTTTAGTCTTAATTTCACAGTGATTTGGTTCTACTGTTATGCTGTGAAATATAAGGAATTAAATAAATAAAAATAAAAAAACAGTATATCATTGTATGAAAATCTCCAACTTGGTGTAGCTCATACTTTCAATATTTTTGACAGCGGACTGACAGCGGTTGAAACACGTGTAGAATCACCCATCTAGTACTAGTACCCAGTTTGAGCAATTAACTAACAATGACCAAATAGCACCAGCGAGAAATAAACTCGCTGTTTTTTTTAATTTTATACATGATAGTGATAGTCATGCGTTTGGTTTTGATTGCACCTGATATTAAGTGATAATAGGGCCTGAGATGGAGCATGCTTGCCTAGAAAATGCCTATTCATTCACAACTTGAAGCGATCCAAGTTATACATATTTTTCAGGGAAAATGTGCACAGGAATAGTTACACTCTTCTTTCTTCACTGGTATAAACACAAGACGGTTTTTTATTTGTGCTGGTTTACAACAAAATACTTACTCTGCTTATTCTTAAGAGTTTCAAAACTATTATGTGCATAGCTAAGGATTTTTATAATTCCTGCTATGAAAATAAGGAATGATCAAAGTAATTATTATAAACAACTTCATACAACTATTTCATAAACAAATATTTGTATATAGGAATGAAAACAGTACTTTTAATGTAAAATAATAATATTTAAATGATTTAAAATGTAACAGCAAGAAAAATACTTTTTACTACTTATCAAAAATAGGTAATAAATGAGCACCAAAATTGATCCCAAAATTAATTTTAAATGATAACCAGAAGTTGTAAAATATTACTGATCACCAGATAAAGCAAAATTTCTTGGCATAAAAATCACTTTTTGCTACCAAAAATGGTGAATGAGCACCAAATTAAAACACCAATTTTATGTAAAATTATAAGTAAGTAAACACTTTATTGTACACACAAACAGTTAAAAATACATCTATTACAAAGAACATAGGTATAAAAGCGAACTAATCCCTATAAGGGATCTTTTCCAGTGAACCTTTCAGCAATTGAGTGAGTGCCAGGAATTTATTACCATTTTAATATGAAACTACATTCAAGTGTATGTAACCTAAAAAATAAAATTTTAAAGCCCTATATATTAATTAAATGATCACAACCTCTTAGCCAGCAAATTAATGCGTTATTTTTACCTAAATAAACCACTATGATTGCCATAAAATGTATGCATGTTAATGTTACCCATATGTAACCAAATAAAGTTTAAGAGGCCTTATTCCTTTTATTGACGTGACAACGTCTTAAATTAGAGTCACTCATGAAAAAGTGTAACGCCCGCTCACGTCTGTTAGGATGAGTTTAGTCCCGCTAAAACTCGAGAACGGCTGAACCGAATTGGCTAATTTTAGTATTGAAATATTCGTGGAAGTCAAGGGAAGGTTTAAACGGTGAGAAAATATTGAATAAATGAGTGGAAAATAATAAAAACGATAATTTTATATTCCCATACAAATCCGACCCGCCGCGCGTTGTCACGTAAAATCTTCGCCCGTAAAACCGACTTTACAGGCAACCATTTTTTTTTTTCATAGTATGACAAAAATATTGATAATTTCAACCAACTTTTTGAAGTGAATAATACTTTTCTCCGAGTTCTAGGTAGTAACATAGCTATTTCATGTTTTCATTGCGTGCAGTTGAAAAAACCAGTTTTCTGTGTGAATTTTGTCAATTTCGAGTGGTTTTTGAAACAAACATTATCAATGAAAAATTCAAACTGCAGGTTTCAAATATATACCAATAAATTCCAATAGCCCTGTTCTAGGTACAGGTAGTAACATCAATAATGTGTTAAGAAACATGTTTGATCATATAGAGAAAAATATCTAAACCAATCAGCATTTTAAAAGGAATAAGGCCTCTTAATGATGCCAAACTTAGTAAGCCCCGCCCGCTCAACCAACCCCCCGAACTCTGCACCGCAGCCGCTGTTGCGCTCGCTCGACCCGATTCTCAGTTTGCTGTTGTGGTCGCAGTTCTAACATACATAACCTAACCCAATTCTACTTTACTGGTAGCAGTTAGGTTCTGACGCTTCGCCGTCCGCTACCAAGGTACGCTCGCTTCGCTCGCTCGGCTCACGAATGACTTTAAAGTAAATCATTTTTAAGAAGCTAATATCGCAATAATTTGTTCGTCAAGATTTGGTGCACATTCACTAAATTTGTTGTCCGAATACAATTAGAAGTGCAGTTATGAGTTATGACTAAAATAGGTAGAACGATTGGAATTTTAGGCTATCTTATTTTGGTGCAAGTACTTAATTTCTTTTTTGGTGTTCCATATGATTTTTAGGTGATACTGGTTTGGGGTACCAAAAATTATTTCGGGGTCAAGATATTTGTTGCCATGAGTAAAGAAAAATAAACAATAAAATAGAATGGTTTTGAAATACACCGGAGATCGGAGACATCTTTGTCTCCCACATCCGCAGTAGTTTAAATGTTCGAACAAAAGTTCGCCACGCGGTTTGTATGTGTGCGAGCGAGCCGTGTACGTACCTACTTACGTACGCGCTCGGCCCGCATCACATCACAATGCAAGCGGATCGACGTGAACTAATCGGGTCAGCGCCGCCCGCGCCGCCCGCGCCACATATATACCACAGTATATATATAGCCTATATATACTGTGTCTATACTGTGGTGCCGCTGTCATATTCGGTCGGATCGGAGTTTTCTAACCACGCGGCAGCGTGTCCAGCCAAGTTCACCCCAGGAACTGGCGAGCAGCAGCCGTGTGTTATATTACACGAACCATTTGAAGCCACTTTTGACCCCTCCATAATTCCAACTCTTTAAGGTAATAAAAACCGGCCAAGAGCATGTCGGGCCATGCTCAGTGTAGGGTTCCGTAGTTGCCCATCCTTCACAATAGACAATAAAATATAAATTACGAGAAAGATTTCAAGCTCTATAAAAAGGTCGTAAACGCCAAAGCAACTGTAATTACTTATTACCTTCTGGAACTTATCGATTATACGCACCAGATTGAGCGAAATGTTTTAATGCAGTATGGCATTTAACTAATATGTGTAACGTTCGAAGTATAAGAACACCGCGCGGCACTTACGTCATTTTAAAGAAAATTATGAAATTTTGCGATAACTCAAAAACAGCTCGACCGATTTTGTTTATTATAGTTTTCATTGAAAGTACTTATAAGGCCTCATTTTCATGATTTTTCCCATAATTTTATGACCCGTGGTTGAAAAGTTAGAAGGGGGGGGACACTATTTTTTGGATTTCCCGAGCGAATATTTACAAAACTGCTGACTTTATCAAAAAATGATGTTTGAAGACCCCTATTGTTTTTAAAAGACCTATTCAACGACGCCCCACACGCTAGTGTTGGAACGAAAAAAAAAATTCACCCTCACTTTAGGAGTACGGGAGGTACCCCAAAAAAATTTTTTTTCTTGGTTTTTATTTTACCGTTATGTCGGCGTGATACATACTCATACCAAATTTCAGCTTTCTAGCACTTATGATCACGGAGCTAAGCCGCGGACGGACAGACGGACAGACGGACATGGCGAAACTATAAGGGTTCCTAGTTGACTACGGAACCCTAAAAACGGTAAAAAAAAAATTTGGCTTATATATTTAGATACTTTAGAACAGCTAAAACCCCAAATCTTATAAATATGGGTACAATATTTATCGAGACATTATAAAGTCCATAAAACGGCATCTTTTCCACTGACTGACTCACTGACTAGGAATCAAAAACCTAACCTACTTCCAGGTGTCCTAGAAAGGGGAAATTTGTGTGTAAACAGAATAAAAACAGAAAACAGTGTATTTTTCAGTTTTTTTATTTTTATTATTAGTTATGCTTGTTACCTCAGAACTCCGTTATTTATTAACCGATTTGGAAAATTCTTTCTTTATTTAAAAGATGTCCTAATTACCAAATAATAATAAAGTAATTTACACATCATTATAATTTCTGTGCCAAAAGTATTGATATTCCATAAATTTTAAATAAGAGCCAAGTTCAATCTTGATATTGAACTACACCCCAAGTAAAATAAATGCGTTGAGTAAATAATTGTTTATTATAATTTATGAATTTATATTAAGTGTGTATTTGTATTTCTTTCTTCTTGAGGTGTGCAATAAAGAGTATTCTATTCTATTCTAAGTAGCAAACATTGTAGTAAGTACTTCTCCTCTCAAAAAAAAATACGACAAAGAACTTGGCGCATCTCAATTCATTTGTCGGTGAAGTCAACAACGTTTTACGCGATATTGAACTTGGCACTTATTTAACATTTATGCTTTTGATAGGATTTAAATTAGGTACATTACATTGTTCTTAACTTCTTACACATCAGCGGGCACGATGGTACTGCAGTTATTATATTTATATACCTAGATCCCACCAAAAACATTTCATGTAAAATTGGCGTCGTTTATGTCTTCATGATAATATGTATAAACTTAATTCCTTACCATATAGGCTGGACAGTCCATTAGACTTATTTACGGTATTTTATGAAACGGCCAAGCCATACCTTTGAAGCCAAGGTGTAGGATTAGTAAACTCAGGGCTTAGGGGCTTGGCTTTTCCAGGGATCTGATAACTTTTTTACAGAAAAAGCGTTATGAGCATGTGAGTCTTGGCCGCCAATTTTACATGAAATGTTTTTGGTGGGATCTCATTTATTTTTGTAAGGTACCCTAGTTTTTTTCATTTATTTGGGTCATAGCGTCTGTAAGTAAGTAGTAATAATAGCAAAAGCGTTATGAGCATGTGAGTCTTGGCCGCTAATTTTACATGAAATGTTCTTGGTGGGATCTCATTTCTTTTTGTAAAGTAGTTTTGAATTTTTAGGTTTTTTTTTGTGCTGTAGCGTTTCTAGGTAAGTAGTAATAATTGTGTATTTAAGAAATACTTACGTTTACCCCATATATATACACATTTATCCCCCATTTTGGAAAACCCATACAAACTTTCATCCCCTTATTTAAAGGGTGGGGGGTGATTTTCTAAAAATCCTAGAACATGTATTTTATTATTTATAACAAGGAGTCCCTATATCAATTTTCAGACCTCTAGTATCAAAATTTGTAGAAGTCTCATACAATCTTCCATCCCCTAGTTTAAGGGGTTGGGGGGTAAAAGTTCCAAGTTTCAGAATTATTCTATTGTTTATGTACTAAACCTAGCTTACATACCAAATTTCAGCTTTCTAGGTCATCGGGAAGTACCCCAGAGGTTTTGATACGTCAGTGTATAAGTGAGTGGCAAAATCGGCGTATTTTAGGTACCAATAAAACCTAAAGTATAAAAGCTAGATCAATTAAATTAAGTACATTTTATATGTTCCCTAACTGCATCTTAACCTGTGAATTTGGGCGCTCTGGTGTTAACTGGGACGAAGCTATGAGGGTTTAAAAATTAGACGAAACGGTTCGAGAAAAGGTATGTAGTGCCCCGCTTCTTTTTTGCTCGTCTTGGCAATAAAAAATATTCTATTCTAGTCTCTTTAATTTCCAAGATATCATCTTTCATTAACCTTGAATTTTTTAATAGATAGTAAGGACATTGTTATTATTGACTGGAATGTTCTAAAAATAGTTATTTCCTATTCTTTTCTTTTCATACATAGAAATATACTAGCTCATCTGATTCAAAGAATATAATATATAGGTACTAGAGTAAAAAGAAAAGATACGACACCGACACTAGTGTGCAGTAATAAAACGCGCGGCTATGTGTGCGTGTCGAGGGGCGAGCGCGGCTTCTCATTCGGCATTACAAGGTCACCGAGTTACACTACACCGATAGGCCATATATTTTTTCTCCGCCAAAATTTTTTTGGCTACTTTTTGATGGAAAAATTCATGAAAATGAGGCCTTATAAGTACTTTCAATGAAAACTATATTGATCAAAATCGGTTTATCCGTATTTGAGTTATCCAAAAATTTCATAATTTTCTTTAAAAGGACGTAAGTTAACTTCAAGAAGGTAATAAGTAATTACAGTTACTTTGGCGTTTATGACCTTTTTATAGAACTTGAAATCTGTGTCGTAACTTAAACCTCGGGGTTAAAACCGCTGTTATAAGCCCGTGTCTTGTGAAGGATGAGCAACTACGGAACTATTCCTACACTGAGCGTGGCCCGACACGCTCTTGGCCGGTTTTTTCTTAGTTCGTTCACTG
Source organism: Apotomis turbidana (assembly GCA_905147355.2). Lineage (NCBI taxonomy): Eukaryota > Metazoa > Arthropoda > Insecta > Lepidoptera > Tortricidae > Apotomis > Apotomis turbidana. The sequence goes on along the minus strand of LR990297.1, from coordinate 3,695,366 downwards.
TAGAAAAATACACGTGAGGTCTCCTTATACCCCTCCCTCCCCCGACGTGATATATCGTGATTTTTTCGTGACCAATCGGTGTAAGTCCAGATATCTTTTTTTTTGTCTTTAAATGGATATTTGGACTAGAAGTTAACAAGGAATCAAGCTACACTAAATTGATACAGATAGTGAGATTTACATTTACAAATCATACTTATGCCGGTTGTGCACACTCGCTGAGACAGGGCAATACCTGCATGCCGTCACTTTGTAACTCTATGAGTAAATGAAGGACGGCATGCTTGTCTCGCCCTGTCCTGTGCCGGCGAGTGTGTACAACCAGCATAAAAAATCTCGTCTCTTATTGCAAGTTTCGTTTTTCGACTTATGAATTTATTCTTGCATACCGAAATCCCTTGCTTATTATAATGTTACTAATGTAAAAATAAACGCGCTACCGATCGACGATCGAGGTATTTGTTTCTATCTTGTTACAAAAGGCTCCTTATCCGTTCAAAAATGCTGATGTAAGTTTTCTCTATGAAATTGGATTTTTTCTTTAAGTATGTTATTTCGTAACATATTTTTAATTTGACTACCTACTTAGAATTGTTTTTTTATTACTATTGCGATTAATTGTTATATACGTATAATTTGAAACCTACAGTTTGAATTTTTCATTAATGATTTTTCTTTCAAAATACTATTCGTAATTAACAAAAACCAGCGCTGCGGCGCTGCAGCGCGCGGTGCGCGAGCACCAGCTGTTCGCGACCGCGCGCTGCCGCACCCGCGCAGGCCAACGAGATCCTTTACATAGGCTAGTCAAGTCATATAACACACACTTTAATGAAATTGACATCTTCATGATGTCAGACACTGTTTACAAAAATAACGTTCTAATGAAGTTGCAGCGAGGTTGTGTTTGAGCTTGCCGCGGTACTGGAATGAATCATTATATTTTTACGCCTAGTTTGCTCTGTCTTTAAGTTTTGATATTGTAAGTAGGTAATTGTTATTTCCAGACTGTTATACAATTTCTGTGTACCTATTGTTGCTTGCGCTCTAGTTATATTATTGTAATTCGTGGATAACGTGATTGGTCTCACATGTTTCAAATTCTTTTAAGTATTGTGTTTTTAATCTACATGTGTTACTGTTTGTTGTCCCAAATAAATTGAAAAAAAAAAAAAAAAAACCAAGCAATAAACTATTTTTTCAATTTAATTTCGACTGCATTAAAGCATGAAAGCTATATTACTACAGTCTGACCAAAAATAGTAGAAATTAAAAAGTGGCAATACTGTAGTGTCGTCCCATTCTAATCAATCTAAGAAAATGGGACGACACTACAGTATTGCCACTTTTTGATATATATTCTTTTTGGTCCCACTGTATCTAGATCTCAGGGAAAAGTATTATTTACTTCAAAAAGTTGCTTAATATTATCAATAAGTATATTTATAATAAAATAAAATAAAAATGTTAAAGAAATAATAGTGATGGAATTACACTTTGTACGTAATGCCGTGCCGTGTTACACTCTCGTTTTTTAACAAAAGGTGTAATTAAATTAAAACCAGTTTACGTAGGTGCTCATCATATTAATAAACTTATAAATGATTTAGCATTTAGGTACGGTCACGTTTAGTGTTAGTGTTTATGATTTTGATTAATCATTTCGATTATTGAATAATGCTTCGTAAAACGACATCTATGCTGCGTTGACGTAATACTCGAAAGTATACGATGCTTTCTAATTATTTACAACAAGAAGATGTAGATGCCGCTAGTATTGCACTGCACTTAAACTGATTTTTACGCCATCTAGCCGTCACCATGAATTGCTATCATTGCGCACTAACGCCGTCTGGACGTCAGCATGAATTAGCTTGGCGTATTTTAATGTATGGAGTGTCTACATCTGTATACTGTTTGATCTATGGTATTGCTGTATCCCTCGTCAATAACTAATCTAGGAAACTGTAAATTACTGACGAGAGTGATACGCATATTGTTGCATCCCTTTTGTCAGTAATTGCCGCTTTATTTTTGAGGGTCGACTGTATTAGCTACTAACGTTATCTAGGTTTCAGTAGTAGAACCTCACACTTCTTCTATTTGACAAAAGAGGGCGGTAGAAGTTATCAAAATGATGATGTTCTTTCTATTGTTATGGTTTCGTGAAAACCTTTGTTATTATTTTTATATTATCTTATTTTATTAAATAATGTTGCTACCTGAATTTTAAGCTTTAAATAAGGCATGGAAAGAAATAATCATCTTAAAATTGAAGATACTATGGTGATGGTCATTTAATGACTAGATGTTTGATAAACTGAAACTTAAATTATGACTCATGGCAAACGGTAGCGAACGCAACGTAATAAAAGATCTATTTCGTTGTATTTATCGGTACTTAATAATAAGTCGGAATATAATGATCGAACTACTATGTTCGGCTACTAGCGCCATCTATGTGTTAGTTATAGAACCTTACAGTGTCTCTATCCGACACTGGAGTAGTTCTATTTGTTATGAAAAAAAGCTGCACTTTGTGATGGAAGCAAGCCGTTTTGCACAGTGATAATATAGACCAAAATAAACGATTTCACTCGAGGCGAAATTAGTTTCACCATAGATCAAACAGTATACAGATGTAGACACTCCATACATTAAAATACGCCAAGCTAATTCATGCTGACGTCCAGACGGCGTTAGTGCGCAATGATAGCAATTCATGGTGACGGCTAGATGGCGTAAAAATCAGTTTAAGTGCAGTGCAATACTAGCGGCATCTACATCTTCTTGTTGTAAATAATTAGAAAGCATCGTATACTTTCGAGTATTACGTCAACGCAGCATAGATGTCGTTTTACGAAGCATTATTCAATAATCGAAATGATTAATCAAAATCATAAACACTAACACTAAACGTGACCGTACCTAAATGCTAAATCATTTATAAGTTTATTAATATGATGAGCACCTACGTAAACTGGTTTTAATTTAATTACACCTTTTGTTAAAAAACGAGAGTGTAACACGGCACGGCATTACGTACAAAGTGTAATTCCATCACTATTATTTCTTTAACATTTTTATTTTATTTTATTATAAATATACTTATTGATAATATTAAGCAACTTTTTGAAGTAAATAATACTTTTCCCTGAGATCTAGATACAGTGGGACCAAAAAGAATATATATCAAAAAGTGGCAATACTGTAGTGTCGTCCCATTTTCTTAGATTGATTAGAATGGGACGACACTACAGTATTGCCACTTTTTAATTTCTACTATTTTTGGTCAGACTGTAGTAATATAGCTTTCATGCTTTAATGCAGTCGAAATTAAATTGAAAAAATAGTTTATTGCTTGGTTTTTTTTTTTTTTTTCAATTTATTTGGGACAACAAACAGTAACACATGTAGATTAAAAACACAATACTTAAAAGAATTTGAAACATGTGAGACCAATCACGTTATCCACGAATTACAATAATATAACTAGAGCGCAAGCAACAATAGGTACACAGAAATTGTATAACAGTCTGGAAATAACAATTACCTACTTACAATATCAAAACTTAAAGACAGAGCAAACTAGGCGTAAAAATATAATGATTCATTCCAGTACCGCGGCAAGCTCAAACACAACCTCGCTGCAACTTCATTAGAACGTTATTTTTGTAAACAGTGTCTGACATCATGAAGATGTCAATTTCATTAAAGTGTGTGTTATATGACTTGACTAGCCTATGTAAAGGATCTCGTTGGCCTGCGCGGGTGCGGCAGCGCGCGGTCGCGAACAGCTGGTGCTCGCGCACCGCGCGCTGCAGCGCCGCAGCGCTGGTTTTTGTTAATTACGAATAGTATTTTGAAAGAAAAATCATTAATGAAAAATTCAAACTGTAGGTTTCAAATTATACGTATATAACAATTAATCGCAATAGTAATAAAAAAACAATTCTAAGTAGGTAGTCAAATTAAAAATATGTTACGAAATAACATACTTAAAGAAAAAATCCAATTTCATAGAGAAAACTTACATCAGCATTTTTGAACGGATAAGGAGCCTTTTGTAACAAGATAGAAACAAATACCTCGATCGTCGATCGGTAGCGCGTTTATTTTTACATTAGTAACATTATAATAAGCAAGGGATTTCGGTATGCAAGAATAAATTCATAAGTCGAAAAACGAAACTTGCAATAAGAGACGAGATTTTTTATGCTGGTTGTACACACTCGCCGGCACAGGACAGGGCGAGACAAGCATGCCGTCCTTCATTTACTCATAGAGTTACAAAGTGACGGCATGCAGGTATTGCCCTGTCTCAGCGAGTGTGCACAACCGGCATAAGTATGATTTGTAAATGTAAATCTCACTATCTGTATCAATTTAGTGTAGCTTGATTCCTTGTTAACTTCTAGTCCAAATATCCATTTAAAGACAAAAAAAAAGATATCTGGACTTACACCGATTGGTCACGAAAAAATCACGATATATCACGTCGGGGGAGGGAGGGGTATAAGGAGACCTCACGTGTATTTTTCTACAGTGAACGAACTAAGAAAAAACCGGCCAAGAGCGTGTCGGGCCACGCTCAGTGTAGGAATAGTTCCGTAGTTGCTCATCCTTCACAAGACACGGGCTTATAACAGCGGTTTTAACCCCGAGGTTTAAGTTACGACACAGATTTCAAGTTCTATAAAAAGGTCATAAACGCCAAAGTAACTGTAATTACTTATTACCTTCTTGAAGTTAACTTACGTCCTTTTAAAGAAAATTATGAAATTTTTGGATAACTCAAATACGGATAAACCGATTTTGATCAATATAGTTTTCATTGAAAGTACTTATAAGGCCTCATTTTCATGAATTTTTCCATCAAAAAGTAGCCAAAAAAATTTTGGCGGAGAAAAAATATATGGCCTATCGGTGTAGTGTAACTCGGTGACCTTGTAATGCCGAATGAGAAGCCGCGCTCGCCCCTCGACACGCACACATAGCCGCGCGTTTTATTACTGCACACTAGTGTCGGTGTCGTATCTTTTCTTTTTACTCTAGTACCTATATATTATATTCTTTGAATCAGATGAGCTAGTATATTTCTATGTATGAAAAGAAAAGAATAGGAAATAACTATTTTTAGAACATTCCAGTCAATAATAACAATGTCCTTACTATCTATTAAAAAATTCAAGGTTAATGAAAGATGATATCTTGGAAATTAAAGAGACTAGAATAGAATATTTTTTATTGCCAAGACGAGCAAAAAAGAAGCGGGGCACTACATACCTTTTCTCGAACCGTTTCGTCTAATTTTTAAACCCTCATAGCTTCGTCCCAGTTAACACCAGAGCGCCCAAATTCACAGGTTAAGATGCAGTTAGGGAACATATAAAATGTACTTAATTTAATTGATCTAGCTTTTATACTTTAGGTTTTATTGGTACCTAAAATACGCCGATTTTGCCACTCACTTATACACTGACGTATCAAAACCTCTGGGGTACTTCCCGATGACCTAGAAAGCTGAAATTTGGTATGTAAGCTAGGTTTAGTACATAAACAATAGAATAATTCTGAAACTTGGAACTTTTACCCCCCAACCCCTTAAACTAGGGGATGGAAGATTGTATGAGACTTCTACAAATTTTGATACTAGAGGTCTGAAAATTGATATAGGGACTCCTTGTTATAAATAATAAAATACATGTTCTAGGATTTTTAGAAAATCACCCCCCACCCTTTAAATAAGGGGATGAAAGTTTGTATGGGTTTTCCAAAATGGGGGATAAATGTGTATATATATGGGGTAAACGTAAGTATTTCTTAAATACACAATTATTACTACTTACCTAGAAACGCTACAGCACAAAAAAAAACCTAAAAATTCAAAACTACTTTACAAAAAGAAATGAGATCCCACCAAGAACATTTCATGTAAAATTAGCGGCCAAGACTCACATGCTCATAACGCTTTTGCTATTATTACTACTTACTTACAGACGCTATGACCCAAATAAATGAAAAAAACTAGGGTACCTTACAAAAATAAATGAGATCCCACCAAAAACATTTCATGTAAAATTGGCGGCCAAGACTCACATGCTCATAACGCTTTTTCTGTAAAAAAGTTATCAGATCCCTGGAAAAGCCAAGCCCCTAAGCCCTGAGTTTACTAATCCTACACCTTGGCTTCAAAGGTATGGCTTGGCCGTTTCATAAAATACCGTAAATAAGTCTAATGGACTGTCCAGCCTATATGGTAAGGAATTAAGTTTATACATATTATCATGAAGACATAAACGACGCCAATTTTACATGAAATGTTTTTGGTGGGATCTAGGTATATAAATATAATAACTGCAGTACCATCGTGCCCGCTGATGTGTAAGAAGTTAAGAACAATGTAATGTACCTAATTTAAATCCTATCAAAAGCATAAATGTTAAATAAGTGCCAAGTTCAATATCGCGTAAAACGTTGTTGACTTCACCGACAAATGAATTGAGATGCGCCAAGTTCTTTGTCGTATTTTTTTTTGAGAGGAGAAGTACTTACTACAATGTTTGCTACTTAGAATAGAATAGAATACTCTTTATTGCACACCTCAAGAAGAAAGAAATACAAATACACACTTAATATAAATTCATAAATTATAATAAACAATTATTTACTCAACGCATTTATTTTACTTGGGGTGTAGTTCAATATCAAGATTGAACTTGGCTCTTATTTAAAATTTATGGAATATCAATACTTTTGGCACAGAAATTATAATGATGTGTAAATTACTTTATTATTATTTGGTAATTAGGACATCTTTTAAATAAAGAAAGAATTTTCCAAATCGGTTAATAAATAACGGAGTTCTGAGGTAACAAGCATAACTAATAATAAAAATAAAAAAACTGAAAAATACACTGTTTTCTGTTTTTATTCTGTTTACACACAAATTTCCCCTTTCTAGGACACCTGGAAGTAGGTTAGGTTTTTGATTCCTAGTCAGTGAGTCAGTCAGTGGAAAAGATGCCGTTTTATGGACTTTATAATGTCTCGATAAATATTGTACCCATATTTATAAGATTTGGGGTTTTAGCTGTTCTAAAGTATCTAAATATATAAGCCAAATTTTTTTTTTACCGTTTTTAGGGTTCCGTAGTCAACTAGGAACCCTTATAGTTTCGCCATGTCCGTCTGTCCGTCTGTCCGTCCGCGGCTTAGCTCCGTGATCATAAGTGCTAGAAAGCTGAAATTTGGTATGAGTATGTATCACGCCGACATAACGGTAAAATAAAAACCAAGAAAAAAAATTTTTTTGGGGTACCTCCCGTACTCCTAAAGTGAGGGTGAATTTTTTTTTTCGTTCCAACACTAGCGTGTGGGGCGTCGTTGAATAGGTCTTTTAAAAACAATAGGGGTCTTCAAACATCATTTTTTGATAAAGTCAGCAGTTTTGTAAATATTCGCTCGGGAAATCCAAAAAATAGTGTCCCCCCCCTTCTAACTTTTCAACCACGGGTCATAAAATTATGGGAAAAATCATGAAAATGAGGCCTTATAAGTACTTTCAATGAAAACTATAATAAACAAAATCGGTCGAGCTGTTTTTGAGTTATCGCAAAATTTCATAATTTTCTTTAAAATGACGTAAGTGCCGCGCGGTGTTCTTATACTTCGAACGTTACACATATTAGTTAAATGCCATACTGCATTAAAACATTTCGCTCAATCTGGTGCGTATAATCGATAAGTTCCAGAAGGTAATAAGTAATTACAGTTGCTTTGGCGTTTACGACCTTTTTATAGAGCTTGAAATCTTTCTCGTAATTTATATTTTATTGTCTATTGTGAAGGATGGGCAACTACGGAACCCTACACTGAGCATGGCCCGACATGCTCTTGGCCGGTTTTTATTACCTTAAAGAGTTGGAATTATGGAGGGGTCAAAAGTGGCTTCAAATGGTTCGTGTAATATAACACACGGCTGCTGCTCGCCAGTTCCTGGGGTGAACTTGGCTGGACACGCTGCCGCGTGGTTAGAAAACTCCGATCCGACCGAATATGACAGCGGCACCACAGTATAGACACAGTATATATAGGCTATATATATACTGTGGTATATATGTGGCGCGGGCGGCGCGGGCGGCGCTGACCCGATTAGTTCACGTCGATCCGCTTGCATTGTGATGTGATGCGGGCCGAGCGCGTACGTAAGTAGGTACGTACACGGCTCGCTCGCACACATACAAACCGCGTGGCGAACTTTTGTTCGAACATTTAAACTACTGCGGATGTGGGAGACAAAGATGTCTCCGATCTCCGGTGTATTTCAAAACCATTCTATTTTATTGTTTATTTTTCTTTACTCATGGCAACAAATATCTTGACCCCGAAATAATTTTTGGTACCCCAAACCAGTATCACCTAAAAATCATATGGAACACCAAAAAAGAAATTAAGTACTTGCACCAAAATAAGATAGCCTAAAATTCCAATCGTTCTACCTATTTTAGTCATAACTCATAACTGCACTTCTAATTGTATTCGGACAACAAATTTAGTGAATGTGCACCAAATCTTGACGAACAAATTATTGCGATATTAGCTTCTTAAAAATGATTTACTTTAAAGTCATTCGTGAGCCGAGCGAGCGAAGCGAGCGTACCTTGGTAGCGGACGGCGAAGCGTCAGAACCTAACTGCTACCAGTAAAGTAGAATTGGGTTAGGTTATGTATGTTAGAACTGCGACCACAACAGCAAACTGAGAATCGGGTCGAGCGAGCGCAACAGCGGCTGCGGTGCAGAGTTCGGGGGGTTGGTTGAGCGGGCGGGGCTTACTAAGTTTGGCATCATTAAGAGGCCTTATTCCTTTTAAAATGCTGATTGGTTTAGATATTTTTCTCTATATGATCAAACATGTTTCTTAACACATTATTGATGTTACTACCTGTACCTAGAACAGGGCTATTGGAATTTATTGGTATATATTTGAAACCTGCAGTTTGAATTTTTCATTGATAATGTTTGTTTCAAAAACCACTCGAAATTGACAAAATTCACACAGAAAACTGGTTTTTTCAACTGCACGCAATGAAAACATGAAATAGCTATGTTACTACCTAGAACTCGGAGAAAAGTATTATTCACTTCAAAAAGTTGGTTGAAATTATCAATATTTTTGTCATACTATGAAAAAAAAAAATGGTTGCCTGTAAAGTCGGTTTTACGGGCGAAGATTTTACGTGACAACGCGCGGCGGGTCGGATTTGTATGGGAATATAAAATTATCGTTTTTATTATTTTCCACTCATTTATTCAATATTTTCTCACCGTTTAAACCTTCCCTTGACTTCCACGAATATTTCAATACTAAAATTAGCCAATTCGGTTCAGCCGTTCTCGAGTTTTAGCGGGACTAAACTCATCCTAACAGACGTGAGCGGGCGTTACACTTTTTCATGAGTGACTCTAATTTAAGACGTTGTCACGTCAATAAAAGGAATAAGGCCTCTTAAACTTTATTTGGTTACATATGGGTAACATTAACATGCATACATTTTATGGCAATCATAGTGGTTTATTTAGGTAAAAATAACGCATTAATTTGCTGGCTAAGAGGTTGTGATCATTTAATTAATATATAGGGCTTTAAAATTTTATTTTTTAGGTTACATACACTTGAATGTAGTTTCATATTAAAATGGTAATAAATTCCTGGCACTCACTCAATTGCTGAAAGGTTCACTGGAAAAGATCCCTTATAGGGATTAGTTCGCTTTTATACCTATGTTCTTTGTAATAGATGTATTTTTAACTGTTTGTGTGTACAATAAAGTGTTTACTTACTTATAATTTTACATAAAATTGGTGTTTTAATTTGGTGCTCATTCACCATTTTTGGTAGCAAAAAGTGATTTTTATGCCAAGAAATTTTGCTTTATCTGGTGATCAGTAATATTTTACAACTTCTGGTTATCATTTAAAATTAATTTTGGGATCAATTTTGGTGCTCATTTATTACCTATTTTTGATAAGTAGTAAAAAGTATTTTTCTTGCTGTTACATTTTAAATCATTTAAATATTATTATTTTACATTAAAAGTACTGTTTTCATTCCTATATACAAATATTTGTTTATGAAATAGTTGTATGAAGTTGTTTATAATAATTACTTTGATCATTCCTTATTTTCATAGCAGGAATTATAAAAATCCTTAGCTATGCACATAATAGTTTTGAAACTCTTAAGAATAAGCAGAGTAAGTATTTTGTTGTAAACCAGCACAAATAAAAAACCGTCTTGTGTTTATACCAGTGAAGAAAGAAGAGTGTAACTATTCCTGTGCACATTTTCCCTGAAAAATATGTATAACTTGGATCGCTTCAAGTTGTGAATGAATAGGCATTTTCTAGGCAAGCATGCTCCATCTCAGGCCCTATTATCACTTAATATCAGGTGCAATCAAAACCAAACGCATGACTATCACTATCATGTATAAAATTAAAAAAAACAGCGAGTTTATTTCTCGCTGGTGCTATTTGGTCATTGTTAGTTAATTGCTCAAACTGGGTACTAGTACTAGATGGGTGATTCTACACGTGTTTCAACCGCTGTCAGTCCGCTGTCAAAAATATTGAAAGTATGAGCTACACCAAGTTGGAGATATTCATACAATGATATACTGTTTTTTTATTTTTATTTATTTAATTCCTTATATTTCACAGCATAACAGTAGAACCAAATCACTGTGAAATTAAGACTAAACACACAGATTTAATACAAACATTACAACAATTAGCAATTAGAAATATACTGACGAAGGCCGTTCATCCATCATCTCACAGAACCTCAAACATTCATCGCACACATCCAACCATCCACCTGCAAACACATCACAGTTTGGTGCCGATTCTAAGAGCGAGTCTCTTACCATACTGCTTACCATGATTGATCTAATTTAAAGCATCTAAATGCCCCATTGCTTTGATATTTATGACATCGAATTGACGGCGGTTGAAACGCCTATAGAATCACCCAGATATTTAAAAAAAACATTTAAAATAATTATTTGATTTAGAAAATTTTAAGCTGTAACAGTAATACCTATATAAAATGGAAAGGAAAATTATTTAATATTAAATAAAAACACACACTCTCCAGCTTCAGGCACATTACTTCAGCCAGTGTTCAACTCTCTTGAAATTCTTCCCCGTTGGTAACATATCACCAAATGAATTGAATTGGAATGGCAATGGATTCTTAAATTCAATAACTATCCCTTTCATGTCTTCTGGATTGTTGTTCTTCCATGGCCATTCAATAGCACTTGAAACCTTTAAAAATTGCTTCCTCCTTTTGGATGATCTATGCATGTCTTTTCCTTATCTTTTCACTTTAATTTCATGGATGATTTAATTTTAGATTCAAAGCTGCTAATGAATGTTAACAGCACCCTTCAGATAGAAGACGAGCATGGCATTGAAAACACTTGTCAACACTTCTTGTTCATCCACAATGAGTCACAGATCACACTTTGAGCTCTGGACAAGACAAACTTTATGTTTATTAACGAACACAAATATGCACAAATATGGTATTCCTTCTTGAACTGTGTGAATTTCCTTTTAAATCTGAAAATAACAAATTCACTTGTGAACATGTTTTATGCTATTTAGGTATCAAAAAATTTTTCGATTACCTATAGCTTGTAGGTATCTAAAAATTGTAACTCGGATGATACTTACATATGCTTACATCGATTGCATTATGATATATCGTAACGTAACTCGTCGTAATAGAAATCCCAAAGGAATTTTTCCATCATCAGAGAGATTCGAGCTTTTTAATTTTACCAAAGTCTCCTTTAAAATACATGGGAGGAGTTAAATATTAAGAAATGTACACAAACAAAGATCACGTTTACGTTTACATTTTTGCCTATTTGTATACAAATACATACAAATATGACGGAATGACAGTGACATAATGACATTCACAGCGCTGCCAGACGAGTGCAAGCAACACGGCTAGCATAACTTTGACACGCGACTCTTTCTCGCGCGGGATATACTACCTGTCTCTATCTGTACAGTACTATGAGATAGTGACGGATGATGCTATCTCGCGCGACATGAGTCTGATTCACCATAGAGATTCACATTAGATTATTGTATAATGTTTGCAAGCTTCTTTTCTTTATCTAGATTAATACCGTAGTACCAACATAACTACGACTTGTCTATGATTGATACTTACTTTTTACGCTACTGAAATATCTTCTCAAAATAAAACATATTAGTCAATCTGAACTGATTTTATTCATTTTTAGATTTCCATTAAATAGAATAAACTGTGGTTTTCAAAATATTGCACCTACATAGTTCAGACTTTTATATTCTATTTTATTATTTCTCAAAGTCATTGTTTTTACTTATACCATATTAGTATTTAATTTTGAATTTACCGCCTTTATTGAGGGACACGTCGGTTCGCGTTACATACTCTGTGGTTGATAAAGTGAGAGAAATCTTTAAAACAATTCATTATGGAATAAAATATCTCGTTTGCTTATTTCTACTACTACCTTATATTCGGATTTTCATATTTTTTATTGCATAGAGTAAATATTATAATTCCGCAACAGGTATAATTAAGCGACATCTATTGGTATCGTATAAAAAGTGCCTACGCCTACCAATCGAGCTAGTAAAGTAGACGTTGTATGCAAAAATGTATAGGTGGCGTCAAAAACAAATATTGAGATATGTTTTTATTTTTACTTTGGTGTTTATATTGTGTGTGCTCGTTAATTTTCAATATATTATAGTTTCAGAAATTAAATTAAGTAAAATTGAAAGGTTTTGGCGTAATCTAAAGTAAAACAAAAAGATCATCTGCAACGAACGATACTACTAACGATATCTTGTGTGGAGTAGCAGAACTATTCGGCCGAAGTATGTGGTGTCTGACTCTTCTAATTCCTTACTCTATGGCAATACGAAGGAGTGAGAGGGATCATACGTCTCTCACATATTGCTGCATCTCTCTCATTCATTAGTGACTAATTTAAGAAAGGCTTGTGTTTAAACGCCTACCAAATATGATTAAACGCCTACCAAATATGTTGATAAATTACTACCAATAAATTCTTAATGCTCACCAAAACGGATAACTATTCTTTAAATAAAGCAAATAATTCTTTTTCTTACATCCTATAAAAATATATGAACACCATTAAAGTTAATTTCAGACCAAATAATCTTAATTACTGTTAAATGGATGTCACCAATATTTTATATTATTACTTCTATTTTAGTCATTTTCGCTGAGGCAAAAAACTAAATGCTCACCAAAATGGCTTTTTTCACCAAAATTTCAAATTGGTGCTAGGCGGCTAAAACTCGGTATCGGGGGGCTCTCGGGGCTCAAAAATATGTATCTGAAATCTTGTCCGAAAATTCGGTCAAATTCGGAAAATATCGAAATAAAAAACGATTCAAAATTTCAAATTGGTGCTAGGCGGCTAAAACTCGGTATCGGGGGGCTCTCGGGGCTCAAAAATATGAATCTGAAATCTTGTCCGAAAATTCGGTCCAATTCGGAAAATATCGAAAAATAACTATTCAAAATTCCAAATTGGTGCTAGGCGGCTAAAACTCGGTATCGGGGGGCTCTCGGGGCTCAAAAATATGAATCTGAAATCTTGTCCGAAAATTCGGTCAAATTCGGAAAATATCGAAAAAAAAAACGATTTGTATGGAGAAAATTTCAAATTGATATAGCATAGCTAATAATGACTACCGCACATTATGGAGCGTTTTTTAGAAAAACTAACCTAACCTAACCCGGCCGAGTCGGATCTGCTCTGAAAGGTGATCAGGATTAGATGGTTACCTAGCTGAAACACTAATTTATGAAAACAATGTTTGGTGAGCAAAAAATCCATTTTGGTGAGCAAAACATCCATTTTGGGAAGCAAAAAGATATTTTTTGGTAATAATTTTGATGATTTATGAAAACAATATTTGGTGAGCAAATAATCCATTTTGGGAAGCAAAAAGATATTCTGACTCAACATAAAATTATTCTGGTGTAATGTATATCGATTTTGGAATACAAAATGATTTAATTTGGGGAGCACTATATAGAGAGAGTTTAATTTAAATGGAAGCAATTCATTTTATTTGGAACTTAGTTTTGGGGTATAAAAGCCATTTTGGTGAGCGTTTAAATTGTTCCCTTTAAGAAAGTGTAGGTAATTGCCGCATAAGGAGGGCGTAGGTAAAATCTGAGGGTGCTGACTAACCGCAAGCATTTGTTACATTACATGCAAATGACCGCGGTCAAAAGCACCTTCTAAAATGGAGTTTAAAAAAGCTCCAGAACCTGAAATTAGATAACTCTTAAAAACGGGAGAATTATTTGTAACCTGGTAACCCTGTGTTAGTGCTACTGTCCCTTTCGGGAGTACGTGTACGCGTATGCCGAACCCACTGCCACTGGTTAGGCTGCGTCCACACTTGTATCATTTTGCCGATCCGATCCCCATCGCGTATTCCCGTCGCGTATCATGAACGGTAGTGTGGATGTCGCGCCGTCCATGCAACGGCGCGTATCCGCTCGCTCGAAATCCATGTTGATACGCGTATCTACAGTACACCTGCGATCAGGAAAGCGCTGCATGATCGCGACGGCGTGACGTCCACACCACCGTTCATGATACGCGATCATGCTTCGGGGTGCGGATACGCCGTGATCCATCGCGAGTCGGTTTTTCCCCCTATCATCAAAGGCGATACGGACTTGTTTGAACGTGCAACGATCCTTTCTTCGATCCATCTTTGAAATTATGTAAAAATATCATACTACTGCCGGACTGTCTACTATGTTGGAGATCATCCCACGCGGCGTCATCCGGTACGCGGTCTTCACTCAAGAACTTTCTGCCGCATTGTCATGAAACAAGCACAACACAAGCACATAACTGAAGACCTAACCACGCGGTGTCTTCCGGTACGTGGTTCCCGTTCGAAAACCTATCTGCCATATTATCAATAAAAAAACAAGGACAGACATATGAATGGTGAATCTCGGTGACAAAAATGAGCGGGGCTGTGATACGATACGGCTTAGTGTGGACGCGTTTCTTCACGCGATAACTAACGATACGTAGTGAGTGTTTAAACAGGACTATACGCGACGCCCGACGGTGATCGGATCGGCGAAATGATACAAGTGTGGAGGCAGTCTTATGTTACTTATGTTGTCTATGGTTCAGTTAGAAATAAAGTACGCTGATGGCCTTGTAGCCAAAGCTCTAAATAAATTAAAAAAAAAAAAAAAAAAAAATTAGTTTCTTCGGTCAGGTTTGAATTTTATTTTCACATATTGTGAATTTTCTTTGAACTCCTCTGTAACTGGGTAAAATACTGTGACAAAAATATATAAAAGAAGTGTCTTAGTTTATTCACACAAATCACAAAAGGAGATTTCTATTTAAGTATGTGACAATGTCTAAGCACCAATCTTTTCCTGGAAGCAACGAGGGGTGAGTTACTTACTGTTTTCCCCATCTTTTACTTCCTGATACTGATAACTTCTAACAAAATAAACAGTCAAGTATAATGGATATAAATAAATAAATATGTAATAGGCACCACGATCCGAAAGTTCTAAAACTTTATATTTGTCTCTTACATCATAATTTCGTTTTGCAGATCGCCGAGTCCTTTAGAGCCTGTTGCGAAAAAGATCTGCCGAGAAAGGAATTCAACAGAAACTTCATCAGTAAGTATTTATTTATTATTCTTAGTTTAAAGAATCCCGCGAGCCAAAATTCCTTACAATATTTCTCAAGAATCAGACTTGAGTTATGGGAACTGTTGAGATGAACATCCGAAAATCTTGGCAACTGAACATCCCAAACTGAAACAGATAATTTCGAACAACCTTTTTGAGTTTTTCAACCATTTTTAATTAAAACTACAGTAATGACTGCTAGCATAAACCAAATGTTTACTTACATTAAAGCAAAAGATTGAAAAATATTAATTTTTGAAGCAAAAAAATTCAAAAATAAGTTCAGGTGGTTTTTTTTTTTACTAATAAGTGGTTCTAAATATGTTCACCTGGCTCCATAGGATGTTAGTTAGCCTGTTACAAAAAAGTTTGCCGATCTCTGATCCATGCTGTATACAGAGTACTTGCAAGCCCTTTATCCGAGCCCAACTTTTGTGAGAATTCTATTGACACTACTGTCTCTTTTAAGATACTTGAATACCCTAATCACTCTTAAAAGAAAAATAACCCAAATCTGCTCCAAGTTTCGCCCAGACTATGTCTCTGTCACCAAAATATTACAAAGACCAACTTTTTATGTTGCAGTTGGAAAACAACAATAGCAACGATGAGCTGACTATTCTTGATGTTTTGTATGAGGAATGCTGGAGAGAAGTTTTTCAATATGTACACTTGCAGGACCTCATAAGCACAGAGTGTGTTAGCAAGCAATGGCGTACTATGGTGCATCGCTACTTGCAAGGTATTTTACCGATATAAATAAATAAATATCAGACAACCTCACACAAATTGATCTAGCCCCAAATTAAGCTCATAAAGGCTTGTGTTATGGGTAATAGACGATGATATACATACTTATATAGATAAATATATACTTAAATACATAAAATAACCATGACCCAAGCACTAATATTCGAGTTCATCACACAAATATTTGCCCTGGCCAGGATATCAGGGTTTTTTATAACTTTGGAAGATCGTAGGTTTTAAAAGAAGCCTTCAAGGAAGTTTAAGAAGAAGCCTTCACTTGGGAAGACAGGGTTCTTGCTTTTTTTTTTTATTTAGCCTGTTTGAGTGTCCCACGGCTGGGCAAAGGCCTCCCTGTTAGATTTCCACAACTCCCATTGGCTGCTGCTTCCGGCCAGTTGCCTAGGAATGTATCTAAATCGTCCCGCCATCTCCGTCTCGGTCTTCCTTGGCGTCGCCGCCCATCTTGCGGCACCCACTTGGTGACTATGTAAGAAAAAAATATTTGTTTATTTTATTTCAACTTCATTACTAATATAAAATTCTACATTCGTATTGAAAGTCAGTTTTATTTATTTATTTATTTATTTATTTAATCTTTATTGCACAAAAGAAAACTTATCGTACAAAAGGCGGACTTAATGCCATGAGGCATTCTCTACCAGTCAACCTTCGGGCAAAGCAGATAAATTGTGGGCGGTGCAACTAACTTAAACAAGTTTTAATAAATAATATTTAGATAAATACATATATTATATAATGTATACACATATAAATAAATACAGATGAAACATACTAATCAGATAACCTAAGAATTCACAACTCTGCTAGCGTAGAGGTCACGCAAACATTTTTTGAAAGCGCATTTGTTCGGAGCTTGTTTGATCTTGAGGGGAAGGCGGTTCCAGAGACGGGAAACTTGGACGGTGAACGATTTGGACATAAAACCAGTACGGTGACGAGGGATGGAGAGAGACAGATTGCCAGAAGAGCGAAATTGACGGTCACGGGTTACACCATAATAGTGAAAGAAGTTTTTGAGATATTCGGGAGATTTTGGATTTTTGAGAACAGAAAACAGAGTGCACAGCATTCGAATTTCACGTCGTTCGCGGATAGGAAACCAGCCCAGCTGAGAGCGGTAAGAAGACACATGGTCATACTTACGAAGACAGAAGATGAACCGAATGCAGTTGTTGAGAAGTCTCTCCAATTTATTCATAAGCTCTACGGTTAAGTCTGGATAACACACATCACCGTAGTCTATTATGGGTAAAATTAACGCCTGAACTAATAAAATCTTAGTTTTACTGGGTAAAAAGTTTTTGAGCTTGTTCAGAGCATGTAAAGAACCCATAACTTTTCTACTAACTTCGTTAACATGCGCCTTCCAACTCAAAGTACTGTCTAAGATAATCCCTAGATCTTTGACGCTGGGGCTGAAGGGGATAGTGGTGCCGTTGAAGCGTACAGGCGTGACAGAGTCTAGGTTAATCTTAGCAAGCTGGCGGGAGCTACCGATGACAATGGCCTGACACTTCGATGGGTTAACAAATAGTCCGAACTTTTCAGACCATCGCTGGATATGTAAAAGGTCCAAGTTTAGCTTGTCAATACAGGTCTTAAGGTCAGTCACATTGCACTGGTCGTAGAGTTGTAAGTCGTCTGCATAGAGATGGTACGAAGAGCGTAAGTCGGGGGTGATAAAATTGATGAAAGTGGAAAACAGGAGAGGAGAGAGAATTCCTCCTTGAGGTACGCCAGTGGCAAGGTCACACCAGTCAGACAATGACCGGTCAACCCGGACTGCCTGTTGACGACCCCGAAGATATGCAGAGAACCAACTAAGGGCAGAAGACGACACATTGAGATATTCCAAGAGGGCAAGAAGAATGTCATGATCAACAGTATTAAACGCGTTGGAGAAGTCGATCAAAATAAGTACCGTGACTAATTGATCCTCCATGCCCCGTCTGATATCCTCAGTCACCTTAAGGAGTGCAGTGCAGGTGCTATGACTAGGACGAAAACCGGACTGAAAGGGGCTCATGAGCTGGTGAGAGTAGATAAAACACGAAAGTTGTTTATGAGCCACCGCTTCAGCGATTTTCGACAAAAAGGGGAGAATAGAAATCGGCCTGAAATTGCTAACCGAAGTGGGGTTACTGATTTTAGGCAGGGGAATAACAAAAGCTTTGCGCCAGAGTGAAGGGAATTCGCCACTGCACAACGAGAAATTGATAATATCGGTAATTATAGGGAGCACACTGTCCAGAAGAGACACCACCATATAACGACCAATATCATCAAATCCAACGGCTTTAGATTTAATAGCTTTGATTATGTTGTTGACGTCATTCTGAGAAGCAGGTGAAAAAGAAAAGGTTTCTGTAACAAAGGGTGGAAGCGACGAAATATCGGAAAGAGTAATGGACTTAATATGACTGTCAACGGAGAGAGCAGCTGAGAAATGTCTGTTCAGGTCGTTAAGAGAAAAGGAAGTACCATCGAAACCAGTAGTAGGTTTACCTAGGCCAAGAGACTTCAGAATTTTCCAGACATCAGCCATAGAAGATGAGGATACATTGTGATGAATATAACGCCGCTTCGCGGAACGCACCATCTGATTGCAGCGATTACGAGCTGTCTTAAATAGTCTCCAGTTGTCGTCGGTACGGTCGCGTTTAAAAAGTCTAAATGCACGGTCTCTTTTACGCATGGCCATGCGTACACCCTCAGTAATCCAGGGGGCAGGTGGGCGTCTGACTCTTACAGCGCGTAAGGGGGCATGCTTATCAAACAGTGCTAACACTGCACCATTAAAACAGGCTACTTTTGCTTCAGCCGTAGTGGCAGAGTACATAGGGGACCAGTCAATAGCTTTAGCATCATTGAAAAGGGCATCGGAATTAATTTTGGCAAAGCAACGCATATAAACTAAGGCAGGTTTGCACTTAGGGGGTCTAATTTTATAAGAGGCAAATAGTAAGTCGTGGTGCGAAAATCCGGGGGCCAACAACTGACCATGCTTCTCAACGAGATCAGGAGAAGAGGTTAAAATCACATCTAGCCATGTGTCAGATGAAGTGGTGTGATGAGTTGGTGATAAAGGAAGGAGAGAGAAGCTGACGGAACTAACTAATGATATTAATTTACGACGTTGCAGGGTGTCTTTAGAGATATCAGTGTTTAAATCACCCATAACAAGATGATGTGTGTAATCTGAACTTAAGGACTCAAGAATTTGTTCAAGGTCGGAAAAATAATCTATAGTTGGAGGACAGTAAACTACCCCCAGGAGAGCCTTAACCCCTTTAATATTTATCTCAAGAAATATCCATTCCGCTGAGCTGGAATAAAGAGATTCTGATAAATGTAAAATTGTAAACGGAATGGAGCTTTTGAGATAAATGGCAACACCGCCACCGCCTTTCCCAGTTCGATCATTTCGGATTAATACATACCCAGAAAGGGCATAGGAAGTTGAAGCAAGCGTAGGTTTCAACCAACTTTCTGAAACTAAAATAGCATGAATAAAATCTGATTGAAAAGTGTTAACTAGGTTCGAATAATGCGACGGGATGCTTTGAGCGTTTATGTGACAAACGTTAAAGTTAGGAGAATTTAGAAATTCGCGCGAAAGCTCTGAACTCAGTGAAAGGGAAGAATCAAGTGAATTTATTGATAGAAAAGCACAACTATCATCGCTAGCAGAGTAAAAAGTATCATCATCTGACATAAATATATAAATAATATAGTAAAACAATTATAGATATTAAAATATAAAATAATAATATATACGTACGGTAAGTTGCAAAGAAAATCACACAATCCTGCATTTCCTGCCGGTTAACTTATCAAAGATAACAACAATTAATTTACAGAAAATAGAAACAATAATTCCTTAAATTTAAGAAATAACAATAAAATAATAAAATAGCAGCAAGCGGTTTAAAATGAAACTCAAACACCCCCGAGTTTTGACACATCAAACGTCAAACGCAACATTAGTAAGATAAAGGTAATTTACATGCGATTTACAAATAAAAATTAAAGTGGGTAAACGAGTAAAATTATTGAGTTGTAAAAGTAATAACATGCTAACAAATGCCTGCTGCTATAGCAAAACGGGAACTCCATAGAAACAACACTTGTAAGAACACTGAAGAAAGAAAAAGCAACGCAAGTGTGAAATAGATAATCTAAGATGCCGCAGGTGGTTTAGCGCCTCGTCGGGACCTACCAGACTGGCCGCTGAGGCCAGCCACCACGATGACCTCCTCCTCCACTGCAGCGGGCTCAGGAGTCGACGACGATTGTGGCCGCATCTTGTGCTGTGAGGCCTTCAGGCGGACAATATCCTCTTCGCAATCAAGGCGCTCACGCACGCCGCTAAGCAACTTGACATAGATGTTACCATCAAGTGTCCAACAGCTCCTCATGCCGAACACTTTCCGAGCCTGTATGAAAAGTGCTTGCCTCTGAGGTGTGAGGAACTCAGACACAGAGAATGAAGTTCCTTTAAACGCAGTCTTTCTATGCCAGACTTCGGTTTTCACGGAGATGTCAGCAAAGCGCAGTAAAATGGGCCTGTTACTGCCAACGGACACCTTACCAAGCCTATGGCATGCCTTGAAAGAACTAACTGACACACCGGGGATCTTCAGTTGCTCGGAGACTATGCTGGCAACTCGAGTGCACACATTTTCGTCAGCCTGTTCAGGAACGCCATGAAGAAGGAGAAATTTTCTTCGATGCCGCATTTCACAGATATCCTGAGACCTACTGACAGCCTTAATTTGCTCCTTGAGAAGTTTAAAGATGGTGAAGGTTTGCTCCTTGAATGCTGAGAATTCTTCGCTCAAAGAATTAATGGTCACCTTAGTTGCCGGGGACCTGCTCAACTTGGACTCAAATTCAGTGAACATCTTAAGGACCGTTGCCTCTAGGGTTTTCTGTGTCTCAGCAATCTCTTGAACACTTGACATCATTGAAGTTTTACTTGACGTTTTGAGGTTATGTTATGAGAGATGTAAGAACCAGCAGGATTGCACTGTGTTTTAAGAACAATTACTTCATCTACAGTGCTGCAAGTAACTGTGCACTATATTTAGTACTAAAACTATGGTTTAAAAGTGATTTTAACTTTACACTGTGATTATTTCAATTTATTTAAATATATTATTTAAGAGTGATGTGTTACTGTTTTTACTTCTACCGCCCAAAAAAGTTTTCTATGCAGAGGAGTCAGGATTTCAGGATAAATCTTAATAGCGCGATGCAGGATCCTCATTTGTCCTGTATGGGCGCAGCGCCATGCCAGCCTGGCGCCATCTGTCTTCATAATTTCTTTGGTCCTCTCATCACGCCGCTGGCTGGACAAATTGTAACCAATTTCAGTACAGGGGTAGCGGGACATCCAGATGGTTTTTTTTTTTTTTTTTTTTTTCTGGCTTTACAGTGATTAGCCAATGTCAAGTGTTGAAGTAGAAAGATAGGGAAACTTATCAAATTATAATAAACAAAGGAACGGAAATTTGGAAAAGAAAGGAGTGGGATTCGGGATTACAGTCATACATGTTATATTTAATACAAATATATAATTTTCTACATTTTGATATAATTTTTTCCCAGAATAGAACCGTTTTTCCCCCGAAGGGTAAAAAACGGATATTTAGGTTTCTGCCGTAGCTTGAACCACAATTGAGATAACACCCTTGTAACTCAGCTTTATATCACTAGATTCCGTTGTTGCGTAACGCCATCTATCGTCTTTCCAAGGAACTACATTATGCCCGGCACGAGCGCCTGGCTGCTCGCTCCTCAGTACCTGGTGCCGGCAAGGCCCTTAGGCGTGGTTCAAGCTACGGCAGAAACCTAAATATCCGTTTTTTACCCTTCGGGGGAAAAACGGTTCTATTTAGGTGTTCGTGCCTTCGCTTGAACCACAATTGAGACGTGTTTAAACTCTGCCGGCGCCGTGCCGGGCGTACTGTGATAAGACTATTGTCAATTTCATAGAGGTACCATGTAATAACTTAATATAAGAATGAAAAACTGTGTAAGTTGTAATGTTATATAATGGGCTATAAAACAAACCAAAGGAGAGCCTTCCTTTCAAAAATAATCCTTTTTATAGCAAATAATTCAACTTGTTAAGTAGGTAATCAGTCTTTAGCAATAATGTATAACAAATGGTTACTTTGTTAATCAATCACAGTCAAAATTTTCTTCACAAGAAATATTTAAACTAATACTAAGTATAGAATACCAAGAAAAATAATGAATGATTTTAGAAAAAATAATCATAATTCGACTTATTAAGTAATCAGTCTTTGATAAGTGTTGCAATTATAATTATAACTTAATTAACAGGTTCAAAATAGCTGCTAAGGTGAGTGCTATTATTTCTCACGGTAATCGGCTTAACTTCTCTAAAATAGTGATTAAAGAACGTGTTCTTCGACCTCCAATTTCCTCTATTGAGAACCTCGTCTAAATCCATATTTCTATGCGTCCAATTATCTGTCGCTACTCCTGCTCTGATGCTCCCTGCTGACGCCGATATATGCGCTTCTTTGAACAGGGTTTTTATCCAGCCCGCTATGACTGCACGTGAAGCGTCCTTAACCGTTCCTCGAGTAGTAATAAAAAGGTTTCCTAATTGCCTTGTTGCACGACGTTCTTGCGACAAGGAGATTACTTGCTTAACCCAATAGATTATATCGAATCTCATTTCTGGCATACGTTTGATGGACCATCCTGATTGTCGGCAGGGACCGGAACCGGTTACCTTAACAAGGGTTTTTGATTAGGTTATTTTAAAAGTTGTTTTTAAAAACCCTTACATATTGTTAACCCTATGATGTGGTTGTTTCAATGATACGGTTACTGTTTTGTTGCAGTTAACGCGGTTAATAACTACCTTAACTAACCTACCCCGTCCCACTAACAGAGTCTTTAGGGTATTGAACCGAGTTCAAACGAATGTGATCCTTAAGTAATGTGTTATTAGTTCAGTTTTTGAATAGCAGTTATAATAACTACTAACCCTAACTTAATAACCTTAACGTAAGGGTTTTTGAACGAGTTCGAACGAATATGATCCCTAAATTATGTCTTATTAGGTCAGTTTTTGAATAACAGTAACTCAGTAAATTTCTTATCTCTTGCAAGTCATAAACGTGTTTGGCTTGCGAGGTTTGTAACAATATGCTATAAAGCGTCAAATCAGTCAATATTCAACTTTAAGTCTTTGGTGTAGAAACTTCTTATGTTACCATAGTAGCGTTGCTTAACTCGAGCGGCGAAAACAGTGTGTTGTTTGTTTTTTTTTTCATATTTCATCTTTGCCTTTGGGCCTTGGGGCTTGGCTTGACAAATAACTCTAAGACGGAAAAAATAAAAGTCATTCATTTATTTTTGCCGTCACCATTGATATCACATATTGGTTTATCTCAAACACAATTAACTATCATTTCCTTCATTCCCCGTAATACAGATAAGTATTGTTTCGATAAAACAATATAACAATTAATGCGGCATTCAGTTAAGGCACAACTGCATTTTGATTATTCTTAAAACAATAATAAATACCGCGTCTCATTACGGTTTGCGTCTTAGTGTGCAGTAAATGCCATTACCCCGATAACAATAAAATAAAAATAATCCTTAGCATTTCACTCATCCCTTTTCATCTAAGTATATATTTAGGTTGATGTATGCGTCAATAACGAACTTCAAATTATTTTAATAAAATTACACCCTTAAATTGTAAAGATTAGCAATATTAATGATGGTTCTGTGGATATTCTTATTCTTCAAATTGATTTGAACAAGAATATTTCTTGTACTCTGTGTCTTGATTAAATCATGATGCTTTTTTTTATTAATAGTTAAAAACGTAATAATTATAACAACATTAAAAAAAATGTTGTAAGTAATTAATTAAAATGTTATTTGAAACAAAGTAAATTTTGTTATATTATGTATTCTATAACTTTTTTTTTTTTACTATAAAAAGAAAATTATTTACACACAGATGTTATTTTGTCCGGATTTCCGGCTGGTCTCGCTTAGGGGTCACATTTCTCAACCGATTTATGAAGTCTAGATTAATTAATTATATGAAATATTTGTGTCGATAAAATTATTTGAAACTTTTGAAATGGCAGAGGTACGAGGTTTGAAAACTAAAAAAAAAAAAAACAATTTTCATCCATTTGGAAGAAAAAATAAAACAATTTAAATTAATAATCAATTAAATTAGTTAATTGTTATGTTAATTAGTTTAGGTATGAAACTATATTTGATAAGTTTACTAACCTAGTATCATGGACCATCGGTTTATTTAATATATTTTAAATTTGAATTTGAATTAAGTAACAAAGGTTCTTTGTTACCTGCCATAACTTACTATCTCTTTCGCTTTCCGCTGATATTAAAGGGATAGCATACGTTGTTAGGAATAGTAAAAAAAGATCTAAAATTCAGTTGCCTACTGTTAATACTCTTACTAGTATCTTGTCGGTACTTATAATGTATGTACGCTGTAAATCTGTTTTTTCAGTAGACAGTTAGTTATAATGAAGTTGTGATGTGACACGAGATATTGCAGTTTCAATTGTACACTTAAAAACAAACCATCAGACCCTACACTCGAAAAGTATATAAGCAACCGTTAAGGAATTCCACTATCCAACTCCTGACTACACCATACGACATTAGTCTCCATATTACCAAATCATTAAAACAACTAAACAAGTGGCTATGTAAGCGGTAAACCTCGCGACTTTACTTCAAAATGGTTGTTATTTGTTATTTTTTACATTAGCAAACCCCATATCTTCGCCATATTGAAAAATTACGAATAACTGAATCAACAATTCATATGAATCGGACCTCTAGTCGACAACAGCCGGAAATCCGAACATCTGGACATATGAAAGCATTTTAGGACAAGCTGATACGGAGATGCGTTGCTTGTTTAAAAAAATACTCATCAAAATACCTACTTAGGTAACAAAATCTAACCGACTGTACAATAAAATTAATCCAAGTAACATTATAATTGAACGTTATTTGAAATGTATTAGTATAATACATAATCATTTTGTCTTTTTTTCTTTAATTAATAAAATAAGAATTCAATTTTTATGTTTATCCTAATCTGTGCGCTAATAGCGTCTTGCCAGCATCAACGCGATTTCTATAATGATACCTTTAAAAGTATTTACCATATTATAATCATGCTATGTTCATAAAATAAAAATACATTTTAGGTGTGTAAATAATTTACTAGAATATACATTTTTTAATCAGATAACAACAATAGTAAGTTTAATTATACTAACTAAAACTATAAAAATATCATCATCACAGTTTAACTTGCATAATCAGTTTTGATAACTACCTATTCTTAACAATTAATACTTATAACACCTATACATTAAAAACACCATAATAAAAAAAACAATGACATAAATCACAGAAATTAAAAAATCAAATCAGTTTAAAATTAGACCATATCAAATATTATACTAAATTATGGATTACTTATTATTTACGTAATTTTAGAACAGCCGTATGATACAATTCTGTCATAAATTTTACACGTGCCCACATGTCCTTCAATTTATCGTCCGGTACGGTACGTCTTCTAACAATTCTTTGAATTCAGCCAAAATTTCTTTACGTTTTTCATAACCTTCCTTCCTCTCCTGATTTCACTTTGAGTCTGAAATAAAAAAAATATATACTTAATTTGGTGTTTCATTTTAAGTTTAGTAAGAAATACGTCACTAATATTAGAAATGTAAGCGTCGTCCAATAAAGTACAACGTTCATGCATGGCCTATTTTTTGTTAGAAATGCTAAACTGGCAGCTCTAAGGATACCCGAACATTATAAGTAAATTGGAATAATGCAAGATACATATATATACTTATGATTTTTAGCTAAATGTGCCAACATATTCTGAATAAAATTTATAAATATATATATAATTAGAATATGGTTAAAAAAAAAACAAACATATTGCAGATACTATTAAGGAAAAAATATCAGTTCGAGTACCTTTAAGGTCGATAGTATTTACAACGATTTAATGGTAAACAAAATTGAAATATAATCATAATAAGAATGCATAACTTACCAGTTCCTTCCGTCTTTCAAGTTTATTTACAAAGTCACTATATTCCTCGGGAAAATTGCATGGCAGTGGCAGCAAGCGCTTTTTGTAGTACCTTTTAAAGTTTTTTTTTTAATATTTGTTATTTTATGGTACCCGTTTGTAACTGACCAGTTGGACGATTTGGAGGATACTGAGTAACTAACGCTTAGCATCCATGATGCTTCAAAACAATACTAATCCCATCTCTTTCTTACATTTTTTATCTAATCTGTCATTTTAAAACAGCACGTTGCACACTTAAAAATACCATGCTGCAAGTCGAACTCTCTTTTGTTCTTAAACGATGGTTTTTACTGTTATTAGGTATAACGTTACCAGCAAAGCTGCCAATCGCTCCTCGATAAGAAAAAAAACCGGCCAAGAGCATGTCGGGCCACGCTCAGTGTAGGGTTCCGTAGTTGCTCATCCTTCACAATCAACTGCTGTTTTAAGCCCGAGTTTTAAGTTAAGAAAGATTTCAAGCTCTATAAAAAGGTCGTAAACGCCCTAGAAACTGTAATCACTTATTACCTTCTGGAAGTCAACTTACGTCCTTTAAAAGAAAAAATATGAAATTTGGCGATAACTCAAAAACAGCTCGACCGATTTTGTTCAATATAGTTTTCATTGAAAGTAATTATAAAGCCTCATTTACAAGAATTTTTCCGATTTTTTTTGACCCGTGGTTAAAAAGTTAGAGGGGGAGGGGGACACTATTTTTTTGTTTTCGGAGCGAATATTTACAAAACTACTGACTATCAAAAATAATGTTAGGAGACCCCAATTATTTTTACAAGACCTATTAAACGACACCCCACACACTAGTGTTGAAAAGAAAAAAAAATCACCCGAACTTTAGGTGTTCGAGAGGTACCCGAAAAAATTTTTTTTTTAATTTTTTTATTTACCGATCTGTCGGCGTTATACATACACATACTCATACCAAATTTCAGCTTTCTAGTACTAATATCACGGAGCTAAGCCGCGGACGGACGGACGGATGGACAGACGGACATGGCGAAACTATAAGGGTTCCTAGTTGACTACGGAACCCTAAAACCAGTATGAAAATTATAGTTATTTTTTAATAGATATTATTACTTTTTTATTAGCAGAACAATCACATCAAATTATCAACTAATTAACAACATCAGTGTAAGCAAAGATAAAGTACTTATTATCTAATAACAACAACAAAAAACAAAAAGTCAAAACAAAACTAGTCTAAAAAAAACACGGCAATACGTAAACATTCTGCCAACTCCGCTCATCTATAACGATCCTTCAAAGTTCAGTTCCAAACCCTAACGCGATAGGGTTTAGAGTTAACTGCTATAAATAACCCTTACGCGTTAGGGTTTTAACCGTAACTGTGTAACTGTGTTGAGGTTGTAGTTAACTGTTATGATAGGGTAACCTTAACATAGGGTTACCAAATGAAAAGGTTACCTTATGTTATGGTTACCAAATTGTTAGGGTTACCTTATATTAGGCTTAACTTTAAAGAGGGGTTTTCCGGTCCCTGATTGTCGGTATGACGAACTATCTGTTTTTGATCCGTATTTTGGCCAAAAAATTATCTCATCATCTTTCTGCTCAAAGTTTCCGGGAAGTATGCTTAACAATGTCAGATCGTGAACCCTTCTGCCTGATGCAAGTAGCAATAAAATTCCGGTGTGACGAGAGACTGCGAATAAACTGTTACTATCAAAGTTGTAAGACTCCATGAATTTTAGCAAATCATCCAATTTCCATAAAAAGGGAGCTCTGCATTTTGGTTTCTTTGAAAGTATTCCTTTAATTACGTGAGAGACTATTGGATGTGAAGCTATTTTGAAACTTCTATAAGGGTTGGCAAACGTGGCTACTACCGATTTGTGGACCAAAATAGTGCTTGGTGCCAGTTTTACTACGTCGAACAGATAGCAAAGAAATCTTGCTAAATCAGCCGGTCCAGGATCATTCACTTTAATATTGTTTGCAGATGCCCACCTGCACCATCTGAACCATGCTGGGCGGTACGTCTTTAAGGTGGATTTTCTCCAGGAAGCTTGTAGCAGCTCTATTTCAGAGGCATCCCAGTTAGAGAGCTCGGTAGCCCAGCCCGTACAGTCCAAACCTGCAAATTTAGGTTGTGGTTTCCTGGTGGCGGAAGGCCAGTTTCCAGGTCTACTAGATGTTGATTCAGGTTCGGATCCTTCCATGGCCGTTTGGTGGCGCATTTCTTTATCGCCTGCGTCCAAAATGCTTTGTTCCAATCTGGTGCTACTAGGAGATAAACGCCTGTTGATCTTTGTAGATGATGAAGCACCCTCGGGATCAGAGCCGGAGGGGGAAATATCCAGCCTAGATTGTAGTGCCAACTTCGGCTGAATGCGTCGGTGTATTGGCTCTTCACATCCGTGGCGTCCTCTGATACATAGTTTGGAACCACCGCAGACCGCATCAACGCAAACAGGTCTATCTCCGGAGTGCCTAGGAACTGAAATATTTCTTTCACTATTGAAGGTTTCAGATGCCATTCCGGCAGGTTCTTTGTCCTCGATAGGCTGTCCGCCAACCCGTTGTACGGCCCTGGAATATACCGCGCCATGAGGGAACAATTGTGTTGATCGCATAGATGAAGAATCTTCAGAGTGGTTTCTAAGAGCCTCCTTGATTTCGTGCCGCCCTGCTTGGTAATATAAGCGGCCGCAGTTCGATTGTCCGTCTGCCAAACAACCATTCTGTCTCTTAATAATGGTCTTAGACGTTTGACGGTCTCGTAGAGTGCCCATAGCTCTTTTTGATTGCAATGCCAACGTTGTTGCAATTGGGACCAATTGCCCCACATTTTTTGATTGTTCGCTATTGCACCCCATCCTGAGTCTGCTGCATCGATGGTAATGAATATAGTTGGATTGACTGGATGTAGGGTTGTACTTTTGTATATGTTTTTTCTCCACCATTCGAGTTCGGCAAGGCTTGTGTTTGACATGGGATAACGCGAGTGACGCTTTGACTTTGGGAGTCTGTTCGAGTCTATTTGCAGCCAGCGACAATGCAGTCTTCCTAGTGGAACGGTGAATGTCGCGAAGTTTAGTTTTCCCAATAGGATTTTTGCATCCAACCAACTCCATTGTTTTTCTGTGAGGAATTTTCCGATTAATGCTGCAATCTGTTTTACTTTTGACTCCGAAAGTAACTTTTCGTTTTTGTTCGTGTCCCAAGTTATGCCTAAGTACTCGAGGCACTGGGTTGGCTCTAGCTGAGATTTTGCTTTGTTGACAGTCCAGCCTAGATCTTCTAGCTTCTGCACTACAAACATGGATTGTTCTCTCAATGTATCTGGATCTGAGTGGCTTACCAGGAAGTCGTCCAAGTATACTATTATCTTTATGTTCGCTGTTTGTCTGAACCAATGTGCTAACCAGTTTGTTATTTTTGAGAAGGCATGTGGTGCACTTGACAGGCCGAATGGAAGGCATGTCATTTCGTAGGTTTTGTCTTCGTATGCCAAAGACAGGAATCTGCAATGCGCTGGTACTATCGGCACATGATAGTAGGCTTGCGAGATGTCTATTTTTACCATATAGTCCTTTGGGCTTAGGACGTTTGGTATCCGATGATGGTTCAAAAGTTTGAATCTGGGGGCATGTACAAACTGATTTAACCTTTTTAGGTTGAATATTGGCCTGTTTGTTCCATCGGTCTTTTTCCTCAAAAACATCGTTGAGAGGAATCCCGTTTCGTGATGATTCTCTCGAATGGCGCCGTTGTCTAGCATTGCCTGAATTTCTTTTCTCATGTCCTCGGAAGACCGTATCCTGAATGAGTTTTGATGGGTCGACAACCTTACCAAAGGAGGCTTTCTTCGAAATGGAATTCTGTAACCCGACAATATTTTTAAAATTGCACGCGGAGTCCCCAGCTTCTCCCACTGCTCTAGATGGAACAACAGTTGGCCTGCTTTGAAGTCATTGCTTTTTAGGTCCTTTCCACTTGGTTTGACCCCCTGACCCCGTATTCCTGCTAAGCGGTGGATTCCTCCTGGCATTGCCACCGGTATTCGGAGCAAAGTGTCTGTTTCCCTGTTTGAAATTGCCTCGTCGGGTTTGTTCTCTCTTATCATTGAATTCGGTTTTTTGAGGGGCTCTGCCGTCGGTCCTGCTTGCCCGGTGAGGTTTGGAGTGTTTTTTAAACGGAAAAAACTTATGAATTCCGCCTTGATCTTTTACTGTCTGTGACAACTCTGGTTCTTGAAACAAGTGTAAATTTGATGGCGGGATACTATGAAGGACTTCGTGGAGCGCTTTATTTTTTATTCTGTAGATATTTCTTCTCTGTTTGATAATCTCTGCTCGTCGTCCGCAGACATACTGAAGTAAGTCATTAGAGTTCTTTCGAAATTTTGAATTGCTCGCAAGGAATTCTTCTCCCACTTTCTGTTGTAATTTTAGTGGCATTTTTTCACACTGCTCATCGAATATTTTTCTTTGTTGTAATCAGAGATGGGCATTAATCGATTAATTTTTTAATCGATTAATTAATCGATTAAAAAAGTTAATCGTCAAAATTAATCGCGATTAATTTAATCTAGATTAACTTAATCGAGAGAGACTTCGATTAACGATTAACTAATCGTCATTTTAATCGATTAAATTTCACGATTAATTTCTCGATTAAAAGTTGGACACGCGCATTTGTGCTTTTTACCAAAATACAATAGGTCTTGTCCAGGGACTGAAAATGTACGTTTGGAAACTTTTTTGGTTCGGATACCTTTGTATCCGACCGTGCCCTCTTCCCTCTTCCCTCTTCCCTCTTCCCTCTTCCCTCTTCCCTCTTCCCTCTTCCCTCTTCCCTCTTCCCTCTTCCCTCTTCCCTCTTCCCTCTTCCCTCTTCCCTCTTCCCTCTTCCCTCTTCCCTCTTCCCTCTTCCCTCTTCCCTCTTCCCTCTTCCCTCTTCCCTCTTCCCTCTTCCCTCTTCCCTCTTCCCTCTTCCCTCTTCCCTCTTCCCTCTTCCCTCTTCCCTCTTCCCTCTTCCCTCTTCCCTCTTCCCTCTTCCCTCTTCCCTCTTCCCTCTTCCCTCTTCCCTCTTCCCTCTTCCCTCTTCCCTCTTCCCTCTTCCCTCTTCCCTCTTCCCTCTTCCCTCTTCCCTCTTCCCTCTTCCCTCTTCCCTCTTCCCTCTTCCCTCTTCCCTCTTCCCTCTTCCCTCTTCCCTCTTCCCTCTTCCCTCTTCCCTCTTCCCTCTTCCCTCTTCCCTCTTCCCTCTTCCCTCTTCCCTCTTCCCTCTTCCCTCTTCCCTCTTCCCTCTTCCCTCTTCCCTCTTCCCTCTTCCCTCTTCCCTCTTCCCTCTTCCCTCTTCCCTCTTCCCTCTTCCCTCTTCCCTCTTCCCTCTTCCCTCTTCCCTCTTCCCTCTTCCCTCTTCCCTCTTCCCTCTTCCCTCTTCCCTCTTCCCTCTTCCCTCTTCCCTCTTCCCTCTTCCCTCTTCCCTCTTCCCTCTTCCCTCTTCCCTCTTCCCTCTTCCCTCTTCCCTCTTCCCTCTTCCCTCTTCCCTCTTCCCTCTTGTTACAGTAATACAATATGGTTTTTATAGTGCAGTACTTTAAAAAGTTCTAGGCAGGGACTTAGACTTACAAAAAATATCTTATTTTATCTTATATTAGTTAATCTAATCGTGAAAAATTATTCAAATTAACTAATCGATTAAAAATTTAATCGCTTAAAATTAATCGACGATTAACTTAATCGAGATTAAATTAATCGGAACTCGTACGATTAGATTAACTAATCGTCAATTTTAATCGTTAATCGAGATTAAAAAAGTTAATCTTAATCGTTAATCGTTAATCGATTAACTTTTGCCCATCTCTGGTTGTAATAAGCCGTTTGTTATAGCGCCCAGAGTCAAATCCATTTTTTCCAATATGGATACGGATGTCCAGTTTGGCGTGATTCCTGCAAATTGGTTATTGACTTTCAGAGATGAAAATACGGGCGTGGCCTGAAACTGTTTTTGTACTTCCTTATATTTTATTTTGGTCCAGCCATCCGTTCCTAACCTCTGACAGTCTTTTCCTTGTTGCGCCAGAACTGGATCCGCCTTTGTGATGTTGGTCTCCGATTCAATCGTATGGGGTTTGAAGTTGTAAGCTTCAGCGATGTGCCTTTTCTTAGGTGAACTTCCAGAGGCTTTGGTGAGTTGGATTTCTTTTAGTCGTTGTTCCGCCTTCTTAATAACTTCCTTGAGGCTTTCCTCGGTGACGTCTTCGACTTCTAATTCACCTTGAGAACCGCAGTCGTCGCTGCTGTAGTCATCGAGTTCTGGTGAGCGTTGAGGCGATGTTTCTGCATCGGCATTGGTACTGTCAGGAACTGACTCGAATGAGTCGTCTAAGGATGGAGCTTTGGTAGTCGTTTGTTTAAGATTGACAATTTTTATATTTTGTTCGGTTTGCATTTCGATCAACTTGTTAAATAGCTCCATCTGTTGCTGGAGTACAGCAGCCATGAGATGCTCGTTACTTCCCTGATTAATGGTATTTCTTTTCGGGGGGGGCGGACTGCCCCTGTCCTCACTCCGGCGCTTAGGACCTCTTGAGGTCTGAGGTGGAGTGTATTCCCTAGTCTCGTCTTTGTGGTGTGGATCTCTAGGAGTCTTTTTGTGACCAGACCTCATTGAACGAGGTGTGCTGCAAGTTCGTTGGTTCTCTTCTTCTGCTAGCATCCTCGCAGTTGTTTCCCGATTCGTTAGCTTGTTGCCAACTCTAAGTTCTCGAATATGTCCCATAAAGGCCTTATACGACGGGGCGTGAAGCGTTTCTACGACGCTGTGTGGTGAATATATTAAAGCTCTGCCGATGGGCCACGATACCAATATCTTGCGAATGTACCGGTAGAATCTCTCGGAGAGGTCCTTGGCGTCGGGGTTGAATGCCCGTACGAGGTCAATAGTCGGAATGCCAAACCGCAGCTTGCTGTCGGTGACTGCTGACAGTTCGTCACCAAACATATCCTTGTGGGTCAGATCCAGCACGTTCCAATCCTCCCAACCGGTAGGGTAGTAGTTATTTATTGTCTCCAAGATCGACAAGAAGATACGCTTCTCTTCGTCATCCTCCGGAATTTGTTGGGCTAACTCGCCCATTGTTATTGACTTACTCGCCATAATCTGTAACCAATGATTTCATTGTAAATGAATAATATATATTCAATACGTCGTCTCGTGATACTACACGGACAAGGCGTCGTCTTACTAGACGACACGTGTTTTCTGATTTCATCCTGACACGGAATGACGAGGATTCATCGTACTGCAAGACGGCATGCCATTCATTGCATTGCGAGTCTACGCATTATTCGACTGACAACAATGCAGGTGTCGTCCGGCGCAAGGACGGTCCTCGTCTTATGCCACAATGCAGACATCGCCTAGCGAGGCGACGACAGTCGTCTCATGGGACGACTAGTGGTCATGCACACGTCGTCTAGCAAGACAACGGTCGTCGTCTCATGGGACGACGTGCGACTTGTACCGACGGGTACAATGTGATGGTGCCTATCAGAGGTCACTGCGTCTCGTCGCTGGGCCTTGGCACCGAGCGGAATAAATGTCGCTAGATGTAAGTAAAACAAGATACTTACCAACACAATCTATTATATTATTGTAATATCTCTTCGTCGTAAAGACTTGCGCACGTGTTACTTGGCTGAGTTACAAAAGCGTACTGAGGAGCGAGCAGCCAGGCGCTCGTGCCGGGCATAATGTAGTTCCTTGGAAAGACGATAGATGGCGTTACGCAACAACGGAATCTAGTGATATAAAGCTGAGTTACAAGGGTGTTATCTCAATTGTGGTTCAAGCGAAGGCACGAACACCTAAATATAATGATATTATTTTATATACGTCATATGATTTTAAATACAATAAGCAGGTTATGGATGTTGGAAAAGGAATATTAATACTTTGGAGTTGTAGTAGGAAGTTAGACCGATCGTACAGCGAGCATGAGAAAACAACATGGTTTAGGTCTCCGTATTCGCCACAGGGGCATAGAGGGCTAGGGACGATATTCAGTTTATCCAGATGGTT
Source organism: Apotomis turbidana (assembly GCA_905147355.2). Classification (NCBI taxonomy): domain Eukaryota; kingdom Metazoa; phylum Arthropoda; class Insecta; order Lepidoptera; family Tortricidae; genus Apotomis; species Apotomis turbidana. The sequence goes on along the minus strand of LR990297.1, from coordinate 3,660,578 downwards.
ATAGGATACTTTTTATCCAATAATGGTAAAGATAAATTAATACTCGGACGAAGATGCGGGGGCACCTACTAGTCTTTATTAAAAAAAAATAAGTAACACTAGGATAAGCACTTGTATATAAAACTAACCATCAGCAGTGCCCCCCATCTGTACCGTGGGAACCCAGAACGATACCTACACGTCGCCTGTCGTGGCCGACACGCTCAGCCAGTCGGTTGCCACACGCGCTCACGGCCGGACGCCGCCGGTCGCGCTATAAAATCACCAAAAAAATGGCTTCATCGCGAATGAGACCAACGCGCTGCAGTGTTGCGGGGTGTAAAAACATAAAAGCAACAGACATTTATCCTTTTTTTCTTTGCCGACAAACGATGAAATGTTACTAAAAAATTAATAAGCACCTACCTAGAAACGCATTGCATACACTGTTATAATAGATACATGTAATGTTGAATAAATAAACCTACCTACTTAATATACTTAAATTCATAGAAAACATCCACTACTTATATCAACAAGTGTCAATAATTTACTCACTAAGATTTACCAAATCAGTTTAGTGTGGCGGGAGAGTGCATTGCACGGCCTAAAAAGGGCGTAAACGTCGGCGTTGTTCTTGACACTTAAGACCTTTTGCAAGGAATGCATTCGCAAAGATGAAACGCGTGATCAGATTATTATAAAACAACTTGTACCTAGTGACTGTTTCGAAGCTTGTAATGCTAGTATTATACAATATGTAACACATTATATATAGGCACCTACCAAACTTTATTTAGTAAGTACCTACTGTCATCGGGATATATTTAGGTTACTTAGGTACCTACACAGAGAGTTGTTTTTGTTTCAGGTTTCTGGTATGTTCATATAGAATAGGTAGGTAAGATTCCGATATACCTACTCGGAAATTAAAACGATTTTGATGGTGTGCCGCAGCGCATGTGAATACCTATTTCTAGTAGGTACCTAATGATAATTAAATTTGACTAATAAATTTAAATAAATCGATCGTATTTTCATTTATCTTGACTTTTTATAAAATCGTTTCTAAGCGGTGTCAACCCTAGCCTCGTTTTGCCGGCACGTGCGGCCAACGACCCGCGCGTTCAAGGTCGCTCCATTGTTAAATTGAGTAGGCATGAAAAGCAGTAGGTATTTGCCTTTTTATTCAGACATGGGTATCTGTTCGAAGAACTATTATATTAATCTGTGCCATCAGCGTTTTTAATGTACATTTTCAAACAATAAAAAACTCCTTTATTTATTTTAATACTAGCTTTTACCCGCGACTACGTACGCGTAGAACTTGATAAAGGGATTATTAAAAGCGCCTAAGCAAATGTAAGAGCAATTGTGCTTTTGGTCTAATAATTACATTTCCTACAGGGTCACCGCACCCCAACAGAAATGTTCACTCACTTTTCAATCTTTTTAGGTATAATTTCCAGGATGAAAACTATCCATGTCCTTCCTCGGATCTTAAACTATCTCTATGCCAAATTTCATCAAAATCGATTCAGTGGTTTGAACGTGAAGAGGTAACAGACAGACAGACACACATTCGCATTTATAATATTAGTATGGATTTTCTTGAATTTAGAATGTCATTGGTCAAAAGGCATAGATTAATGGTTGGTAGTTGGTAGGCTTTTATCGATGGATGGATGTCTTTTGGTTAATGATGATGATGATGACTGTTTTTAAAGAGATTGCATGTACTATAATATGTATATCTTGATTAATGCATTTTTGAAACATTACTGATAATATGGAATGGAGTACACATGGAAGGAAACCATCTAAGCACCATGGTATAGTAGGTATACTGATAGTGTAGCTTCTGAAATATTACTAAAATGTTTGGCGGGAAATTCAAAAATCTTGGGCTGGTTAGTCTTAGTTTGATATATTTAACTTATTTCCTTTGGTAACTTACGTGTGGCCAGAAAATTTCAAATATTTTCTAGGACCAAAAATATAATTCCCATTACGCAAAGCGTGACCGCACAAGTTTTTTTTTAATTTCTTGCCAAAAATTTAGGTACCTAATATTTCAGTAGCCAGGCTCTATAGAGAGAGAGAGAGAGAGAGAGAGAGAGAGCAGATTCTCCTTTTCCTTGTCACATTAATGTCCATGTCGTGTTTTATGGGTCCCCTTTTATTTCTTGACCTGTGACGTAATACATTACCGTTTGATTTCTTTTTCTTCATGTATAATTCACTTACAATTTACTATTTAGATCGTCTTGAAAATAATTAATGCTAAATAGAGCAAAGTGGAGTACATGCGTGAGTCGGTCACGTCAAAACCCCCCACAAACCCAAATCTGCGTTTGACACATACAACCAATAAAAATAATGACAGATGGCTTTTGGGAAAATCAAAAGGGTAAACCTACTACAGTCCGACCAAAAAGAGTAGAAATTAAAAAGTGGCAGTACTGTAGCGTCGTCCCTTTCTAATCAATCTAAGAAAACAGGGATACTACCGTATTGAAACTTTTTAATTTCTACTCTTTGGTCGGACTGTACTTGTAGCGTTTCTGTGCTAATGTTGAATTTTTTATAGGTATCCGCGTAAGTCTGCGCCACAACGAATACGTCAACTGGTGGTTCGAGCACCCAATGAGAAGCCGTATTGCGTATATTCATGACTACGATCTGGATGATTTGGTGCCCAAATTTGGTCGTTCAGTTGTGGGCGCATTTTGCACTTATGTTGGGCACATAGACCTTATAGCAGACTATTGCCCCGATCTAGAAGACCTAAAGGTGAGTATAGTAAGAATTATTTTTGGAGTACTAATCTACTTATAGCCTAACCATGGTCGTTCAGTTAAGGGCGCATTTTGCACTTATAGTGGGCACATAGACCTTATAGCAGACTACTGCCCCGATCTAGAAGACCTAAACACAGTACATATATAGGCTAAAGCAGTATGGAAACTAAGGCCTTATATATACTGTGACCTAAAGGTGAGTATAGTAAGAATTATTTTTGGAGTTCTAATTTACTTATAGACTAACCATGGTCGTTCAGTTAAGGGCGCATTATGCACTTATATCGGGCAGATAGACCTTATAGCAGACTACATACTGCCCCGATCTAGAAGACCTAAAGGTATAGTAAGAATTATTTTTGGTTCAAATCTATAGCCTGACAAGTGCTGGTCAGGCCCAGGGATAGGGGTGCTACAATCAGCTTTCACATGGCAGTAATGTGCATGCGTCATATATTTGCATTATTAAATGTCAGTATCGATTTGTCAAGGATTTAACATTAACTAAATTCAAAATATGTATCTGCTCAATCCTTCTTTCTTCTTGCGAAATAAATATTATATTGAAAAAACATGACTTTCATCACTGTTGTAAACATTTTTGTTTTATTATGCAAAGAATACTTGAAATTTGCGGAATTTTTAGTCCTGTTTCCTCTTTGTTAACATCAGTGACAGTTGCTGATTTTCAACGTCAGTTACCAAAAATTTGTCGTTGCCAGTAAAATAAATTAGCACCAATCCGAACTATGGTGTGAGCTGAAAACACCCTGTTGATTATGCCTCGGAATAGAAATTTAAAAGTGGCAATATTGTTAGTGTCGTCCCCGTTTTCTTAGATTGATTAGAATGGGACGGCACTACAGACTGTAACATTTAGTTTAGCGTAACGACTGACCTTTACCAACTTATTAAAAAAATCTTTCCAGATCATTCGGCCAGACTATGACTATGATATTTATGAAGACAATAGAGCTGCAGAGCTCACGAAACTGAAAAGGGTTTCTTTTCAGTGTGCTATCCATGTAAGTTATTTTTTTTTATACCTATATATATATAGAAATCGGATTTAGGGTGGATGTGGCAACAGTGGATCACCATATCACCAGTGTATACCCCCCACGCCATTTCAAATTCATGGCGCAATTACAGAAACTTGGACTGTGACAGCATTGCTATCGACAAGTATTGACTTGTCTTACTGTCAAATGTAACTTTAATAAGGTCTTATTTTATGGAAACACTCACTTAAAAAGATTTATGGAGACAGACTTGTTATAGATTATGCCGATTATGGTACGGAACCCTTCATGCGCGTGTCAGACTCGCACTTGCCCAATGTTTTTATGTTACTTTTGCACAGTCAAAACACGAGTTCGAAACATATCGGGCCGTCCCTGGCAGTTGCTGTAACTGCATCAAAAATGTAAACTGACAGTGCAGTCCGCTTACAGTTGCCGTACTTGAATTACATCCCTGCAGTCAGCTTGCAATCGGTGTGCAGTTGACATGACTGCACGGTATCTGTAAGCGGACTGCACAGTCAGTTTGCAGTTTTGAAGCACTTACACCAACTTCACCAAAACCACATTTTGCAGCTAGGTTGCAGTTCAAATGTCGTCCGTCTGTACCGGCCCTAACAAGTTAAATTATTCCAGTTTAGCGACGAAGACATAAAAGATTTCATCACCTCTCCAGTACTCGAAGAACTGGTAGTGAATTACAACAAAGCAATAACAGGCCGCTGTCTAAAGTTGTTGAGATCGCGACTCAAGTCTCTCCTCCTGGACGGTTGCAAGAAATTAAACATTGGAAACTTGGTCTCCTCACGCGCTTTGCACGGCTTGGTCAAGCTTGGTTTGAATAGAAATCGTACTGTGACGTTGAGGAATGCATACAGGCTGATTGAAAGGACCCCAGAACTAGAGTGTTTGACTTTAGAAGGTTATTAAAGTTGTTTTATTTTATTTCATTCTACACAGCCCGTACATAAATACCTTGTATGGTGATGAGATGCCATGAACTCGGTTTTAGAGGTAAACGGCGCGGCGCGGCGCGCGATACGTTTGCCTCGCTCAACCGCGTCGCTTGTCGCGCAAAATCCTGGCATCTCCGTAAGGCTTTATAATCCTAGTTAGGGCTTGAAAGTGAAGCCAAGTTTGGTAAATCATCAACCCTAACCATCAGGGTTGCCAGATAGTTAAAATCGTCTGGATTCTCCCGACATTTCATGCGACTCCCATCATATAACTGAAACTCCCGACAGTCGTTTTAACTTGAAAATCCTAAGTAATATCATGGTATAATTAAATAAGATATGCTACTCGGAAATGACAGGCGGACTTTCGACTATGATTGGTTGGTTGGTTCTGTAACCCCGTTTCTATGTTGCACCAGTATAATAATGGATTTTAAAATGTATCATTAAATTAAATAGACTTATTCTTCTATTTTTTTAGCGTATGAATACCCGACTGAAGTCGGAGGGTTAGTGAATGCTATATGCCGGCTGCGTCGGCTGACTCACCTCAGTTTTCTGGAGAACATCAACGTGTATGATGTCTGGTTGGAGCATATAGGACGGTGTTGCAAGGCGCTGCGGTACGTTAGCGTGGGAAAATGCAAGAGTAAGGCTCTTTGTGATTTTTACCTAACTATCTTTATTATCGCCCTTCATTTTCTCCCGAGTTACAAGGATTGTTCTACTGATTCTTTGAGAAACGTATGCAGAGTTTAAAGTTCATATAATAGACATGTTGACTAATTTTTTTTGAGGATGTCAATCGATTCTATTTTTTATTGTGATCAAATGTCTATATGGGACTGACTACACTTAAACTGCTCTAAAAGTCAGAAATGACCGTCAAAGTTCAACATTTCTACGTAGCGCTAAAAACGCTCCATACAAAACGCGTCAGGCTAGTGACGTCACAGGCCGGTATAGGTACCAATAATTGTATGGAAAAATTAAGAAATTTGGCATTTTCACCGTGAAAAAGTGCGTTTAAGTTCATAGTTGTCATACAATTATTGTTTCGTAAAATTATGAGGATTCTGAAAACATTTTCAAAATTAATTTTGGATTAAAAAAAAATCATAAAATTTGCGTACCTTTGAAGTCACATATTTCCAAAAAAGATATATGTTTCTCGATTTTTTTTCTTTGTTTCGTGATATATTTAGCTAATTTTATTCATATAACTACAGTACGCTGTAGAATTCAACATCAGTCAAATAGCCTATTACTAAACCATATATTTTTAAAGGAAAAAGTCACAAAATAAAAAAATGTATAAGGTACGAATCTTGTGATTATGATCTAATTAAACCTAACTTAAACTATTGAAACTTAAACTATGTATATGTTTAAATTGATTTGGAGAATGTCAAACCTAACCTATAAAAATTGAATTGCCGTCATGACAAACATTTAAAATATATTTTGGAAAAACCACCGTGAAGAAAAAAAGAGCTACATTTTGTCATTATAGCAAAGACTATCGGGAAAAAATGGAATTTAATTGTCGCCCAAAAACTGTACCTAGTTTTTTCACCTATTCTGATGTATTGTGACGAGGCGGTTGGCGCGGTGGTTAAGCAACTGCCTACTGAGCCGACGGTCCCGGGTTCGAATCCCGGCAAGGGCAAATATTTGTGTGATGAACTCGAGTATTTGTGTCTGGGTCATGGATGTTATTTGTATTTAAGTATGTATTTATCTATATAAGTATGTTTATCGTCGTCTAGTGTCCATAACACAAGCCTACTAGAGCACACTGTGGGACTAGATTGATTTGTGTGAGGTTGTCTGATATTTATTTATTTATTCATAGACGTGACAGCGGCGGGTGTGTTGGCACTGTGTCGTGAGGGGAACACGCTCATCAGACTCGACGTGTCATTTAATGACTACATCACCGACGACGACGTGGCTTCCATCATCCGCGCCTGCCCCAAACTGAAGGTAACTAGAGCTTCATTTTATTAGTAGATCCATGATCCATTTTTCCTGTGTTTGTATTACTTGGTGTGCAATAAGGAGTATTCTATCTATCCATGGACGAGACTGCCAAGCGGTAAAGCAACTAATGCCTGACCAGAAATATATGACGATGCGCCATATTGCGGAATTTCACTGGAACAAATTTCTTACACTGGCAATTATTTTATAATAGTGTGTCAACAATGTCAATAGCCGGGTCCTGACTGAGCCAGCAGCCTCGCGAGGCGGCCTCGCGTGGCAAATCCTCGGCCAGTCAGGACGTGCCTCGCCCGAGGCAAATGCATGTCTGGCCTCGGGCGAGCGTGCCGCTCCGAGCCGAGCGTTGTCGGTTTTTGTCCATGCTCAAAGGCGCCTCAGTACGTTTGCCGCGCTCACTCAAGACGGTTGTGTTTTGCCTCGCTTGATCGTCGCGCGCGTGTTAGCGTCATGGAGCCGAAAGAACAGTGTCTTTCTCTCGCGGATATTGCTTCTCGAAGATTTGTGTTCTTCTTCCTTATTGACGTAGAGTACAGATTTTCAAATGCAATTTTACTCATTCTAGTAAAAAAAATCTGCTTTATCGAAGCGCAACTCTTCAAACAATCTGTTCCCAGTATGTTATCTGTTTTTAAATAACAGTTTCATCCAAAAACGTTTAGGTCTCCGCTTTATTTTTTAGGGTTCCGTACCCAAAGGGTAAAAACGGGACCCTATTACTGAGACTTCGCTGTCCGTCCATTTCTATTGCCGCTATGACAACAAATACTAAAAATAAAATAAATATTTAAGGGGGGCTCCCATACAACAAACTTGTTTTAGATTATGGTACGGAACCCTTCAATCGCGAGTCGGACTCGCACTTGCCCAATTTTTTACAAGCCGTAGAATTATTAGAAAGGCAGTAGTAGCGACAACTTTCCGAACGTGCGGCCTCATGGCGTTCTTGAGCAAAGCTGGCTCGGCCTTTCCTCGCGCGGCACTTATTTATACATAAATATCGTTACAACACGAGCCGGCCTCGCGCGGAAAACGTCCGAGGCGGCCTCGCGAGGCTGCTCGCTCAGTCAGGACCCGGCTAATGGCATTCGTGGTTGTTTCTTTAAAAGACAATTTAAAATTATTTAATGAAAATGCCGAAAACCATTCATAGTCGTGAACGTAAGATTATAAATAAAGTGTGGACGTGTTTACTACACTAAAAGCCGTCAGGAAAAGAGTGCATTCCATTAAAATGATATTACGAGGTTCAAATTCAAATTTAGTTTATTGCGATGCGATTCATGTTGTACATTTTAGATCTTAAATACTAGCACATACTAGGTGGGTTCAAAACATGAGCCCTGTCGGGCACAGCAATACCTTACAACTAAAATGGAATATCTAAATAATATTCATATTACAAACATTATGTCAATTACAAACATGATTATAATTAAGATTTATACAACAATGTTGAGACAATATAATAATAATAATTTAATACATTTAATAGCAACAATATTTGAATTTGAGATCATTAAATTAGTCTTATGTACCTATCAGCATTTTTCTATGTCCATTTCATTTTCATTTCGTTAACATAGTAGAACTGACAAGTATTTAAACTAATGTCGTTATACTGGGTTGCGACTGTTTGCAAAATTGTTGCCATATAAATCTTATAAATGGCGCCCTCTTGACAATCCTCATATATTTCTAGTGAGGCTTTAATTGCTTTACTTTGCTTTGCAATACAGTATTTTAACTTCTGATTTTTATGACGTCACAATGGTTAAGATTTCTCAAAATATGTCATCCGGTCCCATTTGATGGTCTGTCACATTGACAGAGACTGGACGTGCCGTTCGGACGCCAGCTCACCCCCGCCCTCGGTGGCACAGTGGCGGCGACGCTCGCGGCCGCCGCGCCGCGCCCGCGTCTCCGCTTGCGGCTCACATACACGCACGAGTTTACTGGACGGGTAACACATGCTCATACACTAGAGTGGGACTGTCACGGTGACAGAGGCTGGACGTGTTCGGACGGCGGCTCACCCCCGCCCTCGGTGTCACAGTGGCGGCGACGCTCGCGGCCGCCGCGCCGCGCCCGCGTCTCCGCTTGCGGCTCACATACACGCACGAGTTTACTGGACGGGTAACACATGCTCATACACTAGAGTGGGACTGTCACGGTGACAGAGGCTGGACGTGTTCGGACGGCGGCTCACCCCCGCCCTCGGTGGCACAGTGGCGGCGACGCTCGCGGCCGCCGCGCCGCGCCCGCGTCTCCGCTTGCGGCTCACATACACGCACGAGTTTACTGGACGGGTAACACATGCTCATACACTAGAGTGTGACTGTCACGGTGACAGAGGCTGGACGTGTTCGGACGGCGGCTCACCCCCGCCCTCGGTGGCACAGTGGCGGCGACGCTCGCGGCCGCCGCGCCGCGCCCGCGTCTCCGCTTGCGGCTCACATACACGCACGAGTTTACTGGACGGGTAACACATGCTCATACACTAGAGTGTGACTGTCACGGTGACAGAGGCTGGACGTGTTCGGACGGCGGCTCACCCCCGCCCTCGGTGGCACAGTGGCGGCGACGCTCGCGGCCGCCGCGCCGCGCCCGCGTCTCCGCTTGCGGCTCACATACACGCACGAGTTTACTGGACGGGTAACACATGCTCATACACTAGAGTGTGACTGTCACGGTGACAGAGGCTGGACGTGTTCGGACGGCGGCTCACCCCCGCCCTCGGTGGCACAGTGGCGGCGACGCTCGCGGCCGCCGCGCCGCGCCCGCGTCTCCGCTTGCGGCTCACATACACGCACGAGTTTACTGGACGGGTAACACATGCTCATACACTAGAGTGTGACTGTCACGGTGACAGAGGCTGGACGTGTTCGGACGCCGGCTCACCCCCGCCCTCGGTGGGTTTATTGGACGAGTAGAGTAACACATTCTCATATCGCCTGATGACAGCCAAAACCCGCTAAAGTTTATGCCTCCAAAACCTCGTGTCTGGACGTTTTCAAGTTATTTTGTTTTTGATCTCAAAGATCTTGAGACTATTTTCAGAATCCTCATAATTTAACAAAATAATAATTTTATAACCACCATGAACATGCACTTTTCACGGTGAGAATGGCAAATTAATTTTTGTCTCCACAAAAATGGCCACCTTATTGTGACGTTAGGGGCGTCACAATTAGGTGGCCATTTGTATAGAGTGTTTCTAGCGCTCCGTAGGACTGACGGTCATTTCTGAATTTTAGAGAAGTCTAAGTGTAGTTAGTCTCATATAGACATTTGATCCGAATAAAAAATTGAATTAGATTGGCATCCTCAAAAAAAAAATTCATGTATAATTTTTATTTTGTTTATACTTTGTGCAGCCAATGGAAAACACCGCAGACCTAACTCTGGACTGGAGCGAAAACGACGACCCAACAGCCTGGGACCACCACTACTTAGAGACGGTCCCGAATTCACGACCTAACGTGTCCAACTTTGAAATGTTGTATCAACAATATTGATCCAAATTGTACCTTGACTCTAAATATCGTACATATTCGCTTATAAACGTGAGGTAAAACACGAAAGCACATACATATGTAAACACGCCCAATGGTGATTGTATTGTAATACATTTAATAAATGCCACACCGGTTATTTTGTTATGATCGGTGATTTGATTATAATCGGTTATAACCGGAAATTTCAATAGTTAAAAAAACGGTTTTGCATTCCCTAGGGTTTTTTTTAATCTTGTTTATTTTTGCCATACATAAAATAAATAAGATTAAAAAAAACCTAGGGAATGCAATAATATCCTGTATTTTATGGACGGTAGACAGTTTCACTTACTCCAGCTACTCCAGCGCTGCTTGTGGAGCATTTTGGAACTATTATTTACTACTTAACACTGGACACTTTTTCGAATATTCTCCTATGAAAGATGCTACTCCTTCCCTTCTACATAAGCCTGTCTTTGAAACATAAAAGCCATGTAATATTGAGCGAGAGATATGTTCCTAGTAATAAGTAGACTGATTATATAATTAATTAAATATCTTTACTAACTATTGGTATTGATCCGATTCTAAAACACTATTACTGTTACAAAATGATTGTTTTTCTTTAATTGATATTATTATGTTTTATAGATATAAGCTCAACTGACATTTCATCGTTAATTACTTAAATAAGTACTTAAGTTGTAATTCTACATTGTTGTTGCAAAATGATTGTTTTCAGACATTTGTATGTTGTATAGATATAGAGTATACAGACTATTTGCTATGATAAGAACCGCCGAAATGTTTCCTCTGTTATTTGTAAACCCTTCAGCGTCTTATTGAGCATGCCAAATGGTTGACATTGAAATGCGCTATAAGGTTTTACTTTACTATCGAAGATAGGATGGTGAAGATCAGCCTAAAACTGTTAATGTCTTATTGTAGAAATTAAAAAGTGGCAATACTCTAGTATCGCCTCGTTTTTCTTTGATTGATTAGAAAAGGACGACACTACAGTATTGCCACTTCTTAATTTCTACTCTTTTATGTCGTACGTTATAGCATGGAGACGACGGCGATATCCCCTGCCCCATTGACTGAATTTTAATTGTCTAGTCAAAGAAGGCTGTTCTTGTAGTTCGGAATTTGAGAAAAAGACGCCGATTGTGGTATCGTGCTCTCCCTTTCGATCGTATATTGTTCATTACATTGAGAAATATTAGATTTGATCTATGGTGTCTATAATAACGTAAAATTATTCCATTTATTTAATAAATAAGAGTACAGACAATACATTCGTTTTCTTCACACTGAAGTGTCATAAAGCATACTTAATCATAACAAAACATGAGGCAACTAATAGATAATTAGTAGCGTGCATTTAGAAGTTCTTTAGTAAAGTGGCTGTGACTACTTATTCTCGGGGTTTTAGAGCCTTTGCACACGGCGTATTTGATACGCGCCGACGACGCGCGTTTTACATTCCATGGAGCAGTTCGTGACAACCGCAATCAAACTGCTCCGTGGAATGTAAAACGCGCGTCGTCGGCGCGTAAAAAAACGTCGTGCGGAAGGTCCCTTCCTGTCGGCCTAGTGTTACGCTCTCCGCACACTACGGCTTCTAGTGGCCGCCACAGTATATCTCTTTTTCTCACTTCCAGCGTGGAAAGAGACAAGTGTAGTGTGAGCGTTAAAATCATTCGTGCACTGAAAACCCCGGGAATGTTCGGAATTTTCGTTCAGTTTTCGTACGGAATAACGTCAAAGTGTCTGTCTGTTTTATGACGACGTCTCGTTTGCTGACGTCATTCCGTACGGAAACCGAAAGAAAATTCCGAGCGTCTGTGGCCGTCCTAAGGATTCTTTTTGTCTACAGACATGCAGACAACCCTAAAAACTGGTAAAAAGAGCACTCAAAAAATTTAAAATCGTTGGGTATCCGCATTTGGAATCGGATAGTGTATTGGGTACTAAAATCTATGATTGGGTATAAAACCCGTTCCAGACCTTGCGATCCTACCCGATCCGATCCTACTTATCGGATAATGTGTATTGCAATAGTCAAACCCGCTCCAGACCTTCCGATCCGATCCGATTTATCGGAAGCAATCGGATAATGTGTAGTGCAATTGACGGATTCATCGGAAGAAATCGGATAATGTGTAGTGCAATTGTTAGGAAATTTCTCCCGATAAATCGGATCGGATCGGAAGGTCTGGAGCGGGTTTTAGGTCTAAAACACTACACATTATCCGATTTCTTCCGATGAATCGGATCGGATCGGAAGGTCTGGAGCGGGCTTAAATCTTTGGTTACTTCCTTCGTAGTGTCAGCGGTTCTATTCTCTATGGTCGTTTATAAGTTAAAGTTTGTTTTCATTTTGAAGTTTAAATTTTGTTTTCGTGTGATTTTTCCACAGAAAATTGCTAATGAAACATTGTGGATTAGTGAAACAATGTGAGTTATTGTACAACCAAACATCAGCCTTGAAAATAAATTGTGGCGATGTCTGCTGATAAAAAAAGAAAAACATTTCCAAGCTTCGGTGATGGGTACGATCATAAATTAATAATACACTTGATTTCTAATTACAACTATAATTCTAAGGCATTATAAGCACCTATTTCGGCCATGAAGCCACCATAATCTATCCATAAGCGCACTTCACGTAGGTTTTTGGTTTATTCCGAAGTATAAAACTGTAGCATAACATAAATTGGCACACAATACAATACACAGATTTTAATCGCTACCTACTTTCGTAGGTACTTAAGTGAAATTTGAAATCCCATGTTCCTTGACCTAGAGGACGTTTATGTTCTTTTTATTATTGAACTCCAAAAGGCTTGATACGGAGGAACTAAATATATTAACACTTTTGACACCAACAACCCGGAGGCCGGGCGCTTGTAAACTTTGTTCAGATGCCCGCCAACCCGGTAGCCGGGGTTGATGCTATAAAAGTTGGCTCGGCCGGTTTCTGGGATATGTCTTACTTTTTTGTCTGGTTGCTAAAGTGTTAAACAAAAAAAAACAGAATTCGATTGTAAGGTGACGAACTAAGAACGAACAGCAAAAGCTAGTGTTACATGATTTGTTTCAGATGTTCTAGTCCAACAGACTCGGAGCCTGTTGCGAAAAGAACCCGCTCTGCTAGCAAGAAGTCTGAAGAAATTCCCAAAGTAAATCATAATTTTGTACATGCTTTTGAATTATAAGAAAAAAACTGTGCAATTTCTCCGTCCTAAAAGATTAGTGACAGAGAAACTTAACCGAATTAAATCGTATCCCAAAGAAGATACTAGACAACAATACACTGTCTCAAAATTTCCGTCCAGGCCTTCTAAGGCTTGTATATTATGTAAATTCAAGCCCCAGATATAGTTTATTTTTTGATCGGGACAAACAATAGATGTGGGCCCCCCATCTCCTGAATATTTAGTACCAGGGTAAAAACTAGATGTGGCACCACCACTCCTGCTGCTACACTTCTTGTGATTAGTGGTTAGAATATGATAATTTATTTTCACTACACCATATTGTATGTTACAGGAAGAAGACATAAGCCATGATCGGACCATCCTTGATGTGTTGAATGAGGACTGTTGGAGAATTGTGTTTGATTATGTGAGCTTGTTGGATCTTGTGCGTTCAGAAACCACCAGTAAGCACTGGTACAATGTGGTGCAACGGTACTTGAAAGGTGATTTCTAAGTCATTTCCTTATATGTCAAATTTCAATTTTCCATCCTTCCGGAACCATGTATTTTGTTGGAATAATGAAATAATTAACTTCATTCTGCAAGTAGACCACAAGGATACTTTTACATGCCTGAGTTTACCGGCATTTCACAAGAGGAGACCACTGTTGAGAAGAAACGCCGAAAGAAACTTAACAGTCATTCTAGGCAATATTGATCTATTGCTCTATTACTCTAAGTTTTGTGTGTTACATAATTTTTTAATCTGATACTGACGGTATAAGCGAGAAAACGCATAGGTAAAAGTAGATGGCGCGACAATCCTACACCATCAAAAAAGCTTAGTAATGCTGAATGGGGTCTCCATAAGTGTTTAAAATTAAATCAGAATAAAGAAAATGCTACAACTCTTCAATACAATAATTAATAGTAGAGTGCGCCTCTATCGATTAAATTTGCCGAAAGATTAGCTCGAATCCATACTAATATTATAAATTCGAAAGTGTGTCTGTCTGTCTGTTACCTCTTCACGCTTAAACCGCTGAATCGATTTTGATGAAATTTGGCATGGAGATAGTTTAAGATTCGAGGAAGGACATAGGATAGTTTTCATCCTGGAAATTATCCCTAAAAGATTGAAAAGTGAGTAAGTATTTCATGATGACATGGATGACCCTGAAGGAAATGTAATGATTAGACCAAAAGCACAATTGCTCTTACATTTGCTTAGGCGATTTTAATAGTCCCTTTTATTAATTAAGGTGATTAGGTGGATATCTATCGAGTTGTGCGAGGTTGCTTCCATACTTCCAAGTTCCACGCGGACGTTAGTCGCGGGCAAAAGCTAGTACTTCAAATAATTATTCAATCGGTCGCTCGCAGTTTCTGTACTTATACGATTACCTTTCTGTATCCAAAACGGTTTTTAATGTAGATAACTATGTTCGTTTGAAGGTATCCGTCTGAGCTTGCGTCACTTCGACTTCGATCGGTTCCACAACTACGAACCGCCCATAAAAAGGCGGATATTGTACGTCCCTCCTTACTTCCTGAGACCGGCGGTGGAAAAATTTGGCCGCAACATCGTGGCCGCCTATTGCGAGGATGGTGACGACTTAAAGTTTTTAGGAAAACACTGTCCTAACCTAGAAGATCTCAAGGTATGCACCAGTTACCTTAGTTCTCCTTCAGGTATCTGCAGTCCATGGGCTGTTCGAATAGCCTTCGAAGTTTATGCCTGTCTCGCTTTCTTAAGTTGGACCTGTTGAATCTCTACTCCCGAAAGTCATTCTATGAGCTCGCTATGAGACAGTAGGCCAATTTTGGAAGGTAGTATATAATATTATTTAATCGCGTTTTAAGGTGTTCATTTAATTACCTCAACAGTTCGAACGTGATGTTACGTGCATGGTCTCGTAGAGACTTACTTCTTATCGCGCGAGAATTTCGAATTACCGGCACTTGGGCTTTATTACCTATCAGTTTGCACACTGGGGTTGCCACTCAACTGACACACAAAATATAGGGGTTTTTATAATAATGTGTGAAAACTATGTAGTTGTTAAAAATCATAACATTTATATTATATTATATACTAAAAATAATTCCAGATTATTGATCCAGATAATTTGAAAAATCGAGTTGTACCTTTCAAAAAGTTGAAAGCGGTTTCTTTCATGAATGTTTTTTGTGTAAGTAATTATCATTTGCTACTTTAAATGTAGCATCAGAATCATTAAAAGCTGTCATAAAACCAAGTTTTATTTTAGTTAGTAGGTATCAAACATCGATAACCACGTCATAACCACCTCTCTAGTCTCTAGAACAACTGCGCTGCGCGGCTCTTGCCGCTCGACATATAATACCTATCTCTTTCTATTCAGTATACGAGTGAGACGGGTGACGTCATGTCACGCTATAAGCGCAGCGCGGTAAGTTGTGCTCTAGCTGCTAGAGTCTAGCATAACTGACACGCGAGTCTATGTCGCGCGACATACAGTACCTGTCACTTTCCTTTCATTACCGTGCGAGCGTGACAGATAATGAGTCGCGCGACTAGTAATGTCGCGATAAGATACCTATGCTAGCCCTGCTGGAGATGGAATTCACGGCAAACAGTAATTACATGTAGGTAGGTGATTTGTAGTTCGTTAGTGTACACGTCACGTAAGTGCGCTATCAATTTAATTGCACAGTAGGTAGTAATTTATGTAGTCTTTCAGTCGGCGTTGTGTACGATGTACTGAAAAGCCAAAAATATCACCTTTTGAAGTCGGTGGCAAACCTCACATAAACTTTCGTGGCATCTGTTCAGTGGCGGCCTTACCCATTGCGAGGCTCCGGGCGGCAGGACTTTGCGAGGCCCTTTGTCCTTCGTGAAAAGTAGGAGATGCGAATGTAGGGCTGGTCTGGTTGTTTGGTTTAGGCATTTGTCATGTTTGAGGAGAAATGCTAGTTACACAAATAAAATTTGAGTTTTAAAATATTTTACATTGCAAGATTTACTAAATTAACTAATATATAGAGATGATAAATTTTAAAATTGATGTCTGCGGCTTTTCCTAACACTAAAATCTTTAATTAAAGCACAATAATCTAACGAATGAGCTACGTCGTTTTCGATTGAAAGAATAGCAAGGGCTGAAAGCCGATTTTGTGTCATCGAATTCCTCAAATATTCTTTAAGACTGCGCCGAGCGTTTACACCATAGAGCGCGGGAATGCGTATTTAGATAGGCGCGCGGCCGCCATAGTAAAAATGTATGGAGACTTAAAAGCACTTTTTGATAAATCTGGAACTTTAATACCAAACAATAATTGAAATATTTGATGCGGACCAATTGTAATGTAAACATTCTTTTTTTTTTTTTTTATTAAAAATCAGAATAGATTTCAATTGTTAAAGTATAAAAAAAAACACTTAACGCCTGCTTACGATTTTACAATTTTCGTCCAACTTTACTTAGTTTTCTATTTCTTATAATTTTTCCACAGAGAAGTTGTTAACACACTCTTCGAAATGCTATTTATATAGTTTAGAAGTGGATTAAACAACTAGTGTTGACGTTGTCTATTTAACGGCAACTGCCTATTTTTCACATTTCGCTCGGTGCAGTCTTAATAATTTTACGAACCAAATGAAATACGGGTAATAGAAGAGCAGAACCGACCCGAGTGCTATACGATAAAAAAAAACGATCTTCAAGTATTTCGAGGCGCGATATTCAAGTACCTAATACATGAATTAATTAATTAGTTAACTAACTTTATTTTAATTTACCGTTATAACCTTAATAAATTATTAAGGATCAAAATCAAAAGTATTAAATAAAAAAATCTAGGTAAACAATTTTTTTTTTTTTTTGCTTGAGTCTTCGGTTGTTACGCGAGGCCCCTGCAAGAGCGAGGCCCCGGGCGATTGCCCCGTTCGCCACCCCCTAAGGCCGCCACTGCATCTGTTTTCATAGTAATATTGAGAGTGGTTTGGTAATAATGATCGGGTTATTTTTGGCTTTTCAGTTTTTTTTGAAGTCGGTAGATATTATTTTGTCAATTTTTATTTTTATTTTTACGTATCGCGATCTGTATTCACTTTTACCAAAATTTATAGTGATTATTAGACATCTCTATTTCTACAACCAATACACCGGCTAACCGATTACCAAGTCCCTTTAAAATTTCAGTTTAACGATCGTCACATCGCCAAATACCTCGCCAGCGACAGACTAGAAGAATTATGGGTGCACGATAACAGAAAAATGACTGGCACCTGCTTAAGCAAACTACAATCGAACCTTAAGTCCATCCAGCTCGAATCGTGCAAAAACTTAAACTTTGACGACTTGCTTTCCGCCGTCGAACACTTGACTGATCTTACTAAGCTAGCATTGAACTTCAATTCTCTGTCAATATTAACGAATGCGTATAAGTTGATAGAACGAACGCCGAAATTAGAGATCTTGTCTTTGGAATGGTATGAGTACCCGATTGAAGTTGGGGGTCTAGTGAAGGCTATATGCGGACTCAGTCGGTTAAGGCATCTGAGTCTTTTTAATAATGAGAACGTGTGCGACGATTGGCTTGAGCGTATCGGGCGATCTTGTAAAGAGCTAAGGATTGTGGCGATTGGACGGTGCCAGAGTAAGTAATTTTAACTTTGACCTTCCCGTTCGTCCAGAAAACTGCGCGTATCTCGAGTGGTGATTTAGTTGGTATACTTATCTCTTGGAGCAATTAAACCACTGAACTAAACCGGTAAATTTTGCTTGATATAGCCATAGTTGCTCAATGCAGTCGATACCGATGTTTTTTTTTTTGCGTTTGAAAATTAGGATTTTGTCATCCGTGTTTACAAAATTTGCCTCGTCGCTCTAGCATCAAATACTGCATAGTTATACGCCAGCTATACACATCGCCGAGGCTGCATGAGCCATTTAGACTGTCCTTGCCTTACTTATATTAGGATTCTAGGGGAATGCCCATCTAGCACAACTATGATTCGCAACTCTTGTCGCGCGACATAGCGTTACCCGTCACTCTCTCACATCGCTGCACAGAGAGAGACAGGTAATTATCTCGCGCGAGAAATAGTCGCTTGTGACATTTGTATTAGAGTTGTAAAGGTGCTGGTAAATGCGGTCTCAGATGTTGTCGTTGATTATATCATTTTGGTCTGTAGACGTGACGGCGAGAGGCGTGGCGGCGCTGTGTCGGGGCGTCGGGAACACTCTCGAGAGGCTCGATGTTTCGTGCAACGACAATATAACCGACGAGGACGCGATCCGCTTCATCATCTCCTGCCCCAAACTAGAGGTAAATACTAAATGAGTTTGCTTGCACTTTTATCGATTATGTGTGTGTGTGTATGTCTTTAGGTTTTGCAATGTCAACTTAGGTTTTAGAAGGTCGGTAAATAAAATGCACGTGTTCACTTCGCTTTGTTTGCGAGACTGGTTTAGTGGCTTATCCTTGGCAGCCAGCGCTACTCTAACTAGTATAGCTAGTTATGTATACAGTGGGTATAGATATGCTTGACACTTAATATCTTCTCACTTCGAGCCTCCCACTCTTTCCTGGCGGTAGTGGCATTTGTGACTTTGCTTTGTTCATCTCTCATCAATCTAACCTCTAAAAGTGTGTAAAATATTAACACATACGCTTTGGCTGATGAGGCCATGATGGGTTTTAACTTTATTTTAATTATATTTTAGTACCTACTTATTATAGAATTGGTGGCATTATACAGGTGATTGCAGGACATCCCCACATCGCTAACATTGGATTTAAAGCGTAACGCTACACATTATAACTAGCAACACTATGCGTCCCTAGATGCTTAACGTGCAATTTGGTGACGGCGTCAGCCCCTCGCTGCCGGCGGCGGCGGCGGCGGCGCTCGCGGCCGAGGCGGCGGCGGCGTCTAGGGCACATCGCCGACCGCGACCCATGAGTCTGCGGGTGTCCAAACACTTGTATCCTACCGTCCCGGTCAGTACCAGATTGCTGAAATGTTCGTAGAAAGATTCTGCTCTAGGGAATATAATGGCAGTTTCATTGTTCGATACCTCAGTCGTGGACTGTGACAGACTCCCTGCGGGCTAGCGACCAGTGGAACTCAAATTCGAGTGTTATGGCGTGCGTTCTGGATGTCTGGGCGCTATTGGCCAATGAAACCGTGCCTGATGATTCGTATGAAACGTAGTCCGTGCATGGGTCAAGGTCAAGGTAAGGTACAGTTGCCGAGAATCTTCTTGACCCAAAATGGCGGATCTGCGCATGCATATTTGTACGTAAATCGGCTACTGCGCAGTCAAGGTTAGGTTCAAGAAGATTCTCGGCAACTGTACAATACAGATTCGGACTGTGAACCTGTTAATGGCACCGCTTGTCAGATTCAGACGTACTCAACTGTCAAAAATTAGACTCCCACGTCTGCGTCCGCGTATCGTTGTGGAGAATTTTGGGGAGGTCCTTGTCCTGACAATGGACGTCTATCGGCTGATATGATGATGATAAAGGGTAAAATAATAAAATAATAATAAATAATTAATATCGGACAACCTCACACAAATCAATCTAGTCCCAAATTAGGCTCAAGAAGGCTTGTGTTATGGGTACTAGACCACGATATACGTACTTATACTGATAAATATATACTTAAATACATAGAGCAACCATGACCCAAGCACAAATATTCGAGTTCATCACTTCATACCCGTAAATAATGTATATCACGTAAATAACCGATTGATATCATTAAATAAAAAGATCCACAAGTCTCTAAAATATAACTTTGATTTGTGTTGTGCAGCCAATCAACGAGCACTTGCCGGAGCTTCTTTTGGACTTTGGCACTGATGACTTGACTCCTTGGGACTTCTACTACTAGAATGCTGCCACAGAATTATGTGATTCGTCATCAAGGCCCAGGATAGTAAAAACGAAGGGCACACCATAAGTCATAAAGTTACCAGATAGTTATATGAAGATCTTTAACTATTTGTTTTTCAAATAAGATTAATACAGCTTGTATCTCAGTCTAGACATCGCTATTATCAAGTGTTCCGTAAACTTGTTAGAATTATTATGCTATAAACTCAATAGTGGCGCCATCTGCTGCATCTGCAGGAGTCTGGTTGTAAAACAAGCCAATGGAATAATAGATAATAAGTACAGTACGTAAATTATAAACTTATTTTCCTACAATAAATAAGACTATTTCCTAAATTGTTTTATTATTTTAAGTCAGTACCACATCTCATCGTTTTGACGAACGTGACGAATGCAGAATAAGTAGGTAAAACTGAACAGACTAGGATCAGACTTGCTAGAGTGTATTTCGGATTCATACAAGTCTTCTTATAATCATTATCAATAGTGACAATATTCGCTGAGATTATGAGGAAAAAAACTATAGGCCCCGATTGAATCGAACAAAATAGACTCCAGCCCGATTTCCATAAGATTTCATCGATCGTTCATTTTGTGAAAGCACAAATCTGACTAGATTGAGAAAATTGTATAGTATAAGCGCGTCTTAACAATAATCGATTAAATTAAATCGATTCGATTAGTATATAATCGAATGGCTCATTATACTGGCAACATTAAGATCAGCGGCCATATTGGATATTTTTAGTGATTCGGAAATTATCGTCTGCAATGGAGTCATATTTTTGCTTATCAAATTTTGATTATATTTTCGTTGGGAATTCGCCAAAATTATGTCATTTCTTCACCGTTTCTCAATCTGGTCGTTGTCATAGTAGAAAAGCGTCGAACGTTTGACAAAATCTGCTAGTGAATATTGTTATTAAACTCAGTGTCGACCCTGGAGACATCTTGTGATAAAAAGCATTGCGGCGAGTCATTTCGCTGTCTGATTTTGTCTTCACGTGAAACGAGTAACAAAATTAGATTGGTGCTATTTAGTGTCAGCAATCATGGAGGAGTCGTGGGGTAAGAGACCGAGAATGCGTTAATTTATTGATTTTTGCTGTAGTATGAGAGGGATGTCATTGTGTGGTTAATTTGCAGATGCGGAAAATTTCGAGCCCAAATTGCCGACCACGTTGACATCTTCGAATAAATGGGAGGGCGAGGACGAGGAAGAGACCGTCAAGGTAACGGCCAACGCTGCCAAATTGTTTATTATGACGCGCGAACGAGCGTTTTGATGGATTTTCATGGACTTGAGAAATTTGTGTATAACCTCAATATGGTTGCTTACGTGTTGGCTCCGCCGGTTTGCAGGAGAGCTGGGAGGACGAGGAGGAGGAAAAGAAAGACGAGGAGAAGTTGCCTCCACCGCCACCCAAGCCCAAGAAGAAGACTCAAGATAAAATAGCTGAAAAAGAGGTGAGATACTCTAAAGGTACTTGTCACTCTGGGAATGATCATGTTCCTGCTAGCTTGCAACCTTTTTTTTTGCATTGGAAGTTGCCATACTTGGTACCATATGGGCACTTAAAGGCTGCAAGTCTGCAAACCTAGTAGGATACTCATACACCCTCTATATTTTTTTATTGCTTTAGAAGACCATATGGCATTCATGATTACGTTCACGTTTATATTACGATTCTTAGTGGTTGATACCTCTGTTTTACATGGTTCTAGTTTACAAATAGATACAGCGACTTTCTATTTAGTGGCAACCAGTTTTAGTATCCTGGTTGGTGGTTAGTTCTGTCTACTTTCACTAACTTTTATTTAGTGATACTGTTTTAAACATTATCTAATTGAGATATTGTTGCTTACATCTTTGTATTGTAAGGTTATATATATATTGTATTTGAGAATGCATTATATTAAACAATGAACAGTAATCATTGTTTATTTTAATGACACTGCAATAATGAGTCTATTAACACAAAACTGCCAGTTATCACTTGTTATCATGAACATTAAGTAAATTGCTTTGGTAATGACTACTTGAAGCTTGCATTATCTATTAATTCATCTATTATTACTTAATTTGCTTTCATAACTTTTACACAAATAGCTAGTTGGGTGATGAAATTAAATGATTTTGAATTATGGTCTGGTTTTTGCTCTAATTTTCAGTAAATTAACTCTGCAATATAGCAATGTAAATACAACATGCATGACTGTGAAATACTTCTTAATAATTAATCATGTAAAGGATAGATAGATCTACCATCACAGACTATATTCAATTACTGGTAACAGATATTTTACATTTTCCAACATTTCCATCCACATTCGCCTTGTAGATTTGTTTTGTGAATCTTCTTTGATGCATCCTCTCTACTCTACGTGCCTAAACCTAAGCATCCCTTTCTCAATTCTAGTTACTACATCATCATTCACACCACAGCATTCCCTTATTACACTATTGCGTATCCTGTTGCACAGCTTTATACAAATCATACTTCCCAATGCTCTCATTTTTACTGCATTTATTCTACTTTTGTGCTTCTTTTGCCACACCCAACTCTCACTTCCATACATGAGTGCTAGAACCAATACACAGCTATGCACAGCCAGATGCGCACCCTCTTAGATATTTTCTGGCTGCCCATAAAGGTGTGCAATGCACCATTTATTGCGTTACCAACAGCAACTCTTTCAATATCACTTTCACACTTTCCATCTCGGAAACATTGACCCAAGGTATACCAACTCATTCACTTCTCTAATCTCTCATTCCCAAACCATACACTCACTTCTGTCACACTATCTTCTTTCTCAAATATCAAGATACACATAATAATAAATAAAAGTAGTTTTTTCCTCTATATTTACAATAATGTCTTTTGATGACGCGGTTGGCTCAGTTTGTAATCGCTTGCCTACTGAGCCAGCGGTCCCGGGTTCGAATCCCGGCCAGAGCAAATATTATATGTATATCGTCGTCTGGTACTCATAACACAAGCCTTCTTAAGCTTAATTTGGGACTAGATTGATTTGTGTGAGGTTGTCTGATATTTATTTATTTATTTATATATGTCTGTCAAATGTCTTTATAACCTGTTCCACTTATTGTTTTCTAAAATATCTTTAAGGTATAGTCAAGAACTGAAAAGTTATGGCACTTTTCAACTTTATGTGATGGTATTATGGTCCGAAAGTGATGAACCTTTTGTTTCCGTGACTGTGCAGATATTTTTACTAGATAATAAGAATGCATACCTATATTTCAGCGTCTGGAACGCGAGAAAGCCGAGCGCCTGGCCGCCGAGAAGGCCGAGGCGGAAATGACCCCTGAACAGAAGCTCGCTGAGAAGCTCAAGCGACAGAAACTGCAAGAGGAATCAGATCTCCGTCTGGCTATGGAAACATTTGGTATGTAACTATTCGACATTATGTAAATATACGATCCATAATGTTTTTCCAGCATATAGGTTGTCCGGCAAGCCCATTGTAACCCTTCCATCTTTTCTACTTATTTTCTGAAGTTGATAGAAAGAACATGCTGAAATGAACTTTTCCAACAAACAACCATGAAATTATGCACTATATCTGTATACATTTCTAACCGTATGGTGATCTCTGTGGAGTCACAGATTGGAATGCAGGAATGTATGTTTAAAAACTATGCCTGCTACAAACAGCACAGCTCGATCCGCAGATTTTATATGTTGCGAGTTGCGACCACGCGCTTCGTGACGTACCGTGTGGCTAGGTGAGAACCGATATGGATATCAAATTGAAATGCTATTAATGTTTGAGTGCAACAGTGTTACTCATAACTAGACATAGACAAAATATAAAAAGCTACATAAATAACTTAGACATAGACTTATTATGTGTTGTATATGTGTAATATACCACATAATAATGAATGCCCCAATGAATCATGAATGTAATGGGCTAGTCATCTTTCTGCCAAAATGCTTACTTAATTTTCCAACCGTCTTATTTTGCCAACTAAGTTTTCCCCCAGTCTTTTCAGACCTTTATTACAACCTGCTACTTACTGGGTTCTAAGTAATGATAAAAAAAAAGAAACTTATTGTTTTCGGAAGGCGTGAGTTGGGAAATGAAACAGTAAAAACCCGAGACAAAATTTAAAAACGCTAGAAGGAACTACACCTAATCACAATAGTCGTCTGTCCCCAGGCATAACGGAGGTAGGCGGCAGCGGCAGGATCGACGGTTTCAACCCCACAACCAAGGAGGAATTCACGGAGTTCGCGGATATGCTCGTCAAGAAGATCACCCTCTACAAGGCCAGGGAGGAGTTCCCAGAGTTTGCTGATGAACTCGTTAAAAATATTGTTGTTCAAAGTGAGTTATTTAGAATAGATTAGAATATTGTTTATTGCACACTTCAACGGGAAATAAATACAAACAAATACAGATTACACATAACATTCAATAGAGGTAACAACTGGCCAACTAGCGATAAGATGCTAAAGAGCGATCTCCTCCAGACAACCGTATCAACCAGAGTTCTTTATGTGTAGTTAATCTATTACGAAATTGTATCGAAAATCGGTTTTCAATGTAGAGGGCTCGTTATTTCAGGAAAAATCTTAACGCGATGCAGTCGCCACATCTGGGTAAAAGTTTCTTTGTCCTCCCATCATGCTGAAACGACTGGACGTATTTTAATTTAACGAATTTTGGTACAGGGTTGTCTTCACATCCTAAAGATGGTTATAGGCTTGTGATTCGATTACTTGTGGGACTGATTTCGATCCCGCCGCGCCACTGGTCACGCAAAGTCGTGGCACCTCTGTTAGGGTGAAGGCTCGATCACGCTCGTCTGGTTTCACCCTTGTAGTAGTATCAGGCAGTCGCGTGCGTCCATCTGTCACGTTGCCACACTTTACGACCAATAGGGGCGTGATTTTCACAAACAACCAATAAAATACAGTGTTACTTACTTTCTTGGGATTTTTCAAAGATCAAAAATAAGAATTTTATTCTATGCTATTCCTTTTAGTGTATTAGTCAGTCGCGCACGTCCGTCTGTTAAGTTGCCACTCCTTAGGACCAATAGCGTAGTGTTTTACACAAACAGACAATAAAATACAGTGTAACTTACTTTCTCGGACTTAGCAAAGATCAAAAATACGTATTTTATTAAAACTTTCGTGAGACATATTTAGTTGTTTTATTAAGCGGTATAGACTCTCGTGAAATTGTTAGGAACAGCCCGACATGTTTCGAACTCGTATGGAGCTCTTCGCAGATGGAAATATGTCGGGCTGTTCCTGACAATTTGTGGAGTTCACGTGAGGGTTTACAATCATTAATAATTTTATTCTATGCCATTCTTTTTAGTGTCATCCCTGGACATAAAGAGGATAAAGCTGACTGTGGACAACCTGTACATCGAGAAGCAGAAGTCTGAGAAGAGCGATAAGGCCAAGAAACCCAACAAGGGCAAGGGGAAGGCGAAACTAAAAGTTGAGGGGGATAATGTAAGTATCATACACAATTACTAGACGAGTATAATCAGTATCAAAAATACCCGGTAAGTTTACTACTGATATATTATATCAAATTGCATACTACAACTGACAGCAACTTTTAATGCCGACTGCACTATTTGGCAGTCGGCATTAAAAGTTGCCCGTACCGTTGTAGGGTTTAAGTGGATATCTACACTATAAAATTCTAAATTTGTATTGAAAATATATTTTCTATGGAGAGGGGGGTCATGATTGCAGGAAAACTTTTAATAGCGTGATGCAGGATCGTCATTTGTTTTGTAGGGGCGCGCGGCGCCATGACAGTCTGGCGCCATCTGTTTTCATAATTTCATTTGTCGCACAACGGCTGGACAAATTTTAACCAATTTCGGTACAGGGATAGCGGGACATCTGGTTGGTTACCGGATACTTTTTACCCAACTACAGTATAGTAGTACAGAAGTGGCGTACCCTCTAGTAACGTTATAAAAGGCATTTTTATTTATGATTTATATTTCATCTATTAGTATTTCCCTCGTAACGCGCGGAAACGGCGATTGAAATGCTTCCCGAGCTCTAACATAGATCCAATAAACGAGCCTTTATTCGAAAAGAAATAATAGACACTTTAAACAATTAAGTAACTGTGTAAAATGATGATACCCCACGACGGTCTTCTGATCAACAACTTGATGAACATCGTGTTTCTAACCCAAGCTCTGATTACACAGTCATAGATATTTAAGCACTTGCAATGTGCAGAAACGGCAGTAATGACATTTTTTTTATTCTCTGTCATTGCAGATCTGGTGCACGCAATATATTTTTTTTTGTCGTTTTCCGTCAATAAGATGGAAAACCATCCCAAAACAAAAATCTTAATCGCACTTCGATTTGATCCTATTTCTAAATTGGTAATATTCCAAATTGATCTTTTTCGAGATTGGTAATTCTCCAAATTCGTTATATTTCACACTAGTTGTACTCCAAATTCGTGTCTAACTACTTAGTACAACCTAACCTGTCCTGATACTTACCTAGTCCTGAAAGCACCTTTTACAATGAGGAGTTTTGAATATATATCCGAATCTGGAATACATAGTGTTTACATATTTGGTCATTTGTAGGTTTTTTACATCAATTGATGCCATACTTACTGTTGTATTCAACGGAAATGTATTCAGTTGTTTGCTTGTTGCAGGCGCACCTCAACCAATACGACGCATACGGCAACTACGACGACGATTTCGACGACTTCATGTGAACTGTATAGTCTGATACCAGATACCTGATTTCCGAAACCGATACCCAAACTTGGCTTAGATATAGGAGCGACTATGATTTGTGTTGTATTATTTTTGTGTCAGTCTTCGATGGAAGTGATTTTTTTTCACAATATTTATTGTATTGTCTTGGAAATCGCTCTTGTAAATAAGTCGTTATTTTAACTCACAATAAATTATGGTATTAATTATTTTTATCAGCTTATATGCCTTATTTTGGACGTCAGGTATCTTAATTGGTGAGCCATATAGCCTAACCTCTATATTATTTTACATATTGTAATATACAGTCGATTCATTCTACGGTTATGGTCCGATGTTATGTTATATAGATATTAAATTTTTTATTGTGATATTTTTTCGTTTCACTTGATGTAAAATCTAAATTTATCCTGAATTGAAAATGGGTGATTGTGACAATCCGTAAGAAAAGGTGCCATAAGGATAAATATGCATTGTCATCTCAAAGAGTTAGCTGCCTGTCTACAAGCGGACCCAAGAATATGAACCGGTCCGGCTGTCTTTGTGAATCCCAAAGTTGCGTCTCCACAGCAGCGGAGACGTATGGAATCTACCAATCACGAAAATGAAGGAGCTGAGATACAGATTACAACTCAGGTGATTGGTCTAATCCGCAAGTCTCCGCTCCGCTCTGCTCCAATGGAGACGCACCCTAACCGGCGGCCTTTGTACGGCCTGAGTGGACGCTCAGCAAAGAATATAATACTCACAAACGCTCAGAGCGGAGCGTGCAGCGGGGCGGGCGAGCGTGAGATCGAGCGTCCAGCAAGTGGCCTCAGTGCACGCTCACCGCTCATATGAATCGGTCGCATTCACCATGGCATCGACATCAAATGTATTGTTTTTCTACAGACCAAGGTCCTAGTGTCGCAGTGAAGCAAAGGAGACGGTTTGAAGTTTTCCACTTTATACGAAACCTTAAGATGCATTAATTATTAATTTAGCTTCCATATTCAGTTTTGTTGCTAATTCTTTCCATATTTTATTTTTATAGTCCATTTTTGTATAAAATGTGCGATGATCGCACGACATGACTGCACGCTGTTCTCGCCGCTGCAAAACTCAAACATGAACTGAAACATGTATGAGTTTCCTTTGTTTAACATGCACGCTGCACGCCGAACCGAGCGTCCACTCAGGCCGTACACTTAGGGTGCGTTTTCATTTTCACCGACGAGCTAAGCGAAGCGTAATCTGACCTATCGGTGCCTTCACGGACGCGGAGCGGAGACTAGAGTGCTGTGATTGGTCACATTCGGTCCGCGAGAGGCATGATCAAAGAGCCTCTATTTCATAAGGCACCTAAACCTCTGCTTACCCTTTTGAATGCCACAGTCGGATGTGGTCGATAACTAAAAGTACAGTCCGTGCACTCTCAGATTGCGATTCGGGCTTCGGTGAAAACTGAGAGGTTCTTATCTGGATCGCGTAAGAGCGAGCGAGACAGGTATAAAACGCGGATTGCATTCTGTCAGCTCACGCACTGTAGTGCCACAGTGGCAGTGACATCGACCCCACGTCTGTCATAGCCGGCGATAACTTGATTTAGTTTTATGTTGACCCCTGACGAGCACTATGAAGTCATTGCCAGTATATAAAGTAGTACGTTTGATTTCATACCTGGCGTGTGAGGAACAGTTTTCTGTCAGCGGGCTGGGCGTTCAAAAGGTTGACACGATACCTAACCTACTATTGATTTATTCAAAATCTTACGAAGTTTAAGGGACAGAGACCTCATGGCGCCATCTAGCATAATATAAACAGAGATGCTTCAAGTGGGTGCAGACTGTGCAAAGTAGAAAAGTAATCGTGTTATTTCAAAGTTTGCCTGGCATCAAAAAATATAAAGCAGCTTCACACTACTCGCGCAGTTGGGCGAACATGATAGTGTGGCAGGCACTTCGTTGCGGGAAGCCATACTTCGGCGAACTTCGCGAATAGTGTGGATAAGCAATAGCGAAAGACCTTCCACCTACTAAATACTTGCAACAGTCGCAACGTCTGAAAAGGTCGTAAAAAGTGTTAATCAGTGTGATTAAAATCAGATAAAACTCCAAAGTTCCCTCAATTTCTCAACCCATTGTGGACGATCGCTTTTAAAAGTGTATCAAGGTGAGCAGTGAGAATGCAGCCATACCTACATATGTCTAATAATACAAGTACGATGTGGCCTCGCGCACTGAGGGTTCCGCAGCAAAAAACGCCAACCCCGGATCTACGGATTTTCCGAGTGGCGCTGAAAATGATTAAAAAAAAACTTTTTGTCTGAGGTTTGAATTGAATGTAGTAGTTTTGACGATGCGGTTGGCGCAGTTTGTAGTGGCGATGGCGGTCCTTAGTTCGAATCCCGGCCAGGGCAAATATTTGTTTGATGAATTTAAATATTTGTTCCTGGCTCATAAACGTTATCTATCCATACCTACTATACCTACTAAAAGTGAGTAAGTAATTCATGATGACATTGATGACCCTGTAGAAAATGTAATACTTAGACCAAAAGCACAATTGCTCTTACATTTGCTTAGGCGCTTTTAACAATCCCTTTTATTAATTAAGGTGGATATCTATCGTGTTGTACGAGGTTGCTTCCATACTTCCAAGTTCCACGCGGACGTAGTCGCGGGCAAAAGCTAGTAGGTACCTATATATGTATTTAACTATGTATTAGTTATGTATTATCGCCGTCTAGTACCCATAGCACAAGCTTTGCTTAGTTTGGGACTAGGTCGATTTGTGTAAGACTGTCCCTTAATAATTATTTATTTATGTACGCTTTTTTTTAAAACGATCTCTTGGCATTGCGGAGAAGAGTGAGAATATCGGACAAGGTCAAGGCGAGTTGAATTAACGTTTTCGACAATTTCGACACCAACGACTGTATCTGTCTCGGCGTGAAGAGCGGTATCAATCACCATGCAGTTCTACAGGTGTCATGACGTATGAGTGACAGGTGTTGTATTTGACAGAGCATTGAAAGGTTTAACCAAATGCTCAATGCACCAGTTCTGACTTTGCTTGACAGTCCTTCGCCGCACACATCGATCAGTATAGAATTGTAACAGTTTAAAGTATAATTTACGAAATAAATATTTACTGTTGAGTTTTTTTCGACTTTCTTCTCAACAGCGGTCTCCTCTTGTGAAATGCTGGTAGATTTTCAGATTCAGACATGTAAAAGTGGCCTTGTGGCCTACTTACAGAACAAACATTTTGATTTTATTTTCGTTGCCTCGCCATTTCATTCGCCATCTATTTCTCGTCCAATTATTTCTATTTGACCGACTTAAAAAAGGAGGGTGTAAGTTTCAAGTTGTATGTATTTTTTAATAAGTATTCCGACTATTAGGTAAGTATATAAGTTCCCATCCCATCAAGTTTAGGAGATCATCACTCATGCGAATGCAATAAATTCATTTGCTTCAAAATTTTCCTGAACTGAGCGAAAATTACTTTACACTTATAATTTTAAGGTATAAAATGGTATACAAAAATAAATGGACCTACATATTTTTCCATTGACCTATCATCTTGTGACCTTAGCTTTAAAAGGTGATAAATGGTTTTTCTTAATAGTTCGGTAACTTTTGTTTCTGATAGAAAAGGTTTTGTTAAATGATCTTAGACCCGCTTTACAGTAAAGATGATATTGACCTAAGTATATAAACTATGCAATTAAGGATCTTGTGTATATTTAACATGTTTTTGTTATAAGTTTATCATTAGTGATTTTTAGGGTTCCGTACCCAAAAGGTAAAAATGAGACCGTATAACAAAGAATCCGCTGTCTGTCTGTCTGACCGTGATAGTTAGATAGTTGAAATTATCTGTCGCTGTTATAACAAATACTAAAAAACAGAATGAAATAGGTATACATATTTAAGTGGGGCTCCCATGGAACAGAACCCGGCCAGTCAAATGAGAAGTGTTTGTACGGAACCCTCGGTGCGTGAGTCCGACTCGCACTTGGCATGTTTTATAAAAGTAGCACAAAAATTATCTATTTGCCCTTGCTAGGACTTATTTGTGTTTGATCCCTGGATCTCTTGCTTCGTACTCTTCTTCATTATGAATTGGCTAGCCGCATCGCACTTTAAGCTGCACAATGAACATTGCATGGCCCATTTGTGAATGAATTCATGAACCTACAATGGAAAGCAATTAATAACAAATGTCGAAAAGTTATCTTACCTATTGCAGTCGGATTTCTAATTAGCCGAAGTAAACTGACAGTTATACGAGCGCAATTTGATTAAGATTAACTGTTAATGGATTGACCGTATTACTTTTTATCAATAAAAGTCAATCTAAATTCAGCGATTACACGTTTTCTCATTCATTATTTTAAGAAATAATTCCTGAGTAACGTAATATCTATTACGATAGGTATCGTAATAAAATTAAACACTTTTCACAATAAACAAATCACTTCGGCAAATAAAAAAGCCAATTGTTATATTAATTAAAAAAAAGTGAGTCTTCACTAACGCGAATAAAACGTGTTTTCTTTTTAATGAAATGAAATGAAGTTTAGTATGTAGCCACAAGGGCACTTTTACAAGTCAGATTGTGAATCTATCGGTATTTCCCGAGAGAAGACCGCTGTTGAGAAGAAAGCCGAAAGAAACTCAACAGTAATTTTTTTTTCGTAAATACACAATCATTCACATATAGGTACATATATGGTACCTATAACTAAATACATTGGTGTAACTAGATGGTAGATACATTTATACAAAATGTATTCAATTGCAACGAATAATTTTCTCAGAGATGTGTAAAGTCTCTAGGCGTCTTGACATACAATAAGATATAATAATAATGAATTAATTTAATTCTACAGAGATGTACTCGTATAAAGCTCTCTTAGCCCATATAACTGACATCCAATATTTCAGAATAATTGTGGTAATTATGATTTAGATTGACACCGTGACGCCTCAACGCAACATATTGACCCACAATTACCCTATATTGTAAAAAAGACTCAACTTTTTTGTACCGCACTTTGTGCACTTGCGAACATATTAAGTAACACGGACTGTGACCCGACATTGACGGCCTACGCGGCAATTTGATAGGCTATTCAAACGTGAAATATTTCACATAAACGGATGAATATCTCGCAATACAATGTGTTTGTTTAGTTGTTCATCATTGTGTACGGAGACCAAAGATTAGGAGCGTGTGCGGTAGAAGCTATATAATTATTCGCTATTGCTGTACCTATTACTGATGATTCATATTACTAAAAGGAGATGTCTTTAGTCGTAGAAATGATAATGATGATTTTAAATAATTCTTTTTTCGTTGCTATATATATGCAACACGCAAAGAAAAATAAATTGTATTCATAAGTGTTCCACACCGGGACTCGAACTTTCGAACTTTGTATTACTGGTCCAAAGTCTTAACCTTTTGAACAGAGACTCACTGTACTATCGGCTGCACAAATGCATGGTCCATTTATTCATGAATTCATTCATAAATGGGCCATGGACCAATTTGAATACATTTTTTTTATCGAAAGACTTGTCCGTCTAGATGGTTCTTAGCTATGGTTGGTGGAAATTTATGTGGGACCAGTAGTTTCAAGATTTTTGGGTTTAAGGCGTTGGGTTTAAGGTAATGTGAAACTAGCGCCACTTTCGACTTTTTTCTTATACCTTCATAATCTGATATTTTTTTAGAAATAGCTGAAGTCTAGGAGCTAGCAAAACACTTTTAATATTTATTGAATCACTATATACAATTGTTCAGTGTAGTTCAACTTGTTCACGTCAAAAGCGGCCACAATAGTTTTGGGCAAGTTTTTAGAGACAACTAAAGAACAAGAAATTGTGTATAATAATTTAATAAATACTATAGGTGTTTTTCCAGTTCCTCAAATATTGCAATTACTGGAAATTGATCTGGTTTAGAAGATATAATAAAAATTTGTAAGTGGCGCTAGTTTCGCACTACCCGTCGCGTCGGCTTAATTGGAACAAGTGACAAGATCTCAGCCAATATTGAAGTTAAAAAAAAACCTTATTTTGTAGTTATGTTCAGTTTTCGAATGAGGGTCTCATGATTATATCATAATATGGGCTCTACCGGACTACATAATCTTTGCCATACTAGTATTTAAGTATACACTACACGGTACTTCAAACTTGTGTGGGCTTCGCAACACTCCCAAATTGAGAACTAAATCGGATAACAAGACTATTCTACGACACGGTTAAGACATCTGCTAAGTGTAAGTTGTGTGGGTTCCGTAACCAGTCACATAGTGACTAAGTACTTTATTGTACAGTCGAGTTCATTTACATCTACAGTGTAGATGTAAATGAACTCGACTGTAAGTGTGTAGATTCTACACACTTACGAGAACAAAAATATCTGAACAGTGAACACGGCTCTATTGTCAGGAGCATAGAGTCGTGTTCAGATATTATTGTTCTCGTAAGTGTGTAGATGTAAATGAACTCGACTGTATACATATATCAGGTATGTACAGTCATAAAAGCTCAAAGAAAAATTTAAATGCGTAGCCTGGCAGAAGAGACCGGGAATCGAACCCGGCACCTCTGGATTACCGGTCCAGATATTAACCTTTCCACCACCCTAACGCTAGTTAACTTTTAACACGCTGATGAAAGGTTAACACGCTGAACCGGTAATCCAGAGGTACCGGCTTCGATTCCCGGTCTCTTTCGCCAGGTTACGCATTTCAATTTTTCTTTGTACTTTGATCTTTGTATCAATGGTTTATGGTTTAATATAATAATAATAATAATAATAAAGTTTTATTGTGCAGGTAGGACACCCATAGTAAGAGACAATACAATTACAATATAATAAAATATAAAATAAAATAAAATAAAAACTTAAATCTAAATTACAAATTACAATAATAAAATGTAATTGTCATTTGCGATTCTCACTCCGGTGTGCAGATAGCCAGCATTTAAAGATAGGGCTATCCATGTCACTGTAAACAGCTGCGAGGATGCTGTTGCGCGAGCGACGCAGTCTCTCCCAGGAGGAGGCAATACGCGCCCGCACGACAGCGTAGAAGTCGGGAACTCCAGCTTCAGCAAACATCGTCGAGGCACTGCCGCCGCAGCCGCATCAACGTACGGAATATATCATTATACTGCACCCTGATGGCGCTGTACGCTTTTCTGCTGTGCCTCACCTACAGTTGACAGGTGTAGAAAGAGAGACAGTAGGCGTTAAATAACGTCAACTTGACTCCCCTGCTACACCCGGCAAACCTTCGGGCTATCATGTTCCCTCTAACAGCTAGAGCTCTTCTTTCACGTTCCATATCCTTGTCGTCCCTCATGTCGTCGGTAAGTATGTGGCCAAGATATTTGAACTGCCGCACTATTCGAACCTTCTCACCATTCAATTTAACTTCTGGCACATTATCCGGACCTCTTCCCGCCCTAAAAATCATCATTTCCGTTTTGGCTACGTTGTAAATCAGCCCGTGAGAATTAACATAATTCTCACAGACTGACAGCAGCTTTCTTAGACCCTTGATGGAGGGGCTAAGCAGCACCATGTCATCAGCATAGCTGAGACTGTTTACACACACACCACCTATGTGACATCCAATTTTAGTGCTCCTTAGCCTCACCATCAAGTCGTTGATGTAAAGATTGAAGAGGTCCGGCGAAGTGAGCCCTCCTTGGCGTACCCCGCATTCTAATCGATAAGTATTAGAAGTCGTGTCGCCCCACCTCACACAATTGGTTTGATTTCCGTACCAGTGCTCGAACACTCGCACCAGCTCCTCGGGTACTCCTGAGCCGCGCATTTAACCCCAGAGTATGTTATAGTTTACAAGGTCAAATGCCCGGCTCAGGTCCAGAAAACATGCATACACTGTTGTATTATTCTTTAAATAATGATCAACAGTATGCTTCAAGCTAAGGATAGCCGAGTCAGTCGAGAGACTGGGCAGAAACCAAACTGCGCGTCATCAATGTCAATCGAATCGACCAGTACAGGTTGCAGCAACCGTTCAAATATCTTTCCCACTACTGTTCCCAGTGATATAGGCCGATAATTAGCCGAAGACGAAACATCGCCGGTTCTATTTTTTACAATAGGGACGACAACAGTACGGATCATGTCAGGTGGTAAATATGAGTACCTCATACATAGATTAAATAAGTTACAGAGCTGTACATAGACGATATCTCCCGCATGGAGTACGTGCTCGAGGCTTACGTTGTCATGTCCTGGAGATTTGCCGCGTTTCATGCTTTTAACCACTTTCGCTACTTCTTTATAAGAGAAACGAATATGTATTGGTGGTTCAACATCCTCGCTGTCCTTTCGCGGCACCTCCTCGAGCACATACCCCGGTACAGGTCGCGGCACTGTTTTGAACCTATCTATAAATGCATCGGCTATCTGCACAGGCTGCTGGAAGCCGTCCACGCTTACTGGCAAGGCCTGCTTACAATTATTATTTTTGATTTCATTCCAAAATTTAACAAAGTTATTGTTTTTTCTTGCAGCGGCCAATATATCAAACTTAATTTGATCCTCGTTCCTTTGACACCAGCGTAATTTATTTTTAAACGTCCT
Organism: Apotomis turbidana; assembly: GCA_905147355.2. Lineage (NCBI taxonomy): Eukaryota > Metazoa > Arthropoda > Insecta > Lepidoptera > Tortricidae > Apotomis > Apotomis turbidana. The sequence goes on along the minus strand of LR990297.1, from coordinate 3,624,846 downwards.
TCGACTTGAGCACATCTTTTCAAATATAAAATTTCAAACATAATATAAAAACAAAATATGAATATGAATGTTATTCGCCCTGTAGGTAGGATGATAGTTTCAGATACGTCAATCTACATGGAATTCACTTCTACGAACCCTAAAGCGTGACATGCCGACATCCACACCACTTTCAGTTGTTTGTACCTAGGCTTACGTCACAGCTTAGATCGTACGGCCCACTTTTACCGGACACCTATTTACTCTGGTTATGGAAAATTAATGCTCCGAGTTGTTTGTCGATCGGATTTGGAAAGCTCTCGTTGCATCCGCTAGTATAAGATAATAAGGGGTTTCCGTAGCTTTCATAGATATGTTTATAGGTAAAAATAAAAATACGAGAAAAATGATATGGGTGCGCATTTTTTCACATAACGATTGATTGTCATAACGTATTTTTTGTCATATCGTTAGGCATAACTATGAAATTATAAACTTTACAAGAATTTTGAGAGTAAAACCGTAAGGTTAGGTTTGTATTGTAACAATTCAGAAAAGTTATTCGTTTCAGAGAAAAGTAGAAGTTATGACTAATCACAATAATGAATAAGAATTTTATGTGACCCAACCCAAACAATAAATAAAAAAAAATATATACATAGTTACATACAATGTACACATAATTCGGTCCACTGAAAAAAAAACATGTCTCTATAACGAACAATCATCGAACGACTTTTCAACCGACTTCAAAAAGAGAAGTTTCTCAATATGGTTGTATATTTAGTGACTGAGCGTACTTACTAAGTACTTATATACTATTTGTATAGAATCTTTTTTATCGATTCTTATTTTATTATTATCCTAGGGTATGGCTAATGCGCATAAGCATTTCAAAAAACATATATGACGCAGAGGGCGCTCCAGTGGCGTAAAGAATTGGGGGATGAAGGATTTGGTGTGATTGACGTAGCGGTCGGATAGCTCAGTTGGGAGAGCAATGCGCCGGAAACGCAGAGGTCGCGGGTTCAAACCCCGCTTCGATTGTAGTAGATCGCATTCAATTTTTCTTTCTTAATTTACCTTTGTGTCATTATTTATATAAAAAAAAATGTGGTATTACCACATAAAAAAAATAAGAATCGATAAAAAAGATTTTATACAAATATTTAGAACAGCGCCATCTCTCTCGCAGTCTTCACACTTGCTGTAAAGCAATGGGGATTGGGGATCGTGTGTGTAAGACGCACATCCTAGGGTATGGCTAATGCGCATAAGCATTTCAAAAAACATATATGACGCAGAGGGCGCTCCAGTGGCGTAAAGAATTGGGGGATGAAGGATTTGGTGTGATTGACGTAGCGGTCGGATAGCTCAATTGGGAGAGCAATGCGCCGGAAACGCAGAGGTCGCGGGTTCAAACCCCGCTTCGATTGTAGTAGATCGCATTCAATTTTTCTTTCTTAATTTACCTTTGTGTCATTATTTATACTTACATACTGTCTAATATCTAATACATACCACAAAACTTCTACTCATAATGCGAGCAGCTTAAATCGTCCATCCATCTGAACCAGAATATTTATGAGTCTAATTGGCTACTTTCTACACAAAATTCGGCAAATGTATTAAATTTATTATTCACTATCGTGAATTTATGTCAATGGCACGTGTAGTGTATCCAGTATCGGCCTGCAATGTTGCCAGTTTGCACCCTGATTTATTAGCTAAAGCTACGTGTGAACGGGCAGCTCGTGTGAACAGGCCTTTACACGTTTCGAAATCTATTGTTATATTGCATCGCTCTATTTTTTCTATTTTGTAATAATTAGTTTCAAATTATTGAGCTCGTGTGATACGATCGATATCAGCGGAGCGAGGTCTCCGTTAGATCCTTGAATAAGCGAGTACGTAGCTCACGAAGTCAAGCTTTTATCTACGGTCGTATATTTTTATTATTTGTGAAATAACTCAGAAATATTATGATACACTAGCTGCACCGCGCGGTGCTACTTGCTCATCCCACCGGAACACTAATTTTTTTCGGGATAAAAAGTAGCCTAATGCGGTAATCCAGGGTGTCAGCTACCTTCATACCAAAATTCATTAAAATAGGTAGAGCCGTTTGAGAGTGAAGAAGTAAAGCCTGACCAGGAATATATGAGGATTGTCAAGAGGACGCTATTTATAAGATTTATATAGCAACAATTTTGCAACCAATCGCAACCCACTATAATGACATTAATTTAAATCCCTGTCAGTTCCACCAATGTTAACTTCGTAATATAATTTAATACAATGCACTTTTTTCCTGACTGTTTTTCGTGTAGTAAACACACATGTACACTTTATTTATAATCTAACGTTCACGACTGTGAATGATTTTCGTCATTTTCTTTGGATAATTTTAAATATTTGTCTTTTAAACAAACCACCACGAATGATATTGACATTGTTGACAAACCATCATAAAATCGTTGCCAGTGTAAGAAATTAGTTCCAGTGAAATTCCGCAATATGGCGCATCCTCATATATTTCTGGTCAGGCTTTAACCAAAATACACATAAACGCACTCACAAACTATCGCCTTTATAATATTAGTGTGGTAAAAAAAGGTAGAATCTGATATTGTAATCTCTATCTTAATGTGTATGTGTGCCAAAACTATTGAGGATGTAGGAGAGTTCTTTTAAGATGAGAATCGATATTGAGGCTATATTTTGTAGCGATGAAAGCTGTCTATAGTCCCATATAGAATTATAGACAGACAGTACAGTCAGAGTGTTATAGAAAAAAATAGTTAAAGTACGATTGTTTTACGGAGATACTATATGAAAACGCTTCTTGCTAATAGAGATGTCATTTCCGAAAATTTCCGGAAACTTTCCTCATTTCCCATATCCGCCATGTCCGTCTGTCCGTCTGTCTGTCAGTCTGTCCGTCCGCGGCTTAGTTCCGTGATCATTAGTGCTAGAAAGCTGAAATTTGGTACGAGTATGCGTATGTCGACGCGTTTGGCTCGGTTTGTAGACACCTGCTCTGCCTACTGAGTCGGCGGTCCCGGGTTCGAATCCCGGCCGGGGCAAATATTTGTGCAAAATATTTGTTCTTGGGTCATGGATGTTATCTATATATGTATTTATATATTATGTATATCGTCGTCTAGTACCCATAGTACAAGCTTTGCTTAGTTTGGGACTAGGTCGATTTGTGTAAGATTGTCCCTTAATATTTATTTATTTTATTTATTTATTATTTATTTATTTATTTATTTATGTATCACGCCGACAAAACGGTAAAATAAAAAGTAAAAAAGAAACTTTTTTTGGGGTAGGTACCTCCCGTACACCTAAAGTGGGGTAATTTTTTTTTCGTTCCAACACTAGTGTGTGGTGTCGTTGAATAGGTCTTTTAAAAATAATAGGGGTCCCCAACATATTTTTTTAGCGAAATGGGCAACTACGGAACCCTACACTGAGCGTGGCCCGACATGCTCTTGACCGGTTTTTTATGTATCCCGAAGCCACTCCCGAGTGTGATCCAAGTTAGATCATAAATAAAACGACTGGTTCTTAGGTTGTGGTAATAAACCTGGAAATGACGATAGAACCGCGCGGTTAGAACACTCAGAGAATCACCCCGCTAACCTCGGCCATGCCTACGTCTACATTACGTGGACAAATCTGCTCATAAAAACCACACTCTTTTCAACTATTAAGTATTAAAAACCATCATTAAGTCCCTCAATAAGTACCTTACATCCACAAATGGTCGGTTACGCAACAGTAAGAGACAGACGGACAGATACATATCTAGGAAGTGCAAATAACGGCGAACAAAACGCTTGTGTAATGCCCGCCATTGTGGTCTTCCGCTCTGACACATTTCTTTTTTAATTAAGCTCTCTGGTGGCGATGGCTTCATTATGTACAGCCGGCGTCAAAAGTAGCTGACAATAGGGGTGTAGGTACACTGATGTTGAATTATACAACCTACTGTAGTTATGTGTATAAAATTAGCTCAATATGTCACCAAAAAATTTATTTTTAGTCTTCAAAAATTTTTTTTTTTAAATTGCAAAATATATATATTTTTTAATTGCAAATTAAATATTGAAATTGTTTCCAGAATCCTCATAATTTAATAAAACATTAATTGTATGACAAGTGTTCAAACTTGTTCTGTTTAAACTAGGTGTTTAAGTTTATGTAACGTATAATAAGTTTGGAATCATATTAATAGGTATAATTACGTGGGTCAATCAACTATTGTCTGCCACCCGTTGCCATGGTGATGTCCCCTGGATCACTTTTTAATCTACGATTTTCCGTGGTTATATTTAGCAAAAGCTTTGTAATTTAAGCAGTTATAAGCCAATTCTTATGTAGACTATTGTAGCGATTCACATGTTCACGTCATGTGTTCGCCATCATATAAACATATATCACCATCGTAAGACTCACATCATCAAATTCTCATCACATTAGCAATAAGATCATATTACACCATATAATATTAACATCATAATTTTATAGAAGTATTAAAAATTAGCGAATACAAATGTAAGCATCCTGCCATTTTTTGAATAGCAAATTAATATTCACAAAATTTGCCAACAAAAGAATTGAGCTTTATTTAGACTGGATAAGGATCAAAATTCCATATACACAGCATTTAGTGGGAGGAGTCTTGGACGTATCGAGTGTCCCGAGTGGGACGAGGCAGGCGAGCCTGATGAGTGAGATGGAGCAGTTGAGTGGGGCGAGACAGATGACGCTGTCGAGTGAGATGGAGTAGTCGAATAGAACGGGTCAGTCGAGTAGGTCGACAGCGGCGAATGACTAGAGTTTTGGGTATAAATAGGCAAGGGCTTAGTAGGATGGGTTTCATTCTTTCTTGCATCATCGACTGGGTAACATTACTCTCTGGCATTAAGGTACTTACTAAATATAATTTTAAGGGGAATTTCTGTCGGAATTTAGATTATTTTTCGGGATTATAATTATTCATTAAAATTTATTGGGATTTTGTTGTTTGAAAGCTATTAAGCTTAATTACATGCCAGAAATAGTGTTTTGGTACATGGTTGCCAGATGAAAGATATTTAACCTTGCGGCTGTTAAACGAATATCTTTCAGACTCTTCTAGTTTTTATCCGAGTTAGGCAGCTCGGACACTTGCCATTTACAAGCGCAGTGATCAGCCTACAGATCTAGAGTGCTCTATGTGGTGAATGCAAGGACCACAAAGTTGGACATGCGGGATATCCGCACTTGTTGAAATCAGATGAACCTCCAGGTTTGGTCTCATATACTTATATATTTATATGTCTGCTTTATATACACATATTAGGGCGGGTTACTCTGCGCTTCCGGCGTCTCGTCAGCCGCGTAGGGGGGACCCAATTACACGGATTCTAGTCCAACCTCGGGTTAATCTCCCGAATTAATAGTTTAGCTTACCTAGGTTCCATACACGTTTAAAAGTAAATGTGAGGTTTAGGCCTCTAGTATTGGTGGTGCTAGCTAGGGCAAACGGGGGTATGGGGATAGGTACACTCCAGTAGGAATATTAGAACGGGGTTTTTTTTATCCTCCGAGCAATCGGCCATTCATCATTAACTAACATAACATTTATTCAAATTATTTTAACCTTGTTAGGTATAGTGGTCAAGAGGTTGAACTATTATTTTCTTAAGTGGTTATGACCCGGGACGTTAGTAGAGGAAAACAGAATCTTGTAGCGGGTTGTAAAGGTTGTGAATAGGGAACCTGTTAGTTAGGCCAACCAGATATTTAACACCTTAATTAAAGGAATAACTAGTTAAAAATTTATCGATTATGATTTAAAGTAATGTACCTTTGGTATAGCTTAAGAGATAGAATGGCATCACTGAAGTAAAAGTTGAGTCAGTTGGCAGTAGATATTCGCTTTTTCAATGAGCAGAAATAATTTAAACTTTAATATAATTTTGATAAGGAAATTGTGGATCGTCGTATAGTATGGAAAAGCAAAGCATTCCTAAGACTGGATGTGGAGTATCTGAAGTGTAAATTGCTAAGAAAAGCCGGGGACTTATGGATAGCAATAATGAAAGTTATTCGTTCTCGTATTTACATCGCAGATCTCAGAACTAAAGTAAATTATATCACAAGGGTTGAGAGAAAATTCCTTTATCAGAATCAGTCATTCGAGAGTTGAAAGATACTCCGATCGGCACAATAGTCTTCATGATTTCAAGGGTATACTACATTTATGAATATGGTCAAACGAAAACCAAGTTCTAGAACTCGTTAGAAGGGTTCATACCTACTAGGGAAGAGTAGTGTATTAGACTTCTTACAAATACAATTATAACTTCATTTTTCTGAATTATCAGTTTTACAATCATTACATATATTTAGCAAGTTGTAGGTTTAGGCAGGTAGCTTAACCTAGCGTAGGCCTTGTGTAGTTAACTTAAGAAGCGTGCGCCAAAAGGCTTCCCTAAAAGATGGATCCTTGACACTTTGCCTTAGGTAGGACGTCATGCATAGATGTGATGAGATCCCACAGTGGTTTGTTCAGCTTAGACTAGGAGCGGAGTTCCCCATCCTCTAGCTGAACGCTTTAATTCGATTTGCTTCTCAGGAATAGATAGGTAAAGCGTTCAGTGACACTCTCCGCGCACTCAGGGTGGTAGGGGATTATTAACAAAAATTTATATTTTTTTATATACACAATAAAGATACCTTCTCCATTATACTATAATCTAGTCCTTACTAGTTCTTAATTGTGAAGACTAACACAACTTCCTACTTATTGTATAGGTCTAGAATCCACTTCAGATTGGTCTACTATAGTTTATTTAAGGGAGGTATACCACCTTCTCAGATTAAGGTGTAATGACAAAATTTATTCAATATTGCCAAATATGAAAATTTAAGAACAATTAAATTCATAATAAAAATTCGTAGATCCTGTAACTTTCATCTATTTATAGATTGGTAAGGAAGTGTAGTTTCATATTGTACATAGACATTTGATTTCTAATCATTCTGGAGTAAGAACATGCAATTTTAAAAACTAAATTACCTTTCATTTCGGAATTCTAATAAAATTTGTATAGAATCACATATTGATTTTTATTGTTACATAAGGTAATCTAGTTCAACTATATCTGACTATGGTCTAAATGAATTTGATATTTCATATAGAATCAAGCAACTTTTATAAGAGTATCTATAATATTCCATATTGAATTTTCTATAGGAATTATAGATATTTTTGCTGGCTAGACTACATAGGAAGTAATAAGTTTATATTTTGAGGATAGATAACATTAAACTAAGTTAGAAATTTAATTAGTACAAAGAACCAAGGTAGCAGTAGGATAGGAGAAGCTTGCATTAAATAATTAAGAGAATACACATTTATTTGGAAATACATAGTAGCATAGCACAGTATATAGGTACGGAGGCACTTGGCGACACATCACGGTTAGATATCTCTTAAAAGATTCTGAGTTACTACTTCAACATTGGGTCCTACAATCTAGACGTTCACAACGGTTATATCGATCACATTTTTTTGGCCATTAATATTAAGAAAAGTTCAAGCACAATTGTTATAAGGATCCTTTCATATTTAGGTTTGGTTAGCTGTAGGTTCAGGAAGGCTAGGTAGTTGTTGTAGGGTTTTCTTAGGGCTTTCGATGTAGGAGTGGAGTTTGGTGGCGAGGGTGAAGCAGACGAAGGACCTGTACCTTTAGTTAGGGCTTAGCATACATTACGATTGGTGGTCCCGTGACTCAGGATAACTCTAGAGTTAAAGTACTTAGCTCATGCGATATTACACTATCTCCCGACAATACCAGTGATATAAATTATCAACACTTTTGTTAGAAGTTCAATCACTATTGTCCCCTGGATCACGGGGAGAATAACAGCAAGAAAAAGTTGATCCACCCACGTGCTTTCTCGTGCCTCGGGGGCTCGGTTGGCCGCCGCCGCCACTGATCAGCTCTCCTGATGATGAATCGCGAATCGAGTCGAAACATGTTGAGCAATATTCGACTTTTACGACGTGACGTGATTAATGCGTTTCGTAGGTAAATTGGCTGACACTTAGGTACGGTAGTTTTCTAAGTTTAGAATCATCCTCAGTTTACGAATTACACGCTAGATTCGAGCTTCCTAATGACATGTTTCCGAAACATTACATTAACAACGTGTCTCTACTAGTGCACATCGTTACCTTATTTGTTTTATTTTTAACCGACTACTAAAAAGGAGGTTCTCAATTTGACCTGTATATATATTTATGTATGTTTGTCCGTGATTATTATATATTGGCCATCACATTGCTCAAAAAAATTTGAACCCGTACGGTTTTGAATTGGATAGGATATTGTCAAATACCGCTGAATGACATAAACAATTCGGTTCTTCGATTATATTGTTTACAGCAAAATTTACAAATTAAGTATAACATATGTACAGCACACAAAAACTTAAACTTACTTATAAATGACATATTTACATACCTAAAATAAATAAAAAAGATGCACAAAAACTGTTCCCCGCTGCATAGTCCCGAAGACGCTGGCAGCTTATGACTGTTAATCAAAGTCAAAATCAACCAATTCGTTTTGTAAAATATGACACCTCCGATCTCAATCAACGGACTCAATGTTGTTGATGTTGACCTTCTTTGTTAAGCCAACAAATTGTAAGGCTCGCGTGGGTAGACTTCACACGGCAATTTAACAAAATATTTTTGCACATTCTCAATTGCAATATTTGAATTCCTCAGTCTAGCTTTTAGAATTCCGTACAACTGGTGAAAACCCTTAGGTATATAATAGGTGTTCCTATTACTTAATCTATCTTTATACGTATACTTTTGTATGGTTGAATACTTATTGATTGCTTAAAAATAATGGTTTTGTTGTAATTTATTATGCAAAAATTAACATATTATATGTATAATAAAAGTATCTGATTTGACTAAATACTTTAAGGAATGAATGCAATTGACTGATATTGAATGATTGAATGATTCGTTCACTTTCCAGTTCTTTTTCTTATTCTTCGCTTTGCCTCACTTTTGTTACTGATCGTACCTGTGAATAGACGTGTTCTAGCTTCCCAGTATAAAAGTGTAGATCAATATATATAACTATACAAATCAATTCTCACTATCTCATTTAATATCTATCCTGGACAACCCTTACCTTTCTATAGGTTATGTGGCCCAGGCAACGTTTTATAATACTTAATATCATGCTATTACTTCTCGAATAAAATAAAACACTAGTTTAAATATAAACGACATTTTTTCAAATCCGCGTGCAATGGATAACCTAAAATCGAAACGAAATATCAAAGTTTTTGATGGCGAAAAATATAGCGTGTGGAAATTCAGAGTTCGTGCTTTGTTAAGTGAAATGGATGTTTTAAATGTTGTTGATGATGACCCCCTATTACGAAGCAGCGAATGGCATAAAAATAACCGGATCGCTAAAAGCATAATCGTCGAGTATTTAGCCGATTCTTATCTTGGTTTCGCGCGCGACGAATCTACCGCCAAAGAAATCTTTCAAAATCTAGATGCTCTTTATGAGCATAAAAGTATTGCAACCCAACTGGCGCTAAGAAAGAAGTTATTAGTGCTTAAATTACAAGGTGATACGAGTTTAGTGCGACACTTTGCTATCTTCGATGACCTAATTACGGAACTGCTCGCTGCTGGAGCCAAACTTGAGGAGACGGATAAGCTACAAGAAAGGGAACAATGAAAGTTACGAGCGACATGGGCGTGCAGGGACTTCTGGAGGATGTGCTGTATTGTCCAGACGTTCCATGCAACTTGCTGTCGGTGCCGAGAATGCAACGAGCTGGATACACCGTGATTTTCAACCAACAGGGAACCGAAATATGTAAAGGTGACAAAACCTTCATGAGAGGTAAGGCTCTAAACAATTTAATTGCAGTAGACTTTGCCGTAACTGTAAATATGCAGATTCCTGATTCCCGTGTATATAATACTAATAATAAAGTTGATTACACTTTATGGCATCAGCGTTTAGGCCATATTAGTAACAATAAATTCATACAATTAAAAAACAAGAATATGGTAGAAGACATTAATCAGATTGAGTCCGTTGTACCAAATGAAGGTCTGTGTGAAGCTTGCATTAATGGTAAACAAGCAAGATTGCCATTTAACAATATTAAAAATAAAGATCACATAACACGACCTTTATTTGTTGTACATTCGGACGTTTGTGGACCTGTCACTCCTCCCACGATCGACAATAAAAATTATTTTGTCCTTTTTGTTTATCAGTATACCCACTACTGTGTTGTATATTTAATAACGCACAAATCAGAGGTCTTCATGGCATTTAAAGATTATGTTAATAAATGTGAGGCTAAATTTAATTTGAAAATGGTTAATTTATACTGCGATAACGGTGGCGAATACTTATCCACCGAGATGAAAGAATATTGTGTCGAAAAGGGTATTACCTATCATTTGACAGTTCCTAGAACTCCGCAGCAAAACGGTGTCTCGGAACGGATGGTGAGGACCATTACCGAGAAAGCGCGATTCATGCTTAGTGGTGCTAAGTTAGATAAAGTATTTTGGGGTGAAGCTGTATTAACTGCTGTCCGATTAATAAATTTAACGCCTACAAGAGCCCTTACTCAATCAAAAACCCCATACGAACTGTGGCATGATAGGAAGCCTCAGCTTAAATACTTAAAGGTTTTTGTCGCCACGGTTTATGTACATAATAAAACCAGTAAATCTAAATTTGATGATAAGTCATGGAAGGGAATACTGGTAGGTTATGAACCAAACGGTTACAAAGTTTGGAATGTAGAAAGCGCTAAATTTGTCACTGTTAGAGACGTTATTGTAGACGAGACTAACTTTTTAAAATCCAGGCCCGTATTGCCTGAAGGGATTGTAAATATCGAAAATTCCCATGACGAAACTGATCGTAACAATATATCAAAATCAGTGTCATCTAAGTCTCGATATGGTGACAAATTTAAATCAGATATACTTAAATTTGATGAACATGGTCCTCCCACCAAAAATCGCAGATTAACTGAAACCATTGTAGAACCCACATCAGTTAGCCCCTCTGACAATTGTACGAATGTTAATAAAAACACAGACGACGTGAGAAGGAGTGATAGGCTTAAAAATCGACCGCCTGTATCTTATCGTGAATCCGACGATGATGATTGCATATTGAGTGCGCAGTCTATGTTAGGAGATGTACCTAGTAGTTTTGAGGATATTAAGGTTAGAGCCGATAAATGTAAATGGCAATCTGCCATTGAAGAAGAGTTAAAATCTCTTTCTGAAAACAACACGTGGTGCTTGGTACCGAGACCACAAAACAAAAATGTTGTTGATTGTAAGTGGATTTTCTCTATCAAGTATGATGAATTTTGTCAGCCGCAAAGATATAAAGCCCGCCTGGTGGCTAGAGGATTCAGTCAGGAATATCAAGTAGATTTTAATGAAACTTTTGCGCCTGTTGCTAGAATTGCTAGTTTTCGTTTCATTATTAGCCTTGCAAATCAATTCAACCTGTTTGTCCACCATATGGACGTTAAAACTGCCTTTTTAAATGGTAAACTAGAAGAAGAGATTTTTATGGAAGTACCAAAAGGAGTAAATTGTAGTAAAAATGTAGTATGTAAATTAAATAAAGCACTGTACGGCCTAAAACAGGCTGCTAGATGCTGGTTTCAAGTTTTCGAGCAAGCACTGATAGAAAAAGGTTTTAAAAGTTCATCGGTTGACAGATGCATATACATGCTTGATAGAGCAGACGTCAATAAAAATATATATGTTGTATGATATGTAGACGATTTAGTTCTTTCATGCGGTGAAATTCAAACATTGAATAATTTTAAAATATATTTAATGAATAAATTCCAAATGAAGGACCTTCAAGAGATAAAATTATTTCTTGGTATAAAAATTGAGAGATTCGATGACAAAATAACATTAAGTCAAAGTGCATACATTGAGAAAGTATTAAGTAAATTCAAAATGCACGATTGTAATCCTATAAGTACACCATTAGAAACAAAGTTAAATTACGAAGCTTTGAACTCTGAGGAGAACTATGATGCCCCTTGCAGAAATGTCATAGGTTGTTTAATGTATATAATGCTGTGTACTCGTCCTGATTTGTGTACTAGTATCAATATTTTAAGTAGGTATACAAACAAAAACAATAAAGAATTATGGCAATGCCTAAAAAGGGTACCCAGGTATTTAAAAGGCACAAAACATTTAAAATTGACTTACAAACGATGTGATTTTACTAACATTTTATGTGGGTATGTTGATTCTGACTGGGGTGGCAATGATTCAAGTGACAGAAAAAGTACTACCGGTTATTTATTTAAATTATTTGATAAATGTACAATCACCTGGAGTACAAGGAGGCAAATGTCAGTTGCAGCTTCATCAACTGAAGCCGAATATATGGCTTTATTCGAAGCTGTACGTGAAGCCTTATGGTTAAAGTCTCTCGCATTAAGTATTAATGTAAATATCACGGAACCGATTCTCATTTATGAGGACAACAACGGATGCATAAGTATTGCCAACAACCCCACTAACCATAAGAGATCAAAACACATCGATATCAAATATCATTTTTCTAGGGAACAGATTGAGAAAAATGTTATTAAGCTATGTTATCTGCCCACAGGTAAACAAGTAGCGGACGCCTTGACAAAGCAGTTGCCCACAGCTGTTTTTCAAACAATGCGCTCTGAAATGGGTTTAGAATAAGGAAATTGAAATTATTCAAGTGTAATTGTTTTTAAATAATGTTTATTTCAGACGTACACATATTATTGATTATCTTGTGTCCATGTTCAATGGCCTGGTTGGGTTTTTCTGGGTTTCCCCAATCCTCGCAACAAATGTTGGGTCATGTTGTAATTCTCCCCAGACAAAACTCGGAAGTTAAACACGATCTATGTAGTTAATTTATTGTAAATAATTGTAAATTTTTGAGGCGGCGTGTTGTAATTTATTATGCAAAAATTAACATATTATATGTATAATAAAAGTATCTGATTTGACTAAATACTTTAAGGAATGAATGCAATTGACTGATATTGAATGATTGAATGATTCGTTCACTTTCCAGTTCTTTTTCTTATTCTTCGCTTTGCCTCACTTTTGTTACTGATCGTACCTGTGAATAGACGTGTTCTAGCTTCCCAGTATAAAAGTGTAGATCAATATATATAACTATACAAATCAATTCTCACTATCTCATTTAATATCTATCCTGGACAACCCTTACCTTTCTATAGGTTTGTCAATAAATTAAAAAGGTCAAGCGAGGTTTCGAGTGAATGTATAAAGTTTTTGAACTTGTACAGTTTTCGAATCCATCCATCTCGTTTATCTTATACATTGCTTTGTCATTTATGTTATTGTTTATTACGTAAAATACGCGACCATCGGCCTACTGAAGAAAAAATGTGCTAGCGGCCGTAAAATAAATACGCCTAGAATTAAAAACCTTATTAGCGCTTGAAAGTGAAGCCGGTTTCGGTAAGCCACTGGCTAAGTTTCGTCCGTGCGCATCTGTCACAATCACAATCACAACGTTAATATCACAAGCAAAACGTCTCTATGATTGGTTCGTAGACACGCACACATACAACCAAAAGCGGCCTCATCTTTCGCAAATCTGTTGTATGAAGACTCGTTCTAGGTTCACTTATTGTAAGTTAGCACCACGGAACCCTCAGGACGCAGACATTATCAGTTTTTCGTCTTATTTGTTTTTTTTTTTTTTTAATAAATATCGGACAACCTCACACAAATCGATCTAGTCCCAAATTAAGCTCAAGAAGGATTGTGTTATGGGTACTAGACGACGATATATGTACTTATATAGATAAATATATACTTAAATACATAGAACAACCATGACCCAAGCACAAATATTCGAGTTCATCACACAAATATTTGCCCTGGCCGGGATTCGAACCCGGGACCGCCGGCTCAGTAGGCAGGTGTCTACAAACCGAGCCAAACGCGTCGTCAAACCTACAAACGTACGTATTACCTACAAACAGACTGCAGTTCTCGCATTAGTCTAGTAATCCAGACAAAGGATCCGTTAGTTCGCACAATGCGAGTTGTCAACACGATTGCGAACTTATTCGTATCGCAAGGCCGTTATGGCTAGAGAGGGGAAAAGCCGGTTCCAAAAATCACTGTGATTAGATGTTACCGTATATCCTCAGTCATTTACTATAGACAGAAAGGTAATTCCCAAGTAACACGCATATAGGCACTAATACCTACAGCCTTTATACAGCTTTTAGAATTATAATATCTGTGTAAGTTCTTATACGTCCCGTTTGCCAACTGGGTTGTATTCACGATGTTTGTGATTCATGATCTGCGAATTATCTAACTCTGGCGATGCTACTCCTATCTTCGGCGTTACGGAAACAGTGGATCATGACACGCATTCAGTAAGCTGATAACTTAAAAATATCTAGCCTAGCGGGGAGTCGACGGATGCGGTTTGCACGGGATTGCACTTTTTAGCAGGGATCGTTACCGGTATTAATTAAAACTGAAATATCCTTCTAATTTTGGGTTTTATTTCAATGCTATTAAATAGAATTTGGAATTTAATATAGAACTTTGAAATTAGCTCAATAAAATAAAGAAATGTGTAATAATAAGCGAAATACCGAAATCGAATACCGGTATTTTGTATGGAGCCGAATATCGGTATTTGATCCCTGCTTTTTAGCGAGCTCTAGGGCAGGCCTATGTTCAGCAGTAGACGTCTGTGGCTGATAGATAGGTAGATACAGACGATACAAACTTAAATTCAGTAAATACCTATAGTGACTGTGAATTTAAGTTCGTACCGTCTGATTTTTGTTCTTGAGTTAAACATGTTTTGAATGAATGGCACAATTTTGAACTTCAGAATAACTCCTTAGATATAATTAGGAACGGGGGAATGATAGGTGACTTTGCAATGTCGTTCCTTCAATAAATGTTATAGCGGCGGGCGGAGGCGTGCTTGTTTACTCGCAGGAGCGGCTCGCCGCGCGTGCGAGCGAGACAGGTGCGCTCGCTACCGCGTCAATCATGCGAGCGGCAGAGTGTGTGTTAAAAAGACTAAATTATACTAAATATAGAAATAAATGTAACAAAGCCACTTCTAAATGTAAGAATGAATATGATAAGCAAAGTATATTAAAATTTGGGATAAAATAAATAGTCTGCTAGGTAATAAAAAGCAATCTTTAGATAGTTCTGTCCTTAGTAATATGGAAAAACAAGGGAGTATTAAAAATATTTGTGATAAGTTTGCATTTAACTTCAACAGTGAGATAGAACAGATAAAACACATATGTAATGACAAATGGCTGGACCGTAATAGTTATGTAAGTAAGACGAACGTGTGTATAAGGTAGCAACCCGTGCATAGCTTAGACGTTAAAAAAATCATTCGCCAAATGGATAGAAATAAAGCACCGGGAAGCGACCTTGTACGTATGTCCGATCTGAAGCATCATAGATAAGGTTAGTCCAGTCATAGCCAGATTAATTAATTTATCAGTAGCTCAACATAAATATCCGGATAAGCTAAAGGAATTACTCGTTCGTCCAATCCATAAAAAAGGTGACCGTAAATTATTCTTAACTACCTTTCTAGTATAGACAAAATAATTGAAAAATGCATAATAAACCAAATTAGTTCTTTTTTACAAAAAAATAATATATTAAATGATTGTCAACATGGTTTCCAAAAAAATAGAAGTACCACCACTCTACTGTCAAAATTTACTGATGAGATAAATACTCACTTAAACGATAAAAAGTTTGTAGTTGCCATATTTTACGATTTTAAAAAAGCATTCGACACTTTAGAAACTAATACCCTTTTAGATGGAATGGACGAATGTGGTGTGGGGCAGCCGCTGAACTGTTGGTTCCGCGACTAACTCACATCACGTTCCTATCGTGTCAAGATTAGTGACAGCCTAAGTGAAGAGACTCAGGTACGCTGCGGAGTCCCTCAAGGCTCTGTGTGCGGACCTGTATGCTATCTTATGCATGTTAACAGTCTATGTGGAGTAATACGTAACTGTTCAGCACACATGTTCTCCGATGATCTTTGTACCCTACGTGCCGGCACCAACATTACTGAAACATGTGACTTGGTTCAGCAAGATATAGATGCAGTAGTAAAATGGTCTCACGATAATGGAATTATTTTAAATACCGAAAAAACTAAGCTTCTAATTATAAAATCACCACACTTCCATAGAACAGAAGAGCCATTGCCCATGTATACTCACAGCTTTAGTTGCTTTCACAATAGTTTACAAAACTGTCAATGCAAACCCATTGAAAAAGTTGACTGTGTAACTTATCTTGAAGTAGATACCAAATTTTCATGGCACCATCACATTAATTATATATGTGGCAAACTAAGAATACTTTTAGGAAAATTTTACCACCTAAGCTTTAGTGCCAAATAATATATTAAAATGTCTATACTTTGCAATAGTAGATTCTATATTGGGATATGCTCTGGATTGCTACGGACTCACATTTAAATCTTTAATAGACAAATTAGAAGCAATACAAATAAGATTCCTAAAATTAATAGTAGACAAAAAAACTAAAAATAAATGTAATGGTAATTATTTCAAGCTTTTTAAAAATTGTAGTATGCTCCCCGTTAGTTTAAAACATAAATATCTTTTAGCAGTTAACAACCACGGCAATCGAGAGCATAACCCAATACTAATAGAACATAAACACGGAACAAGGTCGGTATCCGCGGGCAAATTTGAAGTACCAAGGGTCAGGAACTACTATGGAGATAGAACATTGAGCAAAAGGATTCCCTACATACTAAACAGTTTGCCCGCGAATATCCGACAGGAGCAAAATAAGTCCAAATTTAAAAAGTATTTAAAAAAACACCTATTGCTGACACTTGAGTGAATTGCTGACACTTGAGTGATAAAGTTGTCTATACAAAGTGTCACTCAAGTGTTTAGCAATAACTATTGTAGAAATATTATATAGAGACTCATACCTGCAGACAAACAGTACAAACCGTTTTGCAGGAAATTGTATATGTTTTTAGCTTTACACTTTAATTAATAAATAAAAAAAAAGAAAAAAAAAAGCGATACTTGTAAATTCAAAATTCAAATTCAAAATTATTTATTTGTCAGAATACAGTTATATACATGGTCTTAAGGTATAATATACAGCCCGACACAATAGAGTAGAAAACGGATGAAAAAGGAACTAAAATTTTTCATACAAAATTGTTACCATATTCAAGCACTTTACGTCAAAAATGTGACAGTTGCGAAGGAAGTGGCGCCCTCATTTATTTTCTACTCTTTTGTGTCGCACTGTAAAAGTCCTCGTATTCAGCATGCAAGCATGCGTACAAATATTTTTGTGTGAGTAGGCTAAAATAACATTTAAATTTTGTATTATTAATTAATATTACAATAATTGCACATGTCAAACATTTTTATAATTCAAGTAATACTTAACACTGTTAAAGCATTTGTCCAGTAACCATTCCGTCAATTTTCGCTTAAATATTGGTCCCGACAATAATCGTAATTCACGTGGTAAATTATTATAAATTGTTATACTCATATTAGCAATATTTCTTTTGTACATGTCTTTGTAGCAGCGAGGTTTGTACAAAAGAGACATGGTATGTGGTCTTGTCTGCCTCTGTATGACTTCACTACGTTTGTCAAAGTGCTCTTTATGAGAATTTACAAAAACACATACGTCTCTAATGTACAAACATGGTAACGGAAGAATATTCATCTTTTTAAAGAGTGGGACACAACTGTCATTCAATTTGACATTACTTATAGCCCTTATACATTTTTTTTGAATTTTAAATACTCTTTCAACCTGTACAGTATACCAATCACTGTGATTTATTCGTCATACGACGTTTTATATCTCCCACTTCTAGTTATGGTTGTCTCAGTTACCTAGATTTACCGCTAATTAGAGCGGAACTGATTTCTGTCTGTTCTGAAAATGCTTCCATCATGATGACTTTGTGATCTGGTGTTAGCGTATTAGGATGAGGTGTATAGTTAGTTTTTTATCATGAAGGTGATGGTTACAACAAACCAGAAACTTTTAATCAAGTGATTAAACTCTAGGACAGTAATGTTTACCTAAATTGGCTAAAATTAAGATAGAAACAAACTATTGTCCGGACCAGATACAAACATGACGTTTGTATCTGGTCCGGTCAAAATTCTTAAGACAGTTTATTTAGCAACATACGAACAATGCTAGGTACGTAGTTACATAATAGATTGTAATAATACATAATTAGTTACCTATTGATAGATCTCGCAGAGACAAGGCCTATATTAACACGAAGCTACAAATTAAAGAGAAGAGCCTGGGATTAGAACACAAAACGATCCATTTCCCCACGAACGTGTGAATTCGCCTGCAATTCACTTACGGTCATTCTTGCATAATCTCGCCTCCCGCATTACAGTAAAATATTTGCTTAAGATGTAATAACACACTTCTTTTTAGATTCATATAGTTGTACATCATCCAATTGTTTTATATTAAGTACAGTCAGTTACTATAAAGTTTTAGGAGAGGCGGGAACAGTCAGACACGCTAGACAGGCTGATTTACGCCGCTCTCGATACTTATACTTTACTAGCGGCCGCCCGCGACTTCGTCCGCGTAGATTTTTGCTGATGACAAAGATATTAAAATAGGTAGGTAAGGAATTTTATTCTTAGTTAATTCACCCCCAATTTTTTAAAACGCTGAAATTACTTTTTGTATTTGATTAAGTAAGCTTTCTACAAAGTTTCAAGTCTCTAGTTCAAAAAATAAAGTTTCTCCCATATAAACATTGCACCCCTATTTAAACCCCTTAAGGGGTGGAATTTTCTAAAACGCTGAAAGTACTTTTTGTGTTTTTTAATAAGTAATCTTTCTACAAAGTTTCAAGTCTACCTCCAAAAAAAAGTTTCCCCCATACAAACTTTGCCCCCCAATTTAACCCTCTTAGGGAAGGTATTTCCAAAAATCCCTTTTTATCCCTAGCCCACGTTGTAAAAGTAACGTACTGTGCAAAAATCAACTCTCTAAGATTGGTAGTTTCGGCTGTGCGTTGATGAGTCAGTGAGGACTTCTTCTTTTATATATTACTCACATTATAAATGAGTTACCATTCCATTAGCACTTGTTTCACGTCACATTTGTGACTGCGCTGTTTTTCAACACACGAATGGGGAAGGCGGAGTTGAGAACCTTTGCTTCGGCTATGAGCGGCGGATACTTACGGTCCGGTCACGACGTTGATGGCAAGTGGCAGCGGCGAGTGGTGGCAATATGAGTCATACGAGTGATCGAGACCTCGCTCGGATCTTTCGCTCCATCACCTCCGACCACAAGGCCGATTGCATCTATAACTTCGATTCATGTGATGGGCTGCGAGATCCTTCGAGAGAACAATGCGCTGCAGCCAGAGTTAGCTATCAAAGTAATACATGCATTCGGAATGTTATCAAATAAATAAATACCTAAGAGGCCTTATTCCTTTTAAAACGCTGATTGTTTTAGACATTTCTCTATTATCAAACATATTTCTTAACATATTATTGATGTTACTACCTAGAACAGGGTCATTGGGATTTATTGGTTTGAAGTTTTCATTGACAATTTTTGTTTAAAAAACAACTCGAAAACATAACTCACGCGGATAATTAGTTTTTCAACTTAGTTTCGACTGCACACAATGAAAGCATGAAATACGAGTAGGTAGCTATGTTACTACCTAGAATTCGGGGAAAATATTCACTTCAAAAAGTTGGTTGAAATTATCAATATATTTATCATAATATGAAAAAAAAAAAATTAAAGGAATAAGCCGCCGCTTACCGGTGAAGTCGTTGCTGAAATTGATGTGTAACACTAACAATAATTATTCAAATGCCAATGCATTTTTTGTTGACTTATTTACAGGGGCGTGGCAATTGATAAATGTTTTTTTTTTACACAGAGAAATAATGGGGGCGAACCAGCGGCTGGGCGACGGTAGGTAGTAGGTAGTACGTTACCTACCTATGTAAGTTATGTTTTATTCAGGAAAAAAAACCTCGAAGGATATAATTCGATATAGATTTTAATGTCGCACGTCGCTCACAAAAATATACCCTTGCCTTGGTACGCACGCATTTGGGCATGTTTTTAATACAGTGAGCTGTTCATACTTACTTTTTTTAGACTAAACAAATACAACAATACTTATTTATATGTAGTAATTAGGTCGTATTATACGTAGCCATCGATTATCTAGTCGTAGAATGTATATAGAGCGTTAAAAAAATAATATATAGGTTTTGCCTGGTTTTTTAGGGTTCTGTACCCAAAGGGTAAAAACGTGACCATATACTGAGACTTCGCTGTCCATCCGTCCGTCTGTCACCAGGCTGTATCTCAAGAACGGTGATAGCTAGACAGTTGAAATTTTCACAGATGATGTATTTCTATTGCCGCTATAACAACAAATACTTAAAATAAAATATAGTAAATATTTAAACGGGATTGGTGGCGTTAACTTTGCACCTCATTTGTATGGGGCGCTATACATACCAGGTGCAAACTTAACTTAACCACTTAAGGATGGAAAGTGTTTGTACGGAACCCTCGGTGCGCGAGTCCGACTCGCACTTGACCGGTTTTATTAGAGTATTTTAATAATATATTCGTCGTTATACTTCGTGACGGAGAATCGAATGGACCCACGGACAGACAGAAACGATCTGCCATGATCTTCTAAGTCTAATCAAAGAGAATATAATCATAATCACTACGTTTTAGCAACAGTTTAGCGTTCTTAAAATAAAAATTCCAATTACAAACTTTTAAGTCGTTACTTTTTTTAATTTGAACAATTATATCTTGCAGAGCTTCATACAGGTGTTCCATATTTCCTTACTTTTCTGTGGTTAAGTTACAAAAGCGCGATGCCCCCATGCAACGGCGACAAAAGACAAAACCTCAATTTGTCTGCACGGCGTCTGGCCAGCTTACGTAACATACATCACTTTCTAATGCTCCTATCTTCTTTTATGTATCTTTTGAATACTCAACCCTGCTTTATAGGGATTACGGTTGCTTTACTCACTATATATTTGAGTAAATACGACGGGAAGTAGTTATATGATACCTTAATTACTCAGAATACCTATTTGTTACTAGTTTCCACATTTTGTCAAATTGTGACCGTGTCGCAGATCTTTGCACGGTAAAGAAGTGAAGCTGTTGCGAAGTTGCAAGATATACGGCTTTGGAAATATTGTTTGAGTTTGTTAAGCAAGAGGTAAGTTTCATTAACTAAAACAAACGGAAAATTAAAGAGGTTAATGGATTTTTCACATAGAACAGCGGGCCTGTGATGGTTGCTTTTATCACGCGATAAATAAGTGACAAAGCAGCCGTCGCGTATTGACGAAATGCGAGTGTGAGTGACAGATGCTTTCTCACCTATTTATCTATCATATGTGATAAAAGCAACCATCATAGGCCCCCAGCACGGCTAGCATAACTTTGACACGCGACTCTTTCTCGCGCGAGATATACTACCTGTCTCTATCTGTACAGTACTATGAGATAGTGACGGATGATGCTATCTCGTGCAACATGAGTCGCGTGTCAAAGTTATGCTAGACTTGCTGGGGCCCGGGTCATGTTTTCAGTAATTGGGCGAAGAAACTTTTAAAGTTTGTGGCGTTATCACAAAAGAGTCAGACTATATCAGCTAGCCTAAGGGTGTGAAAAATCCCCTTCGGCCGCATACGTAACCGGAGTTTCGTAACCAGAAGCCATAGAAAACTTTTTAGGTCTCGTTCGAAACCGGTTGCGAACGAACTCCTTATTTTTGTTACGAATCCTTTCAACCATTCATAAAACCAGCAAAGACCTTCATACTATAAACGTTTCCTGTACTCTTCATATACTCTTTATAAAGGGTTCTCGCGAGAAATCCAAATAATTTTACCAGTGGATTCCTGAGGTTGTAAAGAGTAAACAATGTTATATGAACCTATGTCGAAATATGATACAAGAACCAAAAATATTCCTTCGTAACTGGTTTCGTATAAGAACAAAATAGTTTTCTTTCGCAACCGGTTTCGAACAAGACTGAAAAAGTTCTCTATCGCAACTGGTTACGAAACTCCATTTACGTACGCGGCCGAAGGGGAAAAATCATGGTTTTCTTAGGTTTACAATATTCTATCTAAAAAAAGAAAACTCTTACAGACGTTCCCATTTTTTCATTAGTATAAAAGCATTCTATGAACATCCTGTCCTTCTATACTCTACTCCACCTGTGTTGTGGAAATATTTCCGTTTGTAAATTTGTGTTCCCACACAAAGTCCATCTCTCTGATAAAGGGTCATTAAAAAAACTGAACAGATATTCCCAAAACCGAACCCTGTGGAACTGACGAAACGAAAGCGCCATAAATCCCAGGCTTACCGCAACAAACGGACAAAAAGCTTATCTACTAACAATCGTGACCTAAGGATCAGTCTGTCCGTCGGTATGACATAACCTTTGACCGCTAACACGGGAATTTACTAACTGCATATGGGGCTTCAAATGTTAAGAAATGTTGATATGTGTCAGCCTTTTGAACAGTGAAAGCTGTAGTACTTTTTAGGATGTATTTACATGTCTGACTCTGGGTACGTTATAAATAAATATTTTGCTTTTTATGTACCTACTTTAAGGGTGATTATTTCAGCGTTTCAACCGTCCCATTAATCTGCCCGCAATATTGGCCAACTCATAAAAGCTATCAACATCATTTTGATAGGAATTTTAGAAATCCGCGACTTCTCAAGACAACCGAAAATGGCGCCTCGGATCATACGGAGTTCGTCAATATTGCGGACAGATTAATGAGGCGGTTAAAACGCTCAAATAATCGCCCTTAAGAGGATAATTATATCACTGATCTGGAACAGTCCAACATAACTGGAAAAAATCCCATACTATCAGTATACGTTAAGTTTGCACCTGATAACTATGGCGTCGGATGCAAACGAGGTCCAAATTTAACGTAACCGGGTTATTCAAATTGAGGTTTGTTCTCGTCTGTTTCTTCCACCAAAACTGAAGCAATCTTTACGATATTTTAGGAATTAAATGGGAAGGTTTTTTTTTGTTTCGGTTTTTGCGTAAATTGTTAAAGAATTTGTGTACTCGGCGTCTGTTTTTGGCCAAAATTCCGCCGCGACCGGACATTATAATACATTATTATAATAGACGGTTTGACACAGAACATCTCCTTCCTATCCAGTTTTGGCCTCAATCTTACCGGATAGTAAGCGCAGAGGACGATGATGGAGCATGCTTACCTAGATCCTGGATAGTGCTGTACTCTCAACTTGATTACTTCTTTATACTTAGTTACTTAACTGGTCTAAATAGCGAATTGATCACGGTCACTACTTATTACCAGTATACCCGTATTGTTTGTCTGAATGTGACCGTACTTACGTAATCTCTAAGCAGGATATCTATTGTTGCTGATAAACAATTAGGCAAACCGTTTTAGCGCTTATATTGTACAAGAGATCATACTGGTATCGGTATTATTATGGACAGTCGGAGGAAAAAGTGTTTGACCAGCCCAGTTTAGTAGAGTTTTGTATCAAGTGACATGGAAAATGGAAGCGACACTACCTTAGAAGTATAACTCTATGATGAAGTTACGGTAACTTTGATGATCCCAATCGTGATGAAGTAGTTTAATTAAAAATATTAATAACAAAAAAGAACAGACTTCAAAAAAAACTGAAAAGCCAAAAATAACCCGATCATGTACAGATTACCTACATTTGAATCACCTTTTGCCGGTGCCAAACCAAGCAACGATCAATTATTACTATGAAAACAGATGCCGCGTTTACGTGAAGTTTACGTGAGGTTGGCCACCGACTTCAAAAGGTGATTCAAAGGTGACCTGTGTACATGAACGTCATCCTTTTTTGAAGTCAGTTAAAAATAAAAAAATGGGCTGTGAGTCGCGTAGCAGCACGGATACCTGTCTGATGAAGGGTTACTATCGGAAAAACTAATTTTTGTTTCCCATATTGTAACGTTTCGCCAAATGTACATTTGCCCGAAAACCATTTTTTTGTAAGACAATTTTCAAAAAAAATATAAAACGAACCTAACCTAATGGGTTCTTTAAAACGGTGTTTATAAAATCCTTAAAATATCACGGGTTTCAGGGAAAAAATACTTTCGGACTAATGCAAAGTTGGTGAAACATCACAGTTGCGAAATAATGTTTCGGACTTGTGATACCGTAATGAGCAGCTTTCGTTATCGCCTGTACCAGAGATAGCAAATAAGTGATCGAGCGAAGTGTGTCACAACTGGTCCGTAGCCATTATTCAATTACGGGGACGTTGCGTCACTCATTACGCTATTGTTATGTTAAGATGTTTTTGTCGCAAAATTGCCCGTCATGTTTTTATTTTTAACCGACTTAAAAAAAAGAGTTCAAGTGTATGTTGTTCTTTTTTATTACAGACTAGACCAGCGTTTTTCTGCTATGTTCAACAATTAGGTCAAAAAGATAATAAAATAGAATGGTTTATTCGCTGGAATACTTAAGTTTAGTTGCAATCAAGTTGCAATGTCTTATTGTTATTATTACATAGTCCAGTATTGTGTCAAACCATGTCGACATGCAAATTTAAATAAAAAATCACACACAGTCTGATCTCACAGAGCCACTACCGTAAAATGGGGTTACTTTAAAATGCAGGGGCTACTTTGGAAAAGTGTTTTTACGCCATGTACTTATTTTAGGCCTAGTCCTGTGGAGGATGACGAGTATGGTCTGGATTACGTACTGACAGGCACACAAACCCATAGGCACGGGACAGGAAGCGTTAGGGACGCTTTCACTACCTTTCTATTCGTAGCGCGTTGGTTATGTTTGCACATACCGGCCCATTGTTCAGTACACGGATCACATCGTGAATACGGTGACCGGTTCATCGCGACAATGCTCACCGGTGATTTGATCTAATGATCTATTTTTATATCCATACTAAAAGGTGCCCGCGCCTTCGTCCGATATACGTATTTTTGCCATATTCGGTTAAAAGCTATCATATAACCATCTTTGGATGTCTAGCTATGCCTGCAATGAAATTGGTTAAAATCCGTCCAGCCGTTACGATGTGATAAGCGCCAGGCTGGCATGGCTCCGAGCGCCCATACAAAGCAAACGACGATCCTGTATCGCGCTATTAAGATTTTACCTGAAATCATGACGCCTCTCCATAGTAAACTGATTTTGAATACAAACCTGGAATTTTATAATAGGTAGTATAGAAGTAAACAACAAGCATATAATATTATGATTTTTCTGTCAGTTTTGCATATTTATGTAGGGCGGTGCGGAAAATCTTATCGCACAGGGTCATGATTTAAGTGATGTCTTAAATAAACGAGTATTGCCTAAAACAGCAACTGAATCGACTGAAATTGTTATAGTAAATGGGTACTTTATTCGATACGTCGGTGTGTCTTAGCAGGATTTGCCAGCGGCGCGCACGCCGCATCGGCGCTGCTCGGAAATAGCAATTAATATAGGTACACATAACACAAGAAAAAGATTAACTTATTACTACAAGACATATACTGGCCAAAAAATATGTTAGATCTTGCAATCAGTTACATTTCAGCTATCCCTATCGAAATGGCCGGCTGGTTTCAGGTCAGTTCATATCGTCACATGTAATATGAATTAAGGTAACCGCCAAATGACGATTTTTCAGGAGAAGCCAAAAACGAAATTGTAAATTAAAAAAAGTGCAGTAACATTTTATTTCCTAATCCGATTAAAATTATGTATAGTAGTTATAGCTTACTTTTGTAAGATCTTTCAGTCGATAATGGTCTCAAAAAGGCTGCTATTATAGTTTAGAAAATAGCGTGCTCTTACGTTAATTTTTTTCCAAAAATGAGGAGTTACGTTAACACAACACAACATTGATTTCAAAAAATGAAAAACTATTTAATGTAAGTCACAAAAAGGTAAAAAAATCTAACGTAAGGGACACACATTTTCAAAACGTGGACTCACATTAGCGGAATTCAGCTATGGAATTTTTGAACTTATCCAATTGTAATAAGGTTTAACATAGAGTTATTTCTTGTTTTTCAGTTAATTCAAAAATTCAAAATTCATTTATTTACCAAAAAGTATTACATGCTAACACAAGTACATATATGACCGGGTTTATACAGTGAGAGTATTTTGCGTAGATTTTATCAGTGGTCCTCACACTAGGTCAAGCCTGTATCGTGAGGGCCTGTGAACACAATTTGCATTTCACTTCAAGATGATGCGTATACAGATAAAATTTATAAATATTTAATAAAAATGTTAACATTCGCTCTTCTCAATTAAATCTATATCTAAAATTAGCATTGCTACGCTTAGTAAATAGATGCGCTCGCCATGTGAAAGTGTGTTATTGTCAGTGTGTACATATGTGTGTTAGTGTGTATGAGTGTAAGGTATTATTATTATTAGTGCAAAGGTTTCAAAAAATCTTCAGTTTCCTTATATGTTAGAGTAAGTAGCCATTTTCTTATTTTATTCTGCATTTCTCTGACAGTAAGTTCTCGGATGTTAACATGCTTCGAAATGCGATTGTACAAAAAAAGGAGGAGGAATTGGGAGAATCGTCGCGCGTATGGAGTTTTTGAGATGACCTGTGGGACTCGAAAAACCCTTTTGTCTCGCAGGCCTGCGAAATTTGAGGAGTTAAGAGTATCTCGGTGCATTTTTGAAACAATATTGTAAATAAATAGTTGACGGACGGAGAGTGTCTGAGTTTCGCACAGCAGCGAAGTCGTCGGATACTGGAAGGGCTTCCGAATCATAGCTTTGAGAACCGACCTTTGTGCTCTTTCGAGTCCGAGCATCGTTGTGGTGGCCGCTCCACCCCATACTGAAATACAGTATCCGAGTATGGATCGGCATAAAGTGACGTAGACTAGCCTCAGGATATGGATATCAGCGGAGTTTCGTAGCAGACGCATCGCGTAGACAAGTTTCCTCACTCGTTGAGAGAGAGAAGCAACATGTTGCTTAAAGCTGAAGCGTTGATCGATTTCTACACCCAGATACCGGATGCACTCTGTGCGGCTAATCGAACTGCAAGAGAGCGGGGACGAAGAGTTATGCGCAGAACCTATTTCAATTTTTGAGAATTTCGGTTCAGAGGCCTTAGTTTTATGAAAACAAATGAATTTGGTTTTTTTAACGTTGAGAGTGAGGAGATTATTGTCCAGCCAGTTCTTTATAGCGGTCATACCTATCTCAGCTTTATGGAGCGTCTCTGGCCAGGTATCGCCGTAGAAAAGGACAGCCGTGTCATCTGCATAACAAATAAGATCTCCCTTAGAGGGGGTAACAGAGAAAATATCGTTCATGTATAGTATGAATAAAGTGGGGCCTAACACGCTACCTTGTGGTACTCCGAATCGGGTTGGCAATTCTTTACTAATGCAGTCAGCGATTTTCACAGTTTGACACCTTCCAGTCAGGTAGCTCTGAAACCACAGAAGTGGAAGTCCTCGGATACCGAAATTTTCCAGCCTTCTCAACATTATAGGCACTGATACAGTGTCAAAGGCCTTTGCGAGGTCTAAGAACACGCCCACACACTTTCGGCCATTGTCGAGGGAAGTGGTAACCCGCTCAGTTAAGAAGCCAACTGCATCCTCTGTCGACTTGTGACGCCGGAAACCGTACTGATAGTTAGATAATAAAGAGAATAAAGAGATTAGGGGCAGGATAGTAAGTCGTGATAAAAACCGGTTTATAAGCGGGAAACAGTTTCTTTTTTGTTTATAAAAACCAAATTCGGTAAAGGCACCTTTAGATTTAAAGAGTATTAAAAAAACACTTAATTTTCTTTCCAATCTGATACTTTTCCTCACTGTTTTTCCTCACTTTACTTTTCTTTCTCCCTTTTCTACAATATTTATGTACCTTTCTTACCTACGACTTTTACTGCGAATTCTGCTTTCCCTTTTTCTCTTTCTTCTTTATTCCTTTCTATATAGTTTTCTTCGTATTTATTACCTTCTTTCTGTTCCATTCATCAAATCCCTCCTTTTGATTTTAGTGACTTAAGTTTAAACTTCAGCTTTACGTTGCATAATTTCGTTTAAATAATCAATTTTGTCTTTACAAAGCGAAAGTCCTATTTTCAGTGTAAGGCTTGCCCCTGTCTGAAACTAGCCGAATGATCTTTATTTGATTCTTCGTTAGTAATTTGACCATTTATTGGCAAACTGGTGACTAAATGTTTCGTCACATAATTAGTAACTCACTCTCACATCACTATTATTAACTTGAAAGTCAAGGGGTAACTTTACGACTGAAATGCTTCGAATACCTTCGCTATTGGGCTTGGGCATCTTTCTTATAGAGCTGAAACGGATTTAGAGATTTTCTTATATCTTGTAAGCTGCTGTTTTCTCGCGAACTACTTATTTAAAGCATCATTGGTGTCCCGTTATTAGTAGAAAGTATAGCCCAGCTCAACGCCTTTCTCTGGCTGAAAAAATAATGGTCAAGGGGCAAGCAAATAGTTAACGTATTTTATAGAATCATCGCATTAATACAATGACATTACGTCGGATACGTAGGCTACTGAAAAAAATGATAGGGAGTATCTCAATGTCACTAACCTCCACCATATCACTATTACTACGATCATTCATTCCTGTCTCTTGTTTTCTAAAAACAATATACAAGTATATACATTTTATTATGCCTACATGTTGCTACATGGTAGCCAGGCAGTGACTGATTTTCACAGAAAAAGTTTTCACAGTCCGTTTAACCAGACATTTAAGAGATTCCCTAAAAACGAAATGCATTAAGCCAGATTGTTTCAATTAAAAGTACCTACTTCGAGAATAAGACATGGTATAATAGACATGGTAAGGCATAATAGCTAATTAATAAATAACTTAACTTTTAAAAATCATTTTCTATTTGATACTGGAAATCCCAATGAATTTCATTCCGCCTTAGAAATACGACTCCCTTTTGAGGTGATAACAATTTCTATAGTACTTACTTATTACTTATCTTTTTGAAATTTCCCTTTATTTTAAGATTTTTTTGTGTAATATTATTATTTATTTATTTTTCATATCGTAGAAGGCAAACGAGCAAACGGATCGCCTGATGTAAAGCGATTAATGTATTTAACTCGTAATTTTTAACTGTACTTATTGATGTATAACAACGCATTGGCACAATACTGTCCTTATCACGAATTGTTGGAACCAGGGATCGTTACCGGTATTCATAAAAATTACAAAAAAAATATTACAGATTTTATTTCAAATGCCATTACTATTGGTACAGAACTTTGAAATTAGCCCAGTAAAATAAAGAAATGTGTAATAATAAGCGAAATACCGAAATTGAATACCGGTATTTGTATGGAGTCGAATACCGGCATCCGATCGCTGGTCGGTACAAACTAAAGTGGCTATCATATCCATCACAACACCAAATCGTAAACAGACGCACGCGGTAGTGTTTGTAATTGCTTCCTACAGGCAAATGTATGGTCGTCTCACCGGTATCAACTCCATAGAGTAACTTATATATACTGAGATAGAGTCATCAGCTTCCTTTGTGTACTAGCGCCATCTATTGAGTGAGTTTCGAGTTATATGAGTCATATACATATGTATACATAGCAATCTCTATGCACTGTACTGTAGGTACTTTCAATACATATTATATGATTCATCTGTACCTCACACTTAACATAATAAGTGGGCTTTAAAACTAGTTATGTTTGTAGGAAGGTATAAAAAAGACACATTTATAATTAATTATTTTTATTTAATTAATTTTGGGCAACATAATTAGAACAAACGCTTACCACAGGTAGACACACACAACATTTTTTACTGCTACCATGACTTTAAAATAGTTTAAAACGAGGCAATCGTGATCCATTGCACAAAGCCGGGATCGAAATCCTTCCTGGAACTTCTGTCGTCGGAATCCAAGTTAGCGTAAAGGTCAACAACGTAGAGCAGATTCGCTAATATCCATAAAGCACAGCCGAAGTAAATTTCTTATACCCGTTTGAATACCCACCAGAAAACAAACTAGTCCATAATCCATAAAGTGAACTGTCAAACAGCACGTTATATATTCCTTACTCTTTGAACAGCACTACGCTACGCGTTCCTCTACACCGAATTGTATTAACTAAGTAGTCTTATACTTTTCTATCTTCTATTGTTTTTTTACATTTAAAAAAATATGCATTTATTATTTTCCATTTTTTTTGTGGATATTAAATTTTTATGACAATCATCATATAACTGCTTAAAATATAATATGTGAAATCTAAAAAATAAATGAGTGGAACGTAACGGGGATCTAATCTTAAGCCGTAATGTTGCCTGTAATGATAAATTAAAATAATGCTTCATAATCTTTCACAATAACTTATAATTATGTTTTTATTATATGTTAATTTATGGATAAAATAATAACATGAAAACAGATTTCATTTTAATAACACTAATTCAAATATTGAATTTAGCTCCATCTATCGAGCGAGTCTCGTACTAAACGCAAGCAAGTTTTAATGTATGAAATCTGTAAAGTACTGAGTGAAATGCCCCTGATCAACTCATTAACACTGCAAAGGAAAGAGATGGTCGCAAAGTTCCTGGTAACCAAAATAACGTAAGCACCAGGTCCGTCTAAATTAAGTACATAATTTTAATGTAACCGTCATCACTCGAGGCTTGGGAAGACAAATAATAATGTAAAAGGCATTAATTGCTTTAAAAACTACGAAAACTTTAATGTTACTGACTAAATTATATATTCACCCAGCTTGCAGTAAGCACAATTTGTGACAAGATAAGACTATAATTGACTTTAAATGGTTGATTTCTTATAATCTCGATTATTTTTTTCTTTACCTATCTAATCTGAGCATGTAAATCATTTATGTACCTTATTATTTACGTGATTTGATTCAAAAACTAAAAGTATAACCCATTTAATGTAAGAACCATTTTATAATTTTTATCTAGCTTTGAAGCTAACGTAACAGTCAATCGGTAATAAAGTGCTATAAATTGAGTAATGTAAGAGTCATTTATTTACCGATGAGTCTTACATTAATGACTTTTGTTCAACTTTGGCCAATACTTGTGGTTACGTTAATCTGATATTAAGTTATTTACAAACAATGTGCCATACACCAAAATAAATACAGAAAACTAAAAAAAATGGTCAATTTTTGTTTAATGTAACCAACATTTTTTTTCATGATATCGTAATTTTAATAACAGCAATGGATAGATCGTGAAATTTGCAGACGAACTGTATACTTAACTCAATTTCGTCATTTTGGCGGTTACATTAATTCATATTACAGGTGACGATATGTTTTATAGTTTAGACAGATTTTTAATGAAACATTGGCATTCCTTATAATTTCTGCATTTTCCAAATAGTTATTTTTAACCCCCTACCAAAAGAGGGGTGTTATAAGTTTGTATGTTAGTGTATGCGGCATCGTAGCTCCCAAACAGATGGTGATGGTCCAATTTGAATGCGATTTTTTAATCCAAAGCCTTGTCTGTTGAGATAGTTCTTATAAGTACGTATATTTGGTTGGGTCGGGGTTTTTAATTTTGAATTTAGGTTATCTGTAAAGGAAACAATTTAAACGGATTATATCGCGTATAATTATTTGAGTACTCCATGACGTTTCGGTAGCTTTACAGTTGCCGTTGTCAAAGGTTGACAACGTAAGGTTGAGGTTGAGGCTCAAATAATATCGTGACAGTCGCGGAAACCGTAGAAAAGTTTAGGTTATCTTGTTATTAATTTTGCACGCCTGGGTATTGCTTTATAGCACTAAAATAAAATATTCTCATACGTATCATTACGTACCACGACCTGGTGTACAATACCCCTCATTATGAGTAATCTCAGTGATAGAACCTCATCGAAACTGGCCGAGCAATTGGCTGCATCGGATCTTCAGATAGAGTGGCGATAAGTGATGGCCCTTGTAATGAATTCGGCTGCTGTTAAGGCGAACGTATCATTAAGTTTTTGTTACACCGTAACTTTATTCTGTCTTGAAATTACGAACTTAAGGGGTTCTTTATAATTATGCCTAGTAATTTCTGATCTTTAGTGGACTATTTATTTATTATTCAAATTAGTTACACAGCCTTGATTATTGTAATGCTGTAGTAGATCACATTAAATTTTTCTTTCATAATTTTATTTACCTTTGTGTCAATATTTATAAAATAAAACGTGGTATTTACCTACTTACTTAGGTACAAGTAAAGGTAATGAACCGTTATTAAAATAAAATTATAAAAGAAATGACGCGGTTGGCTCAGTTTGTAAGCACTTGCCTACTGAGCCGGCGGGCCTGGGTTCGAATCCCGGCCAGGGCAAATATTTGTGTGATGAACTCGAATATTTGTGCTTGGGTCATGGATATTATCTATATATGTATTTATATATTATGTAAGTATATCGTCGTCTAGTACCCACAGTACAAGCTTTGCTTAGTTTGGGACTAGGGTCGATGTGTGTAAGATTGTCCCTTAATATTTATTATTATTATATAATGGAATAGACAGCCTTAATTTTTGCGCAGGATTCAAAGTGCACATTACGTTTGAATAGCGCTGCGCCTTAACGCTTCTCGGCGGGATCCGCGCACCTTTCATATTGCGCAAGCGCGGAATGCGCCGGAACAACTGATGACCAATATTACTTACACTCCACTTGCGCCTCTGCTTTCTACATACCGCAAAAACATGATTTTCGGCGCTAGTCGACCGACAGTTCGGTCCCGCTTCTGAACTGTACGCCATCGCCATTACTTTGACTAGAGTGGTTGGGCACGTTATTACTTCGTTTATTACCATAAAGGATAAAAATGGATAAGTATGTGTATAATAAATCATCGGAGTGTATTTTGTTTATAATGGCGCAACATAGTGGCTCCACTTCACCTGATGGTAAGCAAAAAAGGGAGCCCGCCGAGTCGCAATGGCAACTGGCAAGAAACCAACGGTGCCATAACTGAATTATTGTATTAAGTGGTTTACACTCACGTGAAATTGTAAGGAACGACCCGACATGTTTCGAACTCGCATGGAGCTCTTCATCAGGGACGGCTGCCCGTACACCGCCGCGGCAACCTCGTCACTGAAGTGATAAATAATTAAATATGTCTCACGAAAGTTTTAATAAGATGAGTGCCATAGATGCTTCTTCACGCTTCGTTTGAAGGGTCTCATGTTATAAGAAGGAGGACCCACATGAGCCGGCAAGAGCTCCATTGTTTAATAGTTCGGTAGATGAAATTGCCAAATAGAAAACGCTCAGCGACCCAATGTCCCAACGTAATGAAGGGGTTCGAGGAACCTGGTACTTTTTCGTAACCTATGATGTGTATTCCGTATTGCCATGA
Organism: Apotomis turbidana; assembly: GCA_905147355.2. Classification (NCBI taxonomy): domain Eukaryota; kingdom Metazoa; phylum Arthropoda; class Insecta; order Lepidoptera; family Tortricidae; genus Apotomis; species Apotomis turbidana. The sequence continues at coordinate 3,591,197 of LR990297.1, read as the reverse complement.
GATAATCCCATCATTAACGAGCGTGCTGTGATCCTTCTAAGAACTTCTGGAATAATTACTCTACTTAAGGCTTTGTCCCAATTGAACGCAATATGCGATCGTCGGTTGTTCGCATAAATCGCATACTCGTACGATTAAAATACGACTATACAATGATGCTTTATTGAACACCAGAAACAGTTTACAGAAAATATCGCGATACAATTATAATAACGGTTAATTCGTGCACTTTAGCGATAAAACTGCCTGTTGCAGGAGCACAAATGTGTTTTATGTTCCTATGAAACACAGATGTCGTTCAGTCGGTGGGATTGATCGTGCGAACGCCAATTTAGATAGCTATTCGAGATCCTAGTGCTCAATCGCTGACACGTAGGCACTAACAAAGTTAGCGCAAACTACTATACCTACTACTTACTCGCGTATTCGCGTTTATTATCTGGATAATGCCTAAGGGTTGAAAGTCCATTAAATTTTAGCTCAGCTGCACCGCAAAAATCACTTGATTTCAAATACCTACAATAAAACTAATCCTAAAAATTAAGCTAAACTCGAACATAATAAAGTTAAACTAAATCTAACAATGGCCCCTGCGGCTTAGTGCCAATTGATTTAAAGAATAGTGTACACTGTGCAGTGTCTAGTCTAATTAATAACTTAATACATAATGTAGTGTCAAGTTATTAAATCCGTCGATTGTACTTTCTTTATTATTTATCTAATTAAGTTATTCAAAGCTTGTATGTTAGCTTATATTGTTATAACAAAATTATACCGCAAAAATAATAAAGCAATTCAATAGATTTATCGCATATTTCACGTAAGTAACACAAAATATAGTGAATTAGGAAGCAATAAAAATAATGATAATTTGGATTGAAATGGCTATGGAAAAGAAAGCAAAATGGTTTCTCTCACGTAGCAGAAAAATACTTAATTGCTTCCACCTGTATCATCATTTCTACTGATGCGTAAAAAAACATAAAACCCACTGTTTCCCACGCGGTCGGCCAATGAAACTTCAACTTTCGGCACTCGTTTTATATTAAACATTTGATGGACAAGCAACACCTATGAAATACTTTATACTTTATGTAATGGGATATTGACATTGGTTAGGTCATACTTGATATTATGTTTAGGTTATAATTTAGTATATCTAAAATCAGACATATGTGGTTTGCTTTCGAAAACATCTTGCCTAAAGGCTCGTTTCTGTTAGAGTTATTCCTTGATTGAAGTCGATTTGTTTCTTTTCTTTGCCGGTAAATAATGTTTCTCGTAGTACCTATACAAATTCGTTTAATAAAACTACTAAAGTTTTATTCTATTGAAAAGTAGCCACGGATTAGCATATTTATCATCGAATGTCTTTATTATAGGGGATTACACGTAACGTACACGTAAAAAGAACGCTGTCAATATCATTGCGCAGTTTATACTGCGCAGGAAGATTGACAGCGCTCTTTAAATGTGAATTTAAGGATGGTACCTCGAGGATGGCGACATTGTGGAATTTCCAGCCTACTGTGACTATTATACTTTCCTAATTAGTCACTGACGAGAGGGATGCAGCAATATGTGAGAGACGTATAGAGATAACTTCATCTCACTCCTTCGTATTGCTGCATCTCGCTCGTCAGTGAGTAATTTAGGAAAATGTAATAGCCGCATACGAGTACGACAGTATTTCCGATTGCTCATGACCTGGGCATTCTTAGGATCATATTCTTAAGTAGGCATCATCAAAAACATACTTTAACATGTCAATACCGAACGACCATAATCTCAAGTGAATTTCGTTTAGATAAATATTCATGATAATAGCAAGAGCGTACAATTGTACATTATCTAATGTTGTACCATTCTACTTTACAGTGCACAACATTAAAGATGATTGTAATGATGCCTTAGATGGACAAGATGATAAATGTGTTCGCAGCAGAATGTCTTCATTTCTAAAACAATCGCTATTAGAATTAGACTCGGGTCGTAGGTCAGTTCCATCAAAGATAGCTATTATAGACGGCAAACGTACCTGTAAAGTATACATTACATTAGTAGTCTAGATTTTGCATAAGTGTAATGAATGTTGTAATAGTTGAGTTTATCTCGCTCCGAATTGGATTTTATTTGTTGCAGAATAGTAAAATCATTACTTTTGACTACTAGACCTACTTTTAATAAAGTTTTAGTATGTGACGTTTTTAACTAATAGGATTCAATTTCCGCTTACCATTAGGACGAAAATTTGTACCAATAACCTGTTACGCGTACCAACACTATGTATGTATGTATGTATGTACTTAATCACTTTATTGTACACTAAAACAATTCACAAAACTTAAAAAATAAATAAAAATAAACATGTACAAAGGCGAACTTATCCCTATAAGGGATCTCTTCCAGTTAACCTTTGAGCAAATGAGAGAATAATGGGATATCCAAGAAGATAGACAAACGAACCAGTTAGTATGCACAGATACACTAAGGACTAATGTCTTAATATAATAAAATATGTGTAATTCCAAAATATAATACATATAGGTATAATTACATATATATCATAATATAAATAAATATCATATATATGAAGTAATCACTCTAATCGATTAACTTCGACGAGATCAGGGATCTAAAAGCCATAACTTTTTTAAGTTCTCCTTAAGCGATGCCACGGATTGTGACTGCCTCACGGATACCGGCAACGCGTTCCATAATTTAACTGAGTGGACTGTGAAAGATTTCCGATAAGTGCGCGATTTACTGGGCGGAAAGGCAAGAGCGAGATTGACACTCGAACGCAGGCGGTGTGCACTGCCAGACGCCATATAGTTAAATCTTTCGGATAGGTAGAGAGGTGAAGCAGGGTTGAATAATACATTGTAGAGCAATGACAGGACATGCACATCTCTACGACGGCGAATCGGAAGCCAGCCGAGCTGTGCACGGTAATGAGAGACATGATCAAACTTTCTTAAACCAAAAATAAATCTTATGCACACATTTTGAAGACGCTTAAGCTTGTCCAGCAGCTCCTCCTTAAGGTCCAGGAAAGCAATGTCACCATAATCAAGAAGAGGAAGCAAAAGCGAACGTGCGAGAGAAATTATTGTGTGAAATGGTAGGAAGTTCTGCAGACGCCTCAGAGAATGAAGTGACGCAAATAATCTATTGTTGTCACTATTGTTGGAGACAAAGTGGTACCTTTTATAAAACGTCGCAAATACGTAATTTTGACAAGGTGTTTAATAGGAATGACGACTGTAGTTATATGACTAAAATTAGATCAAGATATTATGAAACAAAGAAAAGAAATCCATTTTTTTACACACCTAATATGTGATTTTTAAAGTACAGTCGTAACATGTACTGTAACGCCCAGTCAATCAGAGTCGTGTTAAGATATTTATGAACGCCTTATATGCTGCGATAGATTACGTAAAATTAAATCATAATTTTTTTAAATATCTAATAGAAATTTTGATATTGTTTTCAGAATTCCCATAATTTAACAAAACAATGATTGTATGACAACTTTGAACTTAAACGCACTTTTTCACGGTGAAAATGGCAAATTACTTATTGCCTCCTTACAAATATTGTTACCTATAACATATAATGATGTCAGTCGAAGGTAGTCTAAGAATATTTAGTCCCATATAGACATTTGAACCCAATAAAAAATTGAATCGACTGACATCCTCAAAAAAAATTGTCCGCACGCCTATTATAAGGTGCAAATGTTATGTTTTAAAACAATTGTGAAATGAATGCACTAAATGCTATTTTCCATCGGATGACCTTTTTAAATCCAACCCAGTATCGATGGGCAGCCTGCAGTTAGCAGTAAGCGGTGAGCTATTACCTAAGAATCCTTTCACTGGAGAGGTCACGCGCATCTGCGGCATCTGTCGACTGCCGAAGGATAAGTGAAGTAGGCGAACCTTAATTACTGGGCTACTTTAACTACTGTATGTACTGATGTCGGCTATGAAATACAGAGTACGTACAGTCCGCAGCAGAAGTTGCTACAAACGACAGGGGTGTAAATAGGGATGACGTACGACTTATGTCAAATTCTTCGTCATACTGTAGTTATTTGAATAAAATTAGCTCAATTGTGATACAAAGATTTTACGCAACTTGTGTTTTTTTATCCAATATTTTAAAATTGTTTTTAGAATCCTCATAATTTGCGACAACCATGAACTTGCGACGCGAATGGCGTCACGATTAGGTGGCCATTTGTATGGTGCGTTTTTATCGCTCCGTAGGACTGTTGAACTTTGACGGCCATTTCTGACTTTTAGAGCAGTCTAAGTGTATTAGTCTAGTGTAGTCCCATGTAAACATTAGATAGGCATGGGCCTTAAAATTTCCATGAAATTATTTTACAGTTTTCTCGAGTTGTTCCGCCCGAAATGTGATACTTCGAAGCCTGTTATAACGCACGTTATGACGACATTTAATTGCATGTTTGATAAAAATAAATAAAAAACATACTCGCAGGTGAGATCTGCCACAGTAACAGAGTAGCTGCAACAGAACCTCGGTGTCTGTCAGTCTATCTATTTTTAAATCGATGTAAAAGTTTCCGCTGTAAGGAGATGGCGAGACTACTTTCTCGCGCCCTTGACTCACTTGCTGTTACTTTGTATCGCCTTGAGTTATTGCACGGTGATATGGTAACGGGCGTACTGCTACACAGTAGGTATTTGGACTAAAAACTTGGACACTAATCTTCAAACTATGCTAACCAAAAAAATCTAAGTATTATGCCTTATTTTCCCGTCTTAAGAGTACATTTCTATAAATAATTTGCATGCGATCTTATTTATTATGTATGCAAATGGGTCAATTTCAACAAGACGCATTTTTTGTATCATTTCGGTGTAATTCTTTATTTTTGATTATTTTTGAGTTTTTTAAATGTGAAGAGATACTTTAGACTATATTATTAAGCATATGTAAAAGGGACCCTGAAATCTGAAATAGTTTTCGAGATATTCGAGATCGAATATGAAACACACAACGGAATGATAAATGTACACCAGGATGATAAAATAAGTGCACCGCAATGAAATTTCATACACCGGAATGAAAGAAAAGTGGCATATTATGAAAGCAATTTTATGTTTTATATTTGTAATATATATTATATTGCCATTACATAATAATATAAACATATATCTTAGTCTGGTATTAAAAACAAAATAAAAAAAATATATATTATTTCAACAATATCTATAAAAAGTGAAGCTACTTTTGATGTCATTCCGGTGTTTTCCTCATTTTGGTGGGGTTTAAAGTCATTTTACTACACCGGAAACACCGGAATGAGAATGGTGGAATGAGAAACACGACATATTTTTATTTCTTAAAAAAAAAGTAAGCACTATATTCTAAAACTAATTCAACTCTTGAAATCACGAGTATACTTTACCTGATATATATAAATTCCAAACCACGCAGCTAAAAAATAAGGAAGCTATAACAAACTCCGGAATTAATTTTTTTTTGTCCCCGGTCCACCGCGATGAAATATACACGTTTATACAAGCCAACGTATTGCCACTATACACAACCGGCCTCGTCGAGCGCCGCAGCTTGACTAATTCTTTGAAGTGCGTGGGGGACGAGGGGCATACTTGATCAAATTTGGGAAATAAATCGGTTCGAAACATCGTCGGCGGTAATGAGAAGTTTTCTCGGGACAAATGTATATGCACTTATTCAAGGGTATACAAAGGAGATATAAAACGGGTATTGTGCTTTTTTCGTTACCTATTTATATGGTAATAAAATAATGGTAACAGATTTTCTTTGTCATGCATAGTATTTGACTTACCCGGCATTTTACAAACAAAACTGGCTTGGGGACAACCCACCTTGATGAGAAATTCGGTCTAAATATATATTTTTAAATTATTACATATACTAATTAATATTTTAATTTTAGCTGTTGGCCGAGGTAGACAATGGCGGGCTGTTTCCGAAAAAAAAAATGGTACTTTATTATTCAACCTTTCTGCACCTGCGTTTTCAGTCTTGCCATCAAAAAATACTGCTTAGGAAATTGACCCAAATATTCTATTTCAGATTGACGAGGTGTTTAGTGCGCTTAATTTTCATATTTTTATGTGGCTATCAAAAAGTATGTTTTTAAGAGGTACAAAGATCGATACCCCGCACCTCCACCAAATGTAGCGGGGGTGCAACTCAGAGGAGATTAATAAAAGGACGTGTTTTTTTTATATAATATTTGTATTGGAACTTTAATACAACTTATATGAATGCCCGGTTCTTTTGGCCAGTGACAGAGACGGGCTATAATTAAATAAATAAAGAAATAATAAATAAATATCGGACAACCTCACACAAATCGATCTAGTCCCAAATTAAGCTCAAGAAGGCTTATGTTATGGGTACTAGACGACGATATACGTACTTGTATAGATAAATATATACTCAAATACATAGAACAACCATGACACAAGCACAAATATTTACGTTCATCACACAAATATTTGGCCTTGCCGGGATTCGAACTCGGGACCGCCGGCTCAGACGTCAAGTTATTCGATTATTAAAATATATTTCTATGTAAAATCTTATATGCCTGTTCCGCAGACATTGACCAATAATGCCCTTACAGTCTGATCATAATCATAATACACCCTGAGACGTGGTTTCTGAACACTGACAAATAGTAGCATAACAAATTATAATGGTGGACTGCGTTTCTTGATATTGCTTTTGAAGCGCCCACACTGACTGGTAAGTAAAGCGAGATATGTACATCAAGCCAAGGTTCCGAGATGATTTCAGAAAACACGCGGTATGTTCCATTCTAAAAGCGGGCCTTGGTCGTTGGGAGAAAGGTCACAGGCACTTGACTTGAATATAGGTAGCTATTTGACAAAGCTCGTATCTATACAAAGCTCATATTCAAGCACAAAACGAAACACTAGAATGTTCTCTTTTTGTATCTTCGCGAAAGCCGCATGCGAAGAATTTTATTGGTTGCTTATATAAAGTTCCTCTTGCGCCGATTTTTTTTACACGACAAAGAATCAGCTGTCGTAGTTGGGCTAGAAGTGCAAAGCAATAAAAACTGATTCTACCAATTTATTATTTAAAAACTTGCTGCGACACTAACAAATAGTTACAGCTTGTCTGTAGGCTAGATATACGGATACGGACATACCACGACTTTGGCGGCAAGTGGCGTGGCGAGGTGAGAGAGATGGCCACCTATATGTGACGTCACTTGTGGGTTGGGTATTTGTATGGAGGCAATAAGTAATTGCCATCTTCACCCTGAAAAAGTGCGTTTAAGTTCATAATTGTGTACAATAATGTTTTTTTTTTAAATTATGAGGATTCTGAAAACAATTTCGAAAATTCTTTTGAATAAAATAATAATAATATGTAGGTACCTATATCGTGTTCTTTTGTCCGTGACCTTTGACTTTTATTTAGATAGTACTTATTCAACTTTTAGTTTATTTAGGTAGGTATATATTTGTTACTTACCAAGAATAATTAAGTATAAGTATTATAATTATGTTTTGTTACTTATGTGTAAGTTAGTTGCACCGCCTAAAATTTTTCCGCTTTGCCCTAAGGTTGACTGGTAGAGAATGTCTCATGGCATTAAGTCCGCCTTCTGTACGATAAGTTTTCTTTTGTGCAATAAAGATTAAATAAATAAATAATAATATTTTCTTTAAAAAAATAATTTCTTTCTGACATAGGCATTGAGCAAATTTTATTCATATAACTACAGTGCTGTATGGAAAGGTTGATGGTGATAGGCACAGTTGAAGGGAACCATGATTTAGGGCTACGGTCTCTGGGCAGCCCTAAACGATGGTTAGACCAGGTGTCGAAGTATCTCAGCATGCCGGTTAATGCAATTTATGCCATTCACTATTGCGACACTAGGGGATAATGTAAGTTGTTAATAGTAAAAAATGATGTTCTGATGATTAACGCCTCTATGTTTTATCTGTGGAATATCTCTAACCAAAAAAATACATATATTTCTCTAATTCAAACTTTTCATTTTACCCCATTATAGATTTAATTAAAAAAAAAACTGTTTTCTTTTTAATTTGTAAATAAAAAATACCTCATAAAAAAACAATAACAATCAAATGCTGCAGTCTTACTTAAGGAACGTGATGTTTCTCATACAAACGTTCACTTTTTATGGATAAATTTTCAGAAATGCTGAAAATGGTGTCTTGGGTTTTAATGTAGATCGAGCTTAATACACAAAATATATAACTCTTACCCAAAGAACCCCACGTTTCACATACAAATTTTCACTTTCCGTTCAATCCCTTGGGGATGAATTTCCAAAAACGTTGAAGTGTTCTTACTTTTTGATGAAAAACCTTAAAACTGAATAATATCTCTCTTACTCAAGGAACCCCATGTTTCTCCCACAAACTTTCACCTCCCATTTAATCCTTGTAGGGGGAAATTTTCCAAAAACGCTGGAATTTTCAACAGGATGGAACTTCATGGAGAGAAATACTTGCTAGACTACGTCGGCAGAGACACGATCCTCACGATCCGCGAACCTAAATATGTTCTTAACCCATTAAATGCACGTAATAATACAAGAATAAATTACGGAAATGACTCAATTAGTCAACCCACGTTATCTGAATGGCCGTATAGTTCACAAAATTAGCCGACAAATTTGGTACCGGGTCGTTGTAACTAATATTGGTACTTACATCCAAACTGTTGTTCTGAAGCGCGGTACGTTGGTGCGACGAAGTACTAAATATAAACAAGTGAATTGACCAGAAACCGCAGTTTTAGTGGATTCATAAACAAATTGCTGTTACGTCTGAGCACGTGTTTAAATCATTAACATTAACATTTGAAAGCGCATGTATGGCCAATATAAAAATGATGCTGTGTTAATCTGTGGCGCAAGTTGGAAGCGTATAGCGGTAGATGCACTCCCTATTTACAAATATAATTATATTCTGTTTGCAAAAATCACTCATTTTAAACTAGCTAGCCAAGCCACTTCTAGCATTTCATACTACATAATATGCATTACCTTCTAGCATTACATACGTATATATATGTATTCCCTTAAATATGTATTTATCAACGTAACTAGTGTATTTTGTTTCGACATTTGCATCGTGTGCGTACACGTATTGTTATACGTACACCCTTCCCGCACCAATAATGTCTCTGTTTGACCTTGTGGTTGACTGGTAGAGAATGCCTCATGGCATAAAGTCCGCCCTTTGTACTTTTACTTCTGTATTTTGTGCAATAAAATTTAAATAAATAAATACGTAGGTATTATTATGTTGGAAGCGTATAGCGGTAGATGCGATATTTAGAGTTCGCCTTATTATCACATGAGCTACAGTCACAGACAACCCCCACTAGACGGAGCATGTAAGGCGACCCACGCGCACCAACGATATGGTACGGCAGAACATTAAAGTATCAACACGGCGGCCACCGTTTAGTTGCGTCCTTGTTTATGATCCATGCGTACTGTTATATCCTTGTAATGCACCCCAATAGGCTGACCCAGCATCTTCATCAGCAAACCTCCCTTCCAACTAAGTTAACCTTCCATATCCTAGATGTCCAGACAGCCAGTTCCGTTCCGACCGCCGACCGAGTTACACTTTTACAACCCTCCTGGACTAGCCCTAGTTTTGTTTATTATAAGTGTATTTTGTGACCTTGTGTGTGAATAAAAAATAACTTTTTTTTAAAAAGTCCTTGGAGGTTTCCTTTATAACGGGGATTTTTTAATAAATCCGGGAACGTTTCCGAAGTGACAAGTGAACAATAAAGTGTCAAAAAGTGTCAAAAAGTGTAAAAACTAACTCTCTTAAGTGTCGCGGTCAATTCCAAATTTTAGAACTCACTAACCACTGTTTCCTGAGGCCTGGCATAGAACCAAGGTCACAACTATCGCTGTTTCCTGAAGACTTGGACAAAGCGCCAGTCTACTTATCCACTGTTTCCTGAGGCCTGGCATAGAACCAAGGTCACAACTATCGCTGTTTCCTGAAGACTTGGACAAAGCGCCAGTCTACTTATCCACTGTTTCCTGAGACCTGGCACAGAGCCAAGGTCACAACCATCGCTGTTTCCTGAAGACTTGGACAAAGCGCCAGTCTACTTATCCACTGTTTCCTGAGGCCTTGCTCAGAGCCAAGGTCATTATCATCGCTGCTTCCTGAAAGACTGGTCTTTGTCTCGCTGCTGTTTCCTGAGACCTGGCCCAAGCCAAGGTCACTCTGCACCGATCCCGAGAAGATGATCGTCAGCCAAACCTTCATAGTTCTACTGTAAGTACTTTCATTTCCACATTAAGTGATCAGTGCTGTGTCGTGAAAACAAAGCAAAGTGCGTGAAAATAACTGTATTGAATAGTACATATTACCATTTCTATAACTCGCCGCTAATATTATACTAGTTTCATACGTTAATATCCATTAAGTCATCTAACAAGATTTAATTCTCGTCTGTTTTATAAATATCATCCTGGTACATCGAGCCAACTGCACTCTTATCTGTAAAGCTAACTCAACATTCTCTCAAGTAGACGACGGCGGACCGTCTATTACACCGTATTATAATTTTAACTCATTGCATCTGATATATTAAAATAAAGAAAATGTCAAAAACTCCTGAAAATGAAATGCCTGGACCCTCCAAAAACACAAAACCAACTCTGGAACCATTGGCTATCCCAAAGTTAATTCTCTCGGAAATCCCTTTAAATATTGTCCTGAAATTTATAAAACCCTACGATGGGTCCAGAGACAAACTTAGTGCCTTTATAAATAATTGCTCTAACGCAATTTCTTTAGCCTCAGCAAGCCAAGAGCCTATAGTGCTCAAGTACATTATCAGCCAACTAGAAGGAAAAGCAGAGCTTGCTTGCTCAATCAAAGAGTTCGATAGGTGGTCGACACTTCAAGAATTCCTTAAAGCACAGTTTGGGGAGAGGAAACACTATGCCCATTTATTAACCGACCTTCAAGAGTGCCGACAAAGCCTCAACGAATCTGTAAACCAATCTTCCCTCCGCATCGAATCTTGTCTTTCCCAATTATTGACAGACGTTACCATGTCTTGCAACAGAAAATCAGAGTTACCTGGCCGACTTGCAGCTATGGAGGACCTTGCTCTAAATTCATTCATAATGGGTCTGAACCCAAAAATCTCTACAGTCCTACGCTGCAAATCACCAAAAACACTTAACGATGCAATTAATATTGCATTGTCGGAAGACAAAATCTTACAGTTTGCTAACAAAAAACCAACTGAGGCATTCAAACCAAATACATACAAAAAACCTAATTACACCAGACCACAAAACCAAAACAACTACTCTTACCCAAAACCGAGCACATCCTTTAACCAATCAAATAATTTCAACAAACCACCAAACAATCCTATCGTATGCCGCTACTGCAAAACACCAGGCCACACCCTCGAACAATGTAGGAAAAGGGAATATAACAATAGGCGTTACAATTTCAAAAACAATGCTTCCGAACGTCCTATTAACTTCCTTGATAATGAAGAAGGTGTTGATGAAGTAGATACCGAATCTTTAAACGAGCAATAGGCTCGGATAGGTGTCGTCCGAGTCGTAATGTTGCTTCAGGCACCATTCCATGTGTTTCTGTCCCGAATTCCAAAAATTCCCATATCTACGAAATTCTCACCAAACACGAAAGGTACTTACCATACATTCATGTACAAACGTCAATGAGTACTAGACCCCTGATGCTACTCATAGACACTGGGGCAGCCGTGAGCCTAGTCAAGAAGTCCTGCCTCGATAAAAACACAAAATTATCCAAAAGCGAAATACACGTGAAAGGCATCGATTCCACTAACGAATCCATTAAGAGCGTTGGTCATGTTAAAACCGAAATCTACCTACCCAGTGACCTAACCATATCACACAACTTTCATGTAATGGAAAAAATAAACTTACCCTACGATGGCATCATCGGCAACGACCTGTTCGCCAAATTCCGCTGCAATGTAAACTACGCTATTAATTATTTAGAGATCAACGAACACAAAATCAAACTATTATTTAAGGAACCAAAATACGAAATTCCCCCGAGAAGTGAACTAATAATTGAATGCTCCGTGACCAACCCTGACATAAAAGAGGGAATAATCATCGACCAACACATATCCGAATCACTACTTGTAGCCAATTGTATTGTAAAAGTTAAAGAAAATAACCGTATAAATATCTCAATTGTAAATATTTCCGAGGACCCTGTCAAACTGAACCCTGACTTAAAACTTAAATTAGAACCAATCGATATAAATGTAGCTTACGCCATGACTGGCAACACTGCCAGACGCACAGAAGAAGTGCTAAATTCACTCCGTACTTCCCATTTAAATAACGAAGAAGCAAATGCCCTTACCGAAATATGCTCACAATACTCTGACATTTTCCATCTTCCAGATGACCAATTAACCTCCACTCCCAACATCCAGCACAGTATCCGAACAAATAGTGACACCCCTATATACACAAAATCGTATAGATTCCCCGAAATACACAAAAAAGAAGTGAATAGACAAATAAACAAGATGTTAGAGCAAGACATTATTAAGCCGTCTATTTCCCCGTGGTCTTCTCCAATTTGGGTTGTACCGAAGAAAATTGACGCGTCAGGAGAACAAAAATGGCGAGTAGTAATCGACTACCGCAAACTTAATGACATAACGATAGGCGAAACCTATCCTATTCCTCAAATCTCCGATATCCTAGATCAATTAGGCAACAGTAAATACTTTTCAACCCTTGATTTAGCCTCAGGTTTCCATCAAATAAATATGTCCCCGCAAGATGCAGAAAAAACTAGCTTCTCAGTACCTCAAGGTCAATTTGAATTCAAAAGAATGCCCTTTGGGCTCAAAAACGCGCCTTCCACATTTCAAAGGCTCATGAATAATTGCCTATCAGGACTCCAGGGTGTCCGTTGTTTTGTATACCTCGACGATATCGTCATATACTCCTACGACCTAGGGTCGCATATAAATAACCTATCAGCTGTCTTTGAAAGACTACGAAGCTTCAATCTGAAATTGCAACCAGATAAGTGCGAATTTCTTCGAAAAGAAGTCGCTTATCTTGGACATATTATCAGTGATAAAGGTGTCAAACCTAATCCTGAAAAAATAAAAGCGGTTACCGAATTCCCAACACCTAAAACTCCAAAAGATATAAAATCCTTCCTCGGACTTGTATCATATTACAGAAGGTTCATTCCCGACTTTTCTAAAACCTCCAAACCACTAACTCTACTCCTGAAAAAGGAAACCCTTTTTAAATGGGGTCATGAACAACAATTAGCTTTTGAAACCTTGAAATCCAAACTTACAACTGCACCAATCCTTCTTTATCCCGATTTTACAAAACCCTTTGTACTCACATGCGACGCCTCAAATTATGCCATTTCTGGTATTTTATCCCAGGGACAAATTGGCAAAGATCAACCGATAGCTTTTGCCTCCAGGACATTGAATAAAAACGAATGCAATTACAGTACCACGGAAAAAGAATTACTCGCTATTGTCAATTTCTGCAAATATTTTAGACCTTACCTGTTCGGTAGGAAATTTTACATAGTAACTGATCACCGCCCTTTGAAATGGTTGTTTAACCATACTGATCCTAGTAGCAAACTACAACGCTGGCGTCTAAAATTAGAAGAATACGATTACGAAATCGTATATCGAAAAGGCAAACTAAATTGTGCAGCTGACGCATTATCCCGATATCCAATCCTTAACGACGAGATATCACATATTCCTGTAAACGCTTTAAATACAGAAGAGGGTGAAACTTCTCAGCTTCCATCCGAAACAACTATCCAAAATGATCCGCAACCAAGTACGTCATCTGCCCAACCTGAAATCTTTGACCCATTCAATATCGGAGACATTCCATCACTATCGCCTAATCCACAATTTTCCCCTATTGAACTGGAATCTATAATTGATGAACTTAATCAGCTAACTACACCTTCTCTGGAAGTACAACCCACTGAAACGAATATTAACGAAGATCTGCTCCAATCCATCCCTTCGGTTATGGATGACACATATTCTAAATTCCTAAAAACATCACAGAATACCCATCATGATACCACCATAGTAGAACACAATGAAAGTCTTCTGAAAAGTCCATATAAAACCATCATTATACCCACTTCACTAGATCTAGACGAAAATGTACCGTACATTGAAGATTTTCTTAGTTACTTACCAAACCGTGAAGAATTCTTACAATCCGAAAAAACCCTACTCTCCTTAAAAGAAATTAATCATGGCGGAAAATCCTTTATAACCCTCTTTACTAAAGTCCATCACTTTGACGATTGTTCATATGCTGACATCTACGAATCACTGAAAAACCTCCGGAACCACCTGACTACCACTAGAGAAAACACGGACAATATCAGTATCTCAGACTTCAAAAACCCGTTCGACAAACATGCGTTCACAAAAATCTATAACATGATTGCATACATCTTTAATGGAACCGGTATACAAATAAATATCTATCACGATAACTTAATATATCCGTCACTAAGTGAAATCCCTAAAATTCTCAAGGAAAATCACGATATCCCTATTGCAGGACACTTAGGCACAACCAGAATGATTAGCCGGATCCGCGAAAGATACTTTTGGAAAAATATGCGATCTGACATCGAAGCTTATGTAAAAAAATGCTCCTCATGCCAAACTAACAAGGCTTTAAGAAAATTAAATCGTAGCCCAATGGAAATAACTTCAACTTCTACTGAACCTTTCCAACGTTTATCACTGGATATTGTAGGACCATTACCCGAAGCAGGACCTGCCAAAGTTAAATATATACTCACCCTGCAGGATGACCTAACAAAATATTCACTAGCCTACCCCATACGAAGCACTACCGCTGAAGAAACCAGTGAGTGCCTTATCCACTTCATATCATTATTCGGGATTCCCAAATTCATACTGACGGACCAAGGAACCAACTTCACATCTGACCTATTTAAGCAAGTCTGTTCCTTTTTAAAAATTAAACAGCTTTGGTCCAGCCCTTATCACCCGCAGACACAAGGCGCTCTTGAAAGAAGTCATTCCACATTGAAAGAATATTTAAAATCCTATGTAAATGCGGAACAAAACAATTGGCCTCGTTATGTATACACTGCCATTCTCACATATAATACCACTGTACATAGCACAACTAACTTCAGTCCTTATGAACTAATTTTCGGACACAAACCATTTTTGCCGAGCTCCATTTACGACTCCGCACCTAATACGACATATTGCGATTACCTGAAAATGCTTCAACACCGACTTCAATTCTCTCGGAACAAGGCCCTAGAAAACATTAACAAATCGAAAGAGAATTCCAAAACGCACTACGATTCAAATACTAGACCCGTAACTTATAAAGTAGGAGACTATGTCTACCTCAAAAACCATTTACGTCTTCGTAAAGCCCTATCTCCTGTATGGAAAGGACCTTACAAGGTCGTGAAAATTAATGGTCGAAATACTTTGACCTTACTGATAAACCGCAAAAATGTAATTCATCATTACGATCAAATTAAACTAGCCCATAGGACTAATTAAGTAATATAAGCATAAGTACTACCTAAGATTTGATATTTTAAGATTTTCATCATACTTTTATTTTTATTTTTATTTCTTTTCAGCGTCCCCCTTTTCGTACAAGGTAATTACACCGAACCCGTACAAACTGGTCCTGGCATTTACTTTGATCCCGTTGGAGAGCTTAAAGTAATAAACGGATTCTTAGATATAATTATACCCGTCGATATTTCATTCATTAAACCGCACATTGACAATCTGAACGGTGTGATAGGCACCTCGAAATTCTTATGCAACCAATATGACACGTTTACAAATACTGAATGCAGCAACATGTTTCAGCCACTCTCTACGAGATACAACGATATTATTAGAGATTACGACTCGATTTCACATTTAGTAACAAATAAGTCAAAAGATCTGCGTGGTTTGGCGGTATAGGTACCGTTTTCAAACATTTATTTGGAACTATGGACCAGGATGACGCTAGCATGTATAATAACGCCATTCAAAGCTTAGAAAACGATCAAAAAGAGGTAGCGACCTTAATGAAGAAAAATATTTTAGTAACATCATCTATATTAAAATCCCATAAGGATTTTATAAATAAAATAAGCATTAATGAACAAAGATTGAATGACGCAATTAACATGCTTAGTTTATCAATTAAGAATTTAACTGTAATTAGTAATAATCTAGAAATAAGATCTAACATTTTGGAATTAATTAATATAATTGAGAATAATCTTATGACGTTATCATTCAAGTTGGAGGACATTGTTAATGCCGTCATGTTTAGCAAATCAAACATATTATATCCAGCTATAATAACCCCGAAGCAATTATTTACCGAACTTGTGGAACATTACAGATTTTTACCTAAATTACAAGAATTGCCGATATCACTCAACCTAGACCATATAAACATTTTGACAAATATCTCCGAAATTTCCTGCTTTTACATTGATAAAAAAATTATATTTATAATGAAGCTCCCACTTGTTTACTCTCGAGAATATAACATCTATCACGGTGTTCCATTCCCGGTAGCGCACAGTAATGTCACACCGGCCTCCTACGCGATGGTGAGACCCACCGCGAATTATTTAGCTCTAAGTAGAGATAAGGCGTACTATTGTAAGTTAGATGATTTAAGTAACTGTAAGCAACTAACCAGTAAGTTTTATATTTGTAACATTGTACATATATATTCCACTACGTCCTCACCTATCTGTGAAACAGAAATTGCCACAAAATTGTTATCATCCAAACCTGACAGCTGTGAAATTAAACTCTTACATGGCAATTTGGAAATTTGGCTAAAATTAAATAACAACAAATGGATATATGTAATTTCTGAGAAATCTAAAATATCAATAGAATGTCAGAATAATTCAAATTTAATAGAAACGGATATAATGGGCACTGGCCTATTAACATTACCTAACAAATGCACCGCATATTTTAAGGGCATGCAATTCATTACCGAAAATAATGTAAACCTCGAATTAAAACCCATTCGGTCAGATTTCAACTTAATAAATGACTCGTGCTGTAACTATTCTACATTTAAAAAACTTCAGTCAGATTTTCCAACTACACATACAAGAATTCTAGATATAAAATCCCTAAAAGATACCGAATATTTATCCCAGAACCAACTAACTGAACGGTTGGACAAATTAATTGAAAAACCCCACATCGTATTATATGGTAGCTATTATTCATATAGCACCATTTTTATTATAATTACTCTGGCACTCTATTTTCTCTACAAAATTTGGAAATTAAATCTATGTAAAAGGCGACCTACCCTACTTACCAAAACCAAATCATCCGCTCCACCCCCTAACCATCCTGAATCCGAACTTGAAGAGCTTCCCATTCCAATCCCTGCTCCTAAACTTAGATCCACATAAACTTCACTCCCTAAGAGTGTAAGTTTAATCCTACCCCCCGGGAGATGTTATATCCTTGTAATGCACCCCAATAGGCTGACCCAGCATCTTCATCAGCAAACCTCCCTTCCAACTAAGTTAACCTTCCATATCCTAGATGTCCAGACAGCCAGTTCCGTTCCGACCGCCGACCGAGTTACACTTTTACAACCCTCCTGGACTAGCCCTAGTTTTGTTTATTATAAGTGTATTTTGTGACCTTGTGTGTGAATAAAAAATACCTTTTTTTTTAAAAAGTCCTTGGAGGTTTCCTTTATAACAGTACGTCAACTAAAAAATAAATTATTAATAAATAACATGGTAAATTGTAGTGTTAAGTGGTGTAGAGAGACCTCATAAACATGGACGCAACTAAACGGTGGCCGCCGTGTTGATACTTTAACGTTCTGCCGTACCATATCGTTGGTGCGCGCGGGTCGCCTACGGGTCGCGTTACATACTCCGTCTAGTGGGGGTGGTCTGTGGCTACAGTGGAATGAAAATAGACATAAATATGAAACATACGAGCTAAATAAACATAACATAACCTTTTGGGACCTAAAATATTTATCAGTAGGTACCTGCCCCTGAGGGCTCTAAGGTACCCGTAAGGCTGTCCGCGTTGCTGCCTCGTTGGATGGCAATGCCGATGCGTTGATCGAGAAGCATGCCAAACTTACGATCACCAAAGGACCGGATAAGCAAGCAATCCTTAGAATTTTGAAGTTGGCCGTTGTTATTGTCGATTGGAGCATGCATACCGAGAAATGCTTATCTATTCACTCTCAACTTCAGGAGGAGAATGGAGTCGCTAGAAAGAAGTTCTATTATTCTATTGTCGCATTTAGAAAGATCGACATCATACGGGCACAAACCACTATGTACTGTGCACAAACCCAGACCAGGGCGATCAACGTGATGTTAAAATGGAGATGACATCCTTAATAATACCAGTATTCTCAATTCTGCAGTTATACAAGTTTTTTTGTTAAATCCATGACACCTATTTATATAAGCCTATTCGTATAAAATTTCACGGGGTTATGAAGTTAAGTTTAAGAAATGAACGCACGGTTAGAAGAAAATCTGGAAATTTAATTGACGTTAAGTATTCTGGGAAATGCCGACTTTTGATTGCCTTCAACTGCTCATCGCAAATCAAATGCGCTTAAAAATTTAATTTCAGATTATAGATAGACACCAAGATAAAAACTTGATAAACTGGTTAGAGAATCAGTAATTGTATAGGTACCTAATAATTCATAATATTGTCACAGAAAAAAACTTGAACTTTGACTATAACCATAACTGTGACACAAAGTTTAATTTTAACTGCCCCAATTAAAATATATTACTCTGTAATATTCCGCTAATGGAATTAATTCTTAACTACCCAGACGCCTCCGCTCTTAAGTTGTAGCAAAAAATAGCACAATTTCTTGCCTGATGAGAGGTCATAGTAACATGTACTATTTAAATCACGCATCGTATTTTAGGACGGCCAACAAGCACACGTGTTACGTCACCGCCTCATAATGCCTGTGCCTAATACAATTCATAATTTCAGCTAATGCTGATTACAGTACATTTGGAGTTCTGGGTGCAGTTAGGCAAATATTTTGATTACTAGATTCGTTACGCCGCCGTGTTGGTTTTTCGTACGGGCATTGAATAAGACCTAAAGTGTTTGAAAGACTTAATCTTGGCGATTCTTATCCATATTCCTAACTGATTTCATATCATATCATTTCAAATCATATCATATCGTAACGTATCGTATCGTATCGTATAACCAACCTTCCCTATAATATGGTTGAGGGAGGCGATGGCTGAGATATGCGTCACGCTCGTGAACGGGTGCCGTTTGTGGGGTCCGGTCTGTTCATACTAGCAAGGGCCTAATTAGTTGTGTAGTAACTGCTTTCCAGTGTTCAATGAACTGACGTGAGAGACTTCATCCTGTACTCGACTGAAGTTATTTTTTACTTAGAGACTTAGAGACTGTATACATCTCTAATAAACTTAGTGTACTGTACAATGACGCTCAGAGACCTTATACATCTCTGAGGAATGAAATTTAACTATTATCATATATTTATTATTTATATATATTTTTATTTTGTAAATTGTGACGCCTAGAGACCATATACATCTCTAAGAAATTTAGTTTAATTATTTATTTATTTATTTTTTCTTTTGTATAGTTAGTTTCTTATTCAGTCCTTAACTTTTCTAAGGATTTAAATTAATTTATTTTGTTTTGCATGTTGTGACGCCTAGAGACCATGTACATCTCTAAGAAATCTAAATTAAGTACTTAATAATTTTGTTGCATTAGTTATTGATTTTGACTCCTTGAGACCTTATACATCTCAACGGAATTGAATTATTTCATTAATTAATTATACCATAATTCACGAAAAAATGACTTACTGTTGAGTTTCTTTCGGCTTTCTTCTCAACAGCGGTCTCCTCTTGCGAAATGCCGGTAGACTCACAATCTGACTTGTAAAAGTGCCCTTGTGGCCTACTTACTGAATAAATTATTTCATTTCATATTTCATTTCATTTCATTTCATAAAAAAGTAACAAGGCTGAGATCGACCCTTGCTTGTGTGTTTTTGGAAGGTTGGTAGGTACTAAAACTGTACCTATTTCTATTTTCTTACTATGTATAGATATGTATCTGCAAAGCTTGCATTGCTTGCTCCTATTCATTTTCAACAATCTATACTGCCAGGGAGGACAATAATGGATAAAAATTGCGGCTCCGTAGCCTAGTATATTTATACCAATGTCTTAGGTACCTATTGAAGGTACCTGTAGTAATTTTCAGTTCACTGACTAACGACCAAACATTTCGTGAAATAGTGGTTTGCAATACCCTTTTCTTTGATCTTTGTATTCATAGTTTAAATACCCTTTTCATTAGGTCTAGTGGCGCCTTGAAAAGTACAACAGAATGCAATTAACCAATACGTACGAGAATAACAAAATAGTAAGTTTTGTATGTCCCTTAGTCAAATAGTAAGTAGGTATATGTTTAAGGTAAAGGGCTAAAGATTTCGTCCTAAACATTGCCAAAGAAGGGTCATTAGCAGTAAGCGCAGTTGCCAAACCCTCGCACTGTCCACGCAGTTATTAGCTTCTGCCCACGGATTCACGAAGATGTGCCAAACGGCAAATGTGTCAATAAAGATCGACATCTCTATACAAATAATATGTGTGTCTATCTACCTATATACCTTCTCATTTCTGACGTTCATATAAAATGTCCGCTATCGTTCGAGAGTTATAGTTACTACACTCCAGTTTTTAATTAGGCGTACCAACTTGACAGTTAATTGCACACAAATGTTGCCACAGTTTCGCTACTGTTGTTAATATCGATATTTAAAAAAAAACAGTTCATACCAGAGGTTTAGTTAAACAGCATTAAAAAAGTAGACATTACTTGTTTCATCAATTTTACATTATTATGTTTGAAATCAAAGTAAAAAAAATATCACACGAATCAATAATAAAAAAACGGTTTGTACTAAAATACTTACATGGAACGAACTTTATTTTAGGACATCGCTACGAACGCTGTCCTCCCTTTTGTTTTCTTGACAGTTTCATGGTATAACCGAATACACTGATAACTGTACATTTGTAAACGAATATAAACGTAACTGCAACATAATTAAGGTCTATGGGTGTATAGATAAGGTTATATCGACATATTTGTATCGACATAAACCAATCACTATTATTTTTTTCTATTTTAAACAACAC
Organism: Apotomis turbidana; assembly: GCA_905147355.2. NCBI lineage: Eukaryota > Metazoa > Arthropoda > Insecta > Lepidoptera > Tortricidae > Apotomis > Apotomis turbidana. The sequence continues at coordinate 3,569,817 of LR990297.1, read as the reverse complement.
TTTCAGCTGTCAAGTTAGTTCGCCTAATTAAAAACTGGAGTGTACTGCTGCGCTGGGGGTGTGGGGAGCAAGCAGCTCCTCCACCTCTCCCGGTGTAAGGGTGCGTCTCCACTGAACCGGAGCGGAGCGGAGACGAGCGGAATCGACCAATCACATAAGTTCAAATCTGTATCTCAGCTCCGCTTCACTTTTTTTATTGGTCGATTCCGCGCTTCTCAGCTCCGCTCCGTTTCAGCAGAGACGCACCCTAAGGGTTTCGGATAGCAGTAATAGGAAAGTCGACCTGCTAGCCACATGAAAACTGTGGAGTTAACCTCCATTACAGGTGCCCAAGGCCTTCGAGGATCGGTCCAGATCCCCGGACAATCACGGGTAAGACCTAGGGGGCTACCGACCCTTCCTTGTAACTTGAACTCAATCTTCTCATTTCTGACGTTCAAATAAAAGGTCCGCTACCTAGACGTTGTCTGGAAGAGATCGCTCTTTAGCGATAAGAGTTGTCTACATTGTAATTTTAAGTTTTTTTTTCTGTTTGTATTGCTTTCGTGCTGAGGTGTGCAATAAGAAGAATTCTCGATAGAATTCTTCATAGATACATATTCTATGTGTGTGTGGTGGTACAAATATGCAGCGCATTTAATTATTATGATATGAAGCCTATTACAAAATAACGATTATTTATTTATAGTAGTGGTACCTCGAAATTTTGATGTTATAAAAAATGGACCACTTGAAAATTAACATTAATATCGTCAGTAAATTTTTACCTCTAGAACGTTAAAAAAAGGATTTAAATAGTATATATTAAGCTTTGATTATGATAATGACATCTTAAAATATGCATGAGAAATAAAATACACAAAAAACGTACACATAAATACATTATTCGGTCGTGAAAAGCTTCTTTCAACCTAGTGCTACCGCGGAACACGTGCGGGGATTCACAACTGTCTTCAGCAATAAGTCACCGAAATGATGACGAATAACCAGCCCCATATTGCCAACTATACGGCAGTATACGAAGTGACGATTACCACAAATCTCTGGTAACGACGTTGCCCAACCCTCACGCATCACCGCCTGTAACTCATTACCATGCCGCGTTACAAAACGGAACGCTGTGAGAGCATCTCTGGCTTCGGTTCCATTAACTTACGTCAAATCACGGATTTTTTAAATCCGTGCGTTATCTGTGGTAACTCATTTCATTACCATGCCGCGTTACAAAATGGAATGCTGTAAGAACATCTCTGGCCACGCTTCCATTGAAGTACGTCAAATCACGGATCTTTTGAAGCCGTACATTAAACGTACAGCATTGTGCCGGATATAGCGTAGTATATCCATCCAGATGCGTAGTATAATCATTGTGTTTTTAGATTATGTACATGTGGAAATTATTTCGTTTCAGCTTCATCGCAAATTCTTTTGTATGTCCGGATGTCCGGATCTTCGGCTCTTATCGGCTGCATTCTCAACCAATTCTCGTAAATTTTTGTGGGCAGGCTCAATAATATCCACCAGAATTTTTCGTCGAGACAGTCCGGACTATTTATACCTGACAAGGATTTTACTTGATGAATTTAAATATAATAGGTTTTCCCGAGATTCTTAACTTACGAATCAACAACTCTACGATATCTTAATTCGTATTGTGTATAGGAATTCCCTTATGTACCCCAGCAATTTCATTTAGCCGATTTTTAAGCCATCCAACAATACATGTATAGTCTATCCGGAATTTTAAGATCAAATTATGTTAAACTGGCATAAATTAACTTAAATTTACACGTATAGGGTCGTTTGTATCTTCTAACTCGGGCAGACTATACATATAGTTCTAATTCCTTTTCTTAAGCGAATCCCATTAGCTTTGTACCCGATGAACAATACTCATTATCTGTATTGTTAACTGTGGCCATAACTGCCACTTCGAAATGTAAGGCGTTATAAGTGCAAATTACTTTTTCTCAAACATGCAATGAAATATTGTCTTTACGTTCCTTATAATAGGCTCGGAAGTATCGCTTTTTGGGCGCAACAACTCGAGAGGACTGTAAAGGGATTTCATACTGCTTTTCAGGCCTAGGCCTGCAAAGTAACTTTTTTTTGGTTTCAACAACAAGGTCATTCACACAGCGGGCTGGTTTGACAAAAAGCAGGTTTTGTTTTTAAAGGTTGGTTGTTAGACTAAAATGTCCTATTTGTCAATTAATAAAATGTTGTTCTTTGAAGTATATTTTTTTATTTCATTGTATGTTTGAGAAAAGCATGCCTCGTCGTGAAAACGGATTCCCGGCCTCGTATCACTATCCGCTATATATACCTGCTTGGCCGGAAATCCTCATTTTCCCGGCCTCTGATGTAATGTACTATTACACTAAATTAGTCTTTAAGTCAAACGAAATAAGGTTTACTCTTAAACAAAGAGAACACAGATGTTGGTCTCTCTAATTTAGTGTAAAAGTAATTTGCACTTATAACGCCTTACATTTCGAAGAGGCAGTTGTGGCCACAGTTAACAATACAGATAATGAGTATTGTTCGTCGGGTACAAAGCTAATGGGATTCGCTTAAGAAAAGGAATTAGAACTATACAGTAATGTTCATAGCTCTTAAATCGTAGGCAATGGAAACAGGCACCATTGATATCGAGTAATGATGATTAATATCATACGATGCATAAACTATCGTGCGGAAGACTGTTCGGTCTCCACTGACCCGCGGCCGGGGCAAGATGGGCACGTTGGGCAAATTGGGCGGGGCAAGGAATATTAATTAGAAGGTTTGGAAACAAACATTGGTTATTTATTGCTTAATTAATTATGGAACGGCTTTTAACGCCGTTCACTTTCGAAGAAATAGGTTTAACTTTATTTTTTATTATCACAGTATTGTGTTGCGTGTTGGTTACATTTGTAAGTATTTGTTATGAACTTTTTTGATATCAGCGTGCTTGTGCTGGTTGTGTTTATGATACGATTAATATGTGACATAACAGCCACCACTCTCGCAGTATGATAAAGAGACAAATGCTTTGTCATTTATTTATCAGCTGATAACGCAACCATCAGGCCCATAGTTCGCCCAATCATCACCATCATAATCATCATTTCAGCCATAGGACGCCCACTGCTGGACACAGGCCTCCTCAATAGATTTCCACATGGGCCGGATAGCAGCGACCCGCATCCAGCGAGTCCCCGCAACTCTAACCAGGTCGTCCGACCACCTTGCGGGTGGTCGTCCTACACTGCGCTTGCCGGTACGCGTCTTTACAAAGCCTATACTGATAGGGTTCAGATGCGAACTGAACCAGATTAGCTTTTGTTTGGACAAAACTTAACAAAACCCTAATCTGGTATAGTACAGAAATTTACTGAAATCGTATAGACTTTATTAACTAAATTCATACGGATATTGCTGGTACAAATGCTAGTCTGTTGCGGTCTATAACTTGAATAATACTTTAGTAACGACTCCGATTGTATTCAATAAATTACCGTTCATGCCAATGGCTAAGCAGTTTTTTTACGTTTAGAATTATTTCAGTTGATATTAGGTACCTACTCTTATTAGGCCATATTATTTAGTGTGAAATCGTGATAAAATAGTTGAATTTATATCAGGAGGCGTGCTGTTGTGGTCGCAGTTCTAACCTAACCTACTTTACTGGTAGCAAATCGTTTCTGGCGCTTCGCCGACCGCTGCAGCGGTACACTCGCTTCGCTCGCTCGGCTCGCGCGCTGTTGTGGTCGGAGTTCTAACCTAACCTAACCCATTAATCTACTTTACTGGTAGCAGTTTGGTTCATGCGCTTCCTCGTCCACTACCGCGGCACGCTTTTTCCATATAGACGTTACCAAACTCGACTAGGTTTTTGTCGTGAATAATACTTGAAAATATGTAAGCAAAAAGCTAATACATTTGAGTGACTACTTTTTACCGTAACGGTATAGATATTGTTAACTAATATGCGCAAACAAAAGCTCCCCGCTTTGAATCTGAATCGTGACTGAAATAGTATAGGTTTTGTAAATTCGCTGCCGGTACGTGGTCTCCACTCGAGAACCTTTCTGCCCCAACGGCCATCGGTCCTTCGAGCTATGTGCCCTGCCCATTGCCACTTCAGCTTGCTTACCCGGTTCGCCCAATAGGCACGACGAATACCTATACATTTTTGAGGAAGCCAATCGTTTTTTTTTTTATTGGGATCAAATGTCAATATGTACCTGCACTTAGACTCCTTTAAAAAAATGACTAACTAAAAACTAAAAAGAAATAACCGTCAAAGTTCAACATTCCTACGGAGCGCTAGAAACGCTCCATACAAATGGCCATTTAATCTTGACGTCATCATCATATTATGGGTAATGGGTACCAATATCTGTATGGCGACAAAAAGTAATTTGCCATTTTTATCGTGATAAAGTGCGTACCTTATGAGGAATCTTGTGGATTAAAAAAAACATAAAATTTGCTTACCTGAGATATTGTCCCATATTAAAAAAAAAAGTTAGGATAAAAATTAAAGCATCTTTTCTTTGTTTAATGACATCTTAAGCTAATAGAATGCTGTAGAATTTAACATCAGTCGATTCAGTCGTCATCCCAATTGCGGTCATTTTGTGAAGTGTGCGGTGCATAATATACGATGTACCTACATACCACAGCCAAATGAATACGATTATGTTCCTTTAACAATTCAATGCAACTTATAGTCATACAGTATCACTAAATAGTAGAACAGCCGGGCTGGCATATCTTGCCTCGAATTCGCTTGTCGCGCGGCTTAGCATCTTCTGTCTTGCTCGCACGGTATTGAAAGGAATGTGGTAGTATATGTCGCGCGACAAAGAGTCGCGTGTCACACTAATGCTAGACGTGCAGGAAAATAATCTAGTAATTTTTACAATTAGGTATACTTACCCCAGATTCTCTAAATTTGCTGGGATCTTCCGAGCTAAAGCTAGGTGTATAAATGGCCGATTTTATTTTTATTTCGCTCCTACTTAATTATATCCTGATTTATTTTTGAGTGATACCTTAACGTCTCTGGAACTAAGGGTGAAGTCAGACGAGCGTAATTTGAGTCTTGTAATTTCAGTCGCGCCATACATCATGTCACGTGATCACATCACACTAAGTGTGGCGCGACCGAAATTACGCGACTTAAATTACGCTAGTCTGGCTTCACCCTTATAGTCACGCGTGTCAAATCTGACTGAAACGAAGATGGCCGGGAATCAATTAGCTGGCATTAAGTAAAATCATTATACAAACCATTAATCACTCCTGAGAGCTTGATCGAGCATATCACGGCTGAATCAAAGCTGGCACTATTACCCTTAATTTGACAGAGCCTTGATTTAGATTATTGTGACTTGAACTCTGTTAACGTTTGTCCATGCATGTAATTAAATTTGTACCTATATTTACACGGTTCACTAAATGAGATTGCAGAATGATTTTTCGCGCAATGTTTCATTTCGCAGAATTGACATTTCGAAGAAAGCATTTTTTCTATGAAACCGTCAACTATTTGGGATTTTTATAAAACAAACCTAACCTAGCCTAATCAATAGGATGATATTTGCAAGAATTCTGAATAATGTATGACTACAGAGGAATAAAAAATCTGCGAAGTGAAAATTCGGCGAAATGTAACATTCGACCATAAATAATTCTGATCTGATCAAGTGATCATTTACCAAATACGATCTTGGTCAAATCAGACAAATATGAGTACTTAGGCTGTTAGAAATTTGCTCAATTTGACAATGATTGAGGATCCACCGAAAACATTTCTTGTAAAATTGGCGGCCAAGACTCACCTCATAACGCCGTCGCTATAATAAGATGTCAGATCCCTGGAAAAGCCAAACCCCTAAACCCTGACTTTAATAACCCTCCATCTTGGTTTAAAAAGCATGGCTTAGCCGTTTCAGAGATCTATGGCACGTCGTAACGTTTAAGACCTGTACATTAAAGTTATGACAATATGCCTGTGGATTTTTTAAACTACACTACATTTATGGTCCTTCGAGTCGGATATGAACCAGCGGTGGATGAAATCTAACATAATATTAGTCGGTCGCTCAACCATATAGGTACTTATTACATAAAATTATTGTTATTTAATTTAATCACATCCTGACCCAGTTTATTCACCTGAAAATGGCGCACTGGCCAAAAAAACTGACGTCGGTCCAGCATTTGCATACAAAGCAATCGTTAGTTGTGTCCTGACGCAACAGTTTACATAATGGAGAATGTGTTATTCCGGGAAATCGGTTGGCTCGCGTTTATCTAGAGATGGGCTGAGCTCTGGGAAATGGGGCAACATAATGGAATGGATGTAGTGTTTAAATAGAAAAAAAACATGTTACAAGTACAGATACTAAAAGTGAAAAAAGTTAGACCCTGGCTGGGATTTAACAGTACCCTTACCATCAGTTTACAGTGACAGTACTCGCTAGCGACTGCGTAAACGATTTCTATGGAGAATTGTAGTTCTACAAAGTCACCGCTAGGGGCGCTGTACTGTTCTCCATACAAATCGTTTACGTGAGTACGGTCATGTTAACTCATGGTAACAGTACGGTCATGTTAACTCATGGTAACAGTACGGGTGTCTTTGTCATGCCGGGGCGACACACTCAGTCCAACTAAAGCTACGGGGACAGTCAGGGTCTTCGAATTTTATCCCAGCTTGGTATTTGTTATTGATCTTTATTTGTATTGTTGACGGCATTCAATTCACTATACAATCGCAAAAACCACGGCAGTGAAATTTCATGATTTTCGTAAAATAACTTTTTTTTTTTGTTTTTTTTTTTACTCAACCTCGTGCCATCTTCAAATAAATGTCGGAACGCCATTATACATATTTATGATGCCATATATTCTGCATTTTGCGATGATAACATCGCAAAACGTATTAGAAAATTTAGAACTAGTTAGGTCACTAACCTGACATTTCAATTTTGGTAGCAAATTTTTCTTATGTTTTTAAAATATGCATTTTTATTATTTCACATTCAGCGCTATTTGAAAGTTCCAAATAATAATAGTAACTACATCAAAAATACATATTCTATTACGAATTCTGGCAATTTTCATTCTATCCTATTCTTGGATCTTTTTCATCTTAACCCTTAACGTGGCAATGTGCATTATAATGCACATACCTCTCTGACCATTTTTTTTTTCTCAAATTAGAATAGTTTGCTAAATTCAATCTTAGTAAGGTTTGAACTATCGACCTTTCTTTTTCCCTGTCAGTTTAAGGGCTAATTAAAATTAAAATGTTAGAGACCGATACATTTCTGCAAGTTAAAAGTAACTAGCTACATATTGCGTACACTAGCGTTTTGGAACTGAAAACTGAAGATTTTGTAGAAAAAAAAATGAGCTAAGGATTGTAATTACTTTAAATAGCTACCATGATGTTAGTACAGGCACAGAATAGGATAATAGTACAAGTACAGGTTGCAGCAATACGTTGAAGCAATGTTTAGCTCGCGACGTGATCCATTAACTTAATAGCAACTCTATTTGTGTTGGGAACTTGGAACTAACTAGTGGAGATGTTCTTACGAACTTTGTATGGTTGCACACATCCAAGTAGCACACTGCATGCGAGATTAACTCAGTAAACATGAGTATAGAAAACTCCCATGAATCTCAGACATATTAAAATACATACGAAACGGGTTTACTCACGTCGTAGAAGTCGAATATCGCTTGACATGTTTCGAATCGGTAAGCAATTCATCATCAGGAATTACGATCAGTCGCGGCGGCGGCCAATCGCCGACTACGTGGTTAACACATTGACATTAATTGGCGCTGACATTTTGGGTATTTTTATATACAATAACCGCATTTTATATAAATAATAATAGTTTATGAATAAAATAATGTCAAAACGGGATAAAACCGCACATAGTTCCACAAGGGAAAGTATATTTCATATTATTCGATTTTAAAATGAAATGAACTTTATTTTGCGTGATTTTAGGTACATTAAGATTAAAACACGTACATTAGGGTATCACTAAAATCCACCGAATCACGGCATGCAAACAATAATCTTAGATCTATTTACTTATAATCTAGGTACTCATACCTTTTGTCGGCAAAAGCGACTGAAAGCCTTCAGTTCGCTTTATTACAATACCAAGCAGTTTACGGTTTCAAACAAAAATGCTTTCTACGCAATGACACGTTGGCTAAATGAAACATTCGACGAAAAAGCAGAGAACCAGTGTTGATTAAACTCGAAAAATACTAACGTAAGTGTGAAAACGTCCAAACTGTGAGAGTTATCGCATCTCGATCTCGTTAGCAACCGGAAACCAAAATGGCGGCAATTATAGTTAAATGCCAAATGGATCCATCAGAGTGCATCGCTGCACATTCACCGCGCTGCCCCACACAAGCGAGGCTTTTCCGAACCACAGAATAAAAAGGAACATACAAAAGGTGAAACATACTTAGAATAATTAATGTTATGTAATGTTTGTTTTTCTCAGTGCATCAGCTAGGTATTTTCTCGTTTTTTACCTTCTAGGATAATTATTACATTAGGCGACGAGGTTGGCGCAGTTTGTAGAGAACCTGTTAAATATTTCTATGATGAACACATATATTTGTCCATGGAGGCTATCTATATATAAGTATATTTATATATTATGTATATCGTCGTCTAGTACCCATAGTACAAGCTTTGCTTAGTTTGGGGCTAGGTCGATTTGTTTAAGACTATCCCTTAAATATTTATTAATTATTATCATTGTATGGTAGTCGGATCACCGCGAGATGTTAAGTAATCTGCGCCTGCGCTCATCGAATGTGCAACGCTGCCTTGAGCAGCTTGAGCTTAAGAGGATATACTTAATCACTCATTTTTCCATACATATCCAGGTTAGAAATTCTGTACACGGCGTCTGTTTGGAGCGAAATTTTGGCCAAAACGACTAGTACACAGGTTCTATAATAATAAGCGCAGAAATCAAAACGGTTCGACACAGAAAATGTCCTTCCTATTAATTTGCCAAAACGGTTGTTTACATTTTAGAGGAGGAGACTGTCGAGAACGAAACCTCGATTTTTTTAACCCAGCTACGTAAAGTTTGAAGCTCATTTGTATGCGACGCCATAGTTACCAGGAGCAAACTTAAAGTAAATGGACGGTAAGGGAAGATGGGCAGGTGGTATTTCCTCTTAAAGACATGATGACGAAGATCGAGTCGTTCTGATGCTGTCTATGGTGATATTTAGTCATTACCATAAAGACTATAGTCATTCATTTTACGATGAATTTTGATTAGTTACCAGTAGCGTGGCGTTCAAACAACCCTTTTTTATGACATAAGGGGCAAACGATCAAACGGATCGCCTGATGGAAAGCGATCACCATCGCCCATAGACACTTGCAGCACCAGAGGAGTCACAAGTGCGTTGCCGGCCTTTCAGGTGGGAGTACGCTCTTTTTTTGAAGGTTAGAAGGTCGTATCGGATCGATCGATTGCCACCGGCTTACCTATTTTAGAGCGTCTGAGCTCCCTTCTCTATTGTTTTAAGGAAGTAGTAAGTCTATTCTGCAGGGCTTCACCACGCCTTCTTGCTCGCACGGTATTGAAAGGAAAGGGATAGGTAACATTTGTCGCGCGACAAGAATCGCATCACAACGCATGTCACAGTTGTGCTAGAGGTGCTCCGATTTAGCTTGGTATTTCTTTGACACCACGCTGTTAGCTATGTCATTAAAAAGGCAGGTAGAAATACATTAGCTTTAAGTAAAATGAAATAATTAAGTAATATTAAAATTAAACTACAGAAAACAAACCAAACTTAAAAAACGTCTAACACCAAGAAGATGCAACGGTATAGTTAATTAGTTACACATTTGCCAAGTCTACTATGAAACTATTCCTATTAAGTACTGTTTTTAGGGTTCCGTAGCCAAATGGCAAAAAACGGAACCCTTATAGATTCGTCATGTCTGTCTGTCCGTCTGTCCGTCCGTCTGTCCGTCCGTAGGTATGTCACAGCCATTTTTTTCCGAAACTATAAGAGCTATACTGTTGAAACTTGGTAGGTAGATGTATTCTGTGAACCGCATTAAGATATTGATGCAAAAATAAAAAATATAATAATAAATATTGGGGGCTCCCCATACTTACAAACTGAAACTCATAATTTTTTTTTCATCAAACACATACGTGTGGGGTATCTATGGATAGGCCTTCAAAAATGATATCGAGGTTTCTAAAATATTTTTTTTCTAAACCGAATAGTTTGCGTGACAGACGCTTCCAAAGTGGAAAAAAAGTTGGTCCCCCCCCCTCTGACTTCTAAAATAAGAAAATGAAAAATCTAAAAAAAACATATGATACTATAAAAACTACCAACGAAAATTGTTTTGAACGAGATCTAGTCAGTAGTTTCTTTAATACCTAACTTTGCACCTAATTTATATGGGGCGCTATACATACCAGGTGCAAACTTAACTTAACCACTTAGGGATGGAAAGTGTTTGTACGGAACCCTCGGTGCGCGAGTCCGACTCGCACTTGGCCGGTTTATTTATTTTTTCAACTGTAATTGGTATACTGTACTCCCGATTCCCAAGATACAGGCTGTGCCTTTACATACGAGTAGTTTGGGGCCGTTGGATATTTCCTATGTGTAAAGTCTATGAGAAATATTCGTAGAATATGTCCATTTGTAATGAGTTTATGTTAAATAAATTATTTGTATTGTCGTATTATTTAGTTCGGAACACTATAAAAGGTAATGTTAAAGAGGAAACTTTATAAATGTCTACTTTAGACATAATGATAACGGTATTAATGATGATTGAGATTATATGAATAATCTAAAGTATTGTCATCACATTTCCATAATGTGTTCAGCCACATAGTTAAGTAGGAGGTATTAATAAGACTGCCTATTCAAAGCGATGGGGCTTTAAAATTGTGTTTCTTTTTAAGGTTCCGTACTCAAAGGGTATAAACGGTACCCTATTACTAAGACTCCACGTCCGTCCGTCCGTCTGTCTGTCGGTCACCAGGCCGTCGTTGCATTAACATTGCACCTCATTTGTATCAGGCGCCATTTATACCAGGTGCAAACTTAACTTAACCCGGCCAGTTATTTCATGATGGTACGGAACCCTTTTTGTGCGAGTTCGACTCGCATTTGGCCGGTTTTTTATCGATAAGCTGACTAGAGAGTGAAATGTAGAAACCTGAAGTGAGTACGGGATCGGAGATGCAGCTCGCCGGTTCAGCGGCAGCCTGATCACTCTTGTCTCAAGATATTTAATGTCATAAAAACATAATAAGATAATAAATAAAAACAATAAACTAATAACTAACAGTAAGTATATGCTAAAAACCTAAACTACGTATTTACAAATAAAAAAAATGTCCTAAATCGCTATCGCTCTGAAGTGTACCTATATAGAAGGCTGATGGCCGCATTGCCACGCTGGATGGCAATGTTTATTCGCTGGGCAAAATAGTGGCCAGCCCTCTGGTCACGGGTTGCCTCTATGAGGCGCGTCGACAATTATATAAACATAACCAAATACAACCATGACCCCAAGCACAAATATACGAGTTCATCACACAAATATTTGCCCTGGCCTGTATTCGAACCCGGGACCGCCAGCTCAGTAGGCAGGTGCTCTAAAAACTGAGCTAACCGCGTTCGTCATATCGGTAAAAAAACGATCCTTTAGCGATAGAACGTCGATTGTTAACTTAATCTCAATAACTATGTAGCGAAAATAAAATAATATAGTAACCAAACTTATTTATATTCTATAGGTCACACTCATATACTTGTTCAAATATGGCAACATCCGTCAATTTATCTTCAACTCTGAGCATTTCAGTTATTTAAGAGGATACCATTAAAACCTCTATGATGACATCGAATAGATTTTCAAACGACCTCAATTCGCACAAATAGTGCGATTACTTTGATCCAATAATTGCAGTAACTGTCAATTTATATCTTAACATTTACATTTAATAATCGTTTACGCAAATATTTGGCTTGTACGCCCTTGTAATGGACATGTCGTAACACAACATCAGCCAAAAAAAGTCAAAACTCCACAGCTAAAACATTTTCCATATAGCACGGCAGATGCGTCCATTCGACTTCGAATCTTACATGACATAATACGTCGTGGAAGCGTAACGTCATATCATGCTTGAGGTGGCTATAAATATACGTCGTTGCGGTAGTAGTTAGTGATCTGAAATGAAATCAGAATGGTCATATTAATACTACACATGTGGCGCACGTACACTGAAAAAACGGTGAGGGTTGATTTTACGAAAGTCACTTTAGTTGAATTTGGTTTAGTAATATTTACCCTTTTTGTAGTTAATATTACGAAATCTAAAAGATTAAAATTACGAAACTTGTTTATGTTGACATTCAAATCAGCAATTACAAAAGACTTTCGTAGATTTTACGAAACTGTTTAGTTAGAGTTACCAAAGTGCAGTAGTAAAATTAATACAATTTTAGTTTAGTAAATTCAATTATTTTATTTAATAGATTTTACGAAAGTACACAGTTACATTTACGAAAGTAGATGATATTATTTACGAAACCCGTCACTTTAGTAAGTATTACTAAACCTTTTGATTGATTTTACAAAACTGTATGGTTGATTCTACGAAACAAACATTGTGATTTTTTTTTTAAACTACAAAACTCTATTAGTTGATGTTACAAATGTTGCTTTCGTTGAAGCTACTAAATCTTTTAATTTATTTTACAAAACTGTATGGTTGATTCTACGAAACAAACATTGTGAATTTAATAAAAACTACTAAACTCTATTAGTTGATGTTACAAATGTTGCTTTCGTTGAAGCAACTAAATCTTTTAATTGATTTTACAAAACTGTATGGTTGATTCTACGAAACAAACATTGTGAATTTAATAAAAACTACTAAACTCTATTAGTTGATGTTACAAATGTTGCTTTCGTTGAAGCAACTAAATCTTTTAATTGATTTTACAAAACTGTATGGTTAATTCTACGAAACAAACATTGTGAATTTATTAAAAACTACTAAAGTCTATTAGTTGATGTTACAAATGTTGCTTTCGTTGAAGCAACTAAATCTTTTAATTGATTTTACAAAACTGTATGGTTGATTCTACAAAACAAATATTGTGAATTTAATAAAAACTACTAAACTCTATTAGTTGATGCTACAAATGTTGCTTTCGTTGAAGCAACTAAATTTTTTAATTGATTTTACAAAACTGTATGGTTGATTCTACAAAACAAACATTGTGAATTTAATAAAAACTACTAAACTCTATTAGTTGATGTTACAAATATTGCTTTCGTTGAAGCAACTAAATCTTTTAATTGATTTTACAAAACTGTATGGTTGATTCTACGAAACAAACATTGTAAATTTAATAAAAACTACTAAACTCTATTAGTTGATGTTACAAATGTTGCTTTCGTTGAAGCAACTAAATCATTTAATTGATTTTACAAAACTGTATGGTTAATTCTACGAAACAAACATTGTGAATTTATTAAAAACTACTAAAGTCTATTAGTTGATGTTACAAATGTTGCTTTCGTTGAAGCAACTAAATCTTTTAATTGATTTTACAAAACTGTATGGTTGATTCTACAAAACAAATATTGTGAATTTAATAAAAACTACTAAACTCTATTAGTTGATGCTACAAATGTTGCTTTCGTTGAAGCAACTAAATTTTTTAATTGATTTTACAAAACTGTATGGTTGATTCTACGAAACAAACATTGTGAATTTAATAAAAACTACTAAACTCTATTAGTTGATGTTACAAATGTTGCTTTCGTTGAAGCAACTAAATCTTTTAATTGATTTTACAAAACTGTATGGTTGATTCTACGAAACAAACATTGTAAATTTAATAAAAACTACTAAACTCTATTAGTTGATGTTACAAATGTTACTTTCGTTGAAGCTACTAAATCTTTTAATTGATTTTACAAAACTGTATGGTTGATTCTACGAAACAAACATTGTGATTTTTTTAAAACTACAAAACTATTAGTTGATTTTACAAATGTTGCTTTCGTTAAAGCTACTAAATCTTTTAACTGCTTTTACAAAACTGTATGGTTGATTCTACGAAACAAACATTGTGAATTTAATAAAAACTACAAAACTATTAGTTGATGGTACAAATGTTGCTTTCGTTGAAGTAACTAAAAGTGTCATTTGTATGATAGCACAGTCTTTTATAGAATTACTTGGTGTGAGACATTTTTAGCTGATAGCTGATGTCGATACAGTTAGCTGTAATAACACAAATTGCAATAGAAGACCTATGTCCATTATTGTCCGTTTTCGAGAAAAAATATCAAAGTTGATATTTTGGAGTGTGTTGGAAATAGGATAAGAACAATTCTTTCACTATAATCCAAAATTGAAAGCAACTATTTAGTAGCTGTATTTTAACACGTACAATTATGAGTTATTCAAGCTTTACTCCATATCTGAATTGTAATTGGAAACCAAGATATTGGCATAAACATTTTAGTTTTTATTCATTCTTTTTTTATATCTATAAATTTTATTTTTAAGTTATTGTCCACCTTATGATCTACCGCTAATTTAAAAATCAGTTATGATATGCTTGGAGACGCGAAATAATTCACAATTGAAGAAAGATGTTGAGTGCCTACGAAATAACTTATAGCAAAAGTACGAGACTGTGTATGATAGTTTGCTATTTAAATCATGTGTCAATGTTAACTGTTAATAGAATGAGCGTAATCGCTGTCCACAGCTTCACATTCTCCTAACATATTCGCGGCTACCCCCGGAGAGGGAGGGGTACCGGCATTGGCGCCATCCATAGCTTCACGGGCAGCGTTATCTTAATCGCTACTAACGTTTAATAATATAACGTGTGCACATTATTGCCATATGAAAGCTGTTTGTAGCGCCACTATCCCTGGACCGGACCGGACTTATGGTGTTCAATCATTTACTATATGAAGCAGTAAAACTAAAACTTATTTGTAGGAAACGTAACTAAAAAAAAACAATTGCCTACTTCTTGTGGGTTCGAATCCCGGCCAGGGCAAATATTTGTGAAAATATTTGTTCTTGGGTCATGGATGTTATCTAAACAACGTGTTTTTGTTCAATTGCTTTAACTTCGACATAGTGCTTGGAACATTAACGTAAACTCATCACTTAAACCGTTAAATGATATCCGAAAAATATTTTTTTTTGGTATCCCATACAAAGTAATTAAATATTTAATTGGTGGCTATTGTAAAAGGTCCTTTTGAGTTAGGCAATAGTTAGTCAACTTGTTGTCATTTTAACGTCACTGATAAAACTTCATCGATGACAGAATTGAGAGCTCGTTAAAAACTTGGCAAATTAGGTGGGATGCGTGTGAATGGTCTTGGGTTCAAACCCCGGTAAAGTACTTTCTTTTTGCATTTATTTTTGTTCATTGGCAGTGAGTTTAATTTTTCGTGCTTATTTTTTATTTCAGAACAATGTTTGCGATGTGTTTAATCCATTTTTTTTATTCACTTTATTTCAATGTCAACAAATAAAACTAATTAAAGCTTAAGTGTAAACATTTATTTACATAAACAATATTGGCCTAAAAAAATAAAATGATCTCATCAGTATTTAACTCTCAATATTTACATTAAACCAAAATAATAATTTACTACAACTTGTTTTCAAAGTGCCCGCCATTATTTTCCAAACAAATATTCAACCGAAATCGTATCTCGCGATTTAGTTTGACAGGAGTGGCACGCATAACATCGGCTTCTTCCTGAATTCGTTGCAGTAGGTTTTCCCTCGAAGCCACCGGTTTGGAGTAGACTTTTCTTTTAAAGTACCCCAGACATTAAAGTCTAAGTTTGACTGCCGTATCCAATCAAACGCCCAGCAAAGTGCACATCCAAATACTGTCTAAAACGGCCAGCAAAATGTGCGGGTGCTCCGTCATGCTGGATCCAGTGTGTCCGCAGTGTTTCCAATGGAATATCATCGAAATAATCCAAATTATGCAAATTCTTATTGGGATATCGACGTCGGTACTCCCTTGCTGCTTCCGCCGCATTTGCATTGCAGGAAACCGTGAACAAAGTGCATATTGGCTTCTTCTTCGAAATCTTCAGCCGTATAATTTATCCGTGGCATCAAAACGCAAGTGAACACAATTATTTCATTAAAAATTAAATACATGACAACAATAATAAATTAGTATTGTCCATTTGACGTGACACATGTGTCAAGTGAGAGCGAAATAAAAAAGAACTTATTTATTTAGACCTTGTCGTACATAAGGAACACTGAAAACTCTTTACATACGAACCAGCAGAGAATAGTCTTTGGTTATAAGAAGATTTTACACTGGATAAACTGAGATTTGTGATAAAATTTAGATATTCAATAATTTGAAAACGGTGCGAGTTAGGAACTTAGTTTCTTTGAGAAATTGACTCAATAAGACGTAAAGAATTAACACTTAAAGTTAAAGCAATTGAACAAAAACAGCCTGTATATGTATTTATATATTATGTATATCGTCGTCTAGTACCCATAGTACAAGCTTTCCTTAGTTTGGGACTAGGTCGATTTTTGTATGATTGTCCCTTAATATTTATTTATATAAAGCCGTTTAGTATAAATAAATAAATAAATAAATAAATATAAATATCAGACAACCTCACACAAATCAACCTAGTCCCAAATTAAGCTCAAGAAGGCTTGTACTAGGCGACGATTTACATACTTAAATAGATAAATAAATACTTAAATACATAGAACATCCATGACCCAGGCACAAATATTCGTGTTCATCACACAAATATTTGCCCTTGCCGGGATTCGAACCCGGGACCGTCGGCTCAGTAGGCAGTTGCTTAACCACTGCGCCAACCGCGTCGTCGAAGTATAAAATACTAAACAAAAGATTGGTATTACGATACCTTGTTTAGTAGATTCTACGAAAGTGCAATAGTAAAATTTACTAAAGCCGTTTAGTATAGAATACTAAACAAAAGATTGGTATTACGATACCTTGTTTAGTAGATTATTTCCTTCACTTCAACAATAATGTACCAAGTATTAGGACTGGTCAAAAATCAAAAATCAAAATGCGTTACAGACGTATCTGCTTTTTTCTTTTTATAAGTATGTTTACTTAAAACCTACGTTAAAAAGCAGTAACTTAATGGCTAAATTCGCCAATAAGTCAGTGAAGCGTTTAACTTCTCACATAATAATTTGCACCTGTAATTGGGTTACCTTTAGTATAACTGTGATACGCGACACTGTCGTGCGACATATATCTACTACCAGTCACATTCCTTTCAATCAGAGACTCATCTCGCATATATGGAAGTGCTAGAAGGTGTGAACTTCGTCTGCATTTTTTTTCCTTTATTGCGGTCGGGTAAAAAGTATCCTATGATGGTTATCATTAGCTATTTCGACGTGATAAAAGGACAAAGAAAAAGACCCATTGTCCATTATAGTCCATTTTCGAGAAAAAAATTCACAGTTGATATTTTGGAGTGTGTTGGAAATAGGATAAGAACAATTTTTTCACTATAATCCAAAATTGAAAGCAACTATTAGTAGCTGTATTTTAACACGTACAATTATGAGTTATTCAAGCTTTACTCCATATCTGAATTGTAATTGGAAACCAAGATATTGACAAACTTAAATTTTAGTTTTCATTCATTATTTTTTTATATCCGTCGATAGCGTGCGAAATTTTATTTTTGTTATTGTCCACCTTATGATCTACCGCTAATTTAAAAATCAGTTATGATATGCTTGGAGACGCGAAATTATTCACAATTGAAGATAGTTTGCTATTTAAATCATGTGTCAATGTTAACTGTTAATAGAATGAGCGTAATCGCTGTCCACAGCTTCACATTCTCCTAACATATTCGCGGCTACCCCCGGAGAGGGAGGGGTACCGGCATTGGCGCCATCCATAGCTTCACGGGCAGCGTTATCTTAATCGCTACTGACGTTTAATAATATAACGTGTGCACATTATTGCCATATGAAACCTGTTTGTAGCGCCACTATCCCTGGACCGGACCGGACTTATGGTGTTCAACCATTTACTATATGAAGCGGTAAAACTAAAACTTATTTGTAGGAAACGTAACTAAAAAAAAACAATTGCCTACTTCTTGTGGGTTCGAATCCCGGCCAGGGCAAATATTTGTGCAAATATTTGTTCTTGGGTCATGGATGTTATCTATATATGTATTTATAGATTATGTATATCGTCGTCTAGTACCCATAGTACAAGCTTTGCTTAGTTTGGGACTAGATCGATTTGTGTATGATTGTCCCTTAATATTTATTGGGAACAATTTAAACAATCACCAAAATGGCTTTTATACCCCAAAAATAAATTCCAAATAAAATGAATTGCCTCCATTTAATATAAATTCACTCTATACAGTGCTCCCAAATTAAAATTTTCTCCATACAAATCGTTTTTTTTTTCGATATTTTCCGAATTTGACCGAATTTTCGGACAAGATTTCAGATTCATATTTTTGAGCCCCGAGAGCCCCCCGATACCGAGTTTTAGCCGCCTAGCACGAATTTGAAATTTTGGTGAAAAAAGCCATTTTGGTGAGCATTTAGTTTTTTGCCTCAGCAAAAATGACTAAAATGGAAGTAATAATATAAAATATTGGTGTCATCCATTTGACAGTAGTAATATAGATAATTTGGTCTGAAATTAACTTTTTAGGTGTTCATATATTTTTATAGGATGTAAGAAAAAGAATTATTTGCTTTATTTATAGAAAAGTTTGGGATACACTATTTGGTGTGCATTCATCCGTTTTGGTGAGCATTAAGAATTTATTGGTAGTAATTTATCAATATATTTGGTAGGCGTTTAATCATATTTGGTAGGCGTTTAAACACAAGCCATATTTATTTATAAAAAGCCGTTTAGTATAAAATAAAATACTAAACAAAAGATTGGTATTACGATACCTTGTTTAGTAGATTCTACGAAAGTGCAATAGTAAAATTTACTAAAGCCGTTTAGTATAAAAATACTAAACAAAAGATTGGTATTACGATACCTTGTTTAGTAGATTATTTCCTTCACTTCAACAATAATGTACCAAGTATTAGGACTGGTCAAAAATCAAAAATCAAAATGCGTTACAGACGGTCTTAATCTGAATCTACCCATAGGGGCGACCGGGGAAAATTGTGTCTGACTTTGGGTTTGGCTGAACTGGGAGAGGGCATAGGCCTTCCCGAAAGTGAGAGATATGTATCTTGTGATTCATTGGGGACGATATCCATCCCATCCTGTGAAAATGGGGACGATTGGACAATGTTTTGGGCGGCACTTCCGCATCCGAGGAGGTGCGCATCGTGGCTATTTTTCACATCATTTGACGGCGCTCTCGCCGTTTTTACGGGAGCGCTTTTGCCTGCACACCTCTGTCCAGGGGGCCTCCTCTGAGTCGTGAAATTGGGAGTCTATTATATCGGGGTGTGCAGGCACAACCGCACGCGTTTGGTCATATTATCAATCTACCGTACATAATACTTCCCTCGTATTTACGAAGTAGGTAATATTAAGTAATTACATACATATATTAGGTAAGTATTTACTATCAGAATATTGCAATAATATTAATTGTGCAACATTACATAGTAGGTATTAAGTATTTACATATACATCTTTAGGTAAGTAAGTATTTACTATCAAAATATTGCAACAGGTCGGTGTGTAGCAAAGGGGACCCAGGACTTAAAAAATGTTCGACAGGTGTGATGTCATATTGACACCTATTTTTTATGATGCTATCGTATAGAGGATGCTAAAATAAGCATGTTTATTAGGGGCAACTTTTTTCAAACTTGATAATTACCGAGATATTGAGGTTCAAACATTATTAATTTTAAAGGGTTCCGAGACACAAATTTCGAAGACGAGTAATTTATGTCAATATAACTCATTCAACGGTAATAACAGTAGTACAATTTTATTGGGCTTCTTATTTGCAGAAAAATTGAAAATTTACGCGAATTTAATTTAAAAAAAAAATTTGGGGTTGCTGGGGAGATGCTCTACAGCAACTCCGAATTCAATGAATTGTACTCTCGATCTATTGGGGTACATTTTTTTTTTAAGTATGTACTAATTCAGTACATATTGTGTACATCATTATTACGTCCTAATAAATCACAAAACAGACAGTGGGGTTTCCAGGGAGCATGACGTCACAATTTCTATGAAATGTGCCTCCGCAGTTTTAGGTACATTTTCCATTTGTACCTAATAGTGTAAAATTATGGTCAAAAATGTTGCGCATAGATTAAAAAACCGGCCAAGTGCGAGTCGGACTCGCGCACCAAGGGTTCCGCACAAACACTTTTCATCCCTAAGTGGTTAAGGTAAGTTTGCACCAGGGATTGAAAAACCGCAAAAGACTAAATAAAGGTATCAATTGAAAAGGTACCCAACGGTAACGGTAACTCCCTCTGCTATGCAACTATTGTAAATCAAAGCTAGGTAAGGCGCAATTGAATCTATGATATTATTAATTATTTTTACTGATGCTCCCCATAAATCCTCTGTTTTCTTTAAATTGAGTGATTTAAATGTTTTAATAACATCTACTGTATTTACTGGACTAAATTGAAACTCAACATCACATTTCTTACAATTAGCACAAAGTAAGGTATGGGCTTCGGACGCAGATGATTTTAAACATTTTGTGGTATTAACTGCAATGTTGGAAAAATAATCCTCGAATGCCGAGGCAACATCATGATTTGACATAGTCTGCCCGTTTTCACTGACAATGTTGACTTGGCAATTGCGAGTTTTGGATTTACCAGTTTCTCTGTTAATAACATTCCAAATAGTTTTTACTTTGTTGTCCGACATTTTGACTTTAGAACTAATATAATTTGCTTTTGCGGCTATGCACACTTGCTTAAACCATTTTGAATAGTTCTTAACATAGTTTAAAAAATCTGCGTCCTTGTTCACTTCCTTCTCTGCATACAGTTCATAAAGCCTGGTTCTGCTTCTATGAATACCTACAGTAGCCCATTCACTAAACTTTGTTTTTGTAGTCGACCCAGAAATAGTTTTCTTTTTGAAATGTGTATTAAATTGATCCATTATTATGCCAAATAAATCTTTGTAATATTTATATAATATTTATAGAGTATAATATTTATAGATTATTTATTTATATTATGAGATTATTTATAGATTTATTGTATAATATTTATAGAGTGCGGTCTTCGCCAACAAAATGCATCGCAGTTTGGCGAAACATGTACTTATAGTGTACCTACCAGTTTGTAATCTTTTATTGCGCAATAAATAAAATAAAATACCGATTTTTAAGAAAAAATTATATCCGTCGAACTTTATTCCAAAATGGATGCCATTTTTGAAATCTACACCCCCAAAACCCCAGAAAATGACACCCATGACGAATTTTTCAAAACAGTGACGTCCGCCACCTTTAATATTTCCAAAATGGATGCCAGTTTTGAAATTTAGACCCCCAAAAACCCAGAAAACGACACCCATGACGACTTATTAAAAAAAGTGACGTCCGCCATCTTTATTTCCAAAATGGATGCCATTTTTGAAATTTACACCCCCAAAAAGCCAAAAAACGACACCCATGACGACTTATTCAAAAAAGTGACGTCCGCCATCTTTATTTCCAAAATGGATGCTAATTTGAAATCTACACCCCCAAAAGCCTAGAAAACGACACCCATGACGAGTGTTTCAAAAAAGTGACGTCCGCCATCTTTATTTCTAAAATGGATGCCATTTTTGAAATTAACACCCCCAAAAACCCAGAAAATGACACCTATGACGACTTATTCAAAAAAGTGACGTCCGCCATCTTTATTTCCAAAATGGATGCCATTTTTGAAATTTACACCCCTAAAAAGCCAGAAAACGACACCCATGACGACATTCAAAAAAGTGACGTCCGCCATTTCATTTCCAAAATGGATGCCATTTTTGAAATTTACACCCCCAAAAAGCCAGAAAACGACACCCATGACGACTTTTTCAAAAAAGTGACGTCCGCCATCTTTATTTCCAAAATGGATGCCATTTTTGAAATTTACACCCCCAAAAAGCCAGAAAACGACACCCATGACGACTTATTCAAAAAAGTGACGTCCGCCATCTTTATTTCCAAAATGGATGCTTTTTTTGAAATCTTCACCCCCAAAAGCCTAGAAAACGACACCCATGACGAGTGTTTCAAAAGAGTGACGTCCGCCATCGATTCCCCACACCGAAAATAAGAAGTTACCAACAAAATACACAAATGAGCGATTGTTATAATCAAAACCGGCACTGGAACTCGAAAAATAATTATTATGGCATAAATTATGTCCCGACCGACGCAGATATTAGCTTTGGGTACTTTAAGTACAAAAACGTTTCACCATTACCAAATAAAAAAAATCGTCAATAAAAGGACAACCGACATGTCAAGCAAGCCGGAGTAGTTTCAGCGCGCAAACACAAAAAGGGAAAAAATAGGAATCACCTTTTTTTGAAGTCTATTGAAAGGAAATTCACCACCAGGACGATTTTTTTTTGTTTGAAGTGTTAAAATGAAATTCACCGCCAGAACGACAATCACCTCTTTTTGAAGTCGGTTGTAATGAAATTCACCGCCAGAACAACAATCACCTCTTTTTGAAGCCGGTTGAAATGGAATTCACCGCCAGAATAAGAATCAAAATTCCCCGCCAGAACAAAAATTGCCTTTGTAATTATTATTATGTCAGCCGTGTTTTTATTATTTCTTATTCTCATCCGCAATTGTGCGATAGAGAGCGTTGTAGCTTGCGACAGACGATAGGTACTTTTTTGATGAAATGTTGCCATGTTGCCAGCCCGCGCTATGCGCTATCGATCGCCAAACTTGATCTTACTAAACTAGTTTCGTAATAAAATGCGACGTTGCCAGCATCAGGCGCCGAGCGGGCGCGTTCCCCCCCCAAAGCGAGTGGTCTGTTCACGTTTACTCGCTCAGTCCGCTGTTTTTTTCCTTATTGAACTGTAGTGTCGCGTCGCCTGTATCCAAAAGGCTCCAATGGACAGTGATTGTGAAAAAGAACTAATTGCACAGTACCTCACTGAATGGGGCCTTTCTGATCAAACTGTGAAAAACTTTGAAGGTAAGTTTTACATGTGAAGTTCCTATTACTTATTTATTATTGGTCTAATTTCGTTAACGAATAACAACACATGCATTAGTTTACTAGGTAATTTTGTGTTAATTATCCAGTGATATGTACCTATGCATTTATAATTAGTGAAAAAAGAATATTATTACTTACTGAGCTGCGCCATTTTGTTATTTTTTTATGGAAAATGTAGCCATTTCTTACGATTTACCTATATGTACCTAATTGTTTTAGATAACGAGATAACATTTAGGTTACTCGATGAAATTCATGATACGTATACATATATGTAGATATAATCACTTAATTATTATACCAGGCATCATCATTTATTTTACATTACATGTATTTTTATCACATTGCATCTGTGCCGCGAGCACGGCAAAAGGACGTATCTTACTATGACATCCGTATAAAGATAAGACCTTTTACCGTAAATACCCCTTTATCCCTTCGTATAAATACTAAACAAAAGATTGGTATTACGATACCTTGTTTAGTAGATTATTATTTTCCTTCACTTCAACAATAATGTACCAAGTATTAGGACTGTTCAAAAATCAAAATGCGTTACAGATGTATCTGCTTTTTTCTTTTTAAGTAGGTCGATGTTTTACTTACAACCTACGTTAAAAAGCAATTACTTAATGGCTAAATGCGTCCTTTTTATTTCGTTAACTGAAATGCGCTATGCGCATTATTACTATGTAAAAAAAACCGGTCAAGTGCGAGTCGGACTCGCGCACCGAGGGTTCCGTACAAACACTTTCTATCCCTAAGTGGTTAAGTTTGCACCTGGTGTGTATAGCGCTCCATACAAATGAGGTGCAAAGTTAACGCAACCAATCCCTTTGTTGTATGGGAGCCCCCTTTAATATTGATTTTATTTTATTTTTAGTATTTGTTGTTATAGCGGCAACAAAAATACATCATTTGTGAAAATTTCAACTGTCTAGCTATCACCGTTCTTGAGATACAGCCTGGTGACAGACGGACAGACGGACAGCGAAGTCTCAGTAATAGGGTAGGGTCCCGTTTTTACCCTTTGGGCACGGAACCCTAAAAAAGCATACATTTATTTTTGGTACCAAGTATTGTTTTTGAGTTTTGTTAATATTGTTTTATGTGCAATACAGTTTTTAAAGCAACGACCGCGAACTCGCACGAAGTTGCCGCGCCGATCGCACGTGAACATGTCTAGTGCGCCGCAAGGTAAAAAACTTTATTGTGTCTATTGTCGTAAAAGTGACCACGAGCGTAGTGATTGTCCGAAGTGTATAAAGTAAATCTTTCAAAAAATAATAATGTGTGCGAAACGTGGCGCTAAGCTAAGCATTCAGTGTTTCAGGTCAGACTGAACATTTTGCTATTGTGTCACAGATTAATAATGCGCAGACGGATCACTGTATTAATGTTATGCTGTCTCAGTCATCAATGTCTAAATGAAAATTTAAATGTTTTGTCAAAGCGTAAGACAATTCAGACGGATCAATCAGTTAATGTTACGCCGTCTCAAACTTATTCATGTTCATATGAATATTTAATTTTTTTGTCAAAGAGTAACACAATTCAGACGGATCAATGTGTTAATGTTATGCCGTCTCAAATTTATTTATTTCCAAATGAAAATTCTAATGTTTTGTCAAAGAGTAACACAATTCAGACGGATCAATGTGTTAATGTTATGCCGTTTCATAGTCAGTCAAAAGAAAAAAAAGATCAATAATTAAAAACGTTAGTATTTGGTAACAGTGCGCTGATTCTATAAGTGATATCGCTTTAGTATGTATGAAAGATTTATAGTATTCAGAATTATTTTGTTTCTATACATTTTGTATGTATCGTACACGGTTTTCTTTTAAAGTGGAAAATACCGCGCTCCGGGACACATTCCAGGCCCGGGGGGTGACGCGCACCCCTTTGAGGGGGGGGGGGAGTAGATAAAATTAAACTTGGCTTTATAACCTACATATCCTGTTAGATAAGTTATCCTTTAATTTTGCCAAATTTTCCATATATTTCAATCTAATTTTCTTTAATTATTATATATATGTTAATGATGTTATCACCAGGGGTCGGACTTTCTTTCGCACGATAAGACTAATGGAGAGCTATGGAGCCGATATTAAAATTAAAATACTATTCATACTCATACTCATATAATAACCAACTCCGGGCAGGCCCCCTGCTACTTAGTGACATTCGGATGCAGCTAAATATTAGGCTTCCGTCTTCCCAGTAATCGGAAAAAAAACAATAACCACAAAGGCAGTTTGGAATGAAATAGATGAATGAGTATGAGTATGAATTGTATTTTAATGTTAATAACGGCTCCATAGTTCTCCATTAGTCTTACCGTGCGAAAGAGTCCGACCCCTGGTCATCATATTTGTAAATACCTGTTGGGGAGTAACATCGTCGCCCTTGGCAGCAAACTAAAATGTGAATTATCATCCATATCAGAGACCCCAGGGCACATTTATAGTTTTTTGAATGTATATAATGTTTATACTTATTTGATATTTTATGCCTACAGCCGGAACATCATCGACATAGCCAATGTCGAGGAGAGCCGCAACAACTCAACGGCCCTCAACACTACAATATTCCCTAATAACAAATGCCCAGACAAGCAAACCCAGTTCAAGATGGTGGGCAACCTCATTCCGGACACGCGGTACGCGGCCTACGTGAAGACCCACCACACGGCAGGACAAGCGCGGCGGGCAGAGCCCTATCATATACTTCAGAACTCCCTGGCCGTAAGTTAAGATCAATACATGTTAGTGTACGGCCTGAGTGGACACTTGGAGCGAAAAAAAATGCAGTCTGACTTTAATACACAATTGTTTTAACATACCTACCTACGTCATTTTTAATATTATTTTCAAACAATTCAAACTAAACTACAAACATGATACATATATATATAAATTTCTTTTGGAGGTCAAATTATTAATATTCCATGTTGTGATTTGTTTTAATTCTTCGACGTTTTTTATTTTTATATCATTGCATAATTGAGAAAAACACTATACATACCTCGACGTGAAAAAGGATTGCTAGCATTGTATTCCTGGCCTACTCGGCAGGCAAACCCCATTTTTCCGGCGTCCGTAGTAATGTGCAGGGGTCAGACTTTCTTTCGCACGGTAAGACTAATGAACTATGGAGCCGTTATCAACACAATTCATACTCATACTCATTCATCTATTTCATTCCAAACTGCCTTTGTGGTTATTATGGTTAACATTCCCAAGCATTAAATGACTAAAATTATATTTTTTTTTAAACTCAATTTATTGTCAATATCATGAACTTTCTAGTCATAAATGGATATTCAATCAATATAGAACCCAATTTACTTCAGAAAACATGGATAAACTTGCAAATATTTACGTATTTTATGGTGGCGAAAAAAAACAATGCCTACACAAATCAGGTCTTTGTATATTCTTCTGACTTTGTCCTTGACTATAAAATTAAAATTGCGAATGAAATACACTTATGAGTATGAGTATGAGTATGAATAGTATTTTAATGTTAATATCGGCTCCATAGCTCTCCATTAGTCATACCGTGCGAAAGAAAGTCCGACCCCTGGTGATAACATCATTAACATATATATAATAGTTAAAGAAAATTAGATTGAAATACATATATGAAAGTTGGCATATTTTCAAATTAATTTTTTTCAACCATCTTCTACTTTATGAACTGATTAATATACACGATGATTTTTATTCGGTGATCAGGTACCAACTTTTCTAACTCAGTAAATGGTGGCGGTCACGTTGAAGTGGTAATTAACATAAAAACAAACTTTTATTTTTCTGATAATTTTTATTTTGAAATCAATTTTTATTAAATTCCTAGTCACCTTACTAATCTGTATCTGCGAGCTTACAACCTTTTTAATAATTTGTCATTCATTGTCACCTGTCATTATCGTTGTCATTACATAAATAAATTCGTAGAAATTTTCCCGCCAAAGCGATGACACTTGACGTAGGTATCGTACATCAAAAATTTATGTAGGATGATCATTTATGTAGTGGTTATTAGTTTTGATTATGTTTCAACTATGTTTTAATTATTTTTAAACAGTGAGGTAATTGCATGAGGTCTCGCCTATTAAGTTTAATTTTAGCTAGATATTAATATTTGCCTACTTCTGATCACCGATTAAAAATCATCGTGTACCTATATGTAGGTTTCCTATACTATCTATTATACGAATTGAATATAAGTTTAATACAATTTAACATCGAGTCGACTAGCCTATTATTGTAACACGTTTGTATTTTTAATTTTAGGAGACGTTATGTTCCTAGCCGGAAATATTCAAAAAAAATCATACATTCCGGCTCGAGGGAAGTTAGTCGATAAAAGAACTAAAATTGAAAAAAACCGGTCATAAAACTGGCATTCAAAATGCAGTGGACAAAAATGATACTCCAGGTAAGCAAAATAAGCATAGATACTTTATGTATGATTAATTATCACTATCACTACATAGTATAAAACAAAGTCGCTTTCTCTGTCCCTATGTCCCTTTGTATACTTAAATCTTTAAAACTACGCAACGGATTTTGATGCGGTTTTTTTTAATAGACAGAGTGATTCAAGAGGAAGGTTTATATGTATAATACATGCATAATTTATCAGCATTGCACCCGTGCGAAGCCGGGGCGGGTCGCTAGTTTAGTATAAATCAAAGTCGCTTCCTGCTGTCTGTCTGTCCCTATGTACGCTTAGATCATTAAAACTGTGCAACGGATTTTGATGCGATTTTTATTGATAGATAGAGTGATCCAAGAGGAAGGTTTATAATTATGTATAATACGACCGTGCGCAGCAGTAACTAAATGAAATAAATAAATAAATAATACATTTTAAGCATTTGGGTCACTTGGGGGTAAGTTTTGAGATATAATTTATATTTCCAGAATCTGGATGCCAGATAATCAATACCGCTACCACTAGAAGAAGTTGAAGTGCACCAGTTGTGGCTTAAATTTAATAAGGAGCCGTTTGCTGAAATTTTAGAAAAGTGGGAATTAACAAGGCACTATCGATTGAAATCCTTCACATGTACTGAAAACACAGTACATGACATTATCTGAATGGCCCAGCTTAACCATGAGTCTAGGCTACAAACTGGTATGTTTTTTTTTTTTATAATATAGGCAAGAAATTACAACTACATGCCTAATCAATACTTTTTTTTTTCAGATTGAAAGTGATTTCAACGTCCTACACCCCGACCGTGAGCTAAACTTGCTAAAGAAGTGGCCTCAATTTATGGACAAGGCTCTACCACATTTCAAAAAACTTAAATCAAATGAATTAAATACACTTGACAAAAATCCATCGGAAGGTAGCTATAGTTAGTTGCGCTGGGCATTTTCCGCAAGTCGACATCCAACGTGCCTATTTTGCGTGGAAGGTAGCTATACCATTATTATTAAATTATTGATACAAAGTGTTTGTGTGTGTATAATACTTTTTCTTTAGCTTAATTTTTTTTTTTTTTTTTTAACAGTGAGGTAATTGCGTGAGGCCTCGCCTATTAAGTTTAATTTTAGCTAGATATTAATATTTTCCTACTCCTGATTACCGATTAAAAATCATCGTGTACCTATATGTAGGTTTCCTATACTATCTATTATACGAATTGAATATAAGTTTAATACAATTTAACATCGAGTCGACTAGCCTATTATTGTAACACGTTTGTATTTTTAATTTTAGGAGACATGTTATGTTCCTAGCCGGAAATATTCAAAAAAATCATACATTCCGGCTAGAGGGAAGTTAGTCGACAAAAAAACTAAAATTGAAAAAAAAAACCGGGCTTAAAACTGGCATTCAAAATGCAGTGGACAAAAATGATACTCCAGGTAAGCAAAATAAGCATAGATACTTTATGTATGATTAATTATCACTATTTAGTATAAATCAAAGTCGCTTCCTGCTGTCTGTCTGTCCCTATGTATGCTTAGATCATTAAAACTATGCAACGGATTTTGATGCGGTTTTTATTAATAGATAGAGTGATCCAAGAGGAAGGTTTATAATTATGTATAATACGACCGTGCGCAGCAGTAACTAATTGAAATAAATAAATAAATAATACATTTTAAGCATTTCGGTCACTTTTGGGGGAAAGTTTTGAGATATAATTTATATGTATTTCCAGAATCTGGATGCCAGATAATCAATACCGCTACCACTAGAAGAAGTTGAAGGGCACCAGTTGTGGCTTAAATTTAATAAGGAGCCGTTTGCTGAAATTTTAGAAAAGTGGGAATTAACAAGGCACTCGATTGAAATCCTTCACATGTACTGAAAACACAGTACATGACATTATCTCTGAATGGACCAGCTTAACCATGAGTAGGCTACAAACTGGTATGATTTTATTGTTTTTTTTTTTTTTTATATAATACATATAGGCAAGAAATTACAACTACATGCCTAATCAAAACTTTTTTTTGTCAGATTGAAAGTGATTTCAACTTCCTACACCCCGACCGTGAGCTAAACTTGCTAAAGAAGTGGCCTCAATTTATGGACAAGGCTCTACCACATTTCAAAAAACTTAAATCAAATGAATTAAATACACTTGACAAAAATCTATCGGAAGGTAGCTATACCATTATTATTAAATTATTGATACAAAGTGTTTGTGTGTGTATAATACTTTTTCTTTATCTTAATTTTATTTTATTATTTGTTTCAGATGCCAGAGATTATGTATTTTTTTAATTAATGTCTCACAAAATGCCACCAACTGTTAAAGTGACAGTTAGGGACAATAACAAGAAAAATATTTTTTTCAAACCCAGCATCGTGGAGTCGCAGGATGCGTTCATTTTGCACGTAACGGTATGCAACTTAGCCTATGTCTCTAAAGAATGGACTAAATATTATTCCTCTTCTTAATTCTATACATTGTGGGAACGAGTAACCCCGTAGTTTGCAAAGTGTTTAGTTGGCCACTTTATGTCTGTCAATAAGTATGTCTCAATTTATGATAGATAAATGATTTTGTCTAAAATAGTTATCGTCTCTAAAAATAGGCTGATTCCAGAAAACTGTAACATTTATTACTTATTATAAAAAAGTGAAAGTTTTTATGGTGTGGCGGTATACTGTCAGTTCAGACTTAATTCACTTAGAAATTAGAAGTAGGTAGCTAATTTGCCATATTTTCGAAAGTTGTTGATTTCAACAACTTTCGAAAATATGGCAAATTAGGTAAATGTCGACTGTCGTTACTTTGTAAGATTTAGTTTAGATCTACCATAAAACAAGACACAGACGAAATTTTCTTATCACTTACAGTCAATAATATAAAAATATTTTTGTATAAATGTCCAAACACTAGCGCATATTCGGCATTCAACACCTGTATGATTTTAAAGCATACGTCATATACGTATATGCAGCGGGACCCCATGTAATTATGGTTTAGGTCCTAAAAAATCGAGTTGGTATATATTTCTACCTGTCGATTTATGTACTTTAAAATTTCTAACTTGCAAATTAATGAAAAAAAAAAATGATTCTGTGCCAGCGGGGCCCTTTGTTAATTGTAAGTTTACAGACTTAATGAATTACTATTCATAGAGCATCTTATTTCTACCTTCCAAATAACTTTTCACTACACCCTAGATATAAATAGTTTTTGAGAAATACGCGTTCGAAGATTTTGTCCTTCTAGCAGGGCCCTTTGGTTTTTATTGACTTACATGACCCCAGGTAATTTTAAAAAACAGCCGGTTTTTTCTACTTACTGAATCAATTATTACCAACTTGCTAGTGACAGGTTTAGTGATAATATAATACAATAATATTTCTTTTGTTTTTTTTTTCTTGAAAACTTGTCATTAGCATGTTGGTAATAATTGATTCAATAAGTAGAAATAACCGGCTGTTTTTTAAAATTACCTGGGGTCGTGTAAGTCACTAAATACCAAAGGGCCCTGCTAGAAGGACAAAATCTTCGAACGCGTATTTCTCAAAAACTATTTATATCTCGGGTGTAGTGAAAAGTTATTTGGAAGGAAGAAATAAGATGCTCCATAAATAGTTGCTTGCAAACATCTTGAGTGTGCAGTAGTCGATTTGTACGTAAATCAATATGTTTGCCGGCACCTGTACGTTTTGTAACAATGAATACTCATACTGACAATAAATGCATAATTTAATCTAGAATAATCTAGCCTCTAGAAAAATATGTAATCACTTCATACCACATTATGTAATATTCTTTACGTCATCCTACGGCTGTAAATGGGATTTTCTACCCGCTTCGCTTTGGGGAGAAAATCTTTCTTCCCGGCCCACGCAAGACGTAAAACTAGACGAGCCGCGGGCGGTAATTCGTATAGCCCCAGTTTGCATATTTATGAACACAAACACCTGCCATCTGGCACATTCACGAATTCGCCGCCCTAGCTATAAAACGTCTATGTCTATTACGTTTTCTGATTACGATTTTCTGTTCGCTACGCGGGGTGAAAATCTCACTTTCTGGCGAAAAGGCAAGACGTAATAGTACATTACACATACCTAGGGCGGTGGATTCGTGAATGTCCTAGATCAAAGGTGTTTGTAGCCCGA
Organism: Apotomis turbidana; assembly: GCA_905147355.2. Classification (NCBI taxonomy): domain Eukaryota; kingdom Metazoa; phylum Arthropoda; class Insecta; order Lepidoptera; family Tortricidae; genus Apotomis; species Apotomis turbidana. Next base: position 3,537,898 of record LR990297.1, on the reverse strand, counting down.
ATCGAAGGTGACATCTCTGCCTAGCGGGCAGAAAATCCCACTTACGGCCTGGGGTGACGTAAAACTTTAAGTAAACCACGGGCGGCAATTAGTAAAGTAGACATTCACTTATTCACCGCCCTAGGTATGTAACGTACTAATTTAACCAGATGATGTATAAATTTTTTTTAAGTTCTCATAATAAAATCTATAGTTTTTAAATCATATTATTTCTCACCCACCCCCAAAATTTTATTCGGGATCGAACTAACTTTGGCTAAAGTTAATTTATTCCCACCTTGTTTCAGTTATTAGATTCTAAGCGGCTTTTGTTATTATTTTGTAACTTCTTTTAGGTCAGTAAAATCTTACACGAAAAAAGAATAATTTTTAATGTAGAATATATAGCCTATATTGTCATATATCAAACTTTTGTTTCAGCGTATTATGTTATTTACCAACTGAACGGTTTTTGTTAGTTTTAGTAATTTATTACTTTATGATCCGAAGTGTATTCATGTTGCTTTGTTTGTATATTCTGCCACATAATATTTTAGTCTTGAAACGTCGAGTGTGGTCCTAAAACGATTGCAATAGAGTTTCAAAACTAAATAACAAATATTTTACTTATTGTCATATCAAATTATTGTTTCACCGTATATGAGCTAAACGGCTTTTGTTCATTTTGGTAATTTACTTTCCTACAATTTACCAAACGACTTACCTACTTATTGCCATCACACTTTTTGTTTCGTATGTTATACCAATTCAATTTAGTAAGAACTATTTGTAATGTATTTAATTACAAAATTAAGATTGGTACATAATACGAAACAATAGTTTGATATTACGATATGTCATTTGTAAAATTTTACGAAAGTAAATTACTGAAATTAACAAAAGCAGTTAAGTAAAAAATACGAAACAATAGATTGATATTACGATATGTACTTTAGTAAATTCTACGAAAGTAAGTTACTTAAATTAACAAAAGCCGTTTAGTATAAAATACGAAACAAAAGATTGATATTACAATATGTACTTTAGTAAATACTACGAAAGTACAATAGTAAAATCAACAAAAGCCGTTTAGTATAAAATACTAAACAAAAGATTGGTATTACGATACCTTGTTTAGTAGATTCTACGAAAGTGCAATAGTAAAATTTACTAAAGCCGTTTAGTATAAAATACTAAACAAAAGATTGGTATTACGATACCTTGTCTAGTAGATTCTACGAGTGCAATAGTAAAATTTACTAAAGCCGTTTAGTATAAAATACTAAACAAAAGATTGATATTACGATACCTTGTTTAGTAGATTCTACGAAAGTACAATAGTAAAATTTACTAAAGCCGTTTAGTATAAAATACTAAACAAAAGATTGGTATTACGATACCTTGTTTAGTAGATTCTACGAAAGTACAATAGTAAAATTTACTAAAGCCGTTTAGTATAAAATACGAAACAAAAGATTGATATTACGATATGTACTTTAGTGAATTCAACGAAAGTACAATAGTAAAATTAACAAAAGCCGTTTCGTATAAAATACTAAACAAGTGATTGATATTACGATATTTACTTTAGTAAATTCTACGAAAGTGCAATAGTAAAATTAACTAAAGCCGTTAAGTATAAAATACGAAACAAAAGATTGATATTACGATACATACTTTAGTAAATTCTACGAAAGTGCAATAGTAAAATTAACTAAAGCCGTTAAGTATAAAATACGAAACAAAAGATTGATATTACGATACATACTTTAGTAAATTCTACGAAAGTGCAATAGTAAAATTAACTAAAGCCGTTTAGTATAAAATACGAAACAAAAGATTGATATTACGATATGTACTTTAGTGAATTCTATGAAAGTGCAATAGTAGGATTAACTAAAGCGGTTTAGTATAAAACACGAAACAAAATATTGATATTACGATATATACTTTATTGAATTCTATGAAAGTACTATAGTAAGATTAACAAAAGCCGTTTAGTATAAAATACTAAATGAAAGATTGATATTACGATACATACTTTAGTTAATTATATGAAAGAACAATAGTAAAATTAACAAAAGCCGTTTAGTATAAAATACTAAACAAAAGATTGATATTACGATATGTATTTCAGTAAATCCTACGAAAGTCGTTTAGTTAAAAGCACAAAAGTACACTTGTAAAAATTACAAAAGTAGTCTAATAAATCGCACGAAACAAGTTCAGTAGTAATTAGTAAACTAATTTCGTAGAATAGTCATTATCATTTACTAAACTGGTTTAGTAAATAAGCTACTTAACAAAGTTTAGTAAATATAGGCTCGTAAATTTACTAAACTGGTTTCGTGAATAGTCAACCAAAGTATGTTTAGTAAAATCAACAATTTTCGTGTGTAGGTCCCAAATCAACCTAAAACTTTAGTAAGGTTTAGTAAAACTTTCGTAAAATCAACCCTCACCGTTTTTTCAGTGTAGGTCGATGGGTTGCCCAACGATGATGCGTATTGGGTTGTCATCGAAAAATGCGAATAGATACGACAGATACTTATGTATTTTAATGTTTTGTTTTATGACAGACGGCTTGCACATCAGCTTTCCACGATTTTTCACAATATCAACCGTTTTTAGGGTTCCGTAGTCAACTAGGAACCCTTATATAGTTTCGCCATGTCCGTCTGTCTGTCTGTCACTAAAGTGGGGGTGACTTTTTTTTTTCATTCCAACACTAGTGTGTGGGGTGTCGTTGAATAGGTATTTTAAAAATAATAGGGGTCTTCAAACATAATTTTTTGATAAAGTCAGCAGTTTTGTAAATATTCGCTCCGAAAATAAAAAAAAAGTGTGTCCCCCCCCCCTCTAACTTTTCAACCACGGGTCAAAAAATTATGGAAAAATTCATGAAAATGAGACCTTACAAGTACTTTCAATGAAAACTATATTTAATAAAATCGGTTGGTCGGGTTATCGCAAAAATTCATAATTTTCTTTAAAATGACGTAAGTGCCGCGCGGTGTCCCTACACTTCGAACGTTACACATATTGGTTAAGTGCCATACTAAATTAAAACATTTCGCTCAATCTGGCGCGTATAATCGATAACTTCCAGAAGACAATAAGTAATAACAGTTACTTTGGCGTTTACGACCTTTTTATAGAGCTTGAAATCTTTCTCGTAGTTTTCGTCTATTGTGAAGGATGGGCAACTACGGAACCCTACACTGAGCGTGGCCCGACATGCTCTTGGCCGGTTTTTTTATCTAATCTAAGTGGACGGCTGATTTTCAGTCTGAAAGCGTAAGTCCGGTGCGTCTCTGGTTAAGTTGACGAGACGTTGGTTCAGAAATCCAAAAGACAATGTGCAATTATTTAGTTTTTTTAATGAAGTAAAATTCATACCAAATAAATGCAAATATTTTTGAATGTGTACCTGCATAAAGCACACCAGCAGCAGTGAGCCACTTACTGTTTATGTACTCGTATGTTTAAAATGTTGATTATTCGCGAACATTTTATGGTCCGGACGGATATGGTGAAATAGTACATATATGGCCGGATATACCCGAGACAAGTTTAAATCCTGAATAGTATGACCTTGACAACTTTTAAACGTGTAAGTAGTCGCATTTCGTCCTTAGGTAGATACAAGTCGTTTGTTGTTTATTTTTTTCTAGAGTGGGGCAAGTTATTATTATCTTCTATCATAAAAATTTCATGAGAGGTTGAGAAATGCGACTTGAAGATAAGAAATGTCCAGTTTCCGACATCCAATCTGAATATCCGTATACGAAAGTATTTTTGTCCAAGCTGAAACGGTCAATTATGTTCAACAATTTTGTCGCTTCTCCGCAGCCATATTCTCTGCTATCTTCCTTCCAAATATGGCCATTTACAATGCCAAAGGCGCCCTTCTTCGGCCCCCTGCTCCAAATCGAGTTCATAAGCATGAGCACCAAAACCTACCATCACACCATTCCATAACATGCAAAGGCAACTTTATGCCAAACAGATACACTTTTAATTTAAATAAAGGCATTTATTAAGTTACGACTTTGTGAAAGTGATGCGGAAAGTGGTCGTTGTGAACGACACGGCATCGGCCGTAGTGATGGCTATTACAATGCAGTTAGTACGACATAATGGCGTTATGACATATGCACAATGTCAGTTTGATTATGTGTTACAATTACAGTGTATTACAGCATGTTTATGTCGAATGTAAAACAGTAATCTGAAAAGTTAGCCAATGCGTTTCCAAACATTTTTTTTTTGTATCAATCAATGGCACACAAATTGATCTAGTCCAACAGTAAGCTCTATGGCTACTTACTAACTAGGCTTGTGGTATGGGCACTAGACGACTAAATACATACTTATATAAATAAATACATATATATCGCTATATAAAGGTTTTCTGGAAGAAATCGCTATTTAGTGATAAGACCGGCTGTTGTTTACCTCTGCCTGTTATTTTAATGTATCTCATGTTGTGTTGTGTATTCCTCGATGTTTGAGGTATGCAATAAAGGGTATTTATATTGTATTCTACATACTTAAATTAAATACGTAGGTATACAACATCCATGATCCAGAGACAGATATCTATTCGAGTTCATCACACACTTATTTGTCATTATCTGGATTCGAACTTAAGACCGTTGGCTCAGTAAGCAGTTGCACTACCACTGCACTAACCATTTAAAAAATTAAAATCTATCTAATACCTAAAAAAATTAAGTACAGCTTTTTGAAGTTATCATGATAATTAAACGGCTACTTAATTAGGCAGTTTAACGCTTACGGCCTATAATTAGAATTTAATTAATACCTGTCACACTTCATCACGTTCAGAATACCTACTCATTATACTGCTGACCGGAAGCTAAACTATGACCACATTCAATTTAGGCGGGTATCCAAAAAAATCACATTGAGAATTTCTCAAAAAGTTTGTACAAAATTAAGACGTCAATTAAAGTTCAATATAATATTTTTCCTATTTTGTTACTAATTACTTTATATCGATATTATGGCTGTCTTTGATAATTAAGGTTCTGTTATGCGTATACTTTTTGAATTACATATAATGTGAAATCAATGTATTAGAAATCAAAGAAAATTGGTAACAAAATAGGAAAAATATTTTGAACTTTAATTGACGTCATAACTTTGTACAAACTTTTTGAGAAATGCTCATTTCAAGATTAGCAAGGAAAGAATCTCTCTTTACTAAACTTCTACTAATTATAACGTAAGGCACAATTTAATTGTTTTTATACGTTTTTATTAGGGTTCCGTACCTCAAAAGGAAAAAACGGAACCCTTATAGGATCACTTTGTTGTCCGTCTGTCCGTCCGTCTGTCAAGACCCTTTTTCTCAGGAACGCGTGGACGTATGAAGCTGAAATTTATATCAATTACTCAGGTCTACTGTCCCTTGAAGCTGTGAAAAAATCAAACTTTTAAGCCAACGCAATCAAAAGATACAGCCGTTTATGCCGCAAATTTTCGACACTTGCAAGGGAATCAAAACCTACAGGGTGCTTCCCGTGAACTCAGAATCTTGAAATTTGGTACGAAGCAACGTCTTATAGCATAGATAAAGGAATAATTACGAAAACCATAAATTTTTTTTTAATACCTAACTTTGCACCTAATTTGCATATTTTCGACACTTGCAAGGGAATCAAAACCTACAGGGTGCTTCCCGTGAACTCAGAATCTTGAAATTTGGTACGAAGCAACGTCTTATAGCATAGATAAAGGAATAATTACGAACCCATAAAAAAAATTTTTAATACCTAACTTTGCACCTAATTTATATGGGGCGCTATACATACCAGGTGCAAACTTAACTTAACCATTTAGGGATGGAAAGTGTTTGTACGGAACCCTCGGTGCGCGAGTCCGACTCGCACTTGGCCGGTTTTTATTTATAGCAACATCGTCCGCGTAACCCATTAGGGTGGTCGGGTTAAAATTATCCTAGTACCATTTTTAGGGTAGGTAAGCTATCCTTGAAGGAAGGAGGAAAAGAGGAAGACCAAGAAGAGCTTATATGGACCAAATAAAGGAAAAGGTGAACTTCGTGTCGTATCAGGCTGTCAAGGAGAGAGCTCAAGATAGAGAAAATTGGACATTGCTTCACCGACAAGAGCTTAGCTCTTAAGTTTATGATGATGATGAAGCTATCCCTGTATCGAAATTGGTTAAAATCCGTCCCGCAGTTTTTGTGTGATGAGCGGACAAACAGTTTTCCAACAGATAGCGCTGTGTGGCTGGTGCCGCGTGCCTAATGCCTTGATCACACGTACCGAGCAAACGGGCGAGACAGTAATATGTTTCTCGGCCGAGACAGTGATGTAAGCGAGTAGCTGTTTACACATGTTTTGAAATTAGCACAGTCAGTCCAGTTCTATTAAGACTTTCAGACACGATGGATCGTAAAAAAATCGCCGAGTGGCGAGACAGTGCACGTTCAGACCGGCCGAGTGAGCGAGCGAGACAGTGCGGGGATGCGGGAGGGTGGACACTCGGCCTAGTACATAGAACGGGAGCCGAGCTACTGTCTCGCCGCTTCGTTCGGCCGAGCGCTCGGCCGAGCACTCGGCGCTATGTTTATACGCACCGAGTACTCGGCCGAGAGCACTGTCTCGCCCGTTTGCTCGGTACGTGTGATCAAGGCATAAGTAAATTTGCATCGCGCTAAACGATTTTTCCTGAAGTAATGACCCGTCTTCATAGAAAATTTATTTCTAAACAATCCTGATTGGCACTATATGTACGGTTAGTTAGAAGATAGCTAATGTACTTTTATAATATAGCATAGGTTTCACCTATTTTAAAAAGCGTTGGTTGCATTGGTTTGTAAATATGATGAAGTTTATGAAATACTTGAAAAATAAGTTACTCTGCAAATGTTTGGAACTTTTAAATATAATCAGATTAATCAAGCATGTATTAAAATCTTGACTTAGCAAGCCTCTTTAATTGAGCCCTTTTTTGGTCCCTAGATATTCTTGATAATACATTTATCCATATTTTTCTTTATAGGTACTTAGCTATTATTTGATATTTAAACCGTCCTTCAGTATTGTCTGTCTAAACGTCATTTGGGTTTCTCTGATACCTATTAATTATAGCATAAGTCTAGATGGCGCGGTGTTGCAAGTAGCTTAATTAAATAATCTTGCTTAAGCAAAGTGGGGTAAAATGTTTGATTGATGCATCCAAGAAACGTTTTTTAATTTTGTAAGGTTTTCTTCTGTGTTGTTGTTGCAAAAGCATTTTTCGACACGTACCTATTTGCTTTTTAGAGTTGTGGAGTTATTTTAGGTACAAGACATTATCATACTGATAATCCAACATTTTGTTTCATGGCCGCGGACCAAAGTCAACTATGAGATTTTTTAGACGTGCTAAAGTAAATCACTCATAGATTATGTTTATGTCTGTATCTTTAATAAAGTATTAATAAAGTATTTTTTTCGGGTTCCTCTCGTACACCTAAAGTGCCGGCGATTTTTTTTTCGTTCCAACACTAGTGTGTAGGTCGTTGAATAGGTCTTTTAAAAATAATAGGGGTCTCGCAACATATTTTTTTTATAAAGTCAGCAGTTTAGTAAATATTCGCTCCAGAAATCTAAATAAGTTTCTGTCAAAAAATTCATTTTAGTGACAAGCTTTTATATCCGACTGTACTTTTCTTTGGATATCCATCAAATGCTCACTGAGACGATTCTAAAGAGCCCAAACTCGGTAGGATTGCTTTTTCAATTATAGAGTTCCTATGGCCACCTTCCGGCTCCATCATCAGATCAGCCCCATGGTACAACATTATTGTATTGTCATCAAAGTTAAGTAAGTATGCAAAATTTTAGCTCAATCGGTTGACGATATCTGCTTCAAAATTGAGTTGCAAGATTCCACCCGAACAAACATACTTACATACATACATACATAGCAAGTTAAATAAAAGCTTTTAAATACAGTAAAATATAAAAAAATATATTAAGCAACACTTGATTTTGCGCAATACAAATTATTCACATCATCACACTAATATTATACCTAAAGGCGAAAGTTTGTGAGTGTGTTTATGTGTATGTTAGTTAGTCCTTTACGCTAAAATGGCTGGATTAATTTTGATAAATTTTGGTATGTAGGTAGCTGACACCCTGGATTAACAAATACGTTACTTTATATCCCGCAAAATTTAGTGTTCCCGTGGGATGAGCGCGTGAAAATAAATCCATGTAATATCCACATCTTCATCTGATCACCTTTCTACTCAATTTACGAAACGAACTAATACAACTCTTGACCGAAGTTTAATTAGACATTATTACTAATAAGCCGTTGCCACACTGCTGAATGCTTTCCCAAATTCTTACTTTACACCAAACACAATTTATATAAACCTTAAATCATAAAACATAAAGTTAACTTTCAAATCAACCTCAAACGGAGTTAAGAGGTGTAGGAGGTAAGTCCGTACCGCGCTCGTATAATACTTATATTTGAGATGAACTGTTTTGCAAATCATACGCAATACAGCAGTACCCTTACCATGAGTTTACAGTCACTGTACTCGCTAGCCACAGCGTAAATGATTTGTATGGAGAATTGTAGTTCTACAAAATAACCGCTAGGCGCGCTGTACTATTCTCTACTCAAATTGTTTACGCTGTCGCTAGCGAGTACGGTCACGTTAACTCCATGGTATGAAAAATGAGGTGTGGCACTCCGCAATGACAGGCAAGACTCACGCCATTGACGCTTTATATAAGGATGTATAAGCTATTGGTAATATTCATGTTGGAAACGACACATATCATAAAAAAAGGTTAGGTACTGCTGGTATATATAAAAAAAAAGAAAGAAAAATAAGTTCCTTAAGAACTTGGGGCAGAATGCTGACCAGTCAGGAGACGAGGCATATGTCGTTGAGCGTGGAGGTGCTTGCGTTTTAACACCAAAAGAAAAATCTTTCTTTAAGGTAATTTAGTATTTTGTAAACATTAGAGCTTAACTCACAGAAATATATCAAGATAGAAGGAAAGAGTGTACGTACCTCGCGTGGCGAAATGTTGACACGGTGTCAACTTTGCTCGCCGCGAACATTAGTCAGCTCCCGACCGCGGTCTGTGTACGACGTCAGGTCTTAAAAACAAAATGGCTCGTGGCGCATTAATTAATTGTTCAAACACTTCCAATAAAATTGGAGCTGTTAATCGAGGTATTTCCTTTCATTGGTATGTACAATTTGTCCTTAAATAACTGTTATTAATTACAAAACTATTTATTTTATTATTTTCATCGAAACAGAGGCGGGTGGTTGTCTCCAACGCTAGCTTTCCATTGCGGCTTTAATTTGACGAGCCAACCTTGGTGTGCATTCAAAGCCAGCGATGTAAAAATATGCTATTAAACTGTCAAGTCACGTTCAAGGTCGATTTCTCATTTTTTCTGTCAAAAGTAAGAATAGTGCTGCTGTACACTGCGATTTTCTTATTCGATTAAAATCGATTTTGAAAACAGAGGAAATGATAATTACGTTCTTATATTATTATGCAGCTATATAATGTAAGTACATAGTGCAAAGCAAATATTATTGTGACTATTTTTGTTTGTGAAGGCGGCTGGGCCGAGGCGCGGTGTGGTGTGGGTGGCGATGCATAAAATCGGTGCCGTGTTCGAATCGATCTGTGAATCGATGTTTCTGAATCGTTTTCGCGCGGCTTATGTTTCCCATCACTAAATTACGCTTGTGACGTCAAAGTACCTACGCAAAATGTTACACGCTCGGTCTCCCTACAAATTGCTGAACTCTTTCCTTCTATCTTGATATATTTCTGTGGCTTAACTAGATTCTAATTACAAATGTATTTTATACCTTTATTATATTGTTGGTTGGTTCTGTCCATGGTATAAAAAAACAAGGTATGGCATTCCGGAATGACAGGCCAGTCCTGTGACGTCATCGCGCTATGATTGGTTGGTTGGTTCTGTCAATCCGTTTCGGTGTTACCAGATTATAATACTCCCCGATTCCCTTGTTACCTGTATGAATCTCATAAAATCGTGAGTGTTTTAAATCAATGATTACGACAAAATAAAACTTAGTCAAATAAAAATCATGCAAATCGTAATGCATAAAGGCATAATGATTATTGTTTGTTCAACTGGCGGCAAAAAAAAATCCTTATAATTATTTTGTTGCCATAAAGTGGCAACTAATCAATCACGTAGAAAGTCTCACTGCCCGGAATGCTCTACCTTATTTTCTTATACCATTTACTCATGGTAAGGGCAATACAGCAGATGCGTTATTACGAAATGTTCCTCAAAGTTATAGCATTCGGACTACGCTACGTGGTGGGTCGAAGTTCAGACGTTTGTAGAAACGCTAAGCAATGATATCGGAACTAGGCTAATAATATAATAATACATTGTGGGGTCTATATTGACTCCAAGAATTATTCGACGAATGTTTCATTACGCCGAAAAATCATTTCACAGAAAACATTTTACAACCGTAAACTTTTTGAGATTTTTATAAAACAAACCTAAGATATTTGCAAGAATTATGAAAAATTGGGCAAGTGCGAGTCCGACTCGCGCATGAAGGGTTCCGTACTATAATCTATAACAAGTTTGTTGTATGGGAGCCCCCCTTAAATATTTATTTTATTTTATTTTTAGTATTTGTTCTTATAGCGGCAATATAAATACATCATCTGTGAAAATTTCAACTGTCTAGCTATCACCGTTCTTGATGCAGCCTGGTGACAGACGGACGGACGGACGGACGGACGGCGAAAGTCTCAGAAATAGGGTCCCGTTTTTACCCTTTGGGTACGGAACCCTAAAAATGTGTGACGACAAGTGAATAAATATTTTGCGAAATGATTTTTCGGTGAAATCAAACATTTTATTTGAAGTTTCTGGGAAGCAAATTACTGCCTATTTTGTGGCTTAAAGTTGTTTTGCGTCCAACTACTCAACTCAAACTTTTGTTGATCTACTCTGCTACGTAAAACTACCCAACTATAGTCCAATCATCCAACTATGGTCCAATTTAATTATGTTGTTCACCTTACAGTTTATTGTCATAATTAACGAGTAATTTTCGGATTAAATTGGACCATAGTTGTGTGGATTGGACTATAGTTGGGTAGTTTTACGGTACCTAAAGGTTGTCTAAAGAGATCACTATTGAGCGATAAGACCGCCTGTTGTTTACCTCTGTTTATTATTTTACTGTAAATCTCTCCTGTTTTATCCCTGTGTATTTGAGATGTGCAGGAAAGACGCCACAATACAATACTATTACTGTATTGCCCACCAACAAGAAAAATATTACATGAATGATCTAAAATTAAACGATGGTAGAAAATAGGCGGTCTTATCGCTAAAGAGCGATCTATAAAGAGGATTTGTATTGGGGAGCCCTTTGATTCGTAGAATTTTTTTTCGTCGAATGTATCATTTCGCCGAAACATCGTCTACCTGCCTACCCTGTGACTACCCTGCTGCCTATTTCAATTGAGATTATATTTTATACTCTTACTTAATTAGGTATTCATATACACTCGAGAGGAAATATCCCCATATTTCCCATTTATATTTTATGTTAGTACCCGCGTACTAACATAAAATATAATGTCTCGTAAACGAATGTAGCTAGGTAATATGTAATACACATAAATTGAGCTTTATACGTACACAATTTGATGCTTCTTAATTAAACGTGTATTATTAGGTTATTGGTCGATGTAAGTACTAATAAAATAAAAAACGATTAAAACATTTATTTTTTACACATGTATCTGCCATCTGGCAGAAAATATTCATTCCGTCTAAAATTAAACAATTAATCATTAGCTTTAAAATATTAATTCGCTTAAACGATTGTTTAACTTAAATTACTTTTTTTGAGTTCTAATACTTCAAAGTGGCCAGAACTGTCAGCTTGTTTATACGTATGCTTTGATGGTACTTAGGTCATACCGAATGTTTCTGGATTATTTTATTTAAAACTAAGATATAATATTTGGTATACATTTACCTATTGTTTTTCGAAGTATATTCCTTCGCTATTTATCCATCTTTGCATTCGTTGAAACCATTGCAAAAAGCAGAAGGTCCAGTCTTCCGTAGGGACCTCTTCAACGGCTTCGCGGAACGCATCCACTGCCGCTTCGGGGCTCGTAAATCGTAAACCTCTGAGTTTATTCTTGACTTTTGGGAATAAAAAGAAGTCGCATGGTGCAAGGTCCGGGCTATATGGCGGATGCGCCATCAGTTCCACATTTGAGGCCTTCAAATATGCAGTTGTTTTTTTAGCGGATTGTGCCGACGCGTTATCGTGGTGAAGCACGATATTGCTACGGGGCCGCTCTTCGCGAACTTTTTCCAAGATTCTTGGCAAACAGCTATTTGCATACCAATCTGCAGTGACTGTCCTTTGCTCTTCTAGTGCTACAGTTGCGTAATGTCCTGTTTTGCCAAAAAACGAAGCAACCATTTTTCCCCGTGCTCCGACTTTTCTTAACTTTGGTAGGCAAATCTTCAAAAGGAAAGACCCATTCCGCCGACTGTCTTTTTCTTTCTGGCTCAAAGCAGTACACCCATGTTTCGTCACCTGTCAAGATATTATATACAGCCAACGATTGTCCTCCGTTAATTTTTTTTATCATTTTACGACTCCAGTCTACACGCTGTCGTTTCTGGTCTCCCGTTAAAGTGCGGTGCGGTGAAGTGGTCTCCCGTGCGGTATCCATCGAGTGCATAGTTTCCGAACCTTCAAATGTGCATGCAATATCTTTTGCACTTGGCTCATTCCAATGCCTAGTAAGGCAAAAAATTTGCTGACAAGTAATTTTTTTGTCAGTTTCGATCAATTGTCGTGATAAACTGAGTTTTTTTTTTACATTCCATGATTGTTTCATTTGTATTTGTTTTATAAGTGGCCAGTTCCAGAAACTTTCAGTATGCCCCACGTAAAAAGCTTCAGATACGTATAAACGAGACTGTTTGGAAATAAATATAAATAAATAAATAATCGAAAAAAAACTATACATATAATAATCGTACCTGTTCAGAAAATTTCACGACGATCGGTTGAGAAATGCGAACTGTAGGCGAGAGCAGCCGGCAATCTGGACATACTAAACCATTTTCGGCCAAACTGAAACGGAGATACTTCATTCGCTAAAATACTTCCAGGTTAAGGCCTTAAATTTAGCATAAAATTTCTTTACAGTTCTCTCTAGTTGTTTCGCGCGAAACGTGATACTTCGAAGCCTGTTGTGGCGGCATTTCATGCGTGTTTGAGAAAATGTATTTACGTGGTTCAGTGTGTTTTGGTTTTATAACCGTAAAATGTTGTGTAACAATTTTTTTTAAGTTTAAAAAATAGCACTAACCGGCAGTGTATGGCTATGTCTTAATTTTGTCGTCTCACAAAAAAACTAAATCGAAATAAATAACTGTATACTTATCGAGCCTACTCACAAAAATTCACAAGAATCGGTTTAGAAAATCGACCTCCAGGTGAGAACAGCCAAAGATCCGGACAAACGATAGAATTTTAGGCCAAGCTGAAACGGAAATAGTTTTTTCGCTTCACTTTTGACGGAGCGCAATTACTTTTTAGGAATGGCGACACTTAAAAAATAATATTTCACGATTCCCATATGCGCGCAATATTACATAACGCCCATTTCACCGACATGCGTACATTACTCGACCCTATATGGTCTAACTCTAAAGTTTTATTGTCGTTAATAAAAACAAACATCTCTTAATAACTTTTAATCGCATTGCGCAATAATTGCCGTCAATAAAATCGGAGTTATGGCTGTAAACTATGCAAATGATAGTTTTTTGCACATTCGAGTGATATTCAAATGGTATTTGGAATTTTATATTCTTTCTTTTTTTGCAACAATTGGTATGCACGTAACGAAGTTGTGAATTCATATTTTATTAGGTTTTCCCATGGTAAGACTACTTTACATATATTCTTCAACTTGTGATTGTTTCCGGGATAATACCTTTTCGAATTTCTCTATGTGAAAATAACCGGCCAAGTGCGATTTGGTCTCGCACACCGAGGGTTCCGTACATATTTTTTTTTACTTTTTTTAGTTTTTTGTATTTGTTGTTATATTGAAAACAGAAATACATAATCTGAGAAAATTTCAAATTTCAACTATCTCGGTTCATGAGATTACAGCCTGATGACAATATCGAGCAAAAAACGGCAAAAAAGTCACGCTTATTGTATGCGAGCCCCCTTAAATATTTATTTTATTCTGTTTCTTAAATATTTATCCTTAAATATTTGTTTTATTCTTAAATATTTATTTTATTCTTAAATATTTATTTTATTCTTAAATATTTATTTTATTCTTAAATATTTATTTTATTCTTAAATATTCATTTTATTCTTAAATATTTATTTTATTCTTAAATATTTATCATTAAATATTTATTTTATTCTTAAATATTTATTTTATTCTGCAACAGAAATACATCATCTGTAAAAATTTCAACTATCTAACTATCACGGTTTATGAGATATAATGTCAATAATTAGGCCTTAGATGTATGTTACATCGGAATATTAACGAAATAACTGACAGATACATTATTGCCAAACGTTGTTCAACAGTTTCCGCGCGATGTTGCTACAGCGGGGTCAGAGTGCACGCATACATAAACATTACATATTATATTATTATTAATATACAAATTAGTGTCGGAGGCAATATGCAATTTAGTCAATCGAGCGTGTGGTTCGTTTGCTTTGGGGAATAGTTGGTTTCTCGTCAGTTGCCATTGCGACTTGGGCTCCCCTTTTTGCTTACCATCAGGCATCACACAATGTTATAAAAAAAAATTGATAAGGTCATGTACACAAGGCATGTGTGACATTTTCTATCAAAAGGGCCCACCTGGTCGTTCACTATAAGGACGTGACAGGTTATTGGTATAAAGATGCAAACAAATTTCGACTTAAACAAGCGACAAAGTGGGCTCTTTTGGTTGAAAACGTCACATATTCCTGAGCATTTCCCAAAAAGCTTGTACAAAATTAAGACGTCAATTAAAGTTCAATACAATTTTCCTATTTCGTAAATTTTTCGTAAATAAAGCCAGATTAGATAATATAAACCACTTTAAATTAATGTAGTTCGTACTCCATAATATAGCTTTTAGGTGACCAGAGGGCTAGCTCATACCTATGCCAAATAATAGCCCTGGCTATTCAGCGTGGTAATGCGGCCAGCGTCCTGGGGACCCTCCCGCTCGGCACCGATCTGGAGCCTGTGTTTTATATAGTCATTTTATGTAGGTATTCAAGTTACGCTAACCGAAGTTCAATTGGTCTAACTGTAAGCATCGACTAATGTAATCTGACCAATATTCGACACAGCCTCGACTAATTACTCCAAACTCTAACCTCCATCCAACCCCGCGCTTTTTGCCCAAAACTTTACATAATCCGAATGTGAAGGTTGACTTTCTTTACCGTCTTGTGCGCCGGCGCAGCCTCAGTCACGAAAGAAGCGCGCGGCGACGCGCATGTGCTGTGCTGTTTAACTTTTTATTTTTTTTTAGTGCTGTGCACTCGGATACAATGAGGCTAATTTTTTGGGTACGTATTTTTTTTTATAAAATAGGTCAACATTTTTTTTTGCGTGACCACTTTCTTAAGTGAAAGTTGAGTGATCTTCGACTCATCGGAAGAGGGTTTTATCGATCGCTATCGTTAAGCCCGATTGGCTACTAGCGATTACTAGTTACTAAAGTAACCGTTTAGAAATTTAGTCGCATGCATAAATAAACGCTTTGTATGTTTGCGCAGTTTTTAATAGCGCTTAATGAGTGTGTGATGGAAGGAAAATTTTCATAAAAATGCTGTAATCACCAAAATATAGTTATTTACTTGTTACGTTAGCTCATTCACTCATACACGTACAACAGCAACATTTGTATATAAATGTTTTAGTGAAAGCTTTAAAAATAAACTGAATCATCCACAAATATTGTACAGTGTAGTAATTCAAATGTTTACGTCATATTTTAGAAGATCAAAAATGTATGTAACTCTTATTTTATTCCGAACTCAACTTGACTATCTACGTTTTTGTTACCATATTAAACCTCATGTTAGTAATAGTGAGCCATCGAATTCATCTTTAACTATAATCAGGCGTAAGCTTACAATCTTTTTTTATTTGAATTTTTGAATAAGTAGGTCACAATTATGACGCGGTCGCGAAAGGACCGCTGCGCAGGCGCACCAAAAGACACCGACGCGCGCGCATACTTCCGTATGCGTCCTTTTCACTTGCCCCGCTCGACTCTTAGCCCGGCTAAAGGTCTATATCAATAACTTACACTGGCCGATATGACTTAGCCTCTTACTCTACTACTTTATCCTAGGTTCATATTTTCGATAAACCATACCTTATATTACAATATCTGGCTGATGTATTTAAGGCAAACCTAGACTAGAAGTGCTTTATAGTCAAAAACTACGACTATTAGTTATAGTCGCATACTTATGTTCAGCAGCGGACGTCTTCGGGATCTGATGTAATGATTAACCAATAACCATAATCGAATTTTATAGAGTAGATTAGAAAATGGTTTATGCAAGGTAACGCTTCTTTAAAATGTTCAATATTAGGTAATATAGCCGATGGATGTATAAGAGATGAGCATCCAAAATGGTATCCATCTCAGCAAAGTAAAGGTAGGTAAAGCAATGTCAATATGTCTGGTTTACGGACATCATATATTTTCTACCATTATTTTATTAAAGGTTTATATAGTATTATTTTCTTGTTAGTGTGCAATAAAGGATTGTATTGTATTGGACATTTTCATCCGAAAGACTTCCACTATCGGATAGAGGCCTTCTCTAACTCTACATTGTTCGGTGCTACCGTCATTTTCGTTTCATGCCATCTTGACAAACTAGATACATTTCTATTTAGCCATAGTATACATACACAGCTCGATATGCCATGTTACCAACTTGAAAGCGTGTGACATCCATGCCAGCATAACAAAACACTTAACTGAAAACACGGATCTAACCGATTACCACGCATTACAATACATTACAATAACTTTAACCGAAACAATAGTAGCCGCATCCGCATACATTATATATTTTGCATGTAATACTGTATAGATATTTCTGTCCCTTCTCAATATTTCCCTTCGTTGGATCCATATTCACATGGGCTAAATACATCAAATTATTTACAAATTAAAAAGTACTACCACTACATATACTAACTTCATCATACGAGAATGCGTTACAACTTCGTTTGCGTTGGAAAGAAAAGTGATCCTCTTTGTAGATTTACAGTAGCTGAGTAAAAATTATCCTATAATAATCTGCAATGTCCAGGTTTGCTGCAGTTGTAGCCGTGTACCCAAAATATATTTTAAATCCGTCCTGCTTATCAAGATAGCAAAGTTACACATATATATCTGCATAGGAACCTACTTGTAATAGTAAACATATACCTAACGAAAAAAAAAATTTTTTTTCCCCTCGGTGACCTTCAAATTTAACCATATCTCACATATTTTGAAAGATATTTTTTACGTCTCATATATGTACCTACTTTTATAATAATACATAACAGCAAGCAAGTAAAAAAAAAAAAATGTTTCCAATCTGTAACGTTTCGCCTAATTTAATTTGTCCGAAAGCCAAATTTTTCCAAAACTGACTCAGAATAATTATAAAACAAACCTAACCTAACCTAATAGGTTCATAACGATGTTTACTAAATCCTGAAAATATTACGGGTTTCAGGAAAAAAATGCTTTCGGACAAATGATTTGGCGAAACGTTACAGATGGCAAATAATTTGTCGAAGTTGTGATAGGATACCGTAAAAAAAATCCAAAACAAAGAATGAAAACGAAAGCAACATAATACTCCCGTAACAATAATCTTAGCTCCGAGCGCGGATTTTGATTACCATGGTTATTACCAGACAATTACGTCACAATTAACTTTGCGGCTTTTAATTAGCTTTTAAGATCTGCGAAAGTGAAAGATGGGCCGGAACGGAACGTGACGAGCCACCATCTCATCTCAGCATCTCAACGTGTGAGCTCGTGTTATGTATGATTAGCTGCCATCTCTAAATTCGCCAGACCCGGACAAAGCCTTAAATCCCGGACATTTGTCGTAAATTGCATTTTTCCCCCGGACAATTCCAGAAAAATTGGCTGTCTGTAAAGTCGGTTTACGGACGATAATTTTACGTGATAATGTATGCCGGACGATGGAGTGGAAGAGAGATAGATGCGTCATAAGCCGAGCTCTCCATCGCTTGTTCCGCGCTCTCGCTTGCACGCTCGGCTCAGGCGGAACGTGAGAATGAGTCATGCTTTTTCGTGAGTGCAGCCAGCCGGCGGTCATCGATTTATAAGACGTTATCACGTCAATAATATTCTTTAAAAAAACAATCGCTTTACGCAGTTAATATGTTACGCAGAATGAAGTTTATGCATTGATTGCGCTTAGGTACACAATAATGCCGGTACATAATGAATTCAGTAAAAAGTGTCCGGGTTTTTCCCGGACAACTAAAACGGTACTTAATCGCGTTCAAAAACAAAAGGATCAGCCCCTTCGAGACCATGAACATCACAGTCGGAACGTCGAAGTAGGTAACTAAAAAATCCGGCCAAATGCGGTTGGGCGCGGAACCCTAAAATTACCAATTTCAGCCACTTGGAAACAAACTCGCTAGAACTCAGGGCCGCTAGTAGGTACTTCTAGTTTAAATACCATGTAGCCATCAGTACCGTACAGTAAGTTTTCGTCTCTTCCCATCATTGCTCGTAACTACGCATGCAAATTTGCTATAAAACCTGCATTACAGCATCAACATAAACGAGTGCTATAAAGCAGCTTATTCTCAGGCATGTTCTAATGTGAGGAAACATTTCCATGATTTATATCCCATTGCAACATTGGATACAGATCGTTACGAAGTGCATGAACTTTTTCTGTAAAAAAATTACCTGCGACTTCTTCAATGTGGAAATAAATAATGGATACATTAATAATTATCAGAATCTAAACTTAGCTGACTTTTACATAATAGTAAAATCACAGCTAAATCTGGTAAACTAATATTATGATTATATAAAGGTATATTATGCTTAGAAGATATCTTAGATATATCACGATATCGATGTCGGTATATTTAAATTAGCTTGGCTATTCAGCGGGGGAATGTAGCCGGCATCATGGGTACCCTGCCGCAGGGGCGTGATTTTGGGGGTATCGGTTTCAGTTAGGTTCTCTTAGGGTTAAGTTGATTATTGTTGGTTTTTACTTGTATATCGTTTAATAAAAATTATAAATTCCCATATATTATACGTGTGTATGTATATTGGCAATATATAATTAAATGACGAACCATGTCGTAATAAAATATCAATTAAAGTGACCAAATCATACTTAAATTAATTATAGCTTATGTCTTTAACATTGGTGCATTTTGGAGATAAACAAATCTCGACACATTGAATTACTTAATAGTATGGCCTTGTACTTGTTGGACAATATGGATATACAATTATGTTGAAAGCAAGGTTAAAAGCCTTGCTTGTGAAAACATGCTGACAAAAAAAACTAGTTTTGTTGTTTTACTGTCAACAAAGACGATAAAAATGTGTATTATTTTATTATGTTCAAATTCGACATACACACAGAATACACATAGGTATACCTAAGGTTACCTATCGTAAGTCCGATTTTTTCCCGTCTTGCGCCGAATTTTCAGCAATTTTTTAGCTGTTCATATTTCAGAATAATTGTAAATCAAATTTAACCTAACCTAATGGGTTCATTAAAACGAAGTTTATAAAACCCTATAAGAGTTTCAGGAACAAATTACTTTCGGAGAAATGAGAATTTGACGAAACGTTAAAGATTGGATACAATGTTTTGGAGTTGTGACAGATTACACTCGTACTGATTTTAGTTCATAATATCTATCTATGTATTAATACAACGTGTCCCTGGCCTCTGCACAAACATGAAAGGTACGTGTTGATTAGGGTATTTCTAACCGACGTACAAAATCCCATGCCAAACGGCACAGTATTTACGGATAAAATTTACGATTTATTATTTCGGAACAGCCTGTATGTAAATACATTGTAGTTCATGTCATTAGTGTCACTTTAATCTCAGCGTTATTAATGGCAAACAACTGATACAGTATGTTACTATTTATTGTTGATTTTCCTCAATTCAATTTGTTTTTTTTTTCTATCTAATAAATAATATATATTATTAGAGCATTCCTGAGATATAACTATAGTCGGGATTTCGGTATTTGTCCAGAAGCCGAATCATATTTATTTTAATCAAGTAAAATATTATATCGCCAGACAGTGCAACGGAGCCACGCAGTTGCATCGCCTAAATTCAAAATAATTTTAAGTTTTTTGTTATTGTTTTGTAGTTCAGTGCTTTGGTGTTACTTTCGTAATGCTGTGTAACTTATTTGTATAATAAAGTAAAACAAAAAGAAATAAATCGCTATGTCACGAATTCCAATGAATAAATCAAAACTTCTCTCCTATAGGTATGTAAACTCATCCTAAACGACAAACATGACCTACTATTAAAAGGACAACGTGATCATTATGCAAATGGCCCTAAAGAAAGTACAAGAATGTAGCTCAATCGGTTAGTAGCGCCTACCTGCGCCCGCGCCGCTGCGACAGGTGCGTGACGAGCCTTCCGAATGACGGGTTTTGGACCCCTGACATCGAATTATACCTCAATAAGGATAGAATGTGACGTTTATTAGGACAGGTTCCGTTTGCGGTGAAGCGGCATTTGATGGCAATGGTTCAGCTTATTTTAAATATCACAACTACGTAATCCATTAGAATTATGTTCCGAAAGACGGGTTTTCGACCCCTGATATCGAATACCTCAATAAGGATAGAAATGCGACTTTTATTAGGACAGGTTCCTGAGGTTCCGTCTGTGGTGAAGCGGCATTTGATGGCAATGGTTCAGCTAGTTTTAAATATCACAACTACGTAATCCGTTAGAATGAAGTTTCCGAAAGACGGGTTTTCGACCCCTGATATCAATAAATTAATAAGGATAGAAATGTGACTTATTAGGACAGGTTGCGTCCTAATACGGCATTTGATGACAATAGTTCAGCTATAAGTAAAGTTATAGCTTTAAATATCACGCCTACGTAATCCGTTAGAATTTTGAATGATGCTTGGTGAACCAAATTGTGTCCTATCTATTTAAAGCCTGACCAGAAATATATGAATGCGCCATATGGCGGAATTTCACTGGAACTAATTTCTGACACTGGCAATGATTTTATGATGGTTTGTCAATAATGTCAATGTCATTCGTGTGATTCGTGGTGTATCTTTAATAGACAAATATTTAAAAATTTCCAAAGAAAATGCCGAAAATCATTCACGGTCGTGAACGTAATATTATAAATAAAGTGTACATGTGTTTACTACACGAAAAACAGCCAGTAAAAGAGTGCATTCCATTAAATGATAATTACGAGGTTATTTTAGGAATTGACAGGTATTTAAACTAATGTTATTATAGTGCGGTTGCGATTGGTTGCAAAATTGTTGCCATATAAGTCTTATAAATAGCGCCCTCTTGACAATCCTCATATATTTCTGGTCAGGCTTTATATGTACATATATATATATATATATATATATTTTTTAAGTATTCGGTGTCAAGTAGGTAGTACTTAGTTCAATTTGGCCCTAAGTATATAATATGGAGTATTAATACCACGCATCTGACTATTTAACGAGGTGCAGATTTTAATGTGGATTTTTGGCGTGACATAATTTAAAATCAAACTTTTTTAATATTTGAATCATCGAATGTACTCAAAATAAAATATTATTATCCAAATGCATATGTCGGAGTAAAAATTGCCTTAGCATAGAATACACGGTATTTTTAAATTAAGCAATTAATCAATTAAATCTTGCTATGTCTTTATCTCTAACAAAATACCTGCATATTTTGTACGATGACGCAAAAAAGTTGACATCAGATAATATTGTGCGAGTCATCGTCCATTGATGAGCAGAGAAAGTCAAGCGTAGGTGTTTTGCGTCCAGCGACACAAATAATAGTTGTAAGTACAAATAATTGAACCTTTGATCGTATTAAAATATAAGCATTTTAAAAAGCATTCTCAAAATAATGTACTATAAGCTGCAGACTAGCATGGCTAATTTGTAAAAGAATTCATTCATAAATTGTACTTCATATTAATTTTATTAATCATTAATTTATAGTATTTTGTAAAAATATTTTTGAAATAGTACGTTATTACTGACGTATAATACATTTGTTTTGTTTTGTTACGGTTCGATTTACTTTTCAGTTTGTCGGGGAATTTGTTATATATACGAGTATATATATAGCTTATTTTAAATATCACAACTACGTAATCCATTAGAATTATGTTCCGAAAGACGGGTTTTCGACCCCTGATATCGAATACCTCAATAAGGATAGAAATGCGACTTTTATTAGGACAGGTTCCTGAGGTTCCGTCTGTGGTGAAGCGGCATTTGATGGCAATGGTTCAGCTAGTTTTAAATATCACAACTACGTAATCCGTTAGAATGAAGTTTCCGAAAGACGGGTTTTCGACCCCTGATATCAATAAATTAATAAGGATAGAAATGTGACTTATTAGGACAGGTTGCGTCCTAATACGGCATTTGATGACAATAGTTCAGCTATAAGTAAAGTTATAGCTTTAAATATCACGCCTACGTAATCCGTTAGAATTTTGAATGATGCTTGGTGAACCAAATTGTGTCCTATCTATTTAAAGCCTGACCAGAAATATATGAATGCGCCATATGGCGGAATTTCACTGGAACTAATTTCTGACACTGGCAATGATTTTATGATGGTTTGTCAATAATGTCAATGTCATTCGTGTGATTCGTGGTGTATCTTTAATAGACAAATATTTAAAAATTTCCAAAGAAAATGCCGAAAATCATTCACGGTCGTGAACGTAATATTATAAATAAAGTGTACATGTGTTTACTACACGAAAAACAGCCAGTAAAAGAGTGCATTCCATTAAATGATAATTACGAGGTTATTTTAGGAATTGACAGGTATTTAAACTAATGTTATTATAGTGCGGTTGCGATTGGTTGCAAAATTGTTGCCATATAAGTCTTATAAATAGCGCCCTCTTGACAATCCTCATATATTTCTGGTCAGGCTTTATATGTACATATATATATATATATATATATATATATATTTTAAGTATTCGGTGTCAAGTAGGTAGTACTTAGTTCAATTTGGCCCTAAGTATATAATATGGAGTATTAATACCACGCATCTGACTATTTAACGAGGTGCAGATTTTAATGTGGATTTTTGGCGTGACATAATTTAAAATCAAACTTTTTTAATATTTGAATCATCGAATGTACTCAAAATAAAATATTATTATCCAAATGCATATGTCGGAGTAAAAATTGCCTTAGCATAGAATACACGGTATTTTTAAATTAAGCAATTAATCAATTAAATCTTGCTATGTCTTTATCTCTAACAAAATACCTGCATATTTTGTACGATGACGCAAAAAAGTTGACATCAGATAATATTGTGCGAGTCATCGTCCATTGATGAGCAGAGAAAGTCAAGCGTAGGTGTTTTGCGTCCAGCGACACAAATAATAGTTGTAAGTACAAATAATTGAACCTTTGATCGTATTAAAATATAAGCATTTTAAAAAGCATTCTCAAAATAATGTACTATAAGCTGCAGACTAGCATGGCTAATTTGTAAAAGAATTCATTCATAAATTGTACTTCATATTAATTTTATTAATCATTAATTTATAGTATTTTGTAAAAATATTTTTGAAATAGTACGTTATTACTGACGTATAATACATTTGTTTTGTTTTGTTACGGTTCGATTTACTTTTCAGTTTGTCGGGGAATTTGTTATATATACGAGTATATATATTTTTTATATGTACGTTTCCCGATTTCTCGAAAACGGCTAGAACCATTTGAAAAAATCATTTTGGGTTTCAAAGAGCGTAGTTTCTAAGTTAGTCCCATCTTCATATACCTAACATAACATCGCTAACTGTTTTGTTTTACTCATGCCTAGATATTCTATAATACGAAATTTTATATTTTAAGGCCAATATTTAAAGTATAACTATTGCAAATAAATCCATTTCATTTTATTTAATTTAAATTTTTCTTCAAACTATGTTATTATACAACCAACCAACGAATTTTCCGGAGGAAAAACTTTTCTGATAACACTCTTCTAGTATCATATAATATAAGATAATTTTGTGCTTCTGATTTCGTATCATATTGTTCGTTCATTCATCTCCCAACGGGTCACACCACTGACTACGGACTTTATTGTAAGTGATACACATGAGGCTATAGCAGGGTGAATCAACTTAGATACCACTTTGAATGTCCCTTGCGTTACCGAAAATGTCTCTGGATAGTTAGACTTTTAATAAGTATGATATATTCTGTGTATTAATAGATTTATCAGGCGGATTATATATGGAGAACCCATTATGTAAAGGCAATATTTTACAACGAAGTTTAAAATTTATGGACGGATTAGTGTGGTCAATTTTTTTTTCTTTTCCTAGTAAATAGATACGAAAAGGGCTTACGCACGTTGTAGAAGTCAATATCGATCGTGTTCGTGTACGATTGGCCGCCGCCGCTACTGATCGTAGCTCCTGATGATGAATCGCGTACCGATTCGAAACAAGTCGAGCTATATTCGACTTCTACGAGTGACTACGAGTTTCGTATGTATTTTAATATGTCTGAGACATACGGGAGTTTTCTAAATAAAATATTTACTGGTTATTGCAATTGATACACATTATATGATAGCAAAGGTGATCATAAGCTACCGGTGGACCTTAATGTAAGTGATACACATTATGTCATAGCAAAGGTGATCATAAGCTCAGTCGTGACGTGAGTTATGTATGTTCGCAGCTCGTGTTTCTGCCAGCTTCCGTCTCCTCTCTCATTAGGTAATGTTTAGTGAGTGGCCAATGCGTAATCATAAGACAATCCTGTACTTTTCCTTCTTATATTCAGTAAATATTTGTCTTACAACTTACAGCCTGCGCTCATTGGAATTTCAGTGCCCTCGTTCAAATTCGGTCTTTTCCGGTTTCTGCTCAAGCTTGAAGGAGGTTCTGTATATAATAACCATATGTTTCAAAGAAATCGGTCGATCCTAAATTCTTTTATTATACCCAAAAATATTTTACATAAGAAAAAAAATTTTGAAATAAGTTTTTATAACAACTGTTTTTATACTCTATGCGATATTTTTTGTCTTTAGGTCCAGCAATAGATTTTAATTCACTACCAGTGCACTGAGCCTCACCTTGTATTAATCCAAAATTTACAATAAATTATATCTCCTCTTGCAGTAAGTACAATTTTTCAGATCCGACCTTACCCCAACCTTATTAAAAGACCGTTTTCACGTATTTCCGACAGTTCCTTGTTTTTATCAATGATAAAGCACTCCATTCACTATCAGTCTTATGCAAACAGCACGCCTGACTGCGCCCAGCCTTGACTTTGCCGCCATTGATCCAAATGTCAATGTCTGACAAGCAACAAAGGCTGAACTTATACGGGGCGGTGTAAAGATTAGGGTGACAGCTATTTAGGCGGGTAAAGGTCAGACGGTAGACTATTATGATATGTGTTTGATGGTCGGACAATGGACAGTGGCAGGTTCTAAGTGAAATTTGTCACTGTTGTCAAAGCTTAGTACTTACACGAACAAATCATTACAGCTTTTTTTTTATTGTGACTATTGAAGTTTGTTTTTTAAATCCCCTGTCGTACACGAAATTGGTTACGGAACAAACATAGTTCGTAAAAAGTTGGTATCTCAAATGGGATACCCTAAATAATATTATTATTCTTAATTAATGAAAAGGATACAACGGTTTCAAAATAAAATAGCGTTTTATTTTTATTAAAATCCTATATAATTTATTGTATGTGGAATCATTTTAATTGGATCGGTACAAATTACTGCACCTACACTCTACATTATTATTATATCGCGGATTAGCAAAGCAGTATTATTGTTTTAATTATTTTTATCATCATCATCTACGATGTCTCCTAGACAAAGGCCTCCCCAAAGATCTCCATGGTCTCTATGAGACAGTCCCCGACTCCACGCTCATATAAACTATTGGTAGACAAGCATTTTAGGTTGTCAATGTAAATCACGATGGTGGCTAGGTCACTGACCTGTGATCTTTAACTCCGATATTGTGGTGAAAGGGTGTCAACTAGACGCTTCTTGGCACTGCCGACGCTATATATGTATATATGAATTATACATATGTTTCTATGATTGCAAATTCACATCATAAGTCTGGTTATTGTTATAGTCGCTATACCTTTGATGTGAAATATATAGAATTATTTATATGTCATATAGGTATTTCTATTATAGCGATTTCACATCATAACTTTAGTTATTTTTATTGGAGAGTTGCTATGAGTTATAGTTGAATTGGTAATGTCCACAAATGTATGTCTTGCCTGATGAGTAATCGTATGGTAATCGTACTAGTCTATGGCCATGTCTCGTTGCAATATTCTAATCAAAATTCACCATTCATTTACTAACTACATATGAAACAGGTTAACTTATACATCGATTCGAAACATGACTATATTTAACTTGAAAAATATAATCATGTTTCGAATCGATTCTTAGTTATGAACTGCGTCCGGTAAAATGAGTAAACATGTATTTTAATGTATCTAAAAATCTAAGTACGTTTTCTTTGATATTCTGAAGCGTTTGCGCAGTGCGTACAGATCACGAACCTTAAAACTAGAGAATGTTTAAAACATTAATTAAACCTCAGAACATCCACTAGTATGGTATGGACGTTCACTTCACGTAAAGGCTACAGATAAATACAATGTCTCTGTGTTGAAAGTTTCTACAATTCATGTGTTTTATGCTCGTGAGCATAATTTATTAGATGTATTGACATAATTAACGTGTCTTTAAGTACCTACTTTGATATACATTTGATAAATTTAATGGAATGAATCTGATTTGTAAAAGTGCCCTTGTGACCGTCTTACTGAATAAATTATTTCATTTCATTTCATCGCTAGATTTGTTCTGACTCAGTTCGCGATTCATCATCAAGAACGCCTCTCAGTCGCGGCGACGGCAGTCAGGTATTCAAAGACTTACCGGAGATTTATATGTAAATAATACATCAATCTACTTCGTCTCTTTTAATAGGTACTTCATAAAATTACACAGTGTTACTAAGTGATCTCGAACGGAATCGTCCAGTATATCCAAATCAACTATATACACAGACACAATCCAACAATAAAATATGAAGCTTTCGACGTTACATTATGGTAATAATAATAATAATAAGGGGATAGGGATGTGACGACCCCATCGCCCGCTGGTTTTACCAGCGCAATCAGTCACGCAGGGCAGCTTATGGCGAGCTGTTGGGGGGTAGCGACCCCACGTACCCGAGTGCTCCTGGGGGATCCTGACGGGGGGTGATGGGTCGGGGCCTCCGCCTCTGTCTTGCCTTAACCGGCCGGACAGAGTGGAGTCGCGAGAGTTGCAGCTCGGGGGCGGATGTGGAAACGTAAGGGGTTAGTTGGCTTCGGTTTAAAGCCCAGTATTACACCTCTCCGCCCTTAGCCTTCCGCACCGGTGTTGCCCTTAGGCCACTCTATGTGTCGCTATTTATGGGGGCCCATCTAGCGGGAGGCGAGTCATCGTCTACCAGTGCCATTTTTGCTATGAGACACTTTTCCTGGTAGACGTCCGGCTGTCTCAAACAATAGACCAGTAGTTAGTCCATCGCATCTCATATACAATAGCCTAGTATCATGTTTAGACTCCATAAAACCACAATAGTTCTTGCATCTAGCGGGTGCTACCTCTGTGGGCGTCCCATGACACAGGCAGGGGGAGCATCCGCATTATGTACCCCTTAAATTTCATTAAATTGTCGAAAGTGCTCTCTGCACGTTGGCTTCGGCTCCGTGTACGCCGCCCAAAGGTCCGGGACACCATTGTCCCGTGAATGGGTGCGACATACAAATAATAATAATAAGCCTCTTTATTTCCTTTAAAGTATATACATCACATTAAAGTAACGGTAAAATTAATTTCGCTATTTTGTTAGTAAATAATGGTAAATATATGTTTTTTTTGTTAGTAAACCTTATAGTATAATTAAATATATATATTTATTTTAAAAAGGAACCCCTTTTCGGGTATAGGCCTCCTCCAGTTTGCTCCATTTTTCTCTGTCCTCTGCTTTTCTCATCCAGAGCTTTCCAGCCGTGGCCACGATATCGTCGCTCCATCTGTTCCTCGGCCGTCCTGGCTTTCTTTTTCGTCTTGGCCCAGTCCATTGCGTCACAGCTCTTGTCCATCTCTCGTCTTTGTACCGCGCTAAATGCCCCGCCCATTGCCATTTTTGTCTGAGAGCATATTGTAGAGCATCTGTGATTTTAGTTTTGCTTCTGATAACTCAGTTATGCTAATGCAGTTACAAAATAGCGATATACGTATGCGGCCACATTCACCCGTGAAGGCTGCTTACAACACTTTTATGTCATTATGATTACCTTGAACATTTATAAATAGCTAGCTCCACCCCGTAACTTCGTCCAATTTTCCAATTACTGGGTCTTTCGCGGACTACAGCGTAAAATTCTTTATATCAAAGAATTTTAATTTCGTTGACAATAAAAAAAACTACCGTCAGTCCCAGACATATTAAAATACAAAACGGGTTTACTCACGTCGTAGAAGTCGAATATCACTCGACATGTTACAAATCGGTACGCGATTCATCATCAGGAGAGCCGATCAGTCGTGGCGGTGGCCAACCGAGCAGTGCTCGCTTGGTCGCTTTTGTATTTTAATTTATGGAAAATTTTCGTCTGAACACAATTGAACTCCTTGAAATAATAACCCATGTAAGGGTTAGGTTAGGTTAAATAATAATTACAAAACATCTTTAGATAAAATCTATCTTTGCTGTCGATGACAATATATTTATGTAGGTATCGTAGTTCAAAGTAACGCTAATGTATTATCAATTTATCATATTACGGCAGGAACCACCAAAAATAAATATTAAAATAACCACCTGCTTTTCAAACTTTCTCTATAAAGTATTCCGACCTTTTACACATAATACATACCAGATACCTACTTAAGAACTTAACATATATATAACACATAAATCATAAAGGCACATGTACGTTCCAAACATATATCACAAATACTAATGTTAAAACATATCATACTATTCGTACTTACTCACTTTCTTCA
Source organism: Apotomis turbidana (assembly GCA_905147355.2). NCBI lineage: Eukaryota > Metazoa > Arthropoda > Insecta > Lepidoptera > Tortricidae > Apotomis > Apotomis turbidana. The sequence continues at coordinate 3,508,416 of LR990297.1, read as the reverse complement.
GCACCTCACGTCCATCAAACATGAAAATTAATAGACTGATAATAGTTAATTTCCATAATAGAACTATTACAGACAAACAAATCAATCGGTTCGGTGTTAATTTGATAAAGCATTATGAATTGGTCATACGTTGTTGTGGCGCTGGCCGGCTGCAGTGTAGTTATCTAATGATTAGTTGAACAGCGAAGCCGTAGAGACGCCATTTAAATTATTTATTTATTCAAAATAGACAGACATGCTTGAAGTGGGTTTAAGGCAGAAATTTAATCGTTCTGAGAGCTTTAATTCAATTTATTTGTTGTGATCTATGATTTTGTTGTTCTTTGAACTCTTAGAGTATATGCATAATTGGAATGGGGTTTTTTTTCACCTGTGATAGTTTAACAGTTATTTTGAGGAATAAGGCTCCTAACCTCTCACTCTCATTCATACTGGCTCCCGGTATATGACACTTAGAACCATAAATATTCATAAAAACACCCTGTCTGTGAGTATATGAGGAGCCAAAGGGGGTTTAATGGGAGTACAGTTGTACAATAGTCATTAAACTGGATATAAAGTATAAAATAAACTATGCCCGTTGTTCCTAAGATTGCGTAGTACAAAGACATAGTGAATGACATCGTCTTGAATATTTACGAGTAAGAAAAGTTTCCATTCCATCATACGTCGTCAAAACGTATGCAATAAGCTATAATTTAAATGTGTGCCAATTTATTATTAAACCCAATGCATCTGTGACTCAGCACCACAAATTAAGGCGCACCTGCTGGTGTGTCCATGAAATTATATTAAAATCTAGTGAACAAACGACTACTCCACTCCTCTGTGCCTGGCGACCTTCCGAGAAAGTCCCAAGTAACTTATGCCCAAGAGTTCGGAGTATTTGACATACGATGTAACAGCAATAATGGCGCACCGAACTCGCTCTTGTGTCTTGCGCAATACGTGCTGCGCGGAAACTTTTACTTTTATCGCTAACACACCCGCAAATACGAAGATGCTTTCGTCAGAGTTTACGATCAGGGTTCCTTAAGACAACGCTAACGTGGTATTTAGGTAGCTACCTAACACACCTTTGACTATAACTGTCCACACATTATCTTAACTTTACTTTTTACATAGCTGTAACTGTATACATAGTTTTGTGCTGAGCTTGTCATAATTGTAATCTCAGTACATCTTAACCTATAGAAAATCAATCGCTATTATCTCAGTAATGGCAGACAGCAAGTGATCAAACAATGTTTTTCGAGTGAAAAAAAAAACAATTATCGTTGGCTGATGGATAAAGGATTCAGTTCAATAAGAGGGTGTGATTTTTACAAACATTGCTCGCCTTGTATCCGCGGCTGAATGTATGAAATTGACATGAACTATAGACCCATTTAAAAAATGTATGTCTATTTTGTAGTTATCATATTTTAAGAATAAAAAGGATGGTCCTGATTGACTCATTGTCCACAGACACTCGGATCAAGATAGCTAAAGTCTTGGGTCGAACTTACCTGCTATAAAAGTACTTACGTATGTACTGCATAAGTACTTAGTTTATAGTTTTTTTTTTCTTTGTTTGTCGCTGTTTATCTGCGCAATGGTGTTTTGTCCCCGAATAAATGTTTTTCTTCTTCTTTTCTTCTTCTTCTTCTTTAGATAAAAATAAGAGTTTTCATTAGTCCCTCTGTAGCCTAAAAATAGCTATCAAAGTTGATTAAGTTAATTTTACACATAATTTAAAACTATATTAGACACTTTCTTTACACCAAAATACTGATAACCTCTAAATGTTGGAGCAGGTGTCCAGATTAGCATGAAAACGCAAATTTAAATAAAGAAATAAATTAATTCACTTAAATACTCACGTGCGGTGAACTCATCGTCGTATTCGTTTGTTTTTAATTATGCAAATCCACATTATAGTGTATGAAGAAAGTAAAAGTCTGTGAACTTTAAAATAAATATCATTTGTATTTTGTGACACGAGGCAAGGCCATAAGTATTTCATTGTTGTATAATGTTCACTTCACACCCTGAGTTGACACAAAATGAGAGGAGAGTCACTTCACCAGCCCAATCATCAAACGACTCCCTGTTGGCATATCAATCTTGCGGACGTCACTGTCCCGCATCGGGCTGTATAGTCATTTCCAACACTGCCACAAAAAACACTGCATAAAATCATCTGATAAAGACGTAAAGGCCTATGAATGAATGAAGTTTAGTGCAGAAATTTCGATGATTATGGTTTTATCACACTTGCCAGTTGCGAGCGAATTTTGTATGAAGGCGATCACGGAACGAGTTCGCCACGACTGATATTGTATAAAAAACATGCTCGCACTCGCAACAAACAAAAAACACGGTCAAAGCCCTTTGACTATTTGAGCATTTATAAGTCGATAAGTCAGTTGGAGTGAGACTTATTTTTTTAAACGCACTTCGATATTCCATGGCTTTTGTATAAGCCTAGTATTAAAATGCCAAGAGGTTAATTTTAAATATTCCGCAAACACACTTGGCTATAAAAAAAAACCCTTAGAGCGTATTTGTTACATATTAAGTAGTATCCGAGAGGTCAACCGCCGAATCCAACTCGGCTGGGCAGAGTTCGGGAAACTACGCAATGTCTTTTCGTCCGACATACCTCAGTGCCTCAAGACGAAAGTCTTCAACCAATGTGTGTTACCAGTGATGACTTACGGCACCGAAACGTGGTCTTTCATTATCGGCCTCATCTCAAAGCTCAAAGTCGCTCAACGAGCAATGGAGAGGGCTATGCTGGGGGTGTCTCTACGTGATCGAATCAGTAATGAGGAAATCCGTAGACGAACTAAAGTGACCGATATAGCTCACCGGATTAGCAAGTTGAAGTGGCAATGGGCAGGCCACATAGCACGCAGAGCAGATGGCCGATGGGGCCGAAAAGTGCTCGGGTGGAGACCTCGGACCAGCAAGCGCAGCGTAGGACGTCCACCTACAAGATGGACAGATGACCTTATAAAGGTCGCCGGAAGGCGCTGGATGCAGGTCGCTTCCAACCGGTATATATGGAAGTCCAAAGGGGAGGCCTATGTTCAGCAGTGGACGTCCTATGGCTGAGATGATGATGATGATGCAGTAGTATCATCTGAAATATATTAACAATTTTCTCACACGTTTTTTAGTTGTCTAACTATTAAACATTTGTCAGTACAAATAGACAGGTTTAATGATAACTTCTCTTTCGCCCCGAGGGCACAAAATAACGATTTGATAGACGGTTGTTGGTTTTCCAACACTGCTTATTAAAGTCATCACTTTATTGAATTACAACTGAGCATAAGATAGAAATGAATGAAACGAAGATGGTGTACAATTTGTTCTGCCATTTCATCATACGGTATATACATCCCGTGGTTTTGCCCGCGAGTTGCCACGACAGAAATCGTGGATTTTGCGGAAAGATAAGGCCTCTTTCTCAGCTACGATGCCCCCCTTAAGTATGAAACAACTGGTTGAAAAATTCAATGGTTTTTGCATAGAATTCGGTAGCTTAGTGGATAGAGTATAGTAGTGGAAAGCAGTTGGAGGCGAAAATTCAAATCGCGCTCCAGTCATTGCTTTTTTTAAATTTTCGCTTCAATATCGACATTTGCCTCTATCACACTCTGACCTATCTCTGGCATGTGTTTGAGGCCTACTTTCTGATAACATTTCATTATTATGTCTAAAACAAAATTAACTACACTACATTTTATTTAATAACCGACGGCTTGAAATTAACCGGGTTGATCACAGTATTTCTGAAATTCCGTCACTCACTAAAAAGTTTTTTTTGTGCCCCAACCCCTAAAATTGTCGATAAACTTAACCGTATTTGTCAGGATTATAAAAACTAGTGTTTTGTGAATGTTTAAATACGGAACCCGCCGTTGTAAGTCTTTATCGCGTTATGTCAATTTGAGAAGAGCCAACAGGCGGATGTGATAATTCGGCCATCACGTCAAAGTGCTAACAGATAGGCGCTGTGAAAATGGTTTTAATACTAGCGCGACAGAAACCTATGCGAAACATAAAATACATCTGACGACGCGTTTGGCTCGGTTTGTAGACACCTGCCTACTGAGCCGGCGTCCCGGGCTCGAATCCCAGGCAGGGAAAATATTTGTGTGATGAACTCGAATATTTGTGCTTGGATCATGGTTGTTCTATGTATTTATGTATATATTTATCTATATAAGTACGTATATCGTCGTCTAGTACCCATAACACAAGCCTTTTTGAGCTTAATTTGGGACTAGATCGATTTGTGTGAGGTTGTCCGATATTTATTTATTATAAATAAATGTGTTGTAGTGTTGTGCTCGTGACATCTTTCATTCTTAGCTTTCATCTAAGTGCATTTTATGAGCTAAATTCCATTAAAATGTACTGTCCTAATGTGACCGGTTGCCACAAATCAATAAGAATAGAATAGAATAAAATCCACTGCGTCTGTGGACACTTCGTCTAAAGCCAAACATTTCTAATATATTTTTTTTAATAAAGGCAAAATGCCTTGTGCTGTTTTTCTGTGCAGCTACAATTTCCATTATGATCCCGTGGAAGTGATAGCTCAACAGCAAGTTGAATGCAAACTAAGCCTTAAAGCGGCGTTACAAATTATAATGTAGTGAGTCATAAATACTTACCTCTGCCCTCAATAAAGTGTAAAAGATTATTCGTAGAACCAGCAGCCTCACTTGACATTTATAACCATCTAAATAATAGCGCAGATAAACAATCAAACGACCCCAAGCACTGACATCTATTAAAACGTTGACTTTCTCTTACACTTACGATACCGAAAACCCCAATAAATAGTAAAGAGTAAAAAATCACAGCGATTAATAACAGATTTTAAAACCAGAAAAAGTGAACCCTATCTCTTCGTTCTCTTAGCACATCGAGGTCCAAGTATGTTGGCTACTTATTACGACATAGTATACCACAAATATTTAGTTGCATCATAGATAACACTAACGACTCTTTAGGGGAAAGTAAGGATAAATACGATCTGATAAATTTTATTGAGCGTGTCTATTTGGTAACGAATTACTCAATAAAATAAATTTAAATGCGTATTTCTGTTAAATGGAGAGCTTTTTATTTATTTTACGGTTGTAATATAGCTTTTTAGATTTTTTAAACTTCAATTTATGAATATTTGACTATTTAGTCAAGTCAAATAAATAATTATTTCGAAATGACACCAGGATTGAACAAAATTATTTGACTTTTTGTCAAATACACTTGTCAACAAAAGTAATCTGGTGATTGGTGATAACCAGAGATTGTAAAATTCGAGCACGTTGACGTATGAGAACCTGTGATGACCCTTGCATTTTAATGAAATCTTACTCGCATTTTACGAACCCTGGTCAATATATTACCAGATAACTTTTGTCGTACGTAGGTAGGTATGTGTATACATCACTATATGTTATTAGAACATAATTATATTAAGTTAATAAAAGTCAAATTGATCATGTTTAGAACATTGTGGTTTTACAAACATAACGGAAATGTCTTAATTTTCCCACAATTTACACAAAGTTGCATTTCCTTGTCCATGTAATAAGTACGTACTTTATATAATTTCTTTCTTGCGCAATACTTGCAGCTTAATGTAAACAACGTGCCATGCTCGTCATTAAAACAAACACAACATTTTACAGTATAACATAGTAATATCAGTGTGATTACCCGCGGTCGGCAAACGTTCCGACCGCAGCGCTTTGTGGAACTATCTGCTATTAAATTACTGACATTACACAGTTCCGTGGTCTTTATAAATGTAATTAAGGTGAATTAAGACGAATCTGCGATCGGAGTAACGTAGGAAATGTATTTATAACGTTACGTCGGATGCATCCAGAAGTAAACTTAAATAGTGTTGACTTGAACTCTTAGGGGGCGTCACTTCCGCGAGTTTTTGCCTGTAATATAACAAAAATATATAAGAAAATGACATGACAATGCAGGAAAAAGTTCGCGGTGTGAACGCGACCGTATATTGTCTAATATAACGGATATGTTTCTAAAAAATAATAAAAAACAGGCAATATGAGGAAATTTTTAGATCCACATTTAATATTTCTGATTCATAGAAAACACTAGTACCTACAGGGTGTCTTGATTATCAATCGACTATAAATAATGAGGAAGTATTTCACACTTACACTAACCGTACGTCGAAAGACGTAAATGAGTACCCTCATAATACGGCACCACGTCTGTGCACGGCGACTTTTATCTGCGCAAAACGGCTACTCAATCTACGTCCGAACATTTCTCATCTCTTCTTGGTCGTATGCTTCATAGTTGAAGGTCGTGTCCCTGAAAGCTTTTCGTGGTATTGTGTACTAGTTGTTTACACTTTGTTCGGTTTTCGGCTTCCTTCAGGGCAGAGAAAACTAGAAGACCAGTGATTTCACTTGGTCACACCACCGACGCGAGGATCTATCATCATACTCTTTTTTTAAAGTAAATGTATTGTGCCGTTTTAGGAGAATTTCTTTGTATGATTATTTTTTTATAAGACATTACTTAAATAGTATCTGGCTGGTTAGCCCTCACTACCAGTAGTCGGAATTTGAGTGGGAGAGAACCTGCTAATGGGATTATCTCCATGCCATACGTAATTTGGGGAGGGGTGACGCGGGCGCACTGGGCGCATGGACTGCGTCGTGAATAGACTGAACCGAATCAGTCCAGGTTTGTATGAGTTTTGTTTGTGTCGCACCATGAAATTTTCAAAATGGCACGTGTCCGTAAACGAGTTAAGTTATCAACTTTTTCTAATAATTTCCCATATTTTTTGTAGAAACGGCAACGGTAAGCGACGGAGATGCGATAACTTGTACGCCAGTACAAGTGTAAACAACGATCGCGTAACATTGTGAAGAAATAATAAGCATTCAAAATCGGTAATAAAACATGTCTACTACTTCACACCTCTCATTCATAAAGCCCGGATTAGTCAGACAGTTTGGGGTTTATTTTTAACGTTATTTATGATTTTATTTTATTACTAGACATTCCAAGCATTCTCGTGTTTTTAATTATCAACAAGTAAAAGCTTGAAGATGACGCGTTTACAATAATAAGATGCCATATGATGATATTTTTGTTTTTCTGAAAAACATACTGTTGAGTTTTTTTCGGCGTTTCTTCTCAACAGTGGTCTCCTATTGTGAAATGCCGGTACACTCAGATATGTAAAAGTGCCCTTGTAGCTTACTTGCAGAATAAAGTTCATTATTTCATTATCATTTAAATTTCAATCGTCATTTCAGACAGTAATTTAAATTCGTAATTTCATACTTTAATTATGTCCCGATTTGAATATTCAGGGCTTAATTCAATTCTCAATAACAAATATCGGTATGAAAAATATTACAATCATGGCCTCCAATTCTCATTTAACGCTGTAAAACACACCACTAAACTAGACATATGTCACTAAAATCGTAAAATTAAGCCCCAACATTGAATGGATATCTGCATCGTGGCTGCATCTGTGCCAGCTTAATCATTATCCCCTGCGTCGCCTATCATTAATTCTCCTTCGCCCGGTACCCACTTAAGCACCAATCACTTAATATATCCGCTATCATTTTCCAGTGCGACAAATCTCTCTAGATCCCAAGATACCATCACTGAAGTAAAGTATACCGAGCGAACTATCATTTCCTTCGTAAGCGCCAGCATCCTCAGGGCTTTCCCACGCTGGAGAAAACTCACCGCTCTGGCTGTTTACATGGCTTACAGTTGCCGTGAAACTTCTTGAGCCTAACCTTGACTGCGCAGTAGCCGATTTACGTATAAATATGCATGCGCAGATCCGCCATTTTGGGTCAAGAAGTTTCTCGGCAACTGTAAGTATAACTACATAATACACCTGTCATATGCCTTGGACATGTCAGTTAGGTTCGCTGTTTATTATTTTGATGAATGGTCAAAATGAATCAATTTACAAAGTATATGCATTTTTGATTTCAAGATGGCGGAATTGGCTCTGAAAAATCATTCACTTCATTTGTTTCATTTATTCATTGCTCCATGGTTAAGATTAGATGTTATGTTACTTACATTGTATTGCTTGAGTCCCATACATGGGCCCTGTCAGGGCATAGCAGTCATGTATGTATGTATGTATGTAAACACTTTATTGTACATAAAAACAAGAAAAACACATTACAAAAAAATAAGCATGTACAAATGCGAACTTATCCCTTTAAGGGATCATCATCATCATGGATGAACATTTCTTGGTTTAGATAACTTTCAATTTCATCGCGTACTGCAACATTATAAAAAGACAAATGCTGCTTTAGTCAGTAGCTTAAATTCACATCTAAGATAACGATCGAGATTTGCATGAATAAATAAATTCCCTCATTTTGAGAATAACAAATGAGCTCTTATTTACAAATGATGCCGCTGGCTGTCAAAAGTCAATGATTCAATCAAATTCATGTTTAAATAAAAGACTGAGATGTTTATCATAGCTTAAAGTGATGGAAGCATGACTGTTACTATGTAACTGCTTGGCATGCCGTCAAAATTTTCCAAGATTTGTTACGATAAAGATACTTAAGCTTTTTTTTTTTAAGCGTATACCATTTGTTAGGCAGACGTTTTTCTTTCTAGAACTCTAATCAAACAATCTAAAATCTAGGTTTTTTACGAAGTAAATGATCTTAAACACACTCCACTGTTTTACCTATGTTAATTCAAAAACCACATCTGGGAATCATCATCTTCATCATTGGCCCTTTGGGTACATCTATAACGGATGAGTTAAGCAGCGTCTAATAAAGGGCGGCATTTACGAAGATGGCTGGATAGCCCGATACGAGAGTGAGAGCCACGCCCGCATAATTGATAAATAAACGGGAATAGATAGGACTCTCTCATATCGCAATAAACAATTAAATTGTGACGATATGACATATGACACCTGTGAAAAGTTATTCATATTAATTTGTTCGACTTTCACTTGTCCTTGCCGTTTTGCAGTACAAGTCAAATTAATAATGACGCCATCACAAAGATTACGGAGAAAAACAAAACAATTAAACACATAATCGGCAAACGGGTGAGATTATAAAATTGCGTATTTTACGATTTAAATTAAAAACGGGGTCTTTATTGTTCGGGTATCCCAAATATTCCTTTTGTACAAGTTAGCCGATTTAATGTTCACTGCTCATAAAGTAAGTTAATTTATTAAGTTACTCTGTTGCATATTTTTTGCATATTGCTTTAACAGGGTGATATGATCGCTCAGAGTCAAATATATTTCAATAAAATAACAAAATTTATAATGAAGCAAAATATTTAAAAATTTAATGGTTCAGGCTCAGGCAGGGTGAGTGCCATTGAATTTCTCTCGTCAGGTTCAGTGGTCCAATAGGTAGGATGCCCGTGTTGGCCTAGAAAGCCGTTGGAGACGCAGGTTCAAACCCTGCATTAAACAAAAAAAATCAAAATATAAATATATAATGCAAACCCATAACATTTTTCTATTTTTCGCTTCATTGTAAACATTTGGTTTACGCTAGCGGACAGCGGACGTTACTGCTTTAATAAAAATAAATAAAAATCCTATTTACAAATTAAAAAACTATTTATTTACATTTTAATTTTCTCAAGAACTTTAACTAGACACATCCTGTTACCATCAAAACTTTCACCAAAGAAATTACCAAATTTGTTAACTTGAAATATTATCAAGCGCGCCAGAACTGGATCAAAGTGATCAAACGTCACCTGGGCAAAATTATCAGTTATTTATTGTCAATAAACTAGTTTTCATTTACCGTAGGCTTGCAGCTGTATTTGACAATAATTTCACTAGTGTGGGAAGAACAGGATTATATTATAAAGGAAAGGAGGCTAATATTATGCTTTGGAGCCTTTGTGATTTTCCGATAATATAACATTTTGTTACGACACTAATTCTGTGTTAATGGCTTGGTTTATTCTAGATAGAGGAGTTGACATACATTTTAAGCATAATTTGATATGTTGTTAAATACCTCACTGTCATGAAAGCGGGGCTTCCAATCCCTAGGATTTTTGTATGGACAATAACGGGATCCCAGGATTACCCATACAAAAAATCTCGGAATTGGTCTACGAAAGCGCCATGCATTACCAATATGAATAACAGGACTAATAAATGTCAATCGTCCGTAAACAACGCCCCTATTTACTTTAATGTTTGAGTATTTTTAAATCGCTTATTATTAAGATTTCAAAGCTGATAATATATAGTTTGCGAACAATATTTAGCGAATTTCAAATAGGCAAGAATATATGAAGAGCCAATTAATTTACAATTATCATGACATAAAAGAAAATTCTAAACGCTGTTCGCGGCTAGATTCTTAATGAACGGTTAATTTTCCACGTTAATCACGAATTATACAACATTTATACCAAATGTAATAGTTATATAATTGATTAAAAAATACCTCTTAAAGTATTGAAACGAATCTAAGAAAAGCACAAAGCAGTTAATAATAGAAAAATAATATAGGTACCCAATATTATCCTCGGACCCTTCGTCCGTCACAATAAAAGTCAGTATCGATGTTCGCCAAAACGCGACACCACATTTGCGATGCGGCCGCTTTCTCGGCATTCCGGCCCAACCTGTCTGCGCTTGCGCACGGCGTACTCGAAATCTTCAAGCCCGGTGAGATTGCTTGAATTACGTCAGTGGAATTTCTTTAGCTAACTTTTACTGCAAAAGCTGTAAGACCTAACGTTAAAATAGATATCGTTCCTAAAAACTTTGAAAAAATTATGCCTGCGCAGCCAGGCTTGTTGCCGCTAAATCATATCGAATCAACTGCTCGTGATTGAAGATCTCGTTCTTGACTGCAATTCTTTAAGTTATATCAGACAATCTGCGTGGAAACGAGTATATTTTGACTTCTTTTAGTTACCTGTCTTCTATATATGGTATCAGAATCAATTAAACAAATCGCTCGTCAATCCTGCTCTACCTATTTTCGAAAACACGTAGGTTTATTAAACAATTATATTACTTTGACAAAGGTATTACAGATAGCTAAGCTACCGAAATGTCAGGGAGGCTCAAAATAATTAATAAATGCGAGACGGTCGCGGAAACCGAAGAAAATATTAATTATATTACCGACAGGACGATTAACAGACGTAACAATAAAGCCAGAAAGTCCTAGAACGTAGATAGAAGAAAAGGTGTACCTACTGACAAAATATTTTTCTTAAACATGCAATGAAATATCGTCATAACGTGCGTTAAAACAGGCTTCGAAGTGTCAAGTTTCGGGCGGAACAATTCGAGATAACTGTAAAGGAATTTCATACAAAACTGAAGGCCTAGGCCGGGAAGTATTTTTTTAAACATGGCGTCTGTGTGCAAGAACGGGCTAAACAGCTGAATTATGTTTTTTTAAGTGGTATATTTTTTTTATTTATTGCATATTGTTTGAGAAAAGCACTATACATGCCTTAGCCGTGAAAAGGGCTTGCCGGCTTCGTATCACTATCGGCCCTATAGCTGCTTAGCCGGCAAGCCCTTATTTCCCGACATCTACAGTAATGTACTATTCCCATAACTTCTTAAGGAGTCTAACGGAGGATGCAACCTCTTAAAAAATTGTTGGATAATCCAAACGGTCGTACATCGGTCATGGACGAAAGGGTCTAATATTTAAGTTGTATTGTAGTGACCGATATGATTGCCATAGAAGCGCTTCTATAAGCTCGTCTTATATCCAGTCTCGGCGAAAGTATTCATGTAATGTCTATTTTGTTTTTTTTTATTATTATTCTTGGCAACATTGTGTCCCTTACATATATGTATATTGTTGTGTCATTTATATAGCTTTCACTCTATGTTACATTTAGTAGGCAAACGTACCTAAAACACGAGTCCTTTCATAGCAAAAAAAAAATAGATGACGTTGTGTAATAGTTGTCACTTTAACACGGTTAGATTTATCTAAATGATCAATTTCTTTGAAATGTTTTCGAATTAAGAAGCTTGAATATCATGTTTGTGCAGAAGATATATATGCTAAATTGAAAGGTAATTAATGTGAGTATGTAAGAGCAGACATTCGTAACTGCTATTGCAAAAAATTGCATAAATTGCATAAGTCCAATTAATACACACTCGGTTGGATTTGGATTCATGTTCCAAATCTGTAACAAACAGCCTATACTTGCATATAATTATAAGTTTTTGTAGTTACAAAATATGTTAGCGTATAAAATTCCATACAAAATAAATACATATAAAATTCTTGAAAATTATGATTAGTGAAAAAATGCGTAATGTAACAGTTCATGAAACATTAGCCAAATTTTGTTTATAAAACATATCAATAGTAGAAAATAACAAAGCAATACAGAAATGAACTTGTTGCTATCAAAATTTCATTTAAAGGTTGGACGGATTTTTACCCATTTGCGGAGTTGGCTATGCAAAGATGGTTAATGGATCCTTTTTACCCGACATCGGTCAAGAAAAAAGGAGGTTTGCGAAGTTACGAGCATCGTCTAGTTTATCATAAATTAGATAAATAAGTAGGCAGTGTCATTTTCTTAATGCCTATTTCCTTTCATAAAGTAAGTAACGGTATAACGGTAGCAGATCTAATCTAAGCGCGTTAACGTCAATATCTAGCTTGGAGTCAGCTCCGACTGGTTAAGATCTCAAATACATATACTAGATAGTCTAGAAAACTTGAGCTACTAAGCTTGTGTTTATATCCAGTAATTGAACGAAGTGGACAGTCGTTCAAGTTCAATTTCAAGTTTAGTTATGCTTGTAATCAGAGCGTAACTATTAAACAAGATAATTAAGATGAAATTGTTTTTAAACGGATATGTCGCTAAGAATTACTGTATCATTTTAATTGAGTATGTTATATGAATTTGAACTCTTAATCAAACTAAAACAATCAAATCTGGACGCAACTCTTCAACGTAGATTTGCGTTATCCTAAATTTAGCGATATCTCGAGTTAATCACATTATATTGGAAATTATAATATAATTTGTTGTAAAATTATAATATAATTCAATGTCACGGCGGCGAGCGTGATGGGCACCTTTGCTTCAGGAGGAACGCGGGACGGTTTCTAGCCTAGTTCTCTTTTTTGTTATTAGGTTATATGTATTTTAATTTTTCAGGAATGTTAAGTTTTAGTATTTAGAATATTATGTAGATTGAATATTAAATACAATACACAATTTATTTATAGAGGAGATATGGTAGAGTTAGAAATAATTACTCGCTTCGCTTCTGTCATTTGTATTTTAGAAAAATCACACGCCGAGAGTATAATTGAGCATTTCTTAAAAAGTTTGTACAACATTAAAGACGTCGATTAAGGTTCAATATATGTTTCCTATTTTGTTACCAATTTGCGATTTGCGATTTCCATTTCATTGATGATTATATATAATAAAAAAATATAAGCATAACAGATATATTTGCCGGCAAAATTTTTGAACAAAAATGGCGGATCTGCGCATGTACGGCTACTGCGCAGTCAAGGTTATGCTCAAAAAGTTTGCCGTCAGCTGTACCTACTTAATTATCAAACACAGCCATAAAATTGATATACAATTACTAAAATAACAAAGTAGGAAAAATACATTGATCTTTAATTGAAGTCTCTATTTTGTACAAACTTTTTGAGAACTACTTAAATCATCTCAATGAGATACCTTACGGCAAATATTGAATAGCGCATCGCTAAAGCGTAAACGGGGAGTTTTTGAATAGATATCAGCAGAACATCACACATAAACATTAAATTTGTTTACAAAACCTAAACAGAAGTCAAACGATGAGCAGTGAGCGGTGACGGAAGCGCGGGCGCATGCGCTCATTGTTCGCGGTGAAAGTGTCAGTCTGTGAACTTGATCCCGGCCGGTGCCGGAACCGGGGACGATTTGCATAGGCGCTATTGGTTCGGTGGGTATTTGTACGCATGGCTGTAGTTATATGTTAACTAGACAAAGTTGAGTAGCATTTGTAATTGTAGTTACTGAAGAATATATATATTTATACTAGCTGTGCCCCGCGGTGTTACCCGCTCATCCCATGGGAACACTAAATTTATTCGGGATGAAAAGTATCCTATGTCCTTTCCCGGGTCTCAAACTATCTCCATACCAAATTTCATCTAAGTCGGTTCAGCTGTTTAAGCGTGAAGAGGTAACAGACAGACAGACACACTTTCGCATTTATAATATTAGTATGGATAATACTAGCTTCGCCGCGCGGTGTTACGCGCTCATCCTACGGCAATACTAGGCTATCCCCACGCGTTTCGGCCGCGCGAAACATTCCAATCTCTAAGTGGCTACCCGGCGTGACAAAATGCCAGTGGGCTGCCACGCCTCGCGGCGAGCGGACGGCTTACAGTTAACGTTTCCCGCGCAACCTGTGCTGTACGATGTCGAAAAATAAAAGTCGGGCATATTGTTTTTGTGGCAACAAAGACGGTTGAAAATGATTTCATTTGTTCCAGAACACATTAAACTCTCCGGAATAAAAGATTTTGTTTAAGAATTTACTTTTACTGGGGCACTATTGACGTATTTCTCTAAAAATCTTTATGGGGGCGACTAGCTTTTTTTCGAATTAATTGTGTTGGTTTGATTCCATGCGGTGTTGTTAATTACTGAATGTTTAGTTATACAATCAATAAGTAAAATATTTAAAGATTCAGTCTATTATTCGTTATGTTTTAGAAACACGATTACTTGTAGTTTCCTCGATAGTTTTTTTTTTAAAGTTACCTCAAAAAAGCAACATAAACCCTTAGTATGTCATAAATACTGCAGGGAAAGTTATCAGTTTTTTTAATAATAACATAACGAGATGTTAACTATAATGTATACCTCTTACATTTTCAAAATCTGTATTATTTTTATAATTAAACCGAAAAAACATGATTTCCGCGCTCCCAGCAGAGATGGGCAAAAGTTAATCGATTAACGATTAAGATTAACTTTTTTAATCTCGATTAACGATTAAAATTGACGATTAGTTAATCAAATCGTACGAGTTCCGATTGATTTAATCTCGAAAGATTAAGTTAATTGTCGATTAATTTTCAGCGATTAAATTTTTAATCGATTAATTAATTCGGTTAACTTTCTCTCGATTAATATTAGGAAAAATAAGATAAGACTTTTTGTTAGTCTAAGTCCCTGCCTAGAACATCTTAGAGTACCGCACTATAAAAACCATCTTGTATTACTGTAACAAGAGGGAAGAGCGGAGAGCGGCGATCGGAGAGCAGAGAAAGGCGTGCGGAGAGCGGAGAGTGGCGTGCGGAGAGCGTAGTGCGGCGTGCGGAGAGCGACGTGCGGAGTGGAGAGTGGCGTGCGGAGAGCATAGTGCAGCGTGCGGAGAGCGGAGAGCGGCATGCGGAAAACGGAGAAAGGCGTGCGGAGAGCGGAGTGCGGCGTGCGGAGAGCGGCGAGCGGAGAGCGGAGTGTGGCGTGCGGAGAGCGGAGAGTGGCGTGTGGAGAACGTAGTGCAGCGTGCGGAGAGCGGAGAGCGGCGTGCGGAGAGCGGAGTGCGGAGAGCGGAGTGCGGCGTGCGTTGAGCGGCGTGCGGAGAGCGGCGTGCGGAGAGCGGCGTGCGGAAAGCGGCGTACGGAGAGCGGAGAGCGGCGTGCGGAGAACGGAAAGCAGAGAAGCGGAAAGAGGGAACGGTCGGATGCACAGGTAACCAAACGGTTACGGTAGGTGTAGAGAATGGTGTTTAATCGTCCTGAAGTGGGCAACTCAGTGGGAATCGGGTTGTCTGGACGCCACGCCTCTACTGACTAGACTGGTTGACCAAACGAGCGAAGGCACGAGAAAAAGCTAGCGTTTACATACGGAGGCAACCCTAGCGCACATTCCAAATGACGTTGCGTCACCCGCGGGAGGGGGCATCGATAGCGGTGGCAACGCCTGCCGGCCAAACAAGTGGTGTATCTGTTACGTAGTAACTTGTATATAATCTGTGGCAATACTACATTCTTTCGGGGAAAAAGTAGCCTATGTGTTAATTCAGGGTGTCAGCTACCTTTATACAGAATTTATCAAAAATCGGTCCAGCCGTGTTTGAGCGGGAAGAAGTAACAAGCATATATAATATAAATACCTACACTCACAAACTTTCGCCTTTATAATATTAGTGTGGCTAGACAAAGTCGACTAGTGGTCGACTAGTAGGCTTAGGTCGGTAACTCGCGGGAGTAACGTTTTTCGTTCTGATTGCAAAATATATCTTTAGGCATCGCAACAAGATTATGTCAAAACCGTTCCTCTTCACTAGGTCAAAACCATAAAAACACAAAGCTACTGTGTCTATGTGTGTAATCATAATTACCAAGGCCCTTCGTTTCATCAGCGTCCAAATGGTTTTCAAAAACAAATGAACGGCGGCGCGTTCCGAACAAAACAATTCTGCAACGATAACTCTGTGAAAACCATTAATCTTATTTTCCGTTGAAATCGAATTTCCAAGGATTTTCTTACGCACAAAATGCTCCATTAGTTTTGCTCATAAATTATTCTATAGCGGACCGTCGCAAACGACTATGAAATCGCGCGTTTTGTCATTTTGCGGCGCGTGCGCATCTATTTTCCGCTTTTTTATGCAGTTTGTTCAAAAAATATATGCAATTTTAACTCGTACTACTCAAGACACTAAGTCGAAGTCGAAAGAATATTTATTTATAATGAGATGTGTCCGTATAATTCTGAATGAATTATGTCACAATACGTGTTACAATGTGCTGTTTATTTCTTATTATGTTCGCTTTGGACACGGATATTTTAGAATTAGTATTCAAATTATATTGACAGAGTTTGGTAAAGGGTTCAATGCTAAATTGCGTAAAAGTCTATAGAAAGTGTTTTTAAATATTTACAAAAGTTGGAGGAAATTTAGTGTATTATACTTATTTGAGCATTCATTGATATTTATTGCACAACAGCAACCCGCCCCGGCTTCGCACGGGTGCAATGCTGATAAATTATGCATGTATTATACCTACATGTAAATCTTCCTCTTGAGTCACATTATCTATTAAAAAAAAAATCCGTTGCGTAGTTTTAAAGATCTAAGCATACATAGAGACAGACAGACAGCAGGGAGCGACTTTGTTTTATTTATACCATGTACCTAGTGATTCTAATCATCAAACGGGATTCTCTATCAAACGATGAAATTAAAAAGATTGAGCACAGAAGATTTTGATGATGTAAAGATCCAGGCTTCAGACATCTTGCACATGAAATGTTAGGTTTTATATAACATGAACTAATGGATGCAATTCATTTTGCACATTGTAAGCGCACTCTGCGGTACAGTCTAGTAAGTTCACGGCACGTGTAAGATCAACTTTTACTTGCTCTTCAAACAACGGCACTATTAAAACGCAAAAGTACGACGTTTTCCTAAATATTGTACTAGTATTTCCTACGAAACTTATACTCGTACCAAAAGATTATTTAAAGATTGGTTTCATTGTAAAATTTTACCGGAGGTTTAATTTGTCCTTAAATCAATTTCCTAATCCTATTGGAAGGCTAAGGTTAAAGTCAGTGCATTTTTAACTATTTATTGGCACACGCTACTTATGGATTTATTTTTATTAGCCTATAGTATTGTCCCACTGCTAAGCAAAGGCCTCGCCTCTAGATTTCCACGCACTCCTACTAAGTGCTTCTTCCGACCAGTTGCTGAAGAAAGCGTCCAGTGGCTCATTTCACGAAGGTGCACGTTACAAATTACAAGCGGAAGCCTCTTTCTAATATACGAAGTTGAAAGGGACATCGTATGTTGAAATTGCAACCAAAAAACCATAACCTAAAAATCATTAAAATTTCACGTCGAGAGAGAATGACCGAAATGATTGTTCACCAAGATGCAGCCACATTGCTGTGGTTGCGTTCCACAGGAAGTTAAAGGTCATATTTGAGGCATTTATAAATCTTCAACGATTTATGTTGATGATATAATTGTTGTGAGAGCCTTAAACTTGGACCTGTTTAAAATCTCGTTAGGAAGGGAATGCTTAAATTACCTATACTTACATAATAAATAACTTAACAGGCTTACATTTATTATGAATTCCTCCGTGAATATGTTCAAATCAGTGTTTAATTTAGGATAGAAATACTGTCATTTATTAAACAGCTTAATGGAAACGAATTTTTAATAATATTTTAATATTTTTAATAATGACCGTTAAAAATGTATAGTAATAGTAATAACAAACCAAAAATATCTTCACACAACTTTATGATTGTTCAAGGATTGTTCAGGTGCATACGCACTGACGACCTCCAACCAAATGTTCACTCCACGTCAGTAAAAACACAGTGATTGTTCAAATTACGGTCCCTTCCACACAGCTTCAAATCAGTGAAAACGGACCCTTACAGATTTCACGCTGACTGTACTTACGTATTATCTACATACAACACTGGTCATCCGATCATCACATTATGTCACCGCACGAACCTTCCGGACCTTATGTGAGCGTGCGTGCCTCGCCACCACTTACCGCTCGCCGTCGCTCAGCGTCGCTTATCGCTAATGGTGGTAATAGCCATATAGCGATGACACTCATGGAGTAAGTTACAAGAAAGTACGGATAGGAACTAAACGAGCCAATTTAAGGGTTAGAACCGAGTTTTTAATTAAAAATTAAAAGGCTTTTGAGGAGTCCTGCTTGATTTTCCTTTCTGGAAAGCGGTTAATGATGGAAATAGTGTCTAAGACTAAATTACTTCAGTTCAGCAGTCTTAAAATATCTTAAATGTTTTGTCATAATATTATTAAAACTCTTTTCTAATAAGTAAATAATGACAAGGTGAAAGAAGATACGGGTATTATTCGAGGTTCGCTCCAGTTTCTTACCTTGAAAGAAAAAAATGAAGTTTTAACTGTTTATTCCTTTTAAAGGCGTACATTTTGCATCTTAAATTCTAACCTTAAGTTTTCTATGATTGATGATATCGAATTTCTTAAATGTTAGTCGGGAAGGAAGGTTATCTATTAACAATTTTTTGTATGAGTTAATAACTTTGTTACAATTAAATTGTTTTACTTTCATAATCAAAATCGTATGGAAGCCTGTTCAGAGCGTGTGGCAACGCCCGCAACCACTCTCCTGCCCTATTCATAACATCTAAATAGTATCTAATGACAATGACTGTGAGTATGCCCTCCGAACATGATACCATTGTTATTTGTTAAATAATCTTAACGGTATGTAACAGCAATTCTGACTAAAAACTAGACATTCACCGTCTGAAAGAAGCTTTCATTCCCTTACGATGTAATAAAAGCTGATCTTTACTTGCAGACCGAACCCACAGATTATATACAAGTTACCGAAGCATCGATATAAATTGATCTTCCGCTATTACCGTACTTATGCTATCTTAGTTTAAATTATGTTGTTATAAGTCGTGTTTAACGATTATTACTAAAATCTCTAATTTATAATTTCGGATTTAAGTTAAATAGTTATTCGTGCGTTATCACCGTACCTACTACAAATTTCTATTAATTTAATTGGTAATTTCGGGTTATTGAGGGCTGCTGTATGCTTCCGATGTTTATTAAGCCCATTTGTAATAAAGTTTTATTGCTTAATTTCTTCTTGCAATAAAGGTTGTTTCAACACGTAATACCTATTAAACTTTTCATTTAAATAAATTCAAGTTTATTTGGATTTGCAACGATCATTGAACTGTTAATCTTGAATAATCGTTTTTAATATTCGTGTTTTATTCTCTCTCTCTCTCTATGTGCATGAGGTATGTTATCCATAAAAAATATCAATTAAGTTCAGTAATCCTCCGATCTCTGATCATTTAAGTCTTTGATTTATGCTGGCTGGATTATGAATGTCAAATGACATCAATCGGGTTCTACGGCGTGTGCTTAACTTTAGAGTGTGCTTCCAGTAAACTTTTTCTATACAAATCCAAATCTGCCGGCCCCGGCTTTTCCAAGGCTTTTTTTCAAGCCGTAGCATTAATCGGAATTTTCCTAATCTTTAATTTGTTTATGAAAGGTCAGTTCGCTTTTGCACATGAGTATTTTATCTGTATATTCTTGTTTTTATGTTGTGCAATAAGTGTTCACTTCAGGGGTTACGCTTACTGTGCACCATTGGGCTCTGGTGGTATGGAGGTCGAACAAAACACAGCGGATTATTCATCACGGGTAACTAAACTTCGCTATTTCGAATAGTTTAGTTTGGTTGTTAATTTGGTTTAATATAAGGCACCCTAATAGCTATATTAAACCTGTGTAAGTATGCCACTAACTAAAAAAGTTAGTGACATTATCTATTGATTTTATTATTTACATACTTTTTGTATCATAATTTATAATCGTGAATACTTCACGTACATACGGTATTAACGTACAAATTAACGAAGACGAACGACCGATAATTAATCAAATTAACAAAGCTCTCATAATTAATAACATAATGGCCCGACAAATTCTATGCTGTGTTTAATTTGATCTCCATACGGCGCCGATTACACATTAAAGATAATCCATTAGAACATTTGATTTTGATTGATATTATGACGTTATAATTGTTACGGCAAGTGAGAGTCTATTGAATCTGATAGCTCCAAACAAACTTAAAAATTCACTTGCTGTTGTGTATTAAATATAGGAATTTGTATTGTTTATGCATACTATGAATTTCGCCAAGTGAAAAGTTATATTTGTGAATGTTCGAAGGTGGAACGAATTTAACAGACTTTCGATCAGAGATTTTATTGATATTGTTTTATAATCGTTGGACACGGTCCCTTATTTGTGTTGATTGCCGTATTGTTAAAACGTGCCGGTACTTATCAATTTCCTCAAATGCCCGTAAAACGATGATCATAGATAAATAACAGAAACCCAACGACAATCCAAATGCCTTCGATCGAAGTTGTCGCGACATCTTCACGACTCCTTTCTTGCGTGAAAATATCAGAATAATGAACAATAGAGCGAGTGGGATCCATGGCTAATATGGCTTTATCAATCCCATAGGCAGGGTATTTAGTTTATTTGCTCGTGGGTGTCAAATCAAAGTTGCCTAGGTACTAAATCAGTGCGTGCTCTGGACAATATGCTTTAATATTTTACACCACATTATGTTTTTTTCTGGTTTTGTCTATTGTTGTACTTAATAGGATTTGTGGTCATACCAATTTCGTCAACTGACCTTAATTACCTTCTGGTACATCTGATCGCCTTACTGTCGATGAAATAGCATTTGCAAATTCTTTATGATCTTCCTCAAAGTTGCGTGCTCTACTTTAAGTTTATCTCCAATCTATAAGTTTCACCTGTTAAACTAACCTATTCAATGTTATTCAACACACCTTTGAGAACCGAATGTAATAGACGCAGTAATCTGTGAACCCAATGTAACAGATATCAGTTACAACAATGAGAATCTGACCATCTCGGGTCGTTCCGCGCAATTTCACGTTATGTAACTCGTATCATTTTGTTTCCCATAAAAAGAGTGTTTAGAGTTAGAGAGTTTGGTCGAAATACAGTCAGTCACAAAGCCGGCCTTTTAGTTTTTTTTTTTTATATGGACAAGCAACCTCGAGGGTGGCAGATATAGGCGGAGAAATCACGACGGTCGGTCGTCTGGAAAGGGTTGAGGCAAACGAGCGCATGGATCGCCTGATGGTAATCGTTTACCGTCACCCATGGACAAATGCAACACCAGAGGGGTTACAAGTGCGTAGCCAGCCTTTGCTTGACGTAGATTCTCACTAAGAGTTTATAATAGTGACAATGTGACGAAACAAAGTTCTTTTGAAATCGTAGGTAGATTCTGATTGAAGTGCAAGAATAGGTAGTTATGTACGAATTTTCTGAAACAGAACAAAAACTTAATGTGGCGTCCCCTCTTCTCCGCCTTGGTGCTTTGTGGTGTTTTTTTAGTGTATAAATGCGATGGGTTATGAAAATACCACTCGGGGAAGGTTTACGTGAAATTGGCGGAAATTATAATAATATCATTTTTAAAATCAGGAAGTCAAGGTCATGGGAGGGCATTGGTCGTTTTAGTGCTCCTTCGTGAAAGCTTTTGTCCCGCTGTGGATCTGATTCTGATCATTTTGAAATACTTACCTAAATCTTCGTACATTAACCACCGCTTAAGTTATCAAGTAATATTGCATATATCAGTGTCACGCGTTGTAATAACAAAACCCCTAAACATTGCGCCGCAGTATACCGCGACTAAACTGGTTATACCCATTAAAAACAAATAAAATTAAACTGTAATTTCTCACATAATGTAATAACAAGCTAACAAATTGCGATGTCAATATGTAACCCAGATCGCATCTGGCGAACGTCCGAAAGTGAATGCACACTATTGCATATCACTTTATTATTTTATCTTATTATTATTACATTTTACCCGTCTGTAACGTAACGTCTGACCCGATTTCATAAGTTTGAAGAGTGCTGAAAGTGATTCAGCGGCATGCCTCGTACTATGCGCAACAAATGGTTTTGGTGTGAATTTTTATTTTTCTGTTGACTCTTCGACTAATGATAGGTGATATAACGGCGTGTAGGAGTGTTCGTGGTGTGTTGAAAATGAGAGTTGAGAGTGTAATTTGGGTATCAACGGTTTTTAACGATACCCGAGGCGGTCAAAACACCGTATACGTCATCCACATAATATATAGTGTTCAAATGTTGTGTATTTTGGCATATTTTTTTACTTCGGGACTATAATTGCGTGTTCATTAAATTATGAAGCGAATAGCAAGTTACAAAACAAGCGTTATTTGTAAATGTAGACTCGGCAGGCTTGGAAGATAGCTGAAACGGTTTTGCATGTATTTCTCACTTCTTAAGCAACTCCTATCATAAATATAGTGAAACAAATGAGGTCAGTCAGGGTAAACGCACCACACGGGATAAACCTATCATTAAATTATCGAAAATTACAAATGTTAGATACCTAAGTACTAAGTTAGTTGCTAGGTTGTAAGACGGCGTAAGTAGTATAACTTCCGTTCTTTTAGATATTTTTATGGTAGGCTTGTCCCGACTGACCTCAGCTATAGAAAAGGGTACAGAGCATTAAAAAAAAGTTATTATTATTACCTTAATGAAACCACAATTGAATTCGAATTCAATAAGAACATAACCTGTCAATCTAAAATTGTATCATAAATAATAACACATATCGAATGCAAGAGACAGGAAGATAATCTAATTTTCGAATATGTATTGCACCGTTGCATTATCCAGAGGATAAGAAACGTGACGGAGCGTCACGCATTCCATAGACAATTTCGTTTATTTCGAGATGAGCTGCGGTCACATTGCATCACTGTTTGATGCCCGTGGTAATAGATAATTAGAAGACTGGCTGTTGACAGGTGCAGACACTGTCAGAAAAGGTCAGTTCTATTCAGCGTATCTGAATAGACAGCCTTGGTCTCAGAGCATCCAGCTATTATATGGAGTAAAGGTTTTTTTGTGCTGAAAACGAATGACATACTCTGAGTGTAGCTTTTGAAAAAGCATCCATCGGTAAGCAGTGCCTAAATAATAGTGCCAATGCCACCCAAAATAGACAGTAGCGTTATAGTAGCGAGATGATAAGAAAACAATCGCAGTTTTAGACGGAGTGAAGTGTGTAGAGTTTTAAAAATATATATATTTTTGGTAACTAGCCAGAGTTCCTATTTAGTTCCTTTTAGTAAATATAGAAAAAAACTTTACTGTTTACCTACTACAGAGTTGCTATAACGCATTTCAATGAACATTTTGGATATACACGTATAAAGATAGTGTATTTCAGAGACCACTGATCATGAATAATTGTGATTTAACAGCCTTGGACTCGGAGCATTAACTATTCGATACTTAAACGGCAATTTGTCAATATTGCAGTTGGTTAATACTGTAAATTGGTTTATAGTTATAGCTACTGCAGCTAGGCGTTATAAAATGATTAAGTGTTTATGAATAATATGAATTCGGTATTTCAAAAGCAAATAAATCTTTTCATCAATATGAACTTGACCGAGTTAATTTGCTCACATCTATTAACCCGGTCACGGCACAACGAGACAGATTTACTGCTTCAATGTTAATTTATGTTTTCACAAAGCACTGCAACAGATCATTCAGAAATAGTGAACATTTTAACTTGCCCAAATACCAGTGGAGATGGCGTGGCGTCAAAGAAGTACTTTGTCAGCCCGGAGGAGGTAAATTTGACTTACTCCTTGCCTAAGAAAAACGGAAAAAGGTGATGTTACGCCTTAAAATAGGCAAGGTTGTTTCGGGTTTTATGGATGCCACGCCATTGCCAAATACCTACACTTACCGATCACATCAAAGTTGCCTTTTATTGTATTGTACCCGGTTAAGCCAACACTGCACATCATTTTATATCCGAGGCCATGAACCGGGGACATCAGGGACGGGATGGTAGCGTTTATGAAGTGATGAATACCATGATAACTCGCGTGACATGTTCGAACCCGCTTTTCCAACGGCTTTCCGGGCCGTCTTACCTATTAGATCACCGAAATCATGCTCGAACCATTGACTTTTTCAACCAGTTGTTTCATTTCTTATGTCTCAGGGTGGCGACCATCTAGGTTCGCAAACAAACTTACAGCAACCGCGTAGTCACGCAAAAACGCTTCCCCGTTAGGTACAATAAGCAGAATCCATCTACCTACATTGTAGCAAACGGCGATTATTTTCCCGCGTTTTTCTCCCACGGCTCAAATGCCGCGTTTCTTGCTCATACGAGTATGACATGGTATAATCATGTTGTGGACGTGTTCTTTACTAGACTGCCCTTTGTGGCAAAAGGTAACAGCCGGAAATGTCACACGGGTATCATCTTAACTAGGTATCTTCGCATGTGGCGCTTCAGCACATCTTTGTAATACCTACCGCAGGAGTTGGCCGCCGTGTTTCCGCTTGCCTTCCTGCAACTCTGATTAAAAGATGCGCGAGGGTTATATTATAACCCGAGTTCTACACTACTTGCGAAGTTGACCGAAGTTGGGCGAATATGAGTATGGAGAGGCACTTCGCTGCGGTAACTCATACTTCGGCTGACTTCGCGCGCTAGAGTTAAATTCTAAACTCGTATTGAAAATCAGTTTTTAATGGAGAGGAGTCATTATTTAAAAAAAATTGGGTAAGTGCGAGTCCGACTCGCACATGAAGGGTTCTGTACCATAATCTATAACAAGTTTGTTAAATATTTATTTTATTTTATTTTTACTATTTGTTGTTATAGCGGCAATAGAAATACATCATCTGTGAAAATTTCAACTGTCTAGCTAATACCGTTCTTGAGATACAGCCTGGTGACAGACGGACGGACGGACGGACGGACAGCGAAGTCTCCGTAATAAGGTCCCGTTTTTACCCTTTGGGTACGGAACCCTAAAAACATCTTAAGAGATACCACTGCTCAATTTCCCGTACAAATCGAGGTTGCGTTCTCGTTTGTTTCCTTCAAACTAAACCAATCATTATGAAATTTTAGAAACTGAATGGGAAGAAGATGTTCTAGGTATGTCGGACCGTTTCGATTTTTGCGCTTCAGAATTACCAATGTCAGTAATTTCGAAACAAAATCGCGAGTTTTACAGTTCACAGAGCCACAATAGTAAGTTCACAGAGCCACAATGGTTTAATGATTTATAATTTAACAAACGTGCGAAGAAGCTCATTGGCGACCCTGCCTTAGTTCAGAAAAAGCTGCAAAACCTCGAACACCGCAGGAAAGTCGCCTGTTTATCGGTTTTCTACCGGATACACTTTGGTGAGTGTGCACTAAGTACTGCATGAATTAATACCACCGTCTCCGTTCAGATAATACAGTACGCGGACTTGGATTCCACCCTTATGTTGTCGATATACCACTGATTCGTACGAGACGCTTTGCGTCTACTTTCCTTACTTAGGATTAGGACACATACATACATACATCAAGTGCAATCGAGGCATGGCTATTTTGAATAAAAAAAAGAAAAACAAAGAGGACCAAAGCTACTAACATAGCACAGCCAATAAGCAAGCTGAAGTGGCAGTGGGCTGGTCATATCTGTCGTAGAGCCGATGACCACTGGGGCAAACGAGTTCTGGAGTGGAGGCCACGAATCGGTGAACGTAGTGTAGGGCGCCCTATAACAAGGTGACAGTCACAAGGTGGCAGTGGACTGATACGGGCTGATGATGACGATGATCTCTTTAGTTAGGTATGATTTACGCGCGACGGAAATATACTACGCCTGCCTTATTGCAATATACTATGTTCAAATAGCTTCAAGTAATCAAAGTATCAACTGTTTAAGCTGTAATTATAGTTCGCCATCATAAAGCACCAGCAAATTGTAGGCAAGTTGAGCACTATCGGAAACTTTCTAATTAACCCGTTTAAATAAAACAACTTAAAGGGATTATATCACCCATTTGAGTTTCCCAAGGTTGAGATTACTATTTTACAGGCTCTAGTTTTTAATTATTATAACCTGTATGTGTCACCCCGATAATGAAACATTATAATATTATGGGTACTTTACAAACCGTCAAAAAACAATTGCTGTTAAATTTATGAAACATATAGGTAATGTCTATTTTTTTATGTGGGTACAAACCACAATTTTTATATAACTCCCACCAGGTTACGCGTTTAAATTTTTCTTTGAGCTTTGATCTTTGTATCAATGGTTTAATTGCTGTTAAGTTATTTTACTTATTTTGAAACGTCATTTATATTTATGAGATCTCAGATCCTGCCTACTCAGAGTCAGTCACTGCAGTGACTATACGATGCCTAAACAAATACATGCTCCTTCACTTCGCACCATGAATCATGTTATTATTCACACATCGACTGCATCAAGCCAGCATCGCTCACAATAGGGTACACTTATCCCGCCTACTTTTACCTTCGTACGAATCGTACGATTACCATTGTTCTCCAACTTCAAGTGCGTGGCAAACAATCTGTCAACGGCTTTGTAAAACAAACAAACATGACGCTCGGGATGTTTTTTATTGTTTTAATGATTTCTGGAGACGGTTTAAGCAAAGAACACCTTTATTTTTGACTACTCTGTATAATTATTTACTCGCTTTAGCTTGGATAATCTTTGTAAGTTTGTTATGTGGCTAGAATCACGAGTCTCTTATCGACGGCCTTAAAACATAAACTTTTACCTAGAGGTATATATTATATTTAACATCGGTTTATTTATTTCTCACTTATTATGATCGGTTATTTACAATGCTTTGATTTACTATCTCACGAAAAAATCCGAGCTTCAGGAGACATTCTTAAGACACAGTTTTCTCTTCATTTCGTTAAAAACTCCGGAGCCACTAGTAAAATTATATTAGCGTAAAAATAGGAAATGACTTGAGTTCGATGCACTCTTCAAATATATCTTCATTAATTATGTTCTTAAAAATGTTTATCTCAAACTAATCTCGGGAACTATAATTATTATGGCGCCGATACTGGTGCCATATAAAGCTAAGTACTATGTTTTAGAATGGAGCTAAAAAAATATATCAATAGGAGATTGTTCTCACCACTTTACTGACGATATGTTACACTTTCATTTATCAAATCAAAAAGGATTGACATAGGATTACGTGAATCAAGCATAATGATTGCCAAGCAGTGTTGAAATTAACGGCTACTTGAGCGTTTACGAAGCAACCAATTACCGTGGATAATTCGCTGACAGGTGAGATGTAACGTGCTCCGTGAACCGCATAACGTGTGGAGTCACTGCCGGTAATGGGAATATTGGCGAATGGTTTGTTGATTTCTCGTAATTGTCTGGTAATAATTGGGTACTCATTGGACGGAGGAAGAAAATTAAAGCAAATAATTTTTTAATTTGTTTTGAGAGATGTGAAAACAGACAGTTTAGTTTCATTCATAAACTTGCGTGCTGCTCTGTGGCGGCGCCACCATAATGAAAATCAAGGAATTATAATGGTGAATATATGAGTTCTCCGTGGCGCCGCTGCAGAGTGTGCTCCCCGGCGGCGCCACAATAGTCCATTATTTCGTTCCCTGGTACAGGTACAGCCAAAAACATGATATGTACATAGTGTACGTTCAACGTACATCAATTCACTATATAATTCATTGATTTTCATTATGGTGGCACCGCCACAGAGCAGCACACATAAACATTACATTCGTTTAAAACAAACGAATGTAAAGTACGTGAATGAAACGACAGTAGCTCACTTATTCGGCACTTCAGTAGTCCGATACGTCCAATAGTTCCGCACTCTCTGTCTGCACTGTCACCATTGTGTACTTCAGCACCACGTCATTCTTTTTTTAGCTAGAAGGCTTTACACAATTTTACTTATCGCTCCTTTTATTCGCTACATAAACAATTACTTACATAACACAATGAAACAAACTGTATCGAAGCAAACAATCTATTTAAGCCCACACAACTTTCCTCATTGTCTAAAATCACTTCAGTAGGTGTATGAATGTCTACTGAACCTCTTCTAAACGTGGGCCTACGATTGGTGCGATAAATTGTCGATGGCAATATATCGATATCTGATATCGATATCATAGACAAGTAGAATACTCAATGATTTAATCGACCCATCAGTCAGATGCATTTCAACGAGTTTTCGCAATGATACTTGTAAGTTGTAACCTTAAACCTCTTACCAAATTGAGAAGTAAAAGTAGCCACTAAGTGTTTGAGCATGTTTTGTAGACTATATTTAATTTAGAAACAGTCGTAACAGATACAATTCATAAAATGTAGGTTGTATCATGGCTGACTGTTCTAAATACGATAGCATTTATAAAAAAAGCTTAAAATAACGAAAAATAAAGAGTTAAGAATCTTTAACGGTCCACAGCGGACGTAAAAAATCACGCTAACGAAGAAACGAGTCAACATACTTAATTACTAAATTGAAAGAACACAGTAAGTTGTAATTATAAAGTGACTTTTTAAAACGATTTGCGCTGTTAGTCGATATGATCCTTTTATCAGAGTCAGTCATGACATTTTCAATTAGGTACGCATATTTGCTAGTGAATATGAATTTATCGATTATTAAGAATTTAAGATTACTTAACTTTGAATGTAATTATAAACGAATGACAATGACTCTACAAAAACATCAACAACATGCGATGCTCATCTGCAATAAACTTCATCTGAATCAAGTGTTCCCGTACGAACGCAAAAAGTAACATTTCACTCTTATTACACTTTGCATACAATGGCCACAGCACAATGACAAATGGTCGGGGAAACGTTAAAGTTTACGTGCTTACTACGTGTGGTTACACTTGCAATTTCTACTGGTATTAGGTACAGTCAGCGTCAAAAACCGCTGACAACTTTAGTATGCAATTTAATTATAAGACAGTAGTAAAATTGACAACTACTTTTGATGCTCATCGTATATTTGAATGTAGCGTTTGGCTTGCAAACCGCGCGTTGATTTTTCGATTTTAATAAGAAACAACACCTATATTTACCAAAATCTAAAAAATAAAAACGAATACGTTGTTGTACTAAATGTTTACCCGTAGAGTAAAATTATTTCATTTCAATAAGGTTTAGCTTCAAAATTTTCATTGAAAAAGGCTTGCATTGTATGTAGACTCGTTCGTTAAAGAGCTCTTATAACGAAGTTACATAAGACCTTACAGTGACAAGGTACATATAAAAGTACAGGCTTATGATAGCTATTACCAGTATTCATCGTACCTACAGCATTAACATTGAACTCACTTTCAAATCAATATTTGTAACCTCATCGAATATTACTAAAATTATGTCTATGATACCAAATGGAAATTCCATCAGCGATTGAAGATCGTACACAATCACATTCCTTACTTTCATATTTCATTAAAATCCAAAGGCAACGGAAACCAGAAACCACTTTCCACCCGTCATCTATCAAAATAGCTCTTTTTAATATAGGTACTACAAAGTCTTTTATCAAGCTATTGACCTGTCTTTCCTCCCAGATTGTGACAAAAAACACGGACCGTAACAATAAACACTTTATCTGCCTCATCGTGAGAAGAAAAAAACTACAATAGCTCGGTTACCTCACATTTAGTTTGGCACTTTTCATTTCGCCCTCAACGACTATATTTTCAACAAGTTAAGGCTCTAAATGGCTTAAATAGAAGATGATACACGATAATTTCTCCAAAGTAGCGGATGTTATGCAAAACGTGGTTAAGATGCGACTAATTTCGGATGATAGATGTTATATACGGTCTTTAGTAATTTGTTAAGATGTATGTTGTTTTAATTGATATTACGTTTGTTCAAATTAAGAACAGAAAGTGATAGTATTTTACGCAGTGATGACACAATATAAAAGGTAATAATGAAGTTAATAATGACATCATTGCTTGTGAAAATACTGAGTGAAATAAGTGTAAAGGGATGCTCCTGCCGCAACAATTATGTACATGAGGTCGAGTCTAATTTAGACTCGCTTCGTAAGCGTTTAAAAGTACTCTATCTTTTAAATTCACTACCTCAATAACAGATTGGGCGTGAGTGTCTTAGTTAATTAATAGTAATTACAATTCTGTATTTTTTTATCTAGATAAAATAAACACTGTATTACAAGACTATAATAACTTCAGTAGAGACAATACTATTAAAACTTGGAATGTTGGGATTACTTACTTGATTGTGTATAAAACAATATAATATACCTACATACATACAGCGGGTGATAAATAAAAAAAGCTTCACACCGGACGTTCCTTATCGTTACTAACGACTTTTTCCATTTACAGTGTGTATATTTAATACAACCGCAAATTGAAGCCAGACGGAGATTTAAGTGCTATAATCTGATATTTATAAAAAATATATAATTTAGCGTTAACTGCCATAGCGTAATTATTTTTTGAAAATTTTCTGAGCAGCAATGTATGGCGTAGTTATTACTAAGTGACAGTTGTGATACGACTATGTTCAACAAACAACAACAAACAAATACATTGCGTGCTGAATTATTTTGTATGGAAAAAAAAGTTCGATTTTTTAAATAATTTACTGATCAATATATATAAGTGCCTATACTAAGACCCCGTAAATTTTGCGGTCATATCAAATATATACGCTGTATATTATAACCAGTAACCTTACCATGTGTCAACGTGACCGTACTCGCTAGCGACAACGTACAACATTTGTATGGAGAATAGCACCCCTAGCGGTCACTTTGTCGAACTACAATTCTCCATACAAATCGTTTACGCAGTCGCTAGCGAGGACGGTCACTGCTAAGTCATGGTAAGGGTACTGATATCGGAATATTGAGAGTAAGGGCCTTCACACTTGCGGTTTGTGACCGAATTTTGTATGAAGGCATCACACAGCGAGTTCGCCGCGACGGTTATTTGTATAGATAACTCGCTCGCAAATCGTGTGACAAGGCCCTAACAGGTAGGGGTTCGTATATCGCCAGACTTACCTACTTATCGATGTTTTACCCAGGTGGTTGCTCCAAGTAGAGTGCTTGTAGGAAATCAAAAGATCGGTACCGTTAAACTACCCAAATATAGTCCATCGGTACCGTTAAACTACCCAAATATAGTCCAGTCCACACAACTATGGTCCAATTTAATCCGAAAATTACTTGTTAATATATGACAATTTTAACGAATAAACTCTAAAGACATCATAATTAAACAAACTTAATTAAAAACGTATAAAATCACTGATAGAATATTATGGATTTTGATAAAAATAAACGAGTTTTGTTTTGGACCATAGTCGGATGATTGGACTATAGTTAGGTAGTTTTACGGTAGTACCTATTTCAAAAACTATAGCAACGTATTGTAGTGGCGAATTGATTTACATATTTTACTTTAAATAACATTTGTAAATCATTATTCATTACACACTAGAAATGTTAATTCGACACGAATCCTAATTGTTTCGTCTGAAAGCTACGTTAGTGACATACCTACGTGTTACGTGTACGCCTTCTGTACGGTGCTCGTTGAAGTGGCAGGAGGTGCGCGCGCGCCGAATTCGGTCTACTTTTATTCTTATTGGAATGCCGACCGACTGGTTCCACGAAATTTCCTTCAAGCGGCGGTCCAAGATAGTAGTGATAGCGATCATGCTTAATCATTAATTAATACGTTTTAGCAACTTAGTAACATTCATTTAAAACCCACATTAGGTACTTGAAATTAAAATTTAATCAACCATTTTGAAAAAAAAACGATCTTAAGCCGTTGACAATTAAATTTTAAATATATGATACACTAAAAGAGGCCTGCAACTTCGTTCGCGTATTTTTTTTCCGTTTTCGGGTAATACAGACGATGGAGGTGATCTGTATCGGGTAATAAATATCCTTTAACCGTCTTTGGACCTATCCATGTACCTAAATTAATTGAAATCCGTTCAGCCGTTTTGGTGTGATGAGCTGACAAAGAAATTTGTAACAACAGATAAAGCTGTACGGCTGCCCATGCAAATCCTGCATTGTACTGTTAAGATTATTCCCGAAAAAATGATACCTCTCCATAGAGGCATACTTTTCGAATTTTATAATGGTATAGGTACCTAGGTAATCTAGGTATAGATGTAAAAAAAACGCTACTCGCATTTAACTCTTTAAGACTTTTATATTATGCCCTTGCCCTGAGCAAGTACAACATAATGTACAGTCGCCATCAGATATATCGCAGCATATAAAGGCATCTATAAATATCGGAACATGTACTGTAACGCCCAGTCAATAAGAGTCGTGTTCAGATATTTATGAACACCTTATATACTGCCATATATCTGATGGCGAGTGTATATAATCTAAACCGATAACAGACTACGTTACGCGACATATAAAACCGGATTGTGTTATTCTTAACATAATCAAAATGATAAATTTTACATATTACGCTTTTTTCCAAGTCTTAGGCCAGTTCCGTTCCAATGTAAACATTATCTCACACTTAGTGCGTTTACAACACTTTCTCCGCAAACAC
This sequence comes from Apotomis turbidana, assembly GCA_905147355.2. Classification (NCBI taxonomy): domain Eukaryota; kingdom Metazoa; phylum Arthropoda; class Insecta; order Lepidoptera; family Tortricidae; genus Apotomis; species Apotomis turbidana. Next base: position 3,475,276 of record LR990297.1, on the reverse strand, counting down.
TGCGTTGACACCCGTTATAGTATTACGTAGGAGCACCTCTCAATCCGTGTATTCTGTAATGTCGAATAACAAAAATTTATATACTTACTTTTCGTTATGTGATAAAGTCGAAATGATGATTATTCTCTCAGGTTACCCTTGATCCGAATCCAAACAAAGGTATGGTATTTTAGGGATCGAGGGATGAGCAAATCTTTGAAATTCAGGCAAAATTAAAATAGGCACCTACGCAAATCCTGAGTTCGTGACTCATCACTATTACCTACCTACCTACATAGTATAAAACAAATTTGGTTCCTGTCTGTCTATCCCTATGTATGCTTAGATCTTTAAAACTACGCAACGGATTTTGATGCGGTTTTTTTAATACCTAGATAGAGTGATTCAAGGGTAAGGTTTATGTATAATATATGCTTAATTTATCAGCATTGCACCCGTGTAATAAACTTCTATAATTTTACGTATTTATTGTACGTTATCCCGGTACAGAAATAAATTAAGTAAAAATTTCCCAATGCTATTTCAAAAGGAAACATTACTGATGCTCTAGTTACATAAATTTGTAATTGCCAAAATACAGAGTTTACGGAGGACTAGTCTGACTAACAAACACGTACCGCCCATCGATGTCGAATCAAAGTAAACAGAGATAAATGTTTTCTCTAATAAAGTCGTCAACAATCAAAAAAAAGTTTCAGATAACATAAAACATGAATCGTGAGGCAGCGGCGTGAAATCGATTCCGCTTCAATGTCAAGGCGATGCCAGTTTTCGTTTATTTTGTCAGTTGCATGTTAAAAGGAGAAAATAAGAACGTGATGAAACTACCTACAACTTACCTACACTGCGGTTTACCTACTTGAATATTGTTCACGAATTATCAAAAGAACAGGAACTCTATTTGAACTTTTAGTATAATTACTTTTTAGTATATGTTTACCTGACCACAAACAGCGTAAATACATCGCAGCTAAAATGTGACAGTTTGTTAAAAAATATTATATAATTATTGTATTAAGCGGTTTACACTCACGTGAAATTGTCGGTGACGAGTTTGCCGCGGCGGTGTACGGGCAGCCGTCCCTGATGAAGGGCTCCATACGAGTTCGAAACATGTCGGGCCGTTCCTGACAATTTCACGTGAGTGTAAACCGCTTAATACAATAATTAAATATGTCTCACGAAAGTTTTAATAAAATTAAAATATTATATGTTATACTTTTTTTAATAATGACGTGTGTTAGATTATAAGGCAAAGGGCTTTTGATGATTAACGTCTATCTATCTATCAGCCACAGACGTCCACTGCTGAACATAGGCCTCCCCCTTGACTCGCCACAAAGTGCGATCCCGTGCAGACCGCATCCATTGATTCTCCGCTATCCTCACGAGGTCATCCGTCCATCTAGTCGGTCGCTTAACGTAAATGGGGTGAATTGAAATTGACAAGCATGCTAAAACAGTACAGAACTACTAATGTCGGTGATTAATGAAATCTGTTCTAAAATGCGAAGTTAACTATACTATTATTTTATTTCCATTTTTTATTTGCAGGCATTAATGTTAATGACATCAGTGATCGTTGTTCCCGCGTATTATAACTATTTTTATTTTGTGTCATTGTAACACCGTATCTTGTTCAGATTATTGAGCAAGGCCAAAACTATTCGATTCTACGTTCAAGCCATTTTAATCGATCGGATCACTCAACTTTAATCGATACGTTTTAATCATGCATTGAGTATATACCGTGGTTCCTGTAATAGAAGCAATTTTTTTTTGTTATACCGTTATTTATATTTTTTGTTTTATTTTGTTACAGGTTACAGCCCTGGCTGTGCTCAGCTTAGCGACAGCAAAGAACTCTACAACTAAAACGAAACCGAAGCGACAATTAGATAATATCCGAACCCCGCAAAATTTGCAATACTCCTTGGTACTTCCTCACTCAAGAGTTTCTTCTTTCCGATCACTGACAAGCAGCCGAAGAATCTCTAATGGCACACCAAGAGCAGGGAAACTTCCTCCATATGCCGTCCAGATGGAGCCGGTTGTTCAATACTCACAAAAGGATCCTCTCTATGATCCCAACCTTGATAACTTGGACGACAACGTCGTCAACAAGAACGAGATTTACGCGCAGCCTAAAATATTGAATGTCCACGACCAATCGGGTGAGAATTATGGTCCTCCGTTTGGAACGTTACCGACTGCACCCTTATACAGCCATGGGGGTCACCAGGTTAGCCATCCTCACTATTATGAAGCTCCAGAGCCTATCATTGAAATTATCATCAAGGAATCGAATGAATCATTGCCTGCACCACCACCTCAGCCAATTCCTAAAAAGAAAAAGGAACCAGTGCAAGTATTTTACGTTAAATACAGCAAAGATCCGCATTCAAAGGACAAAGTTGTCTATGAAAAGCCTATTCCTGCTATAACTCCCCCTACCAACCACGAAGACGAGAATGAACACCATGAAGACTACGTCACAGTGACTCCAGAACCTTTTTACATTCGTCAGGAAACTACAACTTTAAGAGCAATTATCAAGCCCGAGTCTGAACAATACCATAGCGATAGTAGTGTCAAAGTGACATTTGGAAATGAAGGACACGGCCACCATAACAGTGGCAGGCGTGAAAGTTCTACTCATAATGAAGATCATGAAGAAACTGCTCCCAGACCAGCTATAGCGTATCCTCAACAACCTAACCATCCACCTTTAGAGCGTTCAGCTACTCCGAAACCACAATATCATGAACCCGGACCAAGACCCCTGAGCCAATCAGGTCCCACACCACAGACATATCGCCCCACCCAACATGCGCAGAGCCGTATTCAATTCCAACAACCTTACATTCCTAGCGAGCAGCAACTTCCACGACAAGGTCCTTCAGTTTCGCCATTCCGCGCTCAAACACTCGTTCCCCGTCCAAATCCGATAGGCCCTTCACCTTCAACCAATCCCGTCGGCTCTTTTTCAAACAGTGGGCCTGGTCCCATTACTCATTTTGGTAATGGACCTAATGCTCCAGGTCCTATTGGTCCTACTTTCCCTCCCGCGTTCTCTAGGCCTTCAAATAATCCACCATCATTCCATTCTCGTCAGAATCCGCCATTTGCGCCTAGGCCACATTTCAATGGACCTCCAAGAACGGCTTTCCATTCCGGTCCGCAAAGACCATTCCATCAAGGACCAGCACAACCATTCTTTGACGAACCAAAATACTTACAAGAAAATTACCACACTATAACAACTGAACAAGGTGATTCTTCGAAAGATCAGTTTGTTCAAAACAGGCAACCTAACTTCAACTTCATCCCAAAACCTAGCCCAAGTCCTACGCCTGCACACTTCCAACACATTCCCACAAATCAACAAATACCACAGCAAAGACCCCCACAACAGTTTTTGGAAACTCACAATAAGCCATCATTTGCCATATCTCCCACCAGATCTCCTTTCTTCAACCTGAAGCCATCACCTCCGATTGAAGATAACCGACCTCCTTTCCATCAATTCAATTCAGTGCAAAACCAACCTCAGCAGCCTTTCAGTTTCCATCAAGGACCTCAATCTCAGCCAAGACCGACTCCTCAAATACCCACTCAGCAGATACGCAACCAACATTCCTTCCCTGGGCCTATTCAAAGTCAACCATCCCCAATTCCTCATACTCAGTTCCTTCCACAACCTTCATCTCCTCCTCTATTCAATTTCCACGCTCAGCCGTCACCAGCGCCAGAACAACAGAACCAGTTCCATCAGATATCGCCCTCTGAGAGGCCGCATTTCTCTCATGCACCCAGTGAAAGGCCATTCCAGGGTAATCAGGCCAGTTTCCATGATCAGTCAAATCTTCGACACCAACAAAATGTCGGTCAATTTGTTCCAAATGGTGGAGAATTAGTAGCTGCTATACCAAAATATGAACAACACATTACAGTATCTGGACCTACCACTGACTACAGTAGCCTAAGCCGCCCCAATCAACCTACACCTGCAGCAAGCCATAATGCAGAACAGCAATATCACGAGCACCAACAAAGACAACAACAGCAGCAGCTGGAACAGCAACAGCATCAGCATCGTCAACAGCAACAACAGTATCAACAGCAACAACAAGAACAACAACGTCTCCAACAGCAACAGCAACAATATCAGCAACAACAGCAACAGCACAACCATCAGCAGCAGCAACATCAAGAACAACAGCAGCAACAACAACAATATGACGCTGAACAAGAACAAGTAAGGTTACATTTAGCTCAAAACGTTAAGAAACAACAAGAGGAAATTCAACGACTTCAGTCTCAGCTATTGCTCGCGCAGCAACAACAGCCACAACAGCAATATCAACTAACTCAATCACGAAACAACTACAATCAGCAGCAATTTGAAAGCTCATCTCCAAAATATCAGTTCTCTAATGAAAGGCCACAGCAACCGTCTTATTCCTCTAGCACCTCATCTCCAGCGTATTACCAATCAACATCAAGAACTGTCGAGATTAAACCTACCACTCAGAAATATGTCTCATCAACATTGAACTCGATAAGCACAACTCCAGAGGCGAAGAAGGAAGAGAAGAAAATCAAAAAGCCTGCCGTCGAACTTCCTGACGAAGTTCCGGATGACCTTCGCCAACAATTACTGTCATCGGGTATCTTAGACAATGCTGACATAAGCATATTGGACTATGACAAAGTGGGAGAGACTCCATTAGAATCTTTGCCTCCAGATCAGTTGGCCAACTTCTTCAGCGCAGGTGGTGGACAGCAAATCGCCGCTAGTGAAAATAGACCCGTTGTAGTTAAACCTAACGGAGACTTTATTCAGTCAAGGATCGATGAAGAGGAAGAAGATGACCAAGAAATCGCTGCGTCTGAAAATGTGCCAAGCTATGTGGTACCTCCACCATCACAAAAGCAACCCGTGGAGATGAAAGTAGTCCACTTCGACCCTAAAAGTCACAAAGGCCAGAATATTGCTAAGGAATATGTTAAAGAAAATGCTACCCAACTTGAACCTGTCGCCCTTAATGATAAAAAATATAACAGGTATTTACCCTTGAAAGTCAGTGGCAACCAGTTTCCTCTACCTGATATCCTAAAGGGCAGAAAAGTAACATCAGTTGTAGTCCTGGCCCCTGTGGAAACTGAAGCACTGAATGGCGATCACTCTCGAGCTGAACGAGCAACTAGCACCAGCTTAAAGGGCATTAAGTTTGTTGCTGGTGACAGCTTACAAGACCTGCTGAAGCGACCGTCTAAAGAAAATTTTGAGAAATGGTTAGAAACAGAAAAGAAGACAGAGACGGATCTCCAGTCGGTTATTCTACTTGTCCTTGGGTAAGATTTATAAATTTATTACATTTATATACTATCATGAATGATATTTTAAAAAGATCCATGAATATTTACACTACAAAATCATTTTGATATAGTCTGATAAATAGTCTTATACTAGATAATGTGGAAATCAAAAATCCCCTGTCAACTTGATGTTTAGATTACATGAAGAGAAATTTTAAGAAATGCAACAGTAAAATCTACATAAAAAATATAAATTAATTGTAAAATTAGGAAATGAAATAAAACGGAGTATTTTGTAAATTTAAAATTTTAAATGTCATCGGCGCCATGAACCTAAAAAAACTTACTTTCATTTCGGTGCTAAAATACTTTTTTTTTTTACAGGAATGACACGGCCCCAGAAGAAAAAGAAATCTTTATGTACGATATTTCATCAGGAAACGTTAACAAGCTCAGCGGTGAACTGTCGAACGCCTTTGTGGAAGCAGCTGAAAACAATTCACTTAGTAAAGATATTGAAAAATTAGCAATTGAAGGAGAAGGAACTCCTGAAAACTTTAATAAAGAATCTGAAGATGAAAGAATCGCTGAAGGATCAGAGAACGTGCCATTATTAGTAGACTTGTCAGGCCTTAGCCTAGATCAAGAATACAACAATCAAGTTTCAATATCGTCAGGATATAGCAAAACAAAACTCGGACGATCATTAAGAAGGCATTAACCATAAAAACGCCGTAAGGCGTGCGACCCTGTAAATAGTGTAGCATAGTATTACTAAATTAAAACTACGTGATTTTACGTACTTAGTCCATATTTTTTTACGAAAGTGATAATCGGGTTGTACAATATAAAGTACATGAAAACAACGTATTTTATTTTCTCGATTTTCCCTTGTGATCCTGAAAAATTGTGGAATTATAATGGTTACAATAAAATAAATTTGTACTTTGTTATGTCTGAATTTTATTCTTGCAGTATGACCCCATAGGAAAATCATATTTATGTATTATGTATGTGAAAATAATGATTAATAACGATTATACTGGCTAAGTAGGTAAACATACAGAGATGAAGTACACTATAAACAAATAAAGCAATTGCTACCATGCCCCAAAGAACATGTACAATTAGGTAGCGTACAAACACTATGCACCTAGTGTACCAGGACCCCACCATCTTCAGGCACCTGCTGGTTTCCTTCGCAGCAACTCGTTCATGAGCAGTGCAAACGGATCAGCAAATATGTAGGTAATAACCGCAGACAATAAGAGAATAGACACCTACTTTTTACTAATAAACCGTAACATTAATATGAAGTATGCTTGTTATGATTTTAATATAAATCAAAATAAAAAAACGTACGTGTGAGATACCTACTCAGAAAAGTTAAGTCCAGTTCTTACAAAGAGGGTTTATAGTAATTGTTATTCTCGTTCTTAAAATCTACCCATAAAATACAAAATACGTAATAAATCACCAGGCAATTTTTTATTTATTAAATTTAATTTTGAAATGAAATGGAATCATTTTTTTTTTTCAGTAGGTAAGTAGGCCACAAGGGCACTTTTACAAGCCAGTATTACCCAACCGGTATCTACCGGTATTTCCCAAGAAGAGGCCGGTGTGGAAAAAAAAGCCAAAAGAAAATCAACAGTAAATATTTTTCGCTTAAATAATACTTAAAACAACTAGATAATTACATTTTGTATTAAAGTTTAAGTTTCAACGAATATAGCCCCAGAACGACATAATCGTAGTACGTAGATAATTAATTGAATTTACTGCAATCCAGTAAATACTCTAATACTCATCGCCTTTAAGCCCATACTAAGTATTTATTTAAATATTTACCACATTCTTAGATAATGTGTAACAATTACAAAATTGTAATTTATCTTATTTATTTTTATGGAATCGATTAAAAAATCGATAATTTTTTGCCTCATCTTGGAATCCGAACAAACATTCGTAACACCGAGTTGTTGGATTGGCAACACTGATAATCTATCTGCCAACCAAACGTCAAACATATGGATTATTTATGGTGGTGGGCCTCTGCCGCAGTGTAAAATTTGCTGTTTTTAGTGTTTTCATGACTCTTGACATTATTTTTTGGTTGTAAATAATCATGATGGAGGGCTCATTAAGTAAATGGACGAATGTGATGAAAGGTTGGCAGTACCGGTGGTTCGTTTTGGACGAAAATGCCGGACTCCTCTCCTACTACACGGTAAGTGACGTTTCACTATTATTTTCTCCACCACCTATCGCAGTTATTACTGTAATAAATATTGCTAGAATGTGCCGGATTTAATGTGAGTTTTAGCTATATTAAATGGTCATAACGATTTAATAACTTGTCGGTTTAATCATGCCAGAGAATCAAATGAAAGCTATAGGTATTTAGTAAAACTTTTATTGTTTTTATTCTCCAAATTGTAAACTGAATGTTTTGATTTATTATCAGTACCTTTTTTTTGAGGTCGTACTTGATTCATTAATATTTTACTATTCACAAGTTTTTTCTTTTAACAAACTTATTTAAACATCATCTAAAGTTAATCCAAGTTTAGACAACGACAAAATTATTTTTCTACTTGTTGAATTTCAAATTAGTCGACCTAGAATAGCTGTAGGTGATGAACACTTACTATCAACAACAATAGCTATAAAAAATAGTAAAAATACTAATAAGAAATAGCTAAATTTAACAATATCATACTAAATTATTAATCTTATTATTTATTCAGATTTGTCCACTCCATTCCCATTTAGCTCTATTTTGCTTTTCTTGATGTAATTATCTTTGAAAAAATGGTAGAACATGTAGTAAACAAATATGACGTTGGGGAAGTATAGTAGCGGTATGCCCATGGAGGCGGGGCAGCTTGGCAGGAACACTTGCGCGCTGTACGCCAGCATGAAGGTGAATTGTACCTGAAAATTTGAAATTTATTAAAGGTACACTTTTTCTGGTTTCTTTATTTATGATAAAGTAGCTGTGCCGTGCTGTGTTACCTACTCATCCCATAGACTTGCAAATTTTTTTCTAAATAAAAAGCCTGTCTGTTAATCCAGTGTGTCATACCAAATTTTATTAAAATTGGTCCAGCAGTTTAAGCGTGAAGAAGTAACAAACATACACATAAAAAGACTTAAACTTTGGCCTTTATTATGTGATATATATCCTTTTTATATTATAGCCATACCATTATTATTTTATTGTATATTTATGTATCTAGTTTTATGAACAAAATAAATTATATAATGTAATAATATTTCATTTGACAATTCATTGGGCGCAGCTTGTATCCTGGCCAGGGCAAATATTTGTTGTTCCTGGGTCATGGATGTTATATTTATGTATTTATATATTATGTATATTGTTGTCTAGTCCCCATAGTACAAGCTTTGCTCAGTGTGAGTCTAGGTCTATTTGTGTAAGATTGTCCCTTAATATTTATTAATTATTAGTTTTATAAAAAAAAATGGTATAATTTTTAAATTAAAGCTATTGTTTTATATTAAAGTATTTATCAAATTATTAAAAAAAACTTACTTTACAACCATAACTATAGTGTCTGTAGTCTTATTAGAACTATCTTTTTTTTTTATTCGCAAACTGACTGACGTTTGACATTGTCTTGAGACATTTCTACTAATACTGTTTCTGGCCTTATGGTTGACTTGTAGCGATTGGCATTCTGCCATTTGATGGCCTACTGATGATGACGATTGTATGGGATCATGTTTCAAACTTGTAAGGAGAACTGCAGTAGTGACCAATTCAAAGCTCTTGAAGAAAAACTCCATATGAGTTTGTATCATACCAGTCCATTTTTGCAACAAGGAAAATATTTATTTTCAAAAACATATATTATCTGTGGTTACTATATGCACATTTGATAAACATATACCGAGATTTTCGTCAAGATTGTATTATCATTTCCTATGCTTATCTTAAATGGTAAATAAACTTTGACAGATAACATTAAAAACAAATCCTTTGTATAGTACTTAACTACATGTCTTAAGATATAATTATAAGAAACGATTATCTTATAAATAGTATAAATATATGTGTATTATTACATACTTAGTTTATGTACTCATAGTTTTCTTAAGTATAATATAGATAACACGTTTGTATGCAGTGTAGTTTGCCTATTTTTTTCAAATACCCATTCTTTCAATTGCTCAAAGGTTAACTGGAAGAGATCCATGTTTCATTTGTTATCAATGTATTTATAACCAGTTGTTGTGTACAATAAAGTGTACATAGATACATATATTATTAGGAGTAGCCTAAAGTTAATGGGAACCATTAAAACCCGCGTATCATGTTTGGTGCTACACAGAGTGTACTCCGCCTTCTGTTTTTCTTCGCGCGTGATCGTAGCTTGTCGTAGCATAGCGCACCGAAATACAGTTTAAAGCGGCTAAGGAGACAACCATCTGTAGTCATAATGAATTGGCGGCTACATTCTATGTAGCCGCCAATTCATTGCCATTTACTACGTTATGTTTTTGCCGTCGATCTAGTATTAATTAGGTTACCATTTGCATAATAGTCAGCCATTTCTTGTGCCGGGCGAGCAGCGCTTTGATCCTAGGGCTTCCCTCGGACGACAGCAAATAGTAGCTGTACATCATCACGTGGACGGCGTTGTTGATCATCGGCGAGAATGAGGTTATGCCACCTGTTAACAACATAAAATATTTACGGAGGGTTTACTTACGCTTGTTTTTAGGGTTCCGTACCCAAAGGGTAAAAACGGGACCCTATTACTGAGACTTCGCTGTCCGTCCGTCCGTCACCAGGTTGTATCTCAAGAACGGTGATAGCTAGACAGTTGAAATTTTCAGAGCTGATGTATTTCTATTGCCGCTATAACAACAAATACACAAAAATAAAATATAATAAATATTTAAGGGGGGCTCCCATACAACAAACTTACAGATAATGGTACGGAACCCTTCGTGCGCGAGTCCCACTCGCACTTGGTGTATTTTATAGAGATACGTTTCATCGAACTTTGATTTCATAGAAATTTAATTTCATCGAAAGTGTTTTTTTTCTGAAACCATAAAATATTTTTGAATGTTATAACACAAACCAAACCTAACCTAATCTATAGGTCTGAAATTTTCAATATTTCTGAAACTTGTACGACTTCGGAATAAAAAATTGTCTATGAAATGGAAATTCTATGAACTGAAGCACGCGGTGAAGTGTTTTTCTATAAAAGAAGTGGAGATGCCATGACGTTGCGCGACAAGCGGCGCGGCGAGCGGTTGAGCGAGATATCCGAGCGCGGCGGCCATATGAGTGAGCGAGACACACGTATCGGTTGGCGCGCCGCTCGCCGCTAAGACCGAGTTCGTGGCATCTCCCTTAGAATGTTAATAATTATTATATGTGTTTGGATTCTCTGTTCCGAAATTTGAATAAAACTGCCTGGCTGTTTTGGCGTGATGGGGCGTACAAAGATATTCCGGACGAGAAAAGGCGTTGTAATCACTGCCCATAAAAAAAACATGGGCAATCCTACATCGCACTGTTAAGATATTTCCTAAAAATCTTCTCCATAGAGGTTTTCAATGATACACTTTTGAGTTAACTGTCTGAGCTATATCTGTCTTTATAATAATATTAGTGTGATAATCACATATATATATATTTTTAATCCATAAATAAATATCAGACAACCTCACACAGATCGATCTAGTCCCAAATTAAGCTCAAGAAGGCTTGTGTTATGGGTACTAGACGACGATAGACATACTTGTATAGATAAATAATATTCTTAAATAAATTACCTTCAAGTAATGCACTTACAGGAATCTGGTAAATATTAATATCTGTAGTAGAATAGCCTCTGTTCAGACTAAATCAGGAGAATAATGCTGCCTTTGATACGCTCATATCGGTGATACGCACACGTAAGCCTCACTAATTGTGACCATGCATAATCTAGGAACCACCAGTGCGTTTAATTCGCATATAATTTGTTGCACCATCCCGCTATAAACCCGTCTACAAACTATGCTATGCAAGTCTTGTCGCGCGACGTAGCGCTACCTGTCAGTCTCTCACATTACTGCACAAAAAGAGACGGGTAATTATCTCGCACGAGAAATAGTCTGTGAGTCTCAAGGCTTCTGATCGCTGTTTTCAAATTAATGCATTTAGGTATTTCAGACTTCAGTGAATCATTAACTTACAAATGAACATACGTGTTAAATGTAAAAAATTGGATTAAAATCTATAAGCTCATTGACATCCTGATGTCCCCTAGCGCACTTTTTACAAGCATTTATTTAGCTTGCATGGTATGTTTAAAGTATGTTTGTTCGGGTGAAATCTTGCAACTCAATTTTGAAGCAGATATCGTCAACCGATTGAGCTGAAATTTTGCATACTTACTTAACTTTGATGACAATACAATAATATGGTACCATGGCGCTGATCTGATGATGGAGCCGGAAGGTGGCCATAGGAACTCTATAATAGAAAAAGCAATCCTACCGAGCTTGGGCTCTTTAGAATCGTCTCAGTGAGCATTTGATGGATATCCAAAGGAAAGTACAGTCGGCTATAAAAGCTTGCCACTAAAATGTCATTTTTGACAGAAACTTATTAAAACTACGATTTCCGGCGGTTACATCCATCAAAAACTTTGAAATTGAATCATTTATAAGTCCGTTCTTATGAAGACGATCTCCTGGCACCAGTAATATGAATGATCAGTACTTTTCTAAGAAATTTATTCATTATTATGCCCTGGGTCACATTATGTCCCATAACTAACTACTAATATAACATAACTAACTTTAACATAATATTAACACATGTAACTAACCCTTTTTCTGCAATAAACATTATCTTATCTTATCCTATCTTAACAACAACAACACCCATGCGAATCCCCTTGCCTTGTTGCGGAAACAACTGCTTGCCATCAGGAGGCGGGCCGTACGCTTATTTGCCACCTTCGTGGTATAAAAAACAAATCCGTGGCCCAGGGTCGTGTATGTTTAGTACCTGCCTGTTTGTTTTCAACACCGTATTTCTTGCCATAATTGTATGCCCTAAATATCTGGTCTAGTTGCCTCGAAAGAAAACCGCTGGACATATAACAGCCCAGCCCGTTTACCACAACTATGCTTCGCGACTCTTGTCGCGCGACATAGTATCACCTGAGATAGGCACACAGTTGCGCTAGAGCTGCAGAGTGATGCTCAGACATTGTGTTCCATATTTAAAACCGTCCCCCGTCATTAGGGCGGCAAAGGCTTGTGCTTAATGAGTTTCGTGTGTTTCAATTTGTGCATATAAATTATTCATACTAAGCTTTAAAGCCTGCATTTTGCTTAATTGGATAAAAGGTGATTTCGTTTTAGGACGTGTATTATTTAATAACGACCCGTGGCCCCTCGTTTTCTTTTGGAGTATTTTAATCACATCACTTTTGTCTTTGATAAAAATAATGTTATACGAGATTAAATGTTTATACTGAAGTGATAGAAGCGAAACATTTAAAAGCGCAATGACTCGGGTGGATTCACACCCCTAACACCTTTCCTCTTTAATGTTTAACTTTTAAAGCGGCTGTAGTGATAAGCATTATGCGAAAATTTCAAGTCTCTACCTTTTACGGTTGGCAAGATACAGCCCTGTGACAGACAGATAGCGCAAGATTAGTAAGAGGGTACGGAACCCTAAAGAGGGCCTTGGTCTACAGAACGGAACCACGATTTAGTAGCCTTAACTGTATAGTGTAGGTACTATAGGTATCACTAGTAGCTGAACTGTGAATGAACCTTCATGAAAGCATACTCCCATTTGAAAGGCTGAAAACGCACTTATTGTGACTCCTCTAGTGTTGGAGGTATCCGTGGGTGATGGTAATCGCTTACCATCAGTCCGTCTACTCGTTTGCCTCTTATTTCATAAAACAAGGTAGGTACCTATTATAACCTAAATTAAAAATTCAAAACACCCCCGATACAATTAGCTGGTCACCATGAGAGCCTCATTTAATGAGTGATATAAAAATGCTCCTAAAACTGAACACTACAAAATTTGGAATTCGTAGCTTCAATATTGGCTGAGATCTTGTCACTCGTCCCAATTAAAGCTGAATATCTTGAAAACTATTGGGCCTATTTACACCAATCATATCTAAGAATCAGCTCGAAAAGTCTTTCAATTAAAGAAAACCGCCCCTTACCCCCCTTCCCTCCCTTCTTTCCCCTCCCAAAGTTCCTTTGGGAGAGTTTGTGTTGCAGATGGACACACACATACACAAATACACATGTTAAACTTATAATACGGTGAATAGAGACTAAAGAACTATGTGTGACCTTACAAACGGTCCGGTAGTTTTGAATTTTTGATATGTTGTCTAGGATAGTTAGTCAGTGCTTAAAATTCAAAATGCACAATTCCCCAAGGTCAAAATTCTTTATTCACTAGATTATTATCCTTCTTTTTTCGTGGGAGGTTAAAAACACGTCGAAAGTGTAGACACATGAGAAACGGTAAAGTGTGAACTAACACGATCCACAATTTCCATCCGACACGGCCATGATAAGGCGTTATTTTATTGCGGTGACAGAGACATCAACGTAATGTGTCTGTATAATGTCACGCGGAATTGTCGGATGCGGTCACGCTAGGTGGAACACGCGGCGAACTTTTCACCTGAGAGGAACCAAAAGGACGTATGAGTGATGTGATCATGTGTCATGTGATATAACCAGAGATGGGCAAAAGTTAATCGATTAACGATTAAGATTAACCTACTTAATCGCGATTAACGATTAAACATGACGATTAGTTAATCTAATCGTACGAGTTCCGATTAATTTAATCGCGATTTGGTTAATAGTAGATTAATATCAAGCGATTAAATTTTTAATCGATTAATGCCCATCTCTGGATATAACTGGGAGATCGTACCTACATCATCATAATTATTTATTTGCCATTATCCCGTTTATTTGGAGTCAGCCCCGACGAAAAAAGAGGGGTGTTATAAGTTTAACATATGTATCTGTGTGTCTGTCTGTTGCATTCTTGCGCCCATACGGGTAGACCGATTAGAGAGCGTTTTTTTAATCGAAAGCCTGGTTGGTCGAGTTGGTTCTTAGCTTTGTTTGATGACAAGCTCTCGTCTCCTATATATTCAGCTTTTAGTGGAACATGTGACCGGATCTCAGCCTAATTGAAGCTAAGTTTTTTTTTTGTTATGTTCAGTTTTAGTAGCTATTGCTATATACAAGAGGGTCTGGGTAAGGCTCAGGAGCGTTTCAACTGTGCTGGTTCTCTTGTGTTACGAAATTTAGACGAATATAATCTTATTTTTGGAGACATTTATTCGTGAAAACGTAGCATAAGTCAAGGAGCGTTCAAAACGCTTCTGAGTCTTACCCGTCTCATGATGGGTAAAAACGGGACCCTATTACTGAGACTTCGCTGTCCTTCCGTCCGTCTGTCACCAGGCTGTATCTCAAGAACGGAGATAGCTAAACAGTTGAAATTTTCACAGATGATGTATTTCTATTGCCGCTATAACAACAAATACTAAAAATAAAATAAAATAAATATTCAAGGGGGGCTCCCATACAACAAACTTGTTATAGATTGTAGTACGGAACCCTTCATGCGCGAGTCGGACTCGCACTTGCCCAATTTTTATATTATTGTCGATTAAATAATCCCTTGCTCTCCATATCACCCTTCACACACCCACACCTCTACTTCACTAAGTATCAGCGAGGTGGGCTCTGTGGTTGTGTAACTACATTATACGCCGGGGGTACGAATCCCGTCAAAGGTTTAAATCACCTTTTGAAGTCGGTGCCAAACTTCACATAAAATTCTTTATAGAACAAAAATACTCGACAGGGTCATCTGTTTTCATAGTAATAATTGAGTGGTTTGGCACTAACTTCAAAAGGTGATTCAAATGTAATCTGTACATGAACGGGTTATTTTTGGCTTTTCAGTTTATTTTTGTCTTTTCTTTTATTGTATTTTTTTTTTATCTGATAAACCTCGGGTAGCGCCACGCAGCGCAGCTAGTTATTTATAAAATGAAGCCCTGAAGAATGCGTGTGGAAACGGCTCCATTCTTCAGGCACTAACCAAAACCTTGATTAGAAGATGGCGTGAACTTAAATACAGGCTTCCAAAGATGACAACCTTGAATTTGGGTCTCATTTCAACGATTTTCCAGACTCCCAAGACGGGAGACTGAAATAGCGCAACTGCATAGCGATCCCCGCGACTTGTGACCTTTTTTAGCAAAGCGCGTCGACCTTTCGCGAAAATCTAGCTCACCCGACGGATACTAAAAATAAATCTATTCACTCTGCAAGGCCCAGACTTCGGCCAAGGGTGGTGTTAATTGCGGACCTAGTTTGAAACCTTTGCGACCAGCCTAAAACTACCACTTTTTTATTACTTGAACTGGATTTGAGTTATTTAAGGGAATATATCACTGCTCCTTTTCCCATACTATCAGTTTACTTTAAGCTTGCACCTGGTATGGCGTGGCATACAATTGAGGTCCAAACTTAATGTGACCGGGTTATACAAATCGAGGATTCATTCTCGCCTGTTTCCTCCTCCAAAACTTAACCATACTTTACAAAATTTCAGAAATTAAATGGGAAAGAAATGTTCTGTGTCGGACCGCTAAGGAACCGCTAAAGAATACTCGCTCCCATCGTGTGTATTTCTAAAAAAATATAATTTAGGTAGGTATCTTCAAGGTAAGAGTGAATAGGCTATTACTGAACCGGCGAGCTACATCCTCGACGCCGTAGTCGCTTTCCATCAGGTGATACTGAGGTCAATCGCCGGTCAGTTTGAGAATAATAAAAAAAAAAATTGTGTTTTTAGCGCTAAGTACCTATTATAATAGAATTTGTGTATCGGAATTTTAGCCAAATTCAGACGCCTAGTATACACATTTTATAATAATAAGCGCAAAAATCGAAACGGTCCGACACAGAACATTTTCTTTCCATTCCGGTCCTAAAATTTCGTAAAGATTGGTTTAGTTTTGAAGGAGGAAGGAGACGAAAATGAAAGCTCGATTTTTATGGAAAAATGGGCAGTAGTATTTCCCCTTAACCCTCTCAGTACCACTGAGAAGGAAGGGTACCCAACTGCCCGACTCCGATAAAAAGAAAAACATTTCATTTATAAAATATGTTTTTTTTTTTATATAAAATAGTATGAGTGAGGTGAAGTGACAAAACACGTGTCCATTCTTTTTTCATGTTCTCCAATATATAATGAAACCAGTAACTAATTATCAATTTGCTTGAACAAATCTCTCTGAAGAAGTTAGAGGGTTTGGTAAATTTTCAGTACTTTGAAGTTTGAAGGACAATTTGTTCTAACAGGTTGAATTTGGGCAGCTAAAATAAAATACGTGTCTGCTATTTTAGACTACTCTATAACATATATCAAAATGAATCAAATCGCAATCGAATGAATGAAGTCGCAATAAGAACCGACAGATGGGAATATTTCCGCGCCACAAGAGTCAGTGAGAGGACGGGATTGCGAGAGCGCATGATAAAATGTACTGAGATGACAGGTGTCATAGGGATCACCGTTCGCCGGGTGGGGTATAGGGAACGCAATCGGTTATTTCTAATACAGGTATAAACTCGAACTCAACCGAAACCAATTTTTTTTGAGTTTTTACTCATACCCCGATGATGCTAAAGTTATTATCTGTAGACAGATATAGTTAGATTAGAACCAGCATGATCTTTCACGAGGTCGATTTTACTCGATTGACTTGTAAACGAGACTTTGTTGTTGACATTCACAATAAATCTGTTTATATTTGAATTTGTAGCCTCGGCTGTCGGAAATGAGATATTTCGCGTAACACGTCCAATGAAACGGACAGGCCATACTTTTGAAACCAATGTGTAGAGGGTTAGCTAAGTCGGGGCTTAGGGGTTTGGCTTTTCCTGGGATCTGATAACTTTTCTACAGCAAAAGCGTTATGAGCATGTGAGACTTGGCCGCCAATTTTACATGAAATGTTTTTGGTGAGATAAACCTATTGGATAGAACCCATATTACGTGGAGCTTGCAAAGGAAATTTTGTTAGGGCTATACTTAAAGACATTTTTATCACTTTCTTTTTGTTTGGAGTTTAGGTCCAGACAATCCGTAGAGATTTGATTTATTTATTTATTTCTACTATCACTAAACAATACACCAATAATACAATAAAAAATATCGTGAAACTGATATCAAAGGCAGCTGACAATTTTACTACCGGCATATTATGTTAAATTGCATACTAGAATTTACGACTACTTTTGATGACTGTACTACGTACGATGACGGTGTAATAGAGCCGATACTTTAAAAAAATATCAAGCAAGCCGGAGTGAAATTGGCTTACTTCTTCAAAAATTTTTAGTGAATTATTTTCTTCGGTTTTAAATAATACAATTTAAACGGATTATATCGCATATAATTCATTATTTGAGCCTTCCTGACGTTTCGGCAAATTTACAGTTACCGCTGTCGAACCTTGTTTTATTTAAATACCTAAGTGTTCTCACACAAAAATAGGCAAGCCGGTAGTAATCTTGTTCTAAAAAAATCGTTAATGAAAAAATCAAACTGTTCAACATATTGGAAGGCTACTATGCTATGTTCATTTCGCCGAAACGTTTCGTAGAGTTCTTTTTTTTATAATCAATCGTTACTGAATGAATCTGACTGAAACGAACATTTCTGATCACGTACCATCCAAAAACAGGTCACCTATAAAAACTGAGCATAAAAATCGGCGCAACATTAGCTACGCGTCGCGCGTCGTTAGGGATTTGTGTGCAAACTGGCATTTCGCTAATGGAATTGGTAGACATGGTATCGACATACGTATAAGAATACGAAGGCTGGTACTTGTAAGAAATTCTTGAGTTACTTTAGCGTAAGTTATTACGACATCAAATATAAGATAAGACGTTACTAATTCGATTAAGAACAAAATCAGTTCAATTCACGCCGTATCCGCGCGCTAATTGTCTACGCAACGACACACATAAGGTGTTCGAAAGCCCACTGCCGAGCGCGTGGTATATAGTTGCCGGCAACTTGTACAACAATAGCGGATCTGTGCATGGACATTTGTACGTAAATCGGCTACTGTGCAGTCAAGGTTATGTTATTCGGTGCTAGACGAAGACGGCGCTAGCAGCACCGCCTGATGCTCTGGCGCTCGAGCCTTTATGCTCGCGGCGGTCATAGGAAGAAGATGCCAAGCAAACATCCCCAAATGATGGCCCGAAGCCCAGGTTGATCATTGCGTTGTAGTGTAGTATTATAGTGCCCCCCTTCCTCCGGCAAGCCAAGAAGGCAAGCCGTCATGAGGTGAACAGTACCTCTAGCACAACTGTGACACGTGAGTCTTTGGCGAGGTATACTACCTATCTCTTTCTTCGCAGTACTCTGAGAGAGTGACGGTCGAGGCTACGTCGCGCGACAAGAGTATCGAAGCTAAGTTGTGCTAGACGGGCAGATGCTATGTCGGGCATGCGTTCATAGCCACTCGGAGTAGCGCACATGCGTCAGCCAGTTGCGTCGCCACGCCTCACTACCAATTGCTACGCTAATTTTGAGAAAACGAGTAAAAAAAATCAAAGCGAAGTTGCCATGATGCTTCGATACAAAAATATTGCAATAATTTTACAATTAAAATGAACAAGCGTGAATTTTCTAGCTTTATTAATATGTTTATGTAGAGTAGAGACGGACATTTTTATCGCGTCGATAAAAAGAACAACCCTTTTATAAACGATGGACCTAAGTGATTTTTGTCGCATTGGATGTTGCTTTTCAATCCCTTTGGGACGTGTTTCTGGGTCTGTTTGTTTAGGACAAATCAAAGTGTTGGCGATAGTGGCATCGAATGAGTTATCGGTATTTTTGGGTCAAATGTCATTGCTCATATCGACATCGTTTTGTTCGACAGGAACAGACACGTAAATAATGCATATTTCTAATATTAGTCTTAAATCGAGTTTGTTTAAGAAATGCAGATTATATCAAATACGTGAGTATTACTCATTCACGTACCTATTTGATCATGTTTTTAATTGATTGATGATTGTACTAATTCGCACATTTGCCAAAGACATTTTAACCAAATTTTTATTCTCACTAAAACATCACATATACTTAAGTATTTGATGTTATAACGAGGGCTTTTAGGCTTGACAATCTTTTCCGTGTTTGCCAAATATTAAAGTTACATATCTCTTTCATTTGACATAGAAAACTTTTTTTTTTCCAAAAGGTTTCAGTATATATTTCGCAAGAAGAACGGAGGATTGAGGAACATTCATGTAAACAATGTTTTGAATTTCGTTGATGACAAAACGGTACTGACGTTTAATAATGCAAATTTGTGACGTATGCACATTATTGCCATATGATAGCTGTTTGTAGCGACTCTATCCCTGGGCAGGACCGACACTTGTTAGGCTATACTTAAAGACATCAGCAGGGCTAGCACTTGACACGCGACTCAGCATCATCTGTCATTATCGCACGGTATTGAAAGGAAAGTGACGTAGTATATGTCGCGCGACATGGAGTCGCGTGTCACAGTTATGAAAGAGGTGCAGCCCGTATACTTTTTTTTTTGGTACTGTCCAATAATTAGGTTGGTCAATAAACTGGCCACTAACTCATTTAATGAATTAACAGCAAGATCCGAAAAATCAAATTGCAAAAAGACAAAAGGGAACGCCTGCCACAAAGTGGACAGGACTTTGAATACCCAAAGAAAAATCTAACGCTCTGCATCAGGCAATTGCTGTACTTCCCCCCTACGGAAGGATCTCGGCCCGAAACGGACGGCGTTATTGCGCACCTGGCGAATCTCGTACTCAGGCATCCGGACCTTAGGAAGTTTAAGCGCCCTCAGCCCGTGTACAACTTATGCTTCGTGACTTTTATTGCGCGGCATAGCGTCACCTGTCACTCTCTCACAGTACTTCACAGAAAGAGATATATAAATATCTCGCGCGAGAAAGAGTCCCGTAGCACAGGTTAGAGGTACAGACAGGTACAACACAGTTCCCATAAAGTCCCGCGACATGACAGCCAATTCGACATTCTTAGTTGCGCCATCACCGAATAAAATCGTCGCACGAAGCCCATTCGGGGCGGATGAGCCTATTTTATAACCCATTACAACTCCTTCCACATCGCGTGTGACACAGGTTTTGTGAAAATCACCCACAGAGGCAGACACGCGATTTCGTCGAGTTTACACACTAAAACACAACAACGTGTTGTGGAATTATTATTTGTTTTGTCATTCAGTCATATAATGTCTCAAGGAGATTTAAGATTAAATTAGTCTCGGATTATTATAACAAAACGGGACGTGTCGCGTTCAAAAAAGGGTTTATTTAATTAGCTCGTCATTAAATTTTAGCTGTAATGTTACGTCCCTGGTTTTAAAGGGACACATTAAAGGGAAAGGACCTTAAGGACCGTTTTAAGTATTTATGTATTTCTATTGTATAATGGGCCCCAAATGGTGTGTAAGGGGCCCCAAACCTACATCTCTCAGGGGCCCAAGCCAACCTCATCTGCTCGTGGTGCACGCTGCTGACCAACGGACGAGGCTCTGGCGACCCGCCAACCCGCACACCGGACCAGCGTGGCGGGTTATGGTCCGAACCCCTCAAATGAGATGACAACTTTACCACGGCCCCAAGTACCCGGCGGCTGCCGTTGCAAAGCTGGCGGAGACGGGCGTCGGCCGAGCACTGGAGCTAGGGGTGCTAAGAATCCCCGGGTGGGGCTCCACCGTCAAACGACGACCTCGGCTAACGATAGTACGGACAACCGACGTAGGCTATCACTGGTAACCTACAACACGCGCACGCTGAGGACGGACGAAAAGGTCACAGAGCTGGAAAAGGAGGTCAGCGGGATGCGCTGGGATATCGTGGGGTTATCTGAAGTCCGAAGAGAGGGAGAGGACACGATAGCCCTGAAATCCGGTAACCTGCTGTACTACCGGGAGGGCGACCAGCAGTCTCAGGGTGGTGTCGGGTTTATCGTCCACAAGTCTCTCGTTAACAAAATAGTGACAATTTCGAGTGTGTCGAACGGGGTTGCATACCTGATACTCAGAGTATCTAAAAGATATTCGTTGAAGGTTATTCAAGTATACGCGCCGACCTCTACGCACCCGGATGAGGAGGTGGAGGCCATGTATGAGGACGTCAGTAGGGCCATACATGCTTCCAAATCGCACTTCACTGTTGTTATGGGAGACTTCAACGCAAAGCTGGGTATGAGAGGCGATAACGAGCTGAGAGTGGGGCAATTTGGATATGGGCAACGGAACCGAAGGGGCCAGAGGCTGGCCGAATTTCTGGAGAAGGAATCTTCATGATGAACTCCTTCTTCAAGAAGCCGCCTCAGAGAAAATGGACCTGGATGAGTCCCGACGGTTCCACGAGAAATGAGATAGACTTCATTCTGGCCACAAAGAGGCAAATATTCAATGATGTCTCAGTGATCAACAGGGTGAAAACCGGTAGCGATCACCGAATGGTAAGAGGCACATTGAATATTAATGTCCGCCTAGAAAGGTCTCGCCTAATGAAGTCTACGCTCCGACCAACTACAGCCCACATACAAAACCCCGAAGACTTTCAGCTAGAGTTAACAAATCGCTTCGCTTGCCTGGATGATTGCGTTGCCGTGGACGATATAAATAATAGGTTGGTAGAAACTGTCCACGAGGTGGGGAAGAAATTTTTCAGACCCCGCCGCAAAGATAGACCCCAAAAACTATCCGATCATACCCTCAACCTCATGGCTGAACGACGCTTAATGACGCTGCAGACTTCTGATGACGCTGAAGCATACAGGCAGCTCAATAGACAGATCCATAGGTCCATGCGACACGATATCCGTTCCTTTAATACCAACCATATTAAAGAAACGATAGAGCGGAACTCGGGCTCCAAAGTGTTTGCCAGGGACCTGTCTATGGGCCAAAGCCAGTTAACGAAGCTGAAGACAGAAGGCGGCAGTGTAGCGTCGACGAAGCCAGAGGTGTTGAGGGAGATCGAAAGGTTCTATGGGCAGTTATATACCTCAGTTGCCAAACCTATTGATAACTTGGCCAAAGACCCGAGAGCCAAGCTGACCCGGCACTATACCGAAGATATCCCGGACATCAGCCTGTACGAGATTAGAATGGCCCTAAAACAGCTCAAGAATAACAAGGCGCCGGGTGACGGAATCACTTCAGAGCTTCTGAAAGCGGGTGGAACACCGGTACTTAAGGTCCTTCAGAAGCTCTTCAATTCCGTATTGCTCGAGGGCATCACGCCAGAGGCATGGAACAGGAGTGTGGTGGTGCTTTTCTTTAAGAAAGGTGATAAAACACTGCTCAAGAATTATAGACCCATCTCGCTTCTGAGCCATGTCTACAAGCTCTTTTCTAGGGTCATCACGAATCGTCTCTCAAGCAGGTTCGATGAATTCCAGCCTCCCGAACAAGCCGGGTTTCGAAAAGGCTTCAGTACCATAGACCACATACACACGCTGCGGCAAGTTATACAGAAAACCGAAGAGTATAATCTGCCACTCTGCTTAGCGTTTGTGGACTATGAGAAGGCCTTTGATTCCGTCGAGACATGGGCAGTACTACAGTCCCTCCAGCGATGCCGAATTGACCATCGGTATGTCGAGGTGCTCCGGAGTGTGTACAACAACGCCACTATGTCAGTCCGAGTACAAGACCAGTGTACGGAGGCGATTCCATTGCAGAGAGGTGTGAGACAAGGAGATGTAATATCTCCGAAGCTCTTCACCAACACAATGGAAGACGCCTTCAAGCTCTTGGAATGGCAAGGACTTGGCATCAACATAAATGGCGAGTACATCACGCACCTTCGGTTTGCTGACGATATCGTGGTCATGGCGGAGACGCTGGAGGATCTCGGTATAATGCTGGATGATCTCAACCGAGTATCCCAACAGGTAGGCCTTAAGATGAACATGGACAAGACGAAGATCATGTCGAATGTCCATGTAGCACCCACCCCAGTATTGGTTGGGAACTCGGTCCTCGAAGTTGTCGACGAATACGTCTATCTGGGTCAGACGATCCAATTAGGCAGGTCCAACTTCGAGAAAGAGATCAATCGACGGATTCAACTCGGATGGGCAGCGTTCGGGAAACTGCGAAGTGTCTTCTCGTCCAAGATACCTCAGTGCTTGAAGACAAAAGTCTTTAACCAGTGCGTATTACCGGTGATGACCTACGGAGCCGAGACGTGGTTTCTAACTATGGGCCTCTTAAGGAAGCTCAGAGTCACTCAGCGAGCTATGGAAAGGGCTATGCTCGGGATCTCTCTACGTGATCGAATCAGGAATGATGAGATTCGTAGACGAACTAACGTCACCGACATAGCAAACAGGGTTAGCAAACTGAAGTGGCAATGGGCAGGGCACATAGCTCGAAGAACCGATGGCCGTTGGGGCAGAAAGGTTCTCGAGTGGAGACCACGTACCGGCAAGCGCAGCGTAGGACGGCCACCCGTAAGGTGGTCGGATGATCTGGTCAGGGTTGCGGGGACACGCTGGATGCGGGTCGCTTCTATCCGGCCCATGTGGAAGTCAATTGAGGAGGCCTGTGTCCAGCAGTGGACGTCCTATGGCTGAAATGATGATGATGAAATGATGATGATTGTATAATAATTATACATCTGTAACTTACAGCTATTTGCCAAAGCGTTACAGATCTTATTAGCCTAAAACGAAACAGATAACTAGCATAATAGTATCAACAGCGCTACACACAGTAATTTAGTAATTTAAAAACTCTATATTTAGTTATAATAATGTGTGAAAAGCGTGTAATTTTAAATCAATACATTATTCTCTGATCTGTAAAAAAACTACCGATTTTCGGAGCACGCGGCGATCCTTCTGAAATGTCATCTAAGGTCGTTTAAAATAATTTTTGTTTTATGCGATGTGAACTGATAACCTTTTTATACCTACTTACTTTTCTAGCGAGTTTTGTCTCTACTGAGACCTATCCAAATTGGATTTGGATACCCGTTGAAACGAACTTACAAACTAATTTGTTCGCACACCCTCTTTGCTCAGTATTTGGCGAAAGAAGGAATACTAGATTCCTTAGCTTGGAGGTGTAAGCCCCTTTTAAATTAACAGCAAAACTTGATTACGAGTGCTAGTGGGGGTTCCCCTTACTATGAGTTTAATATAATAATAATACGGCTGCGGTTTATAGCCCTGTATTACACCTCTCTGCCCTTAGCCTTCTGCACTGGTGTTGCCCTTAGGCCATTCTATGTATCGCTTTTAATGGGGGCCCATCTAGCGGGAGGCGAGTCATCGTCTACCAGTGCCTTTTTTGCTATGAGACACTTTTCCTGGTAGACGTCCGGCTGTCTCAAACAATAGCCCAGTAGTTAGTCCTCAGATGTTTAGACTCCATAGTCCATACAACCACAATAGTTCTTACATCTAGCGGGTGCTGTCTCTGTGTGCGTCCCATGACACAGGCAGGGGGAGCATCCACATGGTGTTACCCCTTACATTTCATTAAATTGTCGAAAGTGCCTCTGCTCGTTGGCTTCGGCTCCGTGCACGCCTCCCAAAGGTCCAGGACACCATTGTCCCGTGAAAGGGTGCGACATACAACTAATAATACTCTTTTCTCAAACATGCAATGAAATATCGTCGTAACGTGCGTTAGAACAGGCTTCGAAGTGTCAAGTTTCGGGCGGAACAATTCGAAAGAACTGTAAAGGAATTTCATACAAAATTGAAGGCCTAAGCCGGGAAGTAATTTGTTTTTAATTTTAATGTAAACATGGCGTCTGTGTGTATGAACAGCTGATATATATTTTTTTTCTAGTAGCTACCCATTCAGCCATCGGACCAACAATATCCGTGTTAATGCCTAGTACACATGAACTGAAAATACCGTCTATACGTAAGTCACCAGAGACCATAGACAATATTAAAAATCCTCTGCCTTTATTATACTTATTATAGAAACTAAGATTCTTATTATCAGGTTGTGTATAACTGTGGACTTATTATAGAAAAAAAATATAGAGGTATTGGAGGGAAAATTAATAATACCTTTTTTAAACATGGCGTCTGTGTTCATGAACTGACTGAACAGCTGAATTATGTTTTTTGAGTGGTGTATTTTTTGATTTCATTGCATATGTTTGAGAAAAGCACTATACATGCCTTAGCCGTGAAAAGGGCTTGCCGGCTTCGTATCACTAGACGGCCTCCCTTGCGGTCGGCCGTCTATACCTACTCAGCCGGCAAGCCCTTATTTCCCGGCGTCTGCAGTAATGTACTATTATTGTGCACCACAATATAGAAATAAAGATAACACAAAGAAATAGCGAAAAACAATATAGTTGGTAACAGGCGGTTTACAGTGGCAGTACCTATTCGCTAGCGACTGCGTAAACGATTTCTATGGAGAATTGTAGTTCTACAAAGTAACCGTTAGGGGCGCTGTGTTATTCTCCATACAAATCATTCACGCTGTCGCTAGCGAGTACGGTCACGTCAACTCATGATAAGGGTACTGGGGTGGCACTGAAGCGGCGCCACCCTTCGACAAATGGAAGAAAATCACATTGAACCGAGTAAAAAGCACAAATGCCAATCGTAATACTCTCAATACACAATAGACTGCGATACTTCGTACCTATACTATTATAAAATTGTATTGACAATAATTTTTCTGTGAAGAGGGGTCAATTTTTCAGGAGAAATCTCCAGCACGATGCAGTATTTCTTTAAGCGCGCACTCTCTCTTTAATTTCATGTTAAGCAATTTTGGTAAAGATGGTTATAGGATGCGATTTGTCAAGGGTTTTTTTCATTACCGTTGTTGCGTAAAGAACTACGGTAAGGATAAAAAAATATATTCGAGGCCGAAGTTTTTTTTTATGGATCAACTGCAGAAAGGGAACGTTCTGCAGTTGAATTAAAATGTATACCCGCCGTGGTAATAAGCGAAGTATCAACATTGTGAAATACTTACTCAACATGATGCCTGAATAAAAATGCTACAAAAATTCGACTGTTCATAACATCCCTTTTCGCGTCGGGGTCTTGGGGGTTAAAAAGTGTCAGCTAAAAACGTGAACACAGTCTGACGTCAAAGACTTGTCCATTAATAATTCAACTCTTAGTCTCGTCAGTGTTTCTTGTTCTATTCATTAAATACAAATGCCTACCAATAAAAGTTGCCCAACAAAAACTTACATAAACGATCTGTCCGCTTTTATGTAGAAGCGTTACCGACAAAAGAAGAATTTTATCAAAATTGACAATCAGAGATCAGAGCTAAGCTGTCCATTAAATTGGTCATCCTAAGCACTAGAATGCTGTAGCTAACTAGCTACGTGAAATGGTGATTCAATGAATTTTGAAAATAATTATAAAGCTTTCTCATTGGAATATCAGTCAGTCAGCCAGTCATTTATTAAAAGTACCTTACGTGGTTGTACTTGGAAATAGCCGCCCCTACCACCCTGTGACTGTGGGTTTACGAAGTAGCCGTATTTGCCCAACTAAACGCTGGGCGTGCGTTTAAGCAAATATTTGTGTACAATGGCAACAGTTTTACTCGAGGCTAGAGACGCGCCAGGCAGCAAAACGAGTAGTTCCGCGTACGCTTTCGACGCGATTGAGATTATTTATTCAAGTTATCAACATCACCACCACCACTCAGTGATTTCCTTTTCTGACTATCATAAGTTTCAACTATGATCAGCAGAACAAGTGTCGATTGCGATCACCTTAATCCATTCATCTTGCAAAGGCCGACTCAACCCGATTCAATTTGAGATCTCCATTCGAAAACCAGATTATCTGAATATGACCCGAATGGTGCCTTCTAGCGCCCTCGTTACAATTTTCACTTGCACGTCATAAACCGAAATAACTACTTCATCAACCTTACATCCGAGAACAGAACATATCCATGTAAAAGCTATAATTTTCGTTGGCAAGTGAAAAAGACCGTTTGACAAGTCAAATACAGGTTTTCCGGTAGCAATATCCTACAATGTCGTAGTCAAGCACTCCAGTCATTGTATCTATTACACGTCTCTCAATTAACGTCAGGAACAGGTACTTGTAATACGTACTCTTAAACGCAGATCCCAGTACGCGTATTGTTTGGCTTTTGGCCTTTAAGCTGCCTGTTCCAGTAAATACGCCTCAACGGTAATCAGGGCATAAATTCAGCGGAATTGCTTAACAGTTAACTCCGAGTTATTGCGGCTGTAAAGGCAGTGTTTAACTGAATTTGCCAATTAATACAGCAATAAAGTTACGCCTTAATTTTAAAAGGGTGACTGCACAGCCTCTATAATAGGGTTGGAACACGTGGAGGTGATTTTCCACGTATTGTATTTAATATAATTATGCGCAGATTCTCATAAACTTTGCTCCATATTATGACAATCTAGGCTTGTTATAGTTATGCAAAGGTTAACGTTTGGTCAGAATCAAAGAGATCTCTTAAAAAAAATGAGTGTGGCACATTTTGTGTTGAACTGATGCAATGATATTAAGATTGAAAGATGATGAAGAAGAAGAAGTTTCAAAAAAGATGCTACATGTGGGAGGTCTCATCAAATGACGTATTGTTAAAGATTGCAATTCAGACATACTACTATAACCACTGCTATGGTAATGTTTCGTTTGTGGACGATTAAATATAACCTTCTACAAGTGACGTGACGTCCATACAACCAAATTTTCACCGACTTGCCCGTTTCAGGACGATTGAAATTGCTACATTTGTTATTGAAGAAAAAGTTAGTGAAATCTATCCCTGCTTGCCGACATGCCCTGAGTTCTTGTTTGACGTCACACGTCTGTCTACTCACCTCCAACATATTTAACTCCTATCCAAATGATAGTAAGCGTGCTGCAGTGATGGTAGACGTGTAGGAAGGTCGCCTGTTTGTCCTTCTTCCTCATCAGGAAAAACGCTGTCTCGAACAGCTCTAGCAACTTCAGTATGATGGTCCACCAGAGAAATCGGAGCATCCTCAGGGGCTCAGGGTTTAAAGAGTAGTCCGGCAGCACGCAGCCGAAGTGGTACGTTGTTGTCCAACCTGAGGTCATGATCTGAAACCAGCGTCACAGGGTTTATTTAAGTGGAATTGGAATGACAAGAAGGGTTTTAGTGCCTTAGCATTGAGTTGGTTATGTAACGGTTGAATAGGCACCGATGGCCGTTGGGCAGAAAGGTTCTTGAGTGGCGACCGCGGAACGGAAGACGCAGCGGGGGTAGACCCCCACCAAGGTGAACCGACGAACTGGTTAAGATCGCGGGCAGAGATGAGGGCGGCGCAAGACCGATCGTTGTGGAGAACTTTAGGGGAAGGCAGCAGTGGACGTCTATCGACTGATATGATGATGGTGATGATGAATAGCGCATGTGGTTTAAAGTGCAAATGAAGTCGAGAGATCTCGGGTAGAATTCGATTAAGGCCATAATAAGGGTAATTTATTTAAACTTTATTGCTCAAAATACATAAGTAAAGTACAAATGGCGGACTTAATGCCATGAGGCATTCTCTACCAGTCAACCACTGGCAACATGACCTAAAAAGGTCACATTATCGGCTTCATCGGCTTGTCGCTTATCTACTTGTAGCGTGTAAAACCGAGTTATCAAGACGCCCCCCGGAAGATTTCCCGGCATCAAACGGGGATCTTGGCGCAGTGAGTGCTTAACGCACCGTGACCAATTACAGCGAATTAATTAAATATGCGCCGAGGACCGGCTGAAACTGAAAGGTTTACTCATTAACATTGTTCTGCCGAGTTTAGTTTTAATTCAGCCTGGATCAGTGGCTCAACGCTTAAAGCAGCGCATACAGAATTTTACAGATCCCAAAACTTAAGTTAATAAAGCATTTAAAATACTCGTCGATTTACCTATTCTTCTTTTATCTGTAATAAGGATAAGATCTGTAGGACGATTATTTGAGCGTTTTAACCATCTTATTAGACTTAGACGACGCGTTTGGCTCGGTTTGTAGACACGTGCCTACTGAGTCGGCGGTCCCGGGTTCGAATCCCGGCCGGGGCAAATATTTGTTCTTGGGTCATGGATGTTATCTATATATGTATTTATATATTATGTATATCGTAATCTAGTACCCATAGTACAAGCTTTGCTTAGTTTGGGACTAGGTCGATTTGTGTATGATTGTCCCTTAATATTTATTTATTAATATGTCCACAATATTGGCCAATTCATAAAAGCAATCAACATCATTTTGATAATTTTTTTAAAAATCCGCGACTGCTACAAGACAATGGAAATGGCGCCTCAGTTCATACGGAGGTCGTCGATATTGCGGATATATTAATGAATGAGACGGTTAAATCGCTCAAATAATCACCCTCTAATGGCAATAGCTGTGATAAAGATCTTCTGCGATGTAATTGCAACGGTATTTCTTTTTCAGAGTGTAAATCGATAACTTTAGGTGTGCCTGGCTGCCGTGTTACGGTAAAAGCTAGGTCGTATCTTTATACGGATATCATAGTAAGAATAGTAAGATACGTCCTTTACCGTAGCATGGCAGTTGGGGCTAAATTCGATGTTTCTAATGACACGTATTTGACATATCGCCACTACAAAATAAAATTACATACAAATCAAAATGGGTCATTTAATTATAATTATACCGCGAGCAAATACAATTTTGACATATTACACCGTAAGTGCCTTTTTATTGTGAAGTCGTCAATGTCATTAACGGGGCTCAAAAAAAAAGAGCCGAGATATCACTAAATATACCTAAAAAATAAAGACCCTATTTTTTTTATTAAAATCGTAAAATATAGGGCCATTCATCCGTTTGCCAATTAGATTCGTACCACATTCGTACTGCAAAACAGCAAGGACAAGTAAAAGTCGAAAAAATTAATATGATTAACTTTTCTCAGGTGTCATGTCACAATATAATCGTATATTGCAGTAGATCCCTGTTCCGAAAGGTTTCTGAAAAAACATAGGATTGTAAAAAATTATCCCAATTCATCAATAACGCAGCTCAAATGATAAACTTTGATACATGGCCATGATAAATCAGAGATATAACAAAATTGGGAATACCACAACGCGTTGTCGAATGTGCTCTGCAGGCTCTTATTTCCCGTCAAACCTTTCGTCTCTCATTTCCAGGTAGTTTTTTGAAGCGCGTGTACAAAGCTATATTTTGTGCGGACAAAGATCCCGTCTGGCTTTGTGTGGATCCCGTCGACAGCCGAGGTTCGTGAAAGGCCCGAACCTTCTGGAATAAATTGATACGTACATTCTTGTTTGAGATAGTTGAATCGTGTTGGCAGGTGCTATTATCGAATATGGTATTTTACTCCAGATATTCTAATATATGTGGAGTAAACTATTCCTATATATAATGTATAAAATATACTATTGAAATAGTCAGAATATTCAAAAGCAGCAGTCGGAATGCAAGTCGGTTTTTTTATTTATTTTAAGTACATAAACTGTAGGTACTTATTATTGTAAAATTCTAAAAATTTTAATGGAGAGTGGTCATGATTTCAGGAAAAATCTTCATAGCGTGATGCAGGATTGTCATTTGTTTTGGCGCCGTGCCAACCAGGCGTCGTCTGTTTTTATAATTCACTTTGTCCTCGCATCACGCCGTAACGCAACAAATTTTAGCCAATTTTGATACAGGGAGAGCTGGACATCCAAAGATGATTACAGGATACCTTTTATCCGTCTACGATAAAGAATACGCGGACAAAGTTGCGGGCAACCCTAGTAAGAAAATAAAAGCTAATTCGTAATTTCCAATAAAAATTGTCTCTCCCCAAAAGAGCTTCGTAATCGTAACATCAAGATTCAATTTTAAATCGATTAAGCGTTCCTTGAATTTTCAACCTACTTATTTTCAATTCTGAATAATAAAGTCCATTTTCCTAAAATACCTTCCGAGCCCAAAGTTAAGTACCTCGGAATTCCAATAGAGAAGTTGTTTCAAAGTCAAACATCCTGAAATTAGGGCGGAAGGTAATTCGGGAATCGACAAATTTAGAAGTTGCCGAAATTACAATGAAGGTGGGACTTAATTTCTTATTTGTTTTCATTCTAAGCTCCTGCGGCTTCGCCCGCGTGATATTTGACTCTGTCCCGCGACAGATCTTGCTCGTCTCTTTCCTTTCACTACCGTGTGAGCAAGACGGTTACCAAGTCTCGTGACAAACTAGGTCGCGACAAGTTTCTTTTCATTTAGGTACTTTTAATTTATTGTAATTATGAGTGGTCCCGAAAACTGTACGAGTTACATACACTAACAGGTATACAATTATACATGCTCGTGTTATAATAGTAACAAGTATAATTGTTTGTCATTTTGTGCCTGATTGAGATAAATAGATTTAAGACGTTCTGATAAACTATATCTAAACTCTATTCTATTCTAATTTTAAAATATGGCTTCCATCAGGTTAATGATGATTTCGCCAATTTCAAGTTTGCTCTTAGAGCATGCCGTTGTTCGGTGAGGTTTTGCTTTTTGTAAAGTGATAGCGATTTACTAAAAACCACGCGGACTATCGGGCCTTGACCCAGGAAGGGCTATGAACGCTTCAAGTTGAATTCTTCATTAGCTATTCACTCATACGTTAGATCACTGCACAATACGCTATCAATACTACACATTGAACAACAAAAATGAATAAATAATGAACAACGCAACTTAAACGCATGCGGCCATCACAAACCGGAAGTCTATATCTAAACTCGGATTTCTAATTCAAGGCCAAAAAAACTACGACAGATACGTCACTGTCAAAATTGACAATATTTAAATGACATCTGAGTTTGTTTCTTGGCTTGCACCAAATGCACAATGTTACAAGTAGGTACAATACCAGATTTTGTACCAAAAAGTTTTTATTATCTCCTCTCGTAATTATGTAATAATAAATATTTCTAGTTATTTTGTTAAAACATAGAGTTAAAGTTACCAATAAATAAATTATCTTAGCGTGTTTAAAAAAGAAAAAGGAATTTACTATAGTAAAAATATTTTATTGTATAGTGGCAACCTTGTGGTAGTTTTTTGGTCTTGAATTAGAAATTGTAATGTAGGTAAGGCTCAGGAGCGTTTTGAACACTCCTTGACTTATGTTATGTTTTCACGAATAATTAACATTAATTAACTGATGAGCACATAATTGTGATGGACTCCAAAAATAAGATATATTCGTCTAAATTTCGTTTCGTAATCGTAACACAATTGAACGAGCAGTTGAAACGCTTCTGAGCCTTACCCACCTACTGTATTTTTTCTAACCGGATATATTTTGCCATACGTATTGTAGATTATAGTTAAATTTAATAGGTATGATTAGAAAATTATCTCGGTCAATCGAGAATGACCCCACGAAACAAAATTGCAGTCGACATCCTACAAAATATTTCTAAAGTACCGTAACACTTCTGAGTCCGCTTCAGACAGATTATGTTACATGAAAATTGTCCACTTAATTTTGATGATCTCTCAATTCAATATTTTTCAAAGTGAGTATCAGTATACTTAAACAAGTATTGAAATAATGTATACGTTTTTATTTAGTAGGTACCATTTTAACTCAAAATATTTGTGATTTAGTGAGTCTACGTCATGCTGATACGTAATTTTTATGAATTTATATTGTAACACGACATTCCAAATCTATTGCAGAAAGTAAACTGGTACTGTTTCTTTAACTCTTTTGACAAACCCCTTCTTAGCCGCGTCTGCGCTTGTCATTCAAAACACCGTACCTCGGCTCTCTCGCATCCTTCTAAATAAATATTAAGTCTGTCTCAGGACTAGTAGTGGAGCGATTGGTGGTGCTTTATTCTCTACAGGGCTAGCACATATAGGTTCGAGTTCGGTTGAAGCCACACAACATATTTCGCGCGACAAGGAGTCGCATCCCAGTTGTAGTAGAGCTGATGGTTGTACCTACAACCTAATCTTTTCATCCGGCGTAAAAAACGGAGCAGGTTCTCAGTTTATCGGGTTTATTTTTTATGTATGTTTCCCGATTATTCAAAACGGGTCAACCGATTTAGTTTATTTTTTTAAAGAGCATATTTCTAGATGGTCCCATTGGTTCACTATTGTCTTGCAGAAACTTTTTTGACATATATTTGTTTTGCATAATGATACTTGGCAGAAGTAACGTTTGGCAGAAACATCTTCCGCAGAGTATGCTTTGGCTTTTAAATCATTTCGCAGATTTTTATAATACCGAATCTTATATTGGCATAATGTTGATGAGCATAACAGTCTTCTAAACGAATAGCACTTTCGCAGATATTTTTTTTTGCATAATATTTAGGCGGCATAAAGTTATCAAATAATTTATGCATTACGTACAAATTGTTGTGACTACACATTTTGTACATGGAGTGGTATGTTTGCCGGCCGTTGCCGCGCGGCTCGCTCGCTTCGCTCGCTCGTTAGGATCTCAGTTCAACCTAACACTCCTCCTCGCTTCGCTCGTCGTCGTACCTAACCTAATCCAAGTCGGACCTGCCCTAAGGTGGAATCACTAGTGCCATAGCAAATTTGTTGGGACTTACATTCTATTTACTACGTAAAATTTACCTAACCCACTGGTCAGCTAGTAGAAAATAATTATGCTATTGTAATCGTATGCTACAGGATTATTATGGTACATAAAATTATGCTAAATCAAAGTCGGCCAAAGAGATATTCTACAAAACAATGTGCTGCAAAATGTGTCGTATGCGAGGTAGTTGTAATGCCAACTATACCTTTATGCCATCTTACCATTCGACCGAAAGTGTTTCTGCGAAACGTGTTATGCGAAGTGCATTTCTGACCAATATTATTCTGCCAGATGAGGGTAACCCGGTCCCATTGTCATATAACATAACTTCTTTCCTTCACGTATTTTTGGTTAAAAAATGATATTCTTCTATAAATACGATTGAGCGTTTTCTCAGCCAAATCACGTATCTTTGGTTAAAAAGTGATTATTCTTCT
Organism: Apotomis turbidana; assembly: GCA_905147355.2. NCBI lineage: Eukaryota > Metazoa > Arthropoda > Insecta > Lepidoptera > Tortricidae > Apotomis > Apotomis turbidana. Next base: position 3,440,788 of record LR990297.1, on the reverse strand, counting down.
ATAAATACGATTGAGCGTTTTCTCAGCCAAATGAACTAGCTTATCTTATCTGTGCCAAAGTGAATCATAGCTTTCGAGCGCGAGTGTTGTCCAACATTTAACTTAATTTTGCACACACCACTCGGATACAGGTCGGTTACATCCGATTGAGTCACTGTGACTAATTCGATTACCGAGTTGGTTTTGTTACGTCCTAGTCTGTGATTTGGGTCTAGAGTCTAGACCTCTTGTATTTTAACACGTGTTTTATTTGCTTTATGTACTCGTATATATTTATTGTATCTTTCGGGCTTACTGTGGTAAATTGTATTTGATAATGGTGGATTCCACTTCCAAGTGGTTGGAGGTTTTTCTGGTGGCGAGTACTTCGGCGTCTAATACGGTTGAGAAGTTAACTGAAGTATTCTCTCGTTTTGGGTTCCCTAAGCAGATAGTTTCTGACAATGGACCACCTTTCACGAGCCGTGAGTTCGCTGAGTATACTTCTGGTAACCATATTCAACACGTGTTTGCGGCTCCATACCATCCGGCTTCGAATGGTGCAGCAGAAAACGCCGTGAAAACTATTAAAAGAGTAGTAAAAAAAGCTGTTAGACAGGGAGTTAGTGTTATGATTGCTATACAAACGTTTTTGTTACATTATAGAAACACGCCTCACTGTACTACTGGCGAAAGCCCTGCACAGATACTGATGGGTCGCAAGCTGCGTACAGGTTTGGACGTTTTAAAGCCCGATAGACAGGCCAGGGTGTGGATGGAGCAGGAGAGAATGGTCCAAAAGGCAGGAGGTTGTGAGAGATCGGTTAATGTGGGTGAAAATGTGTGGATAAGACAATATAATAGTGGTGATAAATGGATTCCAGGAGTTGTTACTGGGCGTTTGGGGAGTACAGATTATACAGTGCTGTCTGGTAATAGTGGGGTAGCTCATAGGCATATTGACCAGTTAAGACCGAGGAGGAGCTTATTATCTTATCCGTCTAATTCTGAGTCACCAACACCTGCGACGGAGTTGGTACCGGGTGTTGCGCCTAACCGTGATGTTGCAAGCGTTGTTCCGACACAGCCAGCACTCGTTTTGCCTGCATCTTCAGCTGCCGTTATGGAGAGGAGTGGGGCCGAACTGAATTTAGGTGTACCTGCAGCTCAGTCACCTGTGTTGAACCGTCCTGAGCCGCGTTGAACCAGGAATAAGAATCTTGTGTATAGATGTTAATTTTGTGTATTAAGGAGAGTATTGTTTCTTTAATTTAATGGTAACTGTGGCAATTATTGTTCACTTATTTCTGTTTTAGTGGTGAGGATTGTGGTGTATTAGTCTATGGCTGCGCCTTGTCAAAGTCAGTTTTGGATTTTAATATTAAATGTTTTATACATAATTTGCGTGTTTGCTAAGTTATTTGGTATGTGTTAGTTAGTATGTAGCGGTGTGTTGACCTTATAAGAAAAATAGTCCTTTTATTTGTTACATAGCGAGCCATATATATCGAATTCTGGTCAGGGACATAATTCGATTCATATTGACGCATAATACTAATTTGTCATTTAAAGGTAAATAGCACACATCGCTAAAGTGAACATAGTTATGGTAGTGAGATTTCGGATACTGGTAGGTGACATCCGATTGATTCAAGCACTGATTCGATTAGCAAATTGGTTTTGTTACGTCCTATTATAGTCTGTGATTTGTGTCTAGACCTCGCATTTTTACGTATTTTATTTGTTTAATTAAGGTATATTTAGTAGGTGGATCAAATTATCTTTGTTGTTATTGTGTCGCGCTACCCAGGGGACAATACTGAAATTGGGTCTATATTGACTGCTAAAATTACATTTCGTCGATTGTGTCATTTCGCCGAAAAAACATTTTCTAGAAAGCATTTTTGCAACCGTAAACTATTTGAGATTATTATAATTATAAAACAAACTTAACCTAACCTAATCAATAGGATGATATTTGCAAGAATTAAGGAAAATGTATGACCTACAGAAGAATAAACATTCTGCGAAATGGTTTTTTTTTGCCGTAAATTTGGCGAAATAAGTTTCTAGAAGTCACAGGGCTCCCACAGAAAAAGTGTTGAAAATGTATATTATTGGAATAATCACCCACATTAGGAAGGGTTTATAACAAGACTTACAATGTAATACTGTAAAAACCGCCCAGGGAAAACCTTGGTAAGCTCATTCCACAATCGCCATAGAAAATTCCTCTAGTATATAACACAATTTTCTATTCGTTCCTATTTAAATCAGATATCACCCGAGCGCTTTATCTCCATTCTTCCCCAGACAGCCAACACAACAAAGCATGTTTATCAACAAATAGCCTTTGTCTTACCTCCGATGATCCACAATGCGGTACTGAAACGCGATACAGTTGCCGAGAATCTTCTTGACCCAAAATGGCGGATCTGCGCATGCATATTTGTACGTAAATCGGCTACTGTGCAGTCAAGGTTAGGCTCAAGAAGTTTCTCGGCAACTATACCGATGCTATCGGTGTCTATTTTTACTCATTGCTGCACTGCCGTCAAATGGCAGAACGCTGCAAGTCATAAAACCTAGTTTCGAGAAAAGTGAGTTTAAAGTCTTGAACATATCGGCCTTGGATTTACCTATTATTTATGATCTTAAATGGTTGAAATTTATAAAGATATACTTTGTACAGCCGAAAAAGAAAATATAATATTTTTATGACAATAAATTAATAATGCAAACGCGTTTTGCCAGTAGAACCCTGAGGTAACAAGAATACTGAATGACGTGGCAAAACACTGTAACGTCTTAGTTGCATCGTTATGCCATATTATTCCCCAGCCATAATTTTATAATGTTTAGCATGTAAGTCATTTTGTATTATGAGTGATAGTGAAAAAAGTCATAACTTTACTTAAAGTTTGACGGTCAACTGAATAAAAGTCGGACTATCGCACCGATGGTTCTGTGCGTGGGTACTATGAAAGTACGGTAACCACACTCTAACGAAAAGATAAACTGCACTCAGCGATGAAGTTCACTTTAACATTAGAAAACAGTTTTACGTACTCTATGTTTTCTTTATATTTACTTGCAGTATAAGACGGTACTTACTTGCCAATTTTCATAGTTATAGGTCAACGGGAAATCGTCTGTTGACAACCAAAACTCACTAAGTAACAAATATCTACTTAAAACAAAGCTCGTATCTGAGTGCACGCTTTTGGAGAATGAGGACTAGTAGAATTACCCCAAATGATTATTTCTTATGACATCAATGAATGGAAATGCGAAAACACATAGCATTTAATTGAATTTAAGTATAAATAATAAAAAAAACAACTGGTAACCTCAACCAAATTGTTTACAAAAAATAACAACAGATTAAAACTATGTGGGTATACTGAGTTATGGCAAAAACACTTGCATCTCATTTATTGTAGCTACCTATATTCAATATAACTATGTCGATTGATTGCTACTTGCCGAGTTTTGGCGTGTTATTAGCAATCGCGCGGTTATGACCGGAGGTTTTCCTAAAATGCTGCAAGTTCAATTTGCAGCGTTCTGCCTTTACTGCATAGCTAAACGGTCTTCTCACGTCTTGTTTAAATAACAGAGTAACCAGAGTTATCATGTTTTGCTTGGACTAGCGTATAGTTACCGCGTTTTACCATTTTTCTACAGCCGTAATTAAATGAGATATGAAAATTCTGAAAACAAGGTATGATAGAAGAGTCCAAAAGGAATCGTTTTGTACAAGGCAACTTAAAACGCTGTAACTCAAGTTGCAGCGTTTTGCCATTTGACGGCAGAGCTGCTGTCTGTGACACTGACATGCCACGCTGAATTGATTTAAAGCACCCTTACCATGAGTTGACGTGAGCGTACTCGCTAGCGACAGCGTAAACGATTTGTACGGAGAAAAACGCAGCGCCTCTAGCGGTTACTTTGTAGAACTACAATTCTCATTGGGATCGGTCACATTTGAAGTTGCCAATTATTATCGATGTTAGGAAACTCATTGGATTTTTTTTCTGTTATTTGTTAGCATATGACCTGAGATCAAGGTAATAAAATAAGTGACTTTCATAACCCATCGTTCATGAATTTATGAAACATGAGATGTCTCATTATATTTTAATATCAAAATTTTTATACCCTTAAAGTCGCAAAATAAAAAGAAACCCAGGTTCAAACCTCGGTGCCGTTAAAAATCATCATCACCTAGCCTTTGTCCCATTTTTTTTGAGAACGAATTCTCAATCGGGGTCGGCTGCCTAAATCCCAAGATGTGGCGTAGGCACTAGTTTTTACGCAAGCGACTGCCATCTGACCTTCCGCTAAAAATAATTTAAAAAGTCTCTAACTAAAAAAAGCAAACAGATGGTCAAAAAAAATGTATATCTTATTTGGCTTTGCATCGTGAAATTAAGGGTTAAACCATTGATTCAAAGATCAAAGCACAAAGAAAAAATTAATTGTGTTGGTCTTTGCATTGTTTATTTGAAAGGCTTTACTTTACACCTTTGTTTAGTTTCCAAATAGGTAATGATCGACACACAAAGCATAATAAGGAAAAAATCGAAAGGTTATCTAGCGTTACCGGGTTCATGGTATTTCACTTTTTCTTTGTGTTTGATATTTGTATCAATGTTTTAATCCATCGGTTATTTACCTACTTGCATCCTCTTCTATAGCCTGAAAACTAACCCGTCTAAAATTTCGCATTGAAATAATCAGACAACCATGGTCAGTCCAACTATAGGATAGATGTGTATATATTGTCCTATATGTGGTAGTGCACCACTACTACACATAAAACCACACTTAATAATTCAGCTATGAAAACTGAATCATCGTTTTAGGACCTTAACCAGACAAGACAAGGACAGAATACCGCGATGGAAACTTTGTTTTAAGTAGAAATAGAAAATAAATATTTCAAGCCACAGGGAGCGATCTGTCAGTTTACTCCCGCGGGAGCTATACTTGAAGCGTCCCTACTTTACGGAAATGCCACGACTTTGGGCGACCAGCGGCGCGGCAAGCGGTTGAGCGAAAGATCCGAGTGCGGTGGCATGAGTGAGTGAGACACACGTACCTACACCGCTGCCGCTGTCGCACCGTAATGGAGCCAATTAGAACCCCAAGAAGCACTCAGAGCCAATTTAACCGACAAACGTCTAAACGTATCTAACTTTCATCGCAATTAATTCGTAACTTGGTATGATATTCAAATCGTTTCTGAAACTTAGTGAAATTGAAACTTAAGTGCGCGGCTCAAGGTCTCAATATATTCAGGCACTCAGGTTATCGTTGATATAAGATATTGATATAGCGTACAGCATGTTTGTTGTTCGAAATTCGAACTTTGAACTGGTTTAAAATGTATAATTTTATTAAAACTTTCGTGAGACATATTTAATTATTGTATTAAGCGGTTTACACTCACGTGAAGTTCACGTGAGTTTGCCGCGCCGGTGTACGGGCAGCCGTCCCTGATGAAGGGCTCCATACGAGTTCGAAACATGTCGGGCCGTTCCTGACAATTTCACGTGAGTGTAAACCGCTTAATACAATAATGGTTTAAAATGGTTGAGTTCAATTGTTTGTGTGATATTGTGATATTATGAGGATGTGAAAGTGTTAGGCTGTCTTTTCACTGGCCACACGCTACAATGCGGGAGCGAGCGCTAGGATTTATCAATGTTATGACGAGTTGTGGTGTTTTTCTAGTACCTCGTTCAGGTGTTCTCGGACTTCGATTTCATCTCTTTGAAGATGTTTATTTTTTTACCTGCCTAAAAACAGGGGTATTAGAAGTTTAACTTGTGTACATCTACTATGTACCTATCTGTTTGTCTGTATGTGGCATCGTAACTCCCAAACGGACGGTTCAATTTAAATGCAGTTTTTCCGTGTCTATCGAGATGGTTCTTAGGTACGTTTGGTGAAAATAACCGCAACCGTGTCCAATATATTCAGCTTTGATTAAAAAAAGTGACAGGATCATAGGCAATATTGAAAGTAACAATTCCTAACTTTGTAGTCTTGTTCAGGTTTAGAAGCATTTTATGCCACTCATTAAATGAGGGTGACTCATGATGACAAACTACTTTGGTCGGGGTTTTTTTTTTAAATTTGGAAGTTGGTGATTATTACAATTTTGTAATAATGCATGATGCAAGATGCTATATTTCTATTTATAAGTTTAGCGTGTGGAACTGTGTGTCTGTGTGTGGCATCGTTGGTCCCAAGCGGATGGACCAATTTTAGTGCAGTTTTTTCTTAATTCGAAGGACTTGTCCGTCGATATGGTTCTTTTCTTCGCTATGTTTGGTGGAAATAGGACTAGACGTTTCCAATAATTTTTAATTGGAACAAGTTACAAGATCTCAGTTAATATTGAATCTAAGAAATCCAAATTTTGTATTTATGTTCAGTTTTAGTAGCATTTTCTGTATCACTCATTGAATGATGACCAGGTACTTGTGTCGGGTTTTAATTTTTTTATTTAGGTTATGTATACATAGAACACACGTCCGATACAACTGCGACCGCACGCGTACACTGTGTGTATACCGCCTAATCTTCATATTATAATTGTATGCCATTCGCGTCACATTAACGACTCGGATCAGTTCGACGATGCTCTCTTCATGATGTGGGCGTTGGGGGCGGTCATACTGACCATAAACAGGGTCGAATACAATGGGGGAAAAGATAATGATAGCCATTAAAGCGCTTTGGGAAAGTGATTATTCTCATCTTGTTAATTTAACCAAGCAATCCTTGTATTTATATAATAAATGTTATGGTTCTTTAAAACGATTTTGTGTAGGATGTGCCTTCAAAGTTCATTTTTAAAGTCTTAACAAGTCTTTCACCTACAGAGCAAGGCTTGGTCACGATGAATCTACTCAAAAATAGGTAACCTAGATGCCAAATTCAGAACGGCGAGTCTTATCGCTAAAAGGCGCAAATGACTGGGGCGAGCAAATACAATTTTGATTTATTGAGCTTTGTAATATTAACTTCTCTGTCACTAATGCGACTCGAATAGAAATGACACATGTCCGTTATATGGCCGTGATAAAGCCGACATATTGCAAAAATGGAGATGTCGCAATGCCTCGTTGAAACAGGGTCCTCATTCGGTCAGAAATTGGTCCTTCGAAATTATATTCATACGATTCATCCCATGTCGGCATCTGCAGTAATATGATTGCGTCTAAAAATGCCATTCTCCCCAAACATAAGTTCCGAAATTTATACTCATCGACCTCATCGTTAATAATATCATTATTATAACAAAGCGGGACTTAGGCTGCGTTTCCACCAGAAATGTACGAGGATGCGTAGCGAGGGATGTGGTTTTGTCTATATCTGTTTGTCTAAAATTTTTTGGCCTAATAATCTTTGGTCGATTGTTTTTCACGTCGAAAATTGTTTGGCCGAAATTGTTTTTCATATATTTTTTTGGCCGAAAATTGTTTAATCTTACATTTGTATGGAATAACATTGTTTGGTCGAATGTATTTTAGGCATAAAATTGGTATTTAGAATATTGGTGTCACTAATAATCGCATCCAAACTGTCGCATTTATTAAAATAATATTACTTAGATTTTGTTGGGGACGCAGTTCTAACCTAACCTAACCTACTGTTCTGGGAGCGCCTTATTTTTGTTAGGGACGCAGTTCTAATTCTAACCTAACCTAACCTACTGTTCTGGGAGCGACTTATTTTTGTTAGGGACGCAGTTCTAACCTAACCTAACCTACTGTTCTGGGAGCGACTTATTTTTGTTAGGGACGCAGTTATAACCTCACCTAAACTATTGTTCTGGGAGCGACTTATGCTTACACTTTTGCTTGCTCGCTTCAGCATATGGGTCTTTAGGAGGTTATATGTTAGGCTAAATAATAATTATACTAATATTATACTTTTAGCCTTTTAGTCATAAAAAAATATACTAAACAATTTTAGGTCAAACATGTTTTAGGACAAAAATATGTATGCAAAAAAATCTTTATGCTAAAGAATAAGTATACCATTAAATATTATACCAAACATTTTCGGCCAAACAATTTCAGAACACAAAATTTTAGACCAAGCGAAGGGCACCCGTTTTTGTTAACAAATAACGACTTGACGACGCGGTTGGCTCGGTTTGTTGAGACCTGCCTACTGAGCCGGCGGTCTCGGGTTCGAATCCCGGCCAGGGCAAATATTTGTGTGATGAACTCGAATATTTGTGCTTGGGTCATGGTTGTTCTATGTATTTAAGTATATAATTATCTATATAAGTATGTATATCGTCGTCTAGTACCCATAACACAAGCCTTCTTGAGCTTAATTTGGGACTAGATGGATTTTTGTGAGGTTGTCTGATATTTATTTATTTATTATTATTAAATAGAATAACGTCCTTTACTCATCCTCGCTCAGCGCAACTGATTCTATTGGTTAACAAACACACATCTCTCGCCACGCATCCTCGCACTGGTGGGAACGCAGCCTTAATCCGTTCAAAAAGGTGTTTATTTAATTACCTCGACGTCTCGGACGTGATTTTACGTCCATGGTCTCGAAGAAAACCATTTCACTGTTAATAGTTTATCAAAACTGTATTCTAGAAACCGCAACAGCATTTCGCGCTGAACAGAAGTAAATCAAGTTGAGTAGGGTCTCTCCGCTCCATTTGCAACTAGTTATGTAGGGTAACTGCTTAAATATCGTTTCTGGATATGTTGCTGGAATATCGTTTCGTCGTCAATAGTCCTGCAACTGAGATGTTTGCCTAATTCGTAATGTGAACAGTTTAAGCCACGGCACATTCCCCTTATTTTTTAACCCCCGACGAAAAAATAGGGGTGTTATAAGTTTAACGTGTGTATCCGTGGCCACATAGCCACAGTATATAAATATACGGGCTAAAGGCCATATATATACTGTGACATAGCTCCCTAATGGATGGAACAATTTGAGTGCGGTTTTTTTTAATTGAAAGACTTGTCCGTCGAAATGGTTCTTAGCCATGTTTGATGGACATAGGAGCGGTAGTTTCCAAGATGTTTAGCTTTAATTGGAACAAGTGTCAAGATCTCAACCTATATTGAAACTAAGAATCCAAAATTTTGTAGTTATGTTCACTTTTAGTAGCATTTTCTATGTCACTCATTGAATGAGGGTCTCAAGATGACCAGTTATTTGTGTTGTTATTCTGAAATATTTTCAAAGAACAGACAGTTCAGAGTTAAGAATTTAAATAAAACAGTATTCATAATGATACTAGTGGATTTGCGAGTTGTAAACCTAAGTCTGTTTCAAAAAGGTTGAGATAGATATGTTGCCAATTTAAGCGTTAACTTGCTTCTATAAAAATTATGGGTAATTTTTGGACAGCTTTTTTACCAAATAATAAATCAAGTGTGGCCTCGCCTTTACTGACATACACACGTCTCCAAATTTTGACACGCACTAATCACTATTTCATAAATGTTTAGAATAATAACCGTGTATTTATACGTCTGCCTTGCTTTCTTTCGCACAAGCGAAGGTCTGGGTACAATCTCAGATGACATAATTTCTGACTTACTTTGATATAATAACATAATATGTATAATAGTAGTTATCGTATCATAGTTCAGCGTGGGTCATTGGTAATAACTATTTCAATATGATTTGACCTCAACCCGTAGATTTGATAAATCGAGATGGCTTCTGCATCTGCATATTGATCTCTCTCAGGTCTTGAAACTCAGTTTGAGATTTGGTTAATGTATGCATAGTTGTCCCTACACACCTTGTCGGTTTACGCGACTCTAGATCGAGACACTTGGGCATTGAGGAAATAATTCTAAGCCAAACTTATATGATTATAAGAATTCCATTTTCTTTACTTAAATATGTATATTTATTACCTAAAAAATTTATACAATAGGTCGATATTGTTAAATGTTTCCGTTACGCGGTCGCCACTGGAGAACATTTCTGAACTATCGCGGCTGGTTTTACGATTAATGTGCGACACCCACTGCCACTTAAGTCTATGGGTCTGTACATTGAATATATATAAAAAAAAATGTTTATTGGAGACCACGAAGAAAAACAATGAAAAAGACATAATCATCTAAGAAACCTAGTTTACGGATGCCAAAGAATCTCCTCAAATGTATGTTACACGCAATTTGTCCAACCCTCTGATGAATAAGCTAGTAATAATGTCACGTCACATATGAAAAGACACCAACCTAACTTAGAAGTATGATCACAGGTCTCAGTACTCGTTAGTGGTCTTGTACTAGTGAAGATTTATCCATTTCTAAACATCCAATTGACGGGTTACGAATAATTTAATGTATGACATTACATTGTAAGTAATGTAACATTAGCATGCCAGTATTGTATGCGAGATATTCAATTCAATTTTTATAAATAAATGGCTACTGTCCATTGGGACGTGCGAGATATGATTACTCTGTTGTCTATATTGATACCATCTCATGTCAAATAAGTCTCAAGCTTATTAACCGCATAGGGCTGCCATCTCTTAATTGGCCGAACTCGGACAAATCTTTAAGAAACCCGGACATTCGGCGTAAATCGCATTTTTCCCCCGGACGTGTCCGAAAATAATATTGTTAGAAAATCAATCGCTTTATTTTTCATTCACATGAAATAGAATGTCCCCGTGGACACTTTTTGAAAACCCCCCCGGACGGCCTTTAAACTAGGACAAATCCGGGGAAATCCGGACGGATGGCAGCCCTAAGTCCGCACGTTATACATATTATACCCTGTAGAACCAGCTGATGATTTTTAATTTCTGAAATTAAACACCAAACCGAATTAAGTAACAAATACCTACCTAAAACAAAGCTCGTATCTCAGTATCAATTTAGTAAGTAGATACGAGATTTTGAAGAGCAGTGACATTTTTTTTTGTGAGTTTTGGTAGTCACCAGGCGATTTGAATTCCTCCCCAAAAAGGACTACGCAGATTGTCTTACTAAACAAAAGACTGTCATACAAACCTACAAACGCAACTTAATACATTCAATATTAACGCCATGCCATTTGGCATTCAGTCCCCCATTTGTACTAACTTTTGTTTTGTGCAATATAGTTTAAATAAAATAATGTTAAATCCTTTTGTGTTAAAATTATTTTCATTCAACTGTTCACAAATAAAATAACGGATCCCCAGCCGTCTGTTGTCAAAATCAATGTCAAAGTCAGAACTATATTGGCAATTTGCGTCCCACACTCTCGTAAAACAGTCTGCGCTGACATAATCATATATTCCGGTCCCTTGGGCCGATCCGCGATACTATACGTATGATATATTAGAATAGATTACAAGTAGTAAAGTTCATACTTCGCCGGCGGACAGACTTGTCGTAAAAATTGTAGTAGCATGTGCCAAAAATATTCACGCTCGCTGCCGATTTTTGTACTTGAACGATGTGTTTCGAGATTTAAAAATAACGTGAGAAAGACTCTACTTAGAAGTAAAACCTACGTGCACATAATTGATATGAAAGTTATGTTTGTAATTGGCCTAATATAGAACGTCAAATTGTCTATATGAATACCTACGTTACTACTACAGTAGGGCCTCGGTAATCCGGACTCCCGCTTATTCGATGATTGTGACTGTAATTCCTAGCATAGGTAAGCGTAGGGTTCTGTCCGGATTAGCGAGGCATTACGTGTACACACACATAAAATAAAGGCCTTTCATGAACTAATGTCATTTTTTCGTTGAAATAAAGTATTGTTGAACACGACCAAATTATAAAAAAGTTATAGTTGTCAAAAGATATATATTTTTCACTTAATTGCTACATAGCGAATCTAAATATTGAGATAATCGTAATCCTGTCGGTCATAGAGATGTGACACGGCCGGCCTTGTCACGTCTCGTGGATATCTCTCCAATCCAATCTATCCAAAACAAACAATACAGACAGACGTATCATGGTTTAATATCCAACTCCAATTTCAATCGGGAAATTGCGATCACAGTTTAATTGTATCCATTTGCCATTTGCAAATATAATTAAGTACATTAGTGACGAACAATAACCACGACCATCATATGCCCGCAGGTTTGCAACACGTCATAAACAATATCTATATAGAAGCACTTGTAAAAATAATATTCGTATTAGAAGCACAAATGGCTGCAATATCGCCTTGTACGTTATCATCATCATCATCAATCACGTCCCGCGATCCAGGTATATGCTACTCGCAATGTCACAATGGGTATAGAATATACATATGTTTAGCCGTTTGAGGCGCTAAATTCAACATTTTCTTTCTCATTGGAATCAATATACATACTTCATTTAAATTTCCGTCACAATTTAACATGACAATTTATATCGATAAAATTCGAAAAGTAGGAATACGCATACACAATTATAGGTGATGCGAGCACAACCCACAATTATAGCTGTTTACAAGCACGCGCCAATTCGTCAGAACAAAGCAGAGGGTGGTGCAGAGCACTCAGGTTGGTGTACCAAGGTTCACGGTGCGACTAACGTCATGGAGATATTACGAATTTTAAGCAGGTTGAGCTGGTTGAGGATATGATGATACCTACCCTCAAGTGACAACAGCGTTAACCACGTTCTACCTTGTGCCACTTGATGACGGTTCTCAGGTCGTACGGGTAACGGTTCCTTAATGTATGTATAGGCCGACATGATTAGCTTGATGATGGTCAGTTATTACGTGGGATAATCATGGTACCTACCCCCCAAGTAACAACAGCGTTAGCGATGATCTGCAACACGTTGTACCACTTGATGACAGTTCTCAAGTCGTACGGGGGACGATTCTTCATGTAGGCCGGCAGGATGATCTTGATGATGGTCAGGTATGTGGCGATGATGAAGAAGAGCGGCCATGGTGAGCGCATTAAAGGCCAATCTTCCACGCGGGGATCTGAAAAAGGAGTTTTTTTTTTAAATATATGCTTCGTCCAAATAACTAACACAAGTTAAAAAGAGCTCAACATCACTTAGCCACAGCATGCCATAGCAGAGACCCCGAAACGAGTAACCGGAACCGAGTTTAACGAGTTCTCAGCTTGATGAAAATTAATAGAAGTAACGAAGAAGCCCATATTTCGGTCCTGTAATTGCCGACTTCATTTGTCTTGCTTGTGATCGACAGCTCCGACGTTTCAAAGATGTCCTAACAGATTTCACACGTAATTGTTAAATGGAACGTGAGCGATCGAAAAGTCAAAACAATAGCAAGCAAGCTTGATGGCCGGACTGACTGATGGTCGTCAGTTTCGAGTGAGTTTCGAAAACGGATTGAAGCGCTCATTGTCCACTCGTTGTGTTGATTGTATGTTGCAGAAGCAAAGTGATTTCATTAAACGTGTTACGTATTCGGATTCTTAAAGACAATAAGGACAGGTTCATGCAGTAGCTGCAATTTGGGTTCTATGGATCCCCTACTATATAACTGTGCTCTTCTTGATATACTATAATAAAACTATATTGATAATATTTCTTCTTTGGGGTGGTCTAGAGGGGTCATTATTTCAGGACAAACCTTTACTCCACCAAAATAATCGAATTCTTAAAATGTCGATGTGGGACGTCAATTTTTCACTCTAAAATAATCGAATTGGATATTCCAAAGGTAGGCTAGGGAAGGAAAGCTATAAGTGATCAGCTGATAAAACTTTTTATGAAATACGGTCCAATTGAGATTTTTTTATGTCGGTTAACACACTTCAGAAATTATACGTAAGTACTTAACAAGGTTGTTTCATACACGTATTTAATAACAGGAAATAATTCGATTACTTAAATGTATTGCACAAAAAAACATCAAAATGTGAACTTAATGCGAACTCTAGCCATCATTCATTTCCATTATTCACGCTTAATCCAATCAAAATGGCTTATTCGTAATGGTATTATAGTGCATCTTATCTTGGATCAAAATGTTTTTTGTTTAGGAGATGCAATTGTTTACGAACACAACATTACAAAGATATTGCCAAACGGTGAAAGGTGTGAAGTGGACGGACAACATTGTATGCACTAAAAGACTAGCTATTTATTTTTATAGCAATTAGGTTTCATCACGACTTAAGGCCATAACACACACTATCTAGGTAAGGTACTTATATATAGATGCCTAAGAATGATCGTATGCTGACCTTTAGGTCAAAATTTAGTGGCAGGTGTAAATTAATAAATACCTATCGGATAACTTCACACAAATTAACACTTAGTCCCAAACAAAGCTCTTGTAGGCTTTTGTGTAATGGGTAGACCACGATATACATACCTACTTATACAGAGCAGCATACTTAAACACATTTTACCCACATTACAATTCGAGTTCATCTTCATCACCCATTCCGATGTCGTCCGAACACGATTTCGTTGACAGAGACTTTGTTTGTACCAACGAAATGTACCTAATGATGATGATGATGATGATGATGGTATCCTGTTATCCCTCATCAGGGACATAGGGCTCTCAGAAGGATTTTCCATTGCCGCCGATCCTGCGCTGCTTCCTCGAGTTTTTTCCAGTCGAGGCCGATTGACGCGGCTTCTTTGTTGACTGTGCGTCTCCAAGTGGTGCGAGGACGACCGAGTCTTCTTCTACCGGATACTTGCCACGTCAGACCTTGTTTGGAAAGATGGTTGTCAGGTCTTCGCAGTACGTGACCTATCCAGCGCCACTTCCGAAGAAGTATCTCCTTAGCGATAGGATTTTGGCCGCTCAGCTCCCATAGCCTTATGTTAGAGATGGTCCGTGGCCAGTAGATTCCCAGAATCCTTCGCAAGCATTTGTTAACAAATACCTGGAATCTATTTGTGATTACGTTTTTTACGGGCCACGTCTCACATCCATACAGGAGGACCGACTTGACGTTCGAGTTAAAAATTCTCAATTTTGTATGGCGAGTGATAACTGGGGACGTCCATACGGGCTTCAGCTGCGCATATGCGGCACGGGCTTTATTGATGCGCGCTTCAACATCCGCTTCTGCTCCCCCCAGTGGATCCACGACGCTTCCCAGATATGTGAACTTGTCCACCTGTTCGACCGGCTCTCCATTCACATGCACGGACGTTGCGTATTGTGTATTTAGGCGCATGTCCTTGGTTTTCGCACAGTTAATGCGCAGGCCCTCTTTCGCAGCGACATTGGAGAGGTCATCGGCTTTCGATTGCATGTGTTCTCGTGATGTTGCGAGTAAGCACAGGTCGTCTGCGAAGTCAATGTCTTCAAGGGTACTTCCATTTACCCATGGCAAGCCCCTTACTCCTTGGCTAGTTACTCTGCGCATCACTTCGTCTTCGTCCAACACAATCAGGAACAGCAGCGGTGACAGCAGGCAGCCCTGTTTGACTCCAGCTGTGACGGGAATCGGATCGGACAGCAAGCCTTTGTGCATTACTCGGCAGGTAGATCCCTCATACAGGCCTTAATAATTTCTATGACCTTGACCGGTATTCCCCTTACGTTCAGTATTCGCCATATGCTTGACCACTTTACCGTGTCGAATGCCTTCTCAAAGTCTACGAACAGAGCATAAAGTTCATTTTGCATTTCATTGCATTGTTCCAGTATCATCCGCAAGACGTTAATCTGGTCCGTGCACGATCGTCCTGCTCTGAAACCGCTCTGCTCGTTCCTTAGTTTGCAGTCAACAGCACCCGTCATTCTTTTAAGCAAAACTTTGCACAGCACCTTAGAGCAGACAGGCAGCAAGTTAATCCCACGCCAGTTCGAGCACTGGGACAGGTCTCCTTTCTTGGGCAGCTTAATTATAATCCCCTCTTTCCAGCTTTCAGGTACTCGACCCGTCTCCCAAATGGCTGTCATTAAAGGGTGCAACATAGAAGCCATTACATTCGGGTTAGCCTTCAATGCTTCAACCGGGATACCATCGTTGCCTGGGGCCTTGCTACTTTTCAAGCTTTTTATAGCACTCGTGATTTCGTCGATGTCTGGAGGGTCGCTATTGATATCTAAGACTTCCACTGTAGCGACTGTTTCTTCGACTTCTTGTTCGTCGCCCAAAGCGTGGAAGACTTCAGTGAAATGCTCATGCCACCTGCGCATCTGATCTTCCAGCGTCGTAAGCATCTTCCCTGTTTTATCAAGAATCGGTCGCGTCGTTGGTTTTTTGTTGCAAAGCTCCCTACCAGCACGATATAGCTCTCTAGTGTTTCCGGTACTGGCCGCCGATTCCGCTTTCCGGGCTATCGATGCCGCTCTTCTCCTCTTGTCTTTCTTTGCACTACGTTTAACATCGCTCTCACACAGGAAGTACTCATAAGCTAGTGTTTCTTTAGTGCTTTGCTCTTTTGCAGCGTTTAGTTTTTCTTTAATTGATTTCCGGTGTAGTATTTTGTCCCAGGTTTCGTCAGAAATCCAGTCCTTCCTGTCAGAGCTCCTGTATCCCAAAAACGAGTCGCAACACTTGTGGATCGTGCTTTTAAATAGTTTCCAGTGATCCTCCACAGATCCACCTTCAGATTTCTGTGAGTGGTATTGGTTGTGAACCTCTGCGCTAAATTTTTGTCTGGTCTCCGAATTTTGCAGCCTAGTGACATCAAATCGCCGAGATGATGAATGTACCTAATATTTTTTCTAAATCTTTGTTTAAATAACTGCCATGGTTTATCACAAGAACGTGAAAGTTAAAAAAAAACTCGTAGGTAACATACATGTTAGTCGAACATAACAGTCAAGAGTGAGATAATATAATTCGATTTCTGTTTCTATTTTCTATGACGATAACCTAGCCTAGTGAGCAGATTTAAGCCCGGAAACCGCAAGATTCTAGATTTTGTAAGTCCTTGATCTAGAACGAAATATGACTGGGTTTCTTGTAATAGAGAAAGGCGTCTGCAGTCAGTCTGTTGTGATAAACTGCGTTTTCTAACTCGTTGTTATTCTGTGAACGAAGTTAGCTACATATGCTTTTCTATATAGTGCTTGAAAGTAAAACCCAGGTATGGCACGTATGGAGTAGGTGATTCTGTTATTTGGATTTGTGGCTGTAATAGAAGCGAGCAGTCATATTAATTCATGTTCACTGCTAAATAATACAAACAGGAAACAATAAGCTACCTTTGAAGGATGTCATTTGTACTAAATTAAAAAAAAAATAACAGATATATGCACAACATTTTGAGTTCTTATAAAGAAATATAGCTACTACAAACTTCGTAATAACGCATAATTTTCGACGTTTATGACAAAAACTGGTTATTTACTTAAGCAATTTGAGGATCAATTACGCGGCCGCGGCTGTCGCTCCCGTATCGGGCTAACCAGCCATCTTCGAAAGTACCGCAGTTTATTAGACGCTGCTTAACTCATCTGTTATAGATGTAAAAGGCTAATGATGATGATGAGAATGAGTAGGCTTTTAGAATTTGTGCGAAACTTAAAAGAACAGAAAATTTACAGTCGTCAATTTCATAAAAATAAATAGGCTATAGAATATTCAGCTGAATATAAATACCTTACTGCTTATTTGTGTTTCCATAACATTAGTTATCTAACAGGTGGATTATATTACATCTCCAAATTCTTGAGTCAGATTACAATCGCTTCTGATACAGCGACGAACATAAGAGAACACTGTTGAACAATATGCCTATATTCGTAACAGTGCCTCGACATTTGTAGTCATATTACGAAAACCTTAATAGTTTGAATGCAAGAGGAAATAATTATACGATTGTGAGGCCTTTGATAACGCCGACATCACGCGAGCGGAGCCGCGGGCGGTCCATATCTTTAGAATTTGGAGCTATTATGTTGTTTCGTGTTGACACGAACTGATTTAGACTGTTTTACTTTTATCAAAGCTTGGATGTGGAGGTAATTTAATTGATAGTGCTATTTCACGTGAGACGAGTACTCTCACAAAAACCTATTTTTTTTTATTTTTCCCAAATCTTTATACAGGGTAGAACATTGCTGTCATGTGAGTGATCTACAATCGACCTATTATTATTGTAAAGCTGGATTTCAAAGTAAAAAAAGTCATCAAAATAAAATATTTTATTAACAGTGACAACCCTACTAATACAAAAGTTTTATTTACATTTTAATTTGACACCGGTCCTCAACCTAAGCGATGTTCAAAAGATGCAAGAGTTGATATGTGCAGATTTTTACACTAATGTTTAACAGACTGTATCTCAAAAATGGATACAAATATTTACATAGTTCATTGGTGAAAAATGAAGTACTCAGTCTGAACAATACCATATTTGCCTAAAAGTCCCTCGATCTGTTCCTTCCTGTATATTCATGCAAAGAGAATGCCACTTGACATTAAGTTCGCAATTTGTACCTACTTAGGTACTTTTTTAGAACAAATATATATAAAAAATAGATTTAAAAAAGCATCTTTGGACGTACAGCTCTCTGTACCAAAGTTGGTTACAATTTGTTCAGCCGTTTTGGCGTGATGCGAGGACAAAGGAAACTATGAAAACAGATGGCGCCAGGTGGGCACGGCGTCGCACGCCCATTCACAAAAATGACGATCCTGCATCACGCTATTAAGCCTGAAATCATGACCCCTATCCATGGAAAACTTATTTTCAATAGAAATCTAGAATTTTATAATAGTATAAAAAAATATATAGATATTATGATGCATATATTTCCTATGCAAGCGAAGGCCGTTAGCAGTCTGTTGCTCCCAAAAAGTTCACCTGGCCACAACGACCTGCAGTTTTGCTAATGTTGCAGCGGTCACGCTCACGCCACTCACGTTCTAGAAATCTAGATGATTTGATACAAAACGACTAAACGGTTGATAAGTTTTAGTAATTTGCTAGCATGAATACTTGGTATAAACGACTACCTTTCTCTCTTTTGAACAATTTCAAAAAACGTGGTAAAAAA
Source organism: Apotomis turbidana (assembly GCA_905147355.2). Lineage (NCBI taxonomy): Eukaryota > Metazoa > Arthropoda > Insecta > Lepidoptera > Tortricidae > Apotomis > Apotomis turbidana. Next base: position 3,421,870 of record LR990297.1, on the reverse strand, counting down.
CAGTGATGGCTCAGCTATTGACGAGTTAATAATACTAGGTAAAGTATATACAAATAAATCGCAATAGCATTGTTCTTGCAAGTAACATTGATAATATGTTAAGCAACATGTTTAATCATAGAGAAAAATGACAGAAACAATCGGCATTGTTGAAGAGATAAGGAGCTCTCAAAATCTGCATGTACACTTCTTTTGTGACGAACTCATGCTGTAGTCCCTCGGATTAAAAATCAACACTCGCAACTAATGCAATATCTACTCAAAACTCGAGCTCCATACTTCAAAAAAAATTAAATGCCAAAAAATCTTATAGAGCGGTTTCGCACTACGTCCGATCCGAATCCGATCCGAACCCGTGAAAACACCGTGAAACCCGGAAACCTGTGAAAACCCGATGACGGAGATCGGATCTAGTGCGTAGCTAACCATAGAAATAGTTCTACGGCTACGCCGGACCATATTTTCACGGGTTCGGATCGGATTCGGATCGGACGTAGTGCGAAACCGCTATAACTCAAAAGTTGAACCTTAGAGTTCATACTCAACAATCGCTTACTTCCCAGCCCTTGTACTAATATATATCTTCATACACAACATCTCCTTATTGGGGCTGTCGCCTTTATATTCGCCGAATCCCGACAAAGACTTAAAAAACCCGGACATTTGGCGTAAATCTAATTTTACCCGGACGTATCCGAAATTTATATAAAAAAAAACAATCGCTTTATTTTTCATTCGCATAAAATGTCCCAACAGGGGTATTCCCTGGACACTTTTTGAAAACCCGGAACGGCCCTCTGACGGCCTTCAAACTAGGACAAATCCGGGCAAACCTGAACGGATGGCAGCCCTAGCGCAGGTGTGAAAAGGACTCCCGTGAGATCCGTCCGTCCTCGTTTCGAAAAAAACAATACAATATCAAACCGCTTATTGCGGAATTACCTGCTCTTTCGTAGAACACTATGTCGTAGGCTCTCGCAATGTAATCCATTGTTCACTGACGACCGCACCACACTATTTCTTAGGTCTAATGTAGTGGAATTTGAACTTTATACATTGTATGAATTATAATATGACGCTATGTACAGGACGATTTGAAAATGAGTTTGATTTTTGAGTCTAAGGAAAGTCTGAGATTATGAGTCTAAGGGCAAAGCTAATGAGGCAATCTTGTGGGTTCCAAGCGCTCACTTGTCTACAGAAAAGCGTTAAAAACAAACACCATCGGCTTTTGTCTCGTTTATTTGAGCCGCGACATTCAAACTGTGTTGATGCTCTAATTTTAACTTGGCAAACAAACATCTGAAAATGCATCTATGTGTTGTGGGTTGTTAATAACTGACCATCCAGAGATGGTTATAGGATATTTTTTTACTTACTACGATAAAGAAAAAAAACGCGGGTGAAGTTGCACCTTAGAGTGATCAATATAGGATGGTTTTAATTCAAGTTCATATTGTAGGGAACGGTGTCATGTCAATAATAAGTTTTTTTTTCGGGTAAGCAAAAGCAAAAAACCGGCCATGTGCGAGTCTGACTCGCGCACCGCGGGTTAATTGACCTGGTTAAGTTTGCACCTGGTTATGTATGGCGCCGGATACAAATGAGGTGCAAAGTAAGTAACCGCAACCGATCACGTTTGTTTTATGGGAGCCCCATTAAATATTAATTTTATTCTGTTTTTTAGTATGTGTTGTTATAGCGGTAACAGATATACATCATCTGTGAGAATTTCAACTGTCTAACTATCACGGTTCATGAGATACAGCCTGGTGGTAGACGGACCGACAGACAGACAGACAGACGGACTGAAATCAGAGTCATAGTAATAGGATCCCTTTTTTACCCTTTGGGTACGGAACCCTAAAATAAAGCGGTGGTAGCCTAGTGGTTAGGGCATGCGACTTTCAATCCGGAGGTCGCGGGTTCGAACCCGGCCCGTACCAATGAGTTTTTCGGAACTTATGTACGGAATGTCATTTGATATTTACCACTCGCTTTTCGGTGAAGGAAAACATCGTGAGGAAACCACCTAAGCCCAATAAGGCCTAGTTTCCCCTCTGGGTTGGAAGGTCACATGGCAGTCGCTTTCGTAAAAACTAGTGCCTACGCCACATCTTGGGATTTGGGTAGCCGACCCTGATTGAGAATTCATTCTCAAAAAAATGGGACAAAGGCTAGGAGGATGATGGGTACGGAACCCTAAAAAGACTTATTATGTATGTACCTTACATCAGTTATTTTTGATTAATCGCTGCCAATCACTAAAAGGTGAAAAAGCCTTGATAGAATCCGTATAAATTAAACCATCATTTTGATTCAGAATTTAATGGATCGCAACTAATATTTAATCCATTTGACCACTCAAGGAGCGAGTTACTCACAACAAATTATGGTTCGCTTTACTTTGAAAATCTTTATAAGGTGTATTATGATAATCGAGGTCAGTTACGATCGATGCCAAAAATCGACTCAACCTTCATAGAATCGATTAATTTCGCAATACGTTGTTCTATATGGATTGTGTTGATTGATGATTCTCAAACCAGTCATTAGAAGCATCTCGCAGAGTAACAGATGGTGGGTTAGGAATATTGCGTATCTTTATAGAGATGCTCGAAACTGCGTTTTATAAAGTTACTAGCGACTCGCCCCGGCCTCGCACGGATGCAATGCTGATAAATTAATCATGTTTTGTACTTAAAAACCTTCCTCTTGAATCACTCGGTCTATTAAAAAAAAACCGCATCACAATCCGTTGCGTGGTTTTGAATATCTAAGCATATATAGGGACAGATAATAGGTATGATCATCTTTAGATGTGCCGCTATCTCTGTTCCAAAAGTGGTTAGAATTCAGCAGTAATATAAAAAAGAAAACTATGTTTAAAAAAATATATTTTCTTGTCTGATAGGATTATTGAAGAAAAAATAATAATATGTTTAATTATGACTACACCGAAAAAGATGACCTTGCTTTTGAACATGGACCTAGTAGCTACGAGTACTTATAAAAAATACTAAGTAAACCCACTGAAATTTTAATCCAGTCCTGTATTAACGGGCCTAGGCAGCATAACATTAAATAAAACTCATTCAGTTTCTAAGTATTATCCATTTGCAATTTTCATGAGTGCATACGATTACCGTGGGGTCGTGGTTCGCAGCGGACAATCACTCTTTACTGGGACACGGTGTACACGAGGCGAAATATCTTACCTATTTATACATTACGCGATGAAAGTGTTACTAAGTGAATATTAACACTTTTACAATCAAGCAAAAAATAAATTCACAACTTAGAATCCGAGCCCGCCAGGTGAGTATGCTCATAACTACAGTTCGCTCAGCCAGCCAATTTTGTCTGAAAATTTCCGGAATCTTTTCATTCCCCATACAAAATGAGGAAAGATTCCGCAAATATTTGGGCACGGCACATCACTAGTCTTAATATACATTTTGAACAAATAAGCTTCTACCATATTACTATAATATCTGACTAGCAACTAAGTATAATAAACTGTATTGCATTCAGCGAGTTTCATTTCAAGTGCATTTAGGTTCTATGCAGAAAGTTAGTTCTGTTGTATAGTTCGTATTGTGTTTGAATGCTCTTGATTCTATCGTGTTGTGTTGACATTCAACGGACGTCTATCTACATGTTGTCAATTCTATTACAGTTGCGCGATGGTACAGTCAGAAGCGAAGGTAACGACAGATATAAAGTTCTACAACCTGTGAAAAAATGTATTCTGTTGATAGTAGAGTTATGTGCAGTTTTATTTACACTTGTTTCACTTAATGTGGTGCACAATAAAGGATATTATTATTATTATTAACAACTGCTGTTGATTGTACACCGAGAGTAGGTACATAAGAATCAATAAAAAAACTCAAGAGACGGTTTTGTTTTTTATTGTTTCTTTCGTGTTTTGTCAAAATCGGATACTTTATGCTGAGCTGAATTTGTTGAAAAAAGAACTTCCTGGAACTACATGAAGACCTACGAGCGCACTTTATTAATTAACTAAGAATTCTTGAATTCTTCACGCTGCATTCAAAGCCCGCAGGGATCAGCCTGTGAATACATTGCGTTGCATTCCAACTGCCCTGTGTACTGTATATGAACCTCGAATTTACTGCGAGCTTTAAATGGAGCCAGTTTGTTAAAATCCTAAAACATGCATAAAAACCTTAAGACTTGTGTGATTACTACGTTTTCTTGTAATTCTTACCTTCCACAATTTTCGTTTCAGTCCAAAGAGAAGATGACGCGCGGCGTGCGTCGGGGCTGTGTACGCCTGCGCGCTGCTGTCATAGGTATAGATGACGAGGATGACTCCACGTTCACCATCACTGTCGACCACAAGACCTTCCACTTTCAGGTTAGTATCATTTCTATAGGGCATAAACATCTTTACACGTCACACTAGGTTTTTTTTTACGCGTTTCGTATACTAAATCATGGATTACTCCGTAGTCTTGGGACTGTAACCGACATCGTGTTGCTAGTCCGTTGTATGCAGGCGCACTGCCCCAGCGCCTAGCGTGTGTGTGCTAGCGTGCGCGGTCACTCGAACCAGCAGACGTGCACCGTACCTAGCTTGACAACGTCGTATTGAGATGAGGTCGCTAAGGTCTGATACACATTCCCACGACATGGCGCTACTGTCAGTGCCCTCGTACCCTCGCCCGATAATGAGGATAAGTCCGCTTAAATCTTGCTCTATTAATTAATTGAAGAAAGAACTAAGTACGAGTATGTTATATTCTCATTATTGGCATCTCTATAGTGATATTGTTTAAAATTTCACCTTTTCCAATTCCAGGCCCGAGACGGATCCGAGCGCGAGCGATGGGTCCGATCGCTAGAAGACACGATAGCGCGCCACGGACGGAGAGAGCGGTGGTCGCGTAGTGTTCCAGCCCCTAGTGCCCGGCACTGCGATCTCGAGCGGAGGGTATCTGAGGCCGACGCGTATCTGCAGATCATGATCGAGCTAGTGTCTGTGAGTTCTATGTTCACACGATAGCGCGCCACGGACGGAGAGAGCGGTGGTCGCGTAGTGTTCCAGCCCCTAGTGCCCGGCACTGCGATCTCGAGCGGAGGGTATCTGAGGCCGACGCGTATCTGCAGATCATGATCGAGCTAGTTTCGGTGAGTTCTATGTTCACACGATAGCGCGCCACGGACGGAGAGAGCGGTGGTCGCGTAGTGTTCCAGCCCCTAGTGCCCGGCACTGCGATCTCGAGCGGAGGGTATCTGAGGCCGACGCGTATCTGCAGATCATGCTCGAGCTAATGTCGGTGAGTTCTATGTTCACACGATAGCGCGCCACGGACGGAGAGAGCGGTGGTCGCGTAGTGTTCCAGCCCCTAGTGCCCGGCACTGCGATCTCGAGCGGAGGGTATCTGAGGCCGACGCGTATCTGCAGATCATGCTCGAGCTAGTGTCGGTGAGTTCTATGTTCACACGATAGCGCGCCACGGACGGAGAGAGCGGTGGTCGCGTAGTGTTCCAGCCCCTAGTGCCCAGCACTGCGATCTCGAGCGGAGGGTATCTGAGGCCGACGCGTATCTGCAGATCATGCTCGAGCTAGTGTCGGTGAGTTCTATGTTCACACGATAGCGCGCCACGGACGGAGAGAGCGGTGGTCGCGTAGTGTTCCAGCCCCTAGTGCCCGGCACTGCGATCTCGAGCGGAGGGTATCTGAGGCCGACGCGTATCTGCAGATCATGCTCGAGCTAGTGTCGGTGAGTTCTATGTTCACACGATAGCGCGCCACGGACGGAGAGAGCGGTGGTCGCGTAGTGTTCCAGCCCCTAGTGCCCGGCACTGCGATCTCGAGCGGAGGGTATCTGAGGCCGACGCGTATCTGCAGATCATGATCGAGCTAGTGTCGGTGAGTTCTATGTTCACACGATAGCGCGCCACGGACGGAGAGAGCGGTGGTCGCGTAGTGTTCCAGCCCCTAGTGCCCGGCACTGCGATCTCGAGCGGAGGGTATCTGAGGCCGACGCGTATCTGCAGATCATGCTCGAGCTAGTGTCGGTGAGTTCTATGTTCACACGATAGCGCGCCACGGACGGAGAGAGCGGTGGTCGCGTAGTGTTCCAGCCCCTAGTGCCCGGCACTGCGATCTCGAGCGGAGGGTATCTGAGGCCGACGCGTATCTGCAGATCATGCTCGAGCTAGTGTCGGTGAGTTCTATGTTCACACGATAGCGCGCCACGGACGGAGAGAGCGGTGGTCGCGTAGTGTTCCAGCCCCTAGTGCCCGGCACTGCGATCTCGAGCGGAGGGTATCTGAGGCCGACGCGTATCTGCAGATCATGATCGAGCTAGTGTCGGTGAGTTCTATGTTCACACGATAGCGCGCCACGGACGGAGAGAGCGGTGGTCGCGTAGTGTTCCAGCCCCTAGTGCCCGGCACTGCGATCTCGAGCGGAGGGTATCTGAGGCCGACGCGTATCTGCAGATCATGATCGAGCTAGTGTCGGTGAGTTCTATGTTCACACGATAGCGCGCCACGGACGGAGAGAGCGGTGGTCGCGTAGTGTTCCAGCCCCTAGTGCCCGGCACTGCGATCTCGAGCGGAGGGTATCTGAGGCCGACGCGTATCTGCAGATCATGCTCGAGCTAGTGTCGGTGAGTTCTATGTTCACACGATAGCGCGCCACGGACGGAGAGAGCGGTGGTCGCGTAGTGTTCCAGCCCCTAGTGCCCGGCACTGCGATCTCGAGCGGAGGGTATCTGAGGCCGACGCGTATCTGCAGATCATGCTCGAGCTAGTGTCGGTGAGTTCTATGTTCACACGATAGCGCGCCACGGACGGAGAGAGCGGTGGTCGCGTAGTGTTCCAGCCCCTAGTGCCCGGCACTGCGATCTCGAGCGGAGGGTATCTGAGGCCGACGCGTATCTGCAGATCATGATCGAGCTAGTGTCGGTGAGTTCTATGTTCACACGATAGCGCGCCACGGACGGAGAGAGCGGTGGTCGCGTAGTGTTCCAGCCCCTAGTGCCCGGCACTGCGATCTCGAGCGGAGGGTATCTGAGGCCGACGCGTATCTGCAGATCATGATCGAGCTAGTGTCGGTGAGTTCTATGTTCACACGATAGCGCGCCACGGACGGAGAGAGCGGTGGTCGCGTAGTGTTCCAGCCCCTAGTGCCCGGCACTGCGATCTCGAGCGGAGGGTATCTGAGGCCGACGCGTATCTGCAGATCATGCTCGAGCTAGTGTCGGTGAGTTCTATGTTCACACGATAGCGCGCCACGGACGGAGAGAGCGGTGGTCGCGTAGTGTTCCAGCTCCTTTGTTCCAGATTTTGTCTTACGAAATATGGGGGTTGCAATGTCAGGAGATCTGATATTTTTTTTATTAAAGCAGTAACCTCTGCTAGCGTTAATTAAATTAAATGTCTATATAGAATCGAAAAAAAAAATGCTTTGAGCGGAGTTCTGTCGCTCCGACAACTGTTTCAATTATCATATAGGCGAGAAGCCGAATAAATCGTTGAAAATGCAGATTCAAAAGCTGTTCGGTATTGGATTTTTTTATTCAGACTTTCATTGAGTTTTCCCATCTAGGTATATTATTATGTTTAGAATTCTACATTTAATAAAAATATTAAAGACACTGTTTTCATTTTCATTATTTTTGTTTCAGAAAATGACGATTAGGGTATCAGAATTAGCCGACCCGCACGAGAAGGCGAAAGGACAAGTTATCTTAGACCATTCCAATGTGAGTACCCGCGTTTATTTTCATATATTCAATATCACAGCCGATACAGGCAGACTGCAGCCCAACTGCAACTCGTATAGAAACTGCAGTCAGCGAGCAGTTCCCTCACAAATTGTAGTTCATCTGTTTCGGCCCTTACGGTTGCTAATAAAATTGCGGCCTAACTTGGCGTGATAGTTAGTCGGAACTGGCACCTCTATTCGTATCATCGCTACGCCTAAACACAAGTGTAATGTAAATTATAAGCATATCATGATACCCGTGGTTTTCGGTGCACGCATGATTTGACACTAGTCCGACACCTGCACCGACTTAAAATATCTGTTTCTACTCTTCGAAACCTCGTATCTAGTTTGTAGATTGATACTGAGATGCGAGCTTTGTTTTAAGTAGGTATTTGTTACTTGGTGAGCTTTGGTTGAAAACAGACGATTTGTTGTTGTTTACTTGTACATGAGGTGCCTAAGTCAGTTTTCGACTACCCGAGGTTGCTTTCAGACACAAAGTTTTTTTCAATGTAGTGACGATATGCTAATTTATCATATTTGTTTAAATTGACACCCAACCATAGATTCTGCTTAAAAAGCGTAAATACTGAAACGCGAGCAATGCAACGCGCTTAATTTTTCCATGAGCCTTATGTTTATTATAATTTTCAATGTTTTCCTTTGCAGGCAATGTTGGATAACATAAAACATTCCATAGTGCTTCTACAAATAGCTAAGGTACTGTAGTTTGATGCTTAAGTATAAGTAGCATAGCATACGAGTATACCTCGCCGAATGAAAAGATTCTTTCCTTTTTAATAGTGTTGCGCCGTTTCCGAAAATTTCCCGAAACTTTCCACAATTCCCATAGAAAATTAGGAAAGTTTCCGGAAATTTTCGCAAATGACACATCTCTACTTTTGAATAAGACCATCGCGTAGAATCGAAAAGTGAAGAACCTTTCCATTCCAGGCTCTACCAGAGGTAGAATTAATACCTGTCTTAGATAATCATAGAGTTATTATTAATATTAGAGTCACAGACCCGAACAAAAATGTCTCTGAAAATGGAGCCAGTTTATGTGTCGCCATTTAAACTGGCTCCATTTTCATTGACAGTGGTTTTCATTAAAGATTATAATTATAAAATTGACTTACGTACTATCAACTCGAGGAACAAATTAAATATGCAAATTAACAATTATATTTATTTGGATTTGAGATTTGAACCCACGTCCCTACGGCTTTCGGGCCAGACGGGTGCATTACCAATTATGCTATCAAAGCCACTAGCCAAAGCATCCAATTTTTCAACCACCCAGTTGATTCATTTTGAAATTCGTTTGGGCGGCATCGTATCGTGGCGACGTCTTCAAATCCCGCTCAAAGCATACATTTTTTCAATTGTTCGCTTCTATATAAACATTTAGTTTACGCTAGCAGGCGTTACTGCATTAATAAAAATTTAAACGCCCGTTTCATATGGATTTTTAGTTGAATAATTTTTAAAATTGTACCAGTTTTAAATAAGTTCCAAGCTTTTCTGCCCAGACGTCTGAGTATTTGCTTTTCAACAACTTTTCCTCTTGCGTTACCAAATATGTATACACGTATAAGAAAAAGCGTAGACTTTTTAGGAATATAAATACAGTATAGCGGATCTTCTTATTCCCTTTAAATTTAAAGCATTTGCTATTTATCTATGAATATTTAGTAACACACGGGACTTTTCACAACTTATTTGCTTAAACAAACAAACTTTCGGTTAATAGTCACCACAAGACTCGTGGTACGTATATATTTTATAGGTTATGCTATGGTTTTAGCCAGTTCTTCATTCATACATAAGTATTTTTCTTCACATAACCGTGCTGCAAGAGTGGAACATATGGCTTACAATTAGTACAATTGGAAGACCGTTAAATAATATTTTATTTAAATTATGTTTTGAAGGCAGAGATCCCTTTCCGCCATATTATTAAGAATATTTCCTACTATTGAGAACTGTCAAATGGACAGTTTAAAATATTTCGAAGAAACCATGGTAAAGAAAAATTATTTCGTGGATCCCTATTGCAAGGACTATTAAGAATATATAATTTCATGGTCATCCAAAAATTGTACGAAGCCTACACTCCAGTTTTTAATTAGGCGAACTAACTTGACAGTTCATTGCACACAAATGTTGCCACAGTTTCACTGGTGTTGTTAATATCGATATTAAAAAAAACCAGTACCAGAGATTTAGTTAAACAGCATTAAAAAAAGTAGACGTTACGTGTTTCATAAATTTTACAATATTATGTTTGTAATCAAAGAAATAATTTTATTACACGAATCAATAATAAAAAAACGGTTGGTATTAAAATATTTACTTACATCGAAATCGAACGAACTTTATTTTAGGACATCGCTACGAACGCTGTCCTCCTTTTTGTTTTCTTGACAGTTCCATGGTATTACCGAATACACTGATAACTGTACATTTGTAAACGAATATAAACATAATTAAGGTCTAAGGGTGTATAGTTAAGGTTATATCGACATATTTGTATCGACAAAAACCAATCACTATTTTTTTTTTTTTTCTATTTCTGACAACACTTTCAGCTGTGAAGTTAGTTCGCCTAATTAAAAACTGGAGTGTATTAAATGTTAATTTCTTCAAATAGCGCTCCTTCTATAGATTTTTTTTTTCTTTCAGAATACAGTTAATCCAGTAAACGGGGTATATCAAGGACCAACGACCTTACAATCACATATCAAACAAGGTATGATATTATTTTCTAGAATGCCTAGTTACAGAGCACCTCACTACCAGTGTTCTCGCAACATTCGTGTTCAAAATTCAGAACATAATTTTGGTATAGTGTTAAAAACTAATTTCTTTAATTTATTACCATACGTAACCTAAAACCATTTGTTTATTTTTATACAATCCAGCGCATAAGGAGAATTGCAGTACAATTTCCGTAGTAAATCCGCCTTAGTACCTAATAATCCTACTGTATTATTTTCTGCGCTGTGGCCAATTACTTGTCAATAACACTCTTTTAAAATGCAGCACTTTTAAATTGAATATTTGAATCATAAATTAGCAAATTTTCGTAAATGTAATATTGTGGTAATATTTATTCGTCTATCCTTTATTTGATTTTATCGAAAAAACCGGGTCAAAAAATGAAATGTTGTCAATTCTACGCTGCGTCAGCGCTGTGTCGACGCGGCGTATTGCATGGGAACGCTGAAATGACGATGGTAGTGTGGAGTTACACTTATTCCAATGTTATATCACCTGTATATTTCTGTCTATTCTTCACGGCCGTTTTCGGCCACGACTGCTGTTCTATTGTATTATTATTATTTTATAACGACACAACATAGTGGCTCCACTTCGCCTGATAGTAAGCAAAAAGGGGAGCCCAAATCGCAATGGCAACTGACAAGAAACCAACGGTGCCATGCCAGTTGACACTGCCATGCTGGCCCGAGAGAAGCTTCTTCACGCTTCGTTTGAGGGTCCCATGTTATAAGAAGGAGGAAACACATGAGCCGGCGAAGAGTTAATTTTTTTAATTGTTATGATACTGTGTTACATGCGTGCATGCCATTGACGTAATTATATGTCAATGCCTCAGTATAATTAATTATCCCCTGTATAATTTTTGTAGCATACAGTGCCACTAACATAGGTATGTACTCAGGTGGTTTCTGTGCCAATATTAATGCACCTTTGCTTAGCATCTTGTCTTATTATTCAACGATTTGTATTAAAGTATATACCGTCGCTTTTATATTTCTGTCCACGATGATTCCGTTATCGTGTACGCAAATATAAAATAATAATAGTTACTACGTTATATTTATTTATTTAAACTATTGCACGAAATACATAAGTAAAATTAGTCGGACTTAATGCCATGAGGCATTCTCTACGAGTCAACCACAAGGCCAAACAGAGACATTATTGAATTAACATTCGAGCAACTTACAGTAACTTAGTGCCGGCACAAACGTTCGGAATTCCGGTCCGGTTTCCAAACGGAATGGCGCACATTGGTGCGGGTTGTATGGGAGCGCGCCGAGGCCGGGAAAAGTCAGTTCGTGGATGAGTATGATTTTGAAGGACGAGGCGTTGCCGAGTCCTTCAATAATACGAATCTGCGAACTGACATTCCCGCCGAGGCTTGTATAGTGCTTTTCTCCAAATATGCTTGGAAATAATCACCAATCTACATTTTAATTTATTGTATCAGTACCATGAAGTTCATTTGGTACTTATTTTTTTTAGGAATAGGAATAAAATTTCGGGTCCGAATCATATGTTTGATTTAAAACAAAATATATGAATAAGAATTAAATATATATGAAAACACAATAACAAAAAATATGCACATAGGTAATTATAAATTTTAGTTAAATGAACAACTTCTACTTTAGAAACCATACCATATTTATCATTCGGAGAAGATCATAAGTTCAAAATTTTATATTGATTTGGACACAATCATTTCTGTTTTATTTTTTATTTGTTTACGTTTGGTACACTTATTAATTTTCAAATCACTCATTAAATATCATCATATTATTAAAATTAAAACTGTCGTGAGAAATCTCTAATAAATAACTAAGAATCATGAAAATAAATTAACCGCATATAAGATTATTATTCAAATTGTTTGTCCGTTATTCGAAATTTGTCGACATTTTAAATACATTGACAGTAGCAGAGCAAAAAAATGTTCAGTGCAAGAACTAAACGCAGAGAACAATTAAAAAGTTTATAATAGTTTTTATTTTTTAAATTTAGTGGACAATTGGCTGTATGGTGAATTATCAAAGTCTGAAAAAATTAAAATTAAAATGCAGTAACCGACCAAATTAAGATTACCCTCATTTGTATGAGACGTTATAAACGGAAGGTGTGTTTTTTACTTAATCGCCTTATTTAAATAATATTGATTTCCCGGCTAAGGCCAATAATATATATTTTTTTTAATTTTCATTAACGCCTTCTAAATATAACGAACGATTTCGCGGTCCAGTTTTACTACATTAATGGCAACATTTCCAAGCAAGTTGGAGAAAATTATTTTTATGAAAGGCGGACGTTTAAAAAGTTTTGAAATGTGATTTTATCAATACAAGTAGATAAAATAAATAAAAAAAGCATTTAAAAATGTGTATATTTTGTATTAAAATCATGTATCATTACTTTCTCAAATCAATAATAGTAAGTGAAGAAAAAGACAATAATGCACGCATTTTATATCCAAATCAAGCCATTTGTTAATTAACTACCCTCATTAATGTGTTTATCTATGTGATTATTTTTCCTACCTCTAAATACGCTGATTAGTTAAATGATCATTATTCAAAAGATTGCAAGTATCGGCAGCTGGAATCAATTAAGTAATTATTTTCGATAAATAAGGTATCATTTGTGGTATGTTTTGGTGAAAGGCGAGGTGAGGCTAGAAAGTAATACCCAATTGAATATTAAAGATTGTCAAAATAGCGACCATGGTGTTTATAATCAAAGCCATACTCAAACCAATACAGAAATCACTGATATTATAAAACATAAAAATACCTTATTATATGGCTTATCAGATAAAAATAACATTTTGTATACTTTAGTGCCCGTTTTAGAAATATATTACCTGAAAGAAGCAACTTTTTTGACAAAAATTAGTAATTGTTCAGCATCATGTGTTTTGTATTAGTTATTTATAAATAAATAATGCACCAAAATTGAAATCCTTTCAGTATAGAGTTGTAAAAGTATTCTACTGTTAGATTTAAGTCAAATAAATTACTTTAGTTGATGTGTAATTTTCGGACTTTATTCCGACCTTGCACCAATGTGTGGCGTCAGCAAGCGAGACTTCGCCACATGACAGACAGAGACAGATACTTTCTGACGTCATTCCGTACGGAAACAGAACGAAAATTCCGAACGTGTGCGGCGGCCCTTATTTATTATATTGCCTTCAGGCATGCCTTTCTCGCTTCCTTTATTATTATTAAGCTTCTCTTTTCGTATCATAGAAACCCTTTATCAGTACTTGAGCAGTAAATTCCCTCCCTTTTGGGAGGAGGGGGTGAATCGCCTCCATTTCGGTCACCCTCCCTCTCACCGCCATTTTCAGTATTATACACAAGACTGCTTCTTATGAGTAGATCGGTTTAGCTTCCTAATATCATCCACAAAAAATATTGTTCAAAAATATACAAGGTACATGATAGTGCAGTAATTTTTGCTTATTTGAATATTTTAAATTAAGCTAAAACGAAATTAAAATAAGCAATTTAATGGTACAGATCGGTGATGTCATAGTTGTTGATTTTCTTATAAATTACATACTTTGCTAGCGTTTTAGAAATTTCATAAAAAATACAGTACGACATAAAACTAAAAGGGTAGAAATAAAAAAGTGCCAATACTGTAGTGCCGTCCCTTTATAAGCAATCTAAGAAAATGATGACGCTACAGTATTGCCACTTTTTAATTTCTACACTTTCATGTCGGACTGTAGCTGATTTGATCTGTCAGGAAACATCCCTATATGGCTCACCTCTAGCACCACGCGACACTTTCTCGCGCAAAATATATCACCGTCTCTTCTTGCGCAGTACTGTGTGCTAGTGACGGGTCGATGAAGCGCAGTTGTGCTAGACGGGCTGGTACAACCTGTAATTTATCCTGCTGATCATACGGTTTCCATGTCCAGGGTCGTCAGACGTGTCTCCGCACGTGGAACTCGGCTCGGAGTGTCGGGAGCTCTCCACGTCCACGCACTCGTTGCCGCTCGAAGCCATCGACGCGCCAAGTGAGTCAAAGGGGCAATACACAATTAGACATTACGACGACGTATCGTGGAAATCTACGGCGTGCACGTAAAAAATCACGTCACGACGCCCTGAAACGTTGCTGCAGCGTCCTACCGCACAACGCCGTGATGCTTAATTTTGTGTTAGCCCAAAGAGTGATAATCAGACAACGGAATATTGAGACTCGCTATTGTCCCCTGTCTCACGCGACAGAATAACAATTATGAAAAGTTGATCCACCCTTTTACAATAGGTTAGTTTCCAGAAGACAATACCATCGACGACACTAACCAATAAATATGATTCTGATTCACCCGTGTACTGTATGTAAAAAAGAAAGAAAATACAAATAAAAGGCGGTAATTTTACGGTACAGAACGGGGACAACTTATTTTGCGTTTTCTTATAAATTTCATAGCATTCCAACGCTTTGACGTTTCGTAAAAAGTAGCTGATTTGATATGTCAGGAAACTAGCCTATTGAAACCATGTTTTCTCGGCTTTGTGAACAACCCACGCTTGGCCGATTAAGACGTAATGTGGATCGATATTTTTTCTTGTTTTTATTCTATCGCGTGACCCAGGGGACAACAGTGATTAAACTTCTTAGATAACTGTGAATAATTTATATTACTGGCATTGTCAGAAGATATATATATCCTGACCGTTTTCGGCCACGGCGACTGCTTCAACTCCTCTGTTGGCGTTCGTGTGTTCGCTCGCGTTCGCTCATGTGGCTAACGTAGCCGATCTTGTTATTAAAGCCCCGTGAGCACAACGGGCACGAGAGAACACCATTATTATAATTATAGCTGATCACCGCTGGTGGTCGGGCTTTCAGCTCATCCCTCTTGCCGTCGAGTTCAGTACGTCGACGGGATTCAAAAACACTGGTGTGTTTCTTGACCAAAGATCTCCATTCAGGGCGGTTAGCGGCCTGCATCTCCCACTGTAGTGGCTCAATATCGCAACTCTTCATGTGGCGTTTGTCAGAAGATAGTGTGCATAAGAATGGGCTTATAACTGTTGCCGAAATCTCAATTTTAATGGAAGTTCTAAAGAGTGACCCAGAGGACATCAACATGGCAACTCAATACTCATAATACACTCTATTGTGTAATTTATTTTGAGGATAAAATATTAAATTGTCTGTTACAAACCAAACATTCATGGTTTCCTCGTTGTTGACATTCCAAGCCTACCTCTATATTAACGTAATTATTCGCAGGACAAGCCATGTCTCTCCTCGTCCCAGACACGTCGTACTCGTCCTCGGAGGGCGAGGACGACTTCTACGACGCGGACGACGGCGTCGAGGCCACGCCGGGGCCCAGGTTAGTGCTAATCGTTAACAACTCGTCATTGGAAGGTCGACGTTTTTAATCTGCTGTGAAACTGTTTATTTTAAAAGCTTTTATTTAACTTGCAATGTAAGTATGTATGTATGTATCTAAGTATGTTTGTTCGAGTGAAATCTTGAGTGAAATCTTCAATTTTGAAGCAGATATCGTCAACCGATTGAGCTGAAATTTTGCATACTTACTTAACTTTGATGACAATACAATAATATGTTACCATGGGGCTGATCTGATGATGGAGCCGGAAGGTGACCATAGGAACTGGATAATAAAAAAAGCAATCCTACCGAGCTTGGGCTCTTTAGAATCGTCTCAGTGAGCATTTGATGGATATCCAAAGAAAAGTACAGTCGGCTATAAAATAGCTTGCCACTAAAATGAAATTTTTGACAGAAACTTATTAACATTGTTTCTTCAGTTTCCGCGACTGTCACACATTTATGTAAAACAATTTAAACGGACTATATCACGTTGGTCAGGGACGGAGTTTAAATTGTATTATTTAAATGTTGGGTTTAACGTTTAACGATGAGGCGGCCACTTGCCATTAATAAAACGAACCTTTAAATTATATTAGATAGTACTAGCTGTCACCCGCGATGTTACTCTCATCCCACGGGACCAAAAAGTTGTCTATATGTTAATCCAGTACCAGCTACCTCCATGCAAAATGCACTGTGCGCTTGGACTGCGTCGTAGACTGAACCGTAAATGCAAGCCTTGCAAGATGTGTGATGACTGATGAGATGAGATGCGCAAAAGACACGAAATCGCTTCTCGTTCGCCGGTTATTGAAATGTCCACTTACAGCGACATCTAACGACAATACCTGTAACTAACGTATCTGGGAGTCTAGGAGTTGTCTACTGAACCTAGGTGAAAGTGTTTAAGAGCCACCTATGAAGAGTTTGCGGCAACTATTGGCCAATTTATATGCTTAAAATGCACGTTGGGCCTCCGGACGCCCTCTGCGGCAGCCTTGCTCCTTCACTCTCGTGATAGCTCTTGGGTTTTTTTTGGGAATAGACGATCTTTTTTAAAGATCTGTCGCAGAGTGGCCACATCGCCCCGTAAAACAATATATGCAGAAGGGTAACTTAATACTATTTACTAAGGACGCTACTTAGCTAACGCTAAATCAGCTAGGATGTACTGTAGGTATTCTTTACGTACGTTTTTTTTTAAATGAAATAACCTTATTTTTCTGGGGCACACCAATAGCCACAGTACACCAGTGTGCGGAACACTGCGATACGGGCAATTGACGAGTTAACTGGTAAACTACTAGTGCATAGTACTTAACGGTCTTCATATTGGCAACAGAAAAGAAACTTAGAAGTGCAAAAAGTTCGTAGTGCTTAAAAAAAACTCAGAAGTGCAAGAAGTAAAGTGACTCGCTTGCGGCTAAGAGGAAGAGGCCATGTGCATGCAAACATCGAGAGCGGCTGAAATGGGTCGACGATAGGGTTGACACAGGAAATAAACAACAATTTAGTCATTTTTTTGGAATTTTATTTAATTGGTTTATTTCATTCACGTTCATTAAGTAATGTGTTGGTGAAATTGGCGAATGCTTATTCAATAATAATCAATATGTTTAAATTGCCAAAAAAAATCGTTTGCTGTGTATGTATGTGTTCTTTAGTCTATAAAGAATAGACATTAAGAAATATACATAGAATTTCTTATTTTTATAGAATTTATATGACGTAGTAACTACATTATAGAAAAAACGTACTTAGTAATTATTACCATACGCGACTTGTTAACTTTATTTTTACGGTATTTAATGTAGCCTTTTTCATTCGTCGGTTTATTTTCATGCCATAAATCTCGTTCCTAAATTCGTGAATCGATTGATCACAAATGGCAGACAAATCGACTACCGCATGGGTATTTACATTCGGCATCATAATCATCATATACTTAGTAGCAGTCAAAATGGCCAAATATATCAAATGTTATGCAAATTAAGATTTGAAAATAATAGACAGCTGACAGCCCTACATTATTTCAGGTGAACAACCTATTACACTGTTGTGTGCCGAATTACAGTTGCACGGCGCTATATTTACTGCAAACTACCGGGAAATTGATCGTTACACCAATTAAATTGCTATTTGCATCAACTGTTCAGGCTGACCCACTGACCTAGAGCCATTGAAAGGCAAGCGCCAACCCTATTTCGAGGTGAACGACCTTTAGGGTTGTTTTATGCATATCTCGGTGTACAGTTTGCGAAATCCTTTGATTTTTTATTGTTAGGTATAGTTAACCTCAATAATATTTTTTTTTTGTTATTTTTGTGTTACCATCGAGCTGATCTGATAATGGAGTCAGATCAGATGTTGGTCTTATTTAGATAGTAGAAGGCCGTTCAAAGTAGAGTATTGCAGTGATAAATATTTGTCCCTAAATATGAATTTTTGTCGGACATTTATTAAAATATAGAGGAGAAAATGAGGAAAATATTGAAATAAATATACACTATGGAAAATATTGAAAGAAAAATTTATGAGCTTATTAAAGTAAGCGAAAGAAGCAGGTATACTGGCTTAATCATATCAAATGATTACAAAAAACGCAGGCGCACTGGCAAGAAGATTGAATGAGAATAAAAGTAAAATCGCTGACGTTAGTTAGAACATGACAACTGAAAAGGAAAAAAAATACAATCTATTCTATTAAATTTGGACGTATTGGGACGTAACCCACACGTCACCTAAAATAGAATTTTGAACTTAGTAGTAAGTTTATATTAAATTTTCAGCGGCTGCGACGTTTTTGCATAACTGCACCAACCACATACCACCAGCACCAACAACATACTCATAATGTTTGCGGGTAAACCGGATTCTCCCATACACATACATCTGAACCGACTAATGATTGGCTCTTAAGTTCAAATGTTATGTGTATGTGCAGTTATATGCAATGTGTAATTAGTTTTGTTAATTTATGATATACCTACTAACAATAGATAAATAGGTAAGTTAATTTAGTATTAACACTTATGAATCCTGGTTATCTGAATAAATAATTTTATTATTATTATTATTGTAACTACGTTCAAATCGAAGAAAATATTAAACAATCTATGAGTTATGTATATTGCAGGTGACAACCCTAAAAAAAGGTGAATGCTCCCGGATCAGGTCATGTTCTTATTACAGATTGCGTGTCATGTCATGGTGCATAAGGAGTTCAGTGGTAGATGTTAGGCGCCAAGTAACATGTTAGGTTTTTCTAACTTGTGGGAAATTGTACGTTTTGCTTTGACGTCGTAATAACTGTCGTTGAATGATAACAAAACTCGGTTATTTGTATGGTTGGATAAAGCCTTCTTTGAGCAGTTGTAAGGTGGACTTACCCTTAGATTTTGACGACGCGTTTGGTGCAGTTTGTAGAGCACCTGCCTACTAAGCCGGCGGTCCGGGGTTCGCATCCCGGCCAGGGCTAATATTTGTGTGATGAACATCTGCGGGCCTATGACGGTTGAATTTGTCACTGATACATCCAGACTATAATATTATAAATGCGAAAGTGTGTCTGTCTGTTACCTCTACACGCTTAAACCGCTGAATCGATTTTAATGAAATTTGGCATAGATATAGTTTAAGATCCGAGGAAGGACATAGGATCGTTTTCATCCTGGAAATTATGCCTAAAAAGATTGAAAAGTGAGTGAACATTTCTGTTGGGGTGCGGTGACCCTGTAGGAAATGTAATTATTGTAGTATATGTTAATATAGGGTATTCGTTGTTGTAAGTTTACCTACATTCTATTTAATAAAATCAGTGTTGAACTAGCTTGCGTCTGTTTCACTACATGGTGGCAGCGGTGATCACTTATTAATTTACCAGTGTTACATATCACTCTGAAAGTGTTGTGTTTAACCTATTTTCGTGTTAATTAGTAATAATGTAGTATATGTTAATATAGGGTATTCGTTGTTGTATGTTTACCTACATTCTATTTAATAAAATCAGTGTTGAACTAGCTTGCGTGTGTTTCACTACAATTATTAGACCAAAAGCACAATTGCGCTTACATTTGCTTAGGCGCTTTTAATAATCCCTTTTATCAAGTTCCACGCGTACGTAGTCGCGGGCAAAAGCTAGTAAATAATAAAGCGTTAGTCACTGTCGCACTCACATACAGTCGTATCATAAATTTAAGAGTAAAACTCTCGTCGGTGTAGCTGATGAAATATGTAGTTTTCTCCATCAAACTCTATCCATAGCCACTACCTTGACTTCATACGACATGGCGTCTAACTTCTCTCTAATTTGTTTAGTGTAACTTATTCTTCGCCCTTTCTCTTCCTCGCTTCCCCTCAACCTTTCCTTCTATGATGTTATTTATAAAAGAAAGAAAGAAATACATTTATTCGTGAAGTGACCATAGAAAATAATTACATAAAGTGACAAAAATGATAAATAAAATAAAACAGTAGGCAACTATAATATTACTATGGCTGTGCTACGAAAACGCCCCACCTCAGCATGATGCTAGCCCAAGAGCCAGCGCTGATCTTCCGGTGGGACCATAAGTGGTGCCACGGAGAGCTGCACGCACGAGTGCTGGTCGCATTTAGGATGCAAAAGCATCATGTCGTATAAGGTGGCCTATCATTTTCCCTCTCCTATTCTGTGTAACTTTCAGCAATTCCTTTATTCTTCCACTTATTTTTGCTACGCACGTCAAGTGTCCTAAATTATATACACATGCACCCTATTATCAAGAAAACAAGTGATGTACAGATCACTTCATAAATATCAGAACACGACTCTTATTGGCTGGGCGTTACAGTCCATGTTCAGATGTTAATGAACGCCTTATATGCAGCGATATATCTGATGGCGACTGTACGTGATAGATGCTTTATCATTTCTTTATCGCGTAACAAAAACGTGATCATTGGCCCGCTGATTAGCAAAAGTCATAGACAACCTCGTCCAGGGTCGCCTTTGATTCGCTGAACCACACTGGCACACTATAGGGGACCTAGTAACTATTATTGCAGGTCTGGTACTTTCTTCCGAATTAACGTTTTATAATAACTACATACAGTACAATACAAATAGGTCTCTGTAATCTTTATTGCTCAAATACACAGGAATACTCGTAACGGAGGTGCAGTGCTTAAGCTATCAGAATCCGATTCGCGTTTTATACCTGTCTCGCTCGCTCTTACGCGACCCAGATAAGAACCTCTCAGTTTTCACACAAAACCCGAATCGCAATCTGAGAGCTCACGGATGAGCTACTGTAAACGATAGACGGTATTGTCACTAAATAGCGATGTCTTTCAGACAGCCTTTGGCAGCTGACTATTCAAAAATCAAATCAAATCCGATTTTTCGCAGTATTTTGCTTACAGGGATACTCCAGAGTAAAAATGAGAACTGCATATTACGCCATTGCTGGCGTGCGAACATTTAGCAAAACAAAAAATGTTTAAATCCTTACTTACTAAAGAACTCATTAATAGAGTAAAAGGGTCGGTCCAACAGCCATGTATGTAGAATTGCCTTGAACCTATTCAAAGTCAGATCACGCAAGTCTAGGTAACTTGTTAAATACTCTTTTGGCTGTAGTATAGGCATTTATTTTCTACATTTGCAACTTATTATTGAACACGCAAAGACCTAAGCCCTCCTACGCGTACACGTATAATTCCACTGGCCAACTCTACTGCCAAACGTGCAAGACTGAGTTTAAAACAAAATTTGGCTTAGCTAGCCATAATAGAGCCCATAATAGACGAAGTCCATTGTTCTTGCATTGGGTCGCCGACATCAACAATCGTTTGAAATGAATACTTATTTTTATATATCGTTTATAATTATAACCTATCGAGTTTCTAAATATAAAGCTCCAGTGGCACTGTAACCAACCAGCCTCCACTCAGATCAATATGCCGCTCGGCCGTCCAAAATATCCGGTCGTTCAACCCTTCGCCCCGTTGCAACCCGATAGAGCCTTATTCCCACAATAACTTTAGCGTTGACCTTTCAACCTTCTACTTTACGAGGAAATACCGTTCACTGCAATTTTTTCAATACAATCCAAGTTTCACACAGGCTGTATAAGCTCTTATACAGTCCTTACCCAGCTGTAATAAGCTGAAAAGGGGCTAACAAGGGTGGTAAACGAGGAATTACAAACGAGTGTCTATTAGAAGCCTGAAGCTGAAGGAGAGGGCTTTAATGACACCAGTTTGGAATTCCTTTACCACCATAGTCACGTACGATGTTTTTCATCACACTTTGGAGGAAATAAAACAAAAGTAATAAATAGTAGTCAATACCAAAATACTTACCGCCCTAGGGCGTAATATACGACTTACCTATGTGTCAATCCAGGGTGTCACCTACGGAGGTAGGTGCATTGCATTTTATCAAAATGAAATTGGTTCAGCTTTTTGAGCGTGCATAAATAACAAACATAGAAACATACTCACAAACTTTCGCCTTTATAATTTTTTTGATATATCTACGTATAAGTTTTAACATTTAAATAATGCCTGCAAACTAGAGTATACAATTATTTAAATATGTTGTATTTCCATGCACAGCAGCCACAAGACAAGCCCATACCTATAGAACACAGACCAGCCCCACTAGACGGAGCATGTAAGGCACATGTAAGGCGACCCGCGCGCACCAACGATATGGTACGGCAAAACATTAAAGTACCAACACGGCGGCCACCGTTTAGTTGCGTCCATGTTTATGAGGTCTCTCTACACCACTTAACACTACAATTTACCATGTTATTTATTTAATTTCTTTTTTCGTTGACGTACGCATGGATCATAAACAAGGACGCAACTAAACGGTGGCCACCGTGTTCATACTTTAATGTTCTGCCGTACCATATCGTTGGTGCGCGCGGGTCGCCTTACATGCTGCAATAAAAGTAGGTCTTTAGGTTATGGCGTAGCTTTATGTCTGCTTATCATTGCCAAATGCCTACATTCAGTCCTACTTACAGAAGGTGATAAGTGACTAGAGTATGTTTGTGAGATGTGTTCATTTGTAATTGGAGGCATTTTAGGGATAGGCGAGATATGAGCGATTCAGATAACCTGGGCCGGGTCATGGATAACTATTCAATTTAGGCCTAGCTCAGTATTTATTGATTGCAATTCTCGGATTCCTATGCGCAACTTCTGTCAGGACGGGCTTATGACGAGCCGCACTAACGGCCAAACCACTACTTCGGTCTCAGCGGCAAGCGGCAGCGGTGCGCGGTTCGGTGTCTCGCTCGCTCGTATGACCGCTGCGCTCGGATCTCCCGCTCACCCGCCATTTATTTTGTGGGTGAATTCGCGGTAGAATCTAGATTCTACCGCGAATGAGCTACTTCACAAAATATAAGCAGTAACAATGAGATCGCAAAAATGACCAACCTTCAGTACAATGCGGTGAAAGTTGGTATAATTACCCAATATTAGGGTGAAATATCACGCACAGTCATTTGTAACGTGTAACATGATTTCGGGCGAGTCGCGTGATTGTCGCGATTATCCTCGAGCCTGGAAGGTCGGACAGCGGATATACGCAAACGTTGAGCTAAAATACTGGAAGGGCAAAGTAACTATCAAGGCAGGCAAATTCGACACACTGTCGTTGCCACTCCTAGAGCCGCGCAGACGTCTGCCTAAACAACCTCGCACTGCGCTAAAAAGAAGACTAGTAAACATAGTCATAGTCATAGTATTTTATTCATAAACAATACAGGTACTCGTATTGTGTTTGAAATATATAGAAGAAATATATAAACAAAAAGTCGAATTTTTACAAAACCTTGAAAGGTCTGTACACTTAGTCCCTTACTACGAGTTAACGTGACCGTACTCGCCAGCGACTGCGTAAATATTTGTATGGAGAAGTGAAGTTAATAATTAATTGAAGTGCCCCTAGCGGTTACTTTGTAGAACTACAACTCTCTAATCGCAGTCGCTAGCGAGTACGGTCACCGTAAACTCATGGTAAGGGTACTGTCCACTGGGGTGCAATTGCGGCATTGCCGGCTACTTACCACATGCAAAAATGTAGTTATCGTAAATGGAGTCAGCTTTCATTCATTCCAATATCATTTGGATACGACTACTGGCGACATCGCTTTGGCGTCCCAGTGAGGCAGAGGGCTTAAGAGGCAATAAAACATTTAATTACGCTGCCACTCTACAGAGAAGCCCAAAAGAAATGCATTTAAATCTGCAATGAGGAATGTGATTGGCTTTTGTGGACAGGCAATCATAGGTTACCACAGTTAGTAAGGTAGACAGTAAGAAAAAGACATATATAGGTACTACTGTACATACACGATGATATGGGCATTTAAATCTATTCGTGACTAGTATCGTTCTGCACAAACACGACGCATTGTCACCTTGCCAAATTATATGAACATTAAAATCACTGTACCTTGCCAACTTCGTCCACATTTATCACAGCATTTTCTTGGATAGTTATTATGGATTAGATTATTATACTTATAGAAAATTTACTTACAATGTGCACTTAGCTCCGTTGACATCTGATTCAAGACATTAAAAATTAATGTAGATACGAAAAGAAACAATTGGACAAGTGCGAGCCCGACTCGCGCAATGAAGGGTTCCGTACCTATACATATAGCCTGTATATTTGATACAACCGCAAATTGAAACCAGACAGAGATTTAAGTGTTATAATCTGATATTTATAACAATTATTAATTTAGCGTTAACTGCTATAGCGTAATTAATTTTTGTAAATTTTCTGAGCATTAATGTATGGCGTAGTTATTACTAGTGACAGTTGTCACATCACGATCTTAAGTGTCAAACAAACAACAACAAACAAATACATTGCGTGCTGAATTATTTTATATGGAAAAAAAAAGTTCCATTTTTTTAATAAGTTACGGTGCAATATATTAATATGTCGGGATAGGGTTTGGATGGCCGGGTGCGGTGTGTGGCACATTAGTTGAGCTATTCGTTATAGTTGTGGACGAGGAGGTAGTTCGAGCGAGATGAAACACTTCAGATACAATTAACTTGATTTATTCCTTATACAATGAACAGTTCCTGGCACAGAGGTCTGTAAGCTAGGTTATCGAAGTCTCGAACAGAATAGTCTTTATTAAATTAACACTAGGCACATTGCGGGGTTATTACACTGACTCTAAACTTGGTATAGCACAACGAAACGGGACAGTTCCAAGGCAGTAGTGCACTCGATGGTGACCCAAAGAGAAGTGTCGGTGGTCGTTCGCTGAGTGAACCGCCAAGACTCTGTCTAGCGCGCCAAAACAGGTTCAAGGGGGCGCTACTGTCGCCTTCCAATAGCGCGCCAGTTTCGTTGAACGTCCATACTCATGACCGTTTCCGACAAATAAATGTCTATACTCACACCCCGTAAAGTTTGCGGTAGTATCAAATATACATATTATCTATAAAAAGTTGTTGTATGAGAGCCCCCTTTAAATATTTATTTTATTTTATTTTTAGTATTTGTTGTTATAGCGGCAATAGAAATACATCATCTGTGAAAATTTCAACTGTCTAGCTATCACCGTTCTTGAGATACAGCCTGGTGACAGACGGACGGACGGACGGACAGCGAAGTCTCAGTAATAGGGTCCCGTTTTTACCCTTTGGGTACGGAACCCTAAAAAATGTATTCACAGTTAATTAAATTTGAATCCAGCAACTGGACATGGATCGGGAAACGTCATGACGCGATCAAGTCGGCTAGCCTCTGTATGTAACCACAAATGCTTCTCATGGTCTGGCCTCGTCGGGACATAAATAACATATAAGGCTGCGTCTCTGTCAAGCCCAAAAGAATTGCATTTGAATCCGAGGACAGATAGTTTTAAGGGTGCGTGAAGCGGAGCTGAGATACAGATTTCAATCCAGAGCCCGTCTAGCATAACTGTGGTTCGCGATTCATGTCGCGCGACATAGCATTACCCGTCACTCTCTCACAGTACTGTACAGAAAGGGATAGGTAGCATATCTCGCTCGAGAAAGAGTCGCGTGTCAAAGTTGTGCTAGAGGTACAGGTGGTTGCTTTATTCCGCACGTCTGCTCCGCCTCGCTTCAATGGAGCACCCTCACCCATAACTTGGCCGTATGATACTGAAAAAAGCTAAGAAGTTCATTAAAAAAATGAATCTAATCTAGCATATTTAGGCAGTTGTAGGTCCCCGGACGACGCCAGAGCACGGTATCAGCGCTCGTTTGGATTCATATTTCTATTTCAGTGCGTCCGAATATATTGCGGCTCTATTGATTTTATTTGCAGTAAGCTTGGACTAGAAAAGTTTCAGCTTACAGAGAAAAAAATATTTATGGCAAATGAAGATTGTGACAACCGATAGAGAACCGGTTCACTGCTTGTCTTGCTATAAATCTATTTTTCTCCGTAAGTGAATACTTTTCGGGATTATTATAAACTAGCGACCCGCCCCGGCTTCGCACGGGTGAAATGCTAACAAATTATGCATGTATTATACATATAAACCTTCCTCTTGAATCACTATCTATAAAAAAAACCGCATCAGAATTCGTTGCGTAGTTTTAAAGATTTAAGCATACAAAGGGACATAGGGACAGAGAAAGCGACTTTGTTTTATACTATGTAGTGAAGACACCTAACCTAACCTAAACATGGCTACTGAAAATCCCGAGCATTTAAATGGTTTTTGGCAAGAGATACATTTATGGCAAATTAAATTCGGTCAATTGAGGGCAATGAATTTAGCATCACTTTCTGCAACTATTTGTATACAATGGTTAAGGATTCATTTATATTTGTCCAAAATCTCCAGTGAAAAGGTGCATGCAGTTTGTTCTTAAATCTGTTATTTTATTTAAAATCTAGAATCGTTAGCATGCTCCCTTATAGACAGCTATACTTACCTATACTAATTTCTTCACGTTTTAGAATTGCCTGAATTATTAATCTTCATCATGTTATAGTGAGTCATGTTTTGCTATCGTATCTCGACGGAAAAGTTTTGTTTAGCGTGTTTTCTCTATTCGCTTTAGGTACCTAGACAAGTTGAGGTAGTAATATAAAAACAAGTTTTCCCGGCAAAATACGGCGGCAAAACCTTGTTCCTTAACTAGTTGAATCACCCGCCTTTAGGCAACAATTAAACTCAGAAGGTTACACGTGTCACGTCTAATGAAACGTAAATTTCAAATCAAATTAAAGTACAATACAAACCTCATTAGAAACTTCGCCTTTGTAAAGCCGGAGTCCCACTGCTGCGCACGCTACGCACGGACACGCTATACACGCCGCCCACGCGTCCATATTGGTATCAGTGACGTCATTTCGTACGCAACGTGCTAGTGCACTACTGTGGAAGTATCTACCTACATTTTCATACAAAGCGTTTTTGTACCCACGTGTGTAGCTCGACCACGAGCAGCAGTGGGGCTCCGGCTTAAACATATAAGGGGTCATCCATAAATTACGTCACACAAATTTCCATGATGTTTTGCCCCTCCCCCCGTCCTTGTCACAGCTGGTCACATTTGTGAGACTCCCCCCCTCCCTAGTGTGACGTCACATATTTAGCAAATTTACATTTAAGTAGAAATTATTGAAGGAAAATAGCGGTTCTAAAATAATTTTATTTTCAGTTAAATATTTTTTTTTAATAAATTAACATCCTATCAAACAATTAACAAAACAAAAAAAGATTGACTATATTAATGGTAATGAAAGAAATTAACAAAACAAAAAATATTACTAGAATTATATTCCTTTAAATTATTTATAACTGGCATATCTGAAATGTGACGTCACAAAATTTAGGACCCCTCCCACCCCCTTGTCACACAATGTCACACTTCGTCGCCCCCTCCCTCCCCCTTAACGTGTTACGTAATTTATGGATGGACCCAAAGCATAGACCGCGCGTTGAAGTGGCACGACATACAAAACCTAAATTGCTCCGCTGAAGTTAGACGTCAACTCGCTCGCGATGTTTTTTATTTTTTTAGCTGGCTTAGTTATAGTTATAATACTAGCTGCGCCCCGCGGTGTTATCCGCTCATCCCACGGGAACGCGAAATTTTTCGGGAAAAGAGTAGCCTATATTTTATTCCAGGGTGTCACCTACCTCCATACATTCCATTTTAATAATGTAAAATTAATGGTTCAGCTGTTTGAGCGTGAACAAATAACAAACATAAAGGCACTCAAAACAAACTTTTTCGAGATATAAAGTAGCATATGTGTTAATCCAGCCAATCCAGGGTGTCAGCTACCTTCGTACCAAAATCAGAAGTATAAAACGCACTAACAAACTTTCGCCTTTATAATATTAGTGTGACCTCCTTACACTTCACTTACACTGTTAGTATGACGAGAGAATGAATGAGTGACCCGCTCGGACTGACGGACTGACGCTCAGGACTAGTGAAAATGAACGAATCACGGTAAACTGACAGTCCAGAATTATGGACTGAACTGATCCCGGAATGAACGTGTAACAAACAGTTGCCTAAGAATTTGCCGGAATCGACTCTCTTCTCTTCTTTTTCCATAGATTCCATGATAACTTTTGCATCGCCAACTCATTTGTGACGTTTTTATTTAATTTCGCTACCCAAAGGTTGTCTGAAAGAGATCGCTCTTTGACGATAAGCCCGCCTGTTGTTTACCCCTATTGAATGTTACGTGTAATCTGTAAGTATATGTTTGTATTTATTTTCCGTTGAGGTATGCAATAAAGAATAAGTAGTCTATTTTTTTTTACTGTATACAAATACAGAAAAGATACATACATCTGTTCCCATAACAGCAGACAAAACCATACAAGATTTAACTGCCACTATACGCTCAGTAAAATATTGGAAATATAATTAAATAAGGCCACTAGATTCCCATAGTTAGGGAACATGCAGCATGGACCTTTTCCTGAAAAAGTAACATAGCTTAGATATCAGAATAGGACATAGACTACAATTTATAAATAAATTCGTTCATAAAAGTGCTAAAGAACAGTAG
The DNA here is from genome assembly GCA_905147355.2 of Apotomis turbidana. Classification (NCBI taxonomy): domain Eukaryota; kingdom Metazoa; phylum Arthropoda; class Insecta; order Lepidoptera; family Tortricidae; genus Apotomis; species Apotomis turbidana. The sequence continues at coordinate 3,392,918 of LR990297.1, read as the reverse complement.
AGAGTGTTTATGGGGACATTTCAGCCTTCTGCGCAAGCAAAGTCGCAGAGAAAACTAGTGTTACAAATACATGTTAGAAATAAGAGAGAGGTTAGCAAACTCTGATTTATCTATTATTAAACTGAGCTGTATCGAAACCATTTACGATCAATAGAGTGCATTTTTAATTGTTCGTGTCCATATCGATGTGTGAGTCATTATAATACCGCTTGTCGTGTCGTAAGAGCTCAGAGAAACGCATTCCGATCGGGAGGAAGTGACTCATGACTTCATGGCGTATATGCGCTAAATGATTCCTTATCCTTCAACAAAAGGTCATCAGAAAACATAAAAAAAAAAACTTGTGGGTTATTGGTTTTCCCAGTTTTTCCACAACTCTAAGTTTTGCGCTTTTTTTGCATGTTGGGTCTATCAAGGTTCTACTAGTCATTCTGGTAGAGTTGGGTTGGCAAAAGTATTTGTAGTACCAAACCCGTCGCGAAAAAAGGCGAAATTTAAGACGTCGAGTTGCTAAAAACTAGATCGTGTAAACCAATAATCTACGTAAAACGTACCTACTATGGCGAGCCGTATTAGTTATTAGTATAAGCCATCGGACTTCTGGAAGCACGGTAAGACCAGAGAGCTATGGAGCCGATATTAATATTAAAACACAATTGATACTGTCTAGTATCAATAGTGTAGTTTCATTCGCAATTTTAAAATTTCTGATCATTTCCTGTATTATGTGATGAGTTTACCTTGGACAGACAGATGGGTCGTTTAATACGTGTGAAATCGTAACCGTATTAAAAAAAACGCGAACAATAACAAAGTGCTCCTTGACCCGCTTCCCTCGGTCTTGTTCCACTTTTGGCACAGCCATTTACTTCCGTACTGCGTCAGAAACTACCGAACTTACTCTTATTGGAGGAACAAGTAAAAGAAAGTACGAGAAATGAAGGATTGCGGTTGTCGTGTGGTATTATACGGGACCATATTATCGACACGTCAATGATTTCAGTTTATATATGACTAAAAAGTATAAGCTTAAAACAGAACCTTAATAATCAAACACACCCCTAACATTGATATAAAATTACTAAAATAAGTGGTAACAATTTGGTCTTAATTATGAACAGTCTTTTTGAGAAATGCTCAGATACTCAGCACAAAAAAGGTGCAGTAGGTATATGTATAATTTTGATAAAATTTCACTTTTTATGATAGTTAAATAAATTAACGTTTGTTTCACCATGTTTATAACTTAGTTAATGTGATTTTAACTGCTGTTATTACGTCTGTGTCCTTCTTACGACCCCTCGTCCGACATAAATCGTAGTGGGCTATTATGTTTGCCTTAATTATTTCTAGTCAAAAGTAAAAGCATCAACAAGCGAATTAATATGATTCTATCATTTAAACTCCATTTTACACCAATGAATTCGATACAGCCGTATTGAAAAAATATATATAGCAATCGGTTTAGCTGCAATTCGGTCCATGACCTGAAAGCGGTCTATTCTGTGTCCAACGTCAGCTTTCACTCATCATTATCGCATTGTCCATCTCGGCGGCCATTTTTAGGGTTCCGTACCCAAAGGGTTAAGAACGGGACCCTATTATTATGACTCCGCTGTCCACTGTCTGTCTGTCCGCCCATCCGTCTATCTGTCACCAGGCTGTATCTCATGAACCGTGATAGACAGTTGGAATTTTCACAGATGATGTATTGCCGCTATAACAACAAATACTAACTAAAAACAGAATTAAATAATTATTTAAGTGGGGCTCCCACACAACAAACGTGATCGGTTGCGTTAACTTTGCACGTCATTTGTATGCGGTACCATACATCGTCGGGGATAGAGCAATACCGCGTGTAACAAGTGTAGATACGAATCAATATTCACACAAATGCTAAGTATTTTATTGAAACGATAACTTTATCGACAGCTGTTAGTTACGCAGTATAGCCCTATCCCTGATGACATACCAGGTGCAAACTTAACTAAACCCGGCCAGTTAAGATGGGAAGTGTGTGTATGGAACCCACGGTGCGCTAGTCCGACTCGCACATGGCCGGTTTTATTTAACGACGCCGGGGACCTATTCGGCCAATGGAGATATCGTTTGATGTGTTTTTTATTCAACCCTTTTTGAGATGAACCGTTTATGTTTGCATTTTGCCGGGCGAGTTCAATGTCGAGTGACGAACAGTCGACTAAATTTTCCTTATTGACAACATTTCATTTATTAAATGAAAACTCAAAATTTTTGTTACTAGAATATTTTATCAATTCTGTTAAAATGTGGAAATACTACATGTTTATTTTGATCGTGCGTGTAAACGCACATCCTAGGGTATGGCTAATGCGCTTAAGTATTTTAAACACATAGGTAATGACGCAAAAGGCGCTCCAGTAGCGTAGAATTATGGAATAAAAGATTTGGTGTGATTGACGTATCTCGTATTTGGTGTGACAGTGGATCACATTACATCTTACATAATTTACCTTAAGCCGCGGGTCTTTGAGTAAGTTTTTGTATTTGTTAACATTTTATATTATACGGGACTGTAATGTGTATGTTTTATATTTGATAATAAAATAGATTTTATGTATTTAATAGATGTAAATAGATTTAAGACACCTGTATTTACCTTATTTAATAAAATATATAAATGGACAATTAAATTCAAATCAAAACTAAAGAACTAAAATCTAAAATAAAGTAAATTAAATTAAGCTAAAATAAATCTACAAAACTGTGCCCCCGCGGCATAGTCCCGAAGACGCTGCACTGGCAGCATTTCCTCGCTGAATCGCAATGCTGATGCGTTGTGCGAGGAAGCTGCCAGCTCTTCGGTCACCAGTGGACTCGATGAGCCTTTTACTAATCTCATTTATTGTTTATTTACCTTTGTGTCAATGTCTGCTCAATAATTCCCAACCTTAAGTCAGACAATCTCACCCTTCATACATGGTGTTTATAAATTTAACCTCAAAATTAAATTCGAACCAATTTTCAAGCCTTTTCTCAACAATCAGGTCAAGTCAAGCTATCACACTAATATTTTAAAGGCGAAAGTTTGTGAGTGTTTATGTGTATGTTTGTTACTTCTTCACGCTCAAACGGCTGGATCAATTATGATAAACTAGCTTTTGCCCGCGACTACGTACGCGTGGAACTTGATAAAAGGGATTATTAAAAGCGCCTAAGCAAATGTAAGAGCAATTGTGCTTTTGGTCTAATAATTACATTTCCTACACGGTCACCGCACCCCAACAGAAATGTTCACTCACTTTTCAATCTTTTTAGGTATAATTTCCAGGATGAAAACTATCCTATGTCCTTTCTCGTAGGTATCTTAAACTATCACTATGCCAAATTTCATAAAAATCGATTCAGCGGTTTAAGCGTGAAGAGGTAACAGACAGACAGACACACTTTCGCATTTATAATATTAGGATTAGTATGGATTTTGGTATGAAGGTAGCGGAAACCTTGGATTACCACATAGGCTACTTTTTATCCCGCAAAAATTTAGTGTTCCCGTGGGATGAGCGTGTATAGTTCGAAGCCCATTTCTTAAGCGAATCCCATTAGCTTTGTACCCGATGAACAATACTCATTATCTGTATTGTTAGCTGTGGCCACAGCTGCCACTTCGAAATGTAAGGCGTTATAAGTGCAAATTACTTGTACACTAAATTAGTCTTTAAGTCAAACGAAATAAGGTTTACTCTTAAACAAAGAGAACACAGATGTTGGTCACTTCATAAGTGAAACAGCAGTGAAGTTCCTATCGGTGCTTATGATGACAATGAAGTGACCAACATCTCTGTTCTCTTTGTTTAAGAGTAAACCTTATTTCGTTTGACTTAAAGACTAATTTAGTGTAAAAGTAAGCTGCACCTTACATTTTGAAGTGGCAGTTGTGGCCACAGTTAACAAATTTAACAATACAGATAATGAGTATTGTTCATCGGGTACAAAGCTAAGTGGATTCGCTCAAAGGATTATTTCTATAACAGCGCGCGGCGCAGATAGCGCCGCATACTCAATAATTCCCAATCCTAAGTCAAACAACCTCACCCTTCACCTGCAGTCCTTCGCCTTGTGGCCGGTGAAGCTGATACGTGGTGTTTATAAATAAACAATTGGACGCGCGCCGCGGCTCGGCGCAGTCGCAACGGGCGCCGCGGCGCGATTTGATCATAGATTATTCAATGTAGACGGGCCTGGGTGAAAAAGCACAAGCGAGGTGCAAGGCAATAGCGTGGACTTTACAAAAATACTGCCTGCCTTGTCAAATACCTACTGAAATGTTAACCTTTTTTAACATAGACATCAAAAAACGAGGAGTTGTCAATTTGTCAAAAAAAATCGTTAAATGTCGCGTCACCGTTTTGCCAGCCGAACTTATCGGTAAACATAGGAGCTTAGTACTTTGACAACCTATAAATTATAAACACAAACTCGGACGACCCACATAACTGGCTGTTCGCTTTGCGAATATCTCATACGCGCTTAGATTGAATTTGCAAGCCTTGACTTGGTTTGCAAATTGCTTGGTAACGAATCATTGGACTAAATAGCAACGAGGGCTTGTAACGCGGTTTCTACTTCGTGGTCCGTATTAATTGGTTCAGATCCACGAAATAAAAAGCTTAAAGCGTAAAAAAATCCACGTTAATAACGAAGTACTGAACGAACGAATTTAGTATGGATTAAGCAGTAGCTGTGACGGGCTGACTTAAATCATCACCACTATTAACCGTTATACCATAAAAATAAAGCTAGAACAGCCGTCAGATTCCGCGCACAGCAACTTGCGTCTCTTTGTCGCATCATAATATTGCTGGATAATGGATATAGCGTTTTATACAAATCTGCGAAACAGGTAAAAAAACAAAGTTACCAACAATGTACTTAATCGTAAAAGTCAATTTGAATTCAATTTCAAATCCTGTCATGAAGTCTCGTCTGCGCAATTCCAATCTTTGCTCATCTCGATCGCTCGCCATCTAGTGCACGACCGACCGTGCCGCCCGGCGCACCTCCGTTGCGCGCCCACTCAAAACCGATCGATACCTCGTGCGACAACGTTTCGGCACCCGCATACCGTAATACCCACCCCCGTGTGTCCTATCGGCAAAATTACGTACGTTATCTGTGGCTTCTCTCGTGTTCTAATTCTAACGTTTGAATTTAAATTTGGAACGCATGTCTTTTGTTTTTGTTTGTGCCGGTGCGGTAATATTATGGTGATTAGTGACAGTCTTAACGACAAAATTGCGTACGTTATCTATTGTTTTGTGTTCTTTACTAACAGTTTGAATTTAAATTTGGAGTGCATGTCTTTTGGTTTTGTTTCTAATCAATCCGTATTGCAACTTTGTAGCTAGTTATTAGTAACAACCTTAAGGTTATCAGTTACCAGCTACGTTTGGAAGTTTAATGACGTTGAGTTTAACATAGTTTCAATTGTTTTTGTATTCGTGTGTATATTAACCTATGTATATCCGTTGAATATGTATTTTTTCGAAATGCGTCTCTATTCTAATTGTGATCAGGTTGAATTGTGAATGGTGAAAGTCGGTGTTTCGCTCCCATTCGTTGGAAATAGTTCGCTTTTGTCAACTAAGTGTCCGGTTTAGTTTTTATTGTAGTATAGGAATAGATACTCCATCACGGCCAGGAAATGCACATTTCACTGACTTCAAACGAATGCTATTGTAGCAACTCATAGTAAGCTACATATTTAACAAATAAAATAGTGATAATTTATTACATACTCTCATGCGATCGAATAATAGTAGGTAATAAATGTAAATTATAAATTTTACTAAATAAAGTCCCATAAAATATAAATATGAGCTCTACACGTCGCGAGTATGTTTGTCTTTTTTGCATTTTAAATCTAACCCTCTCATATCTTATATATCTCATATCTCCGCCATATTGAAAAACAAACGAAAAAAGGACTACAAAAAACTACTCTAATTATTACCTGCTAACAACATTTTACATGAATCGATTGAGAAATGTATGAGCTTCGAAATCAGAACATCTTCTTGAAAAGGGTTTATTAAATACAATTACATATATTATTTTATATTAGAGACGTGTTACGATGTACTTACATACAATAGCACCACCTACATGACGTTGTCAACAGTATCCTTAGTCCCTGACTACAATATTTCATTTTCATCACATCCAATATCATTAATGCCTAAACGCGCTGTCCATTAAAGACAGAATGATTCCACAGAGAGATCACAAATTAAAAGAGTCCCCAGTCGGCGACGACGTGGTAGTAATTTGTTCTGAAACGCAGATGAAGCCTTTCTATTTGAAATTATCTTCACTTCTGTACCAGCTTTAATATTCAATCTCATATCAGCAAGAGGTAGGGTGCTTTTTTGTCGATATCTTTCAGATTTAGAGACAGAAAAAAGGCCTTTAGAAAGAAATCTGAACAAATATTAGACATTAAAATCTTCAAAAAAAGAGCGCACCCACTTATGGTCTGTGAGCGCACCACATCTAATATTCAATCCCCGTAATATTCAATAATCCGGGAACTCACTTGTTAGTCCTCTGGTGTTGCAAGTGTCTATCGCTTTCGGCGATCCGTCACCTCGTCTGCCACTAATATCATTAAAAATGGTTTTACTTACCCTGGTTTCCTATATAAGGACGATGTGTTGCGATGTATTTGTCGCTATGGCGTGGACGTTGCAAACTTAACAACGTAGAAAAACCTTGTAATTCTGGTGGTGAAGGCTAAGGCAAAGGTGATGAAAATGCGAAATTGTAGTAAAAAATTTTTTTATTCAAAATAGCCATGCATCACTCGATTGCACTCATTCAGACTGACTGTACAATTTCCCATTATCATCACCATTTCGATCATTCAATTCATAGTATGCTCTAGTTCACCTCTAGCACAACTGTGACACGCGACTCTGTCTCGCGCGAGAAATATTACCTGTCTCATTCTTCACAGTACCTACTGTGAGAGAGTGGCGGGCGATGTTGTGTCTTCTCTTGCATGCTCAACAACTCCGCATCCTTGCTACAGATCGCTGGCTCATCATCGGAACAAAACCGTCTCGAACATTCAGTAAAAAAAAACAGTATTCATAAGAACAGCGATTCCAAAGAGAAATTACAAATTAAATAGGCCCCAGTCGCGACAACGACGCGCTATTCATTTGTTCTGAACGCAGATAAAGGCTTTTCATTGGAAATTATCTTCAGTTCCTTCTATAGGTAGCATTCCAGTCCAGTAGGTATGCTATCTTATCTGCATCCAAGTGTTGTCCTCTTTCTTGTTGGTATCTGCCTCTTTTGAAAATACTGGCAGACAATATAGATGATAAATGTACGCAATATTTTTTTTTAAACAAGCAAATTTGAAGTTTAATTATCTACTAAACATGTCGTAGTCGAATATCGCTCTACATGCATCGTTTCGTAGATATTTAAATATGTCTGAGACAATTTGAAATACCTACGGTATTTAGCTGTTAGTCAAAATTAATTATGTCATTGAAACTACTAATCATACATTCAATACAATACGAGATTTTATTATAATTTTCTTAAATTGTATTGAAAATCATTTTTCTGTGTAAAAAATATTTGGCCTCCCTCTCATCACGCTGAAACTGATAGCCAATGTTGGTACAGGGATAGCTAAACATCTAAAGATCGCCATAGGATACCTACTTATTACCCGACTATATGCGATAAGAAAAAAAGTTTTTAACGGACAAGGTCGCGCGCACCTAGTGTGTACAAAGAAATTAGAATAAAGTCCACCCAATAACTGCTTTGTTGTATTGGCGCGTAGGATCATACGTCAGATCACACGTTTGTAATAAAGCAGAATCGCTGTGAAACATTACATTAGTTTTACCGCCCTATGCGTATAATGTGCTAATAAACGTTCTAGCCACGTCATCTTGAATACTCTCAGCCGATGCGGTTTTCTCACGACTACAATCGATCGTGTTTTATACCCATTACGTTACCCTTGTAAAAAAGGTCCCATCTGCCATTGAAACAATATAATCTTACGATGTTTAGTCAGCTACGGAATATCATTACGCTTGTTAAAAGGTCGTAAGCACCATTGAAACAATACAAACTTACGATGTTTTAACAGCGAGATGCCATTGAGGCGTTACACAGCTATAAAGCTATTTGGCGTTATGTACCGGGAAACGACAGCTTTACGACATAACGGAAGAATGCAAGTTACCTATTCCGGCGATGTAATTGTAGAACATAAAAGGCGTACCTAATTCCTAAAATCTTAATACTAGCAACTCAGTGAGCTGTAGGTTGTAGACCTCGCGTTTCTTTTTTAATGCTTGAAATATGTAATTATTTACCTACGTTTTCTACCATCGTATCTCAGCCATTCAAAAAATGCTTTAAACCGAATCGAAAAAAAAACTATATTAATTATCGAACCTGCTCACAAAATTTCCTGAAATCGGTTGAAAAATGCGACCTGTAGTCGAGAACAGTCGGAAATCTGGACAACTTTTAGAGACCTACATTATTTTATTTCGACCGGTTCCACGAAAAGCGAAAAAGCGACGAGCGGAAAGGGTTAAATTTCGTAAACATCATTATTATGTATTCAGCACCAAGCAACGTCTGCTATGCTGTACGCTACATTTGTATATTTTTACCTATTCTAGTCTGTATAAAGACTATAAAGTCCTTTACAGAATTAAAGTTAAGCGTCTCGTAATCCAATTAGAACATTCCCGACCTCGTGCAGAAAGTCAGCTTTCTGAAAGTTTTCTTATTAGGCCGCGTCGGCAACAACAGGACGAGAAGTCACGAGAGCTCTTGTGGTCGACCCTCTCAGCATTCGGATCCTTGAGCCGATTCTGGTTTCCAATTAGTGATTAAACAGGGCGCCATGAAAAGTGTTTTATTAGCCTTCATACTTAGATGAAGTGGGTAGATTTCCCAAACAGCACTCATGCTGTATGAGCGCTTATATATTAGACAGCTTGAATATATGCCAAATATGCCAATAGAGATAAAAAAATATGCCAAATCCGCTCCGGATCCGGATTTGCCAAGAAAAGAATACGTTTGACAACAAGTTTAACTTTGATAAATCATTATAATGCAGGCTGAAAAATAGCGTTATGCACCGACCCAACTCTTTTTTTATACTACGACGGTGGCAAACAAGCATGCTGCCCGCCTGATTTTATGTGCCTGTTGCCCTTATTGCGATGTATATATACATATATATAGCACAATCTGTAGTGTAGTGTACTTTTACTGCTGTTGTATTTTAGTTTTTGTGGCATTATTATGCCACATATTTTTTATTTTATAATCAGCGAATAGATTCTTAACAACTATTGAAAGCTGAATTTATCCGTATCGTTATTTGTGAAATAAAAGTTTGTTTAAATGCAGCCATGAACATGAGTCAGAGATATTAACACCGTTGAAGAGGGCTTCTAACAATGTGTCTCTTTGAGCTTCACAACGACATTGTTGCCATTGTTGCCGAATTCTTTCTTTTACTTGATTTAAAAAGTATTTTTAATAAACATTATTGATATCGTGACTCATGGGGTCGAGTATTTGACGCGCAACTTATTGGATGGAAAATAAATTTACATTTTATTCGCCATTCCAAATGTCATAAAAAATGTAGTACTTAATGTAAAGGGAGTGCAGAGGGCGCGCATACGAAAATTTCGGTAGTCAGCTTACCTATTTAAAAACGTATTGTACCCTAAATGCTAGTTTTCTTTTTTGTTATGTATTAGTAAAACCTTAACCAATTACCCTTATAACATATGAATAGCTTAGCAACTAAATAGTATACAATAATCATTTATTAAATAGATAATTTTAATCTCATGTCGAAGATGACATGATAATGAAATCGATTTAAAAACAATTAATTACTTTAAAACGTGCCCTCACACACTCCTTACAGAAACAAGAAGCAAGCAATGCAGCGTTGCATAAACTGAACCTCCCAAACGTGATACAGAACAATAACAAATCGTGTTGACTGTGATATAAGTGAAAAAAAAAATGTTCAACGGGCATTTGTCTATTCTGTGATGTTCTAGTGTTTTTTTTTTTAATAGACCATGGTAACTCCGTTTACAGCCAACTAGTCCGTGATGTTATAAGTGATTTTTTTTAAGAACGAGAGACCATGCTTCGTGCGCTGACATCCAGACGTTGGTCGTTGCGCCGAGACAGTGGGAGGTGAGATTTAAAAAAAAAATATGTCGAATTTAATATCAATTCTGTTCGCCTGCTTAGATTTCTGTTTTATATAATTTTATGTATGTCAAGCACGAATATTTAGTTTTAGTTCCATTGCAATTCGAAATATTATACACAATGTTCCTTACCAATCTTGTTTCTTCAATGACAAGTTTCTAATAATTATAATAGCCTGATAATTAGAATGTAGGTAGCAATTACTAGTTAATCACTTCATCACCGTTCTAATGGTAACGGGCCGTTGAACATTTTCTTTTTATTTATTCGCTAGATTAAATTAATTTACGCACTAATTTGTCTGCACTTTCTAAATTAATGTCCAAGATCTAGCGAGAAAACCATAAAATATAGACGTATACGCGCGCTCAAACAAATTCTGTATCGCGCTGTTAAGATTTTTCCTGAAATAGTGACCTTCTCTCTATAGAAAAACTCATTTACAATACAATTTTAGAATTGTATATTAGTATATATATTTATATAGGTTGACGCAAATCCTGTAATAATATATACTTTATTTTAATAAAGTTTCGTATCTTTATTCAGATATAGTGGCAAAACTCCTCGGTCGCATAGCGTTTATGAGGACTAACGCCCCAAACTCGTCCCCTCGGGTACGAAACAAGTAAAACGTAAGACTTGGCGCGAAGCTTCTAAAACACGAGAAAGTATAGTCTATTCGGTCTTCTATCTATACTATTATAAAATGAAAAAAACCGGCTAAGTCCGAGTCGGACTCGCAGACGAAGGGTTCCGTACCACCAAATAAATAACTGGCCGGGTTAAGTTAAGTTTGTAACTTGAATGTATTATTACAAATGATGTTCAAAGTTAACGCAACTGATCACGTTTGTTGTATGGGAGCCATTTTATTCTGTTTTTAGTATATACCTATGTCGTCATCTGTGAAAATTTCAACCGTCTAGCTCTCACGGTTCAAATTCAAATTCAAAAGTACCTATTTATTTCGTCATGCATAGGTAAAATAAGGTGACATTGTGAGACGTAGTACAGCTATGATGTGCCTCATGTTCATGAGATACAGCCTGGTGATAGCATACCTTGGATGAGATCTTGTCACTCGTTCCAATTAAAGCTGAATATCTTGGATACAACTGGACCTATTTCCACCAAATATAGCTAAGATCCACCACGATCGACAAGTCATCGGATAAAAAAACCGTACTCAAATTGATCCATCCGTTTGGGAGCTATGTTGCCACAGACAGACACAGATACACATGTTAAACTTATAACACCCCTTTTTTTTCGTCGGGTATTTGAAAAACGTGACGAACGTATTTATTCTGCGACTATACCTGTATTTTTAAATTGCGGGTTTCGTTGCGTTGAATTTCTTCCTTTCAAAACTTTATTATTTCGCACTATCGCATTCCATTTACAAAATACTGTCGCTATTTTCATTATTTTTGTGGAATCTGGGCATTTTCGCTGCATTTCGTTTATTATATCAACTGGAGTGGAGAACTAAGTTTAACACGCTTTCAATTCTATCGAAACTATTGGTAATTCAATTGTATTGAATAAGTAAAACCCCAATTAGTTCGAATTTTAAATTTGATCTTCTCAAATTTCATTCTAAGTGTTTCTCCTATCAGATGGCATTTCTCTGACCTGATCCCCAGTACCTGAGGCACTCTGGCATTTTTAACTGCTTTGTATTGAGCAAATGTCAAAGGTCGCAGCGGCTGAAACTTGAAGTATTTAGCTTCACAAACAAAGAGGGCTGTACTATAATAGAAGTCCGTTGTCGCTTACATCATTCTAGACATGGAGACCGATGTTCTTCAGTAGATATCCTACCTACCTACGCAGCGGCTCGACGGATAAAGGTTGTATGTGCTTTGAAACACGAACGAGACTTGTTAGCACTATTTTTGGGAGAATAGGGAATGTAATTAGATCTTTCGAGTTCTTCTATAGAGATCCGATTACGAATAACGTATTTTTGAGATCGTGTAAAGTTGTTTATTCGGTCATTTCACATAGTTTTAAAAATAGTTTTGTTTATATTACAGTTCGTGCTTATAAAATAGGTGTGAATGAATATATACTAGTAGACTAGATTTTACCAATGTCAGTATGACATAATAATAAGTACTGACCTAAAGGTAGTCAACAGCATTAACAATATTAACATATTTCAATTTTACCCTCTCGTCTCTGCTCGGCACCTTAAATCATAAGCATCGTTCTACATTCATATTCGGTCCAAATTCCTCACTAATTTGCGCTTATACTTCTGACCCACATAGCCACATATTCTGACTCATGTAATGGTCAGTTAGATTAGTTCTTTACGATTCGAAAGCCAGTAAACATTCTTGAAACTCCAATATGCAGGCAATTTTTTATTAATGTTGTGTGCTATTTTTCGTTACGAGTAGGGAAGTTTTTTTTATTACCGGAGTATGTAGGTAGTAGGTGTTCGTGGGGATTTGTCGTTGGTGACTACTCAGAAACCAGTTCTGCACCTCTAGCAAAACTGTGACAAGACTCTTTCCCGCGCGAGAAATATTACCTATCTCTTTCTTCGCTGTGCTGTAAGAAAGCGACGGGCGATGCTATGTCGCGCGACTGTAGTCGCGAAGCGTAGTTGTGCTAGATGGGCTGGGTTGGGCACCCATCCCACATTTAATCTTCCTTCTTCTCAACTGGGTTATATTTACATCTATTTAGTAGAGGTAGTTCATTTAATACGAAACCACGAACTGACATTTCGCCGAGGCCTGTATAGTGCTTTTCTCCAAATATGCGAGGAAATAATCACCAATCTACATTTTGAATATCTGTGTCATAAAGTTCGCGTGGCGTCAAATAAAAATTCAGGGCAAGACAGCTTACTTTTCCTTCAGTAGCAATATAGAATGGTGCTCAATTGATCAGAAGTAGGCAAGCCGGTGGGAATCGGGATCTATAGACGCCACACCACTGAAAGACTATCTTTTTTGCTCGGAGTTTGCCTGCGAGATTGAATCGGAAATCCGCAGGAAAACCAAATTAGCTGCTCGAAGAATTACCAAACTAGAGGGACCCGTAGTAGGGCCCAATGGCCACTGGGGCAGAAAGGTTTTCAAGTGCCGAACAAGTACTGGAAGACGCGGCGTAGCTTATAATTTAAAAATGAACAAAACCAAAATATAACGAAGTTTGAATAAATGTGCAACAAAAACAATATTGCGCGTACACGAATGGTTATAAGGCAACACTTAAATGAAAGGAGACAGAAATAAAACTATTCAATGCGTAAGCCCGAATACCTATAGCCGCAAGAAAGAAAATTGGTAATGAATGAAAGTTCTTACTTGGCGAGGAAATACGTGGCCTTGCTTGCAAGAATACGGCCCAAACGAAATAAACATTTAGAAATGGTTGCCAATTTATGTTTGAACCAACTTTAGCGAAATATTTTCAGTTCGTCGAATCTTATTTACAATGACTATTGTGTCTTGTAATAAATAGACTCATTTTCACAGGGGTACGATCTGGTAATGGAATATTTAAGAATGCAGCAAAGCGATAAGAACAAGTGAAAGTCAAAAGATTTCCCAGAGACTATACCTATAGATTAAAATCTAATTAATCAAGATAATAGAAAAAAATATACACCGCTCAAAAAAATATAATTCAGCTGTTCAGCCTGTTCATGAACACATACGCAATGTTTAAATAAAATTTTCTTCCCGGCCCAGGCCTTCAATTTTGTATGAAGTTCCTTTACAGTTCTCTCGAGTAGTTCCGTCCGAAACGTGATACTTCGAAGCCTGTTAAAACGCACGTTATGACGACATTTCATTGTATGTTTGAGAAAAATATTTATTAATTCATATGTCAATTGTTTTTTTTAAACAAAATGTTAATAAAAAATTTAAACATAAAATGAAGATATTCGACCGCGTTGACCGGTCAGGTATATCTGTCAATAGGCTAGCGTGGAGCACGCTGTGTAATCCCCGTACTACGGCCATTTAGCTATATATAGCATCCATCATGATCAATTTGCAGAGGCTAGGGGTCGCGGATCCTTCCTTATTCTATACTCACACACTACATGCCCAGAAACAACGATAATGCATACTTATGTCATCATCACAATTGTATCTTCTAGTTCAGCGCTTCTTAACCTTTTTTGGCCACGGACCCCTTAGGAAACCAAGCACACTTTTAAGGACCCCCTTATTAAAAAAAGTAGCAATAAATAGCACGGCGTGCGTAGCGATTACGAGACCTTTGTTCAATAGTAGTAGATAAGGCTGCGGACCCCCATACATATGCTCGCGGACCCCCAGGGGTCCGCGGACCACAGGTTAAGAAATACTGTTCTAGTTGAATACATTAGGGTCATTCTACCGACGTTTCAACTGCCGTCAGTCCGCTGTCATAAATTTCAAAGCAATGGGCAATAATACCTAAGGCTCCTTTAGCTATCACGGTTCATGGGATACAGCCTGGTGTCTGACAGACAGACAGACAGTCAGCGGAGTCTTAGTAATAGGGTCCCGTTTTTACCCCTTTGGGTACGGAACCCTAAAAACAGATCACGGTACTCTGTACGGTAACGGTGGTCGGCTCCGCTTCGCATCCGACATGCGCTGGCGTGCAAACACAATGATATATTTAACAGTGGATGCACTTGGGAGCATTTAAAGTAGCCATTCAACACTGCCTTACGCGGGCTCCACAATACCTGCGAAGATGACCGAGGTTGGGCCCCTCCACACTATCATATTCGCCCAACTTCGGTCAACTTCGCGTGTAGTGTGGAGCCGCAATTTCACCAGCAGTCGACAACCTTTCAACAGGAAAGGGCCGCTTTAAAATTATACGGTCTGTCGCCGTCACGTCGTCACTGCTTTGACAGATATACGTGTCACCAATGCTCTATCTGTGTTCAAATGCTCATATATAGGCCAAATTCAGAGTCACATATCTTCTTTTTGTTTTCATTCATTTATTTCATTTATTTATTGCAATACCATGGTTATAATTACAAGGTGTTAAAAGATGTTAGTGTACATGGTTACCCTGATAGGGTGTAGCAATTTCTAAAGAATACATTTATTTTAAAATAATCACGAGACTACAATACTTCTTCTTCTACAACAGGGGCAACCTATGATGGTTGTCTTTGTCACGTCATAAATAAGTGATAAAACTGATAAAGCATCTGTCACTCACACTCGCATTTTGTCAAAACGTGACTGCTGCTGCTTTGTCACTTATTTATCGCGTGTTAAAAGCAATCATCACAGGCCCGCAGGTATCTGAATTTCATTATTAAGTTATCGTACTTATTTGTTTTTTCTAGTCAAATTAATATAAGTCAATTTTCATACACATGCTGCTGTCATATTGCCATTGAAGTTGGAAATATAGTATATGGAGAATAAATATTTATAGCACAATCTCATCTTATACATATATGTGAGAGGGAAAGGTGAAAAGAAGTAAACAATATTTTAAATATAAAATATTGGGTATATTTCCAGCAATATTAAGCACTAATTACAACAATTTGACGATAAAATATCTTAATTCGTTATTAAAAGTAATCAAGCAAAAATATAGCATAAAAGAACCATAGTGTAATTAATTTACCTTAATTTACTCTAGAATATAACACACAGAATTATTATTACAGTATTTTATAGTGACAATAATATTGGTGATAAATTGTACATAATTTACTTGACAGTTCGATGACGTCGTGGGAGAAATCGAGTGGCGCGATGCAGCGCCTTCGACAACAAGTTTTCTACCCTCTTTTGTAATTTTTTTATTTAGAAATATCGAATGATAGTTTATTCTCCCACATATAAGAAATCGTTACTAGTCAAAGTAGCGACATTGCGGCATGTGCTAATGGCAGTAAAAAAATTAACAGATGCGAAAGGAAACCCGACGACTTAACAAAAAATCGTGTGCTCTGATTTTTTGTTAAGTCGTTAACGGTTGTTTATATAGAAATTTACATGTCAGGCCATTCCTGACAATTTCACATGAGTGTAAATCGCTTAATACAATAATCATATAGAAATGCTTTGGAGACTCTGGCACCATTTCCTCTTACCTAGACTAGACCTATATGTTTGCATCAATCATCCTCTAACTACATAGCTACTGTAGTGTTCACTAGGGTTTCCTACCGGGATACTTCAATAAACACATTAATCGGGCTTTCAGTAAACCTGCAGTGCGTCCGCCACCGGTGACGTCTGTCACTGTAATGACCGGTAGCTGGCAGATCGGGGGTACATTTATAATCTATAAATGTCTATATACTACATCTCTCCCTTTTTAACAAATTAGGAATTGCTTGGAATTAGGTAGTTACAAGTATTACAAGCCTTTAGTAGACTTACTCACTGCCTCGCCCAAGTGCCAACTAATTCTGTTTAGGGACCACTTCCAGGCGCCCTACACCAGACAGCTATGACAAGCACCAACACACAAAATGCTCGCTCAAAGATCTCGAGGACCAACATCACAATGCTCTTTAAACTATGTCGATTACGACGTCTCGATAACAACCAAAGCTGTTTTGTATAATGATTTAATAATCCTCTATTTACTTAGTTTGCCTCAAGTTAATACAATTAGTAGTCAACATGAACAATTTGGTCTTCTATACTTATTTATTTTAATCATAGCCACTATGTTCCTATATCCAATGGAAACTTCTATGCCGCCCTCCATATCCCGTTGACAACTTTTTTTTTGCGTTTATTTTTAAAATTTATTTCAAATCATTGGTTACTTTTATTTACTGTTTAGTTAATTTATATTTTTCCATCTCATACAAAATGTTTCTAAGATGTTAAGTATTTACTCATGTGCTAGCTAGAAAGCTATTTATATTTGAAAATTTAGAATATCTACCAGCGCTTCTAAACAAGGCTTCCTATGAGAAAGAAGCGCCTCAATAAAACTAACAGATTGCCTTTTTAATATTTCTATCAAGCCTGTCAGCAAAAGATAATATAAATTAGTTCAAAGATTTCAATGAATGTTTTTCCGAGCTTATTTTCCTTATCGTAAAGTGCCGTTAGTATCTTCTAAACCAGTGATAGTTCTCGACATTAGTGACTTGAAACAACATTCCTGAGAACATACTTGAAAATAATATTCTGAAATCAAGTCAAATTTAAAATTTAATTCGTTTTACACACAACCCTTTAGAACTAGTTCTGCAATATAAACTTGCCCTGAACCTTGTTTCATACATAACGGTATAGAGGATGCACAAAGGATACTGTATCGAAGTCGCGTCTGCGTGCAATATGCTATGTAGTCGCCGGTCAGTCTGTCGCAGCTAACCGGTCCGGCGGTCCCCGTACTGGTTCGCGATTAGGAAGAGTTCTCCCATACCAACGTGGATAGGGAGGGAGTCACACTGGCGGCAAGGAAGGGCATGGCGCGCATAGTGCCCTGCAAGACTATGTGGCATAGGCGAGCCGGTTATTTCAGTTCTTGGTATTGCACCGTGTCCAACAAGGGCATGAAGGTGTACCATTTCAGACCTGTCACTACGTGCAATTCAGCTCGTTTGAGCTACGTATGTCCCAGCCGCTACAGGCTGCTACTATCTGTCTAATCCTACGCCAGCCTGTCTAGCACAACTATGCTTCGCGACTCTTGACGCGCGACATAGCGTTAACCGTCACTCCCTCACATTACTGCACAGCAAGAGGCAGGCAAATATATCGCGCGAGAAATAGTCGCATATAAATATGACAGTTATGCCAGAGGTGCGGGTCAAACAACGCACGGAGCCACGCCGTTACGTCGCTTAAGCTATTAAGGCGCTTATTTAATTAAATTTAACTAGTTTTAAGTTTGGTCTGCATGTAGTTTTGTAGTTTCAAAGCATGTAGGTTTTATTACTGTAATATTGTGTAACTTATTTGAAAAATAAATGAATTATAAAAACAAAGGTATACACTTGATTCCAGAAATTTTAAGAATTGTGACATAGGTGTAGCCTTATCTGTATAATTATTTCACAACAACCATCTTGTCAAGCGCTTAAGGACTATTGCTTGATGCTCTTTTCCCCCTTTTACCATCTTCAATTATTTTAAATGAAACTGAAACTGAAAGTAGCTAACTTGCTTGACACGTCATCGTAAACTCTCGTTCAATATTCTCACTAAGGCCATCTTTTATAATTTGTCATCTGAAATTCCGATATACCATTCAAAAGAATATGAGTATCCAAATAAATTTTCGAAATTGCAACTAAAGTCCAATTGAATTGAGATGTTGAAACCGCGTCTTTCTGTATTGGATCTAGATTTTAAATCACAGATAAACAAATTCCAATTTAATTGCGGCACTCATTTAGAATACCAGACCATTCTCAATGTAAGGTTGATAACCGATTCCAATTTAATAGAGCCATTCATTTGAAATATAGGACTATTGACAATTTAATAAATGTTGTCTAACGATTCCTATTTAATGAAGGCACTTATTTGAAATATTAAACTAAATTGCAATTATAGTCCAATTGAATTGAGATCTTGAAACCACAACATTTCTAATTCGATTCGGATCGAGGTTTTAAATCACAGTGATATGCCAATTCCAATTTAATTCCGGCATTCATCTGTAATACCAGACCATTCTCAATTGAAGGTTGATAAACAATTCCTATTTAATGGAGGCATTCGTTTGAAATACCGGACTATTGTCAATTTAATTAATGTTTTCAAACGATTCCAACTTAATGGAAGCTCTTATTCTAAATACTAAACTATTCTCATTATAATGGAGGTTGTTAAACAATTCCAACGTAATAGATATAGGCATTCGTTCGAAAGACCGGACTATTGTCAATTTAATTGGAAGGCCTATGTCCAGCAGTGGACGACTCCGGGCCGGGCTGACGATGATGATGATGATGTCAATTTAATTAACGTTGTCAAACGATTCGAACTTAATGTAAGCTCTTATTCTAAATACTAACTTTTGTCAATATAATGTAGGTTGTTAAACAATCCCAACCTAATATAGGCATTCATTTTGAATGCCAAACTTTTGTCAATTTAAAATTGTTCTTAAACAATTATAGTTTTATCCAGGCATTCATTTGAAGTACCAAACCTTAACAATAGTTAATTCAATGAAGGTTGTCAATCAATTCCAATTTACTGGAGGCTTTCAGATCTCTAGTATCCCAATTGAATGGGAGTCAAAACCAAGTCATATTCCCATGTTACGGACCCTCTGATACCTCAGATATTCCAATTTAATGAGTCTTAAAACAACATCCGTTTTCAATTGAATGAAAGTTTTAAAGCACAGCATATTTCAATTTAATCGACGCGTCGAAGCCATCGATATTCAAATTTTAATGGAAGTCTCAAAAACACATACTCCAGTTTATGAACGCTTTGAGACCTTAGATTCAGATTCATTACAAATTCGAATTTCAAGTCTCAAAACTACTATTATATTTCTCAATTCAAAAGAAGCTTTAATACATATAGTATTCAAATTTAATAACATGGTATTTGAAATTGAGCTTCCAGCACGAATGCGGCACTTTACAATTTACATACCGCTTATAATATTTCTATGGTCTATCAAATTTACCTTCCATGCAATTATATTTGCTTCGCCTTTAAGCCTTACGATTATCTTTCTTACGAATACTTTGGTTCCCGTGGTCTATTAAATAGACGTTTCAAAATGCATTTCGCTTACTTTAACAATCCTCTTAGCCTATCATATTGGCAATCCAGCGTGGTCTATCAAATTGACCTCTCATACAGTCTTAGCCTATCATATTGGCAATCCAGCATGGTCTATCAAATTGACCTCTCATACGGCCTTAGCCTATCATATTGGCAATCATTGCATGGTCTATCAAATTGACCTCTCATACGGCCTTCGCCTATCATATTGGCAATCCAGCATGGTCTATCAAATTGACCTCTCATACGGCCTTAGCCTATCATATTGGCAATCCAGCATGGTCTATCAAATTGACCTCTCATAAAGCCTTCCGTTTTCCGTAACCATACAGTCATAAGCCTATCATATTGACCTTCAACTTAAAAGTCTTCCATATCACTTTTAAATTCAACTTGGTCTATCATATTGACCTTCCTTATAGATACACCTTTTTTCTATAACAATCCAGTCATAGCCTATCATATTGAATTCCACTGTACACCTACTTAGTCAGTAACATTTTAATTAAAAGTAATAAACTCCTCAATAATACAAATAACTTTACCATGTAGAAGAGTGCTGCCTCTTAGCACAAGTATTAAATACTTAAGAGATACTAAACTGTTTGTATACTGGATTACGGTGTTACTGAACAAATACATTTATAATTTAACTTAAAATGATTTTCCAAATAAAAGTCTTCCATATCACTTTTAATCCGTCTTGGTATATAATGTTAATGAACGCTCAACACTCTCAAATAGCTTATAATTACAACGAAATTCCCACAGATGTATGGCTCTCTTGCTTCTTTATATTTCGTGGTTCTATACCTTATAAGACGCTGAACTGTAATTCTATAAAAATATCTGCTGGTATGTAATTACTGATTTTGTTATACCAAATTGATTACATGTGACATATGCACCTATGTGTGTCATGTGTACTAACACATGACCCTTGAGCTAGATGTTCATACGGTTTAGAAACTATACAAGATACTCTGGATAATTATTCCAAAAAACATTTTCAACATAAGACAAGTAAGCTTATCACACTATAATATTTAAACCCGTCAATATATTTTGGAATTCAGAACAATCAATCCCACTCCATAGGAAAGTATTAAGTAGCGTATTTAATCAAGTACGCACGCACAAATGAACAGTCGTATAAATTAAATAGACGCCTAGCAGTCCAATCGTTTTCCCAATCTGTTCATAATTATTATATTGTGATTCGTCATCCACTGCGCCACGCGCAGTCGAAGATTAGTAACACGACCAATTCGAGAATTACGCTAAACTGCTAAATATTTATATTCCTCGAGTGCACAACTACAAATTAATATTCAAAATAATACACTTCGCCTGTGTTCCTATTTATTTAAGCAACTTTCCACAAGGTGGTGCTTTGTGGGTAGGCCTCAGCCTTATGTCGTGGGTAGGCCTCAGCACGAATTCCGTGACTAATATACACTACCCAAAATAAAATTATCGTACATTTAGCAACCGAAAACTTGTGTTAATAGTCTTATCACCCCCAAAGAAACCGCATCTACTTTTCCAATGCCCTTGTCGTCCCTTTTTATTTTCCAAGAAAATACTGTCAAGGACGACGTCGGTAATTACGTCAATGATTTAAGTCAAATTTAACTCACGCTTTTATTCCGTTGCTTTATACTCGTCGCCATTGTAGTGTTCACTAGGGTTTCCTACCGGGATACTTCAATAAACACATTAATCGGGCTTTCAGTAAACCTGCAGTGCGTCCGCCACCGGTGACGTCTGTCACTGTAATGACCGGTAGCTGGCAGATCGGGGGTACATTTATAATCTATAAATGTCTATATACTACAGCTACTACTATGAAAATAATGTTGAAAGGCTTGAACCAATTCGAACGACATATCTGAAAGTTTACTCCCGCATTAATATGTAAATATTACTTTTTATGGCGCTTATCGGGTTTTACGGCGATATTTACGAGTTCGCAACGCTTTAATGGCGTGGCTCAACACCATTTCACTTCACTGTTACCATTTTATGATATACAGCGATGGCCTTAAGGTAGAGTAGAGTGACTCTAGTTGCCAGAGCTAAATTATGCAAAAGGTAAAAAAAAAAACCGTAACCTGGTGGAAGAGACCGGGAATCGAACCCGGTACCTCTGCGTTGCCGGTCCAGCGCGATAACCTTTCCGCCACCCTAACGCCCAAGCGTCCTTTCGAATTCTTCCTTATGCTTTGTACGTCGGTCTTTGCAAAAGAATGAGACATTACATGTGTCATCAATTTATAAATTTGGTTTTTCCTTTTTAGAATTAAGACTAAAGAACACCGGAAAATCTGGTTCTTCCGTAATTAATGGTGCTGATGATAATACCACCGTTGCAGGAACTCCGCTCCATTTTCTTACTACATCACGAACTGTTTCAACTTGCAACATATCTTTGGAGTCCCTAGAATTAAATTTACTCTTCGCAAATATAAGAACGGCAATTTCTTAATATAAAAAATATATTTTGACCCGCTAGAAAAAAGTTGGGAAACCCTGAAACTCACCGTATTTGTGTAACTGTAACTGGTATGTAGTAGACCTTTTTCCGTTGGCCAATTCCCTCTATGATGTGTTGGGAATATGCGCAGTTGGTCTGTGACATCAAAAGAAAACCAAACAAGCCATAAACTTGATCTGGAGAGACCCATCATAAGTCATGTCAGTCACTTTATACTCGTCGTCATTCAAGTTTTTTTTTCTTTTTTTGCTCTGTGATAAACGGTCGTAGTTCCGTAATAACGTTCCAAACCACAATTCGCTGAAAATTTAATAAATCTTACTACCCATAAGTATGCCAATAAGTTCAAAATTCAATTTTAATTGACGTGTGGGTTGGATCGTTTTTGCCTAACTACGTCCTAACCAGGATAAGTATAAGAAGTTCCTTAAGTTAAGTTTGTAAGTGTGTTTATGTGTATATGTTTGTTATTGTTACTTCTGCACAATCAAACGGCTAGACCAATTTTGATAAAATTCGGTATAGAGGAACCTCTGGATACATATACTACTTTTTATCCTGAAATAATGTAGTGTCCCCGTGGGAAGAGCGGGTAACACCGCGTGGCGCAGCTAGTTAGCAATAAATTAAATGACCTTTTGTCATCTGCGTTAATTTATAGTAATCAGGTATTCCCGATTACTGATAAATATGTCTGTTGACTGATAAATATGTGTATAGGTTACCATATTCAATGATCTAGAATTTTATTGCCAATGTGTGGCTCATTTTTTCTGATACCGGTATGTTACCTCTACCCTGTCTCCACTAATAAATAAATAAATATGTAGGGACCTTACACAAATCGACCTAGTCCCTAACTAAGCAAAGCTATGGGTACTAAATGACGATATACATAATAAATAAATACATATATCTATACTCGTAGATAATATCCATGACCCAGAAACAAATATTCGAGTTCATTACACAAATATTTACCCCGGCCGGGATTCGAACTCAGGACCGTCGCTTCAGTAGGCAGGTGCACTGCAAACTGCGCCAGCCTCGTCGAAATGACACTGAACTGAAATTAAAGTTCTGCAATTCCTCACCTTTAGATATTAGAAGCCACATTTCTTAAGGATTACATAAATCGCCTGGAACATTCGATCGCGCTTTCAATGCCATCGCTCGCACAATGCCCAATCCGCTTCAAAACCACCTATTCATGCACAGATTGTGGAACACAAAGGATTATGGAGGGTAGAGCAATTCATCGACAACTTCATTTATTAGCAAACACGCTTTATTCTAGACGTCACTTACCTAACCAAGACAGGCTGAGTAGTAATTAGTCTACTCTTTTTTTTTATATATCGGACAACCTCACACCAATCAATCTAGTCCCACGGTAAGCTCTAGTAGGCTTGTGTTATGGACAATAGACGACGATAAACATACTTATATAGATAAATACCTACATACTTATTATCCATGACCCAGGCACAAATATTCGAGTTAATCACACAAATATTTGCTCTTGCTGGGATTCGAACCCGGGACCGTCGGCTCAGTAGGCTGTTACTTAACCACTGCGCCAACTGCATCGTCAAAGTGTATTTTCCTGTATTTATGTATGAAAAACGATGTTACGGTCGCCGCTCGAACAAAATCAGAGGGAATAGCAAACAGGCTGTACAGTGTACAGCCATTAGAACTCTAAGCTGTATAAAGGATGTATAAGTGCTTAAGCAGCATGTGTTCTACTTGGGTAGTGCATCATGGTGAGCCAATTTTGTAAATTGAAGTTCGTCAAGTCTCGGGGCTCCGCAAAAGCTCGTAAGATTATTTCGAGAGAAATCAGCTTAAGAAGAAGGATGTATTGACATGACCCTGGATGTGCCTACTGGATCTCAGGATTCGTTTAAGGTACATATGTGCAGTTTTCGCATTCCGATTGGATCCGTTTAAGACTGCGCCGAGCGTTAGAAACTGAACCATAGAGCGCGGGGAATGCGTATTTAGATCGGCGCGCGGCCGCCATAGTAAAAATGTATGGAGAATTAACACTTTTTGATAAATCTCGACCCTTAATACCAAACAATAATTGATTTATTTGATGCGGACAAATTGTAATGTAAACATTATTTTTTTTTTATACTGAAAATCAGAATAGATTTCCATTGTTAAAGCATAAAAAATACTTAACGCCTGCTTACGATTTTACAATTATTATTATTATCGTATGGCTTTATTTTCGAGTCTGTTTACAAATTAACATCCAAGTTCTTCACCCATTGGGCTGCGTTTACACCTAATGTTAGTAGGTCCAGGGGGTCTCCAGGGTATTTACGTCGTGGGCAATCGTGGACGATGTGGTGTATGGACTGAACCGGTGCCCCGCAATCACATTTCGGTGTTTCACGCCATCCACACCTGAACATGAACTCGCCACAACGGCCGTGTCCAGTGCGGATTCTATTTAGTTGGCACCATTCCCGTCTCGGTGCGGAGAAGCCCTGTGGTATACTTGTAGGGCTGAAATTTGCATGAGCACCCTTAGGCAAGTTGGTCAGCCATTCTTCCTTCCATCTATCTGTGATGTTGAAACCGTGCTCAACTAGATCCTGCGCCGTGTTGTAGGGTGCGCATCGAGACTTGAGGCGTTGCTTGGGAGGGCGGCTGAATTCCTCATGGACGGGCAAGTTTGGATTTGCAGCAATCTTGTTTGCTTCCGCAATTAGGGCTTGTTGTCTCCTTAGATGTGTTGGGGGAATATGGCTTAGAGTTGGCAGCCACTGGATAGGAGTCGATTGTATGGTGCCGGATATGCAGCGCATAGTTCTTCGAAGTTGGACGTCCACCTTCCCCACATGGGCGCTGTTTAGCCATATGGGCGCGCAGTATTCCCCCGCGGAGTAGACCAAACTGAGACCTGTTGTGCGTAGCACATCTGCACTCGCTCCCCATGTGGTGCCAGTTAACTTGTGGAGGATGTTATTCCGAGTTCCCAATTTCTTACTTAACTTGCTAAGATGGGAGTTGTACGTCAAGGACCGATCAAGTGTTACGCCGAGGTATTTGGGCTGTGGGTTATATGCGAGTGGTTTGCCATCAAAAAGTACAGTGGGGCTATAAGAGGCTAGCTTGTTGTTCAGGTGGAAGGCGGATATCTCCGTTTTGCAAGCATTGGGCACTAGTCTCCACCTTTTAAAATACTTATTTAGCACCTGCAGGTCGGCGGTAAGTTGAGTTTCTGAGAATCCAAAGGTTCTATGCTGGTAGGTCAGGGCAATGTCGTCAGCATATATAAACTTTCTGGATGCCGTTTCCGGCAGATCGTGAGTGTAAAGGTTGAAAAGCAGCGGCGCCAGTGCAGATCCTTGAGGGAGACCATTGTTTAGTTTTCTAGGATGGCTCTGCTTATCACCCAGGTGGACTACGAATTCTCTGTTACTCAGCATGTTAATTATTAGGTCAGTAATTCGACGGCAGGGGACAGCATTTAGTAACTTCAGGTGCAAACCATGGCGCCATACCGTGTCATAGGCTGCAGATAAATCCACGAAAACTGCCACAGTTTTTTGTTGTTGTTGAAAACCAGCCTCAATGTGTGTCGTGAGGGACAGCACCTGGTCCGCGCAGTTACGACCTTCTCTGAAACCAGCCTGCTCCAGCGGGACGATGTTGTTAATGAGGGGTGCAATTCTGCCTGAGATTCATTTTTCCAGGAGTTTATAGAGGGAACTAAGTAAAGCTATTGGTCTGTAGCTCCGTGGGTCGTCCGCTTGTTTGTTTGGCTTGAGGATGGCAATTATTTTTGCGTAGTTGAAAGTGGGAGGTAGTTTGTTTCTGGCTAAGATGTCTGAGTAGAAGGTAGTCAGCCAGGTCCTACAGTGAGGCCCTAGGTTCTTGATGAATTCGTTGTAGACACCGTCCTGGCCAGCTGCTTTGCCCAATTTAAGGAGTTTAATGGAAGAGGATGTTTCCTCTACCGAGAAAGGTTTTGAAATGGCATCATCAACAGAAAGTTCTCTCTTTAGGTTTTGTAATTGCTTCTTTACTGTTTTAGTATGTGGTTTGTCTCCTCTGGCACGTGACGATTTTACAATTTTCGTCCAACTTTACTTAGTTTTCGAAGGTAAAATATTAACTATCTTATAATTTTTATACGGAGAAGTTGTTAACACATTCTTCGAAGCGCTAAATATATAGTTTAGAAATGGATTAAACAACTATCTAAGGCTGCGTTTCCACCGGTGCGAGGATGCGTAGCGAAAGCGAGATGTGTGTTTTTGGTAACCAAAAAAATCAGTTGCGCTGAGCGAGGATAAGTAATTGAAGTTATTCCATTGGTTAACAAAAACACATACCCCGCTACGCGTCCTCGCACATCTCTGATGGAAACGCAGTCTAAATTTTCATTGAGGGTGAGGGCTATATTCAGCAGTCGCACGTTTACAGGTTGAAATAGTATTGATGTTTAATTGATAATGAAAGAACGGCTAGAAACGGTAGAACAATACCGAGTCACGGTGGCTGCAAAGTTCTCCGGCCGTCAACAATCGAATGCACAGTCAACCGGCGAGCGGAACCGCGCGCCGCGACTTAGTAGGCCGTCCCATCCACACCGGGCTCCATACAATAGGACTCGCTGTAACTAGAACTAGCACAGAATAGAACAGTACAGAAGGCAGTCTATTGATAAGTGCAAAAGCCGCTTGAGACTTTTGTCTCCTAGAAACTTATTTCGTCGATTAATTTTGCCGAAAAACCGCAGAATGTATCCCTCTGTAGTCAAAAATTTTTCATAGTTCTTGCAAATATCATTATGTTGATTAGGATAGGTTAGGTTTGTTTTATAACAATCTTAAATAGTTTACGGTAGCAAAGAAAAGTGCTTTCTACAAAAATAATTTTCGGCAAAACGAAACAGTCGACGAAAAATAGTTCTAGTATTCAATGTTGACCCGTATTTTATTGACCGTTTCTCTAAATTGCGGCTTAATTAACTGTGGAGCGTGGCGACACGATTGTCAGATTCACGTGGGCCGCTACGACTGGCCACGTACAAACACTTTCATAGGTGGAAAGCAGAGTCGCTCAGGTGTGCACTGAAACGCGTTGGCTACTATGTCTTGCTTATAGACTTTATGGTTTATGTTTTCGTTGCGTAATAAGTAATAACTTTATTATGCTTTCATGATATTAGCAATAAAGTAAGGTGTCTTCTGATATGTCATTGGACTCGTCTTTTAGTACCATTTTTTACAAGCTTACTTGATTGTTTTCTATTTTTGTTATACGGTTATTAAATTCGCAGTTCTATAAAACATTGTTTTAAAGCGGCACGAGATAATGTCTTCGCATATAATATAGTAATTTATTTTATTGAAAGCAATTTAAAAGTATTTTGCCTACAATATGAGACGATCAACACCGACAGACCATAACTTAGCAGATCTTATATTTTACTGAGTTCTAATATGAACAATGAACGCTCAAATTCATAAATCCTCTCTTAAATAGTGGTGCCATTTTACATTACCCGTACATTTATGAATTGATTAGAATGAAGATAAATGTAGCAATATTGACGAAATATAAACGGTTTAGGGAAGTTTCAGCTTTAGAAGGCTACTCTACCTTTTCTCATAGTTACCCTGTTTATTAAATACTAGCGACCCACCCCGGTTTCGCACTGGTGCAATGCTGATAAATTATGCATGTATGCAATATAAATTTTAACAAAATCCCAAAGTCACGTCCCTCGTGTACGTACGTGGTATAGATGTATTAATATTATTATTTATTTATTAAAAAAACTTTTTTCTTGAATTACACTATTTATTAAAGAGAACGCATCAAAATGCGTTGCGTATAGTTTTAAAGATCTTCTTACATGGGGACAGACAGATAGACGGAAGCGATTTTGTTTTATACTATGTAGTGATTTGTTCCTGGGTTGTATATCGCCGTCTAGTACCATAGTACAAGCTTTGCTTAGTTTGGGCCTAGGTCTATTTGTGTAAGACTATCCTTTAATATTTATTTATTTATTCCCATCCAGTCGATCGTCCACCTCCCAGAGTTCGCGCAAGCTTGTTATTATTCCTTTGAATAAATCATTCAATACATTTTGTTATGCACCCTAAACGTATCTTATGAATACCTGTGCGTTTCTATAAGGTGACTCCACAGAGACTGCAGAAGCGCAGAAGCGTATTGTTTTTTTTTTTCTCAAAATACTGACACATTCACTATTTACTGTTCTTCTCAGAAACATTTGTACCTACTTTCAAACTTAATGCAAGAAACGTGCTCTAAATATTTCGATTAATTCTTCATTTTTTGTTCTGCATGACATTGGAAGTATTTTTCCATATTTTTTTGGGACATTTAAGCTCGAAAGTATGAAAATTCGTTGAAGTCCATTCTGTATAACGCCGCTGTAGGCAATCACAATCAATCGATGAAGATATCCCTACTGCAGCCGCAACAGCTGCCGCACGACTTACCATCATCCGTCATGCTCACACGGTATTGAATGGAATGTAACGGGTACTGTATGTCGCGCGACAAAGAGTCGCGTGCCACAGTTATGCTAGGTGCTAATATTTGTATTTTAGGTTTCTATAGAATTTCAAAATAAACTGTGCGTGGATAAAAGAAATTTCACAAAAAAAAGTGGTTTAGACTATCTGGGAATCTCCAATGCTGCACGATGCCCTTTCAGCTATAGATTTGCGTTTGCCATAGATGCGCAGAATCGCCAGACAACCATTTGGACCTTGAGCGAATTAAGCTAGCACTATGGCTATAATGTCTCACATGATTTATGAGCCAGAATGTCTGGACGTAGTGGCCCTAGAAGAGTAATCCGGCCTACCGTATATCTCATATATCAGTAAATTGTTGAATTGGGGCTATACACTACTCGCGAAGTTGGTCTAAGTATGTGTTTCCACAGTCTCTCCACACTGATGTATCCTTTTCGCTCAACGACTTAAACAGACATGTTTCTACTTCCGCCTCTATTGATTATCGTGTTAAGAGTAGTACTCTTTCTGATATTTCATCTATGCCCGTTGCTGTCTCTGATATCTTCTCTTTCTATCCCACTTCTGACGCTAATCTTAAAAAATATATAAATAAAATTAAATCGAAAGCTGTTGGTTGTGATGATATTGGGCGTTATATGGTAGTATCAGTCCTGGACTGTGTGCTTCCCATAATAACCGATATCATTAACTCCTCGTTGCTTAATGGTGACTTTCCTTCTCTCTGGCGTCGCGCGTTCGTTATTCCTTTACCTAAAATTAGCAATCCCACATCACTTAGTAACTTTAGGCCAATTTCAATTCTCTCTTTTTTATCAAAAATTGCTGAAGCGGTGGCTCTCAAGCAACTTTCTAGCTTTATACACTCTTTCAAACTGTTGAGCCCCTTTCAGTCTGGTTTTCGTCCCAGCCACAGTACTTGTACTGCACTTCTCAAAGTGACTGAAGATGTTAGGCGGGGCATGGAGGATCAATTGGTCACAGTACTTGTTCTCATTGACTTTTCTAACGCTTTCAATACTGTTGACCATGAGATCCTTCTTGCCTTGCTCAGCCATCTTAATGTGTCTTCTTCTGCTCTTGGCTGGTTTGCTTCATATCTTTGTGGGCGCCAGCAGGCAGTCCGTGTAGATCGGGCTTTGTCTGATTGGTGCGACCTTGCCACTGGTGTACCTCAAGGAGGAATTCTCTCTCCTTTATTATTTTCTCTTTTTGTAAACTTTATCACCCCTGGTCTTCGCTGTTCTTACCATCTGTATGCTGACGATTTGCAACCGTACGACCAATGTTAAGTGACTGATATTACTGACACAATTAACAAATTAAACCCGGATGTCTTACACATCCAACAATGGTCTGGTCTGTTTGTACACCCCTCAAAGTGTCAGGCTATTATCATTGGCAGCTCTCGTCAGCTTGCTAAACTTGACCGGGATTCTGTAACTCATGTAAATTTCAACGGAACGCCTATTCCTTTTAGTTCTAGTGTTAAGGACTTAGGTGTTCACTTAGATAGCACACTGAGCTGGAGGGTGCAGGTAGGTGAAATTAGCCGGAAAGTCATTGGCTCGTTTCATGCTCTCAACAAACTGAAAAATTTCTTGCCTATCAAAACTAAGGTATTGCTTGTAAATACACTATTACTAAAGTTGCCGAGAAACTTCTTGAGCCTAACCTTGACTGCGCAGTAGCCGATTTACGTACAAATATGCATGCGCAGATCCGCCATTTTGGGTCAAGAAGATTCTCGGCAACTGTACCCATAATTGATTATGGTGATGTTTGTTATCCGGACTAAAATGCGGATCTTGTTGATAAGTTGGATCGACTTCTTAATAATTGTATTCGCTTTATTTTCTGTCTCCGTAAATATGATCACGTTTCTTCTTACCGCTCTCAGCTTAGCTGGTTTCCCATCCGTCAACGACGCAATAGATTTAGATTTAGATTTATTTATTTCATAATATAAAATGTCAGTATAAATTACGCTAAGACAATTTACATGCATTTATACTATGATCGTCATAAAGATAAAAATGAGATAATATAATAATAGTAAAAAAAGTAAAAAAAAAAAAAAAAAAAAAACATAACAATTGATTGCAATTGATTGAATATTCGTATGCTCTGCAGTCTGCACTCTCTTTTCAATACTCAATGATCCACAAGCTCCTCTCTTCCGGCAATCTTGCCCTCTCTATTCCTCTTCACCGTAGGTACTGGTTTCATGTCTAATTCTTTCTCCTTGCAAGTGGCTCGCCTCTGGAACGGTCTTCCTCTCACAATCAAACAGGCTCCGAGTAAGTTACTTCGCACGGCCCTTTTAAATGCCAAAAGGGCCGTGCGAAGTTTCTTTGCTGGCAGAACTGAAGTCTCATAGTATATCTGCTTGGTTTGTTTCGTCGTCGTATATATATTTATGTATGTATCTATTTATATATAAGTATGTTATCTATATGTATGTACCTAGTATGAGTATTTTAATTATATGTAAGTATGTTGTTTGATGCACCGCCTACAATTTCTCTGCTTCGCCTTAAGGTTGACTGGTAGAGAATGCCTCATGGCATTAAGTCCGCCTTTTGTACGTTAAGTTTTTCTTTTGTGCAATAAAGTTTAAATAAATAAATAAATGTATTCGCCCAACTTTGGTCAACTTTGCGAGTAATATGGAGCCGCAATAACACTGACAATCCCTATACAAAATATAAAAATATATCTACCAGGACCCGCATCCCGCTTCTGGTACGTTGGACTGTCAGTGTTAAAAGACATAGGTATGGGTGAAAAACTTAACTGAAGTTCTAGGTGTATACAATTGTATTAATAGTTAAGTCAAAATTCAAATATAGAACGCCAATTTTACTAAATTATTTACGACACATTACGATACGATACGTTTTTTTTTTTTTTTTTAATCTCCGGGCTGGAATAAGTTCAAAATTAATTGTACCAATCGACTGGAAGTGAATGAAAAAGAATCCCGCCCGACCGAATGCGCAGCGTTTGTTTATAAAAACAACATCTACAATCTTTTCATACACTATGTCAGACTAGTACCATCAAGCGAATTTGGCATCTTCCCATACGTCCACGCCAATTAACTCAAAAAGTCATATAACAGTAGGAAAACCACGTCACTTGCGACCTTATGTAGATTGAGTAGTACTGAGCCAGTTTACACGAAAAGTTTTATAATAGTGTGATAATCACGTCGCTTAAGCTCTTAGAACGTGAGTTTTGACGCGTTGGTGTCTTTCGGAATTAATTCCTCGCCAGTAATGGACAATGGTCGATACACGTGGTCGATGTAAACAGATTCTTGTTTACAACCACAATCACTATTTATAGGGTTTGCATTGGCATTGGCTATGCAACGTGCTAGATTTATTTTCAAAAAGGTAAAAAAAATACGAGACTCGCGTAAAGGTCGAATACTCAGCGCTTTCGCCGCGAAACTAATCTCGGCATTGAAGCAGGTTTGGTATAGTTGCCGGCAACCTTTTAGAACAAAAATGGCGGATCTGCGCATGTACATTTGTACGTAAATCGGCTACTGCGCTGTCAAGGTTATGCTCTAAAAGTTTACCGGCAGCTGTATAGATGTACGCGCTTCGTGATTGTTATTCAAACACTCTTTTACACACGGTTACAATAATCAGTCATGCATGAGCATACGAGTGGTCTTTCTGTACTGTACTTGTGTTGTGCTATCGTCTGTTTTGCGCTCAAATGCTCTTGTAACTTCTATACGTCATATTATGTTGTTATAAGTATTTAAACTGCCACTATCATGAGTATGTTTAATATTGGATTAGACAATCACTAATTTAAGTTGTAAAAATTCAATGAATTGTTATGTAACTCTTAGACTTCAACAGATGTATGAAACTTAGAGTCCAAAGGCAGTCATATTATCTTACAAAAGCGGGTTAAGATGGCTATATTTACTCCCCATAGCGACTAACGAGACGGTCGCAACTAAGGACGCAGACAAGGGAAAACAATATAAAGTTTCCCTCATCGTGTTGAAAAAAAGTCGTATGTGCCATCGAGCCTAGTATTCAATTATAACTTTTCAGGTTTGTATGACTTAATGTTCACGCATATATGTCGCGTTGATAGAAGGACGTATGTGCTATGAAGACTAGTATGTGATTATGACGTTTCAGGCTTGAATGCGCCGATGCTCACGCACTGAGCATACAAATTGCTCATTGTCCAGACGATGGCGTATCTTTGCCAATATTTTTCAAACACTCCGTTTTATTTGAGCGAGTGCTGTGCAAAAATTGGGGACTGTTTCTTCACTGAGCGGTAACGAGTTTGATTCCCAGTGGCACCAAAATAGAAAATTGATTGATTGCTTATCTCTTAGTTATAAATTATAATACGATGCAAGTACTTTGACACGGATACAGAAAACTCACTTCTCTTATTTAGTTGCTCTATTCTTGTATTGAAAATACGCGTTACTTACCTAACTTATGTATTGGACACACATAAACACAATTTACTAATTATTTATTGGAGTTTACTCCTTAAGAATCGATTTTCATATATAAGCCCGGGGTATGAAAATTATGGGGTATAAAATCGAACGTATCTGCCGTGCTAATTTAAAAAGTCGTATCTCAGTATACGATCGGGGTAAAAATACGACTTCTTAATTTAGCAGGTTATGCGTGATAAGGCCCTTAATATTATATTTAATGATATTTCGTATACGTCTATAGTTGTACGTGTTTTTAACAATGACTGTATAATTATAATCATTTACATATTTATTCTACACGACTTACTTTAACATAATTCCAATTATGAGTCGTATCAGTTAAATAATTCACATTGAAAATATATAATTATGTCTAATTGAGAGCATTATTTGTCATTATTTTGATGTCAATTTGATTAATGGTAATTTTAATTCTTATATTCGTAGGTATACATTGGCAAACAATCTAGTAATATAATAATAAACTTTGAGTCCTATCATTGTCTTAGATTTACATCATTAAGATACTCATTGACGGAACAATAACATTTCTCCAACAATAATCCGGTGAGTTTACTTTTAAACATAGGCATTCTTAAGCATTTAATGTCATTCGGTATCTTATTAAAAATTATAGGTGCCATACCAATAAAGCTTTTCCGATAAAAAGCCGTTTTGCTCGACTTTACGCGTAGTTTGTGTTGGTAGGCTGACCTAATTGGCCTTGTTCGATCAAATTGACAATATTCTGTGAACAGGTGTGGATTCGTCTTTACAAATACTGACAATTCTAAAATGTACAAAGATGGCAGAGTTAATATTTTAAGTGATTTGAAAGCACGCACACAGCTCTCACTTGTATTCAGGCCACACATAGCACGAATACATCTCTTCTGAGATCTAAATATCATTTCCCTATCAGTACAATTTCCCCAAAAGATAATGCCATACCTAAGTTTCGATGCTACTACGCCGTGGTAGGCAGTCAATAGAGCTTCGCGATTTACAACCAATTGCATGCACAATAGAATAAAGAAAATGTATAGCAAGTTCCTTACAATAAAAGCTCGGTTTTCTGGTAGAGTTGGGTTGAAAGAGTAGTTCCATTCCATCAACATCAAGTAACTTCTGCTTCGTAAATAAGAGAATAACGTCAATGTAAGTAGCACTTCATAAGACTAAAAAGTCTTAGCTTCGTAAGAAACTCCCGTCGCTTACGATCTTTCGCGACGGAGTTTGGAAATATATCATAGCATCGTATAGCGGTAACCTTTTAGCTTAGGCTATATCGAGATGGACGTTATAACTTGAAACCCTACTATGTTACGCTTGTATAGCGACAGAGGTAATAACGTTATGCACTACAATGTACGATTCTTATTAAGTTTCGAATGTGTTGTAATATATTTGTAATTGGTAATATGTATCTTTATACGTAGATTGCAGAGCCTGGTAGCATCAATATTAGGTTCACGGTTGAAATATTCACCAAATGATTACTATAGGCATTTGTTTTACCTTTCGAATCTCGTATAGTAAAACGAAAATTTCATATGTACCTAAGTAAAAACATGCACTCGTACTATCGACATCCAAATGTTTATACTAAAGCGAAAAGTTGAAAAAAAATGAATTCTTCGAGCGGGATTCGAACTCCAATTTCCTTTGGCCAACATGAGTGACGTACTTAACTCGCCAACTAACTTTGATAGGTATAATTTTTACGTCATCCTTGACCGTAAGTAGGATTTTCTTTTTCAAGTCAAGACGTTTTAGATAAGCCACGGGCGGTAATTCGTAAAGCCCCAGATCGCATATTTATGCAACACCACGATCTGGGACATTCACGAATTCACCGCCCAGAAACAGTAATGTCCTAAAACATTTTTACTAAAGATTTCACCAATTTAAACACACTGCAAATATATTTTTCATTTAACACATGTCACAAGTCGGCTTTACAAACGGCATTCAGTTTTTATTAACATTTCTACATTTAATTGCTACGGAGTCAAGAATCTTCGAACGTAGTGCGAAAATGTCCCATGGCCGATCGATAGGACCTTGGCCTATGCCCTGGCAGTGACCCTGAGACACCCCCGATGGGTTCCCATGGAGAGTCCACGATTTACTACTTTCCGCTAACTTCGCTTAAGCATAGTTTTAGTAGTGTCTTTGTCTTTACTATTTTAGGTCATTATTTATTTGTACCTACTTTTGTAGTCGCGTAATGCGTAATGGAATCCGAAATGGTGAATGAGAAAAAGACGCAAGAGAACCAAGGTTTTAGTTATACCTCAGACAGTCGCCAAACATAGTGGCACCGGGCGCGACAGATTGCTCGTAGAAGCGATTGGTGCAGGACGGCCGGAGGAAGCAGCGTGCCCCTAACGAGGTTTACCGACGACCTGGTTAGGATCGCGGGCAGCAATTGAGCCAGGGGGGCGCTCGTCCTTGTGGAGAACATTAGGAAGGCCTTTGTCCAGCAGTGGACGCGTCTAGCGGCTGATATGATGATGATAAGACATTGTAAACTCCAGAAGCGTCCATCAGATGTAATGCGAAAGTGTCCCATGGCCGATCGATATAACCTTGGCCTTGGCTGGGGAACACTGACAGTGACCGCGCTACCAGCCGGTACGTTCCCATGGAGCGATACCCGGCTTTGTACTTCAAGTACTTGTAGAAATGTACACGTGTTATTATAGTGAAAGATATACTGTTAAGGAGATGTTAAACAAAGTTTATCTGGCACTGAGACACTTACAGATAGACTGCATAATGTTTTTCGTATTTTGTGGGGCAAGATCGTTTTTATATTTCTATCCCTACGAACAAGGCGAAAAAAATATATGGAGTATGCACTATATCTGTAATAACGTTAGCTATTATAAAGTTGGTGAGAATTAAAATTACTTTAATTAGATCTCTTCACTCGCAGAATAATTAAGTGAATAAAGGATACACATAGTCACACATACTACTTTAGTCTCTATTCACCGTATTAGAACGTCAAGACATGTGTGGAACTTATATAGAGTGCATGCTCCTGGATAGCTATTGAAACAGCTTCGCGGCTGAAAGTCCTTGTTTTTTTAATCTCTTGTTCGAGACTCGGACTCATACAGACAGGTTTTTTGCCCCTTCGAGAAGTTTGATGTGATCTTACCGCGAGTTGGGGGATTCGTTCCTGATGTCTATTTTTATTATTATAGATATAAAACCTCATGGCATAAAATCGTAATGTAACCCATTGAACATTGACGCACATATAAAAATAAAAGCGTCTAGTATTTATGCTTCGCGTGTCTTTTTATACTTCAGATTAATGGTAACGCGAACCGTTGACACATGAAGAATAACACACGAAAACTCGCGGCGTTCGGAAGATGAAAATATGAAAGTTGTATAATTTTCATAAAACTGCTTGGTGAAACTTTATGCAAACTATTTTAAGTTGGAACGACCCGGGTCTCGGAGTAGTAATCTAAAACCGTCTAACTTTAGTGCTGAAAAGTGGCACTAATTTTTTTATAGTGTCATAGTGTAATGTGTATGGGTTGATTCCACTTACGTCAACTGCCAGTTAAGTCCGATTTTTTTTCGTTCCATTTAGGTCATGTCTAACCTAATTGGACTTTGTTGACAGAAAAAATATGATCTGCTTGGACGGCAGTATTGACAGCATAGTAACCTGATTCCCTTAATCCAGTCCGACCAACGGTCTGATCAATAAATAAGTAAGTACGCCTAGAACGAGCGAAGCGAAAGAACCGACCTGCGACCAGTACAGTAGGTTAGGTTAGGTTAGAACTGCGACCACAACAGGGCGCGTGCCGAGCATATACAGGAGGTGGTTTTACAAAAAACAGTTTTAAACATCAAGTGTAACGGGGGAAACGGGGGAGTTCTTCGCTCAAGAAAAAAAGTTGTTTTTTTTATTTCCTAACCGTCATTGTCGTCTTAGAAACTAAAATGGTTCCATGAACCGTCCCGTCTACTTAGCTCAAAGTCCCTAAAATTTAGCGGAGTTGCCGCGCTGTATATCGTCAAAATTGATTTCTGTGGAAATGGCTGTTTCTAGCAGTGAACATGTGTAATACGATTAATGTCCTAGCCAGTGCATACATATACGATATAAAGGTGTGTAATATAGTTTAAAGGTGTGTGATATTTAGCCTTTTAGATTTTACAGGATTCTCAGGCTGACTGTACTAAGCTTACAACAAACAGCTTATCGGTCACTGTCGTTACTTTGTATCGATTGTCCGCGTTCGCCGGTACCGTCACATTTCATGTTAAGCCACCCCTCTGTCTGCGACCCCTGAAATTATATTTCCTTACTAATGTCAAAATGTTTATGGATTTTAAATGGCCGTTGGCTGAGGCCCTAGTGCAATTTTTTCTTTTGAAGCAAAAAAAAAAATTATTCGTTTACGACGGTTTTATACGGGAAATGCAAACGTGATCAAGAAGTTTGGTTCATCGGAAACATACACTTGAGGCCCTAAATAACTAGTCATATGAGTTCTTAGGTAATACTCAAAGGTCGTGCGAAGGAACCTGCACCTCTAGCGCGACTGTGACTCGCTTGAGAAATATATGACCTATCTCTTTCTA
Organism: Apotomis turbidana; assembly: GCA_905147355.2. Lineage (NCBI taxonomy): Eukaryota > Metazoa > Arthropoda > Insecta > Lepidoptera > Tortricidae > Apotomis > Apotomis turbidana. Next base: position 3,354,764 of record LR990297.1, on the reverse strand, counting down.
TCCAGCACCGTAAGAAAGTGACGGGTGACGCTATATGGTGAAACATTTTTAACGGACTGGACAGACGACTGAATACGCAACAATGATCTCGTTAAGCTACGTATACACTTGCTTGCTGAGCTAACATTTTGATTAGAGCAAATATTTGCTGTTCAAACGATGTTCGCTCAAAACAGCCAATTTCTGCTTTCATGTCAATGAGAAAACAAATAGCAGTTAGCACAATAACATAGTAACTTTGTTTTCAATGAATTTGCAAACGAGCGATTCAACGCCGACTCCCACTAAATATGTATATACTTGATAACTTGTTTTCAATTTACCTCGAGTGCCTACGATTATTCTCTAAGAGTGTTCAGTACAATAAGTGTACTGATACTCTATTATCTTCACTAATAACTCAACTTTAGTTTACAAAGATCAAATGACAGTATCTTCGACCTAACTTAATAAATCTGAAACCGTGTTGAAAATCATACTTCATAAGAAACAGGCTTGAAAACGCTTATGGAAATTATTGCTAAGCAAAGCAAAATCTATGAATAAAAGCAACTAAATAGATTGAGAAATAGTTTTCAAGTTTTCAGGTAGGTATATCCATAAATCAATAACAAAGTTTTTACGGCACCAATGTCAGCGAAAGTGCCTGATAAATGAACCGATACGCGCCCGTTACAGTCGTAAAGTAAATAACTCCAAAAAGGCTTATTTGACCGTAACTATACTGCTAAATTCGATTGTAAGTTTAGTGTACAAGGTTCTCTTTAAAGGCTACTATAAAAGAAAATTGAGCTATTCGTAAAGTTAGTCAAATGCAGTTGTTTCCACGAAACTTAGCATTCACCTTGAAGGCACCTTTTAGTTTCAGTTACTTAGTGTACAGTTACTGAAATCATTGAAAATATCGCTTAAATGATTCTCATTTAGGTGAGGACCAAAAAGTCAGACCAAATTTACAGTCTTAGTAAAAATATTAATTTTTCTTTTTTTGTCTTTTTTTTTCGACATGACTTGAACTGTGTCAGGGCTGTTTAGCACCAGTGAGTCGGACTTTGTGTGGGAGTATAACCCGCTAATGGGATTTTCTCCGCGCCCCAGGGGTAATTAACAATATTCCGAAAAATAACGATACAATAAGGAACCTTAAAATAGTTATTTGTTATACAAGGGGGGAAAGTTGTATTTTACCCGGGAGTGTTTATTTGAAACACGAGCTAGCGAAAGGATCCTATGATTGACCACGAGCGAAGCGAGTGGTTCAAAATAGAATCCTGAGCGTAGCGAGTGTTTCAATACACGAGACGTAAAATAACTTTTCGCCCGAGTATAACACAAAACTTTTCACCTCACTACAGCGAGGAAAAAAGAATAAGGGTTTGTACTATATCTTTGAAAAATATCTGCAATAATCAATCAATTTGCCATTTATTAAAACTAAGGTCTAATTAGCTTTCATGTAGGTATTTTAAACGGGATTTTTCAGAAAATAAGCTCATGTCAAATTTTACTTTAGCTGCGTTGAAACGTCAAAACTCTTTCTCCACATGTGGATAAAAAGCGATTTTCTCAATAGATATCAAACAAACAAACTGGGCTTTCCGAGCTAGTGAGGTGAAAAAATCCTTAACATGCCCTTGAACTCGCCTTAATCCTTTACGGCTTGTATTTTGTGTTGTAGTAGGTACAGTTCTAACACAATATTATTATAGGCGTGATATTTATGTTTAATCAGCTATAAACCGCAAAAGTACAATAGGTACAATGCAATAATACGTTATTGTTCACCAACACAATACACCAACAAAATATTTTTTTTTAAGCGCGGTGGGACTTGTGTTGTCCGTTAGTGTGACGGTTTTGGAGTTTTCCTTTTTTTCCATGATAATATTTCATAATAAAGTAAATGTTACTTTGACAGAGAAAATTGTGTTTTTCTCAGTCAACCTTTGACAACGGTAACTGTAAAGCTACCGAAACGTCAGGGAGGCTCAAATAATAAATATACGCGATATAATCCGTTTAAATTCTTTGATTTAAATACTTTTTTCTTCGTGATTGTATCGCAAATTCAGTGTTTAGATTATTATAGGTAAATAATAAAGATTCACTATCAATGAAGTATATCCAAAGTAATTACAGTGAAAAAGACATTATAACTAGTTTTATACCCGAAACTTTTGCCAGGCAAGCGCAATATTGGTATATTTTACATCGCCTCCCTTGTTCCCGGGAGCTGCATTGCGCAAGCATTATGTCACCACACTCCGATTGCTAACTCCCGTCTTTAGTAAAAGTAAGAGAAGTTTTGATTACAGAAAACAAAGCTTTAAGCTAAAATCCAGTACAGCTGAAACATAATATGTGAAATAGTCACTTATTTTGAATTCGAGATGCGTTCTAAACTCTTTCTTGACAGTAATTGGTATTATGTAGTTCATTTTAGGTATACAATCGCATCGCAAAATTTATTTTTAGGGTTTTAAAATTTTAAGGTTACCTTGGTGCAAAAAAGGGTGCGCATTTTATACGTCATTTACATAACGTATTGTTCGATACCGATACGTTATAACAATTATTATCAATTAGCCATAAAATCATTAGCCGTAAAATTGTTAGCCATAACTCTGAAATTAATAACTTTACAAGAGTTTTGAGAGTAAAACCCATTAGCTTAAGTTAGGTATGTATTAAACAATCCTGAAAAGTTATTTGTCTCAGAGAAATGTAGAAATTATGACTACGAAAATTAATTATGACCACTCATCACAATTATGAATAATAATTTTATGTGAGCCAATATGGATCCACAAAATAAGGTTAGTTGTATTTTCGATTTTTTGATCTGGTGCTTAGTTAGAAATAATTTATTTTAACTGCAGTCAGGTAGTTTAATCTTAGTCAGATGTTCTGGATCTAATCTAATAGTCTACAATTCTACATTACCTAGTCAAGTAGTCCTCTTCATTCCGTCTTCTAAGCACCCCTTTTTTCGGTGCGTTTGCTCGTTACTAATATTTTTTTAGTCGTTCATTTAGAAGGATAGACCACTGCTGGGCAAAGGCCTTCACTTCTAATTTCATGCCATTAGAGAATACCTATACTAAAATATAAATTATGATACATTTCTTGGCAACATGAAACACTTATCTATATATTTGGCTATCAGCCACATACATCCACTGCTGAACATAGGCCTGACCATAGCTCGCCACAAGGTGCGATCCTGTTCCGAAACACACTTACTTAGACTTAGCCATTAGTATCTAATCTACCCACTTGCTTATTGTTCTTACAATGTAGAAACAAAAGAGCATCAAATCACACACGCTAAGTACAGCAACCTTCAACTTAATTAAAGCACATTAAAATTCAAATAAGTAATTCGAATAATATTCCAAACCCTTTGGTTTTGATAGTGCTTGAGCCAACTTTTGGTGTCCGTAAAGCCACGGCATACGCATAAAACAGTATCGCAACTGATTGTTTTTGAGCGATCTCACGTACAATGCAACAGGATTAGTACAGTTCTGGAAAACGTTTTCCGTTATGTGACTTCCGGTCGCGTGACTGCATCACAAGTCTTGCTCGCACAGCATTCATAAAAAGAAAGGCAATATTTTTCGCACTACAAAGAGTCGCGTGTTACATTTGTGCTGTAGTCATAGGTACCTAAAATAATTTAATCAAATAAATATAATTGAAACGCACTTTTACTGTCGACTATTTGTCTGCCTTACTCAAACATTAATTGCTCATTATAGGACCAATTGAATGAGCACAACCTCGATAACGAAGCGACCTGATCTTGTGCCGTTTAAGAGTTCCTTTGTCCACTTTCTCTCTCCATAATCAGATCAGCTCCAAGACACCAAATTATTTTTTAATCACGTGACTACATATACATGCAAAGTTTCATTTCCATACGACACTTAGAAGTAGGTTAAACTTTATTAAAAAGAAGAAACTGGTGTAATATGGCCCAATTACATCTCTCTCTCAAATAGCTACGTAGTGGCGAATAAATTCACTTCTTTTGGGCTTCACAAAGACGCGGCCTTATTGGTACATTTACACCGCTCCACGTCAGTAGACAGACATCCTAACGTTTGTACTATCCAACGGCTTCCTGCAATCTGCGAAGCTTAGGACTCCCCGTGCTGCATCTTCTAGCCAATAGTCTTTCCTTTATGCCTTGACGATCAGTTAGTCCCAAGCTATGTTAATACCCTGGATTTTCCTACAGATCTAGGACTGCCATCCGTCCGAATTTGTCCTAGTTTGAAAGCCATCCAGGAAAGTTTTCAAAAAGTGGGACACTTTATATTTATGAAAAATAAAGCGATTATTTTGTTAATAATATTATTTTCGGACGCTTCCAGAGAAAAATGCAATTTCGTGAACGTCAATTTAAAAAATCAACCTTATGCAAATCTGCCCCTCTATCATAACTGTGACACGCGACTCTTTCTCGCGCGAGATATATTACCTATCTCTTTCTGTACTGTGTAAGAGTGGCGGGTGACGCTAATGCCTTGATCACACGTACCAAGTAAACGGGCGAGACAGTGCTCTGTCTCGCCCGTTTGTCTTATGTGTGACAGGGACGAGAGCACTGTCTCGCCCACTCTCTCGGTACGTGTGATCAAGGCATTAGTCACGTGACAAGAGTCGCGGAGCATAGTTATGCTGAAGGGGCTGATCGTTTCTAATTTCTAATGCAACTTCTGTTGAGTGCACGTCCGCTCGTTTGCGTCTATTTGTTATACTGTTTAGATAATATTGACTGTGTTAATGCTCTGAACATGGCCTGGAGCGGAGCACTTAGGCGCCAGAGAATTGCTATAAAAAGGAACTTGGCACTAAGCTTGGTCGTTTGTTTAATGGCTAAATGTAAACATTTTATTTATCTTCAAACGCTTATATCTAAATGTTTATGTTATCTCAGTGATGAAGCTAGAATTGTATTAAAAATAATTAAACTTAAAATAACTTTATTACCACCTTCAACGTGTCATATCGAGTCAATTGTGTGTCATGTCATGAGAACGGTATTGCTAATTGTATTGTGAGCAAATTGTTATGGAGAAATAGGTGAGATTCGCTTCCTTCTCTAAACATCACACTGTCAATCGGGCTGACTGAAATAAAAGTGGGTTCAGATATCTGTTTACTTTGCATATTGGACGACAAGGTAAACCGATATAACTTTAATTTACCTTCGAACACTAATCCGATCCAGCACCTGTGTGACACGCGACTGTTTCTCGCGCGAGAAATCACCCATTTCTTTCGATACGGTACTGTGAGAGAGTGACGAGCTAATGCTATGTCACACGACAAGAGTCGCGAAGCATAGCTATGCTAGACCGACAGTAACACTAAAGTACTTGGACTACTAAACGATCCTAAAAACTCTCGCGATGCAAACTTTTATCATTCAAATCCAAAAACGCGAAACAGTGCCTATAAAAACAAAAGTTGTAACGGCCAAAATTAATAGGCGATCATAAATAAGCCGAAAGTTTCTGGTTTCTGATAAACGTCTGAAAAATCCAGTGCAATATATCCAGAGAATGGCTCTAATTAGAGCCTTCAGCCCGACGTTCATTCCGGAAGAGAAACGAATTAAGTGACACGAAATCTAAATATAGGTACAGCGTTTTGTATCCAGATAAGATAGGCGGTTAATCGTTGTCAGCAGCGGAATTCTACGGTAGGTTTCCCAAAAAACGATACTAGCAACGTCTATTACCATCTCTCTTACTCGTATATGACAGCAGTAGAGAGAAAGAGACGGTTTGTACTCCAGTTTTTTTTGTGTCATGTTGGACGCTATCTAGTTTTTCCGCTCATTTGCACCCATTAACGGGTAATCCGCTAGAGCTTGATAATTCTGCTGAAATTAAAATTGCTTTTCGCTGTGCTCAGTGAATCGTTGATTAAATTTGTTCTTGTGCAATAATAAATATGGATAATGCAGGACTGACAAGATATTCAAGGCAATTAGTTTGGTACCTATTGGTAAATGCATTTTGGTCGCATTTTTTTATTCCCCATCTATTTTTACCGTAATTTCAATACGAAATTCCCTAATAAAAGCTCTCAATATTTTATCTGATAAGCTTATCTTAATAAAGTAACAGATAAAATACTGATTAAAGAATCCCACTTCAAAATGTTCGCCCATTTGCCGGGTTGATGTTGATATTACTCAGCTGAGAACATTGTCCCTCGGCTAACAATAAACTTTTATGTCCCTTTAAAATCGCGGAAAAGGGAACTCGTCGTATCTTCAGTCTTTTCTTTGTGACATTTAAATGGAGAATGCGTGAGTTTGAAGACATGGGTTGGATTTTAGGGACATTTTATTAAGGATTTCGCCTGTGTGATACATTCCTTCGCTTTAAATACAGGTCAACATTTTTAAAGCCGTAATAGTACATTACGAGTGTCTATTAGAAGCCCGAAGCCGAGGGCGAGGGCTTTAATGACACGAGTTTGGAATTCCTTTATCACCAGAGTCACGTACGACGTTTTTCATCACACTTTGGAGAAAATAAATCAAAAGTAGAAGTAGTAGTCAATACCAAAAATTACTTACCGCCCTAGGGCGTAATTTACGATTTACCGCCCGGTTTTCTAGCATGTAAACCCTTAGAGTGTGACAAAAATGACTTACCGCCCTAGGGCGTAATTTATGACTTACCACCCGCTTTCCTAGCATGTAAACCCTTTGTTTACGACCAAGTGTGATGAAAAGTACGTTTACGTCATCCTAGGCCGTAGTGGGATTTTTTGGAAGAGAATCTCACTTCCTGGCCAAAGCAAGACGTAAAACTTTAGACACACCACAGGCGGTATTCCGTAAAGCTCCAGATCGCATATTTATGACCCTCACCCGATGGTTCGGGCTACACACATGCGATCTGGCGCATTCACGAATTCACCGCCCTAAGGGTATGGAATTTACTATGACGTGCTTAGGGCCTATTTTCACCGTTTGTCTTAATTTGCAGTCAAAAATGTTATGTTCATTTAACTAGGTAGATAATATAGTTATAGTTAAGTTCTGAATGAAACGTCATCTACATCCTTCTTAAGTTAAATTTCTTACGATGTCACGAATGATATAGACACTTTCGGTATTGCTTGACACAACCGACTCTTGAGATATTCTTCGGAGGTGCCACCTTCTTTATGCTGCTAAATACTTTTATCGTTTACCAGGACGAGGCGCGCACTGTTATTACTCATGCCGTTCGGTATAGATTACCTATCATGCATAACCCTAAGACGCACACGTTTTAAGAGTCGCATTGAGTAATGTGTCTCTGTAACTTTATATGACTGGCGATTGTATAAGCTGGCGATATATTTATCGCGACTACACTTGTGCCTCGGTCGATCGAATTATTCTTGTTTCTATTCTGTCCCGTAACCCATAAACATTAAACCTTAGAAAAAATATAATAATGTGTATTACTGGTATTGTCAGCAGATAGTCTACGTAAGAATAGGCTTATAACTGTAGCAATTACAAAGCTTTTAGTATATATAACCGCTTAAAATTTTAGCTTGAAAGAGTGCCCCAGGGAATATCACCATAGCAACGAGCAACAGAAGCAATTTGATTGACCCCCCTATAAAAAAATGGCTTACATCAAATGCTATTTACAATATAGTTGAATTTTACAACTTCAATGATCAAAAATATAATAATTGGGAATAGTGATGGAAATTTATTAATGTAATCTCATTTGACTTATTGTACATATTGACTTGTAAAATGATGACATTTTATTAATAAATGAGTATTGTATATTCTTTGTCCTAACTTTGTATTAACGTGGCGTTTCTTTGTTCCAGCGCAAGTAGAACGTGTCCGGCAGAGGGTGCGGCCGAGCCGGACTCGGCGCCGCCCGTCGACCTGCCGAGGACCCGGGATGGCGAGATCGACTATGATGGTGAGTGTCATGTCCTAGTGAAAGATCCTTCAGTTGAACACGAGGAAAGACGCTCAACATTCCCTCTTATCCTGGATGCACTGTTCGATTTGCTCTTCCTTTGGATCCACTTGGTATTTTTAACCCCCGACAAAAAAGAGTATTATTCTATTATTCTACATTATTTCTTTCACAATAACTAATTTATTTTTATACTTCTGTGGTCAGAAAACTACATTTCAAAACAACGTCGCCCAATCTATACAGGATGATCAATCCAAATGGGTCAGTAGGGAGAAAACGAAAACTTAACAAGAGTTAGGGAATTCCGTTCTAAGGAACCAAGGCGTCGATTTTAGATTTCATAGAAACTGCATACAGTTTTGAATTTTATGTATGAGATTTATATTTAAAAAAAATGCATTTTTTATTAAATCTAAAATCGACTCCATGATTCCTAAGAACAGATTTCCCTATCTCTTATAGTTTCTGACTTCTCCCTACTATCCCATGGTATACTGGTATATCTATCCAAACCAGCGCCAAAGAATCCTTTGAGACATTTATCTGAACCCTTGTGGTTAACCCCTCCGAATCAAATGGAGTCTGACGTGGATCTGACCGCAAGATACTTCGTTAATATTCAGCGACCTTCATTTGCAAATAGCTTTGGTAAACAATGCTCTGGACAATGGTTCAATAAACTTCAGTACTGCGGGTTTGAAGTGTTTACGATCCTAGGCTAAGCAATTATAAAATGTAGCATAGCATCCGACCGATCTAAACTTGAGATTATATGGCCCAATTTTTTCCGGGTTTTAATATTTTGTTCCCCAAAATAACTGTTGACTGTTCTCTGAATTATAAGTTGTGAAAAAACCCTCACACAACCTCTAGTTACCTGGGTAGATTCATTAAGGTACCTTGTGTTCCTCAGAGCGGAAATAGAAGACCCGCCAAGCGGGGCTCCGTTGATTTGCATCACACTTCACAACTCAAATATTCTACTACTCAAAATGTTGTATTAGTTAAGCCAATTTCTTATAGCACGGTAGGTCCTTTCATTATCCTTATATTATGGAATGGAATTATCGTTATATTTTGTTGTAGCTGTATAAAAACCTATAATTATTTTTTCAAAGTTTCTGTTTTGTTTATGTAGTGTAAGTGTTTACTAAAAATGGCACAGTTCAAGAAATCGATACTGAACCAAAAAGGATGCCTTTTGTACGCGTTTCAGTCTACTTTACCGTACATTCCAACTATTTTCAAACTTCTAATATTGGTCTAAAGCTGTCAATAGTAAATTAGTTTACGCTGTAAAGTAAACTAATGCCAAATTCAACACAACTGTCACATTATCGGAGCTTAGCTCGCCATAGGGTTGAGTTATGAAGGCTGTTCAAAGTTGCGTCGCGTGTTCGTTATCACACTGGGCAGGGCAGGTTTATTGCCGATGGTGTTAAGGTGGTTTTCCACCGGCAGGGCGAGACGAGACGCGGCGCGACGTGAATTGAAATCGAACTGGCCCTTTTCCAATAAAAATTGGCATTAATTGCAATCGCGAATGTAGCATGTAGAATATTAAAAAGTGACGAACCACAAAAAACCAATCGCGAGAAGCGTGTTTCTGTTGCAGAGTTAATGTAAAGCAATACGATACATTTTTACACAAACAATTATTTCAATTCAAGTCTTGCACATCCTCGTCAATCCTTACTTATTCCACCAAAGATGCGCTAGGTGAGGATTGATTATTTGCCATACAAATTTCAATTCAATCCGCGTCGCGTCTCGTTTCGCCCTGCCGGTGGAAAACCACCTTTATGTACTCAGCACGTACGACAGTTATTATAGCCGGGTGGAAAGTTTCATACAAAGACGATTGAAACAAGACTTAAAAATTGTTACAACACACAATACGGTATTTGACTATGGTAATAGTACATTACTGCAGAGGCCGCGAAATAGGGGATTATTGGCCGAGTAGTAATAGATGGCCGAGTGATAACGAGGCCATCTAGAGATACGAGGCCGATAATCCCTGTTCGCGCCGAGGCTTGTATAGTGCTTTTCTCAAATAAATCCAAGGAAATAATACAAATGTTCAACTTATATATTCATATAAAAACAAATTTATTTCAAATTTAATAAAAAAAAACAAATTTATTTTTTTAAGCTGTTCGGGTCAATGTTTTTGCCACCAAATGTTAAGATGATTCTATTTATTAAAAAATTACAACACCTTATTAATTAGATATTGTTATATTTTTTAACAATAAACGTGATTCCTTGTTTATTTTATTGAATATCTGATTTAATCTAATTTAATAATTTAGTTAAATATAAGAAATAAAACGTAAATTTACATGCACAAACTAAGTTTTTTTTTATTGGCAGTATGCCATAGATTATCAATAAAAGAAATAAACCCCACTGAAACAAAAGACAATCTCTTTGTTGGCTACGGCCAATAATGTTGTATGAAATTCCTTTATATCGTTCTAATTTGAAATTAGAACGAATCTTCAACAATTGCTATACAAAGACGTATTTCGCGGTCTATTACCACGATCATAAGAACGACATTTCCTTGGATGTTTGAGAAAAATTAAATTATGTCATTGATACCACTAAATATACATCCAAAAATACACGGAACCAAATAAACTACCACTAACTTTTGGATATTTTACCATTTTTAGTTGGGCATAAACTAAAAAGAAGAATTGTTTTTACTACTCATTTTTATGACGTCACAAGCCAGTATCTTCATAGAAACTTCAATTTTTATATAAAAAAAAATGGCTACTGCCCATTGGGTCAATTCTGCCAGTGTCAAAGTTGACGAACGTTGTACGGTGAGTTGAGCTTTTTGTAAAGTGATAGCGATTTACAAAAAACCACGCGGTCTACCGGGCCTTGACCCAAGAAGGGCTATGTACGCTTCAAGTTGAATTCTTCATTAACCATTCACTCATACGTTAGTTCACTGCACAATAGGCTATCAATACTACACATTGAACAACCAAAATGAATAAATAACGAATAACTAAACTTAAAGGCAGCGGCCATCTTAAGTCACAAACCGGAAGCCCATAGAAACTTCATACTGCGAGATCGTTTTTGACATTTCATAAAGAGTAGCTGATTTGAGCTGTCATCAAATACCGTATTATTACACCGCATTTCTTAAAGAAATGCAGTTATTTGAATGTGACGTTATCTGAAATGTAAGGCGAGTTAATGAGAGAAATCAGCTTAGCTTATACCTAGTCATAATTAAGCTGTACTGTAGCCCGATTCGCCTCGCCCTCATTACACCGAGTGACGTAATCTAAGGACGGTTTATCACATAAATCACAACGAACATAATGAACGCAAGTGAAATGAATATGTTAAATATTATGTTATGGCTTATTAAAATATCGTCCCGTCCCCCGGACAATGTGTGAGATAAAGACAAATTGACCTTCTTTCTTCTTCATCGTGTTTCAACCGACATCACCGTTTTTCACCGTTTTTCAATCGTCCGCGGCTTAGCTCCGTGATCATTAGTAGTAGAAAGCTGAAATTTGGTATGAATATGTGTATGTACCACGCCGACAAAACGGTAAAATAAAAACTAAAGAGGTTCTCAAATCGTTGTATTTTTTTATGTTTGTTACGTAAGAACTTATTTACGAACCGATTTGTTTTTTTTTTTTAGTAGATATCTCCAAGTTGGTCCCATACAGTTTTGGTGAACTGTGAAGGACAAAAAAGACAAAGAATTCGGTGCCTTTAGTGCACTCAAGAAAAACGCTAAGTGTAGTAACAATTGAAAAAAAAAACTTTAACTTTGTTAAAAGTTAAACATCAAAGGCCTTTAAGTCTTTTACAGACTATATAAACAGTGTAATGTCGAAAAACAACGTTTTTCGTGGCGATGTAAGCCAATACGAGAACGGCACACGCAACCACAAGCGGGACAGGTGTAAAAATGGCCTGTGCGCGGTGGTAATATAATACACGCGTGAATGAATTCTGTGTCATAATTAAACCATATTTTTAGCATATTAGGTACAACGAAAGCTCCAGACAGGGATTACTTACCAACAATGTACATGCAAATTGTTCATGAGCCGCAATATTATAGCAACTTTCATAATAACGTCTGACGTGACACCGGGGATGACACGTACACGACAGTATGACACGTGGATTGAATCACTTATTTCTAAAACAATCAAAATCACCAGGCATCGGACTTTCATAGCACGGAGAGCTATGGAGCCCATATTAACATTAATATACAATTCATACTTACACTCATAAGTGTATTTCATTCGCAATTTTTCTTTTATAGTCAAGGACAAAGTCAGAATAATATACAAAGACCTTATTTGTGCAGGCATTGTTTTTTTCGCCACCATAAAATAAAGTACGTAAATTTTTGCGACGTTTTCCATGCTTTCTAGAATAAATTGGCTTCTATATTGATCGAATATCTATTTATGACTAGAAAGTGCATGATGTTGACAATAAATAGAGTTAAATTAGGAGTTTGAAATATTGTAAAAAATAATAATATTTTATTTATAATTTTAGTAATTGCTTGGGAATGTTAACTATAATAACCATAAGGGAGAAATAGATGAATGAGTATGAGTATGAATTCTATTATAATGTTAATATCGGTTCCATAGCTCTCCATTAGTTCTAACGTGCTAACGAAAGTCCGATGCCTAAAACAACTATGAAACACAATATCTAGATCAGCACTGTAACTCTCCGTCATTTACATTTAATTTTACCTTTTATTTTTCAATTCGAAGTCGACAGTTTGTCTTTTGTTGATTCTATGCTATGACTACTGGTATGTCCTTCGCATATTTCTCCCGTTGTATTTTCAGTTTCAGTCTTAGTTTTTCCACTCTGTCCTATTTCGACTCCATATAAGAAAGTCACGTGATTCAATAACGTTGTTATGGTTAAAAAGAGGCATTCATAATCATACTTGTTTATACCTACTATCAGAACCTTGTGTGTACATACATTTATGGGGCAAATTGAGACCGTAAAGTTCCATTTCTCGGCCGATAAACAGCGTAATTTAGATCTTGTGTGCTGAACACACCCTTCGTCCACCGTTGCATTCTACGTCGTACAGTCAGCATCAAAAGTAGCTGTCAATTTTAGTATACAATAAAAAATAATCAGAATCCCTAATAGTTTTCAGAATCCTCACAATTTAACAAAACAATAATTAAGCACAACCATGAACTTCAAAGTACTTTTTCTTGATGAAAATGGCAAATTACATATTTTACGCATAACATATAATGAGTATGGAGCGTTTTTAGCGTTCTGTAGGAATGTTGAACTTTGACGGTCATTTCTGACTTTTAGAACAGTCTACGTGTAGTTAGTCCCATAAAGACATTTGATCCGATAAAAAATAGAATCGATTGGCATTCTCAAAAAAAAATGACATGCCTGTTTGATAGAAGCCACTAGTAAAATTGTCAGCTACTTTTGTTACTGACCGCACAATATCAATGATGCCATCTTCTTCTTCCTTGTCCATTTTCCCATCTACTTGGGGCCCTTTTTCTCCAGAGTACACGATTCGTAGCTAATGTAGCGCCATTCGAGTCTTTTTCGTCTGTCGTCAGACAAGTGGCTTCTGGTCTTCCACGTCGGCGAAATTAGGGCTAACTTCACCATATGATCTTCAGGGCATCATAGGATGTGCTCATACCATCGAGCAAATTTGTCAGATATAGGCGCAACTTTTAAACCCTCTTCGTTGCGAAGTTTATACATCAGCGTCAATAGCAATGATGCAATGGAAAGTTGAAACAGACGGGAGCTGGTACAACTTTTAAGCTACGTGTTGCGGTAAACCTTGGAGGCCGGAAGCGTTGGGCACACGTAAGCCGTCTAGAGGTCAGCCCTGAATCACAGGATAGTAGGTTTTTTCTTTCGGACTTCGCAAAAGCCACCTGATTTACCTACGCTCTGTTTTATTGGTTGTTGGTGGAGAATGTAACGCTATTCGTTGAGTGGCATGGCGACGCGACTGGCTACGGTTGCAAGACGAATTTCTCGAACCATGTTGAAGGTGGAGCACCATGGTTCACCGTAAAACGGCGCTGCGTAGTGAGCCACTCTTGTGGTTTTTCATAAAATATTACTAGTGATTGAGAATTTATTCTCAAAAAATGGGACAAAAAGGCTAGGAGGATGATGATTACTAGTGAAAAGAGTACAATCGAGTTCTTTATAGTTGGCAATTTATAGTATCGTATCTTATCTTATCTTAATTAAGTACAAACCTTCTCTGAAAGAGACTCACTAGGTATATAATTATTAATTTATTAGCATCAACTTTACTACCCGAAAGTTTTTATTTGATTTCTTATGTAAATGTATTTGGATGTGCAATAAAGCGTAGGTATTTGTATTGTCTTGTAAACCAATATACCTACATATCGTTGAATTATTTGATCATGAGTTTAACTGCACCAGCAGATACACAGATTTTTAGTATATCTAAGCTAAATTGCAGACGGACAGTTAGGACATACAAATACAAAAATACAAAATACAAAAATCATTTATTAACATAAAACAGCTTTATACATTTTAAGAGTATCCATCAGTGACCAAACTAGGCTGAGCCTGTATCTTGGCCATCTGCGAGTGCGGTTAACAAGGGAGACTTATAAAACAAAGAAATTATAAATTACAAAAGTTTGACATAGGACGTTCGATATTGAATAAAAGTTTAAAATTCGCGGCTTTTACTTATTCTAAAATATTATTATATTAAAAAGTACAATACAATGCAATCTAATCTAATGCACACTAGCCTCACCATTAAGGATTGACTACGTAATCTTAAATAGGCGGCCTAATCGAATTCAAATTTGCAAAGAGAACCGCTTTTACATGTTCATATTTCCCGTCTAATTGACGAGCACTTTGTTGAACCCGAATCATATCAACATTGATACGTAGCACTTTACCAGCCCTAACAAAACATGACGTCCCAATAGCACCCTACGTGGCTGGAATAATCCTAACCTAGATCACTCAAATATACGATAATGAAACCCTGTTATCCTGATATATAGCTTTTAACGTTGCTAAGGTTGTAACCCTTTCACTCAATATCTGTCGGTGTCACTCAAAAAATTGCGTAATTTCTCTGAACGTTTCACTTAGGCCTAATTTCAGCGGACAATCGTTTGATTTCGACATAATAACATATATAAAAAAACACTTATTTCGGATAAATTAATCCATATATTGTTAGTATTACAAAAATAACTTAAATAACAATGTCTAAACTAAGATGTTGAACCTATATAAATAAATACTATAATAATATTTTTTACTAGCTGTGACCGCGGGCTGTGTTTACCCGCTCATCCCACGAGAACACTACATTTTTCCATTGTTGGTAGTGGTAAGTAAGATGAATAACAATAAAAAGAACACACTTTGCATTAAATGAAATTTTTTACATCATCTATAACCCTTTACCCCACTCATTATAAGGTACATTATAAGTGCGAAAATTATTAACAATTCATAACTACATTATGTATGAAGAATAAAATATGACAGGGCATTATTGATGTCGGCCTTGGCCTTCAAGAGTGACGTTACAATATTCAGGGCTGCGTCGATAGTATCATAATCATAACGTTATTACTTTATCTATCGAGAAAACTTGGTCGTTAAACCGTAATCGTTGAGCTTTAATGTGGCATGTAACGATACAATTATGGCACGTTTAGTTTAGTATTGTAAATATAGAAAAAATAGGGCTGAGTTAAAAAGAAAGCTATTTCATGTTCTGGCAGGGAAAGCCTGTAACAAAATAAGTGATTTTCTGTTAGACTGTGATTAATGGAACACAACTTCAATGTACTCTATTAATACGTAATATAATTTGTACGCTTGACGGCCCAGCATAGTTATACCTACTTACATACGTTGAACAAATAAACTATTTTATTTGATTTGATTTTATAATTTATGATGGTTTTTTTTTACAACGCTAAGACATGTTCGCAACACGCTTCGGGCCGGGTTAATAGCCTACGAACCAGCAGCACTCAAGATGATTCTTGGCTTCGTTTTCCGCTGTCGTCCACGCGTCAAGTACGCGTTCATGGTCACTCGCACTGGCGCGGGTTGGTCCATCGCGACATCCCGCCTCACGACCAATTATGTCGCATTTTACACAAAGAACCAATAGAACGCCTTATTTTAGTTTTACATGTGTTTTGCTACTCTATCTTGAAAATGCTTTAGCACCAACTTGGTAATTTTTGTGTTTTTAACGATTTATTTTGTTTGTTTCAGCCTTGTACGAGGAGGAGTCGGATAGCGAGCTGGGATCCATGGAGAACCATGGGTCCGTCGTCGCGCATCTGCTCTCGCAAGTCAAGATCGGAATGGACCTCACAAAAGTAAGCCTCCTAAAGACCACTTGTACGAGAAGTCAGACAACAATCTGGGATCCATGGAGAACCATGGGTCCGTCGTCGCGCATCTGCTCTCGCAAGTCAAGATCGGAATGGACCTCACAAAAGTAAGCCTCCTAAAAACCACTTGTACGAGGAGTCAGACAACAATCTGGGATCCATGGAGAACCATGGGTCCGTCGTCGCGCATCTGCTCTCGGCAAGTCAAGATCGGAATGGACCTCACAAAAGTAAGCCTCCTAAAAACCACTTGTACGAGGAGTCAGACAACAATCTGGGATCCATGGAGAACCATGGGTCCGTCGTCGCGCATCTGCTCTCGTAAGTCAAGATCGGAATGGACTTCACAAAGGTAAGCCTCCTATAAAGACCACTTGTACGAGGAGTTAGATAGCGAGCTGGGATCCATGGAGAACCATGGGTCCTTCGTGGCGCATTTGGTCTCACAAGTCAAAATCGGAATGGACCTCACAAAAGTAAGCCTCCTATAGACCACTTGTACGAGGAGTCAGATAACAATCTGGGGTCCATGGAGAACCATGGGGCCGTCGTCGCGCATCTGCTCTCGAAAGTCAAGATCGGAATGGACCTCACAAAGGTAAAGCTCCGAATTCGACGAGGCACATTCCCATTTTAGTTAGAATCACAAATAGTAGCTCAGCTCTGAACGAAACCCTGTATTTATCCTGATATCTTAAAAGTTAATAAGTATTTAAAGAAACATTACAATTCCAGAGAGACGGTATGGCCAGCCCTAACGAAAATACGAGTATATTTTACAATAATAATGGTCTTGTTTTTAAAATATTCGTAAAGTCCCATTCAACTTCAATCTCCTTTTCAAAGACTACAAACGACCGCGCGGGGTCTAATAATCAAGCGACAAAGTTTCCAGTTTTAATTCTCGACACCAAAGGTTTGAGTTCGCAATGTGATGCCCAAACGGGCCCTCAAATTGAGTTGACAAAGTTTTCGCTTAGTATTTATTTATTTTCAACGGAAGGTACAGAAACCGTATAACCACTCAATTGATTCGAATTTTGAGTTGGACTCTATTTATATAAAATAAGAGCGGTTACAGGTAGCCGTAGTTACCAAAAGCAATTGAGTGGCTTAATAATAATTATTATAAGTACCTCGATATTCTTACATTGTCATTTAACAGTCCGCTGCTAAAAACTCCTCTAAGTCGCACAATACATTATTTTCAGCGTAAGAAGTTATGAAATATCCTTTGAAGCCATATCAGTTATAACAATGATTAACATTGCTGTATTTCGCGATACAATCGATTAGTGCTTACCGTTTATACTTACTTGGTAATCTTTGGATATCCAGCTTTCTCTATTATTTAAACTCCTGCCGTCTTGCCATTTCAGGACATAGAATGTTTTACCAAAAGAAGGCGCTGTAAAAAATAAGACACATTTAACTATACACCCATAGACCTTAACACGTTGTAACTACTAAGGTTTATATCCGTTTATATATGTACAGTTAACAGTGTGTACAATAGTACAGTTGACGACGCCCGCCGCGCTGTTGATGAAAAACTTATTTAGAAATATAATTTTAGAATTGTATGATTGTATATGGTTTTTTTCAGGTCGTGCTCCCCACATTTATCCTGGAGAGGCGATCCCTTTTAGAGATGTACGCGGACTCATTCGCGCACCCCGACCAGTTTGTCAAGTAAGTAATATCCTTACATAGCTATAGTATAAAACACAGTCGCTGCCTGTCTGTCCCTATGTACTATGCTTAGATCTTTAAAGCAACGGATTTTGTTGCGGTTTTTTTTAATAGATAGAGTGAGAGGAATGTTCACATGTATAAATACATGCATAATTTATCAGAATTTCTCCCGTGCGAAGCCGGGGCGGGTTGCTAGTACTAGTATATAAGTATAAGAAAGACGACTAACAATAGTTCCGTAAAGCTTAGCCCAGGCCCTCCATCCAATGCCTGCGAAGTCGTATTTGAAAAATAAAACAGGCTCCATTCAAACAGAGTACAAAAACAGGCCAAGAGCATGTCGGGCCACGCTCAGTGTAGGGTTTTCTACGTCAATAAGCTGGACCCTTACACCATTAAAGACTATTGTATCAAGCGGCTTACACTCACGTGGCAACTTTGTCACAGCTTTTGTTTGTTTTGTCTTTGACAAAGTTGCCGCGCCGCTGTACGGGTAGCAGTCCCTGGTGAAGAACTCTGTACAAGTTCGAAACATGTCAGGCCGATTCTGACAATTTCACCTGAGTGTAGACCGGTTAATACAATAATCTTTAATGCTATAAGAATCCAGCTTAAGTATTGACGAAGAAAAACCTAAACGAAAGTTTTAATAAGATTATAGCATTAAAGACAAAATAAATTCAAATATCTGAAATTGTTCCAGGATAGTAGACCAGCCCACGCCCCGCGACCGCATGATCCAAGTGGTCCGGTGGTACCTGAGCTCGTACCACGCGGGCCGCAAGTCGCAGGTGGCCAAGAAGCCGTACAACCCGATCCTCGGCGAGGTGTTCCGCTGCCACTGGGACCTGGACGCCAACGAGGCGCAGCCCCAGAACACGGTCAGTGCTTCCGATGGAGTTTTACTCAATATTCTACTTACTGAGCACCTCTCATGCCATGTATGTATGGTACTCCGGAATGACGAAATCATAGCCTTCTGACCTGTGCGTGCCGTATCTTACGAGGTGACTCGGATTGTCCAGAATTGGTTTCGCAGTTTGTTTGTATGCTTGCTTGTGCCCTCATTGTCTAAATCCAACTTTAATCTCCGAGCACGTGCTCGTCATTTGCTGGAAGTTCCGAGGGCGCGCACGGTATCCCACAGAAAATCACCATTGGTCCGTGCTTTGCGAGATCTGAATGCGCTTCTCGCATCAGCACCTGATTGCGATGTTTTTGCAAGTAGCTGGAAGGTCATATGTGACGAATGTCTGAAGTTCTGTGAGGCGATGGATGAACGTCCTCCTAGTGATTCGTGAAAGTTTGTTATTATCTGTGTTAATTGTTATTTTAGTTTTGTTTTAGATATTATTATAAAATTCACAGTGCCTAGCATAATGCTGTAATGCTGTGTAATTTGTTTGTTAAATAAATAAATAAATAAATGTCAGACGAGACTTTTGACGTCATCACGCTATGATTGATTTGGTTGGTTGTGTCAATACGTTTCTGTGTTGCCAGTGGTATTTATTTATTTATTTATTTTATTTATTTGGAACATCAACAGCATTACAGAACATATATAACAATGCTTATAGCTAGAACATAAAGCCAATAACAGATGTCCACAGATATGCAGTTAACGAGGCCTTGAAAAGGTAACGATATAAGATTGTAATCGGTATAAAATTAGGTAAGGTACATATACACTTAAATTAAAACAAAAGAAAGCTAGCAACCACCCCAGGTGTGTGTATATCATAATCATAATACTCCCCGATTCCCTTGTTACCTGTATGAATTTCACAAAATCGTAAATTATTTATTACGACATAAGAACAATAACTACGCTGCCAAAAGTACTTTAATGCATAAATGCATAATTATGATTTTTTGTACATGGCATACATTTTTTCCTTAATTATTTTGTTACCATAGAGCGGCAACTAATCAGTGACGTAGAAAGTCTCACTAGCCGGACCGGAGTGCCATACCTTATTTTCTTTACTCCCCTTTCCCCCTTCCCTCTCCCCCTTCCTTCATCATGGGGTCCCTTTCAGACCATGAACGTATTATCACGTTCGAAACGTCGAGGTGATTAAATAAACACTTTTTGAACGCGACTAAGTCCCGTTTTGTTACAATAATGTGTGAAAATCGTGTAAATTTAAATCAATATAAGGACCAGCAACTTAAGGACGGCCAAATACGAACTTCGGAGTAGCACCCCAGTGATCACTCTCTCTTAAATCAAAATAGTATTTATATGTGGGGATAATATTCTAAACATCGAATTCTACAGCGATTATTCCAAGACCCTTTCTTACTTTATATTGTAAAGCAACACTCCGTTTTATATTTTCATCACTTATTAGATCACTGTAGGACGAGAGTAATTCACCTAATATTGAATATCTGTTTACAAAAGCTAAATTATGTTTGGAGTGTAAGTAAGTATTAGCTTGACTGTTGTAGTTCCCAAAACGGTGCCAGCATCTCTGTTCATACTATTAGACTAAATGTGCCACACCCCTATTTGGCATTGTATCAAATAGATGGCGAGTTGGCTTAAGTTTCGTTGAAATAGGGAAAATTCTGTAAACTAAATTGCTAATTTGGCAACAAGAGGTGACTATGTATAAATATATCCGCTGTATCGGGGCGACGCTCAACTAATCTCTCAGACTCCTAGATATAATAGCGTATGGGTCAATCAACTATTTTCTGCCCCTCGTTGCCATGGTGATGTCCCCTGGGTCACTTTTTAAAACTACGATTTACCGTGGTTATATTTAGCAAAAACTTTGTAATTTAAGCAGGTGTAAGCCCATTCTTGTGTAGACTATCTCCTGACAATACCAGTAATATTAATAATCTACACTTCTCTTGGAAGTTTAATCACTAATCACTATTGTCGCCTAGGTCACCACGGGACAGAATAACAGCAAGAAAAAGTAAAAAGTTGATCCACCCTTACACAGCCCTTGTACGACTTATTTCAGCTGTGTAAGGGCTGTATAAGCTCTTATTTTTTATTTTATTTTTTTTTTACTCAAAATAGCCATGCATTTAACCTCGATTGCACCTGATGTTAAGTGACAATAAGGCCTAAGATGGAGCATGCTTGGCTAGAAGATGCCTATTCACTCTCGACTTGAAGAGATCCAAGTTATATTTTTCAGGAAACAGGTGCGCAGGAAGAGAGTTCCATTCCTTAGCTGTCCTCATAAGGAAAGTAGACGCAAAGCGTTTCGTACGAATCAGTGGTATATCGACAACATAAGGGTGGAATCCAAGTCCGCACCGAGTACTGTATTGTCTGAACGGAGACGGTGGAATTAATTCATGCAGTCCTAGTGCACACTCACCAAAGTGTCTTATACAGCATGTGTGCTGCTTGGGAAGTAAACAACTGAAAACGATATCTGTTTCATTCCCCATTTGCCTTAGGGTGGCATCGTAGCTCCATCTACCGTAAATAATGAAGCAACTGGCTGAAAAAATCAATGGCTCATTCAACATTAGGTAGGTTCTCTGCCTTTTCGCCGAATTATTTTTCGTCGAAGAAGATTATTCGCAGAAGAGTCATTTCGTAGATTTTTTTTTTCTCTGATACCGTTAACTATTTGGGATTTTTATAAATATAAAACAAACCTAACCTACCCAACCCAACAATTATGAAAATTGTATGACTACTGAGAGCTGAGAAATAAAAATTCTCCTAAGTGAAAAGTGAATTCGACGAAAAATCATTCTGTGAGAAGACAGAATACCCATTAAGTAGCCTAATAGGTAAGGCGCCCAAGTCGGGCCGAATAAACGTTGGGAACGCGGGTTCGTACCTCACCAAAAACATATTTTTTTATTATTTATAAACTGATTTACTCTAGCAGACGTTACTGGTTTAGTGAAAAAATAGGATATGATGATGATTTGCATTTTTCAGCAGCAAGAAGTTGGTGACGGCCCAGTACCCTGGTGTTCGCCGGATCAGCTGTCGTTTGTGGCTGAGCAAGTCTCTCACCACCCGCCGATCTCCGCGTTCTACGCGGAACACGTCAACAAACGCATACAGGTAGGGTGCTCGCACCAGACAACCATAGCCTCCGCTCCGCATGTGGAATGAGCTCAAGGTGCGGTTCTTCACGAGGGGAGTAAATAGGTTCTTAAAGGGTCGGCAACGGGCGTGTGATGCTCCTGGCGTCGCATAGGCGGCGGGAACTGCTTAACATCAGGCGGGCCGCATTCTTGATTGCCACCGTCGTAGCATAAAAAAAACCGTGTATAAAAAAAATACGGTGTGGACGCGTTCTGTGATTTCCATCGGTACCAACAAACGGGAAGTGTCCTTTCAAAGGGGCTTATTTCTCTATGAAACTCATAAAAAAATAAGCCCTATTGAGAAGACACTCCTCAAACGATTGACAGCCCTGGTGGGAAGCGGGATGAAGCGAGTATGTAGATGCTTTAAGAACACTCAAAAGATATAATAGAATGGAATATTCTTTATTACACACCTCAACCGGAAATTAACACAGATTACACGTAAAATTGAAGAGAGGTAAATTGTCTCCAAACACCGCTCCTGTCTGTTAGAAGCACCGAAAGATCCATAGAAGTTTGCTCTCTTGAATTCCTGTCTAATACCTCCTTATTCTCAAAGCAATGTTAAACCAGTTATTTCGTTATTTCTAGTTCGAAGCGTGGGTGTGGACGAAGAGTAAATTCCTAGGGTTGTCCATCGGCGTGCACAACATCGGCAAAGGAACGGTCACATTGCTCGATACCGGCGAAGAGTACACTCTTACGTTCCCTAACGGATACGGCAGGTATTTGTATTATTATTATTTGTATTTGATTTGTTGTATCGCTCTATGTCGTAATACCTTGGTAAACAGAAAAAAAACTTCGTATACTAACAATGTTACTAAACCAAGACCAATAAAGGATTTCGAACACTAATTATGGATGGTAAAATTGACACTAGAAATGTTGGTGACAATCCTAAAATCCCACATTTTGTTAAGCATTCAACACAAGTTTATCTCCCCAGATCAATACTAACGGTCCCTTGGATCGAGCTGGGCGGGTCCGTGTGCATCGAGTGCGTGCAGAGCGGGCACAAGGCGAACGTGGAGTTCCTCACCAAGCCCTTCTACGGCGGCAAGAAGCACCGCGTCACGTGCGAGGTGTTCGCCGGCGCCGACAAGAAGCCGTACTACACGGCGCAGGGCGAGTGGAACACCAGGGTCGACGGCCGGTGGACGGACTCGGGGGTGAGGCATTGTCTGTGCGCTTACACTCTCCA
The DNA here is from genome assembly GCA_905147355.2 of Apotomis turbidana. Taxonomy (NCBI): domain Eukaryota; kingdom Metazoa; phylum Arthropoda; class Insecta; order Lepidoptera; family Tortricidae; genus Apotomis; species Apotomis turbidana. The sequence continues at coordinate 3,331,353 of LR990297.1, read as the reverse complement.
CTAGGGCCTGCGGAACTGCAGTTATTGACCTTGCGTTCCATATAACGGGCACGGAAGTCTCACTTGTCGGATGTGGGTCGACACGAAGGGAGTATTTAGTGATATTTCAACATTTCAGGCGCCTCGCCTAAAAAGCGCACTTCTTTTGTTTCAGTAATCTTTGACATACCTAGCATCATAGGTTTTTTTTAAATGGCTCTAACGCTATGATTCATAGCGTTAGAGCCATTTAAAAAAAAACCTAAGCGTTATTATGGCATTCGGCCACTGCGCCAATAAAAAAAAAAGAATAAGCAATGTTCCAAGCTGAGGATTTCCATAAGGTTTAAGAACTAACCTCGTGCACCCATGAGGTCAGAATCAGAACCGACGAGTCCCTACTTTTCATAGAGAATAGTAAGGATGCACCGGTACTGGCCCCAACCCGACCCGAAAAAGCTATCGCAAACTTAAATGTTCTCATTCCAGCGCAACGAAGTGCTCTTCGAAGTATCGAACATGAAGCCTCGCCGCAAGCGGGTGGCGCCGGTGTCGCGCCAGGCGCCGCACGAGTCGCGCCGCGTGTGGCGCCACGTCACCGCCGCGCTGCGCGCCGCCGACTGCGAGCAGGCCACCATGGCCAAGAGCCGCGTCGAGCAGGCGCAGCGCGAGCAGGTCAAGGTGCGGCAGGCCACCGGGGACAAGTGGAACACGCAGGTGAGTGAACCGCGAGCGGGCCACCATGGCCAAGAGCCGCGTCGAGCAGGCGCAGCGCGAGCAGGTCAAGGTGCGGCAGGCCACCGGGGACAAGTGGAACACGCAGGTGAGTGAACCGCGAGCGGGCCACCATGGCCAAGAGCCGCGTCGAGCAGGCGCAGCGCGAGCAGGTCAAGGTGCGGCAGGCCACCGGGGACAAGTGGAACACGCAGGTGAGTGAACCGCGAGCGGGCCACCATGGCCAAGAGCCGCGTCGAGCAGGCGCAGCGCGAGCAGGTCAAGGTGCGGCAGGCCACCGGGGACAAGTGGAACACGCAGGTGAGTGGACTCACTTTGTATGAGAAATGGTTTCACGCCTAGACTCATTAAAAAATGAGAAGCAGTTACTTATCAGTGACATGTTTCTTAGAACCCGATTCTCACCTATTATACTGTTCCCAAAGAGAAAAGAAGCTATCTGTTCGGATTTATCACGAATACAAGTATGTTTGACGGATAACTCACTTTATTGATCGTAATTCTCGTATTCCAGCTGTTCAGTCCCGTGGGCGAGGACGCCTGGGAGTACAACGCGCCGCTGCGCACGCGCCGCGCCTCCCGCCCCGACCGCGCCGACGCCGACACCGAGCGGTAATGTCGCCGACAAGTGCCGCCCCACCGGGGTCACTAGAGATACGGGGCTACTTTCATAAGGTTTCATGCTGCAACTTTGCCTAATAGCTACAAGTATGCCTATGGTAAAACGTTATACGCGATTACGTCCCGTTTTGTTATTGATTAAAAAATTTTGCCCACTAGCAGAAAACTGGTGTCCGGCGAGGCAAGAAATCAGACGTACTGCTCTGTATTGACAAATGATATCGTATTGCGTTTCAAACGTAGCGTCACGGCTTTTAGTTGTCCTACTGTGTAAAAAGGTTAAATCTACACATTTTCATGTAAACGGGACTTACAGGCAAAATAGTAGATAGTAGGCAAAATTATAGCATTTGACGGTACCTATCGCGAGTTTCATTCGTTTCCCGTCTGTATCTTTTAACCAAATTTGCATTTGACGAAAGCGTTTTTCCGAATGTGTTTTTAATTTAATTGGTATAAAACAAACCAAAGCTACTATTGAATTCTTGACGATCTTTTGAAACACCTAAAAAAGTTATGATCTCGGAAAATACGTCTCTCGATCAAACGAATATTTGGCGAAAGGATAGGGAACAATGTTTCTCGGTTGCGATGGGGTACTCTAAACTGGAGTGACTGAAATACGGGCCTACTTGGATAAACTTCGTGAGGTGACGCAAATCATCTTTAGACTCTAGTTTCATCGAATGTTATCGCTGGTATATAATTTCAGCGAAAGAATTTTCTTTGAGACCGTTTATTTTCTCCACTACTAACCTAACGTCTTCTTTACGATGAAGATTAATAGAAAGAGTTGTTGACGAAATTAAAAATATATTAAATTAATATTCTGAAGTGAACTTTCAAAACCGGAATGGTAATTTTGTATCAGCTGTGTTAATACCACAGAAATATATCAAGATAGAAGGAAAGAGTTCAGCGATTTGTAAGGAGACCGAGCGTGTAACATTTTGCGTAGGTACTTTGACGTCACGAGCGTAATTTAGTGATGGGAAACATAAGCCGCGCGAAAACGATTCAGAAACATCGATTCACAGATCGATTCGAACACGGCACCGATTCTATGCATCGCCACCCACACCGCACCGCGCCGCGGCCCAGCCGCCGTCACAAACAAAAACAGTCACAATAATATTTGCTTTGCACTATGTACTTACATTATATAGCTGCATAGTAAATAAGAACGTAATTATCATTTCCTCTGTTCTCAAAATCGATTTTAATCGAATAAGAAAATCGCAGTGTACAGCAGCACATGGCAGCACTATTCTTACTTTTGACAGAAAAAATGAGAAATCAACCTTGAACGTGACTCGACAGTTTGAATAGCTTATTTTTACATCGCTGGCTTTGAATGCACGCCAAGGTTGGCTCGTCAAATTAAAGCCGCAATGGAAAGCTAGCGTTGGATACAACCGCCCGCCTCTGTTTTGATGAAAATAATAAAATAAATAGTTTTGTTAATAACAGATATTTAAGGACAAATTGTACATACCAATGAAAGGAAATATCTCGATTAACAGCTCCAATTTTATTGGAAGTGTTTGAACAATTAATTATTGCGCAACAAGCCATTTTGTTTTTAAGACCTGACGTCGCACACAGACCGCGGTCGGGTGCTGACTAATGTTCGCGGCGAGCAAAGTTGACACCGTGTCAACATTTCGCCACGCGAGGTACGTCCACTCTTTCCTTCTATCTTGATATATTTCTGTGGTTAATACCATAAATTCCATCTCTATATTGCGTTGTGTTTTCTTTCCCAATTTGTTATTGGGAAGAATACAGAAAAAAATACGAATATTTAGACTAAATTCCAAAATTTTACCGAGTCGGTTTCTCGACAAGTCGCCCCGTCCTTAGAAATCATATATCCACTATATTGGCAACATCGGGGCGAGTTTGTTTTTGACAACAGCTATTTAAAATCTAGTGCTGTGATAGGCAGATCTTACTTATATTATTAAAAGCCTTAACCTGTTACTCTGATATTTTAAGATGCGTACAATTAAAAATCTACAATATATCTGAACTGAAGTTTGCTAAATTAATCTGTTTTAGTGGGCTAAAACGACGCCTGCCGTAAAATGGGGTGACTTTACGTAAAATGGGGATACGGATACTTTGACAGGTTTAGAAATTAAAAGTACTATTGTTCAAAGTTAGTTCGGTCTTAGTCTCTTGAAGTATAGTCGTCCTTACTTGCCCAAATAATTAAACGAGATTTTAACGTCAAAGTTTATTTGTGTCTAAAACTGTCATATTCTCTTACTATATCTACCTGAGTCACTCTCTCGGATATCAAGTTGCCTGTTTTATAAATTACTAGCGGCCCGCCCCGGCTTCGCACGGGTGCAATGCTGATAACTTATGCATGTATTATACATATAACCCTTCCCCTTGAATCACTCTATTTAAAAAAATGCATCTATATATTATCTATTAAACCGTCAAAACTGGTTTTTCAAAGTCGTCCCACATTTCAAAGTCACCCCAGTTTGTGGTACAATCCATCAGGTGACTCGTCTGTTCCCTGGCCACTAAAACTATTGTTAAACTGTCACTTTAGATGAAAGTAAACTTCGAACAAGACAATGACTGAACGAACAGAATCAAGAAAGCCAATTTGAAAATGACAAAATTCTACGTGTGCTTTACAATGTCATATATCATAGTCACACAGATTAAAAATCAGTCATACAAAGGGCATACTGTACACGGGTGGGAGCTTGGGTATTACGGGTTTAGATGGTTCGGTATTTGCCATAATTTTAACGAATTTAACGCCACATTGCTGCTCCAAGTCAGGCGATCGTAGGGGATACATTGTGCAGAGGTTTGACTTTATTTATCAACATTACACTTACATCAAAGTGTGAGTGAAGTATGACGTTTGTTTTATATAACGTATACTATGACTTACTACGCTACCCAGGAACGAGGATTTTGATATATGATACTAAGTATCAGACCTCTGTACAAAGTATTCTTCGTTTGTAGCAATCAGAACATGTAATTTTAGTTCCATCGAAATTCAGTTTAGGTGCCCTGATTTGAACATGAAGTAATGTGGCATCTATTCTATATTTCATTTGAACATCTTTTTAAGTATACTCAATGAATAAGGTTAATAAATAATAGGTACTCGTACATTGTTAATTTTGGATTGTATTGATTTTAATACAGCAAATACAAGGTGGCACCTAAACTTTATAATGGCACATTGAAGTGGAATAATTTGTATATTACTGTAGTAAAAATATATCCAGATACATACGGACGCAGTGCTCAAAACAGTCAGCAAAATGTCGTACTTTCTTGTTATTCGTGTGTATATTTTTTGAGCACATCGGCCGCGTATATTTGCTGGCAACTGTACTTTATATGTAATCCTGAAGGATTTTAAACTTCAATGAGGACAGTTCAAATACGAAACGCTAGCTAGGCAGTCGTAAGCTATTTAATATCAAAGTAAGAATTGCCACTAGTGGCACAAATGATAGACCTGACGGGATTTTTTGTAATCGAACGTTAATGGCAGTGACGACTCTCTAGAAGTCTGAGCACTGTATTACACATCATTTGTGTTATCTATCGAAGTTCCAAAATATGATTCAACATTCAGATTTTCGCAGTTGCATATCGTTTGACAACGAAAATTCAGTAACAAATACCTACTTAAAACAAAGCTCATATCTTAGTGTCAATCTACAAACTAGATACGAGGTTTTTGAAGAGTAGAGTCAGAAATTTTAGCGAGTTTTGGTTGACACCAGGCCATATTGCACTATTAAAAATGTAACATAACATATCTATGAAAGTATAACAATTTATATAATAGGTACTGTTACAACTTGCTTAAATCAGTGAAAAATGTGTTAAGCATAGCTTTGGAACACCGTTAGGTTACATATGGTGTATTATTTGTTATTTTTCTGAATTTTAGACTAGAGGCCGATAGTAGAACTGTAGATTAGATAAAATGTTATCTTCAGTTTAATGAAGAAGGGCGAGGGGAGACGATCTTTAAAATTAGTGATTAAGCTAACTAAGGGGTTCAAGGCAATTGTAAAGGTACATATTCACTTAGTGTGCTGAACAAACAAACACTGACGGTTTTTGTTGTGGATTTTAAGCATTGCTCTCTGATAACTGTTTAGAACACTGAGTGAAAATGCACCATTATAATAACAGGGTCGGAGCTAGCCAAGCTAAAGGTTTGAGTCCGAACTTATTTTGTAGAAAGAGTTGTTTTAGAGTACTTGTTCTCTAATCTATCCATCTTACTTGTCTTTTAGTAAACGAGTTTCTAACCCGAAAAGCGTATATTGGTTTAAGACAGGTACTTTCTCGCGAATAAATGAACTTATAATATTTAGCTATAATCTTAAAACTATCGTGAAACATCTTTAATGATTATTAAAAACATAATAACAGTTTACACTTACATAAAAATCATCAGGAACGGAACAAAGGGAACGAAACATGTCGGGTTACTCCCAATTTTTGCGAGTTTAAATCAGTTTTTGATTTTAAAAAATTTGAATAAAACATGGCAATTTTTTGTCACACATTTGCGAGAATATGTCGACCTTAAGGGAAAACATTGTATTATAAAAAATTAGACAAGCCATGGTCTAAGGAAATAAGGTATGGCACTCCGTAATGACAGGCGAAAGTTTTGTCGTCATCACGCTATGATTGGTTGGTTGGTGTATCATAAATTCATAATACTCCCTGATACCATTTTTACCTACCTGTATGAATCTCATAAAATCGTGAGTGTTTTTAATCAATTATTACGAGTAAATAAAATTTAGTTTGAACATGACAATTGTAATGCATAAACGCATAATTATTATTTTTTCTACGACTGGCGGCAAACATTTTGTTCTCATGAAACGGCCAGTGACGTACAAAGTCTCACTAGCCGGAGTGTCACACCTTGTTTTCTAATACCATGAGACAAGCAAAGATGGATAGATCATAAGGTTGCCTTTCCAACAGAGCAAAGTAAAGGAAAAGTCCAACACGAGTTCACAGAGTTATTCAGGTGAATATTCAGCGTCTTTACACCTATTTTTTCGTCATTGCTATCTCAGCAAATATTGTCAAAATAGATGATGATTCAAGTTAACTTTCTATAAATCTTAAAAGGACTACAGATTTGCTCTTTCGTCTTAATAATGCAACACCAATGACGGCAGAACCGCGCGTTTCTAGCGCCCAGAGGTACAGCCGGGTGCAGCGACGTTTAACTGTGATAGAAAGACTGCCTAAGCTTCTAGTTACGACTCGAAAGGGCTACTGTGATGATCGAAATTTCACCGTTTTATAGTGCCGTCCCGCTTACCTAAATATATTTAAACAGAGATCGAGAGGGGCGGCAATATACAACGGTCGATAATCGAACCTCGGAGTAGCCTTTCTGTAGCCCAATGTTTGGTTTGATCGAGATGTAGTATCTATGTCGTCAGATTGTATGGCATGGCATGTCTTAATATTTCGCTATAAAAACAACATGATATAAGCGACGTAGTTTTCCGAATTATTTATTTTTAAAATTTACGAGTACTTTGATAAAACTGATTAAATTAATTAATTTAGTCAAAAAATGTCATAAAAGGACATGGGGTAATTTGAGGTATTAATATTAACTAACTGAAGTTTGTTTTTTTTTTCTATTATAGTTTTTATATGATGACATTTATTTTTGAGAGATGCTAGTTTATACAATCCCGAATAGATATATAATTTTGATCTATCGAGAAAAGTTAGCTCAACTGATTTATTTTGCGCGCGATGTATATTTCCCATCTCTTTCTATTTAATACTTACTAGAAATCGAGTAGAATCAGTTGTACTAGCCTTTCTACTTATATTCCTGATATTATGACTCCGCGATTTCCCGAGTTGATACTTACGTCAAACGCTTAGTCAAAGTTAAGGCTTATTCAGGAAATGTAATAAGTATAACCATGTTGACCGCCACTCTCGTTGCGATACCGATCACCGGGCGAGCCTATTTTTTTATTCTCTAATCTTACCTCTTGTAAAATTCTCGACCTCTATGGCCTATCTATGATAAAACGAGCAATAATCATGTAAATATTCCTTAAATCGTAAGGATCGCAACGCTTTTGTAATTATTAATTATTCGAATCAAACACGCGACGAGCACCGACGAGATATTTTTTAACATAGCAACACTGAATCACTGTCGGAGACTTTTTAAACGCGGCAGTGTTGCCACGTGTAATTTTGACATGTGAAAATTGTAACAATTTTTATTTCACGACGAAATCTAATTTAGTGAAAAAGACTGAGATTGTTCTAACGAAAAATAACGATCGGCGGCGGGCGAAGACACGTGCAAATATTATATCATTCAATCACATAGAATTAAATATTTAATTGCATAGTGATTACTATCATGTTATATATTTAAAATAAAATTTAAATTTAAATTAGTTACCTGTGTTTTATTTATTCAACACTAGTTTATAATTCGATGAACCTCAATATTGAGGCAGTGAATACGATACATGCTTGCGTGAGCATCTCTGTTTCAGCTTCGCTTAAATTTATTTCGTTTGTTCAGATTACTGGTTGTTCTCACTTACAGGCCACATTTCTCAACCGATTATGAAATTTTGTGACTAAATAGGTTTGATAAATACTTGTATAAGTAGAATGCTTTTGTTGATTCCATTTTCAGTTTTTTTTAGATAAACCGTAAAGCCATGAAACCGTAAAAATTACAAATCTCAAAACAACCTCGTAAGGTCTACAGCTCACAGACACACAGGTTCAAAGTCCAATCAGGCACCTGTGCTTCCTGGGTGGTTTCACTCGGCAGTTGAACTTGATGGCAGGTGCGCCTTTAGTAGTCAACTCTATTGTAACAAATATAAACCTCTAAAAGCGCCTATCCCTATGGATAACTGTGAACCTTTTAACAATGGAGTGGTCAAACCGGCATAATACGGTAAAGGTAAAGAGAGGACCGTTACGGCACTAATTCCTGGGAGTATTCCCACATTGAGGGAGGACGGGCCCAATCTAAGGATTTTGCTACGATGGTAGCTTCCATATAGAAGAATTAATTTATTGATTGATTATATTCATTGTGAGATTTTATACTAGTGCATTTTTATATTTTTTTCTATAAAATTATTTGGTCTCACAAACTTTTTTAAACTTACCTGAAAAATTTAAGTCCAAACTAACTTAATTGCTAGCTTTATTGTAATTTGACTTTCTTAAATAGTGTAGGTACCTAAATATAAATTAAAGTTTAATTTTACCTTCACTAAATGTAAGAGTAGGAATGACATTTTAGTGTTAATGTCGGCCTTCTCATAGCCTTCTCCATCGAGCAAAAGCGGTCTACTCCGATTGAATTTGGATCTAGTGCACACGGAACAATCTGACTAGATTGGTAACATTGACAAAAACATGTATCAAACATCTATTTTTTTTTTTTTTTTTTATTAATTTATTCATGACCATGGTTACAAGACCTTCAGTCGAAGTCATAAAAATACAATCAATCTTATTTATAAAATAAAGAACTGAAGTTTACAAGAGAGATACTTAAATCTATGTACATTAAATCTTTTCAATTGTTTTTAAAATAAATTTGAACACTGGTATGAAATACACTGGATTCGAGAGTAAGTCTTGAATGTGGCGGGGAACACTTAGCGAGTTTTCGTCTGCTACATCACTAAGGGCACTGACAAGTAGTAGCCGTTGAATAGCGAACTTTTCGCAATCGAATATAACATGTTTGATATCTGCATTTGCCTTCGAACAATATGTACATTTATCATCGTTAATAATATTCATTCTCTTGAGGTGTGCTGGGACCAGGCAATGGCCAAATCGTAATCGATTGATGGATGTTATAAACCTTCTACTGATGTATTTAAAACCATTGTGGCAACATCCTTTAATGGCAACATCACAAAGATTTGCGATTCCGCCCGAAGGTCTCTAGGATTCGTATTCAGGCAATCCAGACTATTTACCTACAAAGCTACCATAGTCGTGCTCTTTAACGCCTACGTTCGCAGCAAATTAGAAACGAACGCGATAGTGTGGAGCCCTCACGAAACCCAATACATACTCATGTTAGAGAGAATTCAGAAGTCGTTTATTCGATTTCTTTACAATAAACTCTACGGTTATTATCCAAAACTCTATCCTACGCTCTTTATCCTTGGAATGGTTGACTGTTTCTCCTTGGAAGTCCGTAGAAACACTTATATTGTTAGATACTTTCTTCAACTATTACGAGGCAAAACCTATAATCCATTCCTCTTGTCGCGAATTTCTTTCTGGGTACCCGCGGTTCCCACCATCGTCCTCCGCCCCCGGGCGCGCCCGCTGTTCGCGGTCCCGGCAACGCGTACACGGAGCCACTCTCACTCTCCACTTCATCACGCGCTAACGTTACTCAACGACATCTTGCTTAGTGACAGCGATCTGGATATATTTTTTAGCTCCGAGTCTAGGCTCATGTCTTCAATCACTGGCTACTTGGAGTCTATTGTTAGGCCTAGCTCAATTACAGCCTAACATTATTATTATTATTTCTCTTTCGATAAATACCCATGTATACTAAGTTAATCAGCATGCTTGGTTATATACTGTAAGTGTTGATTGTAAACTTATAAATAAATAAAATAAAATAAATAAAAATTGTACCACGGTGATTTCGGTAAGTTTTTCTGTATCTCAGCGTACCATTTTCCTTTATTCTGTGTTTCCGTGACATACCTCCAATATTCATTCCACATTCTCTGGCATATACTTTTGAAGTGGTGATAGTAATCGGTGAAAGGTATCTTGAATGACTCTGTCAGGTCTATGAAGTGGTCCTGACGCGTCGCCTGATCCACAACCTCATTTCCTGCTATGCCACTGTGGGAAGGAACCCATACAAACTCGACATTTCTTCCTAACTCATATAACATCTTTTTAATTTTGTATATAATGTAATTATGCTTATAATTTAAATAACTACTACACAAGGCAGTTAATACACTCTTAGAATCACTAACAATTAGAATATTTACACTATTTACATTGTCATGTACATATGTTAAAGCCTCTAATATTGCCAAAGCTTCAGCAGTGAAAATGCTACAGTTATTGTCTATTTTAAAACACTTCGTAACTTTAATTTGTGGGTCATAATATGCAGCTTTAACATGGTCATTTTTAGAGCCATCAGTATAAATAGTATAGAAGTCAGATTTCTCATCTAACAATTCTAAAAAGTCAAATTTGTTTTTAACAGAATCTAAATGAGCTTTAATGTCAAAATAATGTAGTATAGAGTTATATGGGCAAGTATAAATTGGCCACTTGTTATTAATGTACATATTTCCTGTCAGGTTTTTTGTGTAACTCATTATTGTTGATATTTCAGGTAGAGAACCTGCAATAAGTGTATTAGGCAAGATATTGGATGTCTCAGCTGACTGAGCAATTTCTACTGGATATATTACTTTCTTCAAGACAACATGATTATCGAAGGCAAGCTCCTTTAAGCAAAATCTCTCAGCCAGCTGTAAACGTCGCAAGGACAATGGAGGTATACAGTTTTCAATTTCCATTGAGTTTATAGGAGTGGTGCACATAGCTCCACTAATGACTCTTAGTCCCATATTTTGAATAACATCTAATTTTCTTAATAGTGTGCTACTCGCAGTCATATAAGCTAGGGAACTATAGTCAAAATGGCTTCTGACTATACTTTTGTATAACATACTTAGTGTTTTTGGGTCTGAACCCCAGAATGTTCCTGCTATACTTCTAATTACATTTATGCTTTTCATTGCATTCTGACTTATGTAATCAATATGTTTATCAAATTTTAATTTGTCATCTACAACAATGCCTAAAAATTTGTGGTGACTAACAATGGGAATTAAGTTATTATTATACTTAATATTAACAAGAGTCTGTGCAAGTGGATCTCTACTAATTACTAAAACTTTACTTTTATCTGGACTAATTTCTAATTTCAAGTTGTTACTATAGTAATTTTGTAATTGAGTTAAAGCCGTGTTCATATTCTCAACAGCAATGTTCAAATTTTGGTTCTCGCTGTACAAAAGCAAATCATCAGCAAATTGTAGTATTTGAACTTGAGATGTATTTACAAAATTGAGGATTTGAGATGTATACAAGTTGTATAATAACGGTGACAAGGTTGCACCTTGCATTGTTCCCTTATTCACAACTCTGGGCCCAAACAATTTGTTGTTGAATTTTACAAAAACAGTCCTATTGCTTAAAAAGCTAAAAATCCAATTAAGTACTTTAGATGGCAAGTCTAACGTGTATAACACATGTATAAGGCTTTCAATATTTACATTATCAAAAGCTCCTTTGACATCTAGAAATGTACATACAACATTTGTGTGACTAAGTTTAGCTCTTTTGAGATCACTAATAAAAGATACAAAACTTTCAGAACAACTTCGGCCTTTTCTGAATCCAAACTGAATATCTGGCAGCTTCCCTTGTGTTTCAGAAAAATAATCTAAGCGTAGCTTTAACATATTTTCAAAAAGTTTTCCTAAACATGATGACAAAGAGATTGGTCGGTATGATGTGGGGTCATTAACAGTTTTATTTGGTTTTAAGATAGGAATAACACACTGTGTTTTCCATGGCTCCGGTATTACTAAACTATCCCATAATTTATTGTAAATACTAAGTAGTATATCTAGAGCACTAGGGTGTAACTTTTTAACCAACATGTAAGGTATACTATCCAAACCAGGTGTTGTGTCTTTTCTACTTTTGAGTGAGATGAGCAATTCATTTAAAGTAAATGGTCTATTGAGAAATGAGTTACTATGATTCACGCTTGTCTGACTTAAAATATTATGCAAATTAATTTGGTTATACTGTGGGGAATCTGATATCTTGTCTAAGAAGCTTGGTACCCATTCATCATTTAAGTATCTATTATGAGACGATCCAATTCTTTTAAATCTTTTAATGTAACCCCATATTCGAGAAACAGGCGTCATTCTATTGAAGCTACTACACAAGTCATTCCATGAGTTCATTCGTTCTTCATTTAATATTCTTTTTTTCTGAGCATCAAGTTTTTTGTAAGTTATAAAATTAGGAATACTAGGCGATTTTCTGTACTGCAATAAAGCTTCTTTAGACATTTTAACTGCATCAGCACAAGTTTGGTTCCACCACGGAACTGGTTTTCTCAAAACTTGCATTGTTGGGTTTGATGTTTGTTTTGGAACAGTTTCTAATCTAAGATCATAGAGAATATTTACAAAGTTGTTGTATACATTAAGTGGATCAGTGCTATTAACATCTAAGTCAGAAAAACGGGTTTGTGATAAATCGTGATATTTAGTCCAATCTGCCTTACTATAAATAAATTTTTCTTCAACAGGTCGCACCTCATAGATGGATGGCTTCACATTTATAATTACATGAGTTGGATAATGGTAACTGCCCATTGGATCATTGTGTACATGCCAATCGCAAAAAGGAGCTAATGTGGGACTAACTATGCTGATATCTATTGCAGAAGGATTCCTATTTGGATACTGTACAGTAGTTACACTACCATCATTTAAAATACACAGGTCAAATTCATCTATTAGATTGTATAAACTATTGCCTCTACTGTTATTTGAATGACACCCAAACAATATGTGATGTGCATTAAAATCTCCCATGATGATACATGGCTTCGGGGTTTCGAGTAACAACTTTTTCATTTTACGGGAATCAAATCTACTACTATTTGGAGGACAGTAAACACAAAGAATGTACAATTTACCTATAGATGTGTCTATTGATATACAGATATTCTGAATGGATTCATAGAAAGTTGTGTTCACAAAATCATATTGTAAGTTTTGCTTAACTAGTATACCTACTCCATTTTTTGAATTTTTAGAAACTCTATGTACAAAATTATATGGTGTAAAATTAGGGATTTTAGTAGTACTTTTAAGCCAGGTTTCATTTAATAAACAGATATCTACACTTTGTTCTGAAAGAAATGTATTTAATAAGGCTCTCTTACTAAGTAAACTTTGAATGTTAAACTGTGATATATGTAAAAAATCCATTGTTAATTTAATAAATTTGTTAAAATTATTTCCTTTATTCTTTTATTTGTGATCGGAGAATTACTTTTATCATTTCCTAGAGCAAGCAAGGACTTAACTAAAGCTTCTAAGATTATTTCATTACTTGATATTTGTTCAGCAGTTAGCTGACTTATGCCTACAGTATTTTTAGGTGTGGGAATAGCCGGGAAGACTTTAGGGTCGGTAATTGCTGGGGCTTGTGGTGTAGTACTCACCACAGTGGCATAACTTCGGTTGCTGTTCTCATATTTAATTTTTTTCTCTGCCATTTTCTTCTGTTTAACTGGGCAATCCCTGGAGATTGCCAAGTGATTTCCGCTGCAGTTTATGCAGGTAATTTCTTCTACCTCACAATCCTTGTATGAATGTTGGCCGGAACAAGATGAACACATTTGTTCACCTCTGCAGACTCTTGCTGAATGATTAAATTTCAAGCATTTGTAGCATTGCAGCAGCGGTGGTATATATATCCGTATCTGATATCTAAACATTTGAATGTACGCGTGCTGAGGTAAGGTCGTAGCTGCAAAAGTAACGGCAATTGTACTCAGGGGAACAAGTTTGCCGTCAACTTTCCTCATGAATCTTTTAACTGAGATTACCTCGGTGTCACAAGCAATGTTCTTATATATCTCCTCATTACTCATCTCTTTGGGTACGAAACGAATAACGCCAGTAGTCTCGGTGAGGTGCGCGGGAACGAAAGCTTTCAATTTATTTTTGCCTAGAAAGTTGTCCATTGTCAAAAAATTGTTAGCTGTTGCCGGTTTTTTAAAGGTAACGCCTACTTTATGTGCGTTCACACGGTGCACGCCGATTATTCCCTTCACATTGTCCGTAAAAAGTTTTGTCAGTTTTATAGGATTTCTATTGCCGATCTTCTCATTCTCCTCCTGTGATTCGACATATACAATACACTCCGCACTGTGATTGTCCGGAAATTGTCTTTTATAATTGGGTTTGGTGAACAATTTATAGTTCGTGGTAAGGTACAATGCCTCCAACTTTCTTTTCTTTGCATCTTTTTCAGCAGGAGCAGGGGACTGCCCCCCGCCGCTGTTTTCACCCATTTTTATTTAGAAACTATTTTATGTACACAAATTTGTTATATACAGCAAAAATATACAAATATATACACAGAAATCTTTTTCAGAAAATTTGCGAAAAATTAAAACACCCGCTTAATTTGACTTCCCGCCAAAAAGTCCATCAAACATCTACTTTATGTAGGGTTGCCATCCGTCCGCGTTTCCCCGGATTTGTCTGTACCCAGGAAAACCCTTACACTCCTTATTGAATAACTTATTCACAAAATAGGTAAAAACCGTTTAATAATACAAAGCGCAATCATGGCACTAGCTTCAATTAGCGTAACACGTTAACAGCGTAACAGCCTAAAGAGATTGTTTTTTTTTATATTATTTTCGGACACATCTGGCGAGAAAACGCCATTTAGGCTTATTTAGGGTCGGGTTGCCAACAGTGGCTCGGTCGGGTACACTGACTCGCGGCTATATTTCCTAGATAGAGCAACAATATCTATCTGTCTCCTTCATTAGCCGAGAGCGTTCGACACCCAAACCCAAACACGTACAAACCAGTTATTCGCCCGCTCCCGCGCAGTTTACATGTGTAGGAAAGTGTTTCGTGTGGCCGAGGGTGCAAAATTACATTTTAAGGTAAGTTACACTTGTTTTTATGTAGAGAAATTTGAGCATTAAGACAAGTATTGTTATTTTGATGCAAAGTGACGTTATTATGCTAGGCAATGACATAGATTCGCATGTCCTTCGGCAAGCCACGTGATAGTTATGCGCCGGTGAATTCAAAATGGCTGCGGCGTGGTCAGTGGCTCAAATTTAAGAAGTACACAGTGACTCGTGAGTCACTATGTACTTTCTTGAGCCACTGTGTAGCTACTTATATTATTTCTATTGGATAATGTTATGTTATGCTACTGTTCAATGCCAACTAATTAATAAAATAAAAAACATAAAAACAAAACTGTATTTTTTTTATAAGAATAAACCTATATGCATGAAACACTTTTGCCCTCGAGTGTAACCTATCCTAGTGAAGAACTTACTTTTTCTTTTGGTTATTTTTCTGGATTTTTTATCCTTTTAATGTATCTTGATAACTGTTATGTTATTTGCTTAGACTAAGAATGAAAATTAAACTCGTTTTTAATTTTTAGATCTCTTAACGACAAAGAAACAAAGTCAGAAAAGAGGTTGATCTCAAATATCCTAAGAGATTTGATTTTATAATTTTTATGTGTCTGATATTGAAAGATATGAGGCTTAGAGTATATTTCTACTCAAACAAATAAATGAAACTGAATGTAAATTATAGTTTTAGTTAAATATTATATACTTGAGCCACTGTATACTGTTCGAGTCTCTGTGTACTACAGGGGCGAGTCACAATAGCCCAGTACCCGTACACAGTGGCTCATTTCCCATTTTTTTAAAAACATTGACTACTTTATTGTTGCCTTGTGTCGCCAAAGCATTATAATGGGTGTATGGCTGGTTGAAATATACTATGATCTCTTGTTATTATTTATTAATGTCCTATCAACCTAGGTTCGACGAGAACTTGGTGGCGGTAATTATTATAATTTCCGAGTCCTACCTGAACGTCCAGTAGGCCCACTTGGTGACCTTCGATCTGCTTCGCAATGCTAACTATTTGTCTCTGATGCCTGGAGATTGTTTCCACCGCCTGTTGATAGGAATGTTAAATAAGCACTAAGTATAGACAAGGCTAACTCGCGTTTCTAGCTTCTGTATAACTCTACTGAACATTATATCGTAGCACATGGGATCCCATTTACTCGTATATGTGATTACTATGATCAGAACGTTTGTGACTATTGCTTTCTTAACCTAGTCTAATACCTAGCTCAAGTTAATCAGCCTTTCAGGATTCAGGGATCAGGTTCGGTCTCCGTCCACTTGCACACAAACTTATTTCTCACAACCACCATTAACTTTTATCTTTTGACTAGCAAAATGGCGCCAACCACATGTTTCAGTTACTTCCAAATCTAAATGTTACCAGCTACAAAAATTATAAGGATTGTTCACATAACTTACCAAAGGGTTCGCGATGATCCGCGACACCTTGATTGAAAAACTGATAATTCTGGGAAAAAGTTTAATAACCAAAGCACGTTGAGTGTGAATTTCAGCCCGCTACCACGACTTTTTCTTCACAATTTGAGCGTTCGAAAAAATCCGAGCCACTGTTGGCGACCCGACCCTACACTAAATGTCCGGGGTTTGAAGTCTGTCCGGGTTAGAGGAATTTAGAGATGGCAACCCTAACTCCATGTCAACTCAACGTCAGTGACCGGCGGCCGGCGTGCTGCAGCACGGTTTTTGACATTGACATTGAATTGACGTAAACAGACAGGTTAAGGTTTAGAACTTTACATAGAATAATAAATAAATAATAAAATTGAACGTTCTTAGAATTAGAGGAGAAAAATGTCTATTTTCGGTACTACTCCGGCTTTCGGGTTTTCTTCGGTTCCATTCAATCCAACGTCACAGCCAGAGACCATGAAATTGTAAGTACATAATAAACATTACCCAACATTTAAACACTCTTTATCAATAATATTTAGATTTGTAATTTACTTAGGAAAATTATATTTTACACACGGTACATAGTTTGCATTCATTACGAATTTCAGATCATAAATTAAACAAGTAGATTCCATTGACTACAAAAGCATTATGTTATGTGGAAAGGTCAAATCAATAAAACATAGGTTTATATGTTCAAGTTGCTTATGCATTTTTCACTTTGTCCCAGGTGTATGATAATATACAGCAAGATGGACTCAATGCTACAGAGCTCTCTGAACTGAGAAGACTTAATTAGACACTTAAGATACAGATATGGATTTTCTTTTTACGTTTAGAGAGTATGGGCCAGATTATAACTACTGATCTGAACACCATGGCTTCTCCACTTGGCTAATGTTCTTTGAGTAAATTATTTACTGTTTGATGTCAGTCTACTATCCACCCAGCCGCAAAACTATAGACACTTGAAACATTGAAAAAACTTATATCAGAAATTGAATGGATATAAACGCAATTACTGCACACTGGCATTATACAACTATACTATGTTTTTCATGGGAATATGAATTATGAGCTTTTTTTAAGTCATGATATACTATTTGTGTATTTTATTTCATTTCTGGCCAAAATGATGTCATTTACTGTCTGCAAATATTTGCAAGTATTATTTTATCCTCTTAGATTCATTATGTGACGTTTTTGTCTTAAAATATGTTTTTTGTTACAGTAAAGTTGCTAAGCAGCAAATTGGTTCATTTATGAAGATTAGGTTTTTCATCACCTGTGTTCAAGGCAATAATTGTAAGCAAAAAAGTGAGTCTTATAATATTGATAACTTGGCCACAGCGACTTTTCACTTCACATACAATTCGGCAAACCTTGTAAGTAACATTCTTGTACAGAAGAACAATTCAGCAAAAGATAAGACAGTACAAGTAAAAGTAACATGCCAGGAACCATGTTATAGCACAGAATGGGTTTGTGCAAATGATGATAATTTACGAGAAATTGGTGAAATCAAATGTGATACAAAATGCGGAACTGCCAATATATATCTATTGGAACTACATATATATGTAAGCGTATTAGATTCCTTATTTGTCAAGCTCTATGTTGATGATGAGTTTACTGATTTTAAACTGAGCACGGATGAAGGAAGTGTGGCGGTGCACAGAGCTTGTCTGGCAGTCCAAAGCGACGTGTTCAAGGCTATGCTCGGGAGAGAGTGGAAGGAGACTACATCAGGAAACTTAAAAGTGAAAGAAGTGAGTTTGCAGACACTTCAAGACTTGAAACGGTTCATGTATTTGGGCAAGTTACCTGATGATGGTTTGCGTCCTCTACTCCTAGTCGCAATGTGTTATTTGATGGACAACCTCAAGACACAATGCATCATGAAGCTAGCTGAAACAGTAACAGCTGAAGATTTGTACAGTCTGTTGGAATTTGCGTTTGAAAATAAAATACCCGACCTAACATTTGCCATTTTGACGATATCTCCTGAAGATGTTATTCAAAACGCCCAACAATTGATGAATACAAAGGAGATTAAGAAGGAGCTTGAGGCTGACACATAGTTGACCTCAGTCAAACTAATTGCGCAGTAAAATGTCTACTGATTATTTCATTAAGACTGCATTTAACCAAACTTTTATTTCAAGAATAATGCTTACTTTCGCCTAGTAATGTCAAAACCCCAAATTAGTTTCACATTACTATCAGAGTAATTAAGTATTATTCTCAGAATAAAAGTTTGGTAGAATGCAGCCAAAAACAAATAAACAATACTAGGATAAGCATTTAAATATAAAAGTAACCACCAACATTGTTAATGTACATTTTACATAGCAAGGCTTTTTTTACTATTTTAAATAATTCCTGCGCAATGTCTTTCACACGGCTCTTTTTACATGACATTAGGTATATTTGTGTAGATATTTTACGAGAGATATGTACCTACTGATGGACACGGGTAATATTTGTTGATGTTTCCTATTTTTTTTTATAAAGTGGTGCATTTATTTTGATCAAATGTCTATCCGTGTTCATTGCTCTAACCATAAGAATACAGTCTATGCATTAAAGATGTTCAATATAAGTATTATAAATTGACAATGTGATTTATTATACCTACCTCATATATTTTTACTAACCGGTAACCCCCGACAGAAAATGAGGGGGGTTATAAGTTTAATATGTGTGTCTGTCTGTAGGACCATAGCTCCTAAACGGATGGACCAATTGAGTGAGTTTTTTTAATCTAAAGACTGTCGGTCGAGACATAGCTATATGTTTGGTTTGGTGGAAATAGGACCAGTAGTTTCCAAGATATTCAGCTTTAATTGGAGCAAGTGACAAGTTCTCTACCAATATTGAAGCTACGAATTCCAAACTTTGTAGTTGCTTTGTAGCTTTTTATATATATCACTCATTGAATCTTATCGCTCTCATGTCTTAATCGGGTCTCATAATGACCAGCTACGTGTGTCAGGGGTGTTTTAATTCTTGATTTAGATAATTTAGGTAAGTACGTTATTTTCAGCAAAATATTGGTATGATTACTATAAGTTCATCAAGACCTCCAGCTGCCCAAAAACAAAATATCTAACGAATCAAACGCAAAATATATAAAATTCTATTTTTGAGACTTCAGTTGATAGAGTTTATTTCAGGATAAATGTTAATAGCGCGATTCAGGTTCGCCTTTTGTTTTGTATGGGCGCGCAGTGCCATGCCAGGCTGGCGACATCTGATGGTCACGTCTTTGTCCTATCACGCCGAAACGCATTAGACGAATTTTAACCAATTGTAGTACGGAGATAGTTGGACATCCAAAGATGGTTAAGTATATAGGATACTTTTCTCGTACTCACTCAACTGCTCAAAGGTTAACTGGAAGAGATCCCTTATAGGGATAAGTTCGCCTTTGTACCTATATGTTAATTGTAATAGATGTATTTTTTAACTGTTTTTGTGTACAATAAAGCGTTTACTTACTTACTTACTTTTTACCCGACTGTGGGAAAGCTACGTCTGTTCCAAATTTTATGCAAATACGTCCAGCCTTTTCGCGTGAAGATATAACAAACATGCACACTAACACACATACCTAAACTTTAGCTTTTATAATATTAGTGGGATTTAATTATTTGTAATAATATAATATAATTATTTTTTTAAGAAGCGATCGGCTCGGTTTGTAGAGCGGGGCCTGAGCCGGCGGCGGTCCCGGGTTCGAATCTCGGCCAGGTCAAATATTTGTGTGATGAACTCGTATTTGTGCTTGGGTCATGGTTGTTCTATGTATTTAAGTATATATTTTATCTATATACTCGTAGTTAAGTATGTACATCGTCGTCTTGTACCCATAACACAAGCCTTATTTGAGCTTAATTTGGGACTAGATCGATTTGTGTGAGGTTGTCTGATATTTATTTAGTACCTAACCAAAGCAACAACATTTTCAGTTCAATAAGTTTTATTTTATAGATGTAGCGAATAAGGTTTCGTATTCTGTCTGAGCTTCGTTTTACGATGCTATCTAGTCAATACATAATAGGATACTTTGGATTCTTTGGAACCTTCATATTAGACCGGGAGATATTAGTGACACAATTTTCTTGGTCATTTGTTACAAATGACCAAGAAAATTGTGTGCATGTGGATTGTGTGAGCACCCTTCAAAAATGAAAAAAAATGTGCTGATCATTTAGTAAAAGTTCTAAAACAATTGTAAAACTAATTGTGACCGTCCATGACTAAAGGGTCCTTATGGCAGGTATTGAGTAAAGCACAGGTTCTAAATCTATGTTAAATAAGCAATTTAACACAGAAAGAATCATGACCCTAACTCTCATACTTCTTTTTAGGGTTCCGTAGTCAACTAGGAACCCTTATAGTTTCGCCATGTCCGTCTGTCCGTCTGTCCGTCCGCGGCTTAGCTCCGTGATCATAAATACTAGAAAGCTGAAATTTGGTATGAGTATGTATATGTATTACGCCGACATAACGGTAAAATAAAAACTAAAAAAAATATTTTTTTTCGGGTACCTCCCGTACACCTAAAGTGGAGGTGATTTTTTTTTTGCGTTCCAATACTAGCGTGTGGGGTGTCGTTGAATAGGTCTTTTAAAAACAGTAGGGGTCTTCAAACATCATTTTTTGATAAAGTCAGCAGTTTTGTAAATATTCGCTCGGGAAATCCAAAACATAGTGTCCCCCCCCCCTCTAACTTCTCAACTACGGGTCAAAAAATTATGAAAAAATTCATGAAAATAAGGCCTTATTAGAACTTTCAATGAAAACTATATTGAATAAAATCGGCCGAGCCGTTTTTGAGTTATCGCAAAATTTCATAATTTTCTTTAAAATGACGTAAGTGCCGCGCGGTGTTCTTATACTTCGAACGTTACACATATTAGTTAAATGCCATACTGCATTAAAACATTTCGCTCAATCTGGTGCGTAGAATCGATAAATTCCAGAAGGTAATAAGTACCCTATTACTAAGACTGCTGTCCGTCCGTCCATCCGTCCCTCCGTCTATCACCAGGCTGTATCTCAAGAACGGTGATAGCTAGAAAGTTGAAATTTTCACAGATGATGTAGGTATTTCTATTGCCGCTATAACAACAAATACTAAAAATAAAATAAAATACTTATTTTCCCATACAACAAACTTATTTTATTGTACGGAACCCTTCATGCGCGAGTCGGACTCGCACTTGCCCAATTTTTTTATAAAACATCATACTTACACTTGCTAAAATTTCACTTTTGAGAAAACGTCAAAAGAAGTTTGAATCTTACTTTAAGTATGTTCCCATTGGAAGTTACATAGATTATGATTGATTTTGTATCTCAAGGGGTTTTTCTATTGAACTCAGTCATGGTTTCATCAATGTGACTTCCAGATCCTGAGAAAACAGCCTTTGATAACAGCAACACGCTTATAAGGGGCCATCCATAAATTACGTCACACGTGAAGGGGGAGGGAGGGGGTCGACGAAGTGTGACATTGTGTGACAAGGGGGTGGGAGGGGTCCGAAATTTCGTGACGTCACATTTCAAAATTTATTATAAGTGTTTAAACACGAACTTTAACTTAACACGAACTGAACTATTATTTTACGAAAACCTCAAACACATACACAACTATATCTGTGTAAATATAAGATACCAATTGTTTTGTCGACCACTCGCTCTACTATCATCGTTTTTTGTTTTGTAAATTGTTTGATTTGATGTAAATTTTATTAAAAAAAAATGGAAATAAAACCGATTTCGGAACCGCTTTTTTCATTCAATAATTTCTAAATGTAAATTTGCAACATATGTGACGTCACACAAGGGAGGGGGGGAGTCTCCCAAATGTGACCAGCTGTGACAAGGACGGAGGGGGAGGGGCAAAAAAATCATGAAATTCGTGTGACGTAATTTATGGATGACCCCTAAGAATGAAATTAATAAAAACATGTTTTTCAGCTTTCTTTAATTATGTTGTAATCTGAACTATTGTATAGGACATACTTAAACTTACATTTTAGGATATAAATAAAATCACATAGTTAACGAAATATCTTTATTTTAACGAAAACGTGATAATTATTATACTTTTCATCTTCCCCTATAACAATAACAAATTTAGTACAGTGAGTTCTAAAATATATTTATTCAGTCCACTGGAGTATCACAAAATTATCATTATTGTTCTACAAGTTTTATTTATTTATTTATATACGATTAAAGTTACGTAAAAATCACAATTTGACTCCCATACATTTGGGAAAAGGGTCCTTATGACCAATCACAGACAAAACATATTAATAATACCAATATGGCACAATATTAACATTATTTATTTCCTAATCTTGTATTAACACAGAATACCGAAGAAAAAAGGTTTTTATAAATTTACTCAAAATCTTTATCTGTAAGGAGTTATTCTCATTTAACGTCAACGAATAATTTACACAGTCGGTGACTACTAAGGAACTATAAAGCTGCATTACGACTCATTTCGTATAGAAGAATTGTTCTCCTGGAAGGAGGGGTGGTGGGGGGTTATGGTATATACCATCGTATAGAGCTTGGCTCCGGGACCTCGAGAACAATCCGATTTTGGGTCTACCGCGGAAGATCACAATTTTGGTGAACGTCCTGGCTAAACGGGACCAGATAGCCGAGGGGTGCTCGACCAAATGTCATAGGCCTCCCCAAGCAATTTGACGAGCCGCCATTTTTTTTTCAAAATGGCGACTTCAAAATGGCGGAAAAATTTCAAAATGGTCGTAGCGCGCTGAAATTTGGTATGTGGGGGGTTTGGGGCCCCCCGATTCTGAAAAACTTTCTTTTCTAGCATTAAAAAAAAAAGGGAATTTTTCTAGAGGCCCATATCTCGTAAACCGCTGGAGATGGGTGAAGGGTGCTCGACCAAATGTCATAGAGGGCCCCCACCAGAGTACAATCGTGGAAAAAAAATCAAGATGGCGACTTTTTTTTTTTCAAAATTTCAAATTCGTGCGAGGGGGCTGAAGCTCGGTATCGGGGAGCATTTGGAGCTCAAAAATATGAATCTGAAATCTTGTCCGAAAATTCGGTCAAATTCGGCAAATATCAAAAAAACAAGTTTTGTATGGAGAAAATTTCAAATTGGTGCTAGGGGGCTGAAACTCGGTAGCGGAGGGTTTTTGGGGCTCCCGAGTCGGAATCTAAAATCGAATTTCGAAAATTCGGTCAAATTCGGAAAATATCGGACAAACAAAATTTAGTAATTGAGTGAAGGTGCGGAGCGTCCCAGAGAAGTCGCCCGTAGCACGCGAGCCCAAGGGCCCGAAGGGTCCGCAGGGCGAGCCCACCCAGAACCTTACCTTTCTCCCGAGTAACTTAAAGCGAGGCCGCAGGCCGAGCTCCGCGTAGTACCGAAGTTGCGAAGCGTCAACCCTGCGAGGCCGAAGGTCGAGCTCCGCGTAGCACCGAAGGTGCGGAGCGTCACAGTCAAGGAGCCCAATCACAACATACTATAATTCTAAGTAATTGCGACAACGCCACCAATTTTACAACTCCCGTTGCCCTTCCTTTAGGAAATTTTAGAATTCGAGCACCGATTTTCTAGCATTTTCCACTGCCAACCCCCTCTCGGATGACACAAGGACAGCTAGGTAACCCCCTCGCGGGGTGCTTGGTGCTTTGAAATATGCATATTGTAGTAAACACGGGACCGTAGCGGGCTTTTTGTCCTTAAAAAATTTGGCCCAATCATAAGTTGGAACATTGAGGATAGATCCTGTTTCGTTTCCCACCATCACCGCCAATATCGAATTGGTTTTACGGCATGCTGTTACAGCTACTTCACTCACATCTTGCACGGTACTAACTGCTGCGTGGCGGATTTTTTTTTTTGAATAGCCCAAAGTACTGTATGCAATTTCCCACAAAGACCCTTTTCTACTAAACTTAAAACTCCGTTTTAATAAAGAAAGAATTAACGTACACAACTGAAACCAAGGTACAAATAGGCTCTATCTTTGTATTTTACTATAATGCATAAAACAAAAAAATGATAATTTTGAAGGATTTTACAAAACAGCAAATATCTCCGTAACTAGAAACTGCCATAAGGACCCTTTTCTCATGGACGGCCACAATTGATGAATTTGTAAAACGATAAATAAAAAATATACATTCATTAACGTATGCTCACTCAGTTCTCACAAACAACCAACGAAATCTGCGAATGTGTTTATTTAACATATAATATTTATATCCTAAGTTTTTATTTTTTATTTTATTTTATTTTTTTATTTGGAACATCAACAGCATTACAGAACATATATAACAATGCTTATAGCTAGAACATAAAGCCAATAACAGATTTAGATTTAGTAAAACTTATGCTTAAGGTAGGTAATAATTTGTAGATCACCTGGTTACGTATTTAAAGTTTTACAAATAATTTCGTATGCTCACTCAATCCGCACACTTTTAAAAACTCGATTTCTGATGAAATGAAAATAATGCAGATTGAAACTTTTATATCTATACTATTATAAAATCCTAAATTTGTATATTGAAAATAAATTTTCTATGAAGGGAGGTCATGATTTCAGGAAAAATCTCGATAGCGTGATGCAGCCGGATAGTTGTTTCGTATGGACACGCTTCGTCGAGCCAACCTGGCGCCATCTGTTTTCAAAAAAACCGTTGTCCTCGCATCACGCCGAATTTTACGTTTTCTTCATCACCATATCTACAGGTCACTTAGCCTTTTATCAGATTTAATTGAATTTTTCGGTTTTAGCTAATGACATTATCTGAGTGCTCTGCCCCCCGAGCCGCCCGTATTTTTAAATACCATCTCTTCGTGCTGCTTAAAAGTTTTATCAGTCTTGCTTTTTTCTTTCCGTGTTGCGATATAATTAACTTAGTGCCATCCGTCTCTGTTAGTCACCATCTCTTTAGAATACCTAAAAGTTTGGTCAAACCTGCTTTCTTGTTTCCGTTTCATTAATGCGAGTACTATGCCATTCCTATCTTTTATACTATCTTTTCGGGTTACTCAAAAGGTTGTGCAGACTTGCTTTCTCGTTAGTGAAGGTTTTATGTTTTCTTGATCGCCATATCTACACGTAACTTAGCTTATCATCAGATTTACTTTATTTTTCTGTTTGTGTTATACATTTTTTTTTTCAATAACATCTTTTCGTGTTATTTAAAAGTTTCATCAGACGTGCTTTCTTCTTTCCGTTGTGCGATATTGTTTTTTCCTCGTGCTTCCCGTCTGGTTGGGTCGCCATCTCTTTAGAATCCTTTAAAGTTTGATATTCGTTGTCTGCTTTTAAAGATATTCAAATTTCATTTTAAAATACAATCTAAGATACAGTCCACATTTTAGATCACACTCTACTTCTTAAAATTCATCAATTAGTTTTACAATTGTTTTAGAACTTTTACTAAATGATCAGCACATTTCTTTTTCATTTTTGAAGGGTGCTCACTCAATCCACACGCACACAGAAAATTGTGTCACTATCTCCCGGTCTATATCGACAGCAAACAGCGGAGGGAATTTACTGGCTTTTACTACGTTTGCGCTTTTTACGCTCCATATCCTCTCCAATTAGTTTTACACATTTTTCCAGTTTTTCCAAGCGCTCAATATAATCCTCTATTATTGTTATCGTTTCTCCCTTTAAATTGTTCCGATTTTCTTTTGTTTTTATATTCTTTTTAATTTGTTTTTCCACTTCATTTAATTCTTTCTTATTGTTCAGATGTTGCAAAACTTTTTTATGTTTATTATTATTAAGATCTTCTATATATTCTTTATAATCTTTCTTCCACATATAAATTCGTTGCAATGAATAATCTGTTGACCAAAATGTATTACCACATCCCGTTTCACGTTGAAGATCTTCCGTGAAATCTTTTGGTATATCGATATGTTTTGTTTCAATTTGTGAACCTTTTGATGTAGCATCGTCATGGGCAATTTTTGCTTGGTCACGATAACCTTTTGCGAGTGCTAAATCAAATGCTGATTTGAAATGACCATCTACTATATCTAGTTCTTGTAGACTTTCAGCCAACTTTTTCGAATCGTCGTATTTGGGGTCGTATCCGTATCTTACGCCACTACTCGGTCCAGGTTCTGGTTCGATTGTTGCTGTTAGCTCGTCAGCGTTTCTAGAAGAATCTTCTCTTTGATATTCTATTATTTCAGGCATAAATTCACTACTTCTAGTTTTACTTATGGATGTGGCCAGACCACTTTCTTTATTACCTTCTGTAATTTCAGAATCTCGGTCAGATTGTAAGGCAGCTACTCCTATTCCTTGAATGATTGCTCGATAATCTTGATTTTGTCGAATATATCGACGGTTTTCTTCTGGATCATCTCTATCTACTCCAGTATTGCTTATGGATGAAGCTATACCTCTGTCAGTATCCACAGATGCTATATCATGTCGTTGAGGTTCCTCGTTTATTTCAAACATTAAATCATTAAAATCATCATCATTTTGGTCGCTCATTTTGCTAATCTCTATTCCTCTTGCGCCATCTACCTGAAAAAAATATTATACAATACAATACAATACAACAACACTTTATTGCACACCAACAAGAAAAATATTACATGAGAAATCTTAAATTAAACAATGGTAGACAATAGGCGGTCTTATCGCTAAAGAGCGATCTCTTCCAGACAACCTTATTATTTTCTGATGTATTGAAAACATAATTGCAATTACTTATTACTTATTGGAAAGTGGCATGTATTAATCCGGTAGATTTAAATTGTGCACGAATTATCTATTTTTAATTTAAGTAGGTTACTGCAACACCGATTGTATTAAAGAAAGACAAATTAAATTAAATTCTGAAGTCTTTATTTTAAAAGACCGTCTTATAATACCTACCTACTTAAGGGTGATTCTACAAAAAATGGGTAACTCGATGTTACAGGGCAATAAAACATGTTTTGTTACATTTTGTTTATATTTTTAATTTTATTTGAATACTATTTTGTTTATATTTTTAATTTTATTTGAATACTATTAAAAACCGTTTATTTGGTCACCCAATTTCAGCTATTAACTTTAAATACAAATTTGTGAAACTCTACAACTTATCCTTAAAACGTCAGTACTTTGGCATGTCACAACCTCAAAAGTGGGCAATCAAATGGTTGTGTATTAAATATTACCTCTAATATAAGAAAACGTACTGTTTCGCTATAATCTGTGATGTATTTAGTAATATGTATCACAACTTTCATAATATAATATTGTCACTGTTGTTGTAGAAAATATACAAAACTTTGTGTTCAGTTTTATTCGTCAGTCCGCTGTCTGTTGTTCGAATTGGAATTTCGCGCTAAATATCGGCGACTCAAATTCAAATCCGCGTAAAATTTCAAGGTTGATAGTAAAGTTAGCTGCAGGTCACGCCATTTTACGGTAGTCATTACTGAGCTAGTACCAGAGTCGTGGTTGTCATGTGAACACGTGCCGATCCAGTCAAAAAGTCAGTCCTATGGTAAGTCGTTATTTTCTTGTAAATCTGTGTTATACTTGAATTTATACATAGTCAGTTCGAAAATATCTAAATAAATGTTGATTCTAAAGAAAACCTCAAATTCATGTCTTTTTCATCAGTCCGTTGGCGTCAGTGCTTTGTGTGATATTGCGCCAAAGGACTGACGGGTTTCCAGGGTACTGACATTTGTCGCGTGTTTAAGCTGTTTTTTTTTTTTACTTTTTAGCTTAAAGCATTGGGCCGCCTCCTAAATAAACTAAATAAGTCTAAGGATACAGATGGTATATTAAAAAAGGAAAGAAAAGCCAAAAGTGACCCAATGCAATTTTCAGAATACAAACAGAAACAAAAGTCGCAATATTAAAAAATAGAAGTTAAAGGGGCAGACATTTTTTAATAAAAAACTTGGGAGCAACGATTAGCTAGAAAAAAAAGACATATGAGTATAATACACGCAAAAAAAACAACTTTTGATCATACTACTTATATCTTTGTTCATAAGAATGCTCCTTCGACTACTGACGACGAAGCATAATCAATAGATGGTAAACATATAAGACCTATTATGAACGATGACCAAAGAGTAAATGAAATGAAAGACAAAAAGTCCAGAAATATGCAAATAAAAAAGATTGGACCAAATAATGGGTTCAAAACTGAGAACTAAACTGAATAATCATCGTCCAAAATATAGATTTAGCATGTATGTTGTGGTACGCTAATCTACTGCAATTAAATGCGACACTCGAAATACAATACGTTTACTGAAGGAAAAGAAGATACAATAAAATAATAAATTAAAAATCAAGCAGCGGCCGCGTAGAGAGACGAATATGAAGTGATTGACGGTTCTGCTTTTCATGTTGTTATGGCGACGCTAGGGATGTCCGTCACTCGTAGTGCGGCGCCATAGGACCCCCCTGGGAGTCTCAAAGTCCTGCCTGAAAGTGAGAAGGGAAAGTGACTTTTCGACCAGAACGAGTGGTTCTAACAGGAACGACAGCTTTAGGTTTAGAGCTAATTGTTGTAGATGAAGCTGAGTCGTTCTGAACATATGCTGGCTTGACACGATCAACCGAGACAGTCACTGGTCCTCTGAGTAAATCTACAGTGACAGTCTTGTCCGTTCTACTTAAGATGCGGTGTGGGCCAGTGTATGGGGCCTCTAACGATCCACACAGTGTATCCTTTCTTAGGAAAACATGGGAGCATGAACTTAAGTCCTTGTGTACAAAGACAGACTTATTTCCGTGTCTAGATGCGGGAACAGGCTTGAGATGCGACATATGACGTTTTAGCTGTGCGACAAAATCGTCAGGCTGCAGTGTGCGTGAGTTAGGAGTATGAAAGAACTCACGCGGGATGCGCAATGGCTCACCGTACACCATCTCTGCAGAAGAGCACTGCAAGTCTTCTTTCCACGCACTCCTTATCCCAAGAAGTACGATCGGCAGCACGTCCGTCCACGTGTTGTTGTTGTGGGCCATGATGGCTGCTTTCAAAGTCCGATGCAGGCGCTCGACCATGGCGTTGGCCTGGGGATGGTAGGCCGTTGTGTGTCGCAGCTGGGTTCCGCAAAGCTCCGTCAAAACCTTGAACATACGTGAGGTAAATTGACGTCCTTGATCGGTTGTTACAGTTTGTGGACAACCAAATCGAGATATCCATGTTTCGTAGAACGCTTGAGCTACAGTTTCCGCTGTGATGTCAGAAAGTGGCTTCACCTCTGGCCAGCGAGTGTATCTGTCAATGGCTGTGAAGAGATAACGAAAGTTTGATGACGGTGGTAAAGGACCGACCAGATCAATATGAACGTGACTGAATCGGTCTTCTGGCAGCTTGAAGTTTCCAAGCGGAGAAGATGTGTGACGTTGCACCTTGGCGCGTTGACATGATGCGCACGTACGTACCCAGGTACCGCAATCTTTGCGTACGGAGGGCCATACGAATCTTTTCGTTACCAGTTTAGTAGTTGACCTCGTACCTGAATGGCTCATGCCGTGTACTGCGTCGAATATCCTTCATCGGTGCTCCTTGGTAATGAAGGGTCGGGGCCGTGCTTGAGAGGTATCGCAATATAAATAAACATTAGTACCTGGCACGGGCACTCTTTCCAACTTCAGTGACGAAGATCGCTTGGCAATAAGATCTTGCAACTCTGCGTCATTCTGCTGCGCTTGTGCTATTGCTTCGAAGTCTGGAGGCACGGCAATTGCTTCGATGCGGGAGAGCGTGTCAGCGGTAATGTTGTCTTTCCCCGAGATGTGCCTGATGTCGCTGGTAAACTGCGAAATGAAATCAAGGTAATTAAATTGTCTCGGAGAACATTTCCTGTCTTTTTGTTGGAAGGCGAAGGTGATTGGTTTGTGGTCTGTGTCTATCACAAAATGTCTGCCTTCTACCATGTACCGGAAATGTTTGACACTTTCGTAAATAGCCAGCAACTGTACTGTGTCTGTTGCCGTGACATTTTCTTAGAGAAGAAAGCAAGCGGTTGCCATTGTTCGTCCACTAATTGTTGGAGCACTGAAGCCACATACGTACCAGAAGCATCTGTCACAAGGGCTAGTGGTGCGTCTATGATGGGATGAGCCAGTAGAGTTGATTTTGCGAGACTAGACTTACAATTTTGAAACGCTTCCAATTGTTTTTCAGTCCAAGTAAGTGGAGTGGTGCTTTTGATTTTAGGTCCTGATAGCATGTCGTGAAGAGGTGCTTGTGCTTCGGCAGCGTGAGGAATAAATCTCCTGTAGAAGTTCAGCATGCCGAGAAATCTGCGTAACCCGCCGACAGTCTTAGGTGGCGGGAATTCCTGCACTGTTTTTACCTTATCGTCAATGGGACGTGTGCCATCTTCAGAGACCGTATATCCGAGGAATGTGACCTCTTTCTGCCCGAAACTACACTTGGACTCGTTCATGAGCATACCATACTCGTGAAATCTGTCGAAAACTTGCCGTAGATGTTCTAAGTGCTGTTCGGCATCTTTAGAGTAAATGAGTACGTCATCGATGTATGAGTAGACGAAGTCCAGGTCTCTGAGGACCTCATCCAGGAATCTCTGGAAAGTTTGAGCAGCATTCCGGAGACCAAATGGCATAAAAGGGAATTCGAACATTCAGAATGGTGTAGTGACAGCTGTCTTGCAAATGTCATCCGAATAAACAGGAATTTGGTTGTAGGCTTTGACTAAATCTATTTTTGAGAAAATTTTGCTACCTGAAGGACGATGGGCGTAGTCCTCTATATGGCGAACGGGATATCTGTCGGGGATACTGCGTACATTGAGCGCGCGGTAATCCCCGCACGGCCGCCAACCATTTCCTTTCTTGGGCACAAGATGCAGTGCCGATGCCCACGGTGAATCGGATCGTCGTGCTACGCCATCATGAAGCATTTCTTCAAACTGCTCCTTCGCAATTTTCAGCCGATCAGGAGCTAGACGGCGTGGCCTACAAAATGCTGGAGGACCTGGAGTAGTTCGGTTCGGATGTAGTGTACAGTTGAATGCTTTACCTCTCGCGGCAATCCAGATGGTTTCGTCAAACTGGGATATTCCGCAAGCAATCGGTGGTACTCGCTGTCACCTGATATAGCTTTCACGCTGGTTTGGTTGCAATGCTTGAGTTGTCCCGCTGTTGTGAGAGTAGTCACGCTGTCAATTAGTCTTTTGTGTTTACAGTCAACAACTAGACCATAATAAGCAAGGAAATCTGCGCCTATAATTGGCTTGTCTACATTTGCTACGACAAATCCAACTGTAGTCCCTTCGCAAACCTAGATTCAACTTCTGCTTGAGAATGCCATAGGTATGGATTATGGAACCATTCGCTGCTGTGAGTGCGTAGCTGTCAGGCGACTTACATTTGGGCATGAATCGGCGCGGCAGAACGCAGAGGTCCGAACCGGTATCAATAAGATATTTAATTTTGCTTACACTGTCCGTTATAAATAGGCGGCTGGTAGTGGCGTGACAGTCTGCTGCCGCCGCGATGGACTGTCGTACTAGTTTTCCTGTTTGAAGTTACACGGCGGAATGCATTTTGTTGCCTTCGAACTGAAATTGCTATGATACCAGCACATACCTTCTTTGATGGCTTGATACCGACCGTGTGATTTGGACCTGCTGCGACTGCGCGACCTGTTCCTGTTGAAACGCGCCCGCCGATATCCGCTGCTGCAGCCGGCGCTCAACTGCGCGATTTGTTGCGTCAACTCGCTTTGAATGCGCGCCGTAATAGACTGCTCCATCCTCTTCAACATGTCGTCAAAGGAGCTTGTGCTTGCAACTTGCTGAAAGAAAGAATTAGGTGTTGCGTCAATAATTTGATCAGCTAGAACAGCGATGTCATCCAATGAAGCCGTAGTTTGTGAGGCAATAATGGCCTACACGTGCGTAGGTAGACGACACGACCATAGACTGCGAAGAAAGTCGTCGCTGATGCTGTCGCCAGCCAATCCTCGAAGATGACGAAGGAATTGGCTTGGTTTCCGGTCGCCCAATTCCTCATGCTGCAGCAACTGCCGTCTTTTATTTTCTTTTGACATTGACAGTCTATTTATCAATTGTTTTTTCAAAATTTCGTATTTGTTTTTTTCCGGGGGATTCGTGATGATGTCACGGACTTCCTTGGCTGTTTTAGGATCTAATTCACGGATAATTTGGAAATACTTGGTTGAGTCGGTTTTTATGCCCGAAATTGCAAATTGCGCCTCGACCTGGGCAAACCAAACCTCGGCGTCGTCCGCCCAGAATGGCGGCAGCCTCACAGTAACTCGATCCACAGATCCTGTCCTCTCTTGTGCCGGGCCGGCGGCTCCTTGTGTCGTATCCTCCGTTGATTCGTATTCCGACATAATTATTAACTAATCGCTAATTTAGCGTGTATGTTGTGGTACGCTAATCTACTGCAATTAAATGCGACACTCGAAATACAATACGTTTACTGAAGGAAAAGAAGATACAATAAAATAATAAATTAAAAATCAAGCAGCGGCTGCGTAGAGAGACGAATATGAAGTGATTGACGGTTCTGCTTTTCATGTTGTTATGGCGACACTAGGGATGTCCGTCACTCGTAGTGCGGCGCCATATAGAAAAGTCCATAATAAGTCAAAGTAAGTGGTAAAATTTATGGGAAGAAACTCCAAACCGGAATTGGAGAAATGATTAAAGATATGACTAAAAGGAATCGTAGGAATCAGTGAAGACAGCCTTTTTAAGAAGAAAACTAAATAAAGAGATAAAAAAAGTTCAATCTACAACAAATATAAATTGTAGAGAATACCAAAAATAACAGTGACTTATTTAAAAAAGGACGATTACTTAAAGAACTTATACTGTTAAACTACTTCAAATTAGTAAAGCCAGTTAAATAGCTGTTTGAATGGTGGAGATAGTTCTTTCTCACAGTATTACATTAAACAGATTTTTCGATTGTTATTTAAGTGAATAAAGACTAAGAGTAAGACAGAAAATATCTGCTATTATTAGTTTCTAAGAGATATCTTTCTAAATTTTAAGAAATATCAGACATATCTTATGAAGGTGTGTATTTTGTCAGTACTTTGTCACCCTCGTCAGTCCCCTGGCAGTCAAATTCAGAAAAACCGAAATTTCTCAGCTTCTTAAAAAGTGACTGGCCCAATCACGAGCCGTATATTCTTTACATTACCTATGTATACCTGAAATTGTATCATTTTGATTTAAAAACTATCATATTCAAAATATCCCGAAAAGTTACCCAAGTTTTGTATATTAGCCCTTAAATTAAATATACTATACTATGATTCAGCTATATAGCTTGATTTCTATCTGAAATAAAAGTATTACTAGATGAAACACATTCTACTGTTTCATGGTCTCGGCTCCGAATATAGTTGTGTTCCTTTTGTGGTTTTCTCTTTTTAAAGAACTCAGCAAAGTACTCATTTATTGAGTCTACTGGTGACCGAAGAGCTTGCAGCATCCTCGCCTTGCGATTCAGCGAGGAAATGCTGCCAGCGACCGGAACATGCCGCGGGACTTAAATAAATATCAGACAAACTCACACAAATAGTTCCCAAATGAGCTCAAGAAGGCTTGTGCCATGGGTACCTATTACTAGACGACGGTATACATACTTATATATTAAGCACCTGGGCGACCGAGCTTTGCTCGGTTATTTACTATTTATTGTAATATGGTGGTGTTTAGGTGATAATCTACACATAGTTAGTTTTTATGGCATTATTCAAGAGACGGCGTCACAAAAATACCCGAGAAACTGTGTTTAAAATTTGTATCGGTAAATTTTTCGTTTTTAACCGACTTCAAAAAAAGGAGGGGGTTCTCAGTTCGGTTGTAAGTTTTTTTTTTTTTTTTTTTTTTTTTTTATGTTTGTTACCTCATAACTCCGTCATTTATGAGTCGATTTGGAAAATTCTTTTTAGGTTCATGAATAGACATCTCAAGTTTGGTCCCATAAAAT
Source organism: Apotomis turbidana (assembly GCA_905147355.2). Taxonomy (NCBI): domain Eukaryota; kingdom Metazoa; phylum Arthropoda; class Insecta; order Lepidoptera; family Tortricidae; genus Apotomis; species Apotomis turbidana. The sequence goes on along the minus strand of LR990297.1, from coordinate 3,296,760 downwards.
TTTGGTGAAGATCGGATGACGAGATCCATGAGGAATCGAAGGAATTCCTGAAATTTTATAGGCACTCATAATATTTTTCATATATTTTCTAAAACTTTAAGTATTTGCATACGGTAGTCATCATCTTCCAATGCTGAAAGAAAGAAAGAAAGAAAGAAAGAAATGTTTATTTGCTAGAATACGTACATAGAAGGTGTTAAATATATTCGCATATAGCAGGTTAACAGTATTCAGCCGAAACGGCATGCAAATTGTGTGTTTGTCATTGTAAAACTATTGAGGCCAATACCAATAATCTGAACATAATGATAATTTAAATTCTACTGCATATTCTTAACTGATCTACTGCATATTATATACTGAACTGATGATGGAAGGTACAACTCCTTAACGGTTAGGAGTTAGGAGATAATTCAAACGAGATGTATGCCTTCAAGACCTCCCTGATCACCCCGCCGTAAGTATTTTATACGAATCACTAAAAAGCGAAAAAAAAAATTTTTTACAAAAAAAATAACCGACTTCAGTTAAACTAAAAAGCCAAAAATAACCCGTTCAAGTACAGATTACATTTGACTCACCAAACCTCACGTAAACTTTAATATATAAATATAATAACTGAGTGGTTTGGGATCGATTTCAAAGGGTGAGTCAAATGTAATCTGTACTTGAACGGGTTATTTTTGGCTTTTTAGTTTAACCACAGAATAGATAATAGTACAAGTACAGAAGGCACACTACTTTGATCTTTACAAAAGCCGCTTTTTTTAGCCGAAAAAATATGATTTATGGCCCTTCTAAAGTCCTCGTCCCCAGCGCAAGCCAAACGGAACGTTAAAGCTGCGTGCCAACGGTAAAAATGAATTGGCTCGCTTGCCGCGTCGCCGAGAGCGAGGGCTGTCAACGACTAAAAATAAAAATGTATTTCCCATTTATTCCTTGCATTCAATATATCTCTATATTATAGTAATATATTTATATTCTTCATACATTATATTTATTATTTCATTATTTAACTATAAAATAATCAATCTCAGAATTTGGACGAATTGAATCCACAACCAGGCCGCAAAACATTTTAGCTTTATTTTTAAACATTTTAATACGTATAAGATCAGATGTTGGTCACTTCGTAAGTGAAAGAGCAGTGAAGCTCGTTTTGATGCTTATAATGACAATGAAGTGACCGACATCTCTGTTCTCTTTGTTTAAGAGTAAACCTTATTTAGTTTAACTTAAAGACTAATTTAGTGTAAAATTAATTTGCACTTATAACGCCTTACATTTTGAAGTGGCAGTTGTGGCCGCAGCTAACAATACAGATAATGGTATTGTTCATCGGGTACAAAGCTAAGTGGATTCGCTCAACCAAAATAATTATTTCTATATAATATAATAAAATAATGCAACGAATGCGTTACCTTAACATGCAATTAAATTCTTGAGCTTCATTTTGTTTTTGCTTAGTTGTCCGATATTTATTTATTTGTTCATATATTATATTCATCACTACACACCTAGTATAAAACAAAGTCGTTTCCTGCTGGCTGTCTGTCTGCCCCTATGTAGGTATGCTTAGATCTTTAAAAATACGCACGGACGCACCGTGCGAAGCCGGGACGGGTCGCTAGTTACAAATAAAACATGTACAAAGGCGAACTTATCCCTAATAGGGATCTCTTCCAATACATTTCTTTTAACTCTTTATTTATATATTTTATATACTTACCTATCAAACTATCACTCAATCGTTTATTCATTACTTACAAGTAATTTTACAAACTTGATATCAAATATTATTTTAAAAACCTCTATGATTGTTGATTTAGTAGTAGACATACTTATTTTACTAGAATTTAAATTGACAAATATCAGCAAATAATCAATTCAAAATTACATAAGTACTTAACAATTAAAATTGATCTGTGTAACCAGTGTTAAATATGGAAGTAGATACACCTGCAATATGTTTTTTATTATTATTCAGTAACTACTTATTATATATTATGTTATTTTTTTTACCTATCGGCATCCTTCGGACGTGTTGGGAGCTTGGGAGAACGAAAAACGCGTGATTCCAATTTCGATCATTGTTCCTACAACCCGCTGCGATACAATATCTTTTCGCTGTCTTTTTACTCATTTAAACACTTTATATTATAATATAACACTGGTATCAACAGATGAATGAGGAACGATCACTTGCGACGTACATAAATCGGAAGAGCGTGCGCGCGAATTTCGTGTACGTGCGTTCCGAGACAGTGCGTGGCAGCCACTGAATAGTCCCCATGCATGAGGCCACCGGCATGTACTTGTAGCGGGAAACGTTAATCGCGGAGTGCGCCCCGCCTGGTTTAACTGAAGTCGGTTCTTTTTTTTGTAAAAATTTTTTTTGCACTATCGCTTCATAAGTTTCAATAAAATAAAAACTCGGAAGCATAAATCTTATTCACGTAATCAGTATAGGTAAATGTTAGACATATTTATGAGAAATATATATTGTTATCTCAAACAAAACTACATTTTTTTATACTTGTCTAAAAACAATAAAAATCTAAAAATTCTATATAAAATTGAACATGTAAAAAAAGAACAAAAATAAGTTATCGAGCAGGATTTGAACCCTTAACACTCGTTTCTTGCCCTCCGCGTCTTAACCTGCTGGACCAGACGGACAGGGGCCGGCAGGACGAAATTCGCGACCATATTCTGCTTGGTAGGAAAAACGCATGAAAACTCAAAAACACGCGTTTTCCCAAACATAAGAGTAATTACTAGATCGATTGTTTACCCCCGAAAACCCCCATATACCAAATTTCAGCGAAATCGTTAGAGCCGTTTCCGAGATCACAGAAATAAATTTATATACATATAAATAAAGGTTAACTGGAAGAAATCACTTACAGGGATAAGTTCGCCCATGTACACATGTGTTGTTTTTGAGTTTTTGTCAATATTGTTTTATGTGCAATAAAGTATTTAGATACATTACATACATACAATAAATATACAAGAATTGCTCGTTTAAAGGTAAAAGATATATACTTTAATACAGTCCCGACCAAAAAGAGTAGAAATTAAAAAGTGGCAATACTGTAGTGTCCTCCCTTTCTAATCAATATAAGAAAACGGGGACGACACTACAGTATTGCCACTTTTTAATTTCTACTCTTTTTGGTCGGACTGTATATAGAACAACATGGGTTCATGATCCAAGCACAAATATTCGAGTTCATCACACTAATATTTGCAGTGGCCGGGATTCGAACCCGGGACCGCCGGTTCAGTAGGCAGGTAAGTATATGTAAGTAGGCAGTTATTTTAGCTGTATTTAATTTATTTTGGATATTTTTTCATCTTTTACTTAAGGTTTCATTTTAATTTAGTTGTCTACTGTGCATTTATATATTAAATTAATTAGGTATTAATAGTTATTAAAACGATCTTTCGAGGTTAATATGTTGAAAATAAAATTTTGTATGCAAGTATATAATATATATATATATTTTATTTATTTATTTATTACATTTCACAGCATAACAGTTACTACAAGTTAAGAATACATAAGTTTACATACAAGAAAATATATAACAAAGAAATAAATAAATTACATAGAAGAAGGCCGAACATCCATCATCAGAACTCGAAACATTCATCGCACACGTCTAACAATCTGCTTGCAAATATATCACAACGTGTACCTAGGTACTTACATTATGTTTTGACGACGCGTTTGGCTCGGTTTGTAGACACCTGCCTACTGAGCCGGCGCTCCCGGGTTAGAATCCCGGCCAGGGCAAATATTTGTGTGATGAACTCGAATATTTGTGCTTGGGTCATGGTTGTTCTATGTATTTAAGTATATATTTATCTATATAAGTACATATATCGTCGTCTAGTACCCATAACACAAGCCTTCTTGAGCTTAATTTGGGACTAGATCGATTTGTGCGAGGTTGTCCGATATTTATTTATTTTTATTTATTATATGTACCTACACCATAGTGTAGTAAACAATTTAAGACGCTTTATCTCAGCAGATATTAGCTTAACCGGTAAACTCACCAATACTCAACTCGAAATACTGTTTCAGACGCCACTGTTCATCAATTCAATTACCAAATAAAATTATTAACTAAGTTCTCAATATTCAAAACACACACATGAATGTATAATATTATAGTTAAAAGCCGTGATTTGTTTTTGATTCAAGAAACGCTTTACTAATACAACATAAGCATACAGGGCTAATAGAATTGTTAATATTCATTTGTACTTATTATACGAATATACTGTTCTCCATGTTTTATTATCAGAAGAAATAACTGATAATAGTGATAATATTGATAATGACAGCTTAATACAGGACGCGCGCCTCGCCCAGACTGTATTTGACGTGTGTGGACTGTGGAGTGGAGTGAGTGAAGTGAGTCACAGAATAAAAATAAGTTTAAGTAATCAAACCGGACTGGCGGCGCTCGGAGACTCAATCCTCCATGTTTTGGAGCTCCTGATTAAACGTCCGTTGACATTGAATTTGCGAGAGAGAGACAGGTAGAGGCAATTTCGATGATATCAATGGACGCTATACCTATGCTGTGTTTGAGGGAATCAATACAACAATGCTTTATTGCACACCAAAAACAGTATACAGAAAAGAACACACTTATCTGAAAATATTCATAACGGTAGGCAACAGGCGGCATTATCGCTAACGAGCGATCTCTTCCAGACAACCACACAGAACTAGTATGGATCTAGTGAATAAAGTTGCCATCGTATTTTGTCGCGAAGCTCGTTTTTATTATTTCTATTTCAATGTATTCACTGAAGTAACTTAGGAACTGACAGATTTTTAAACTAATGCCATTAGTGCGGTTGCGATTGGTTGCAAAATTGTTGCCATATAAATCTTATAAATTGCGCCCTCTTGACAATCCTCATATATTTCTGGTCAGGCTTTACATTACTTTTGTAATTTGTTAAAGATAAGAGTGGTTTTGTTTTGTTCACTTAATTTCGTTTGTTTTTGTTCCACGGTTGTGTTTCGTTTGCGTAGGAGTGATAAATAATGTAGCTAGCTTACATTGTTTTAAAAATACTGTTATTATTACTATTAGTGACCATTAAACAATCTCTAGAAACAAGTGGTACTTCTACTATAATTACTACTGATACTATAATACTACAGATCTCTTGAATCAATTTGGAATCGAAGCAATACTTTTAACACTGTTAAACTGCCGCTGCAAAGCTGTGACTACCTAAATGGCCTCCGTGTGAGTTAATTCTGCAATAATCAGTATTAAGCACCCTATTTAATATTTTATAATTGGAAGTGTTAGAACTCATACGTACATGATGTTATCTCCTCTATTTAGAATTTATTTGCCTGTAACCTTATCAGCTGAGTAAAGTTTAGTTGACTTATAAAAGCGACTTGATGTTGATTATTTTGAATTGATACGCTTTTAATGGTTAGATGTCGATCATTTCACAAATAATTCTTGTTGTATTTCTAGTTAAAACAGTTTAGAATACTAGGTCAATAAATATTTTGTGATATATTTTGATTTAATTCTCTTTTGATGAAAATAATTCTTACTTTTTAATACTTCTGTTTTCTTGAATCATCCAAATATCAGGTTTATTAAATTTCTTCGGAAATAAAGCGCATTGGATTATTAATTCGAAAAATAGCGAATGATTGTATATCTTAATAATAATGGCATACGGGTAACGAACTATATCGCTAGTTACGCTTACTTTTACATCTTTTCGAGTTAATACAGTTTTTATGGTACCTACACCTACCCACATTATCGATATTTCTGTACTCTTATCGTTTGCTTCTTTTTTTGAGAACTATGAAGCGGTGTGGAAAGCTATAAGTATTAAACTTACTAAAGGAAAAGATAATAATACCGCCTCACGTGTACGTGACCACGTGGACGCATACGTGATTCAGTAATTAGTATCAAATTAAGATATAAAAAGCAATGATAATTCATTTTATCGCTTGTTTACGCGATATCACACAAATACGCGAATTGATTACTATGTATGTATCACCTGTTCGTAGTGTTTTTTTTTTTATTATTATTATTAATTGAAACATACACATACACGTGATGAAAGTGATGTAGATGATTCGATTGCTGACCCGACTTTTTGTTTCTTTTGATGCAGTGAATCAAAAACATTGACTAGTGCCAGGCTCTGATGAAAGTGATATTTCTGATTCAGATGTTGGTGATAATTGATTTTCTTTTGATCAACACGAATTAAGCCAATGCCAATAAAAATAATAAAAACAGCTAGCGATATTAATGATTTAAAAGTGTGTCAAAATCCAGTTTCTATTGCGGTAAAACAGAACCTACCAAGTGCAGTGACTGGTTGTTCAAAAGTCTATTAAACAATTATTATGTCGTATGAATTCAACCTAAAGGAAGAGAATGAAAATACACTTTTATTGAATCAATAAGTACCTGCTAAGTATAAGTATGTTCAAATACATAAGATGTAACAACTTAAAAAGAACCAACAAAAGGGTTTCAACTCAAAATGATACACAAAATAATACAGATATTAGCAAACTAAACCGAATCAACTTGAAAATCATAATTTATATTTAGTACTTAATTATTCATTAACAACAACATTTTTGATAGCGATCGCCTCGGGCATGAATCTATGAGTCAGTTTTCTAAAAATCAGATTCCTAAATCATGCATAAACGCCAAAATTAGTTTTTGGTGATTTCTGAAAAAAAATCTTTTTTGAGTTGATACCTACTGTTTAGATCTAGGCGTGCGATATTACTACAAATATATTGATAATTTCAACCTACTTTTTAAAGTGAATAATTACTTTTCCCTGAGTTCCAGATAGTAAACTTAGCTATTTTATGCTTTCATTGCATGCAGTCAAAAATAAGTTCAAAAAACTAGTTTTCTGCGTGGATTTTGTCTATTTCGAGTAGTTTTTGAAACATTTTTTTTTTTCAATTAAACATTCAAACTGCTGGTTCAAATAAATACTAATAAATCATAATCGCCCTTTGCATACTAGTAACATTGATAATAAGAAACATGTTTGTTCATAGAGAAAAAAAATCTAAATAATAAGAAACATGTTTATTCATAGAGAAAAAAATCTAAAACAATCATTATTTTTGAAAAGATATTACTTAAGTACTTACATGTCATGTATTTTAATTTCAGATGGAAAATAAGACACAGGGACTCATGTCTGAAGTTGACTTTAGCAACAACATACCTCAGAGATTGTGAAAACGTCACAAGAGAACTATCTATTGACAATTTGATGAAGGTGCGCTTTAAGATAACTGGAGTAATATGTCAGAATAATCCAAAGATAACTTTAAGTATTTCCTCAACAAAACATGAATTGGCCAAGTGCAGCACTATCAAGATGAATATATTCAGTGACGATTTGGATTTTTCTAAACATGACTTACTTATTTCTGATAATTGGTCAGACTGGCAAGTGATGGGTTCTGGAACTTCATTCATAAAAAATTTAGACCCAAAAATGTATTACTCTATGTTTGATCTCCATATTAATGTGTATGTGGTTAATATAGAAACAGTAACTTTAAAACTGTACTCAGACACAGATTTCACAGACTTCTGCCTTACTACAAGCGAAGGCAATGTGGCTGTACACAAGTCATTCCTCGCTGCTCACAGTGATGTGTTCAAGACTATGCTGAGTGGAGAGTGGAAAGAGACAGCCGAGGGCAAATTAAATATAGATGGGGTTACACTCGAGACATTACAACACTTAAAGGATTACATGTACTTAGGTACTGTACCTGATAGAGGACTCTGCCCGCTTCTTCTGATTGCCAAGCGCTACCTCATTGAAGATCTTGAAAAGCAGTGTATAAGGAAACTAGCGGAGACAGTTTTGGCCACAGACTTGTATTCACTGATCAAATTTGCATGTGAGAATAATATTCCAGAGCTAGCTTATGCTATTCTACACATTACTCGAGACAGAATTGTGGAAAAAGCTCATGAATTAAAAAAACAGGAAACTGTTTTCAACTCAAAAGGATAAATAATTTAAATCTTGATCTACTGTGAAACCATCCATTTTCCCCACTGTGCCAAATATAAGTAAGAATAGGGTTTATGGTTCAGTTTTTAAACGAAATAAAAACGAAATAGTAAGCAATTTGCTAGTAGAATAGACAAATTAGCTAGTAAGGGCTATGTTTGATGGTGTCATAGTACCTACTGTCTGTTTTGTCCATGTATGGCTTAAATTTAATTGGTTTTTATTCTTCCTGTTATTGTATCATATCCAATAATAAAATAATTGTTTCATTAAATTGATCCTTCACTGCGGACAGTGTCCCAATATTTACAATATAATAATATTATTAGTACATATATATTTGCTAGGCTAACTTTTCTATTTTACATGCATGCATATTCAGGTTTAATCCTGCAAATCATTTATCAACCACTTCCCGGTATACGTTTGAGCTGAAATTTAATAGTTTTATAAAAAATACAACACAATGAATTACTTTTAAATGGCCTTTATTCATTGTATATCCAAACAGGGACTATAATTTACAAAATGTCTTTAAAAATGTTACTACATAGGTGCACTATTATTGCATTGTTTTCATAATATATTCTGTTGTTCCTAGAACAGAATACTTGCTCAGGCTTTTTCTAAAACTGTCAGTGTAACGGGAATCTTGGAAATGTCGTCCACATAAAACCTTATTCCTTTCGTACAGAGAAGTCAAGGATTCTTGTGAAGACCAGTCGTGCCCAAAATGTAGCTCTGAAATAGGAAATTACATTTTATCAAGTCTACATATCCGAGTCGTTTTAAAAATATATGTACATTACTACTAAAATGTGTGTCCTCATAAAAAATCCTCGAAAAAAATATGGTTACGATTAAAATAAATCAGTTTTTAAATTTTACAGACTAATATAAAGCATACTGCATATTATTTCTGATAAAAAGCAATGAATTGCGATTCAAATCCTTACATAAGTTTAATGTGAAAAAAGTAACAAAAAAACTCCACACATTTTTTATTGTCCCCCTATTTGGACGACATTGAAAACAATATTTTTTATCAGAATTTTTGTACAGAAACTTCCTAGTTTTTTGTATCGTAATTAAAAAGCAATGTTTTAAGTGTTATGTCTGATAGATAAACTATTAAAATTTACCTTAAATAAACTAAAAACTATATATTAAAAATATGTCCTTATCAATCGTTACAATTTCATGACACTGATTTATTGACATAATTAACTAACTTTTTGTATCGCAAAGAGTAGGAATCTAACTTTAATCACTGGCATGGCAACACTGGTCTTGTCACGAAAAGAAACATCACAAGGACGCGCCACCATTTTTTTTGTCGTTGAGACAAGAAAAAAGTCCTGTGGTTCAATTGTGAAAAAATAAATTTACCTTTTCCTATTTATTATTATTATTATTTTCGCTTGGGCCTTTTGTGTGCCGCATCGACCAAAATTGATCTATTGTGGCAGCCCTGTCTTAAAGCTCACTGCTGAGGCCCGTTGAGTCCAGGAATTCCCAGATTCTTTGGGCCGTGAGTTGTTGTATCTCCTCTGGGGGCACAAAGTGTTGCCCTAAGTGGATACTTCTTTTGTGCATAAGTGGTCCACAGGAGCAGAGGATATGCATAGCTGTCTCCTCTGACTCTTGGCAGAACCTGCACGTTGCGTCCTGTTCCATACCCATTAGGGACAGGTGTTTTTTCAGCTTGCAGTGACCGGTCAGAGTTCTAGTCACCGCACAGACTTTTGACCTTTTGAGCTGTAGTAACTCTTTAGATAACCTCTGAACAAAGCCTTTTATAAGGGTTTTCGAGTGATTTTGTCCTTTCACAGCCACCCACATCTCGATCGCCTTAGATTTGTGTAAATCGTTGAGCAGAGAATAAGCCTGGCGTTTTGTGATTCCACAGAACGGTTCTGGGCCGACAAGGGGCTTGTCCGCGCCATCTCTTGCGAGTTTATCTGCTCTTTCATTTCCGTCAATATCGGAGTGACCTGGTACCCATCTAAGAGTGACTTTGTTGGTTTCGCCTAGGGCATTTAAATTGTTTTTGCATAGTTGGACTAGTTTAGATTTAACCTCTAGTGATTCCAGTGCCAACAGGGCAGCTTGGCTGTCCGAGTTGATGTATATGTGGCAGTGTCTTATGTTCTTGTCAAGGTTTATCTCTGCACATTTGTTTATGGCAAAGATCTCCGCTTGGAAGATTGAGGCCTCTGTGCCCATGCTGACGCTTGCATTGAGCTTTGGTCTCTGTCCATAGACCCCACATCCTACATCTTTTCCTTTTTTGGAACCATCCGTATACCAGATGTGGCAACCCTCTTTGAGAGACATTTGGTCGTTTAGCCATTCGTCTCTTGAGGGTCTACCTTTTCCTAACGAAGTATTCTCAACAAAAGTAAGTACATTTTCAAGGATTCACCTACCGCAATTGTAATAAACTTAAATTATGACTAGAATAATAGATTACGCTTTCAATCTACTAGTAAATGTGATTATGTTACTGACGAACAATTTCCTGACATTTACTATTCGCTGGGTGCGCGATGACAGCGTCAACTAGCGGTTACAATTACGGCGGGCTTTTTAATGTCAAATGGCTGACTGTCTTTACGAATAGTAAGTAAACAAACAAATAATTTCAATGCAATATCGTAATTTTCTTGCATTTTATAAGATTATGTTAATCTATAGTGTCGATAAAACGTTGACCTTCTTTATTTCCCTTCTAAAATAGCAAAACCAATGACTTTCAGATGTAATTCACACGGACCTTTTCATGGTTGTCTTCACGAGAAGTAAGTTACAAAATAAACAAATTTAACCGAAAAACGCATTTCATGCATAATGCAACCGATCATTTATGACTGTATTTTCGTAATAATACAGATTATTTTGTTTTTTTCAGTTAAACATGTCCAAATTAATTATTATAAGTAACTGGATTCTGCTCAATCAAACACAACAACGCTTTCAAATCCCAAACTACAATAAAATGGGAAACAATTCGTTTTTGCTCAACATGTCCAAAATGTAAAAGAAAATAAACGCATAAACATGCTACCAGCGAACGAATAAAACATGCTTCATACAAAATTACAATCAAAAACCGGCCCAACAGTCGAAATGCGCATGCTCACCGGTGTACCAATCACAGCCACTCAAATGTTTTCAATTACGCATAACAAATAAATGTGATTCTTCAATTTCCGAATGGCCAGCTGTGATTCGACAAAACGCATGACATTTGTCTATGGTAATATGGCGGTGACAGTGAAAACTCATAATTGGTGAATCGTTAGTGCAGTAAAGAGCCATTTTTGTTTCCTTCATTATAAATCTTGAATGTTAAGGTTATTGCTTACATACAAATTTCAAAAAAAAATCCATCTTTTAAGGAATCCTTGTTTGTTCCTTGTTGGTACTAATACTTTGAATGATTATTATTAATGCGTGCTGTAACTGCTGTATATATTATTATTTCTCCTTCTTTGTAATAACTAATATTTTATATGTAAAGTCGATACAATCTTTGTAGTGAAAAAATATCAAACATAATTAGGAACTTATACATTTTCATACCGGACTGACGGAAAACGCATAGCCTTTTTATAAAACTGCCGAGAGCAGTTGAGGTTCGCAGTGGAGTATCAGGAACAAAAACCAGACAGCAAGCATTTATAACAGCGTTTATTATAGCTTGATAGACAACGTTTATAACAAGCAGTTGACGATATTTAGCGTAATTAAATATATAATATTCACAACTAAATCGTGTACGCACCATCGGCAATGGCGGAGCCAGAGAGAAGAAAGAGGACGGGAAGTAGAGTGTCGACACAGACAAACATTATAGGCTATGCATGCGTAGGAACAAACTCTATGGTATTATAAGGGTGGTCATACATCATCTTAACACTACCCCTCACAGCTTATAACACCATGTTACATGCTTAGACACAAAGACACTAAGTAAACATAAACAACTTATATTTACGAGTATCTCACTCTACTTGAAGATATGAACGTAATATAACATCAATTATATTAACATTTGCATTGATACAATGCTCTCCTATGTAGAGACTTCTACTCTATACATCGTACAACAGGTGACATGCTAACACGAACAAGAAGACATGTATTCAAGCAAACAATATAGAAATTTACCTATTATACGACTCTACATCACAGTATGATTACAATATACAAAACGTTAATTACATTATTTAACATTCATACTGTGAACAAATTCAGAATGCTTATTGAAGCTTAAAGGTTTCGTTAGAACATCAGCAATCATTTGTTCAGTTGGCAAGTACTTAACAGTTAACACTTTATTATGTACCAATTCTTTTATGTAATGATACCTGACATCAATGTGTTTTGTTCGTTTATGACAGTACTCTTTAGCCAATAACCAATTGTGCGCGCCCTGGCTATCATTAAACACAGTGATGTTTGGTGTCACAGACAAGACTTCGGACAATAAGTTCTTTATGAAACACAAGTCTTTACAGACATCACTAATTGACATATATTCAGCCTCAGTACTTGAGAGCGCCACACAGCGTTGTTTACGAGATTCCCAATTAATAGTATTTGAACCGAGTTTAACAACAAAGCCAGTATATGAACGTCTATCAAGAACATCATTAGCAAAATCAGCATCAGTATATGCAGTTAAATTAAATTCCCTGCTCTTTATAAAATATAAAGAATAAGTAATTGTTCCTGCTAAATACCTAAGAACTCTTTTAGCTGCAAGCCAATGACTCTTATTAAATTTTGAATTATATTGGCTTAGCTGACTACAAGCATAAGCTATGTCAGGCCTGGTACACACTGCCAAATACATTAGACAGCCCATAAGCTCTCTATAGTTGTAAGTTTCATCACACAAAGTTTCAACATCGTCATCAAACTTACAACCAACAGTCATAGGTGTTGATACAGTTTTACAATTTTCCATGTTAAACCGTTTAAGCAATTTTGCAATATATTCACTCTGATCTAATTTTAAAACATTTCCTTCTCTCATGACATTGATACCTAGACAGTTCTTTAGAGTTCCCAAATTTTTACAGTTAAATTCTTTAAACAAGACACTAAGAAGTTTATCTTTACAGGACTTATTATTGGAAAACACATAAAAATCGTCAACATACAATGCCACTATAACAAGACTATTTTTATCTTTATTTTTACAAATATAAATGCAGGGTTCAGATTTACTCTGTATGAAACCATTCTCACACAATATTTTGTTTACCTTACTATTCCATATTCTAGATGCTTGCCGAAGACCATAGATCCCTTTGTGAAGCAAACAGACCTTACTTTTATTACCATTATCGAAACCTGGCGGTTGTTCCATGTAAATGGTTTCGTCAAGATTACCATTTAAAAAGGCTGTAGCTACGTCAATGTGATCCATGCTCAAATCGTACTGACAAGCTAGAGTAAAGAGAATTCTCATAGTACAATGTCTTACTACAGGTGAGAACGTAGTTGTATAATCTATACCATATACCTGAGTAAAACCCATAGCAACAAGTCGCGCTTTATATTTTTCGAAGTTACCTGATGCATCCTTTTTAATCTTATATACCCATTTCGATTTTACTACATTGGTATTAAGGGGCCTATCAACTAAAGTCCAAACTCTGTTAGCTTTGAGAGAGTCATACTCACTCTGCATCGCAGCTGACCATTCCTTGTTAAGCGGACTATTGATGGCTTCTTTATAAGATAAAGGTACGCTCTCGATATCCATGAGACTGTGCGCGATCATGGAGAAATCTGACGTATAGTCATCATACCTTTTCGGCGGCTTAGACCTTGTGGAGCGAACAGGTCTGGTAGACCCGATGACAGGCGCCTCTTCGTGCGCGGAACGCACTACCCCTGAATGTGACGGTGGCGACAGCACTATAGACTCGACCGACGAGTCACACGGGTCTGAAGAACGGCATCCTGGCTCCCCGCTTTCGCTACCGGTACAGAACTCCTCCGGATCTGAAAAAACCATTGGAAAATCATTAATACTATGACTAGACAATTCAGCATTATTATTTTGAGGACTAGAATTATCATTATCAGTATCAATTTCAATTTCATTATTTTGACTAGAGAAACTGTTATCATTATTCATTTGAATTTCATTATTATGACTAGAGGCATTTGAATTATTATTAAGAGCATCATTTGCATCAGATGACAATTCATATTCATAAAATAAATTCTCATTGTCAATATCATTAAAATTCAATTTATTTAAATCTTTATAAAACTTATTTTCTAAAAATATCACGTTTCTAGATAAAATAACTTTATTAGGGTTCAGTGGGTCTAATAATCTAAAACCCTTGGTTCTATCACTGTAACCAACAAATATATATGGCTTACTTCTAGCATCCAACTTACGACGTTTCTGTTTAGGAATTAATGAATAGGCGATACACCCAAACACATGGAGATGGCCGAGATCAGGCTTCGAACCTGTCCAAAGACCCTCAGGTGTATTTCCTTTCAAAGCAGATGTAGGGCTCCTGTTTTTCAGGAATGTCGCACACATCACTGCTTCACCCCAAAAACTCGTAGGCAATCCAGCTTCAAACAACAAGCACCTTGCCTTCTCTAAGAGAGTCCTGTTAAGACGCTCAGAGACACCATTCTGTTGCGGGCAATAAGGTACAGATGTCTGATGGATGATACCTTCCTTTTTCAAAAAACTAGAAAATCTATTGTTACAGTATTCTGAACCACAATCTGAACGTAAAATTTTTATTGGCAAACCTAATTGTTTTTCAACTTCATTTTTAAATTTAATAAAATGTTCAATTACCTCATGTTTATTCTTCATCAGGTAGATGTAGGTCTTCCTTGTATAGTCATCTGTAAAACTTAGCATGTACTTCGCACCACCAAGGCTGCTCTGCTGCATAGGACCTGCCACATCGCTATGTACAATTTCTAAAGCATTTGATGCTCGTGTAGCCTCGCCTACGGGATACGGCAAGGCAACTTGCTTCCCAAGCAGGCAGGTCTCACACTTGACATCCGAACGTACCTGAAATGATATTCCAGTTGCAAGATGGTCCTTCAATGTACACATACCTTGTAGACCTAAATGCCCTAACCGCTTGTGCCAGAGTTCCACTGGCAACACAGAAGCAGCAGCATTAGCACTCTGTGCTTCTTGCCTATCACACAAGAACATAGAAGAATGCACTTCTTGTGAAGTACAACTATCCTGATTACAATTCCACTCATATAGACCCTTTTTACAAGATGCAGAGGTAATTGGGTTGCCATGAATTTCACAATTCTTATATATACTACACTTCTCTCTATCAAAAACAACAGTAAGACCTTTGTCGCAAAGTTTGCTTACAGATAATAAATTAGCTGACAAATTAGGAACAAATAATACCTTATCTATTTTATTCACAGCTCCTTGTAGCTGTAGTTCACCGATGCCTTCAGCCGTCAAAGTCTCATTATTGGCCAGTGTCACCTTACTGCCTCCCTTCGGGAGTTCTTCATAATTGTTGAGCATCTTCTTATTATTGCACAGATGATTGGAGCACCCAGAGTCGATGTACCAGCCCGTCTTGGTCACAAAAAATGCTGTTGTGTCATTCTCCGATGTAGCCAGTAGCGAGCGATTCTTCTTATCCTTACGAAGTTTGAAACACTTGCCCTTAATGTGGCCGGCCTTGCCACAATAATGGCAAATTATTTTCTTTACTGCCCCGCTATGAAGCTTCTTTGAATTGGAGAAGAGAGCAGCTTCATCAAGACTCGAACTGCCAACCTTCTTTCTAGATTCTTCTTGCAATAATCTTGAGCGAACCATTTCACTAGTCAAGTCTGCATTGGTGATGCTAGCAGTCTCCAGATTACTAACTAAAGAATCATACTCCTCAGGTAAACCACTGAGAATCAGTTCCACCAATTCTTTGTCATCAATGACTTTGTCTATGTCTGCTAATTGGTGAACCAGACCCATGATCGCCTCGAGGTATCGAGACATGCAGTTAAATTGACAGTATTCCACTCTATGTAACTGTCGCAGAAGGAGAACACGCCGAAATAAACATTTGTCTTCAAAAACACGTTTTAGCGCATCCCATGCTGCTTTTGCCGTATCGGCATTGCGTATATGTTGTAGACAAGACGTGGACACGCTTAAACCGATGCGGGCGAGCGCGCGGTTGCTGTGGCTGGCATCCGGGTCCGTTCCTAACACTGCTTCCCAAAGACCTTCCAAGGAGAGTAACATCCGAATTTGGTATTTCCAGGTCGGATAGTTCTCAACACCTTTAAGTTTTTCAATATGATGACTGGAGTAGGTCGGTGCAGATGCAGCTTGCTCCTGAGCCATTTCTTTCTATAATATGCAGCTAGAACTCACGTGTCAAAACTTCTCGCCACGACACGGCAATCGACCGACGACAAAGTTGGACTACGACGAACGCTGCGACGACTTTCGATGAGTCGCGTAGATGTATATATATGCCACCACTGCTGTTAATTGTTGTCTGGTTTGTAAAGCTTATACCATCATGGTTTATGCACTGGGCAACATAACCTATAAAACTGCCGAGAGCAGTTGAGGTTCGCAGTGGAGTATCAGGAACAAAAACCAGACAGCAAGCATTTATAACAGCGTTTATTATAGCTTGATAGACAACGTTTATAACAAGCAGTTGACGATATTTAGCGTAATTAAATATATAATATTCACAACTAAATCGTGTACGCACCATCGGCAATGGCGGAGCCAGAGAGAAGAAAGAGGACGGGAAGTAGAGTGTCGACACAGACAAACATTATAGGCTATGCATGCGTAGGAACAAACTCTATGGTATTATAAGGGTGGTCATACATCATCTTAACACTTTTAGGGACGGTCTTATACAAGCACAAAAGCCCGGCTTGCCCTAGTAATATTAAAAAACGATAAAAAATTATTTACTTTGAACAATATATAATTGCGCGCCGTGACGTGTTTCATAATTTCAAATTTTGTCGACGCCGCGTGGTTCAAAATTTGTCCGCGCACACGTACAGACCGCGCCGCGCTCGCTGATGGCTCGTCGCCGTTCTATGTCACCGCTAGTCATCTCCCTCGCACGCGTTAGCTTGCAATCGGGCTTCATACTGCTTACTCTAACACATGGAAGTAACCTATGTATCAACATAACTATACGTTGCTTCAAGTGAAGTGAAGTTAGATACGGTACGGATCGGCCACTTGCAAATTTCGTGTAAACAGGAGTGATTTAACTTCACGTTGTTTAGAAATATTTAGTTAGTGTAGTGTTTGTTTGAGCGTAGTAATAAGTAGAAGTAGGTAATATTATAGATAGTGATCGTGTTTTGATTTTGTTTGTTGTTGTGATTACTGTGGCTTTAAACAATGGAAGGAGTTGTTCCGTGCGATTGTGATGAGTTAAAGTGTGCAGGTATTTTAATAGGCGAAGGAAAGGTAGGCACTAACTTTCGCTCAGAAAAAACAGCTCATATTTTCCCCAAAACCCACGCCCAACCTGTGTATTATTGAAATTGTACTTTGAACAGTAATGCGGCAATAAAATGGATTTACCCATAAGCCTAGGCACGCCACTGATTGCATTACTTTTTTCAAACATCGTATATAAATTAGTCATATGGCATAACACTATCCCTATACAAAATCTGTTCCGTACAATAAATTAAATTAATATGTGTACGGCTTTATTTACGTATGAAAACTGATACCATCTTTTTTTTGTGTTTTTCTGAGTGATTAATACACCATTTCACTGAACATTATGGCATATTTTGTTACTTTGAGACTTCATATATGTCACGTAATGCAACTGTTCGGCTGCGTCGCCATTTGCAAACTAGACAGCCGTTTGACACAAAATTTACGCCCCGCCTTAACTGACACAAAATCCGTGGGGCCATTTTCCGACGCTAGTTAGGCTTCTATGTTTTATTCGTTCGCTGAGTATACCTCTTTTCTTTCTTTATTGCTGGTCAGTTAAGTCTACTAAGACTGGTCTGGTATCGTTTCCGTGTAAAACGGATATCAGCAATTAATTTTTTATGCTATTTTTGTATAGTTCTATATAAAAATACGGGTGTATGGCCGAAAAGGTTAAAATCACAACAAGTTTTTTTATTCAGTGAGGTAAATTAGTTAAATTTCGTTAACATTTTCAAATTATTATTATTATTTTAAAAAGCTTATTTAATCTTGTTTCTAAAAATATATGCATATTGGGCACTTAGCATACAAACAGTAGCTTAAAATATATGTTTATGTCGGCGTAACCACAGAATAGATAATAGTACAAGTACAGAAGGCACACTACTTTGATCTTTACAAAAGCCGCTTTTTTTAGCAGAAAAAATATGATTAAAAATATACTTCTCAAGTCGTCGTCCCCAGCGCAAGCCAAACGGAACGTTAAAGCTGCGTGCCAACGTTGAAAATGAATTGGCTCGCTTGCCGCGTCGCCGAGAGCGAGGGCTGTCAACGACTAAAAATAAAAATGTGTTTCCCATTTATTTCTTGCATTCAATATAGAGAGCAATATATTTATATTCTTCATACATTATATTTATTATTTCATTATTTAACTCTAAAATAAACAATCTCAGAATTTGGAAGAAAAAACCACCAGGCCGCAAAACAGTTTAGCTTAATTTTTAAACATTTTATTACGTATAATATAATAAAATAATGCAACGAATGCGTTACCTTAACATGCAATTAAATCCTTGAGCTTCATTTTGTTTTTGCTTTGTTGTCCGATATTTATTTATTTATTTATATATATTCATCACTACACACCTAGTATAAAACAAAGTCGTTTCCTGATGTCTGTCTGTCTGCCCCTATGTATGCTTAGATCTTTAAAAATACGCACGGACGCACCGTGCGAAGCCGGGGCGGGTCGTTAGTAACAAATAAAACATGTACGAAGGCGAACTTATCCCTTTTAGGGATCTCTTCCAATACATTTCTTTTAACTCATTATTTATATATTTTATATACTTACCTATCAAACTATTACTCAATCGTTTATTCATTACTAGTAATTTTACAAACTTGATATTAAATATTATTATAAAAACCTCTATGATTGTTGATTTAGTAGTAGACATACTTATTTTACTAGAATTTAAATTGACAAATAGGTATCAGCAAATAATCTACAATTGACAATTAAAATTGTTCTGAGTAACCAGTGTTAAATATGGAAGTAGATACACCTGCAATATGTTTTTTTATTATTATTCAGTAACTACTTATTATATATTATGTTAATTTTCTTACCTTTCAGCATCCTTCGGACGTGTTGGGAGAACTAAAAACGCGTGATTCCAATTTCGATCATTGTTCCTACAACTAGTAGAGTTGTTAGAGTCCGCTGTTTTCTAACATAATTGTGCGCATCGGGTTACAAGCATGAAATTTCTACCACAGATAGAGTGTTCCACGGTGATTATTTTCAGATGTGGAGGGAAGTCAGATTCGTCCCCTGTCAGGTCAGGCGGGAGAGCGGAGTGAATACGGCCAAGTATCCCGTTTTTCTTTCTTTATTGCTGGTCAGTTACGTCTACCAGGACGTGTTTGGTATCGTTTTCGTGTAAAACAAGTATCAGAAATTCATTTTTTATGTTATTTTTGTATAGTTCTATATAAAAATATGGGTGTAATGGCCGAAAAGGTAAAAATCACAACAAGTTTTTTTATTCAATGAGGTAAATTAGTTAAATTTCGTAAACATTTTCAAATTATTATTATTATTTCAAAAAGTTCATTTAATCTGGTTTCTAAAAATATATGCATGTTGGGCACTTCTCATACAAACAGTAGCTTAAAATATATCTTTACGTCGGCGAAACCAACGTAATTTCGCTTCATTAAATACATT
This sequence comes from Apotomis turbidana, assembly GCA_905147355.2. Taxonomy (NCBI): domain Eukaryota; kingdom Metazoa; phylum Arthropoda; class Insecta; order Lepidoptera; family Tortricidae; genus Apotomis; species Apotomis turbidana. The sequence goes on along the minus strand of LR990297.1, from coordinate 3,276,727 downwards.
AAATAATGATTTTTAACATGATTTTACATATAATATTTACTATATACGTCCTAAAAAAACAAATTAATGTAATTAAAACAAAATATTTTTTTGCTAATGTATCACGAGCACACGGGCTAATTTGAACATCAACAATTTATTTAAGTTACTGTTTGTATGAAGAGTTCCCAATATTTATATATTTTTAGAAACTAGATTAAATTTGCTATTTTGCAATATTTTTGTTAGTTGTAAATATTCAGGAAATATAACTAATTTATCTCCCTGAATAAAAAAAACTTGTTGTGATTTTTACAATTTCGGAAATACAACCATATTTTTATATAGTACTATAAATAAATAAGATGAAAAATAAATTTTTGATATCTGTTTTACACGAAAACGACACGACACAAGTCCTACTAGCGTTACCTGATCAGTAATATAAAAAGAAAAAGAAGACTCCTTTGTCCTCTTCACCCCACTTTCCCGCCGCACAGCTGAACGCTCTATGTGTGGTAGAAATTTCATGCTTGTAATCCGATGCGCACAATTTCGCGGCTTAGCAACTCTACTACTAACGTCGGTAAATTGTAGACGGTAAAGCTGTGGTCTCATGTGTAAAGTATGAAAATAAATAAGATATGAAAATGCGTGTTAAAATGTAACGAATAAAAATAAAGGAGAGAAACAATAAATGTTTACAGATTATTTTTTATGTAACACCATACTCCAGATAATTTAAAAGAAAACTGAATATGTTTATCAATAGGTTACCGCGCGCAAAATTAGATGAAATAAAAAAAGATACAAATATATTATTTAATGCTAAACAAAAAGTCTGAATATTTATTACTATTTGTTTTGATTTATTTAAATGTATATATTTAGTTATACGTAAGTTACCAATGTGTATCTATATACATAGAAAATTTTAAGTTATACAATAAGTAGGTACCTACAAAAATAAACTACCTTAAAAACTATACAAGATCAAATAAAACTTACATAACACTAAAACTAACCTAAAAAAAACCTAGAAAATAAACTTGCATAACCATTGTTTTTTTTAATTTTGATTTTATCTTCCCTATCAAACTTTTCGAAAAAGAATATTTTTTAACGCTTACCCTATTGTATTTAGTGTTGATCGCTTTGCTACCCACACTAGCGATACTTATTATTTTTAGTTTTATTTTTATATTCAGAATATAACCAACATCTTTTTTTAGTTTCAGAATGCCGATAACCGGTTCCGAACGGCAAAAAAATACATCGAAAAAGTAAAAGAGCAAAACCCTGAAAAATATGAAGAAAAAAGAAAAAAATTGTCTAGTTAAGTCGTCTAGCTAAAGATACTTAAAACCATTTTTTATAATGTTTTCATAATTAAATAATAATTATTATTATAATGCAATAATGTTTTTTCTTCTAAATAGGAACCAATAAGATATTCCTCATAAATATAACACCGTTACTACTACAATATTACCTAATTATGAATACAGCCTTACTTTTACAACTTCCTGACATTTCCTAACGAAACATTTTACTGACAATTTCGTGACGTACGCATATTTTGAAAATGACTCATCCACATTAATTGAGACCTGCTTGAACAAAATGGACAATAGACATGAACAGAAATATAATGTTAAAATACTATGCACTAAGCTCAGAACAAGTTTGGTCAATGCAGGCCTAAATATCTCTAGCAGTGTTAAAATATTACCTTATGAATAATATATACCTATAAATACTTGTATTAAAAAACATTTTGTCTACAGTTGTTGGGTAAGAAGTATCCTATCACCATGTTTGGATGCTATCTGGGATTAAAATCCGTGCAGCCGTTTTTGTGTGATGAGAGGTTAAAGATATTTAAAACAAACAAACAGAACCTGTGATTTAATAACATACAATAACCGTATTTCTAGGCAAGGTAACCTAACTAAATGTACCTGAAACACGTCTAAAACAAATAGCTGGTAGTTCTTATTTCATGTGTATTAAAATATGCAACAAAATTCCGAGACATATAAGAGACCTGAAATAAAATATTCTTACCGTAAAATTATTATTCCCGCTCTAGGAAAATGAACTGAATCGTCTTCAGCAGAGGTTGTGCCGCGTTAAGCACATTTTATTTATGCATTTGAAGACATTAACTATGATAATTTTGAAATAAATCGCGAAAAAATTTGAAATTGGCCGTTTGTTGACGTAAATTAAAATAACAGGTTGACAGCCATCAGTTTTTTCTGTCGAGACTTTATGGCTTACAGCCTGCACGCGGTGGCGACCTGCTGTCTTGACAACATTTCATATTTATAACAGGTGGAAATTAATATAGAGGTCGACAGGGCTTTATGTCGTGTACCTTAAAAAAAATCTTTGAATTTATTCTTCTGTATTTAAAGAAATATAAGAAAATACATCAAATAACTGCAATCTAAGACAATACGGGCTGAATAGGGTTATTGTCTAAACCAAAGAGCGAAAAAAAATATATTTTTTTATTTGACGTTTTGACGTTGACAGGATGACAGATGCATACCGAGTTTTATTAAGAGTTTCGGTTCGTGTCTCAAGATGGCCGCATGCGTTTAAGTTTCGTTGTTCATTATTTATTAATTTTTGTTGTTCAATGTGTAGTATTGATAGCGTATTGTGCAGTGATCTAACGTATGAGTGAATAGCTAATGAAGGATTCAACTTGAAGCGTTCATAGCTCTTCCTGGGTCAAGGCCCGATAGTCCGTGTGGTTTTTTGTAAATCGCTATCACTTTACAAAAAGCTCATCTCACCGTACAACGTTCGTCAACTTTGACACTGGCAGAATTGACCCAATGGGCAGTAGCCATTTTTTTATATAAAAATTGATTGATTGATTGCATGGACCATGGACCTAGTAAATACTATAGTATAGTATACCTGGACTGCTCATTGCTTCGTTCGAACGAGCCAAGTAAGAAAGCCGCCAAGGGGGCAGTTTATCCCACTCTGCTGGGGTAACCAAATATTTAGCAATAAAGAGGGACTCATCCTTACTCCATTTTATTACAAGTTTGGCTCGGTTTGTAGACACCTGCCTACTGAGCCGGCGGTCCCGGGTGCGACTCCCGGCCGGGGCAAATATTTGTATGATGAACTCGAATATTTGTGCTTGGGTGATGGTTGTTCTATGTATTTAAGTATATATTTATCTATATAAGTACGTATATCGTCGTCTAGTATAACACAAGCCTTCTTGAGCTTAATTTGGGACTAGATTGATTTATGTGAGGTTGTCCGATATTTATAAAAAAAATTAAAAAAAATTAAAGTCTAAAAATGTATATTGGCTGGCACTGTAGCTAGAATTTATTTTATATATACCTATGGAAACTCATAAATAAATATAGTGAATGTTAGCTACTACTACTTGCACCGCCACCTGTCACCAGGTTTGTCTTAGAAGAAGTTTTTTACACCGCATTATTTTAAATATTCAATTATCATCACATATCTAAAGACACTTTTTACATAGAGGCCAAATGCTTTCAATTAAAAGTAAAGTATATTAATAGACAAAAAAAACGATTTAAAACTAGGGTTTGTCGGTCACTTGCCGTGTCCCAACGCGAGGTACTCATGTTTCGTTGTAATAAAAACATATACATTACCGACTTAGCTTAAGTTCAGTACTCCATTTTATTTTCATATATGATGAGGATTGAATACTACCATATCGAATAATAATACTATGCTTATTTTGCGAATTATTAGCAATTTAAGTTTGTCCACGCCATTTTTTGTCGTTCACTTGTCATGAGACAAACATTACAATTGTGTGACTACTATTTCGTTTCCCCTGCCTAACCCCGCATAAATCGAGACCTTCAGTTGCCACCTAACACTGTTCCGACTGACACGTCGTCACTGTGCTGCACTATAAAAATATGATACATACTCTTACGCGAGCGGGAGTTTGTAATGGGTATGTAGTCTATATTCTGCCTTCCATATTTTGGTTGACGTGTGTACTATTGCATTCATTTTAATTTATAACGCGTAAAGTATGGTCTACTTTTATGTGTATAAATATGCAGTTCATCAACGAAATACTTTATTTGTTTTGATGACATAACTGTCATTTTGTCCATCACCTGTATGTCGTTCACTTGTCTATATAAAAACAGGTGAACGGCACATACGGCAGGTGAACGAAAATTATTTAAACACTTATACAAAATTATTTTAAAACCAGGTTTTATCGGTCTCTCGCCGTGTCTCAACTCATGTTTCGTTGTTATAAAAACATGTAAATTTCCGAAGTAGCTTAGTTTGAGTATTCCATTTTACTTTCAAGCTGTCTTAGGAATCCTTAGCAGGCGGCGCCCGCACCAGATTTTGAAGCATCAATCCTCTGCCTGTCAGTGGCTTTGAGCGTCCAGGTCTCTGCCCCATAAAGAGATATGGAGATGACAAGGGTACAGACGAGGTGCATGTTAGTTCGGTTAGGGATGTGTCTATCTTTCCATATTTTGTCGCGTTGGGTAATCGCTGTTTTGGCCATTCCGATTCACCTGCGAATCTGTGGTTTCCATGTGCCTCTATTTGTGAAAATGGAGCCAAGGTACTGGAACTGATCAACAGTTTCAAACTTTTGAAGCAGGTTAGTACTTTGTCGACTAGTAATGGTCGACTATCATCAGCTCGGTCTTATATTTATTAATATCGAGACCCATTTTCAGGCTGGTTGTTTTGAGTCATTCCAAAAGTTGGGCCACTTCTGCTTCGGGTGATGCAAAATAGGCGATGTCTACCACGTACCTTCAAGGGCTCCATATCTGTTAAATAGTATTGGGGATATTATGCATCCCTGTCCGGAACTTAAAGTTTTTGTATGTGACATCTCCTACTGACACCATTCTGTATTCGGACTCGTAAAGGCTTTATAAAGTTTTACCAGATGTGCTGGCAGCTTCAGACAATACCTCCCATAACTTATCCCACCCAACGCAGCCGAAGGCTTTCTGTTTATCAGATGTGAAGGAATTCCTCGAAGATGACGAAAACAGCAGTAAGTTACTCAGCGGGTAGGAAAGAATATGTCTAAAGAGGCAGCATCAGGATGCAGAAACGTTATTTAAATGATTCGCTGTTGAACCTTCATAAGAAATTTATAAAATCACGTGGGTATGCTTGAGTTTTGCATCTTTTTGCCGGTTATGACCTTTCTGGATAGTATAGGCTTCAAAAAACCTCCTCAGAAATGACCTATGATATGAGAATTAAATGCTTGTTTTTTTATACAAATTACTAACATAAGATAAAAAAAAAAAACAAAATCAATCAAAAAAGCACTATTTGACAGTTCAACGTAGATTTTATTTAAAACTGTCACTTACCTGCAACCGTCGTCGTTAACCTGCTAACAAATTCAGTGAAGTTGGAACATATTTGTCGCAAACCTGCACCCATTGTCGATAACTTGGTAACAATTGTCGTTTACCTGACATCGATGTCTTTCACCTGTCGACCTAAAATTTCAAACATCCATATCTTCTAAGATATTCAATTTAACTACTTCCCTCGACGTGATATCAATTGTCTGAATATATTTCTAGCGATCCTATGAAAAATAAAAGAAGAAATCGCAACTTAAAAAAAAAATGCAAAATTGTCGCAGCGGTGCAAATTTTTTGAGAACGACTCTTTGGCTCCTGTTATTTTAACAGAACGCAGCAATCCCGTAACTGTTAATTTGATTTGATAAATGACAAACTCCGTTAAGTCATACTTAAAAACAAAACAAACAAAAAACATATTCTGATGTACGTGGACATGAACTCATTTATGAGGATATAAAAAAAGTGGTTATTTGTAGGGTACCATAAATTAATTAGGGAGGTAAAACTGTAAGTATACCGTTATATTATAAACTACCTGTATAACTCTGTTTTACCAATGCAAGACTACGCAATACTTTTTATTACTGTACTAACGGTTACTAAGTATATGGCGAAATAAAAAGCAAAAAAAAAACCGACTTCAAAAAAAACTAAAAAGCTAAAAATAACCCATTAAGTACAGATTACGTTTGAATCACGTTTTGAAGACGATGCCAAACCACTCATTTATTATATTTTTATATTATTTAAGTATATTTTTTGTTTTTAGTGATTCATATAAAATACTTATGGCGGGGTGATCTGGGAGGTCTTAAAGGCATACATCTCGTTTGAGTTATCTCCTAACTTCGGTTCTACGATTGCTACTACTACTACGATTACTTAGGCGGGTAGCAATGTTCTAGGTGGGCTCGCGCGCTACGCCGTCTCTGGGACGCTCCGCACCTTTGGTGCTACATGGAGCTCGGCCTGCGGCCTCGTGGGGGGACGTTCGCCCTTAAGCCTGCGGCCCTCGGTTGAACTAAATTATTAAAGTTTGATGTCCGATATTTTCTCACTTTGACCGAATTTTTTAAATTCGATTTCAGATTCCGACTCGGGGGCCCCAAAAACTGCCTGATACCGAATTTCAGCCCCCTCGGACCTATATGAAATTTTCTCCATACAAATCTTGTTTTTCCGATATTCTCCGAATTTGACCGAATTTTCGGACACCGATTCCAGATTCATATTTGTGAGCCCCAAATGCCCCCCAATATCGAGTTTCAGCCCCCTAGCACCAACTTGAAATTTAGAAAAAAAAGTCGCCATTTCGATTTTTTTTTCACGACTGTACTCGGGTGGAGGCCCCCTATGACATTTGGTCGAGCACCTCCCACCTGAGCCAACCGTTTACGAGATACGGGTCTCCTAAAAAAAATCCCATACATTATTTTTTATGATAGAAAAAAAAACTTTTTTGAAATCAGGGGGCCCAAAGCCCAAATAGTACATACCAAATTTCAGCTCGCTACGACCATTTTGAAATTTCGACGCCTATTAACCACCCTTAGATAGCGAAGGATTATCGTAGTATAGTTAAAACGATATTACTGCAATAGTGCAATGCTCAGATTGTTTTTAGTACGAATAATATTTTCGAAGTAAAACATAGATCGGAATTATCCGGTAATTTTGTAAATTCATTGTCACTCTTTTAGTACTTTATCAAAGTTTGACATGCTGTCATATTAATATATGATACCATATATTACCTGAAAAAATATAATAATAATAATAATACAATACTTTATTGCACACCAATAAAAGTTTACAAATGGAAACAAGACAAATACAATTTATAAATAACGGTAGACAACAGGCGGTCTTATCGCTAAAAAGCGATCTCTTCCAGACAACCTTTGGGTAGTGAAATTGATGAAAATTTTAACTTAATACAGAGTAGGTGCAGCAGAAGGTGAAGGGAGCACATAATTAGATACTAACAGCAAACAAGTACGCATATGGGTAAATGTACACATACATAAATAGATATACATAAACTTACATAATACATACATAAATACAATAATATAAATAGACACTATATACATACGAATCTTATATAACACAACGCAATACAGTCAGTGACGAAAAACAGTTTCATATATTAAACCAACAATTTTATTGTTCGAGAGATAGGTAATGCTCTTTAATCTTATTCTTAAATATAGACAGGGAATTAGCACTTCGCAATTCAACTGGCAGCGAGTTCCATAGCAGAACGGCTTGGACAGTAAAAGAATTGGAATAAAATTTAGAATGTGCGGCGGGAACAGTTAAAAGGAAATTTTTAGCGCACCTTGCAGATGAAAAATAACTAAAACGCTCTTTAAGGTACTGTGGAGTTGCTGGGTTGAAGAGTATGCCAAATAGAAGAGTTCGAATGTGAGAGTTACGCCTATGACGAATAGGGAGCCACTTGAGTTGTGATCGGAAACTAGAAATATGATCATATTTGCGTAACCCAAATATGAATCGTATAGAGATATTTTGAATGCGCTCAAGCTTATTAAGTTGCTCTTCTGAAATATCGAGATAAGAGATATCGGCATAATCTAGAATTGGGAGAAGCAACGTCTGAGCGAGCGCAATTTTAGTGGCGATAGGGAGGAAATTACGAAGCCTTCTAAGAGAGCCCACAGCGGCAAACATCTTCCTGCTCACTTCATTCAATTGAGGCGCCCAATAAAGAGTGCAGTCCATAATGACACCCAGGTTCTTAACTTGGGAAGAGTAAGGGATCAAGACGCCATTAAAAACAACAGAAGGAATATTGACTAAGTTAATTCTGGAAATCAATTTAGAACTACCGATGATGATAGCCTGAGTTTTTGACGGATTTACTTTTAGGCCAAAGTTACTGCTCCACTCTAAAATACGTTTCAAATCCAAATTCGTTGAAGAAATGACTGAGGGCAGATCGACAACTGATCCTTGAGAATATATTTGAAGGTCGTCGGCATAAAGGTGATAACGTGAAGATAGATTATGAGTGATTGAATTTATAAATACAGAGAATAACAAAGGAGACAATACGCCGCCCTGCGGAACACCGGCCGTCGTGTTGCACCAAGAAGATCGGGAAGCATCCACCTTTATACGCTGCCGACGACCAGTCAGGTAGCTACAAAACCAATCAATTACCGCAGGAGATATGTTAAGAGAACGCAATATACCCAACATAATATCGAAATCAACAGAGTTTAATGCGTTGGAAAAATCTAAGAGAGTTAACACTGCAGTCAATTTACGGTCGTTCATACCCGCCCGTATATCATCTGTAATTTTCACAAGTGCAGTGGCCGTACTATGACCGGAACGAAAACCAGATTGATAGGGATTAAGAAGATCATTTCTGTTAAAAAAGGAAACAAGTTGTTGGAAAACTAGGCGCTCAAGGACTTTGGATAAAAAGGAAGAATGGATATAGGACGATAGTCGGAAAAGGTGGCGGGATTGGATTTTTTTGGTAATGGTATGACATCAGCCTCTTTCCAGATTGAAGGAAAAACACCAGATGAAATGGAGAAATTGAGAATACTGGTAATTATAGGAACAAGGAGGTCAAGGAGGGGTAAGATCATACTACGGCTTACACTGTCGACACCAACTGCATTCGAAGTAATAGATAGCACGTTTCTCTTAACATCACTGTCGGTAAATTGAGCAAGAAAGAAGGGATTATAGTCACCAAATATACTATAGCCACCAAAAGATTTCCTTTTGCAACCTTTAATTCCAGTTACCATGATGCAATTATAAGTACCTATGTAATTTTTTAAATAATCAGAAAAGATACCATTAAGCACTGTCAAAAATGCTGACAGTTTTCAATTATATAAATAAGATTTCAAATTTAAAGGTTTTATCCTGCCCTAACATAAAATTATTTTTATATACTAACGGATTGTATAACTTTCATAATTTTCTCCGTTAGTTTCTTTGGTGACGCGTAAGAAAGTTTAGCGAATAAAATATTTAAATATTGAATAGTGTTAATTTAAAGAAAAGTATATACTACTAATAACTACCATTTTATTTGAAAACTACTAATTATTACTATTTTTTATGACTGGCAGTATTAGAAAGGGACACACTACCTATCTGCGAGCTGTCTCTGTCTTCCCGTGACCCCTTCACCCGTAAAATATACTTTATGTATCTATACTAAGATTTAATTTTGTGTGAACACTTATTCTGAGTTCGCACTCCTGTTGTCTTAAATATAAGCTCCTTGGAACAGCGAACGAATAAAACATGTTTTATTCGTTCGCTGCCTTGGAAGGATTGATTGTGTTTTATTAAGTTTTTTTTAAATAAGAAAACCGACTAAAGTAACCGTTCCATTAAGTTCTGGTTTTGGTGTTGCCACATTTTAAAACGAGTATGTTTTTATAAATTAATAATAAAATAAATAATCATCTCAGAAAATAAATAATAACAGAGATTACTTCATATTTTTAAGCAGATTTCAGAAAAGTTATAAAATGATAGTCTTATAAATATGAAATGTTGTCAATTAGTGTCGGAGCGACGGTTCATTCGTCACTGGCATTGACGTAATAATTACATGGACACACAATCAGACGGAAAAAATGGCACCCTCCCAACTAATGCAAAATCACAAATCGCATTAGTTGGGCGATCAGTCTCGTTTAGACCATGACACGTGACGGGTCTCAAAAGTGACTTAATTTTCAGTGAAAAATTACAGAAATAACAACTATACAATAAAGGAACAGGGCGGAATATTCTTTTTTACTTGAGTTCTATTGATTAATTAACGAATCCTATGTAGAATCATAGCAATGTTTGTATTAGAATTATTAACTTTGTCCCTACAAAATGCACCTCATCACAGAACAAAAATCGAAGGAGTCGCTATAGTTTTATATTTTATTAATAAATTAAAGAGTGCAATAAATAATTATCCTATTTTTTTTATTCAAGATTCCCATTCTCAACAACGTAAAAATGGAGATCACATTTAGCAAGAGACAAACGCGAAGAATAATTGAAGCCAAATAATTCGTCTCTCGTGTGTTCGGCATAATCATGTTTTTTTTTTATGTTAATCAACAGAAGCGTAAAATGATAAAATTCATAAATTACTAAAAAATAGCTCTGTTGTTATTGTTTTATTTTGTCACAGAGTCTAGACACTGTCACCTTTGAACGCCAAGAACACATAAATGCGACGGCGACGTGTGCTGCCGTGCATACCACGCCACGGACAAATAAGATCAAACTTTAAAGGGTTCATAATGTCAATATTTTGCACTTGTCTTACTCTCATTTCACATACTGGAACAAGGAGAAATAATGTCATTATTACTGATCCCTTCTATCGGAAACTTTTTATGCAGTTGTTAAATAAAAACGTAACTAAATTTGTTATTAACAATTCACAATAAAAACGTAACAAAATTAGTTATTAACAATTTACGAGTTTATTTAGTTCAAACATAAAATATATTTTAATACCTAAATAAAATAATAGTGAAAATATTTTTAATATGTAAAAATATTAAAATCTGATCCATTCGTGCCATGTTCCAAGTTTGACAAGAGACTTCAGTCAGAATACGCTAAAAAAGTTAATTTACACGTAAAATATTTGTGGTAATAAATAATTAAGTCAATTGGACACTTAAACGTTTAAATAAAGAGTTCTTTTGTACGAAGTCAATATGTTGCTGCAAATTATAAATAAGCGTTATTGGCATCTACTTGAACATGACAACGGTGCCACTTTATTTGACACTTTTGTTCTGGTCTGTGGCTCTATAATAAATAATACCTCAATGGTCACTGGATATTTCAAACACTATTACAGTTCGTGCTCACATTACTGCAGAATTTGGTGTACATTACTGCCTCTTATTGTATTATTGAAGGATGTACAGTTAGCGGCGAAGTCTGTGTATAACCATCATGTTCAAAAATCTCAATTAAAACTATAACATAAAGTTACAAATCGTCGGAGATAGTGCAATACCGCGTAAGTAACAAGTGTAAATAGGAATCTTAGAGTATGGAATAGTGAATAGAGAGCGTGTTACTTAGTAGAAACCTACGACAATATTGCTAACTCTGTAAAGCACGTCAAGTTCCCGCAAGAAAAAACGAGATGACAGTATATTTGTCAGTTACGTCTTTTAAAAAAATGTACAAGCCCATGTGTCAAATTTTTCGTTGTAGTGATGCCCGAATATATTTATCGATATCGGTACGATATCGATAAAACTACAATTATATAGTTGATAAAGTTATCAAGTTGATAACTTTATCAACTTATTAAAAAAATAAACATCTTTAACTTGGATTGTCAGATTGTCCCTTAATATTTATTTTATTTTTTTTATTTTATTTTATTTATTTAATGCTTAGTTCCAAAAAATAACGTCTTTAAATTTAAGGCTCTATATTGAAAATTATATGAAAAAAAAACATTGACACGGATTTTTAAGTTATTACAAAATATTAATACATTATAAAAAAAACTTAACCTAGGGTGCCGCCGGCAGCAGGGAGGGGCCCAGGCTACCGGTGGTTAGGGTTGCAGAGAGAGGAACTTCCTGACGATGCGCGCCGTGTCCAGGAGTACCGCCAACAGAGCATTATAAAAAAATAACAAGATTAAGTATTGCGATTAAATTGAGTCTCACTTTGAAAAGGATTCTAAGCCACTTGAATGCTGTTTTGGCTGAAGATTAAATAAAAAGCCAAGTCAAAGCACTGATTACTTAATAACAGATACGACGTTATCATACAATACAAATAATTCCTTCGACATTCACCCATATTCTTAATGGACGAAAAGTACCTATTTATAATTATGCACTGCACGGCTGGCGAACTCTGTAGGTTTTTAGGCAATGTTTTTTTTTGTCTAATCGTGTAAGTGTAAAAAGGAAAAGTAGATTAAAATTGACTTCTGGGCACCGATCGAGCTGACATTTAGTATATTGGTTACGTCTCATGATGGAACTAGACTGTGGTTATTAGAAAATTATTATGCAAACTAACGGAATGAACCAAAAAACCATTGAAATTGTTATAAATTTATAATACATTTATTTGACAGTCTTCCCTTCTCTCACCTTGCTGATTAAACATACGATTGACAACATTTCATATTTCTAACAGATGAAAATTAATAAAGATATCTAGAGAGCTTTGCGTCGTGGACACACTAAAATATTTATTTGAATTTAATCTTCTGTATGTACGTAAACAAATATAACAAAATACATAAAATAACCGAAATCTACAACTATGCTCAGACAGAGTTGTCGTCTTCAGCCTATCCACGAAAAAAATAAGCTATCAACAATGTCCACCAAAACGTCATTGACTTTTTTAAATATTATACACCTGACCAAAGTAACCTTGATTTACAGAATCGCAAAGTATCGATAACTTTTTCTACGTCACTAGTAACCTCACGACAGAAATTAACATAATTGTTTTTTTCACTATTTCTATGTTTATTTTAATTGTAGCATAGTTAGATATCATTTGCGTGCAATAATAATCCTATTTCTAAGCTTATATTTTTAATATTAACATAATTTCTGATGCATTTGCTGAAAAAACAATACTGAATTACTTACTAATGAAAAATTATATTTTCACCCAAGTTTTCTTTTCTACCAGACTGCGAATTGCATCCGCGCACAATGCACGACATTTTCTAAGTTTTGCACGCACTTTCACACTTTTTTTTCATTTAAAAACACAAATATTAATAATGTTTATTTTTCGTCAAAAACAGACGTTATAATGCGACTAAGTTGAAAAGGATGGTCAGGGTTGTCATCATCGCATGCTTACTCGTTTACTTAATATGGTAGCATAATAATTTGACATTTACAGCCGCATTTGACCGATACAGCCCATCTTGACGTTTATGCTCCTTACGCTGTGACGTCATCAACGCCCTATCTAGTGGTCTATTATATCTATGATAGGAATATTCAATATTCAAACAAATGCTAAGTATTTTATGGAAATGACTTTATCGACAGCTGTTATTTACGCGGTATTGCACTATCTCCGACGAAATGTGATATTCACTTAAAACAATATGCACTCGTAAAGTTAAGCACCGAAACGCGTTTTAGCTTTTCAGTTTATAACCGATCACTCTATGAAACTGCTAGATGCAATTAATGTTTAGAAAAGCGTAAAATCTGAATATTACTCAGCAGTGTAATAAATAATGTATTGTTCACGAAATAGATGCACTAGTGCATGTCGTATGCTCAAAAGACGAATCTGTGTGTTTTGTATGAAATATGCCCAACTTTTACAATTGCAAAAGCTTTACAGACCTAATATTACCCTGCTAAACTACGAAACGTTTATCAAATAAAATGTATATTTTTCTATCCAAATAGTTATTTAAAATAATGAAGTCGGCATTGGTCGCCTTTTTAAAAAATACGCATTTTTTCATCATTTCGCATTCAGCAACTGACCGCCACCGCGTGCCGTCCCTTTCAGTCATACGGTGTATAACGGGAGAGTGAAAGGGACAGCACGATACGAAGTTCGAAGTAAAAAGAAAAAAAGATGCAGTTTTCGTTCACAAACTTAAACAATCATTAGTTTCGAAAACGTACTACTCCTTGAACGAATATTCAGAAGATAGGCCTATGGGTAAAAAAAAATATGTAACATTATTATAAGTTTTGCTGTATATTTTACTCGTATATTAATATTATGTAAGTGCCTACCTTCTCGTTCTTGTTTGCAGCGCCCAACAGGGTACATAATGTGATACTTAAACTATTTACTTCCACCTGTATAACCATTATGTGCAATAAACGTATTGAGTACCTATGTATATATTTTATAATCGTTCTGAAGGCCAGGCGCGCACCACGATTTTAGTCGCGCGATAGTTTTGTCGAAGAAATGCAAGATATCGGTTTATTTATATGAGAGTGCGCGCACCACGATTTTCATAAACCCATAAGTACGCTTATTTCTGCGACAAAATTATCGCGCGACTAAAAAAAATCGTGGTGCGCGCCTGGCCTGAAGAGTAAACTCCAGTCGTGCGTCGGAGCTGACACACACACTTTTTTTTTTACTAGCCTTTAATTGTGTCCCACTGCTGGGCAAAGGCCTCCCTCTCTTGCGCCACTCATCTCTATTGGCTGCATGCTCCCTCCACTCGAAACTAAATGCATCCAGGTCATCCCGCCATCTTCTTTTCGGTCTGCCTCTGCTCCGGTAACCTTGCGGTGTCCAGTCTGATAATTATTAACTGTAATTAATTTTGTTTTTTTTTTGGAATGGGTTTACTCGAAGGGAATTTCATAGCTGGCAACCCTATTTCACGGGACAAAATTATATTTAATTATATTTATATTGTTACTTTGTTTTTGTTATCGTGGTGTCACGTTCACGTATCGTGTATCGGTTCCGCACTCAGCTGCATTGTATCCTGCCGATAGTGTTTTGATAATTTGATAAGTCAAAGCTAAAAAATAATTGTGCGCATCGCGTAATCGGTGTATCACTGTCTATTTTTGATTAATTGACATCTCGAATAGTTTTACAATAGGATAATCGGATTTTCAACGAAGCATCAATACGATGGCTATGGATTCGTAAGTACCTAATATAAATAAGTTTATTATACTAGCTAGTCATTTACAGTGATCGGATCTAGGATGCTTGGGGTAAACGACCTCAAGCGTTATGCTTAGCATATATGTGACTCGGGATTTCCAGCGATTTTTGGTTTTGTCGAGATTTAAATTAAACTGAATAAACAAAATGAAAATGATCGCTATCTACAATTTTACATGACAATAACTTAACCTAAAAATAACATGAAATTAAAACTACATACTATGTTGTATATAGTCTTATCTATATAATATAATTAAAGTAACATACAATATTTTATATTTTTTAGCAAAAGATATGTATGTACTTATTGCGCCCGATTCCCTCAGCTGAAGTAGCCCTACAGCTCCGAGCTCTCCAAGTGTCAAAATCATACTGTTCCTTTCGATCTCTCGTGTCAAATGTTCGAACAATGATTTATTTCGAATTCGAACGTCAGATTGACCTACTCCGAAGATCGAAATTCGAAGTTTGTACCGTGCCGTCCCACTCAATCTCGTGTCAAACAACATTTGAATGAGCAGGACGGCACGATACGATGTTCGAATTGCGAACAGTGGAGTGACCCTCCCAGACATATGACCTTGAAACCAAGTTACCAACGCAAATGTATCGCTATCGAGTCGGACAGAAATGGCAGATCTGCTCAGATCGGACGAAATTTATCAAAAGCTTTTTGAGCAAGAAAAGTGAAAAAGATTCTAAAAACATTGATATTCATATTCATATAAATTACATGTTATTAATGACATCTCGGAATTGTACCTACTTATCTTAAAATATTATGCAAGTTTCTATTTTGTTACTGACACCAAAGATGGATATTTAAAATTATGTAATGACTAATGACATTATTAATCGAATAGTAGTTACAGAATAAGACTAGTACCAGTAAAAGTAATATTGTACAAAAATCGAATTAACTATTACTGACTATAACTGTGTAAAATGACATATAAAATAACTACATTGTAAATTTGTACCCTTTTGTAAAATTTACATATAATGTATTTGTGCATCATGAATAAATGAGTATGAGTATTTGTAGAAAAGCACTATACCTACCCTATGCCTCGGGGGTTACTATAATATTTTATATCTAATGTAATACTTGACATAATGTAACGTTTGATATAACACGTTTTCTGAAGTTATTTAAGTTTCTAACCTAACCCATTGTAATCTAACCTAACTCGTCAACAAAACAATTTACAAAGTTCATTCATTTGAAAGGAAATAAAGGAAAATAATTTTCTTCTTCCTCACTTCCTCATGACTGAGGGTCGTGACCATTTGAGGCCGTTATCTGTTGCACCAAAGCTCTCCACTCCACACGGCTTTCCGCCTTCCGGATTGACGCCTGTAGATTTTCCTGACAGGCTTCTTTCACGGCATCGGTCCATCGGGTCGGTGATCTCCCACGGGCCCTTTTTCCTTCCACGTGGCCAACGACAATGAGCTTTTCCAAACTATCTGGCTCGCGTCTAGCCACGTGACCGAAGTACTGCAGGATCCGCTGGAGGCAAATGGTCGACAATCGGCACTTGATCTTCAGTTTGGCCAGGATCGACGCATTTGTGCGACGTGCCGTCCAAGAGATTCCTAGCATTTTTCGCCAGCACCATATTTCGAATGCGTCAATCCTGTTCCGAAAGGGTGCCTCAAGGGTCCAGGTTTCTGAAGCGTATAGAAATATAGAGAAGATCAGGGTTCTCATCAGGAAAATAATATAAACGCGTTATATCGAACGTTACGTTATATGAAACGTTACATTAGGTCAAATAACATTATATCAACCTTAAGGAAAACCACATATTAAGTCCACGAAATGACTTTTCCTGGCCTCTGCGGTAAGGTACTGTTTCGGAGATTTTATAAACTACCCCTCAGTAATAGTACATTACGGCAGAGACCAGTAAGTAAGCCATACTGGCCGAGTAGGAATTAGACGGATATAATACGAGGCCAGGATGGCTCTTACGGTCGAAGCAAGTATAGTGCTTATCTCAATTATTAAACAAGAAAATTAGATTAAAATTATATTTTGTAGGTGACATTCATATTCGGCCATTTTCCAATGAATATTTTTGTTATATCCCATTTTTATTATTACACATTGTGATATTCGTCGTCGCAGGCACCATTAACTCCCATGATAACAACATATAACAAAAATAATTATGAGTTTATACTTGGATAAAAGATATAGTTATATCGTTATCAAATACTGGCAGCATTTATTTACCTTCATCGCCAAAATGGTTATCATCTAGAGCTTGATTTAAGAACTTTTCTATATTTTGCTGCTGAATATTTGTGACTTCTTTCCTTTGTAGCCATCCGATTGTCTCAGAAAGATTGTTGAAATATTCTGACCTTATCACACATTATCTGACCAATTGTTAACTTGATTTTCTTCCTTCCATTTAATGAATCTCTTGTATTTTTTTTTCATTTAATGAATCTCCTTGGATTTAGTCGGAAGTCATTTTTGCTGAATTATTGTAATAGATCACACAAACAAATTTAAAATTTTTGGCTTTTAATTTAAATCCCGCCTTAATTTCTTTTTTTTTATAAATACTGCGTTTAATTATTTGCACTGTCTTACAAATCTAAGTCTTAAAGATAAAGTTTAATTATTGTTATACATTGTTGTATTTTCTGACTAATTTTCATATCATAAAGCTTACCTTCAATTTAGCTCCGAGGTTTTTTCTAAACGACACAAAAAAGGAAGGAATTCCGAAATATCATTGTCATTTTACACAGCACAATTATGAACTAAACGCTGCATACAAACTTCTGTTCCGCACTAAACCATGTCGCTACTTTTTTTTTTTAAATATGCATCTTGAGTTACTTTTATACTGCCAATAGTGCTAACCTCTTTTTATTTTACATTTGCTCTTAGTGTAAATTGCAAGTGTATACTGCAATGTCGTCTCTTTCTATTTAATCTATGAAAAAGGGACGCCACTTTTTAATTTCTACAATTTGCTGTCGCACTGTACTTATAATTAAAACAATTTGTGGAATGCATCCTTTTTCCATTTATATACGACCTCATCGCCTTCACATCCTTAGTTTTTTTATAGGTCAGTGACGATGTAAATCGTGTTTCGATATTCAAATATCTTGATACGTAATAGGAATTACATACTTACTTACTGGACAAATATTGATTCCAAATTTAAAATCTCGCTGTTTACTGGACACTTCTAAAAAGTCTTCGGTATGTTCCACTTACTGTAGTCTATCTAGCGATGGTAAGGCAACATTACATGCAATTTTTGAGAAAATAACTTTTCAGTTGTGGTAATAATTGCAAGACGACAATTACTTCAGAACTGCGCGTTTAAAAGACCCAATACCATTCGAAGAACTATTATATTAATCTGTGCCAATACCGTAAAGTACCTATTCCAATCTGGCGAATGTAGTTTCGGACAATATAAAACAAGATATGTCAAGATATGTGTATGTATATAATATATTTATATGTATGTTTATTGTTCTGTGTATGACTTGTATGTTGCTGATTTTTTATCTCACTACCTACACCGTTTATTTTTTGATAATTCCTATACCCAAAGGCTGTCTGGAACAGATCACTCTTTAGCGATAAGATGTCTGACGATAGTTTTAATAAGATAATTGAGTCTATATTATTATCTTATGCTTATATAATTACAGAACGTGGGAGTCACTGCAGCAAGGATCATCCTGGAAACTTGTATTTGCCATTACGTGCAGCGGCGAAAGTGAACAAGTTACTGAAGAATATGAGATAAATGATTTGGCTATGGTCCGTTTCAAATGGAAATCAGTAAAACATGGACATGAATTGAAAATAATTTGTAGTTTCTCCATAAAAAAACATGATCAGGCAAAAGACAGCGCTATTGAAATTACTATGAATTGTGATACATTGAAATATTTTACAAAGCAGTTCTTTTGTAACGAATCATGGTCAGATTGGGAGGTCATGGGCCAGATTAAGCCGTATTTGTTTGAGGGAGACATTTATTATGACACCTTAATTGTCAACTTTACAGCATGGCGAGTGGATAGAGATAGATTTTCGAAATTATATCAAGACACGGTTTTTACTGATTTCTCTATTAGTACACCTGAAGGGAGTGTAGCAGTTCACAAAGCATGCCTCGCTACTTACAGTGACGTGTTCAAGACGATGTTATGTGGATCTTGGAAAGAGACAGCGGAGGGTGAAATTAAGATGGAAGGTGTGACTTTGCAGACTCTTAAACACTTAAAGGAATACATGTACTTGGGAACCATACCTGACGGTGCTGCATTACGTCAACTCCTCCTGATTGCCAAACGCTACTTAATGGAAGATCTTGAAGAACAGTGCATTAGAAAGCTAGCCTTAACAGCTACACCGAAGAATTTATATTCGCTCATTGAATTCGCATGCGAGAACAATATCCCGCAGTTAGCTTTTGCTATTACAAGGCTCACAAAAGACCCTGTTATCACTAGAGCGCACGAGATTAGGGAAAAAAGAAGCATACCGAAAACGGATGATGAAAATGCTCGTGTGTAACTTGTAACTCGAATTACAAAATTAAATAGGAGGTTAAACAAATTAGTTGTTTTCTTTGATTTTGTTTCTTATCGTCGCTGGAACTGGAACGCAATAGAGTCAGACCACGCTGACTCTTCCAAGCAAATGAACTGTCAAACCATAGAAAGTGAGTCAGTTTCAGAGAAATCAGAAATGAAACACATTCAGATAATGTTACCGATATTTTAATTTTTATATACAAATAATACTACTGAGCGGGCGGTCCAGGGTTGAAATCCCGGCCAGGGCAAATATTTGTGCGAAAAACTCGAATAAGTATATGTTCCTGGGTCGTCATGGATGCTATCGATATATCCATACTAATACTATAAATGCGAAAGTGTGTCTGTCTGTCTGTCTGTCTGTCTGTCTGTTACCTCTTCACGTTTCAACCGCTGAACCGATTTTGATGAAATTTGGCATGGGGATAGTTTAAGATCCGAGGAAGGACATAGGATAGTTTTCACCCTGGAAATTATCCCTAAAAAGATTGAAAAGTGAGTAAGTTATTCATGATGACATAGATGACCCTGTTAAAAAAGTAAAAATTAGACCAAAAGCACAATTGCTCTTACATTCGCTTAGGCGCTTTTAACAATCCCTTTTGTTACGTGTGTGTGTTGTACGAGGTTGCTTCCATACTTCCAAGTTCCACGCGGACGTAGTCGCGGGCAAAAGCTAGTGTATTTATATATATTATGTATATATTATGTCATCTAGTACCCATAGTAAAAGCTTGATTTGTGTAACATAGTCCCTTAATGTTTATTTATTAATACATATTAGATTAAATTATTTCCGTTGGCGATTCTAAGCCGTGGAACCGACATCCTCATTTAATCTTCACAATATTTGTTTTTTTTTTGTTATTAGAATAGAAGTATGATTTAATACCCCTAAATTTATGATATTTTCATCTGGTATCCCTAACATGATTGTTATGCAGCTAAATTAAGAACACATTTAAATATGACTGACAGCTTATCATAAACAACCTACGTAATTTGGGCGGACATGTCACGTACCTACTTATTTGTTTGCCACAAACTCGATTGTGGCAGCGGTGGAAAAGTGAAACTATGAAAAAGACAAAAAATAATATACTTCTCTCTGTCACTCTTGTTATAATTTGTATATGATCATCTCCTTCTGTAGTGGTATTATTATTTGGTTGTCAAGTCTATAGATGATTGGTCTGAGATTTGAGGGTATTGTTTTTGACGTGCTTGTGTACAATATGCCGACGCGATTGGCTCACTTTTTAAGCACTTGCCTACTGAGCCGGCAGTCCTGGGTTCGAATCCCGGCCAGGGTAAATATTTGTGTGATGAACAGGATCGAATATTTGTTCCTGGGTCATGTATGTTATCTATATATGTATTTATATATTATGTATCGTCGTCTAGTTCCCCTCGATATAAAGTTAATCCACTCACAGGAACCACTTCCAGGTTCTAAGTCAGGATCCGAGTTAGGTTCCCAAGATGTGGGTACTTTCCCATAAATCTTGAAGCGACATAGCCGGCAATGTATATTAGTCAACAAGCAAACATAGAACTTGAAATTTTATTATTAATAGTAATTATTGTCCATAAGTATGTATACATACCATTTTTACATGTTTTCAGCCCACAATAGCGAAGCCATTCATTGGCTACGGATTCTTTTTTCTTATAAAATCTTATTATGCCCATTTCACTCCTACTCTTACAGTTCCTAATCTAATTCTAATTTTAAAATATGGCTTCCATCAGGTTAATGATGATTTCGCCAATTTCAAGTTTGCTCGTAGAGCATGCCGTTGTTCGGTGAGGTTTTGCTTTTTGTAAAGTGATAGCGATTTACAAAAAACCACGCGGACTATCGGGCCTTGACCTGGGAAGGGCTATGAACGCTTCAAGTTGAATTCTTCATTAGCTATTCACTCATACGTTAGATCACTGCACAATACGCTATCAATACTACACATTGAACAACAAAAATGAATAAATAATGAACAACGCAACTTAAACGCATGCGGCCATCTTAAGTCACAAACCGGAAGTCCCTACAGTTCCTAATAGAACAGCCAACCATTTTCGTAACAAACATTAATTACCAAGCTTACGACGTGAACAGTTTGGAAAACGCTGCGATTGCTGAATGTAAGCGAGAAGGAAATAACAATTAACACGCGTTAGACAAGGATGACGGTCAGGGACAAAATGACGGATTGTCAAATGTGACAGCACTATCCTGTGATGCCAATAGTGTCATTAGAATTACCCGAACGCCTGAAGTTTATTTCGTGCATCGGAAGATATTGCTAACAAATAATTAAAAATGACGTGTTGTTGTAAAATTTAAGATGAAATACATATAAATGAAAATTATAAATAAATATTTTAACTAATTAACCATAGTTATAATGTACCCATGTAACATGTTATGTTGAAATAAAGTGGCAATGTTTTTGTGACGTAGGCTTGTGTCACTCTGGGAATGGAAGACCAAGAATCTTATATATAAGATTCTTGTGGAAGACCAATGAATTTAACCAAAACGGTCCATAACGATGAAATTTGTTTGAAGTCAAAGCGTCCTTATATTAAGTGACAATGTCGCAATTTTTTTAGCTTGAGAACATCACTACATACACATAGTACCTATAATAAAACAAAGTCGCTACCTGCTGTCTAGTCCCTGTGTAAGTATGCTTGAAACTACGCAACGGATTATGCAGCGGGTTTTTTTTTTTTTTTTTTAATAGATAGAGTGATTCAAGAGGAAGGTTTATGTGTAATACATAATTTATCAGCATTGCACCCGTGCGAAGCCAGGGCGGGTCCCTAGGGACGTAAAAGTTTTAGTCCAATAATATTGTCACTGACAATTTGTCAGTCAAGTTTCCGCCTATTTTTTTGGCCGAAACCAGAATGTTAGCTGAAACGGATTGAAACCGAAACCGAATGCACGAATTGCACAATCGGTAGAAAAATATTGCCATTCAAAATAATAAACACAACATTACACCTTTTTACATATTGTAGGTTGTAACTCGCTAAAAGAATGATAAATAATATGAACTTACTGTTAAAAATGTATAATTTAAACTAAAGTACTTGCGGGCTGATAATACAAGAACAGGACACAATATTTTCTTGATGAAACTAAACGCAGTAACATCATTGTGCAACTATTTTCGCTATTTTCCTTTATTTTTGTAGTTATAATATAGCCTTTATCTTTACGGCAGAAAGCATATAATCATACATTAGTGCCGCATCTTCATATTCATTACCGATATTCGAGAACACAGCGATGACGAGAATGAAATTTTGACAAAATAAAATGTCAAATCAATCACGCAAAACAAGCAGATGTCACGTTAATTTGTTATTCTATTTAATTGTAATAAACCGTTAATGGGGGCTGTTTTAAAAATATTATAAATACCATTGTTTTCTAGCTATCCATCTCATATTTAGGGCACGAAAACATCGTGAAATGTCGAAGGACAAAGAGGATACCGTGAACGGTGAATCCGCGGCAGTGAGTGAGCAAATTGTTGAAAAACGTATCGGCTGTGCTCATTACAAGCGTAGAGCTAAATTCGTGGTAAGTTTAGTTGTTAAAAGCATCATACACCACATCAAAACCACCTTTAAAGTTTCCTTAGATCATGAATTTCGAGTTCAAAATCCTCGTCATCCGCATCTAAATATAAACATCAGCGGCGCAAAAACTCCGAGATCTTCACGATATGAAATGCAGATTTATGAAACAAAGGAATGTCACTAAACTTAAAAGGTTCGATTTTCTTTTTTTTCTTATGAAATCCATTCAGGACCATGGTAACATGTGTTCAGCCATGGGTGCAAGGGTTAATTGGCGAGTCTATTTGTCATGTCAACGGTACAATAGATTTCCATTTCTATTTATCAGAGCCAGCTTCAATTGAGCTGAACATGCTTAAATTTATACTCGCTTAAAGTATGAATATGTTTTATCAATTTACTATGAGTCTATGAGCTAAGGAAGAGTACTGGCCGAAGGGTGTCATGTTCCGGCGTTTCCGTGGACGGCAATATTTAATATGTATGTTAGATTGTAAGGTATTTATCTATGGGCCTTTGATGCCTGAAATAAATAAATTATTATTATTATTATTATTATGTGTGTGGTATGTTGATTTTATAGAAAATCGTCAGTATTTATTGTAATTGTTTTTTATTTTTATTGTAGTTCTATAAAAGGCTGCAATCAATTAATAACGATATTTGCCTGGCTGAACTTCTCTTGGAACCCAAGACATTTTTCTCTATTTACAAATATATGTTTACAAGTAATATTGATAAAGGTACCAGTATAGTACCAATACTTTTAAAACCATTTTCGTTTTTTTTTTAAGAATTTCAATTCACTTGCCTTCAAATTTTTTTCGTGTCATTCATAAATATCAACATATGGCAAACATGATTCTATGTTTTTAATATTTCTACTAATGGCTAAAAAAGTTGTGAAGAATTAAATGTGATCTGAGATTATGACTGACTGAACTGACCGAAAAGTAGATATACTTAGTATATTTTTTAACATCACCAAAAAATATTTACTCGCTACAATAAAAAGATAAACCAATTATTCTGTCAGTTTATAAAATATTTTTTTTTTTATATTCCTCCAGTAGCTATATCACTGTCTCTTTCCTTACTTTAAAGGTTTCTGTACCCATAAGCGGGTGAGCATTTGCAGTTTGGCGGTACTGTAAATGCTCACCCGCTGCTGTCACAAACCATCAATAGCCTGTTACATACAATAATCCATCACTTGGCATAAAACTGCACCCTCCTCACCATTGTCTACTCCCGTTGCACATTTTTATTTTATATTTCTTTTTTATGCATCAAGTGCATAGACTAATCTGAATCCACATATCGTAAACCGAATTCTTAAAATCCTACACACCTTATTTTAATTAATAGTACTATTATGACTACTGTACTACTGTTGTTGCACAACAAAACTGATTTAACCCTTAAATGCATGCAATTTCACTAATTCGATTTCTGAAATTACATAATTAGCAATGAAATCCACGTCAGTTTGAGATTTCGGGACAATCTTGACAGTCTTTATTGACTGTATTCCGATTTTGACTTGTGTCATTTCAGTAACATATAGATATGCATCATCATGCATTTAGGGGTTAAAGAAATTAGGGTCAATTGCAAAAAAATTGTACATAGTTAAGGGCTTTAATTAAAACAATGTTAATTGATTCCTTTGTGTGACGAAAGTTACCCATACATTTTGTATGACTAACTTTCGTCACCCAAAGGAAGCGATCGTATTTAATGTTAACTAAGCCTTTAACTATGTACAATTTTTTTGCAATCGACCCATTACTAAGCTTGTTATTATATGAATATACTTTAATAAACAATGGGCACTCACACAAATTAATCTAGTGTTACAGTAAGCTCTAGTAAGCTTCTGTTACGGGCACTAGATGACGTTTTACATACTTATATAGATATATATCTGTGGCTCTAGTGAAAAGGGGTTAAAGTGCACTTATGACCTTTTTGCGTTATATACACCAAAATTCACAAAAAAAAATTGCGCATCTTTTGGTGTAATCGGAGCTCAGTTGTCTTTTAAAATGACAAAGTTAGGATTGTGCCAAGCGGTATATCTGGTGAATTATGTCGTGAAATATGGTGCAACTAAAGATAACATTGAACAATTTGGTGTTTTGCATGTGGAGAACGATTTAAGTTCATTTGTCTCTTTTAACGCATCCTGTGTTAAAGGATCAATGTTTACTTATACCTTTTTACAAAACAAGATTACAAACCTTAAAGAATATAAATCGACTTTAATCTGTATTCACTACTTAATGTTAAACATTAATGGTATAAGTCGAATTGTATCTCTTATGAAATCTGGTATTTCATGATCAATGTTTACTTGTACCGATTTGCACCAGCAATTTACCCATAATTTATAAAAATAAATCGAAATTAATCCATATTCACGAATAAATATTTAGTATTTATGGGTGTATATAGACTTATACCAGTGAGATGTATCATTTTACACCACGACGATTACTTGTATCAAGAAGTTTGTATTATAAAGTCTCTTCGCTGTCGTTTATTTTCAGTACATTTGAATCTAATAAATCATCCCATTATAAAATTTGGCTCACCAGTTAGACTGACCTACAGTAGTGATGTAGGCATTTTTTTAAAGTTGTTTAACTTGCAATGTATGTTACTATGTTTGTTCGGGATATTGCAATTCAATTTTGAAGCAGAATATCTGCTACTGATTGAGCTGAAATTTTGCCCAAGTACCTATGTACTTCCTACTTAAATATGACAATATAATAATATGGTACCATGAGACTGGTCTGGTGCCCAGAAGGTGGCCCTAGGATTAAAAATATTTTTTAGTATGTTACACAGAATGGCAGGCCGATCTCGAATCGATCGAATGCTCAAACTTGTTGAGGAGAAAGGTGACAATAATTGTGTCGACTCTATTAGCACTCCTGAAATAGGCAGAACGTAGTGTTCACTAATTCTGACTCAGAAGATTTACGAGAAATGGAAGAAACCGGAACGGCAGAAGAAGCAGAGCAACTTTCGTTTTGGGACAGAGTCGGTCTAGGACGAAAACGACAACCTAAAAAAAGTGAGAAAATAAACATAGGGAGGACAGGAAAAAGAGGAGACATTTTGGTAAATAGTATGAAACAAATAGTATGAAAGCAAAAAAATAAAGGAGAGAGTAGATGCTAGGACAATTTTAAAATGAAATGCGCAATAAATATGCAAGAAGAACTCAAAAATATATATTTGAGAGTTAATAGGGCTTTAGGAGAATATATAACAAAAGGGTTCAGTTCATTGCTAATTTAATTGAATTAGAGTTTAAAAACAGAAAAGTAGACGCAACAACAAAGAATAGACAGTTTGCCAATTATTTAAAAATAAAGACGAGAGTGTTATCACATTTGCAGAGGCTGGTAATGCGATAACCATTTGACGAAACATCAAAGTTTGTTCCAGGAGTAACTGAAAAACTTAAAATCAGTAAAGAACTTGTCCTAGATTCAGCGTGATGGATAGTGCTGAGTACCACAAAAATAATGAAATATTTACAGCGGTCCAATACGGATATCGGTAAAAAAACGGTTTTTTGTTAAATTTGATAAACCCGAGGGTAAGATCTTTTACGAATAATTGTTATGTTATGAAGATGTGGTAGATTCCCATCCTTTGGCGCCAACAGAGCACAGGCAAGAATTGATTTTATATACAAGAATTTAAATTTTACAAGCTGACCCTCAAAACGTGATACATGTTATTTTCCGTGTCTAAATATTCACAATTGCGATAAAATTTTAGTATAAGGTCTCATACTAAAAGTTTTTCGTAATTGTAAGTTAACTGGAAAAACTAAATTTTGTACTTATCTCGTTTTAGGTAATTATCATCTTGTATCGCTTAAGAAAGTTGATTACTTAATATTTTATTCGTTTTGATGAAAGCCCAAAAGTTAAAAACGATGAGAATAATTTTATATGCTAATGTTGACTTTTTCTGTTATTTTTGTAATAAAGAATACTTAAATGAAAATGAAGATTTTTTATTATCACTGCACCGCAAAAATGATATAACTTCTAAAAAACTGTTGGTAAAGGTGTGTTTATATTACAGTACACCTAAATTAATTGAGTGCAAAAGGGTAAAAGTTTGTTTTCTTAGGATTATCTCTGAAATAAATCTCTTAAATGATAGGTTTCGTTTAGTTACGTATTTCTTATTTAGGGTGTTCATGTATTTTTCCTTTATAAAAGGAGATAACTTTAAATAAACCGAACAGCAAGTCCATTTACACTTTCTAAAATAATGGTGAAAATTGGTATAAGTTCAGTTATATTCCCGGGTAGTGTAAGTTTTATGGATGAAAAGGGGTATAAAGTAAGTTATGTCATTAAGAACACGTTTTGGCACGGA
Source organism: Apotomis turbidana (assembly GCA_905147355.2). Taxonomy (NCBI): domain Eukaryota; kingdom Metazoa; phylum Arthropoda; class Insecta; order Lepidoptera; family Tortricidae; genus Apotomis; species Apotomis turbidana. The sequence goes on along the minus strand of LR990297.1, from coordinate 3,249,065 downwards.
TATAAGTCACATTTTTTTTAACTGTTAACATTGGAGAAGTAAGAATATTACCCCGTGAAAGCGGATTTTTTAAATATTAAAACTGCATTTAAAGTTTATTTGTAAGTATAGTGGTTGAAGTACAGTGATCAAAAGTCTGAATAATTTTAAGCCGCAACGGTTTTTTGCGTCTCCTGTAAAGTAGTGTTTTTCGAGTTTAACCCCTTTTCACTAGAGCCACAGATATATATATATATATATACTATGAAGAAATATTTGAGGTCATTACTTAATTATTAGCCCTTGCAGGAATTGATTGAGTCTTGATTTTACAACCAACTAATGCTGACCTAGTTACCCTAAGATGCATTGTGACTCTCAAGTCTAAAAAAATCTAGTTCCATATGGACAGCTTCTATAAATAACTAAAGTGAATGATTTAATTCTTACATTCATCATGGGTTTCTCCCAGAAATTTCCTGACATGTGAGTCATGGCATTGCAAACTTAGAAATATGGCCATTTTGTAGTAATAGTTAAGAGGGCGCCGAGCGTTTGCGACTGAACCATAGAGCGTGGGGAATGCGTATTTAAATCGGCGCGCGTCCGCCATAGTAAAAATGTATGAAGAATTAAAAGCACTTTTTTGATAAATCCGGATCTTTAATACCAAACAATAATTGAAATATTTGATGCGGACAAATTGTAATGTAAACATTGTTCTTTTTTTTGAACTGAAAATCAGAATAGATTTCCATTGTTAAACTATAAAAAAACACTTAACGCCTGCTTACGATTTTACAATTTTCGTCCAACTTTACTTAGTTCTCTAGGGTAAAATATTAATAATCTTATAATTTTTCCACGGAGAAGTTGTTAACACATTCTTCGGAATGATAAATATGTAGTTTAGAATTGGATTAAACAACTAGTGTTGACGTTATCCACTTAACGGCAATTGCCTATTTTTTTACATTTCGCTCGGTGCAGTCTTAAGAGCTGGGAACTCTCAGATTGAGTGTTAGATTCTAATCAGATCAGTTAATCATGTCGAATGGCCATTTTGTAGTAATAGTTAATAGCTGGGAACTCTCAGATTGAGTGTTAGATTCTGATCAGATCAGTTAATCATGTCGAATTGTATACAAAAAACGGCATATTTAAAATCGATTTATCTATCTTTAAGCCAATTTCGCCACTTACGTCCACTGCTGAACATAGGCCTCCCCTATAACTCGCTACAAGGTGCGATCCTATGAATACTGCTTATATAGACTCCTCGTGACCCTCACATAAAATCATAAAAATGGTCATAAAAATATCGAAACTAAATATGTTGTGGTGGTTAAAAATTGGCTGCTTAAAAGTGTTCTTACATAATATTCAGTGTTTCAAAATATTCAATTCAATCTAGTTACTCAAATATTGTAGGCATATTTTTGTAGTAACTTGTTCAGTTGTTCTCTGAAACACGATTTGTTCTCGTTTAAGTCTATTATGTTTTGTGAGAAAGGGACTATATTTTTTCACAACATATATTCTATACATGGATATGAAACAACAAACTCTGTTCTCTTATCTCTACTCATCTCGGAAATTCCCGGTGGCTGTCCTTCTATGTCAATGTTAGCATGACTAATATAAACTATATAGATCCAGTGTACAAACATCTATTCTATACTTTTATAAAATAATAGTAATCATTTCAACTTGTACATTGCAGATTCGGTTTATGGTTTAGTGATAATTAAGTTCAGATTTTACTAATAGTCTCTTAAACTTTATAGAACCAAGTAATCAGATGTAATAATAACCTAAAAAATAACTAAATTCTGATTAAATTAATCATAGATTAAAATCCAGCGATTCATTTTTAATCGATTATTTAATTAGATTAATTTTCTCTCCATTAATATTTGTAAGAAATAAGATATTTTTGTTTGTTTGTTTTAAGTTTGTGTCTCGCCCTTACTTAGAAAATCTTAGAGTAAGTACTGCACTATAAAAACCACCTTGTAATACTGGAATAAATTTATTTCACACAACATACTAGAATGATTTTTTAAGTGTTTGTATACATTAAAATGACGATTAATTAATAGGTAATCGAAAACTTTGTCAGCACACACACAGCTGCACAGTTTATCTTGCGACAATTAATTGTTTAATCGATTCATTAATTGATTAAAAATTTAATCTATTAATGCCCATCTCTGACTACAACATATGAGTCATTTTCAAAATACATGTACGTAGTTAAGGGCTTCAATTAAAACAAAAGCTAATTGATTCCATTGTATTTCGATAGTTACCCATATATTTTGTATGAGTAACTTTCGTCACACAAAAGAAGCGATCGTAATTTTGTTTTATTTAGCCTTTAACTATGTATATGTATTTTGAAAATGACTCATATATTAAAGTTCAATATGAGCACCTCTCTTGCCCACAGACGCCATGTTGCAACAAGCTGTACATGTGCCGCTACTGCCACGACGAGAACGAGCAGCACTACTTCAACCGCAAGTCCGTCACCGAGCTGATATGTACCGAGTGTGACACGCGGCAGAAGGTGCAGGCCGAGTGCGAAAACTGCGGCGTTCGCTTTGGAAAGGTAATGAGAGCTAGAAGTGACAACACCATTCAATTTGTTTATTGCGTTTCATGTTGTACAATACTGTCTTATATTACTGATAGGTCCAGGAACATGAACCCTGATGATTTGGTGTAGGGACGCCCGGCCGGAGACAGGCGGGCTGTCGATCGCTTGGGTGCGTTCATTCAGCCCAGTTCCCAGTTGGAGCCAACGGTTACTGTCCCGGCAGCGCTCCCATACAGCCTTCTTCCTCGAATCTTCTTGTTCTCCTGCAGAAGGAAAGGACATCTTTAAGGTTAATGTCCCTCAGCTCCTCCTCTTCCAGTTTATCTTTCCCGAAGATGCTATAGCGTACTATCGCATACATGCCACACTCTGCTATAACATGCTTACTAGTCTCCTCATGGCCACAATATGAGCAGCTTGGGTCACTTACTACACCCATGACGTTTAGGTGCCTGTTAAGGCTGTTGTGGCCCGAGATTATACCTGTTAATAATCTGAGATTTTTCTTACCTAGTTCCAGGAGATACCTGGTCCTTTTCCTGTTTATGCCTCCTAGGATCATCTTCGATTGTCGACAGTCCATTGTCTCACGCCATTGTTTGTTGGCCTCTTCCTCCATTAGTCTGGCTATAACTCCTTTCGTGACTTCTGCCGATATTGGCAGTGCAGGTTCAGGTCCTATGAGTTCCCTTTCTGCCCCCAGTCTTGCCATCTCGTCTGCCCTTTCATTCCCTATCACACCCTGATGTCCAGGTACCCATGCTACCGTAATCCTTGTGTGCTCTCCAAGTTTGTTTAGGGCTTCCCTACATTCCATTACCAAGGATGAGCTTACCATCGGCTTGTCTAACGCTTTTAGCGCAGCCTAGCTATCTGTGTATATGACGACAGATCCCTCTCTCTGCGAGCATTCATCTATTATTTGCACACATCTCATTATGCCACATACCTCTGCCTGAAACATGATCCCTGCAATCCCCTCCGGATTCGTCCGGACATGTCCGGACTTTGTCAGAGTTGCGGCCAGATTTCGCAAGTGTCCGGATGTTTAGAGATTCATTTTCAACTAAACGCGAGCTGTTTGTGTTGCATATCAAATGCGCGGGCGTGGGGGCGGGGAGCGGGCTACGGTGTCGGGCGGCGGGAAAAGAGCCCGGAGAGTCCGGATTTTTATCAGGACATTTCATTTTTCCATATAGCAAACCTAACCCCGCGTTGCGTGATCGTGATGGTGCGACGTTCACACTAGTCATCATGCTACGCGGTTATGTCTTGGTACCGATACGCCGCGATCCATCTCGAGTCGGGGTTTTCCGAAATAAAGGGGAGAGTTAATTTACTGATATATGAGGCAGGAACGACATCAACCACAGCTAATGTCTCTTGTCAGTTTGGGGTCGGATATGCGGATCGCGATTCGTAGGTCATGCGCGCGGCGGGAGCCGTTTGCCAGGCTCCTCCCACTCACCCCTCACCCCGCTTATTCAACTTTGTTTGGTTGATAATGACCATCACGGTATGTGTCGGACATATTTCGAACTCGGTATCAAATGCCATCAACCTCCCGACGAACGATCCACCATTTTATTGAGTACTTTCTTACTACATAACAATACGTAGAGCTATAATAGAGATGTTTTTCTGTTTATTCCAGTACACATGTCTGATCTGCAACTTATTCGACGACGAGGACAAACGGCAGTACCATTGTGAAGGCTGCGGGATCTGCCGCGTCGGTGGTCGGGACCGGTTCTTCCACTGCGAGCGGTGCAACATGTGTCTACCTATGCAGCTACAGCGAGTGGGCCATCGGGTAATTATCTAATTGTTACATCTTGTATTTAATCTAAATACGATTTGGGTTATACTCTTCAACCGCTGGACGCTTTCACATATTCTCCTATGAAAGATGTAGCTCCTTCCTTTTACACTCCATAATTATTAGCATGAATGAATTACCTATAAGCTCTATCGAAATAATCTCGTATTTAGTCGAAATACGACTTTGGTTATCAGCCATTATAAGCATGAATAACTTAACTTTTCTCAAACATGCAACGAATTGACGTCATAAAGTGCGTTATAACAGGATTTTGAAGTATCACGCTTTTGGCGGAACAACTCAAGAGAACTGTAAAGGAATTTCATACAAAATTGAAGGCGCGTCTGTGTTCATGGACATGCTAAACAGCTGTTTTTTTTTAAGTTGTGAAAGGGCCTTGCCGGCATCGTATTACCATACCTACTGACCGGCAGCAATGTACTTCTTCTTCTCAGCATATATGCGTCCACTGCTGGACATATTATGCCTCTTCCATGGATTTCCAAGCCGATCTTGATGCGGAATGTACAGTCGCCACCACATATATCGCAGCATATAAGGCGTTCATAAATATCGGAACATTTACTGTAACGCCCAGTCAATAAATGAGTCGTGTTCAAATTGTACTGTACATGTGTACTGGAATAAACAGAAGTCTAGCAATGTACTATTGTATTGTGTTTGTTGCCAGTGTGTGGAGAACGTGTCGCGCTCCAACTGCCCGGTGTGTCTGGAGGACATCCACACGTCGCGCATCCCGTGCCACATCCCCGACTGCGGCCACCTGCTGCACCGGCCCTGCTTCGAGCAGCTGCTGCACTCGGGCCACTACGCCTGCCCCACGTGCCAGACCAGCATGATCGACATGTCCAATGTGAGTGTTGTGAGTCACGCTGCAGTGTCTGGAGGACATCCACACGGCCACCTGCTGCACCGGCCCTGCTTCGAGCAGCTGCTGCACTCGGGCCACTACGCCTGCCCCACATGCCAGACCAGCATGATCGACATGTCCAATGTGAGTGTTGTGAGTCACGCTGCAGTGTCTGGAGGACATCCACACGGCCACCTGCTGCACCGGCCCTGCTTCGAGCAGCTGCTGCACTCGGGCCACTACGCCTGCCCCACGTGCCAGACCAGCATGATCGACATGTCCAATGTGAGTGTTGTGAGTCACGCTGCAGTGTCTGGAGGACATCCACACGGCCACCTGCTGCACCGGCCCTGCTTCGAGCAGCTGCTGCACTCGGGCCACTACGCCTGCCCCACGTGCCAGACCAGCATGATCGACATGTCCAATGTGAGTGTTGTGAGTCACGCTGCAGTGTCTGGAGGACATCCACACGGCCACCTGCTGCACCGGCCCTGCTTCGAGCAGCTGCTGCACTCGGGCCACTACGCCTGCCCCACGTGCCAGACCAGCATGATCGACATGTCCAATGTGAGTGTTGTGAGTCACGCTGCAGTGTCTGGAGGACATCCACACGGCCACCTGCTGCACCGGCCCTGCTTCGAGCAGCTGCTGCACTCGGGCCACTACGCCTGCCCCACGTGCCAGACCAGCATGATCGACATGTCCAATGTAAGTTGTGGTGACCAACCAACTCTCACCACAATGCTGCGCGCCAAATCGCCGCGCAACATCGTCGCGCTCTATGGCAACGAAATAACAAGAATGTCACTTCTCTTGCTTACTACTTCTACAAACGTTTTAATGATCTTCTGTTATTTATTAAATTTATTGTAAATATCAGTGTACATAAACAACTGTAAATAGAATATTTGTTTCTCTTCGTCGGGTGCATAACGCGCACCCACATTGGTGACCGCCGACTGAAAAATTTGGTCACCACATAAGTCATCATCATCAGCCAAAAGACGTCCACTGCTGTACATATTCCTCCCCGAGAGAACGCCACCATGCCCGGTCCTGCGCCGCCCGCATCCAGCGGACTCCAGTGACCTTCACCAGGTCATCAGTCCACCTTGTGGGGGGCCTACCCATGCTGCGTCGTCCGGTGCGCGGTCGCCACTCGATGGCCCCAGCGGCTGTCGGTTCTACGAGCGATGCGCCCTGCCTATTGCCACTTAAGTTTTGCTATCCTTCGGTCTTTGTCGGTTAACCTTGTTCTTCTACGGATCTCTTCATTTCTGATTCGATCTCGCAAAGAAACTCCGAGCATAACTCTTTCCATTGCTCTCTAAGTGGCTTTGAGCCTTTTTATAAGGCCCATCGTGAGCGATCCATATAAGTAGCACACTTATTAGTCGAGAATTAGCTCGTCACCTTCGCGAGACCGAAGACCACGGATCGCTGGCCTAATATTACAATTATAAAATTTTCTAATAGTGTCTAGTTTAAACTAATTTCATCACTTTATTATCACAGGACCCAAAACTATTTTTTTTATTTGGTTATATGGACTAGTCTTGAACATATAAAAAAAAGGTAAACGCAGCGTCGTCTGAAAATCAGCACTTAAACGACGTCACCTTATGGAAAAATGACAGTCGCGAACTACAAAAAGAACAGTCGTACAATTTTCATACTAAATCCGTCTTAGTAATAGTCCGACTGTAAAATTTTCTGCACTGTGACCTAACTTGTCTCATACGCTCTTTCTCACGAGAAACTTTTTAAATGGATTTTTTAATCATAAATTGAGGTACATATTTTTTAAGTGTAAAAATGTGGTAACATGTATTTTTTTTATCATTATTTCATTTTATCCGAAAAGAAATCGTAATCTATGAAATATTGTCAATTAGTCTTCATATCATTATGACAATGTTTAAATTTGAATTCGTCAAAAGTGAAACGTATTTTGATTAATAGATTAATATATTGTCTATTGGCCTCTTCCCCCATTAACCTGCGCCTCTAGCATAACTGTCATACGCGACTATTTCTCGCGCGAGATAATTACCCATCTCTTTCTGTGCAGTAATGTGAGAGAGTGACGAGTAGCGTTATCTCGCGCGACAAGAGTCGCGAAGTATAGTTGTGTTAGACGGGCTGGTATCCATAGTACTCGTTAAAAGTTTCAAATGAATCCCCTAATATTCATTATGTGATACTTTCAGTTGTGGAGTTACTTGGACTCGGAGGTGGCGGCGACGCCCATGCCGCCGGAATACGCCGACTACAAAGCCACTATACTGTGCAAAGATTGCCATAAGGTCAGTATTTCATCAATGCATCTCTTCGTCACACTGTTAAGTTTTGCCATTAAATTATTACTACTCCATAGAAAACTGATGTCCAATGCCATTTAAAGATTTTATAATGGTATAGATATTTAATCGCACATTGCGTCAAAATTGCTGAATTTCGAGTTTAAATTCTCTTTGGTACACAATGTCCGATACCTACATGTCATGTATTGAGCGGTTTACACTAACGTGAAATTGTCAGGAACGACCCGTTATGTTAAATATGTCTCACGAAAGTTTTAATAAAATTATTTTTTGGTATATTTTAACAACTTTTAATGCTGTGCAATAAAGTATTATTGTAATGTACATTATGCCAAATAATTGGTCTTGGAGAATGGGTGCGTTAAAAGTTATATCAAATGTCTATTATACTCATTGAAATGATACCCAATTATGTACTTAATGTTGTTATATCAAATGTTGTTGTATCTAGTGAAATTATTAGAAACGTTGTTATATCCATCATTACACACCTGTAGATAATGCCTCATGGCATTAAGTCCGCCTTTAGTACGATACATTTTCTTTTGTGAAATAAAAATGAAATAAATAATTAAAAGGTGGGTTGAAAACTAGTTTCCTAGCTGTGATTGTACATGAGAGGGTTGTAACTTTATGCTTGTGCAAAAACTTGCGGGCATTTTAAAATAAGTATTCATTATAAATATTTTTTAATTGCAGCTATCGACGGTGAAGTTTCACGTGGTGGGGCTGAAGTGCCAGCACTGCGGCGCCTACAACACGTGCCAGACCAACGGCTTCCACAGGTACGTTTCACGTGGTGGGGCTGAAGTGCCAGCACTGCGGCGCCTACAACACGTGCCAGACCAACGGCTTCCACAGGTACGTTTCACGTGGTGGGGCTGAAGTGCCAGCACTGCGGCGCCTACAACACGTGCCAGACCAACGGCTTCCACAGGTACGTTTCACGTGGTGGGGCTGAAGTGCCAGCACTGCGGCGCCTACAACACGTGCCAGACCAACGGCTTCCACAGGTACGTTTCACGTGGTGGGGCTGAAGTGCCAGCACTGCGGCGCCTACAACACGTGCCAGACCAACGGCTTCCACAGGTCCGTTTCACGTGGTGGGGCTGAAGTGCCAGCCCTGCGGCGCCTACAACACGTGCCAGACCAACGGCTTCCACAGGTCCGTTTCACGTGGTGGGGCTGAAGTGCCAGCCCTGCGGCGCCTACAACACGTGCCAGACCAACGGCTTCCACAGGTACGTTTCACGTGGTGGGGCTGAAGTGCCAGCCCTGCGGCGCCTACAACACGTGCCAGACCAACGGCTTCCACAGGTACGTTTCACGTGGTGGGGCTGAAGTGCCAGCACTGCGGCGCCTACAACACGTGCCAGACCAACGGCTTCCACAGGTACGTTTCACGTGGTGGGGCTGAAGTGCCAGCACTGCGGCGCCTACAACACGTGCCAGACCAACGGCTTCCACAGGTACGTTTCACGTGGTGGGGCTGAAGTGCCAGCACTGCGGCGCCTACAACACGTGCCAGACCAACGGCTTCCACAGGTCCGTTTCACGTGGTGGGGCTGAAGTGCCAGCCCTGCGGCGCCTACAACACGTGCCAGACCAACGGCTTCCACAGGTCCGTTTCACGTGGTGGGGCTGAAGTGCCAGCCCTGCGGCGCCTACAACACGTGCCAGACCAACGGCTTCCACAGGTACGTTTCACGTGGTGGGGCTGAAGTGCCAGCCCTGCGGCGCCTACAACACGTGCCAGACCAACGGCTTCCACAGGTACGTTTCACGTGGTGGGGCTGAAGTGCCAGCCCTGCGGCGCCTACAACACGTGCCAGACCAACGGCTTCCACAGGTCCGTTTCACGTGGTGGGGCTGAAGTGCCAGCCCTGCGGCGCCTACAACACGTGCCAGACCAACGGCTTCCACAGGTACGTTTCACGTGGTGGGGCTGAAGTGCCAGCACTGCGGCGCCTACAACACGTGCCAGACCAACGGCTTCCACAGGTACGTTTCAACTTTCTGTTCAAATATCTGTTAGTTTCAATTAGATTAGCAAATTTTTTACATAACGTACAAGGGGTTCCCAAGTAGCACAACTGGGTCTAAATTGCTCATATATCATATCTAATTAGATGCTTAAGTGAAATTTACCACCATGACTAAGTGCTATATAGGTGGCAAGAACCCTTATGCCACCAGTATAGAACCAAAAGGAGAAAAATTGCAGCCTATTTTTGGTGCTAAATAGAATCCATAAGAGATCTCACAATTACCTTAAGTGGTAATTAGAACTATGGGTGAAAGTTATGCGCATTGAACGAATGAAAACATTTCAGTTCGGTCAATGAGTGATAAATGAGTCGCCAAAATTATCTTTGAGTGGCGAGGCAACTGTCAAATTGTGTTTTATTAAAAGTAATACGTGATCTGCCATATTCATTTTGGATTTATATGTCTGTTTGATTGTGATTAAAACTTTACGTTATACAAGCATTGAAATAAGCACGAAAATCTTGCGAATTTTTTTTTACTGTGAAACTATAGTATGTTTTCTTTGTAAATTTCGACGCGCCCTTCATTTGATCAGGAATATTAAAAAAGAGAGTGCTAAATTAAATAAGGAATAGATACTGATAAGAAATAAAACTGTTAAAAACCTGACCTAATGATTGTAGGTTACGTACAATTTTAAAGTAACATCGTCACAACTATCAAAAGTCTGTGATTATGCGTGAGTGTGATAAAATTCTGGTTAAAATAATCAATTTTCATAGGCTTCCATTTGTAAACATGGCGAAACAAAAAAGATCCTACAGTGTTTATTTTCACTTATTTGTTCCTTATTTGGAACTATCAAGTCTAATAGTCACTTATTTGTATCTTGCGAGTGGCAAAGCAGTGAATGATATTACCAATAGTAATTATTTGCTCTTTTGTAGACTATTAAACAAGCAAGACTATTAAATATATTTTGACAAGGCGCAAATAGGAACTATAATAGAACTTTTAGTTCGTTAGTGGTTTGAAATAAGTGAAAATAACTGCTTTTGGTTCCAAGAACCTCCTACTGAGACCTATTTATGCGTTGGAGTGGCAATAAGGTACTTCTTAGGCCTTAAAGTTGCAATATTTTTTGGTTCCAAAAGAGCCGTAAAATTATCCCTTTAGCCACTATTGGTGATATAATTCGCTATTGTACTAGTCATTTGGAACTTTTAGTTCCAAATAAGGGTATGTTCCCACTTATATGTAAAAGTTGCTTATAAGTGATTTTAAGGCCTTATATAGCACTATTGCTTCTTATTGAGTGACAATTTGAACCTGCATGCAACTTTAAGTAGCAATATCGACTTTATCCCACCATAAGTAATAAAGTAGAAACAAAAAACGCTCCTATGCAACTACAAGTGATAGGATGAACTCATATACAGTTTTGAGTTGTGTTTAAAGCTATAAGTTGTATCAAACACTGTTAAACCACTCATTTAGAACTTAAAGCTATAAGATAAGCTGCAAAATTCACTAATGTGCTGCTTGGGTTAAGTGCCAAGCGGAAGAGGGGAAGTCTGCCATATTAAGTTTCCGTTTCGGTTTAGAAAAATCCGGGATCAACTTCAATAGATGGGCCATTGTCGGTTCAAAAAACAAAATTCGTCCCTTCGGTGGTCAAAAGTTAAGAGCTTGTATGAATCTAGGTTCAGTTGCTATTACATCGGATTATAGAAGAGGGAACGTTCTTTATTCCCACAGGCATTTTATCAGAAAATTAGGCCCTGGAATCCTTAATTTCGCAAATGTCCACCGGAAAAACTTTAACCTAAATCTGAAAATGACCCAAATGCTGATTACTACCCACCACGGGTCCAAATCTTCCTATTCCCTTTTCAAACCGAGAGAAGTTTTGGATGCCAGCAAAAGGATAGCTCTACTGTTTAGCTCCACATCGGCTGTTTGATTTTCCATGGTTTTGTCTGAACTACAGAGCAGAGAGCATGCTGTCAGATGGCATATTGTGTATTTTAGTGTTTACTTTGAGTATGCTTATTATGGGCATACTTACAACTAGCATGCTTATTGTTAGCAAATGTAAACGTAAGCTTGCTCATATTGAACACACTCGAGGCCCGGGCACGTTGGACACAATACAATACAAGAACTCTTTATTGCACACCTCATAAAACATACAGGAGAAATGCAACGCAAATTACAAGTAGAGGAGAGTTAAACAACAGGCGCTCTTATCTTATCGCTTAAAAGCGATCTCCTCCAGACAACCTTTGGGTAGTGGAGAACTTGAAAATTTTATTTAGTTAGTAGGCGGTGCAAAAATCAGGAAAAGGAATAATATATAAACGAAAAATAAAGAAATACATAAATATAATAATAAACACTAAATAAATACATACATATGTACATAAACATAAATTCAGCCAAAAAATAATAGGACCAGTTGATTAAAAAACGAATTATGAGAGGGATAGATAATGCTCTTTCAGATGAACTTTGAAAGATACAAGAGATTTAGCGCGCTTTAAGCTCACAGGCAACGAGTAGGAGTAGGGCACGTGCCCGGGCCTATCGCACGTGGGTGCCGTCTGTGCTGTCCGAGGGAGCAACTGTGAGGGGCCGAGGGCAGGGGCCGCAGTGCCGGCGCTGATCGTGGAGCTAGTTTAAACAGTGGTCCAAGTCACTCTGCAAATGTGGGTAGTATTAAGTCAAACGAGTATACAAATTACTTTGTTTTGCGCTTGGCTTCACAGTATTACAAAGTTGCATCGTCGGTTGAGTTAAATTTGCACCCAGTGTCCATGCTAAGCCATGCATACCGGGTGCAAACTTTACTCAATCAAGTAATAGTACAATAACCGGCCTGCCGTAGATAACAGTTGCCCCGGGAGTATGTTGATGGCACCGAATGGATGCGGCATTATAGCAGATATATAAGTACAAGTTAAGGCACAATATAAAAGTTGTGAATATATTTTCTAATTTTTTTTTACATAGGTAATATTAATATGTTACGTGTAGGTTAATAATGTAAGGTAATCTAACGATCAATATGATGACAATTAAAATTTGTTTTAATTGTTATTATGGTAGCTTCAAACGATTGTTTTCAAATGTATTGTACATAAAATGTTTTATGATAAAAAATATATATATACAGTATGTAACAGAACGAAAGGCAAAGAAAGAGACCCACCAATGTTTAGACCATAAATATGACTATGGTGCCTGGCTTATGGAAAATTAGCATCTTTTTTACAGCAGTAGTACTGCAGGAGTGAAAAATAAACGATTATTTTATAACATCCTGTATTCATTATTTACAATCTTATCAATCACAACTAATAAAATGACATAAGTGCCATAAATGCCAGCTGATAATACCAATAACCAATATCCAATACCTGCTCTTCCTCTCTCACGTGAAGTCGTTGACGCCCTCCTCGATTAATTGGTACCGGCGCTTTGTTATTTCGTATACAGATAATCGCATTGACGATCACACGGGCGTTGTTGGGTTGCCTTCGTGCGGGAAACCTCTCCGCGCACAGACGAAGAGCGGCATTCCCGTTACTCCTACTTTCTTCGTAAACAAGGATCATCTGCACAAATTCCTCCACAGAAAAGTTATCAGTATTTTTATTAGGCATTATCAGTATTTTTCAGTTAAATTTCTACCTAGATTTTATCTGACACACGAACGTCAAACCTCGACTTGAAGTTTAAATTTAAAGAAAAAAGTCCTAAAAAGCGATTTAACCTAACCTCTTTCAAAATAATAATTACAAGGTGACAAATCTAAAATGTCAAAGTGAACTGAAGTGAACTACAATGTTATGAGAATTCCCTGTAATACCTAAATAATTTATGTTCTAAATGATGATTACAGTAAGTGGTTAGTGTTTCTTACAAGGCATATGTGGTAGTGCGGTCATAGTTGAAACTGCAGTAATCTGATATGATGATTAGTTTGTTTACGTTAATAAACTGACATCTTAGTTTCTACAGGATGTTATGAGAATCTTTAACCGACTGCAAATAAGAGGACCTAAAGTCATGTTGAGATTGAGCAAATTCACAAAAACTACTGAAATTTAATACTATGAGTATGCTATTACAACATACTCCACTTAACCATCAACCAGCTTTCAGCTTTGCTTTTCGTTGTGATACAGACTGTATATATATATATTTTTTTTTCTTGTGATTGTAGCTAGTTTGCTAGAAACTACATAAAACTATATCAAAGCGGTGTTATTCTTAACGTATCGTTTACATTTTGTTTTGAAATTGTTCATGCGCATTGTGTTTTGTGCGTGTACATTAGTAAACCCTGTACAATTCGCAGGGAATCAACGAGCGCGGAGTCGGCGGACTCGTCCACGTCGACCTCGACCTCGACGTCGTCGTCCCGCAGCGGCGCGGCGCCGCTCGGCTCCCCCACTCGGGGCGCGCGCTCCTCCCCCACTCGAGGCGCGCTCGAGCCGCGCGACGAGCTGCCGCGCGCCAACCCGCTCGACGAGCCGCCGCAGGCCTGACCCGACCCGACCCGACCGACACCGAGTAAGTGAGGACATGCCTGAGCCCGAGTGTGTAAGAAGAAGGAAGATAATTTATTTATTTACTAGCTGTGCCCCGCGGTGTTACCCGCTCATCCCACGGGAACACTAAATTTATTCGGGATGAAAAGTATCCTATGTCCTTTCCCGGGTCTCAAACTATCTCCATACCGAATTTCATCTAAATCGGTTCAGCGGTTTAAGCGTGAAGAGGTAACAGACAGACACACTTTCGCATTTATAATATTATATATATATATATTATAGTATGGATTTATTTTATTAGAAACAAACAGTCTTACATGGTTGTAGGTGATACAGTAAACTTTGCAAATTGAAAACTTACAGTTTCCTGAACGGTTATATATCTTATTAACTAGAATAATCTAACTAATTGACTAATTTATTTGTACAAATTACAATGCAAAACAAAATAAAATAGGTACAATATAATAATATAACCTATTCGCATTCTGCGATGCACTGTGAAGTTTGCCTTCTGAAACTATAAAGACTGTAAATGTTTTTATAGAATCTTTTTATAAACAAATTGTGAAAATACCACTTTTTTTTATATATGGGTGGATCAACTTTTTTGTTGTTGTCCCTTCATTCAGGAGACAATTATGATTAAAATTCTTAAAAAAATTATGATACTTTTTAATATTGGTATTTGCATCAGATAGTCTAAATAAGAATGGGCTTATAACTGCTGCAATTACAAAGTTTCTGTTGAATATTGCCGTTTTAAAGAGTGACCCAGGGTACATCACCATGGCAACGAATAACAGAAAAAAGTTGGTTGACCCAAATATTGACACAAAGGTAAATTATGAAAGAGAAATGTAATGTAAGCAGGACCTGAACCTGCGACGCTTCGTTTCCGGTGCACATTTATCTTTCATACCTTTGTATCAATATATAGAAAAAGATAATATAATGTCGAGACCATACCGGGGCCATGACTTCCATATATTGGTATGATTTTGGGTGTCCTATGTCAACTCCGTATACATTGTTTTCCATCTGTAATGTTTCGCCGAATTTTCATTCGCCTGTAAGTATTTTTTCCCTTAAACCAGTAATATTGTCATGATTTTATAAACATCGTTTTAAAAAACCATTCGGTTAGGTTTGATTTATAATTATTCTGAAAAAAATGGCTTTTGGACAAATTAAAATATTGCGAAATGTTATAGATAGGAAATAAGAAATTGTGCTTCAGATAGGTAACTATGATTTTGTTTTTACCGCTAACCGCTGCCGCTGGTCGCGCGTAGTCGTGCCCGGGTCGTAAGTTAATGAGTAGGGATCATCATCCGAGTGATTATTGATTATTTGGACGTTTTAATGGAACTCAATGATCTTAAATAAGTCTTGTAGGAGTCGCGGGTTGATTTAAATGATGTTTATTGCTTTTATGAATTACAGCCGACGGGAACACAACATTTTGTCGGGATAAAAAGTATCATACGTGTTATCCAGGGTGTCAGCTACCTTCAGACAAAAAGTTATCAAAATTGGTCCAGCCGTTTTAGCGTGAAGAAGTAATAAACATACACATAAACACAATCACAAACTTTCGCCTTTATAATGTGTTATAATATTGTTGAAATATTAATTAGTCAGTTAAAATAACAACTCATTCAACGGGGTACAAGTCTAGGTTAACTCCACTTATTTGTAAAGATGGCTCATAGCGAGACAATAAATTACAATATGGCTTTTAACGAACGTGAAAACGGGATTATTTTAACCGAGTAAATTAAGGAACGAAGAAGCAATTGTACTATGAAGATTGGCCGCTCACATTGTGTTAAGTCGATATTGGCGTGCACGACAGACATCAACAATTTTGGAATTTGCCATACTGTAAATAGGTCAGTATGGCAAATTCCAAAATTTTCCATATGGAAATTACAAAAAAACGACAAGTCGAAATACTGTATGATTGTTTTTCATTAAGATCTTACAAAGGCAATGGACAATGGAATATAACTGCGTCCTGCAGGTTTGCGAAGGTCGGAGGACCTTATGACAACTTGACAATTTAGTCATCCCATGGATGGATGACGTGAATACGTCTCTAATGTGGACAAAGTAGGGCACATTGCTGTGTTGTATATTTATTGCTCAAGTTTACTAAGAATGGGGAATCGATAAAATAAAAAAAAAGTTAACTTTTTTTTTTACGAATAACCTCCCTGATTCGTAGAAAAAAAAGCAGATTTTCTGTATTTTATAAAGGAGCACGGCAGCAACCCATGCCAAGTCGAAAAAAATATCACCGTACGAAATCGTACAAGGCGGGAAAAAACATCTTCATTTTTTTACGCTACAGAAAAATCTGTTTTTTTTTCTAGGAATAAGAGGCTTATAAATTCAAGATTTAATAAAAATCATCTTTTCCCTATCGTAGCATGTATAGATTGCTAGCACGACTAATGTTCGAAGTAGAAACTAGAAATTTGTTGATTTAGTAGTAAACACATTATCCGATCTTTGCCTTAAATTTTATAATAATAAACGATATAATAACAATTATCAATCGCTTTTTAGCGATAAGACCGCCTGTTGTCTACCGTTATTTATAAATTGTATTTGTCTTATTTTTTATTAAAGCAGTAACGTCTGCTAACGTAAACTAAATGTTTACAAATTAAGCGAAAATTTTAAAAATTAATGATTCGGACAGGATTCGAACCTGCGTTTCCAACGGCTTTCCGGGCCAACACTGGCGTCCTCCCAATTGGACCACCGAATCAGCAGATTCGAATCCTGTCCGCATCATAAAATTTTTCAATTTTCGCTTCATTTGTAAACATTTAATTGTATTTGTCTTGTTTCCTTTTGTAAACTTTTATTGGTGTGCTTACTTTATTGGTATTGTATTCTTATTATTATAAATATCGGACAACCTCACACAAATCGACCTCGTCCGCGTCCCAAAGTATAGTAGGTTTGTGTTATGGGCACTAGACGATGATATACATACATGTATAGATAAATATAATATAGACCCAGGAACAAATATTCGAGTTCAGCACACTAATATTTGCCCTAGCCGGCATTGGAACCTAGGACCGTCCAATCAGGCAGCTGCACTACCACTGAGCCAACCGCGTCGTCAAATTACTGACAAATGAAATAATAATTGACTCATTCGATTCGATTTACTCGTTTAAGGGTGTATTGTTTGGCAACTAACAAAAATACGTTATGAATACGTTACAATGTCACAGACTGACACACAGATACACTTGTTGAACTTATTACACGCCTCTTTTTTCATCGATCCATCCTATTGGCTACCCAAGAAGCACACAATCTGCATAACCGCTTATAAAGCCCTTATACAACTTAAATAAGCTGTACAAGTGCTGTATAAGCAGTCTGTGTGCAGCTTGGGTATGCGCGAAGTGCCTGGTGGGCCCCAGCTTGTAGTTGTAGTTTGGCGACAGGGACACTGACATTTATTTATTTAATAATGACATGCAAATCAATAGTTCACATGTCCAAAACAGTTGCACGGTAAAGACACACACAGAGATTCCATTTTAGCAAGACGTTTGGCGACAGGGACACTGACAATGGTATTTATTTATTTAATAATGACATGCAAATCAATAGTTCACATGTCCAAAACAGTTGCACGGTAAAGACACACACAGAGATACCATTTTAGCAAGACGGCTGTTTCACAGATGGGGCCGAAAATTGGCGATAGCGTCAGCCCGATTTGTATGAAAATCGGGCTGACGCTACTGCCAATTTTAGCGGCGCGACGCCGCAACGCGGTTATGTGTTTCGGCCCATAGGTTGGTCGCACTATACCTAGAAGGAATGAGAAGTGGTTGTCATCGCTAAAATCAGTTTGACATTACCTCAAAATTTCATTAATTGTCAATAGGCTAGTAGACCCAGTTTTGAAATATATTTGAAATGGTTAATAATGATCTTACTAGCTCTAAAAAAAATGTCTTCTATTTTTGTGAAAGCTAGAAAGCTAAATTTTATCAATTGAAAATTAGAAATTTCATGAACAGTCAAAAACGCCGTCCGCCATTTTTGCCTTTTGCTAATCTGTGGCGTGACGTACAATTACCTGTAAATATTTGAAATTCGACCGTCGTATAGTGCCATTCCGCTCACTCCAATATACTTTGACAGGAGATCGAGAGGGACGGCACTATTCGAAGTCGTCAAAATAGACTCAGTTTTGTTTACATGCCCAATGACGTCACTATCATAAGCGAAAATGGCGGACAGCGTTTTAAGCATTTCAAAATACAGACTAAAAACCATTTTTCAAATAAATTTTTTTCAGCCATATTTCATTTTTATGAATTGAAAAATATATATTTAGGTTTCCTTTGCTAAATACTATACGGAATAAACATTAGTATATTACAATTTGCCATGAGTCAACTAGCCTATTCCCTCTAGTTACGAACGCTAAGCGGCGCGTTGTGCTAGTAGCCAATTTTTTTTTCCACACCGACGATATTATTTATATACTTTTGTAGCAACATATTTCTCTGCCACTGTGACGCTACGGCTAAAGATTAAATTAGATTAATTCGCTTTAAACCAATAGCTAATATTGTGATTAATTGTTAGTATTATTAACTTAGCTTGTAAGCTTTAGTACAATTATGAATTTCATTTCGTTAAATCTGACAATCCAAAAAATTGGAGTTAAGATAGAAAATAACGGCCGATGAGAATTTATTTTTGTTTATTTGTGGCTTTTCTAGTGCTAATCCTGTTCGAAAGAGGGCCCCGTGGTTTTAAAAAAAAATAATCCTTGGTTCACTCCGCCCAGCAGAGGCGTCAGTGGAAATGCCCCTAAGACCGTATGAGACTTGCTTAGCAGCTGTGTTGGATTAATATAAACTAAAAGTTCCTTATGC
Source organism: Apotomis turbidana (assembly GCA_905147355.2). Classification (NCBI taxonomy): domain Eukaryota; kingdom Metazoa; phylum Arthropoda; class Insecta; order Lepidoptera; family Tortricidae; genus Apotomis; species Apotomis turbidana. The sequence goes on along the minus strand of LR990297.1, from coordinate 3,229,991 downwards.
TATCAATTCCTAGTTATAAATATATCGGGCTATGCCACTGTCCGCCCAGTGTTATTTTGTAATAATCTGTATAGTTTTTCAAATATTGTAGTATATAAGTTAGGTGTATGTTAATAGTTAGGTGTAATTTTTAAATCCGCAATAAACAAATGTGATGTCAGGAAGTATGGACAGTAATGTAATTTTTGCTATGGACAGCGTTTCCCGTATATCTACATGTATATTTCTTGAACGATTAGGCTGTCTGTCCACTGAAGCGGGTGGAGAAAATACCAATCAGGCTGTGTCTTGGTGATGCCCAAAAGAAGTGCATTTAGATCTGAGGAATGTGATTGGTGCATTTTACACATCTCCGTTCCTGTGTACAGGAAGCCTAACACTTTATTCTCTGTCCATATTCTCTGATATATTGATATGCCATATTTGGTGTGTTTGAGACGCGTTTAAAGTTTTCATTCCGGGCTTATTAATTTTTGCAATCTTATTTTATTACAATAACGTCCCAATGTACCATGGACGTAATATTATGACGACTGTTATACCTGCGCCATAATAAAATACTAACGTAATAGATTCAACGCTGTTTATTTATAATAGTTGACACATGTATTAAGGTTTAATATAACGTTTTATCGTTGCCCAAATTAGGGCTAAACAAAACAGTCTCGCATTCGCCATCTTTCATCTTTGTATATGATTCGCTAACTTTGTATACCAGCTCAAAATAATTTTAGTGATAGTATGCTATGCTTCAAAAAAATATGGCGTCGTCTTCATTCAGTTCATGGGTAAGCTATATAATATATATTGAGATATAATATATATTGAGGTTGCCACGTTTAACAATATTTATTTGCTGATAAGCCAGTTTATAAGTGATTTTTGTTATATATACGTATAAGCTAAGTGATAATGTAAAATAACTGTGAATAATAATTTAATCATTATTTTATGTTCATTGTGTTGTTGATTGTTTGTATGTTATTTTTATTTATTGGATTATATCCAATAGTTACGTTTAATTCCGTATTATTTTGAGGCAACGAATAAATGTCATTTTACTAAAATGTGTTCGTTTTCTTAATGTTGCGTCCAAAATTAATTAACCATTCTGCCACGGCGGTGGCCATTGGCTTCCTGTGGCGCCTCAATAGCTCAAGTAAGTTCAAGTCATACTTGATAAAAGCCTCCTACACCTTTACCTTTTACAAAAAGCTGGTCACTTAAGATTACAAAAAATCACTAGTTCAAGCCTCATTTGAACCGCGGGGTTAACCCCATTTTGTCTGCTTTTGGTAAGGATCCTGACGGCATAGGGCCGTCACTTCACATTTTTTTTATTCATTACGGCGCATATGAGGCCTCTTCCTATCGACTCTCGATTTTTTTGAAATACGAAAAGTTAAATCTGGCAACTCACTGATTTGATCAATCGAGGAAACCCCAACGCTTCCTCAACTTTGCGTATTTTGTATACTACGTCTTACTATGTCATATGCTGGCAACATTAAAGTTTTTGAGGGTATTGAAAAGGTGGTACAATAAAACAACATCATTAGGCAAAATATTGTAATAACGCTATGATACCTATCTACGTCCACACAAGCCATATAATATAGAAAAATAGCAACCATATGATTCTGCAGAACTGCCACGCTAGAGCCTCCGACATAATGTACTTTGTAGAACATTCATTCAGTTTTTTATAACACTTCAAAGGAACTAAACTTTTCACCCCTATGAAGTTTTCCCGGAGACTTGAAGACGTATATTACAAATTAAAGTAAGGTTTCGCCCATATTTGATTAACCTGACCGCCAAGCGGTCTAGCAATTTACCGTACCACTGACGCCAGAGTAAAAAAAAAAAGATGTGCCCCAAAATCAACAGGGATTGAAAAATACTTGTAGCGGTTAGAATTACAAAGTTTTTGATCATTGAAATTTGGACGGCTGTGGCCGACGTGGCGTCAGGGGCACGATTTTTTGTTGACGGCCACAGCCGACTGTGGCGGTCAAAAGGTTAATATTCAGCATTATGACAATGGTCACACTATACCCCGATCGGCAAATGATGGTACCTGAGACACTTCACAATATGTAGTACATTTATAATACTATTGCTTGAATGGGAAGCTTTATACGAAAAAATTAGTTAATCTTAACGAAACTTTTGTGAAACATATTTCATTATTGCATTAAGCGGTTTACACTCACGTGAAATTGTCAGGAACGGCCCGACATGTTCCGAACTCGTATGGAACTCTGCATCAGGGACTGCTACCCGTACACCGGCGCGGCAACCTTGTCACAAAGTTTGAGTGACAATTTGTTGTATTGTAGGGGAACCTGGGGATAGTCGATCCCCATTTTGATTTTTGACTATTTTTTTTATTTTTTACAGTATTGGAGATCTTTTCAAGCCAAAATACCTATTCAAAATTTATCTATTCATTTATACCTAGTTTGAATGAAAACAATATTATGCTACAATTTAACTCAATATTAAATGAAATACAATATTGTAGACTTTTACCATGTATCCCCCATGTAAGGGAGATTTGTTTACCCCTAATTGGGAGCCTTTTTAACTTTTTAACTTTGTCGTAGCCGGGCGAAAAATAATATATCATCGACAGCTCTATGAATCCTAGCATTCCTAGCATAGATAAGACTTGATCCCTCACGGGGACACATGATTCCGTCATCATGTCTACCCCAAATCAAAAGTTCTCAAGTCTCCCCATACATAGTGTTGTTATAAAACATGCGCTACTCAAAACTATTTATCACGTATTTGAACGTATTCAATGACAATCTACACTTGAATAAACGACTAAAACAACAAACACACTAAAACAATAGCATTTATTTCACTTTTCATAAATAAATCAAGTTAAAACTTACCGAAAATTAAGTTCGACGCGACACAAATATTTCAACGGCCTACTGACGTGAGTCACAACGTGCCACGAAAGAACGTGAAGTTAGGCATAAATGAATGAGTGTTGCTAGCGTAAGAAAACGGATCGGGTTTGGTTGAATTTTAAATTAACTTTGACAAGTCTCCCAAGGGATCTAGTCTCCTCAGGTTCCCCTATATTAAAAAAGAAGTATGTTGTATATTTTTATCAGGCTCACAAAAAATGTTGATGTGACATCGACGCCATTACAAGGTGAATTATTGGAATGGCAAATTAAGTGTTCCAAGAATCATCATTCGCCGGTCAGGGTTTAGATAGCTGTAATTTTTTCCTTCATGGCCCCATCCTGAATCCTATTGAATATCGTCTCTCGCATCTGCAGTTTGAAAACCCAGTTAGAAAGTACAGAATGCCGATGCCCATGGAGATAAATAAAAACACTATACGCAGATATAGTAGATACCTACTACCTATACTTAGCGTGCTAGCCGTACAAATTCATGTTTAGGTATATAAAATCTTTTCTAAGTAGGTATATAAAACGGTTACAAAAACTCGCAGTATTTTACTATGATTAAGAGCTTATTGTACCAGATACAGGCGCGGATACAAGGGGAGGTAACGGAGTAATTTTAATTTCGTCGGGTTATACTCTTAAAGACAGCTAAAATAACAGCTCGGCATCTAAAATAATTAACTTGACAGCTAAATTAATAACCTAAAAGAATAGATGCCAACGAATCAATTTAACTGCCAAGTTATTAGTTTTGAAGGCTGGGTAAGATTTGTATGCCACGTTAAATGCCATTTCAATAATTTCCTCCACGGTTAACCACGACAACTGCCAGACAATGAGAGTAATCCTGTATCCGTGCCCTGTTTAGTTGAAAAGCCTGAGATACATTGGATTGGATTTGTAAGAAATACGTATATTCTTTCTTATTGACAATATAAATCCTGTGCCTGTTAAATTAAGCCTTACGAAGCACATAAGACGGTTATAGCTTGATACAAACGAAGACACAGATAACTATACACCCGTACACTAACATGTTGTAAAGCCTGACCAGAAATATATGAGGATGCGCCATATTGCGGAATTTCACTGGAACTAATTTCTTACACTGGCAATGATTTTATGATGGTTTGTCAACAATGTCAATTTCATTCGTGGTGGTTTCTTTACACAAATACCGAAATCATTCAGAGTCGGGAACGTAAGATTATAAATAAAGTGTACATGTGTTTACTACTCGAAATATTCCATTAACCCTTTGAGCGCCGAGCGGCAAAGCAATTCACCGTGCCACTGACGCCAAACCAAAAAAAAAAAAAAATTGCTCCAAAATCAACAGAGATTGAAATACACAGATAGTGGTTTGAATTAGCATGTTTTTGACCATTGACATTTTTGACGTCAATAGGCGTCGTTGGCGTCAGTGGCACGAATTCCCGATGACGTGATTTGCCGTCTTTGGCGGTCAAAGGGTTAAATGATATTACGAGGTTAACATAGTGAAATTGACAGGTATTTGAAACTAATGTTATCATAGTGGGTTGCGATTGGTTGCAAAATTGTTGCCATATAAATCTTATAAATTGCGCCCTCTTGACCATCCTCATATATTTCTGGTCAGGCTTAACTAAGGTTTACATTAGTTTACAAATGTACCTACAGATATCAGTGTCTTCGATACCCAAGTAGCACACAGGCTGCGTAAGCACTTATACAGCCTTTACACAGCTTAAATTAGAGTTATAATGGCTGTATAATGGGATATGTAAGAACATCCTGTTTGCATTACATATTTAGGTAAGTACATGAAATATTCCAGAACATAATTTCACTTGCAAGGGAATGTTTTTGGAATGTGGAAAAATATCCGTTATTCATCAATTTAGTTTAATTAGCAATAACAATTTTGTTGACCTTAGGTATAGTCTATCCGGGATTTAAGATCAAATTCTGTCAAACTAGCACAAGTGAAAAACGACCTTTACACGTAGGTATACGGTTGTTTGTACCTTGTGCCAAAATGACTTAATTTAACCTTAGATATCGGACGGGCTATACACTTTACATAACTAAGTAAATAAGACTATGCTAAACGAACCAATTATACTTTGGTAAATATATTAGATTTTAAGCTAGACGGCGTGTACCTGGATTTGACCAATCACACAGTCTTCACTGTCACGCACACGTTTTCGTGCACCGCGATTGGTCAAACATAGCTCGCTACGCGCAGTTCCGCGTTAGGTGAAACACCTTAACATTTTGGCCGCCATTCAAACCGAAGTGTTTTTTAATCTCTGTGATTTTGGAGCACTTCTTTTTTTTGCTAAGGCTTCAGTGGCACGCTAAATGGCTTTACCGCCTGGCATTCAAAAGGTTTATTATATGATAACTAATGTCATTTGCACAAAATCGTAAGATTATGTTTAGATCTCTTTGAACTTTTCACTTGGCCGATTCTGACCGTATCAAAATGGTGCAAATTTCAGCTGTGATTGGAAGATATTTGGGTATTAACGTGATTCAATGTTCAGACACACATCTTTACTTAAAATCTAAGATTAGAACAGACACCTCGGACAAAATTCTGTCGTTCGTTTTTATTAGTGTTGGCTCTTTTGGTTGTAATACCTTTAAAACAGAATATAGGTACGGGGTGTTTGCTCTTCTGTTAAAATATTATTTATAAGTATACTTCATATCAAAGCTAAAGATATGTCGAAAATAATTTGAAATGTTATTGATTAAACACATTTCTAACCTAAAAAAGTAGATTGTTTGACAAGGGGCTAAAATAAACACTCTAATGTATTTGTCCTCGCTCACTTCGTTCGCTAGTCCAAATAATCATTTAGTGTCATAATGGCTTTGGGCCATGTGTTAAACACTCGGGTTTTTACTACGACAACGAGAAAATAAAAACCAATTAAGAACTAAACCTGATTAGATCGGCCAGAACTGTTGGTCGATCTGATCAGGTTTGGTTTAAATTTTCTTTTCCGTACATATCTAGTGATAATTTAATTTTAATAGAAATTAATTATGATATGGGTTCCATTTAAAATATAGGGACCACATTGGGAAGCTAAAATTACATACTTTTCAAGCAGGAAGTGTTTTTTTTTTTTTAGATAGCGAGTACATTATGTATTTTAAGGTTAGAAATGGATTTCCTAAATAACACAAATTATTTTGGATACACTTTACATAACAACAGCTTAGCAACAATATTATAATTACGCACAATACAATATTATTATAAAAGCCTTAATTTATCAAAAGCGAGTGATTCAAGCTCTCGGTGCGTAATACAAAATCTACTGTCCACAGATAACGTGAGCAATAGTTACAAATTGAGCTTCAAACGTTTACATCTGAATTATCTTGGACACTCAAATATTCCTCCCGTCCCGCTCACTCAAATATTGTTTAACGGGTGAGCAAAATGGACACAATACAAAATTTGGTTTGGCGTCTGCTGTTCTGACGGCGAGCGGTTGAGCGAGAGATCAGAGCGCGGCGGCCATACGAGTGAGCGAGACACGTACAATGGACAAACATCTCTGTTATGCCACAAAACAGATAGGCACAGAAATCAATCTACATACAAGCGCGCTCGAGCAAACGCACACATAGACATTGCTCACGGACACGATATCTCGGACCAGTTCAGACCAGTTCGAGCGCGAGTGTCAACCGCTTCACGTGTCCGTGAGCAATGTCTATGTGTGCGTTTGCTCGAGCGCGCTTGTATGTAGATTGATTTCTGTACCTATCTGTTTTGAGGTTATGCCGTACGGCCTGGGCACGACTTCGTGCGATCAGCGGTCATAGGGATGAGCGAGACAACGCTTGGACCGCACCACTTCCACTTATGGCCCCCGCTTACCGCTCCGAGGCCGTGCCGTTAACGACATTTGTTCTATAGAAAACTATTTGTGACATTTTTCATGCGTTCAGAAAGTACCCTATGGTTTTGGTCCATTCAGCTTCACTCGACATTATTACAAACTTACAAAATATATTATCGATTTCACTTTTGTGAAAGAATATCACCAATACGGTATTTGACTATTGTGAAGATAAATATATAATTGAAAACACTAAACACACATTCAAAAATACGCGGAACCAAATAAACTATTACTAACTTTTGGACATTTTACTATTTTTAGTTGGGCAAAAACTAAAAAAAAGACGTGTTTTGACTACTGATTTTTATGACGTCACAAACCAGTATCTTCACAGAAACTTCATACCAGTTTTTGACATTTCATAAATAGTTGCTGATTTGAGCTGTCATCAAAAACCGTATTGCACACAGCGTCTTAAGAGTATATGGGTAATTTTACAAAGGCTTTTTTATTTCATTAAAATGTTTCTATTTAGGTGGTAAATTTTCACGAGGTTCTAAAAGAAGATATGTTTCTTCGAATTCTAAGAGATCATAACTTATTACTAGTTTAAAGAAACAACAAGTAGGTAATACCAGAGTATGAAGTAAATAGAGTAACTATGTTTTAGGCTGGATATAATTAAAAAAATATTTCAAAAATATACTCTCGGAAAGTAATGCCCCGGGGCTTTCGGTGGACGTACACTCCAGGGCAAAAATATGGAAACAAGCTTATATTACAATATAAAGCTGAGATTTCTTTACGGAATAAATTATACGTTAAAAATGATAATAATTTTGTAGAAAAACATTAAAAAAGGCGACATGCAACTTTTTTCCGGAGTTAGGAAATTATATTTTTTTTTTACAATATTAATATGATGTTTTAATAGTGAACGTTTAATGTTTTAACCTTTTGGGGGTGGCCTAATGGTTACTAAAATTTATACAATGAATAATCATTGGAAACTTTAAATATTACAGTACTTTTATCTCACGAGCGCGGGTGAGCCATGTTTGTGTGAGTAGATACATGCACATTGGCTCTGTGTGGGTGAGCTCGGGAGCGTTCAGTGCTGGCTCACCCACACAGAGCCAATGTGCATGTACATCTACTCACACAAACATGGCTCACCCGCGCTCGTGAGATAAAAGTACTGTAAAAGAAACACTTTGTTTCCATACTTTTGGCCTGGGGTGTATATTAGAGATTCAATAAACAATAGGTTATTGACTTGTTACATATTTTTTTTTTTAAATCTTAAACAATTTTATTTTATCAAATAAGGTAAACTAAATACCCATGTAACATATTTAATTATAATTTTTACTGTGTAATTTCGTGATTTATTGCATAAGGAAATCACAGCCTTGTATTGTAATATAAGCTTGTTTCCATACTTTTGGCCTGGGGTGTAGCTTTTGCCATAGATATGGGAATCATTCATAAAAACTACCACTTTATGACTTCCATACTTTCTGGTAATATCTATAACACATAAGATTGGCGGTACATTCGTTGTTGAAAGTTATTAAAATAATATCATATATTATGCATTTAATTTATAAATGAAGACAGTGTACTTTATTTTCAACAAATCCTTGTTGAAAACTCCCGTAACTCTCAGATATAGTAAAATACATATGGAACGGGTTTAATCACTTCGTAGAAGTCGATTGTCCGACTGGCCACCGCCGCGACTGATCTCCTGATCATGAACCGGGTACCGATTCGAAACATCTCGAGCGATATTCGACTTCTCCGACGTGAGTAATCCCGTTAAGTATGTCTTTAAAATGCTTGTTGCACGAGCCGAAGGCGAACATGCTTCTGAAGCAAGGTTTTACGTGACTGACGACGGCAGGGGCGTGGCGTCCATAGAACCACATTCCCACCAGCTTGCCTATTTTAAGACAATCGGGCACTTTATTCCACTGCTTGTGAAGATAAAAACGGTAAACCTGTTCCGGCTTTACAAGCGATCTGTTTGACGCCACGCTACTGGACGGTAAATATTACATACGGTGCGAGGGAACGTAATACAATATTTTATTATAAATATTTTTTATATGTTCATGTAAGTAATCTCCTAAATAAATATTGACACAAAGGTAAATAATGAATCAAAAATGTAATATGATCTAATACAATGTAAGCTGGACTCAAACCTGCGGCCCTACGCTACCTTTGTGGCGTAATAGTGCTCTCCCAACTCGCAACTGAGGAGAGGTTTGGTTTCGCAGGTTCGGGTCCTGCTTACATTGTAGTTTCATAATTTACCTTTGTGTCAGTATTTATAAACAGATCTAACCAGGGATATATTTCCAGATTTGATAAAAGGTAATATTTCCTTGTCATCATAGGTATAATGTAATACAGTTAAGTACGTGAGAAGCAATACATATGACAAAATACTGATTATTGAATTAGCAGTTTAAAAAACTATTGTTTTTGTTTTAGACATGTGTACATTTTATATATTAATTTATATGTTGTTACAAGAACAAAACAGTAAAAACGTTGATGATTTGTATACAATTAAACGTAAATCAGAACGTTACCTTACATTATTATCACGTTTTTTTCATCTGGCAATGTTTAGTTACAACTGGCAACACTCAGGGCAGGCCATGGAAGTCGAAATCGGTGTAGAGCTGTTGCACACGCGTGTAGACTTCGTCACAGGACTCAAGCGTCTGTGGCAGAATGATGAGTGCGGCTGTGAGACTTTCGTCTGATCCGAAGATCTGAAAAAAAAATGTTGATGGTTTTATATGTAGGTGACAGAGCGAGTGAAGTGTGTCCATTCAGCGGGGACAAAAATATATATGTATGTATCCTTATTTTATCGGTAGGTTACTTATTAAGTAGTTACCTATTTTTGGTTTTGTTTTCATGGAAGACGTTTATTTTAAGTTGATTGATGATCATTGTCCAAGATGTTGGTTGGGTTACGTTTTATGTTGTCAAGGTTAGTTGGAGTAGCCAGAAGTGTTGGCAAAGGCAATAGAGGTGTGCCTGGGGACAGGCAAGTGTGCAGGATGGCCGACTGGGTCTGATGGCTGGCTGGTGATGAATGACAGAGGTTTGTATTTTGAATGAGAATAGTACGAACGAAGGTGTCAGAGCGATACTTAAGTCAGTTTTATACGCACTGCTGAAAACGAACGTGGTTTAACCCTTTGAGCGCCGAGCGGCAAAGCAATTCACCGTGCCATTGACGCCAAACCAAAAAAAAAAAAAAGTGCTCCAAAATCAACAGAGGTTGAAAAACACAGATAGGGGGTTGGATTAGCATGTTTTTGACCACTGAATTTTTTGACGTCAATAGGCGTCGTTGGCGTTAGTGGCACGAATTCCCGATGACGTGATTTGCCGTCTTTGGCGGTCAAAGGGTTAATATATATATTTTATAAGATATAGCCGGTGTTTCCCTCGGCCTCCCGGCTATAGTTTTGGGTACCCAGTTGACCAGATTTCCTGACGTTCTCGTGTCACCCCTGCAGGTCGCGTTCAACCGATTCTCTTAAAATTGTATGAGCAGGTTCTATAATAAGCATGATGACAATTTATTTGAGGATGTATAACTAGATCCTAATTTTTTATTGGGATCAAATTTCTATGAGACACTTAGACCGTCAAAGTTCAACATTCCTACGGAGCACTGGAAACGTTCTAAACAAACGGCTGCGATACCGTGACATTTCCCACTTCCATGTTGGGTTGTATACACGATGATTCTTAATCTGTGATCAGGAGTAGAAAAATATTAATATCCAGCTAAAATTAAACTTAATAAGCGAGGTCTCAAGCAATTACCTCACTGTTTAATTAATTAAAGCCTGACCAGAAATATACGAGGATTGTTAAGAGGGCGCAATTTACAAGATTTATATGGCAACAATTTTGCAACCAATCGCAACACACTATAATGATCTCAGTTTAAATACCTGTCAGTTCCAATGGTAACCTCGTAATATTATTGTAATATATGTAATAAAGTGGTCGACAAGGGACGTTGATGGGAGACAAAGTATATGCCGAGCTCTAGATAGTAGTGAACGTTTAATTACTTAAAACATTAGCTTATACACATTTTTACAATAAGGTTAACGCTTATCCAAGCAATATGCATTAGGCAACAGCTATACTGCATGCTATACTAAATGTAGACATTAGCTACATACTACAGCTTCCCCGTAAGATCCCTTCACCCCCGGGGTGCTGGAGAAAAAAAAATGCATGTTACTTGTTTACAATTCGAAATGAAGATGGGGACCACTGTGTAAACTACTTATAACTAAGTTTATACACTTTACAAAAATTTATCAAAAATTAGTTGGTCACCCCATAAAAAAAAATATTATTGGAATGCACTCTTTTACCGACTGTTTTTTGTGTAGTAGACACGTGTACACTTTATTTATAATATCACGTTCACGACTGTGAATGGTTTTCGGCATTTTCTTTGGGTATTTTTAAATATTTGTCTTTTAAAGAAACCAGCACGAATGACATTGACATAGTTGACAACCATCATAAAATCATTGCCAGTGTAAGAAATTAGTTCCAGTGAAATTCCGCAATATGGCGCATCCTCATATATTTCTGGTCAGGCTTTAAAAGTTGAAACATAATTAAAACTAATAACCACTAGATACATGGTCATCCTGCATAAATTATTGAACCTACGTCAAGTGCCACGGCTTTGGCGGGAAATTTGACGAAATTTTCTACGACTTTGTTTATGTAGGGGAGAAGTGGCATGTTAGAGCCAGTTTTCTTTACGGAGGAAAATATACAACCTACAATGGAAAAAAGTATAATTTGTTTTTTGTAATTTATTCTTTATTTGTTTGAGTATGCAATTTGGTACAAATAAATCTTAAACAACATACATATATCAATGAAATATGCATTTCAAAAAAAAGTGTCATTTGGCTCTCTCATCACTATTCGGTATTGAAAGAGCCGCTACAAGTTTTGAAAAAGCCGGTTCGTATTACAACGCGTAATTATGAAAATTATCAAAAACAACAATAAAGGCGACATAAAAAAACTCAAATACATTTGTAACAGACTTTTTAAGTAATTAGTACTAACATTTTTCAGGATTTTTATTCTATCTGTCATTTTGAGTAATCATCAAAAGTTAAAACCAACATCAATAAATCCTCAAAATCTTAAAAATAATATTGCTAACTTTAAGCTTTCGGGTCTTTTTCTTTTTTTTAGACCAGCGTTCTCCATAATGCAATATCTGAAGCAAATAATTTAATAATATATAAAAAAATGCGTTTATAGTAATTACGCTATTTTATTATGAAAGAGCCGGCTCTTTCAATGCCCATTCATCCGGCTCTTTTACAACTTGTTCCAAAAACACATATAAAGTTCAAAATAACGACAATATCAAAGCGTTTGCAGCTAAGTTTTTATGAAGCTGCAAGGCCAAATATATGCAAAAACTGAATCTATAATCCATTTGCCTATAATCGTTAACTATAAAATACCAAAAAACAAATAAAATGAAGCAAAAAGCTTACTTTTGAGTTCCCAAAACTTTGACTCGATGTACTCGATGTCTGTTGGTTTCGGTGAACTGTCAAATGTTTGTGGGTGACGGAAAATCAGTGTTGCCACCTAAAAATAATATTGCTAACCAAATCTGTACTCAAACTACCGAAATAATACAAGTGGCTCTTTCAAAACCTGGCTCTTTCATGCCACTTCTCCCCTAATGACAAGTTATTACTCATAAATTGACATTGCCATAAAATTATTATAGAGGATATAAGCTCACGGATACAGATTAGTAGGGTGACAAGGGATTTAAGACAAAATTGGTTTCAAAATATAAAAATATCATAGAAAAATAAAAGTTTGTTTTCATGTAATTACGACTTCAACGTGACCGCCATCAATTACCTACTGAGTTAGAATAGTTGGCACCTGATCACCGATTAAAAATCATCGTGTATATATTTGTATGGGAATTTTATATTATTGCCCAGAATTGTCAAATTGCTTTTTTAGGGTTCCGTAGTCAACTAGGAACCCTTATTTATTTATTTATTTTTATTTATTTATTTATTCAAATTAGTTGCACAGCATTACAGTAATTAAACTAAGGCACTGTGAACTACAAAATCATACATAAAATAAACTTAAATCTAGTTGGATTTAGGCGACGTAACAGCGTGGCTCCGTTGCGTCGTCTGATCTGGCGCAGGATTCGGCAGATTGCCCCGGAACTGCCGAAACACAACACCCTTCGGCCAGAAGTCTGCACTTGCGATGGTGTCCTGCAGCGGCCGCGGTACGCGCACCACAAACGAGCTGAAGTGCACGTAGTGGCGGGACTGCAGCTGGTGCACCCTCAGCGAGAAGCCAGTCTTCCGGCGAACGTACTCCACCACATTGTCAGCCACGGCGGAGTGATGCAAGCGCGACACATAGAGCGCCTTACTCGGTGTGGCAATCCGAAGACCAGAACCAACCGGCTCGGCAGTGCCACTCAGAGTCTTGCGGGGCACCCTACGCGCCTTGCTCTTCCTTTCCACCAGTGTGAACCCCTCCTTATCCACATTGGTGCGGGAGGACTTTTCCTTATCAGGAACCCGTACTGAAGCCCGGTTAGCTGCGACCGGCTGACCGGCGACGTCAGCATAAGCACGCTGACGTGACGTCGAAACTTGAGGCGGCCGCACGCGCGGGGGGCGCGCGGGCGGTGGAGCGGCGGGTGCGGCACTTTTTACAGTGTCAGCAACACGCAAATTCACGGACACGGCGTTTATAGCAGCGGGCCGTTCGTCGTTCTTGAAATTTGATGCCACCTGCTGAGTTGGAGCACTATTTCGCAAACTATTTACTTCGTTGCGTAACTCAGTAATAGTGACTTGGGAAGCTTCAAATTTCAACATGATTTCAGCTAAACTTGTTTTTAGGGCCACGATCTCCTTATACAAGCAGCTAACGTCGATGCTATCCGGAACACGAGACGGCAGGATAGGGGCACCCGTCGCCACAAACTCCGGAATCTGATCTTGGTTCTCCCTTAGGATTTTCATTATATCCGCAAGGGTCTTCTTCCCAGTTTCGTCCCCTTCCCGGTGAGGAACATATGTGCCGACGATCCCAAGGGACTGGCACAACACCTGCTTCGCTTCACAGATGTCTTCGATGGTGAAACTCGATGCCCGCGAACTGAACTGGACAGCGGTCACCGCATCCATCTTGCCTTCCAGTTGCAGTTTCGCCATTGCGCTTATAGTTTCGCCATGTCCGTCTGTCCGTCCGCAGCTTAGCTCCGTGATCATAAGTGCTAGAAAGCTGAAATTTGGTATGAGTATGTGTATGTATCACGCCGACATAACGGTAAAATAAAAACTAAAAAAAAAACTTTTTTTCCGGTACCTCCCGTACACCTAAAGTGGGAGTGATTTTTTTTTTCCGTTCTAACACTAGCGTGTGGGATGTCGTTGAATAGGTCTTTTAAAAACAATAGGGGTCTTCAAACATCATTTTTTGATAAAGTAAGTAGTTTTGTAAATATTCGCTAGGGAAATCCAAAAAATAGTGTGTCCCCCCCCCCCCCCCCCCCTCTAACTTCTCAACCACGGGTCAAAAAATTATGGAAAAATTCATGAAAATAAGGCCTTATTAGAACTTTCAATGAAAACTATATTGAATAAAATCGGTTAAGCCGTTTTTGAGTTATCGCAAAATTTCATAATTTTCTTTAAAATGACGTAAGTGCCGCGCGGTGTTGTTATACTTCGAACGTTACACATATTAGTTAAGTGCCATACTGCATTAAAACATTTCGCTCAATCTGGTGCGTATAATCGATAACTTCCAGACGGTAATAAGTAATTACAGTTACTTTAGCGTTTACGACCTTTTTATAGAGCTTGTAATCTTTCTCGTAAGTTAAATTTGATTTTATTGTCTATCGTGAAGGATGGGCAACTACGGAACCCTACACTGAGCGTGGCCCGACATGCTCTTGGCCGGTTTTTTATTAGATTTTTGCAAGTTTCAAAGTATTCTATTAGCCAAGGATGTCAATAAAATAATATGTAAGATGCTTTTTACGGAAGATTACATTTTGTTAATTATGTTTAATGGTTAGTGTGAATCAGGATTTCAGGGAAATACCCTGTTCATCTGGTGTGCAAGCATTATTTACAAAAGCATGTATATTATATGCGGCGTCTATCAACTCTCTTTATCTCTGAATATCTCTAGCACTTACCTTTTAATTTACTGCATTATTATCAAGCGGCGATTCGTTTTATCGCTTATCATTATCAGTATGAGAAATCAATATGTGAATATAATAATATTAGTACTATTACTTTATTGCTAATAAATATAAGCATGGTACGTTGTTTTAGGTACCTAGGTCATCTCTTTTGTTTATACCAAATAAACATAGGAGTTAGTACAAATTGAAAAATCTAAGGATTAGTGCTAAAAAAACACGATATTTTCGAGTGAATCTATAGGTAGTTGAAGACAAACACTAACTATGAAAACTATTTCTTATTAAACTGAACAAAGGTCAACCAGTTCCAATAAGCAACAAGAATGCATCGTGCTAAAGTAGCATAATTTTGCCATAAGCCGGCATTGCGAAATGACGTATTTACCTACCATGTTTATAGTAATATGTGTCTTTGTTTTAATTATAAAGGTCAAAGCGGACTGATTTTCCGCATTCAAGAAGTTTGATGCACTGTACTGCTATTGGGTTTATCGTTATCGTATACACTCGTATTCAACGAGTATTTATGAGTTGAAAATTACTTTTTAGGCACGCGATGAATCTCAAGACAGAAATGTGCGACCTCTGAATCTCATTTCATTTGATGACATAATCTCCTCTTTTTTTACGCCTTATAAACGCACAGATAAAGTGGAATACTTAGTATTATTATGTCGTAAGTATTGTACCTATAATATACTATACGGATATTGTCCCATACGTACCTAAGATTCAATTATGCTAAACTGGCACATGTGAAAAACGACCTTAATTTTAAAAGTATTCGGTTGTTTGTGACTCGCAAAATTTACACCATTTGATCGTAACGTACAAGACTAGAGTATTTAAAATAGGAAGTTTCAGTCAAATATCAAACGTCACCCTAGGCCGTATGTGAAATTTTCTGCTTCTTCTTCTCGTTGTACAAGTTCTATCCATTAGTTAAGCGGAGTTACCTTTTTCGCTGCTCTGAACTTTCAGTGCTAGGGTTGACCATGTGAAGCTTCACGTCATGCCCGGGCCAGGGCTGTGGCTCTTTATGAAATTACCTTCCATAGCAGGTTAACCCTTAAATGCATACAATTACACTAATTTTATTTCTGAAATGACGTAATTACCAATGAAATCCACGTCAGTTTGAGACTTAGGGACAATCTTGACAAAGTTTATATCGACTATATACAGGTTTTGACATGTTTCATTTCAGTAACGTGTATATATACATCATCATGCATTTAAGGGTTAAGAGGAGTTACCTTTACGTCGCTCTGGTCGATCTACCAGTGCTAGGGTTGACCATGCGAAGCTCCACGTCAAGCCCGGACCTGAAAGCCTATTCCGATGTTCGAAATTTGACCGTCGTATAATGCCGTCCCGCTCACTCAAATATCCTTTCAGATGAACTATAAATAAATAAATAAATATTAAGGGACAATCATACACAAATCGACCTAGTCCCAAACTAAGCAAAGCTTGTACTATGGGTACTAGACGACGATATACATAATATATAAATACATATATAGATAACATCCATGACCCAAGAACAAATATTTGCACAAATACGGGATTCGAACCCGGGACCGCCGACTCAGTAGGCAGGTGTCTACAAACCGAGCCAAACGCGTCGTCAAACTATCCTTTTATACGACGGTTGAATTTCGAACATCAGAGTAGCCCTTCTGGGCTGTGGCTCTTTATGAAATTACCTTCCTGAGCAGGTCGTGTCGGTTCGGCAGCGCGTGCATGGCCAGGGTCGCCGCTTTCCTGATGTACCAGGGGTGGAACGCCGCCAAAGTTTCGTTGTACGAGTTCTGGCATTCGGTGCATGTGTTCACCGTGTCCTCAGCTTCGCTTAACCTTTTGAGGAACAGTCTGATGAAGTCTGAAATGTGATGAAATCACATATAGAGGATATTTTGCGTAAGGGGTTAAGTATGACTAAGTCATGGTATGCCATCAGTTAAAACTATGTCAGTATGTTTATGATAAAGCGAACGTCTTCACTGTGTCAGACGGGCAATCTACCAATTGTTCTATCAAAGCTAAACGGTATAACCATCTACGATGCTACCATACGGCATATAAGAAATGAAGCAACTGGTAAAAAAATCGATGCTATATAATTGTTAGGCTGCGTTTCCACCAGTGCGAGGATGCGAGGATGCGTAGCGAGAGCGAGGGATGTGTTTTTGTTAACCAATAGTATCAGTTGCGCTGAGCGAGGATAAGTAAATGAAGTTATTCCAATGGTTAACAAAATCACATCCCTCGCTACGCATCCTCGCACATCTCTGGTGGAAACGCAGCCTTAAGTCGTGGAGACATGGGTTCGAATCCCGCTAGTAGCATTTTTTATCACTTTTTTGCTTTAATATAAACATTTGGTTTAAAACACTACGCGCGTTTGGCTCGGTTTGTAGACACCTGACTACTGAGTCGGCGGTCCCGGGTTCGAATCCCGGCCGGGGCAAATATTTGTGCAAATATTTGTTCTTGGGTCATGGATGTTATCTATATATGTATTTATATATTATGTATATCGTCGTCTAGTACCCATAGTACAAGCTTTGCTTAGTTTGGGACTAGGTCGATTTGTGTTTGATTGTCCCTTAATATTTATTTATTTATTTATAACACTACTCCAATATCTTCATCAAATAAATATTAATATTTATGATTAAATTATTTTTTAATGCTTGCTTCATACCGCAAAAATAAGCTTGTTTGAATTGATATACTACTCGAATGTTATTCAATTTATTTAATCAAACATATTCACAAGCATACCGGAATGGGATTGGGATGCCTTTAAATAAATGAATGCTTTATACACTATAAATAGGTGGTTTAAAGACGAATATATGAGTGCCAAAGGCGTTAAGTGTCTTTAAATGAATCTGACCCAGAATTTTATCATATAAATTAATGTCAGTGTAGCTATTGACACAAATAAATGACCACTTGAAATAATGCTTATGATCATTAATTAACGTACTTAAAAACTAACACAAAACATTGTAGCACACACAGATATTGTGTGACAATGTTAGCAATAATGACCATTGAAAGACCAAGCAGAACAAAAAAACATTCATGAGTTTACAGGGCACTCCACAATATGTGTGGCATTCAAGGTCAAGTGCTCAGTCTTCATTTCTACAGTCAAGTGCATAAATATGTATCAAATCAATCATCTTGTAAACATATACCAAAAGTTTGTGTTGTATACACATTTTTTTAAAAGGATGGGTATTGGGTACACCCATGTTTTTACTTTTGACTGTACATATATTTTTCAATCGTTTACCAACTTTAAAAGGAATCTATACACATATATCAAATTTATATTATAATAGTAATAAGAATCAAAAATGTAATGGTAATAACAAGATGTAAACTTGTCGTGTCAGCTGTCAATAGGTCTACATACTTATAACAATCAGTTCCAGGGTTTCGGCATGGTATAAGAAAATAAGGCAGTGCACTCCGGCAAGCATTGCTTTCGAGTGGAAGCCGCCGGACGGAAAGCGCAGCCGCGGACGTCCTATACACTCATGACGGCGCACCGTGGAGAGCGAGCCGCGAGCCGTGGGAATGAGCTGGAGTGAGGCCAGAAAAGTTGCTGAGGAGACAGCGAGCTGATGAAGGCCCTCTGCACCTCCGGGGTGCCTTAGGACAACAACAACAACTCCAGCTAGTGAGCCATTTTCCGCCACTGATTAGTTGCCTCTTATGGTAACAAAATAATTATAAGGAAAAAATGTTAGCCCCCAGTCTTACAAAAAAATATATTATGCATTATTCTTCAATGAAATTTTATTTTGTCGTAATAATTGATTTAAAACACCACTGGTAACACAAAAACAGATTGACAGAAACGACCAACCAAAGATAGCATGATGACATCAAAAGGCTTGCCTGTCATTCCGGAGGGCCATTCCTTTCCTATACCATGGGTTCAGATTAAAGGAGGACTTGTGAGTAGTGCAAAACGGTGTTTTGTAAACAATAAAAAACTGCATTTTGTAATGATACTGCAGAATTGGGAAGCTTGGCACTGAAAGTAAAAACGAGACATCATCAATCACTTTTGTGAAACAAGTCATATTTCACATGTGAAATTTCATATGCATAAGTACAGAAATGTTAAATCAGGAGCTGCTTGCACATATTTTCTTAACTTGGAAATCAAATTATAAAAAAAAAATAGCTTTGTAGATGATTTGTTTTATTAAAAAATTACAAACTTTTTGTACATGAGAACATAAAACAATCGCGAGTTCAAGCCATACTTGTGCTAAACATCCGAAAAAATACAAAGCACAACATTAATGACGTCAGTTATTATCTAAGCTTTATATTGCTCTAATTTTCCAAGATTAAATTATCATATTTACACAAGTGATTGTAATTATCATTCATAATGTTCAGAAAGCTCTTAACTTGTTCAGTAACGTCGATGCAAATTCGACCGTATTGCATGGAAATTAAGTTTATATCCAAATATAAAAAAAATTGGCAATAAGTTCCTGAAAATACCTAACAAAAAAAAATACTGACCTAAACCTCTGTGAAGTCTCAACATAGTTCTGGAACCAGAGACAACCCCGTTTTTTTCATGCAAGCTTGTTTCTTTCTCATACTTCATCATTTTCTTAAACGACTCGTAGTAAATAGCGTCTTCTCCATCCTTGTGTTTCTCCATAACTTTAATTTTGCTCTTCACATCGCTGCTCACGAATGAGAACACCGACCCGATGAGGTTTAAAAATCTAAACATTTGATCTTATTAATAATTTATCCACAAACTAGAACGTTTCATAATAAAGAATTTCGCTTACTTGACTAATTCATTGTATCCGTCAATATAAGCCTCCACGACTACATCGTCTTCTTCTTTGAGGCTCCGTTGGAAGCTTTGGTGTACGTAGTGGAGATCTAAGGTGTTTTCATTAGACATTTCTTTGAATATTGTAGAAAATTCGAAATGTTTGTATTTTAGACGAACCAGCTGGTTGCCTTTCCTTCCTCTCAACTCAGACTCGACATCGACAGTGGATGGACTGACAAGTCAACTGTCACTGTCAGACAGAATCGCCAGATCAAAATCAGTGTTGTCCACGTTAAAAGCTATTTACTATACGATGTTTAATCGATTAATTTTGATTTTTTTTTCTCTCTTACCACAATCTCATGAATGGCGACATATTTGTTTTGTTTATGTATTTTTTTACTAGTCTGTGGTTTCCCCGCGGTACGTCATTCACGGGATTTCCGTTCCGAATTTTGTGTGTTGATTACTCCTGCATTTTTGCGGTGATAAAAGAAAATATCGCTCAGTGCATTCCAAAATTTCCAAACCTGATCCGCACAAGTATACTTTGTAATTTATTAATTGCAGTTCCCATTTATTAACCCAAGACTAACGGTAAGTGGTTAAATCCATTAAAAACTTTAATAAAATGTCAAGTGGGTAAATCTTTCGCAATTTATTTTTAGGCTCTTAAAAGTATTCTTGCACCAGAATTTTAATAATAACTTCACTTTACTTTTAGCGGTGTTCAATAACACCACGCTCCCATCAATAGGCCGGTAGTCATAAAATGAGTCGCAATTACGTTAAATTTGTTTGCCCAAATAAATTAAGCGATAATTTTATTCATCATCATTGCACTATCAAGTATCAGTGCTAGTGTTATCTTATGTGTCATATGTGCTTATAATAGCTTATGTGTTTGCAGTTAAATGTGTAAAAATGGCCCTGAATCCTGAGGCTGTTGAGGAAGATTCCTTCATTATCTTGGGTACTTCCCCGGGATCCAGTTTAGATATAAAGTGCAATGGTGTAGTGAGCGATGGACCTTTGGATAAAACACAGATTGAGGATGCCATGAAGGACCTGTCTACTGAAGCCAGCATGGCTTTCAAGGCGCATTTCAAACTTGGTGATGGTGTAAGTATTCCTTGTTTTAAAAATACAATTTTTGAAAGTGAAAGTTGCTTTGCAAGTTACACTTTGGTTATGAATGTATGATTTTACTTTCAATATTGAAAGTAAATTAACACACAATGTTCAAGGATACTCTATTTATTAGAAAATAATATTTCAAAAATATCTATGTAATAATAACTCATAGTTCATGCGGAAAGCGACCAGCGTAGGATTTTGTAAAAGTGAATTAAGTCTTAATCAATTAATGCATTTCATCGCTTTTTGCATTGTGAAAGAAAAATCTTTGGTTCCTTTCTGTATTACCAATGTCAACCTTACTTATGAATATTCAACATTCAACCAAATATACCACAAAATCAGGAGTAAAGGGGTCTGTGTGGTATTTAAGTTAGTGACACTGATGGTTCTGCCAGTTATTATCAATTTGTTTGTTTATCTATTAAAGTAGATTGTACACTGAGTTTACATTATGCACACTGTATCTTGAATGTTTATATTTCAACAATTTTGTGTACACAACTTTTTACTGTTAGAGCAGCATTTGCAAAATGATTGACTTAAATTAATGAGTCATTGGTATGCAATTAATTATGATGAACTTACTTATTACTGTCTGTAACTATTACCAGTGACTTATGGCTATTGTAATATATTGTAATAGAACATTGTGTTGGTCACCAATCAAACTGTTCTCATTTAAGGCTTGTTTTGCCTTGAACAACAACATTGTTTTACAGAACTACATAGCATGATATAAACTATCTATGAACCTTTAAGTATAGGATAAAGTAAATAGTGTCATAACTATGAAGCACAGGCATTTATGTGATCATCATATTCCCGGGTTTTCGCTGCACAAATGATTTGACGCCTTAAGGCTGATTTAGACGAAGACTATTTTGAGACACCCTAAATTACGGCGCCAGTAACTAACGTACAGCACACCTCAGATCGTTTAGACAATTACTATTTTCAGCCGCCTAAATCTCGCCGCCACTGACCAGCAAGCTGTTTACACAGTGCTTTTTACGGTTCCGTACCCAAAGGGTAAAAACGGGACCCTATTACTGAGAGTTCGCTGTCCATCCGTCCATCCGTCCGTCTGTCACCAGGCTGTATCTCAAGAACGGTGATAGCTAGACAATTGAAATTTTCACAGATGATGTATTTCTATTGCCGCTATAACAACAAATACTAAAAATAACTTCTTCTTCTTTCTTTCCTATTACCCTCTGCTGGGGTGTAGGGCTCGAATCAAACTCCTCCATTTGCAGCGGTCTTGGGCAGTCTGTTGTACCTCCTCCCACGTCATGTCCAAGACGCCCAGTTCCTGCTCTATTGAGCGACGCCAAGTTGTTCTGGGACGGCCTCTCTTCCTTTTGCCAGACAGTTTCCAGGTCAGTGCCTAACTAAAAATAAAATAAAATAAATATATAAGGGGGGCTCCCATACAACAAACTTGTTATAGATTATGGTACGGAACCCTTCATGCGCGAGTCCGACTCGCACTTGCCCAATTTTTTTTCAATACCAGTCATTAGTGGCATCGAAAAAATGGCGTGGAAAGTGTTAATACGGTGCCTTTTAGGCGCCGTAATTTAGGTGTCTCAAAATAGTCTTCTTCTAAATTAGCCTTTACTGTCATCTAGTATTTTGTCATTTGTGCACCAAAAAACCCTAGGGTATGGTGAACATTTATTAGTTTACGTACAGTATAGTTCAAGTACAGTATTTCATCAGATAATTATTTAACTTGCTCTCTCAATTAGCTGCATCAAAAAGTATGGGATAGGAATATAAATGAGTTCACCCAATATAATATGGGGTGAAACATTATTCACTTTATCACTAAATAAATAGTGCAATTTATTTATTTAATCTTTATTGCACAAGAGCAGACTTAATGTCATTGGGCATTCTCTACACTAGCAAGGGACAAAAGTTTTTGTTTCTGTAAGCTTAGCTTTAGAATTTATCCCTTCTATTGATTCTGTCAAAATTCATGCGAATTTAGTCCTATGGAGGTTTTGTATATGCAATATTTATTCTCTGTTGCACAATTGTATAGAAACCTGTATTTTTTTTAAAAAAGGTTTTTATCAATTCAATTTTTTTATTTATAAAGACCTGTAGTTTATTTTGTTTGAATCAGATTAGATAAGGGCGTGATTTTTATAAATCTATCAAGTGAAGCTGCCTAATATGATAAATATGTCGTTTGTGATTGCTGCAACATTATTTTCTCTCATTATTTTCCACAATGGTTTCTTTTAGGTTTGCTGGCAAGCATATTTTGCTATCCCATCGTAAAAAGTAGTATATTTATTTATTTATTCATTTATCATTATTTATTACATGGCACTTACAGTCTGTCTATCTCATTTTTCTATTATACAACATCTAGTTGATCCATTTTTCCACTGCGGTTGCAACGGTGTATAATAGTGCATAAGGACAAACCAACTACCTGACACTTTTCAGTTGTACAGTTGCAGTATTAATAGGTTGAACCTTAACACCGTCACACAGAGTCGTAAAGTGAAAAACTTTTTAGTTCCTCGACTATACTAGTGGATAAAGTTAACAATTCGTGAGCGTCAGGATGGCGGGTGTTCAACAACAAATGGAGCTGCAGTATACGTCAGGAGTTAGTGCTAGCAATGTGCGAAATATGCGCCAAAATTGGAGCAATGTGCTCTTTAAACTCCAGAGATATTTAAGAAATTAATGACGCCCGCCATTCTGACGTCAGAATGGCGGGTGCATTTCCAGTTCTAGCTGATGGCTGCCTACTCAAGGGTGAAAGAACTGCCTAAGGTTAGGTTAGGTTAGGTCATAATTGAAGATGTTAGTAAGTTGTGAAATCCTCTTATGCCTATTTATGGTTTTACTTACTTTAATTTATAGGTATAGTCTGTCCAATCTCTAAGATCAAATGAAGTCACTTTGGCACAAGGTACAAACAACCGTATGCATGTAAATTTAAGGTGGTTTTTAACTTGTGCCAGTTTAACATGATTTGCTCTTAGAATTCCGGATAAACTATACATATATATATATATATTAAATCGGGATCTAGCGAGTTTTACCCTAGTTTTAAATAGTCATGATGAACTGGAATATTCATATGAATTTTTTTTTTGATAAAGTGGACTTAGCCAGTTTGTCCCCTTGGTCCTTCTTTTGTTATTGAATAGATACAGTAACATGTTATTTCTGTAACAGCCTATGTCAATATCTGATTTATAGTGGTGAAAGATGTTTTGGATTTGGGTCCATGATTGCACCCATTGATACATTTCATTGCCAAATACATAAAGGTGTACATGTTATGTAGGTGTGTGCAGTTTTCATGGTTTTTGTTATGTAAATATAAGATATAGTTGTACAGATGTGGTTGCGTCTGCTGATTTCCATTTTATTGTTGTTTACTTTATCCTGTGAGGGCAAGGTTAAAATATGGCACTGCTGTTTAAACAAATAAGAAAATAGAAAAACACTGTGACATTGGCGACACATACTGATGACTACACTATAGCCCAGCGAGCGTCGGTCCGGCCCTAGGATAGTGGCGCTTAAAACAGCTTTCATATGGCAATAGTCACAAGTCATATATCTTCATTATTAAACGTCATAGCAATTTTTCAAGGATTTGTCATTAACGAAATTCAAAACATTGTTCACCGAACTGCTGCTCAATCCTTCGTTCTTCTTGTGAAATAAATACTGAATCCTATTGAAAAAAAACTTGACTTTCGTCACTGTGCATAGTTTTTGCTTTATTATGCAAAAAATACTTGAAATTTGCGGAATATTTAGTCCTGTTTCCTCTTTATTTACATCAGTGACATTCACCGACTTTCATCGTCAGTTACCAATAATTTTTCGTTACCATTAAATTAGTACCAATTAAAATCCGCAATATGGCGTACCTAGGTTGAAAAACACCTTGTGGGGCTATACATAAGTACATTCTATTGAAATTTAATCATAAGCCACTATAAATCTCTTGACGCTATGCCCCTGGGTCAACAGGCCCTCCAACATATTTTAATACAAAACCTATTTACATCACTGGGTCTTGCACATATTCTATGTTAAAGTGAATTCATTTTGAAACTAAATCCTTGGCCATTTCTGGTTTTCTCGACTACATCCAGAACTGAAACTACTACCGCGCCCGTCGAAGATTTAAAACTAGAGATGTGCCGTTTCCGAAAAGTTCCGGAAATTTTCCTCATGTCTCATACAAAATGTGGAAAGTTTCCGGAAAATTTTCGGAAACGGCACATCTCTAGTTTTATTTAAAACCAAACACATAAAACATAAACTGAACACAAAATACCAAAAGTTTAAAATAGATCATCAACTTAGTATAATGGCCAATCGTCTAGATGATTTCAACAGACTTCCAAAAAGGAGAGGTTCTCATTTCCGTTGTATTTTTTTAATGTTTGTTACCTCAGAACTCCATAATTTATATTATAAATCGATTTCGAAATTATGTTTTTGTTTGAGAGGAGACAAGTCTTAATTCGTCCCGTCAAATGTTGGTGAGGGATCGAAGGAACTCCTCAACACGTATGGCGATTTCGATGTTTTTTATAGTAATTATAAAAAACGGTATAAAATCACGTAAAAATTGTCAGGAACGGCCCGACATGTTTCGAACTCATTTGGAGCTATTCATCAGGGGTAGCTATCCGTGCTGCTACGCGACTCGACCCACTGCACTTTTAATCGCTCTCCTTGCCGCCCTCTGCGCACGCGCAGATAGCGCGGCGCGGGGAGGGCACGGATAGCTACCCCTGCTGAAGAGCTCCAAATGAGTTCGAAACCATGTCGGGCCGTTCCTGACAATTTTTACGTGAGTTTATACCGTTTTTTATAATTAGTAAAGATGTCTCACGATAGTTTTAATAACATTACTGTTTTTTATAGTAATTAAATCGTTCAGTTGTCCTCAGAAATACAATTTAATGTTTGTTATGGTGGAATCTCGCAATTCAATTTTAAAGCAGATATTATTGAGCTAAAATTTTGCATACCTACTCAACTTTGATGACAATACGAATAATAGGTATGGTTTCATGGAGCCGGTCTGATGATGGAGCCGGAAGATGGTCCTAGGAGCTCTGAAATGAATTGAAGTAATCCCACCGAGTTTGGACTATTTAGAATCGTATCAGTGAGCAATGGTGGATGTTTGGAAAAAAGTACACGACTATAAAAGCTTGTGACATAATTTTTTTTATTTTTTACCCCAGTTTTATTTGAAGTTTATATTCATTATTTGTTCCAGCCTTCACCAGCATCGCTCATGGTGGCCAGCACTATAGTCTCCGAAGACAAAAGCACCGAGGAACTCCAGAAACGCTTCGGGGAGATCCTGGACGAGAATGTGCTTCTCAAGGAGACCCTGAAGCAGAACAACGATTCCATGAAGGACCAGTTCCTGCTGATCGCTTCCTGCCAGGAGGACATGATGAAGACCCACTCACTGCATAAGGAGAAGTTTGATGAGACCAGAGAACTTGTAGAAAGGGTGAGTTACTTTAGTATCTAGGAGTATTATTCCCACGATTCATCGATACCTGGATGTAAGTTTCTACTCTCAATACAAAAACACAGTAGGGTGAGCACCTTATGTTTTCCGAGCTAAGTTCTCCAGGAGGATATGATGACACACTCGCTAAATGAGGAAAAATAGTGCAACAACAAGCAAGTTTTATCGCTAAAGAGCGATCTCTTCCAGAAGTTCCAGACAACCTATGGGGAGCAGAAAAGATATATAATAAAATCATTATGAAACGGAATATTTCAATAGGTATAAAATAGTCGAAGATACATTATGAAAGTGTAATAATAATAAGATAAGATGAGCTGTTTAGTTTTAGGATTTAAGTCACTACCTACTATAACATCACGTGTCTGAAAGTTGGTCAAGAAACGAACGACAAGAACGAACGGTCAAGAAAATTTAAACACGTATTTTTATGACCCTTATTGTCATTGTGACAAGAGCGAAAAAGGTATGTGTTTCAAATTCCTTGACTGTACCTTAGGTAGGTACAGTCAATTTAAGCTATTGCTGATACGAAAAACTGTAGATCCCAACACATGCGCCAAGCGCTGCTTACATTCTCTACGCTAACTACGCAGGCTTCCAATCATGGCATTTTTTGTATGAGGAATCTCAGGACCCGGGATTGCCCGTACTAATAAACTACTCACGGTTGAACCGATATTACTTTAGGAATACTCTCTTTTTTGAGCCCCCTGTTGTCAGCTGTATTTTTTTGCTTGTTTTGCCGACCGAAGTGCGCGCGCCTATAGAAGTGGTCACAAATGCACGCCAATTTCACCGAGGCGCGTTGGTACATAGGGTACTTAGTTCATTGTCAGGCCGCCTTGATATAGTCAAACTTGTCATGTTACAATTTCATATCGTGATCGTGATAGGTACAATATCAAAACACGTCGATAACTTTCTGATACGCGTATCAGTTACGTTTGCGTGGGTGATAAATGACATAAAATTGTTTTGCGGAATGTGTACTTTTTACCCGAAAACGGTAAAAAAAGAGTTAGGTACGCTTACTCGGACGACGTTGCGGCGGTCACCTTCTAGTCGTACTTACTATTATAATTAAAACATTTTAAAATTGTATTGATTATATTTGTATAGAATCCTCATTTCTTATTTATGCCCACTTACAATGTAGCTAGTAAACGATCATGCGCCCACTAACCTATCTTAAGTTGTTTTTATTACGCATACAATTGTTAGCATTGATTCATTACGCTTGCCAAGAAATTGCCACGTATTATTGACAGAGGTAAATGAAGTGTGTAGTTAAAAATATTGAGTCGTAAGTACTTTTACTTTGTGTGCGCCCATTCCAGTATCTCTATTGCGTATCCAGAGGTACACTTACAAATACTTGACCAGAGGTACTGTGAGCATCAAAAGTAGTTGCTAAATTAATTACTGGCATAAGTCATTCATTCATTCATTCATTTCATCATTCTAAAATTGTCAGCAAATGTTGATGCTGACTGTGACAGTACAGAGTATTAGATTATAATATATAACATGGGGTAAGCGCACCTTCCATAAAAATATTGAAAAGTACAGAAATCTGGTGTTAGATCAATTTACAGATTACCCTATAAAGGATTATCTTATCAGATTGAGTTGTACGACTATGTATTGCGCATTCCAATATGACTGTATAGTATATCATATCTAGCAACATGTACTTGATATTTGAATAAATAAATATATAATGATACAATATTTTTTTTAAAGCTTCGCCAAGAAAACAAGAAGCTCAAGCAAGACATCGTTCAGCTAACGGAGGGCAGTAAATTGCCCAGCGGTGTCAATGGTGAGACGGGAGAGGCCAACAAGTCCGGGCCCCCGTCGGCGGTGGAGTTCGTGACGTGCCCTGACGACGATACCATCAACAAGCTGACGGCTCAGTTGGAGCTGGTCGAGAAGCAGAGACGACAGGTAGGACAATAGACATCGTCCAGTTAACAAAGAGCTATGACATTAAAAGTATTGAGATAGGAGAAACTACCAAATCAGGACCCCATCGGCGGTCAAGTCAAGTTCGAGACGTGTCCTGATGATGATACCATCAACAAGCTGACGGCTCAGTTGGAGCTGGTCGAGAAGCAGAGACGACAGGTAGGACAATAGACATCGTCCAGTTAACAAAGAGCTATGACATTAAAAGTATTGAGATAGGAGAAACTACCAAATCAGGACCCCATCGGCGGTCAAGTCAAGTTCGAGACGTGTCCTGATGATGATACCATCAACAAGCTGACGGCCCAGTTGGAGCTGGTCGAGAAGCAGAGACGACAGGTAGGACAATAGACATCGTCCAGTTAACAAAGAGCTATGACATTAAAAGTATTGAGATAGGAGAAACTACCAAATCAGGACCCCATCGGCGGTCAAGTCAAGTTCGAGACGTGTCCTGATGATGATACCATCAACAAGCAGACGGCTCAGTTGGAGCTGGTCGAGAAGCAGAGACGACAGGTAGGACAAATATAGTCAAGTTACTTACACCTATGCCTGTTAGTTGAACTGCAGTTTCGTTGGGGAGATCGGAGAGGCCACGAACTCGGAGCAACCTTTGGCGATGGCGTTCTTGATGATTTATTTATTATATTTAAATAAGTTATACAGCGTAGTTATCAGAACCAAGGCACTGTAGACTACAGAACTACATAAAAAGAAACATAAACGTAGTCTTAATTAGACTACTTTTATGTTCAGTTTAGCGTGATACTCACGGCTTAACTGGACCTGGTCGAGAATCAAAGACGACATGTAAACAATAGACATGGTCCAGCCATCAGAGCAACCAGTCAGCCCTAGGGCCGATTCCTTGTCTGTTCAACTAGAGGTAGTAACATAAACGACAGGTATGAATTCAGCACACCTAAAGTGCCAGAAATTACTCCTGTGACTTTCGTCATACCTCTAAATTTTTTCTTATAAAACTCCAACTCTGCGTTTTCTGTATTTAAAAGTATATAACTACTTAACTTGACGACATTGACGGTTGACGTCATAAATATGTTTGTTGTTCACGTTTTGCTGATTATATAAAAGATAAAGCGACATAATTAATATGCAACTTAATTAATACACGATATTATACAAATATTGTTTATTCAGCTGGGGGTAGCGTATCTTGCCGCGACTCAGCGTCTTGCTCGCACGGTATTGAAAGGAAAGTGACCGGTAGTATTTGTCGCGCGACAAAGAGTCGCGTGTCAGTTAGTCTAGACGTGCTGGTAAAATACAAATTCCTTCATGTCATCATCATCATTCTCTTGCCCTTATCGTTTAATTAGGGTCGGCGCATGCTTTTTCGTTCCATCCTTGCCTATCATTCGTCATCTCATCAATTAATTCCTTTCTACGTCGCGGTTGGCGCTGTTTGTAGTGCGCCTGCCTACTGAGCCGGTGGTCCTGGGTTCGAATCCCGGCCAGGGCAAATATTTGAGTGATGAACTCGAATATTTGTTCTATTTCCCTCTACATTCATAATACTTCGTGTAAATACAAATAATTTCAATGTTAATTAAAGTAAACTGTCTGTTATTACAGGTGATAGTAGACAATGAGAAGCTTTCGTGGCAGAAGGAGTCGTTGGAGCACATTGTAGACGCCACGTCCAAGGAGCGGGACGACCTCAGGGAGAAACTCGACAAGCTCGAGGTAAATAACAGATGTTTTCTTTAATAAAGCCTAGCCTAGTCGGTTTAATTGGTTCAAGGAAATAAAACACCATAAAACGTCTCATCCTTATCTATACTATACGGTATTTGATGACAGCTCAAATCAGCTACTCTTTATGAAATGACAAAAACTATCTGTTAGTATGAAGCTTCTATGATGATACACGCATGTGACGTCATAAAAAGCAGTAGTCAAAACACGTCTTCTTTTTAGTTTTTGCCCAACTAAAAATAGTATAATGTCCAAAAGTTAGTGATAGTTTATTTGGTTCCGCGTATTTTTTAATGTGTGTTTAGTGGTTTCAATGCCACAATTTATATTCACTATAGTCGAACACCGTATTATAAAATTCTGGATTTGTATTGAAAATTAGTTTTCTATGTGTAATGTGATAAGGTAAAATTTTAATAGCGTGATGCAAGATCGTCATTTGTTATGTAAGGGCGCGCGCTGCCGTGCCAGCCTGGCGCCATCAGTTGGTCACAATTTCCATTTTCCTCGCATCACGCCGAAACGGCTGGACACATTTTAACCAATTTTGGACGTCCAAAGATGGTTATAGGATACTCTTTACCCGTCTACGGTTAAGAAAAAAAAATATGCGGACGAAGTTAGGGGCGCCTCCTAGTGTCATAAATCAATCTCAGGGTGGTATTCCACTTATCCAAAAGCTTTGTCCAATGTGCATTTGATCTAGGAAATTGGGTGACTTCATCAAATGTACTAGAAACTCCGATTTGGATCAAATAATACGAATGACATTTATTTCAACAATATACATAATATCGTCTGTGACAACCAAAACTCACTAATTAACAAATACTTAAAACAAAGCTCGTATCCCAGTGTCAATTTACTTACTAGATACGAGGTTTTGAAGAGCAGTGACAGAAATATTAGTGAGTTTTGTGGTTGTCACCAGGCCATTTCATGATTTGGCTAAATGACATCCGCCATATCGTTCAAATCCTAACGTTTAACGTTTTGCCCAATGAAGTTTAGGCATATCATGAAAGGCCGCCATTTCATGATCTGGCTAAGTAACACCTACTAGTGACGTTTAGGCAGATCATGAAATTCCTAGGCATGCTCTGGGAGCAGTTTCAATACTCTGGGAGCAGTTTTGTTTTACGGGTATAAAATAACCCTAACTGTCTAGGTTAGGGTCATAAAAAAATAACCCTGTCTAGGTTAGGGTTTTTTTTATGA
This sequence comes from Apotomis turbidana, assembly GCA_905147355.2. Classification (NCBI taxonomy): domain Eukaryota; kingdom Metazoa; phylum Arthropoda; class Insecta; order Lepidoptera; family Tortricidae; genus Apotomis; species Apotomis turbidana. The sequence goes on along the minus strand of LR990297.1, from coordinate 3,198,454 downwards.
CCTTAAAAACGAAACTGCTCCCACAGATAGGTAGGTTAGGGTTTTTTTTTGTGCGCCAACTACATTTAACCCGGCTGCGGCGTGAAAAAAGCTGTATATCTTAGTGTACATAATTTTTGTTTTATTCCGTTCAACGTCCAGGGTTTCCAGTCTTGTGTCTTGCTTGATCCTTAATAAGATGTACAACAGGATCCCAACCTGGTGGTAATGACAAACCGTCTTCTCTATTGAAATTAGGATATTTTTTTGCCAAATCATGAAATGACGACGTTTCACGATATGCCTAGGAATTTCGTGATCTGCCGGATTTTCACGAGGTGCCCGGTATAGAGCAATATGCAGAGGAATATCGACAAATGCGTTGTTCTAATCGATCTGTCGTATTTTTTATCAGGCACATCATGATATGCCTGGTCAACTTTTGGCCAAATCATGAAATGGCGGCGTTTCACGATATGCCTAGGAATTTCATGATATGTCGGATTTTACGATCGGCCGCCGACATATATACATAGATAACACCCATGACCCAGGAACAAATATCCGGGTCCATCACACACATATTTAACAAATTGATTTTAATCTGAACACATTTTCTTTTAGTTGGAGCGTTGCGAAAAAGACAGCAACTTTACCGCCGAGATGAAAATGCTGAAGACCACCATTCAGGACCTTCAGGGCAGGCTGCAGTCTTCGAGCAGCGTCGTAAGTGTTACACGGGCCTGCTTATACCAGTCAGCTTTGAAAAATAATACATGCTCAATCATCCATACAAAGATCGATTTGATTCGATTAATTTACTACATGTGAAAATAACTGTATACATTTGCATTAGTTCGGTAAATATAGACTAAAGTACTAGGGGTGACCTTACAAACGGTCCGGTAGTTTTGAATTTTTGATATGTTGTCTAAGATGGTTAGTGACTGTTTAAAATGCAAAATGCACAATTCCCCTCCCTCTGCGTCCGTCGCCATATTGAAAAAACCGGCACTGTCTTCAGATTTTTGCTTATACCTTAGTTTAGGAGCATTTTAGCTAGAAAAAAGCTTAGACAATGTTGTAGACAATTAAAAAGTGGTACCGGGTTCGTCTCCCGGATTCGCATTAAAAAAAATCTCTGATCTTTGTATCAATGGTTTCATACGAAAGAATTTCAGGCCAAGCTGAAACGCAGACGCTTCGCTCACTCGGTACAGAAGTGTTATTTGTTTCCAGACGAGCTTGTCCACGGAAGAGATCAGGAAACGGGACGCCGCCATCCAGCAGCTAGAAGGCAAGCTCCAGGCTCTCCAATGCGACTTAAAAGCCTCGCAGCTTAAGGTGCTTGAACTCGAGAATGTCAAGGTAATGATTACTTCTTTCTAACCTCCGGCGAAAAAATATGGGGGTGTAATAAGTTTTTCAATTCAATTCAATTTATTTATTGCATCCATGGTTTACATTTGGCTGTTACAGTAGTTAATAGGTTTCTCATGGGCCCTGGTAGGGCACAGCAATTCGAAGTCTTAAGTCTAATATTAAGTCTAAATTAATTAAATAATCAAATAAATAAATAATTAAATAATTAAATTGCATCTGAATGATAATTGGGTAATTGAACAATATATTTCATCACACTTGCCCGTAAATAAAGGGTTTACATGCTAGACAACTGGGGGGTAAGTCGTATATGACGCCGTAGGACGGTAAGTAATTTTGGTATTGACTACTATTTATTACTTTGGTTTCATTTGCTCCAAAGTGTGATGAAAAACATCGTACGTGACTCTAGTGGTAAGGAATTCCAAACTCGTGTCATCAAAGCCCTCGCCGCCGGCGGCTTCGGGCTTCTAATAGACACTCGTTTGTAATTCCTCGTTTACCCACCCTCGTTACGTAATGTACTATTTGTGTGTGTGTGTGTTTTTTTAATGACTGAGCTTTTATGCATTTATACTAAAGCCTGACCAGAAATATGTGAGAATTGTCAAGAGGGCGCTATTTACAAGATTTGTATGGCAACAATTTTGCAACCAATCGCTACCGCACTATAATGACATTAGTTTAAATACCTGTCAGTTCGTATGGTTAACCTCGTAATATAATTTAATGGAATTCACTCTTTTCCTGATTGTTTTTCATGCAGCAAACACGTGTACACTATTTATAATATTACGTTCACGACTGTGAATGGTTTTCGGCATTTCTTTGGACATTTTTATTATTAAGCCGAGAAGAAACCTCCACGAATGACGTTGGTATTATTGACTAGTCATCATAAAATCATTGCCAGTGTAAGAAATTACTTCCAGTGAAATTCCGCAATGCAACCTCATATATTTCTGGCCAGGCTTTACCACAGTGTACGATATTTAAATATATTGAACAGAATGAATATTGATCCTATTTATTATTGACAACATTTCATATTTCTAACAGGTGGAAATTAATATAGAGATCGACAGGGCTTTGTGTCGTGTACGCGCAAAAAAAAACTTTGAATTTATTCTTCTGTATTTAAATAAATATAAGAAAATACATAAAATTACCGTCATCAAAGATAGTTAGGCCTGAATACGGTTGTTGTCTTAGACCCAACAGCATTGCGTTTTTTTTATTAGAAATCGGACTAAAGTAACCGTTCCATTCAGTCATAGTTTTGGTGTTGCCACAATTTAAAATGATTAAGTTTTTATAAATTAATAATAAAATAAATAGTTATCTCAGAAAAAAATAAAAACATTGATTAAGTACTACATCTTTCTAAGCAGAATTCAGAAAAGTAATAAAATTGTAGTCTTGTAAATATGAAATGTTGTCAATTGTAGTAAGTAGTTGGTCCTGTAGCTCAGTCGGAAGAGCACTGTTTCGGTTAAACAGAGGTCGTGTGTTCGAGCCACACTTGGACTGCAGTGGATCATAAAATGTTGGCTTCTTATTCATCCTTATATAAAAGATTTTTGTTTTCAGCTGGAGTTCAGTAAACACAAGTCGGGCACGTCGGAGGTGGTCAAGATATACAAGGACCAGGTGCAGGACCTCCACAACAGGCTGAAGGATGCTCAGATTACCGTGAGCGGCTTATTTACTCGCTTAATTTTTATAGCTCTCTGCCTTTTCGCCCAATTATTTTTCGTCGAATTTCATTTCGTAGAAAGCAAACCTAACGTAACTTAAGCTAATCAAGAAGATGAAGATTCAGAGGGAATACATCGCTGAAGTGAAAATTCGATGAATTGAATCATTTGGTGAAAAATTATTCGATGAACAGGCAGAAAAGAAATATGTGTATCATAATGAATGAATGAATGAAAGAATGAATGATTTGAATGAATGGTTTGAATGATTTATTCGATGTATGTAGGTGATGGGTTACATTTGCAGGTTGAGTTACATAACACAGAATCACCAGACCCTACCTTTACAGGCGTACATACATGGTGGTATATACATAATTTTCTATCTTCTATCTTAAACAATTACAATAAGCTATACTACTTTTCTAAATTAGATGTCAGAGTGCAGAGTCTCGAATTGTCAGTTAACATTATATTCATAATTAATAATAAGTAGTTAGCAATCATCATTAAAGAAATCATTGATACAGTAATAACATTTCATTGCAAGCCATGTCTTGATAGATTGTTTAAAATTACATATCTTTTTTAATTTAAAATCATCGGGAATTTTATTGTAAATTGAGATACACATATTGTAAGAATTTTTAGAAGTTAGTGCCAGTTAATCATAATTGACTCATAATGACTTTCTGTTCAATAGACATAATGGACTGTATTTTTGTCTTTCCAGCTGTTCCAACCAGTACGCCTATCCCTCACTCCAGAGGCCGAGACTAGCTGTTCAGAATTCTCCGGCTACCTAGCAAACGTTAAACTCTACGACAGGACTCTAAAGCATTTGGCAGAGGTGTTGAACGCCTTAGCACACGGGTTAGTTAAACCATCGATTTTGTCGCATTGAAACGCGTTGTTTTGGTATAGTTTTTGAACTTTTTTGAGCGCCAAAGACGGCAGATCACGTCGACGGCAAGCAGTTCCCCAGACGACAACGTTGTCAAATGACGTCCAGAGTATTTATTATGGCGTGTAGTGCACCTAAAGTACACATACTCATATCCCCTTCCATATAATAAATCATAACTTTTTACACTACTTGTTTACATCAACGCCCGCATCTAGTTGGTCCTAATGTCATAAAATATAACTTAGTTTCGTTGATGTTGGTTATTTTTTGGTTAAAAATGTGATTATTTCATACATATTTTCCAGGACATCCGACAACTTGGTGCAGACACTCGGCGTAGTGGCGAGCTTGCACGACTTCAAGCTAGAGCGTGCGAATGTGGAACAAGTCCGAAGCGGACTGGCGGACGTCAAGCAGCAGTTGGAGAAGCAGTACAGTGCTGCGTTGAACAACATGTAAGTGATAAAGTCTCTTTCCAACTCATGACAGCCTGGTACAGACGCTCGGTGTCGTAGCGAGCTTGCACGACTTCAAGCTAGAGCGTGCGAATGTGGAACAAGTCCGAAGCGGACTGGCGGACGTCAAGCAGCAGTTGGAGAAGCAGTACAGTGCTGCGTTGAACAACATGTAAGTGATAAAGTCTCTTTCCAACTCATGACAGCCTGGTACAGACGCTCGGTGTCGTAGCGAGCTTGCACGACTTCAAGCTAGAGCGTGCGAATGTGGAACAAGTCCGAAGCGGACTGGCGGACGTCAAGCAGCAGTTGGAGAAGCAGTACAGTGCTGCGTTGAACAACATGTAAGTGATAAAGTCTCTTTCCAACTCATGACAGCCTGGTACAGACGCTCGGTGTCGTAGCGAGCTTGCACGACTTCAAGCTAGAGCGTGCGAATGTGGAACAAGTCCGAAGCGGACTGGCGGACGTCAAGCAGCAGTTGGAGAAGCAGTACAGTGCTGCGTTGAACAACATGTAAGTGATAAAGTCTCTTTCCAACTCATGACAGCCTGGTACAGACGCTCGGTGTCGTAGCGAGCTTGCACGACTTCAAGCTAGAGCGTGCGAATGTGGAACAAGTCCGAAGCGGACTGGCGGACGTCAAGCAGCAGTTGGAGAAGCAGTACAGTGCTGCGTTGAACAACATGTAAGTGATAAAGTCTCTTTCCAACTCATGACAGCCTGGTACAGACGCTCGGTGTCGTAGCGAGCTTGCACGACTTCAAGCTAGAGCGTGCGAATGTGGAACAAGTCCGAAGCGGACTGGCGGACGTCAAGCAGCAGTTGGAGAAGCAGTACAGTGCTGCGTTGAACAACATGTAAGTGATAAAGTCTCTTTCCAACTCATGACAGCCTGGTACAGACGCTCGGTGTCGTAGCGAGCTTGCACGACTTCAAGCTAGAGCGTGCGAATGTGGAACAAGTCCGAAGCGGACTGGCGGACGTCAAGCAGCAGTTGGAGAAGCAGTACAGTGCTGCGTTGAACAACATGTAAGTAATAACGTTTTCTCCAACTTGCTTGGAAATGTTCCCATTAATGTAGTAAAACTGGACCGCGAAATCGTTCGTTATATTTAGAAGGCCTTAATGAAAATTAAAAAAAATATATATTATTGGCCTTAGCCGGGAAATCAATATTATTGAAATAAGACGATTAAGTAAAAAACACACCTTCCGTTTATAACGTCTCATACAAATGAGGGTAATCTTAATTTGGCCGGTTACTGCATTTTTACTTTTAATTTTTTCAAAGACTTTGATAATTCACCGTACAGCCAATTGTCCACTAAACTTAACAAAAAAACACTATTATAAACTTTTTAATTGTTCTCTGCGTTTAGTTCTTGCACTGAACATTTTTTTGCTCTGCTACTGTCAATGTATTTGAAATGTCGACAAATTTCGAATAACGGACAAACAATTTAAATAATAATCTTATATGCGGTTAATTTATTTTTATGATTCTTAGTTATTTATTAGAGATTTCTCACGAAAGTTTTAATTTTAATAATATGATGATATTTAATGAGTGAGTTGAAAATTAATAAGTGTACCAAACGTAAACAAATAAAAAATAAAACAGAAATGATTGTGTCCAAATCAATATAAAAACTTTTATATTGATTTGGACTTATGATCTTCTCCGAATGATAAATATGGTATGGTTTCTAAAAAAAAACAGTGTGTTTAGAAGTTGTTAATTTAACTAAAATTTATAATTACCTATGTGCATATTTTTTGTTATTGTGTTTTCATATATATTTAATTCTTATTCATATATTTTGTTTTAAATAAAACATATGATTCGGACCCGAAATTTTATTCCTATTCCTAAAAAAATAAGTACCAAATGAACTTCATGGTACTGATATATTAAATTAAAATGTAGATTGGTGATTATTTCCAAGCATATTTGGAGAAAAGCACTATACAAGCCTCGGCGGGAATGTCAGTTCGCAGATTCGTATTATTGAAGGACTCGGCTACGCCTCGTCCTTTAAAATCATACTCATCCACGAACTGACTTTTCCCGGCCTCGGCAGTAATATACTATTATTCCTTCCAACTTATGACAGCCTGGTACAGACAGACGCTCGGCGTCGTGGCGTGTTTGGACGACTTCAATTATTGTTATTACTATGAGCCCATTGTGTCCCACTCCTGGACAAAGGCCTCCCCTCTTTTTCCACAGCTCTCTATTTTGTGCTTTATCTGGCCAGTCTTGAGGAAAAAGTCCAAATCAACGCGCCATGGCCGACGAGGTCTGCCGCGTCCCCATCTTGAGTTGTATGGCTGGCACAGATTGGACTGTGGTCTTTTTTCGCACGACTTCAAGCTAGACAATAACTATTCAATTATTATAATTCCAGAGGCCAAGTGCGCAGCACGCTAACTATATTTGAAGGCATTTTCAAGGACTACAATGAATTACTGAAGAAGACGCTGACTATGCAAAGCGTAAGTTGTTTATTATTATAATTATTGGTATCCATTTGTTTAGAGTACTTTTGCTCTAATCTAATAATTTTTATCTACACCCATATTGTCATAGTAGTTTATGCAACTGTTTCACAGTGGGAGGACTTAACAAAAGCGATAAGAGGTCAAAACACGAGGGTGGTTATATGAAATGAGCCACAGGCGAGTTTCATAATAGGATCACACGAGCGTTTTAAGACCCTTCATTATGTAACAGTTGCATAAATCACAATCGTAAAACATCTCTAACAAGTTGAATATGCTGTTTACATTTCACTTAAGTTCATATTAAAATTACTTTAGAATGCTAGGGCTACTTGTTTTTCTACCCGTCTAATATAACTGCGACACGCGCCTTTTTGTCACGCGTCATATAAAGTCGCCGTCAATAGAACTTGCTAACTATGTAAACAAAGGACGTAACTTTGTTTTTTCACTGTTTCTCCTTGAATTTTCACACCACCTCATCAAAAATCATTGAAACCATACACTATTGAAACGGTCGTTGCCGTAAAATACAAAACCTTAAAATATATAACTGTATCTTGGATATTTCATTAAAAGTTTAAAATGGTTTTATAAGTTAGGTTATTAGGACCTGATGGAATGACGTTTTTGTTTCTTTTAAATTCTACAATTGGCTATGGTGGGTAGTGTTGTGACTAAAATTGGCGATATATTAAAGCCAGTACACACTATCCAACTCACTCTCTGTAACGGCCAATGCGGTGTATACACTACGCGGTAATTTGACAATTTAAATTTCAATAAGTACGTAAACAATTAATATTAATTGTTTTAATTCCCTTATTCTCATAAACTTTTTCCATTCTTTCGCACCATTTTTTTAATATTATTTAAACTTCGGAACATTTAATATGGTCGTTTTGGACTGTTTTAAGGAATAAAAGTCACCCTACATTTTAATAAAAAAATAAAACAGTGACGGTTTTAATATTAATTTACTCATTCACTGTTTTTCTTGGCACGGATTGATTTGCTTTGTGATCTGAATATTATTGAACTTTGGAACGACGACTTATTGCTACTGGACACGAATTCTGATATTGATTACTATCCGATCCGTCAACGATAGAATGAGTGATCAGCCAGGAAAATCTCATATTTCGGACTTGCAGCCAAGAAAGATATCGAAACACACTTCAGTTCAAATGACGGAAAATGAAAAAAAAATTGCCATTAATGTGTACAAGTACGTAGAAAAGACATTTCCATTCTATCCGCATTAAAAAGACATGCTACCGATTGTTTCAGAAATAATGGGAGTTTCTGGCCATACAATTGATAACGTGATTAATTATAATATATTATAACTTAATTAAGTTTTATGAAAAACCTGGGACGGTTAAACAATCCGCAGTCAGGCCACCCAATTGTGCTAAACTTAGCAAATTTGATAATTTTACATTGACAGCTATTAGGAGAAAAATTTTGATTTCGGTATTTTATTACTCGATATAGTTTGACATAAGTAAAGGAGTAAGCAAGAGTCTTGCTCATCACTAGTAAATTCCTCATTCAGAGACAATTTCAATATGGCGGTTTGTTTACATAGTTAGCAAGTTCTATTGACGGCGACTTTACTACCCGTCACTATCCTTTTTTGACGACGCGTTTGGCTCGGTTTGTAGACACCTGCCTACTGAGTCGGCGGTCCCGGGTTCGAATCCCGGCCGGGGCAAATATTTGTTCTTGGGACATGGATGTTATCTATATATGTATTTATATATCGTCGTCTAGTACCCATAGTACAAGCTTTGCTTAGTTTGGGACTAGGTCGATTTGTGTATGATTGTCCCTTAATATTTATTTATTTATTTTATTTATCCTTTCAATACCGTGCGAGTAAGACAGGTGATGAGTCGTACGGCTAGCGGAGTCGCGGCAAAAAATGCTAGCCCTACTGGTCTAGTCTAGATCCCGAGAAGTATTTATGATGGCTTTGTATTAATGCTTCAATTCATCATAGAAACCGTCGAACGGAGCCAACGTGGAGGCTCTAACGACAGCGCTGTTGGCGCGCGGACAAGAAGTGTCTACGCTGACAATGGAACTGAACAAACTGAGGGAGCAGAAGGAAGAAGGCGACGTGCTGAAGGCACAGCTAGAGCTCTACAAGTAAGTGTTACATTACAAGCTTTTATTTTACTTGCAAGTCTGTATGTCTATCTATCTATCTATCTATCTATCTATCTATCTATCTATCAGCCACAGACGTCCACTGCTGAACATAGCCCCCCCCCCATGACTCGCCACAAAGTACGATCCTGTGCAGACCGCATCCAATGATTCCCCGCTACCCTCACGAGGTCATCCGTCCATCTAGTCGGGGGCCGACCCACGCTGCGCTTTCCTATACGTGGTCGCCACTCTAGGACTTTGCTGCCCCAACGGCCGTCCGTTCCCCGGGCTACATGGCCTGCCCATTGCCACTTCAACCGGGCAATCCTGTGCACTATGTCGGTTACCTTGGTTCTTCTGCGGATATCCTCATGTCTGATTCTATCGCGCAAAGTCTGTATGTACAGCCTAACAAGTCGGTCCTGCCCAGGGATAGTGGCGCTACAAACAGCTTTCATATGGCAATAATGTGCATACGTCACAAATTTGCATTATTAAACGTTAGTAGCGATTTCTAACTAAATTCAAGGTCCCAGCAGTGGGACTGTCGTATAGGCCAGCTAAATAAAAATAAATAGTAGTTATTAAACGATACGTCGTTTACAGGAGTGACTTCGAGGCGGAACGCACGGCGCGCGAGATGATGGCCGTCGAGAAGGAGCACATCCTCACCGACCTGCGCACCTGCCAGCGCCGCAACCAGGAGCTCACGCAGCATCTGCAGCAGGTCAGTACCGCGCTCCACCAGCTGGAGATGTCCCTGTGACCTTCGCACTCAGCACACATCTGGAAGTTCTGGAGCTGATGACAGTGGAGCACACGATCATCCGACCTGTCAGCGCCGCAACCACGACCTGATACAACATTTAAAGAAGGTCAGTGTCGCAACCACGACCTGACACAACATTTAAAGAATGTCATTGTCGCAACTACCGCCTGACACAACATTTAAAGAAGGTCAGTGTCGCAACCACGACCTGACACAACATTTAAAGAATGTCATCGTCGCAACTACGGCCTGACACAACATTTAAAGAAGGTCAGTGTCGCAACCACGACCTGACACAACATTTAAAGAATGTCATTGTTGCAACTACGGCCTGACACAACATTTAAAGAAGGTCAGTGTCGCAACCACGACCTGACACAACATTTAAAGAAGGTCAGCGCCGCAACCACGACCTGATACAACATTTAAAGAAGGTCAGTGTCGCAACCACGACCTGACACAACATTTAAAGAATGTCATTCTCGCAACCACGACTTGACACAACATTTAAAGAAGGTCAGTGTCGCAACCACGACCTGACACAACATTTAAAGAATGTCATTGTCGCAACTACCGCCTGACACAACATTTAAAGAAGGTCAGTGTCGCAACCACGACCTGACACAACATTTAAAGAATGTCATTGTCGCAACTACGGCCTGACACAACATTTAAAGAAGGTCAGTGTCGCAACCACGACCTGACACAACATTTAAAGAATGTCATTGTCGCAACTACGGCCTGACACAACATTTAAAGAAGGTCAGTGTCGCAACCACGACCTGACACAACATTTAAAGAAGGTCAGCGCCGCAACCACGACCTGATACAACATTTAAAGAAGGTCAGTGTCGCAACCACGACCTGACACAACATTTAAAGAATGTCATTCTCGCAACCACGACTTGACACAACATTTAAAGAAGGTCAGTGTCGCAACCACGACCTGACACAACATTTAAAGAATGTCATTTGTCGCAACTTCGACCTGACACAACATTTAAAGAAGGTCATTGTCGCAACCACGACCTGACACAACATTTAAAGAAGGTCAGTGTCTCAACCACAACCTTACATAACGTTTAAAGAGGGTCAGTGTCGCAAACAGGACCTGACGCAACATTTAAAGAAGGTCAGTGTCGCAACCACGACCTGACATAACATTTAAAGAGGGTCAGTGTCGCAAACAGGACCTGACACAACATTTACAGAGGGTCTAGTGTACAAAACGGGAGCTAACACAACATTTACAGAAGGTCAGTGTCGCAAAAAGGAGCTGACACAACATGTACATGGGCAGTGCTCTTCTGTACCAGTTAGAGCTGTTCCTGTGACTGACGGCGCCAGCACCTCTAGCATAACTATGACACGCGACTCTCTCACGCGACAATACTACCTGTCACTTTCCTTTCAATACCGTTCGAGCACGACAGATGATGCCGTGTCGCGCGGCAAGCGAAGTCGCGGCAAGATGTGCTAGTCCTGAGTGACTTCGACAACACGGGGTGAACATACACGGCACGGTGACGAATGTTTCTTTTTTATAGTCCATCGGTTGACGTGCGCGATCCACTTAAGCAAAACAATACTATTTTGTGGTTTTGTACCTCATTATCGTCTGTCATAAAAAAGAAGCTTGCTGTAGATAACGCCTTTGTCCATTGTCATTTTGCTGGATTATCAACTCACATGTTTGCACAACGCAGCTTTATAAATCTTCTGTTGACAACCTACACTCACTAAGTAACAAATAAAGTTCTTATCACAGAATCAATCTATTAGCTGTGCGAAACTTGAGTAGTGAGCGAGTTTTGGTTGTCAACGGGCGAAATATTCACCTAAAAATATGTCAAATCACGATGTTCGCTTCCATTCTTTCGATGATTTACGCTTGCAAATGCTAACTTTCACAACCTCATCGCGCTTTCGTAATACTCATACAAAATGTACTTCTTTATACTTAATACTTTTATTTTATATTATAGTGCTAAGATTATGTGATACCACAGTGACACTGGTGTCTTGAATATGTGCTTCTTTTTTTATTTTATTTACTAATGCTCTGAATTTTATGAAATTGTGATGTGAGATTAAGGAATAAAAATGCTCGACCAAGGTTGACTCGGGGATCACATCGTATCACGTACCTTTATGTATATTGGTTACCCACACTTAGTTTACTACTCAAAACTTAAAATATAATTGTTCCTTTTGCTTCTTATTAAAAATAATATTAGTGAAAAGATAGAAACAGTGATATATTTTTAGACCCTGACCAGGTTTGAACTGGTATCTTATGCCATGACAGGGCGATAACCTGGATAACCTGGTCAGGGTTTTAAAAAAACCCACTGTTTCTATCTTTGTATTTGTAATATAGAAGAAGTAGTTTACTTTAAAGAATGCGAAAATCATGGTGTGATTTTCGTAAAACAATCAATATAAATGAAGTTATCAAAACTTAGTTTTTCTTTCAAAATTGTTATTCTGCAAATATCGTTCTACGAGTATGTAATGGCTGTGACTCGCTTTTTTTTTTCAGTCGAGTCCTCTTTATATTTAAGCACCTACGCTATGTATATACTATGTAACAATTACGAGACACATCATAATTTGTGATACACGAAATGCTTTAATCATTAACACTGCTTAGTTGTAACTCATATTAATAAAATAATTATAATGGTTAACTGATTAAACAAAATCATATCATGAAATTTAATTTATTTTTAACCCTTCGAATATTAAAATATTCGGTTCACCCTACGTTTATAGACAAGAAGGGAACTCCTAAATATTCAATATCATGGTTCTGACGTTTAATAATTCAATGAACATCATAATTATCTTGCTCTTATTCCATTTGTTTGGGTCATCGCTGCATGCTATTGCTTATCTTCCTCCGCTCACCTTATCTATAAATAATTACTTATCATAGCTGAAAGATATCCAAACTACGCTACTGTACGGTCAGCATCAAAAGTAACTGACAAATTTACTACTGGCATATGTCAAATTGCGTACTAAAATTTTCAGCTTTTTTTACTGGCTGTACGTCCATTTTCAGTTCCACTACATATTTTCAGCGAGCAGGAACGTCCAGTTGACAAGTTCATTCCAATTAGTCTCAATACTGAAAATGTATTTTTTTTTACCCTCGCGTACTTTAATCTGTCTCTTTAATTTCTCAGACATAATCACAACAACGCACTTTTTAATCCTGTACCAAAATTCTATAATCTATGGTACCCGATACAGAACTTTAATATTCATAAGACATCTCTCTACTCAACTCTAATAATTTCAAATAGAGAACATCAGCATATTTGGTAAAAAAAAGAATGTTCACTGATTGGCTGAAATTATTTATCAAAAAATTTAACCAATCACGAGGCACCCGCCATGACCATCGCGATCATGTTTATTTTGATAGGTTAGTTTTAAATAAAAAAAGTTTTTCTATGTTTTGCTCGCATAAAAAGTATTGTATGCAATAGTTACACAATTAGGTCTTAGAATCTCGTACTTTACTTAGGCTACTCGGCAAGCCTCGTGACCTAAACGCGGTACTCGACTTTAAGAACCTTCATTGTGCAACGATTGCATAAAATACTATTACATTATCCTAGGTCGTAAGTGGGATTTTCCTGGTCATACTTCCTGGCCAAGGCAAGGCGTAAAACTTTAGACAAACTACGGATGTTAATTAATTAAGCCTCAGATCGTATATTCGTCGAAGGTGAGGGCCATGAACGTGCTATATATAATTTCAATTGTAAAACTTATATAAATGCGTAAAATCGGCTTGCAAGATTTTAAATATGATAGAACTGTCTTATAGATTCATTTTAAACTTAGTACTATTTTTCCGCATACTTATATCATTAACCAAACTCACTCACAGACTCAAAACCAGGGATACCAGTATTCGGGTCCATACAAAATACCGGTACTTATTTGATTTCGGTATTTCGCTTATTATTGCATATTTCTGTATTTTAGTGAGCTAATTTCAAAACTCTATTTCAATACCTAAATTCAATTTAGTAGCGTTTGAAATAAAACCTGAAATTAGAAAAATATTTTAATTTGTATGAATACCGGTAACGATCCCTGCTCAAAACACAGGAACCTACCTATAGTTCCTGTGTTTTGAGTCGGTTATTTAAATTACTTTTCAAGGTAAAGCTGTTATTTGGCAATCTACTTATCGACGCCGACGACCTTATGTCTAAGTTTTAGTCGAAATACAGTTTGATATACTATCGCAATGAATATTTGCTTATGTTGGAACAATTAATTAAACATTAAAAAAAATATACTGTGAAGGTAGGTAGGTGTGTAGAAGTAAATATAATCACTCGTACAAAAGTAATTTTATTTGAAGTCGGTTATAAATAGCGAGTTGAATCGCAAACTTTTTTTTCTGCGTAAAATTTTGTCAGGTCTTTTAAAATTTCTGTCGTTCCTTACATAATATATTTATTTATTATGTCTAAGTATTTATGTAAGTATATCTGTATATTTTTATTTATGTATGTTTATTACCTTTGTATTTTATGGTAGTCGTTCATTTAGTCCTTTTATTATTTTGCACCATCTACTAATTTCAAACATTAATTTTTAACTACTCCGCTACCTAAAGGTTGTCTGGAAGAGATCGCTATTTAGTGATAAGACCGCCTGTTGTTTACCTCTGCCTGTTATTTGAATGTATCTCATGTTGTGTTGTATATTCCTTGATGTTGGAGGTGTGCAATAATAGTACATTACGGCAGAGACCAGTAAGTAAGCCATACTGGCCGAGTAGGAATTAGACGGACCGAGCCGTAGGCGAGGTCCGGATATTGGCCGGGTGCAGCGGTCGCGTAGGGAAAGCGAAAATGATCGCAGCGCTTGATGTGGCCAAAAGTGGTAACTTTGGCCTCTCTGTTTCTGTCAAACGTCATACTTTTCAGTTATAATGCTTACGTTTTCTACTATAAAATAATAAACTGAAATAAGTAAAATGGGTCACGATAGGTGTTGTGTGGTAAACTGCAATAATACAGGACGAAATAGCAATTGCAAATGTTATGCTTTCCTACACCGAGTTGGAAACAAGATCAGAAAATGAATTGGATCGCTGTTGCTAGAAAAATAAAGTAAGTGTATTAAACTGAACATATTTTTATCTATTTAGTGCAATAATAATATTATGATAGAATTATTACAATGTTTCAAAAATATGAAATGTAAAATCTATATATATAAAAGAAAGTCGTGTTAGTTACACTATTTATAACTCAAGAACGGCTGATCTGATTTGGCTGAAAATTGGTGGGGAGGTAGCTTCGAACCAGGAGAAGGACATAGGATACTTTTTATCACGTTCCCGTGGGACGTGACATAAAACGTCATAAACGTGACAAAACGCAACTGATATGGAATAACAAAACGCAACTGAAAGCAACACAAAACAATCTACCCGTTCATTTGTTAAATATGGTATAAGAAAACAAAACGCAACTGACAGCTAAACGTAATGTAGTCTATGGTTAATTATAGTAGAATTTTGTAGTTGACCGGTTGATGCGTTTATTTTATTGTGTTAAAATGGTATAACAAAACAAAACGCTAATTACAGCTAAACGTAATGTAGTCTATAGTTAATTGAAGTTGACCGGTTGATGTGTTTGTTTCGAGTTTCTATTAGCTTATTGTGCCGAGATCTATATCATAAAAGAAAGTTGAGTTAGTTCCGGTACTTATAACTCGACAACGGCTGAACCGATTTGCACGATTTCGGGTTTGTTGTGATTGTCTCGGCCAAAAGTTTAATAATATGCCAAAAAAAAGGAAAAGATACACAAAAAAGACCCCCACAATTGCAATTTTTAAATTACGAGTTAAATAGTCCGCCATGGTCCAATGCGGCCAACATTATGAAATTGAATTGACGCATTCGTAACATTGGCACGACGAGTCTGTTCAAGATCAATAAATAAACGCCGGTAGCCGAGTTTGTAAGTTACCATTTTCAAATAAACCCAAACGTTGTCTGGACTTTTTTTATTTTGTGATTGTTGTGATTGTGTCTATCATAATGGACCACATCATATTTCTAACAGGTGGAAATTAATATAGAAATCTTAGAATTTATTCTGCTGTATTTAAAGAAATATAAGAATACATATATAGCCCTGCAAGGGGTTTTACTACCCACGCCATATTGCGGATTTTCAGTGGTACCTACTAAATTATTTTACTGGCAATGATATTTTTTTGGTAACTGACGTTGAAAGTTGGTGAACGTCACTGATGTAAGCAAAAAGGAAACATGACTAAATATTCCGCGTATTTCAAGTATTTTTTGCATAATAAACCGAAAACAATCCACAGTGATGAAAGTCAAGTTTTTTCAATAGGATTCAGTATTTATTTCGCAAGAAGAACGAATGATTGAGCAGCATTCCAGTAAACAATGTTTTGAAATTTGATAATGACAAATCCTTGATTGACGTTTAATAATACAAATATGACGTATGCACATTATTGCCATAGGAAAGCTGTTTGTAGCGCCACTATCCCTGGGCCGGACTGACGCTTGCTAGGCTATAAAATTACCGCAATCTAAGACAATTTAGTGCTGAGAGATTTAAGGGTTGTCGTTTTAGACCAAACAGCGAAAAAATTTTTTATTTTTTATTTGACGTTGTCAGATGACAGATGCATACCGAATTTTATTAACGAGATTTCAAATGAAAATCTAACCGTGTTACGTAATTAATTACGTATTTTCTGGGATTAATTTACAAAAATGGATAGATTCGCACGTGTGTGGGTTGATGAGGAATATACTCCTCCAAAATACACCAAGTAATGTTTTTGTGCCCGATTGAAAGAACGATTCGACGAAAACCCCCGTTAAACGTTTCTTTCATGTGCCACATAAGAATAAAGGAGATTGGTGTCTAGCAGTGGGGAAATTGGTTGTGCCAAAGATACCATTATTTATCTGCGAAGACCATCTTGATATAAGTTCAATAGTTACTGTTTCAAGAATCAGTAATGGATCAGTAATATGAATCAAACCAAACCGACAATTTTGAATTTTGATAATGTCATATCAATCTCAACGACATTCCGTTTATTTTATTACTAAATCGGACTAAAGCAACCGTTCCATTGAGTCAGAATTTTGGCGCAGGGCGGACACTGCCTACTAAAAACTGAACTTGAATGTCAGTGTCAATGCGTGCGTGTAAGACGCACAGGGCTGCCTCAGACGCATTGCAACAACTTTAATTGCACATAAATATGACATAAGCTAGAAAATTATCACAACCACACGACAACGGTAGTGGTGTTGATGGTGATAGTGGTGATGATGATGGTGGTGACGGTGGTGATGGTGGTAGTCCGTGGTGGTCATGCTGGTGGTGATGGTGAATGTGGTGGTGGTGGTGGTGATAGTGGTGATGATGATGGTGGTGATAGTGGTGGTGGTGATGGTGAATGTGGTGGAAGTGATGATGGTGATGGTGGTGGGGATGGTGTCGGTGGTAATAGTGGCGAGAATGATGACGTTGATGATGATTGTGGTGATGATGGTGATTTTGGGGTCATTTATATCATTAGCCATCACCATCGGCACCGTCATTACAATCATCATCGTCATCATCATCACCACCAGTCTCCACCATCATCATTATTACCATCACCAACACCATCACTATTTCACGAGTCAATGCCCACCTATAACCCATATACACAACCCTTTCAAAATTTTCTACGCAGCAAACTCGATTCCTTCCCACTCGGTGCCCTTGCGGGGTGAGGTAACTCGAATAATGGGCGGGGGTGGTGCGGGTCCATTCTGTATATGTAGTACTATAAAGTATACTGTGGTTTTGGTGTTGCCACATTTTAAAATGAGTAAGTTTTTATAAATTAATAATAAAATAAGTATATAGTTATCTCAGAAAAAATACATAAACTTATAAACTTAATTTCATACATTGAAATCGCTTATCTTAGCTATAAAAACAGGCATTACATCTTTCGATGCAGAATTCAGAAAAGTAATAAAATTATAGTCATAAAAATATGAAATGTTGTACATTATCAGTGGTGGTAGTCTGATATAGCTATCTCTACCCACATTTATCGACTTTCAGGCGGTACGAAGTTCGCCGGGTCAGCTAGTTACTTATAATTTGTAAATGTTACTTATTGTTTGTTTATTAATGTGCCAAAACTAACAGCTTCCCTTTACTCTCGGTTTGAGACTGAAAACCTTATGTTCTGACCGATGCTTTGGAAGCCAGTTTTGAAAATAGTAGTAATTTTTCAATTATCTGACCACAAACATAATAAAACATTATTTTTTTCTTTTAATTTGTAAGGAAACAACAAAGAAGTAAATTGACATAATAATACTAAACACATATATAATAATTACTTTCTTCAATAAAGCTAAGAACCAAATGTGTTTCACATAAAAACAAACAGATTTTGCACTTGTTAGGTGCTCTACAATCAATATTTTCAATTTTTTACCTTATATTTATTGCGTCCATTATTTAACACTTTTCACAGACCCCCTCCAAAGTTGTGAACGCTAGGTGGCGCTAACGTCATGCACCCGGCCAATAATACGAGCCCAGGATGGCTCTTACGGTCGAAGCAAGTATAGTGCTTTTCTCAAAAATTAAACAAGAAAATTAGATTAAAATTATATTTTGTAGGTGCCATTCATATTCGGCCATTTTCCAATGAATATTTTTGTTATATCCCATTTTTATTATTACACATTGTGATATTCGTCGTCGCAGGCACCATTAACTCCCATGATAACAACCTATAACAAAAATAATTATGAGTTTATACTTGGATAATAGATATAGTTATATCGTTATCAAATAGTGGCAGCATTTATTTACCTTCATCGCCAAAATGGTTATCATCTAGAGCTTGATTTAAGAACTTTTCTATATTTTGCTGCTGAATATTTGTGATTTATTTCCTTTGTAGCCATCCGATTGTCTCAGAAAGATTGTTGAAATATTCTGACCAATTATTAACTTGATTTTCTTCCTTCCATTTAATGAATCTCTTGTATTTTTTTATATCTCCTTGGATTTAGTCGGAAGTAAATTATTTTAGCTAACTCTGCCTCCGCTTTTAAGTATGGAGGAGTGCCGTCTATTCTGAATCAGACTCGTCTGAACTCATTTTTGCTGAAATATTGTAATAGGTCACACAAACAAATTTGAAATATTTGTCTTTTAATTAAAATCCCGCCTTAATTTCTTTTTTTATAAATACTGCGTTTAATTATTTGCACTGTCTTACAAATCTAAGTCTTAAAGATAAAATTAAAACATTGTTGTATTTCTAACTAATTTTCATATCATAAAGCTTACCTTCAATTTTAACTCTGAGGTTTTTTCCAAACGACACAAAAAAGGAAGGAATTCCGAAATATCATTGTCATTTTACACAGCACAATTATGAACTAAACGCTGCATACAAACTTCCGCACTAAACCTTGTCGCTACTTTTTTTTTTTTAATATGCATCATGAGTTACGTTTATACTGCCAATAGTGCTAACCTCTTTTTATTTTACATTTGCTCTTAGTGTAAATTGCAAGTGTATACTGCAATGTCGTCTCTTTCTATTTAATCTATGAAAAACAGATGCCACTTTTTTAATTTCTACAATTTGCTGTGGCACTGTACTTATAATTAAAACAATTTGTGGAATGCATCCTTTTTACATTTATATACGACCTCATCGCCTTCAAATCCTTAGTTTTTTTATAGGTCGGTGACGATGTAAATCGTGTTTCGATATTCAAATATCTTGATACGTAATAGGAATTACATACTTACTTACTGGACAAATATTGATTCCAAATTTAAAATCTCGCTATTTACTGGACACTTCTAAAAAGTCTTCGGTATGTTCCACTTACTGTAGTCTATCTAGCGATGGTAAGGCAACATTACATGCAATTTTTGAGAAAAGAGTATTTGTATCTGTATTTGTAATCGCTTCGATTATTACGACACTGATGCGATCGGGCAACGACGGAATAAGGATGATGAGTCGACACGAAGGGAGTATGTAATGATATTTCATCCAACATTACAGGCGCCTCGCCTGAAAAGCAGCCTCCTTTTGTTTCATTATAAATCTTTGGCACAACATGATCGCTATCAGCCATTAATAAAAACATAAGCGTTATGGCATTCGGCCACTACGCCAAGAAAAAAGCAATAAGCGATGTTTGCAGTTTTAAAAGCCGGCTATACTTACTCTGCAGGCAATGCCCATTTTCCCGGCCTCTGTAGTAATGTACTTTTACTAAGTTTTCATTCTGCCACTAATCAGTCGCGCAGCCTGGAAAATGCAGCCCTATTATAATACATCGGCACAAACATGCACAAGGCATTTTTTTTTCAGACTAAATACTTATAATTTTAGTTCGAGCTCGCTCTATCGTATTACAAGCTTTATCAATGCTTTAAACACAAAGATAAGCTACTATTTGTCTACACCGGGTTACCAACGGTCCCGCTATACGCGGCCCTACAGCATGCTTCTTCCGAAGGATTCGCGCAGGACGTCGTTTACAGGCTAGACTTACTTAGATTATAGGCACTGAAACGAACGTTCAGTTCTCATTTTGAGTAATTTAATGCTGCAGGGACGGTCAGCCCTATACTGCGTCCTCTTCTTCAGCTCTTCTTTGTTTTTTCTTTCAATTCGTTCGTAAATGTACCGCAAATCTCTGCACTAAGGTTAGCCACATAGGTTTGATACCGCAAAACCCTACACCGACATGTTTTTGATTAACGCAGTTGTTGACTGATAGAGAATGCCTTAAGGAATTCTAATACTTACCGGAGTAACTATGCCCTTATATGCCCTTTGGCAGTGTTATCCGTCGTTTCAGTAACTTATCAGAGAACTTACTATAGTGTTTTATTTAGTTGCGAAGACGACGTCGCGCGAACGATGCAGATCCGTGCGAAGTGCAGTGACTGCTAGCGAACAATCACCAGGCGACAAATCTGAAGCCATCTAAGAAGACTGGTGTGGATTCACCTCTAAAACTACTCTTACCACACCCATCCCTCCTAGCAGATAAGTTTTAAGCGTCTCGTTTATATCTTGTTTGTGACAAGAGTTGATATAACACATGTAATTCCAGTTTAATCCTTATAATTTGCGAACCCCCAGGGCGAGACATCAGCGTAACTGTTTGTCACTGTATCACAGTACCCTTAACATGAGTTTACAATGACATTACTCGCTAGCGACTGCGTAAGGATATGTGTGGAAAATTGTAGTTCTTCAAAGTAACCACTAGCGGCGCTGTATTATTCTCCATACAAATCATTTACGTTGTCGCTTGCGAGTACAGTCACGTTAACTCATGGTAATGGCACAGATCTTTGATTAGTTTCATACGAAAACATTCTTCCTGAAATCTCTTATTTATTCGATCTATATTCGTTTGTATTAATGAAAAACATATTGAAGATGTTCGTAGATCATTTATAAAATTTATATTTATGTAGGTATTGAAAATAATATATGAAATTTTCAATGAAATAACCAGAGTATTACGACCCTTCATCAGTCGTCACATGTTTTTTTAAATGTCTGTATGCTTTGTAGTCTCTTCATGGCTATACGCATAACAAATAGCTTTGGTAATAATTCGAAATTATTTTTTAATGTGGTTGAATTAACACCACACTTTAAATTGCTATATACCTAGATACGAAGATCAACACGTAAAGAAAAATTAAATTGAGCTCTTACTTTCAAAGGGTTAAGACGTTGGACTGGTAATCCAAAGATACCGGGTTCCTAGCCCCGCCGGTGTGGACCACGTATCGTATAAGCGCAATTTAATATTTCTTAGCGATCAACATACAAAGAAATATTAAATTGCGCTTTGTATCTGTATCTATATAGTACTTTAAAAAATATGTTTGGTACTAGGGATAGGTCGAAATCTATAAATGGTTGTCGATTTCTTTGACCATTAATGAAGTAAAATATAAAACTGAAACTTTTACATCCTCTCATCTCGTACATTTTTTTAATATTAACTTTGAATATTTGTCTTGCCAGTTGAATTGGATATGATTTGCAAATACATTTTTAATGATTTACTTTATATAACCATTATTATTTTACTATAAAGCTTTTTACGAGCATTTTATGTCGATTACGTATGGTTTTTTCTTTATGTATTGGAAACCAAAATATTGTGTAGGTAATACCTAACTTTTTTTAAATGTTTTGCATTGTAAACTGATTTAAAACCCCTACTGTAAGAAAATTTTAATAGTGCCTCAGTTTCGCCGCGAATCGTTCGATAGGTACGCTCCAAGTAGCACACATGTTGTAGAAGCCCTTATACAGCCCTTGTATAGCTAAAATGCTCCTAAACGACGATATAAGAAAAAATCTGATGAAATTTCCGTTTTTTTTTTAATATAGCGGCGGACGCGGTGGAGGTGGAATTGTGCATTTTGCATTTTAAACACGCACTAACCATCTATTCGTTTAGTCTATTCAACTAAATATAAGGGTTTTTATAAGCAGTTATGCAGCCTGTGTGACTTGGGATGCATGCTTATTTATAATTTGTGATCCAGTGATGTAACTTTTGTGATAGTTTAGCATTTACCTTTCTAAGGCAAAGCCTTGACTTATTTATGTCGTGATGTTGTTATATTTAATGATTGTAATTTATTATACGTAATTTCTAATAAACTTTATTTTTTTCATAATAACCTTCACTATAGATAGAATCGTAAGTAACGTTAATGTGGTTTAATACTTTGAACGACCAAGACTGCGAATCGCGTCGACGAAAGACTATGTCCCAAAATTATGTATGTATGTATGTATGTAAACTCTTTATTGTACATTAAAATATAATTATAAGGACATTAAACTAATGATATGTACAAAGGCGAACTTATTATTATTTTTTTTTAGGCGAATTATGATCTCTCATTGGGGTTATTACTTGACATGTATCATTTGCATGTCTTATAAATGATTGATTACATTCAACTCTAAAACTGTGGTCCAGAGTGTGGTGTGGAGTGTTTTAGACAAAATAAAACTTCAAAGTACATGACAATCGTAATGCACAAATGCGTAATTATTATTTGCTGTACGACTGGCGGCAAACAATTTTCTCCTTACAATTATTTTGTTACCATAAAGATGCAACTGATCAGTGACGTATAAAGTCTCACTAGTCGGAGTGTCTTACCTTATTTTCGTATACCATGACTAGAACTTCAGTTTCACTGCACTGGTCGCTAGCCCGCCTGCGGGGAGCCACCGACCTAACGACCGAGATCGTCCAATGAAACTGCCTTTACAAGATGAATTTGCTAAATGTTAAATGTAGTGTCCTTCTTGGGATCATAATTAGCCGGCTGGGGCATAAGTGTATGTATTTTGAAGAGATGACATTTAAACGAAAACTAGCTACTATTGTGTTTGTTTGAAATGTCTAAATCATCCGTACGGCATATAAGTGCAAGGCTACCAGGAGCCCAGAGGGTTAAAGAACTAAACATAATATAGTCGAATGCAGCGACTTGTTATCAAAGGAAATTGGGCATTATCACGATTTCATACAGATTTCTGGTCGTCCTGTATAGTTAGATCTCTGACTGGTGGCGGCAGGTGAAACGCAATAACCATAACGCACCATGTTATTGTCTCTGACTACGTATCATGCGGGTAAGTTTGCCTTTCTATCTCCTTCTATTTTAAAATTGTGAAATGGTATTGAAAATCAGTTTTCTATCGAGGAGGAGGGTACTCGTACAGCGCCATGTGTTAATAAAATTCTCTTTGTCCTCTCATCACACCGAAACGGCTGGAAGAATTTTAACCTATTTTGGTACAAGGATAGGATCATCCCAAGATGGTTATAGGATACTTTTTACTCGACAGCGGTAATGAAAAAGGTTTACGCGGGTATAGTTGCGGGCACACTAGTTATAGATATGTATGTATGAAAAGCATCGCTGTTATGTCCTCTCAATGTCGTCTGATGGTAAGTACGAAATGCTTATGAAATAGAGGTATAAGAAGATGAATAGATAATGTACAAGTTTTTTAAAGTTTTCATATCTAAAATTCACACTAATGCAGTGCTTTAATGCAGGCTTATGTACTGATCATCACATCATAAACTATTCATGAGTATTAACGTGGGCACAATAGTACATTACATACCTGGGGCGGTGAATTCTTGAATGTCTCAGATGGCACGTGTTTGTGCAGCATAAATATGATATCTGAGGTTATACGAATGACCGTCCGTGGTTTGTCTAAAGTCTTACGTCTTGCCATGGCCAGAAAGTGAGATTTTTCTCCCCGCGTACGCGTAGCGGGCAGAAAAACCCACTTACTGCCTAGGGTGACGTAAAAGTACATTCAGCAGCAGAAGTAGCTAAGCAAAATAACATGCTCACAATGATTTGTATAAACCTTACTTTCTTGATGATGATGATAGAGTCCGAGTGTATACAATCCACAGCACTTGGCGAGCGTAGCAACTTTTGCTGTTGCCTGTAAAATGGGCTGCACTAATGCATTTATTCATTCATAAATGGGCCATGCATTTGTGCAGCCCATGGTACATTGTAACCATGCTATTAATGTTAGGTAAGTAATTGATTACTCGTGCCAGGGCAGCGCTGGCACCTTCGCCATCGCTTTGTATTTAACTGCACCCAAGATAATTTGTAATATTAAAAAATATATATAGAATTTTTGGTGTTATTATAGAGATCATAAAATTGTTATTTTTCTGTTGCATTAAATGTAAGTTACGTAATGTCATTATTCTTGTTGTAAAAAGGACAAACCAGTAATTCAGTTTGGGCTTTGTTTTATCAGGCATAATTGCCAAAGCGCTGGTAGAATCAGACATGTGACCTTTTTGCTTAAGGCATTGAATTTAGGATTTCGTTGTCAGCAGAGCCCGTCCCGTCCCGCCAACAGCGGGACGTCGCCACGAGCGATCGGCGCACGCGCCGCGCCCGCCCCGCGCCCCGCTCCAGCCCGCAGTGCGGCCACGCCCACCTCGCCACCGGCACAGACCGCCACCGGGAACATGGTAAGTTCATGGTGTAAGAAAACAAGGTATGCTACTCCGGAATGGCAGGTGGACTTTCGACGTCATTACGATTGGTTGTTTTTTTTTTTATAACGGCACTACATAGTGGCTCCACTTCGCCTGATGGTAAGCAAAAAGGGGAGCCCAAGTCACAATGGCAACTGACCAGAAACCAATAGGCTAGTAGACCCATTTATGAAATATATTTGAAATGGTTAATAATGATCTTACTAGCTCTAAAAAAATGTCTTGTATTTTTGTGAAAGCTAGAAAGCTAAAATTTATTAATTGAAAATTAGAAATTTCACGAACAGTCAAAAACGCCGTCCGCCATTTTTGCCTTTTGCTAATCTGTGGCGTGACGTAGAATTACGCGTAAATATTCGAAATTCGACCGTCGCATAGTGCCATTCCGCTCACTCCAATATACTTTGACAGGAGATCGAGAGGGACGGCACTATTCAAAGTCGTCAAAGTAGACTTCCAGTTTCCTTTACGGGACCGATGACGTCACTATCATAAACGAAAATGGCGGACAGAGTTTTAAGCATTTCAAAATACAAATTAAAAACCATATTTTCAAATTCAATTTTTTCAGCCATCTTTCACTTTTATGAATGAAAAATATGTATTTAGGTTTCCTTTGCTAAATACTATACGGAATAAACCACGGAATAGAAAAAACAGTGGAAGTGGCATACGCCTCGGTCTCTAAATGATCGGTTGTAGCCAAAAAACACACATTGAAATAGTTAACTACAAAGATATCTTGAACGTGATTCGCTGTAGTATTCCATTACGAATTAGATTATAAACCACTGTCAGGATATGTATTTTGAACCTCATGTCTCAGTAATCTATATATATAAAAGAAAGTCGTGTTAGTTACACTATTTATAACTCAAGAACGGCTGATCTGATTTGGCTGAAAATTGGTGGGGAGGTAGCTTCGAACCAGGAGAAGGACATAGGATACTTTTTATCACGTTCCCGTGGGACGTGACATAAAACGTCATAAACGTGACAAAACGCAACTGATATGGAATAACAAAACGCAACTGAAAGCAATTTATCAGTAAAAAAAAAAATCTACCCGTTCATTTGTTAAATATGGTATAAGAAAACAAAACGCAACTGACAGCTAAACGTAATGTAGTCTATGGTTAATTATAGTAGAATTTTGTAGTTGACCGGTTTGTGTTAAAATGGTATAACAAAACAAAACGCTAATTACAGCTAAACGTAATGTAGTCTATAGTTAATTGAAGTTGACCGGTTGATGTGTTTGTTTCGAGTTTCTATTAGCTTATTGTGCCGAGATCTATATCAATAAAAGAAAGTTGAGTTAGTTCCGGTACTTATAACTCGACAACGGCTGAACCGATTTGCACGATTTCGGGTTTGTTGTGATTGTCTCGGCCAAAAGTTTAATAATATGCCAAAAAAAAGGAAAAGATACACAAAAAAGACCCCCACAATTGCAATTTTTAAATTACGAGTTAAATAGTCCGCCATGGTCCAATGCGGCCAACATTATGAAATTGAATTGACGCATTCGTAACATTGGCACGACGAGTCTGTTCAAGATCAATAAATAAACGCCGGTAGCCGAGTTTGTAAGTTACCATTTTCAAATAAACCCAAACGTTGTCTGGACTTTTTTTATTTTGTGATTGTTGTGATTGTGTCTATCATAATGGACCACATCATATTTCTAACAGGTGGAAATTAATATAGAAATCTTAGAATTTATTCTGCTGTATTTAAAGAAATATAAGAATACATATATAGCCCTGCAAGGGGTTTTACTACCCACGCCATATTGCGGATTTTCAGTGGTACCTACTAAATTATTTTACTGGCAATGATATTTTTTTGGTAACTGACGTTGAAAGTTGGTGAACGTCACTGATGTAAGCAAAAAGGAAACATGACTAAATATTCCGCGTATTTCAAGTATTTTTTGCATAATAAACCGAAAACAATCCACAGTGATGAAAGTCAAGTTTTTTCAATAGGATTCAGTATTTATTTCGCAAGAAGAACGAATGATTGAGCAGCATTCCAGTAAACAATGTTTTGAAATTTGATAATGACAAATCCTTGATTGACGTTTAATAATACAAATATGACGTATGCACATTATTGCCATAGGAAAGCTGTTTGTAGCGCCACTATCCCTGGGCCGGACCGACGCTTGCTAGGCTATAAAATTACCGCAATCTAAGACAATTTAGTGCTGAGATTTAAGGGTTGTCGTTTTAGACCAAACAGCGAAAAAAAAATTTATTTTTTATTTGACGTTGTCAGATGACAGATGCATACCGAATTTTATTAACGAGATTTCAAATGAAAATCTAACCGTGTTACGTAATTAATTACGTATTTTCTGGGATTAATTTACAAAAATGGATAGTATCGCACGTGTGTGGGTTGATGAGGAATATACTCCTCCAAAATACACCAAGTAATGTTTTTGTGCCCGATTGAAAGAACGATTCGACGAAAACCCCCGTTAAACGTTTCTTTCATGTGCCACATAAGAATAAAGGAGATTGGTGTCTAGCAGTGGGGAAATTGGTTGTGCCAAAGATACCATTATTTATCTGCGAAGACCATCTTGATGTAAGTTCAATAGTTACTGTTTCAAGAATCAGTAATGGATCAGTAATATGAATCAAACCAAACCGACAATTTTGAATTTTGATAATGTCATATCAATCTCAACGACATTCCGTTTATTTTATTACTAAATCGGACTAAAGCAACCGTTCCATTGAGTCAGAATTTTGGCGCAGGGCGGACACTGCCTACTAAAAACTGAACTTGAATGTCAGTGTCAATGCGTGCGTGTAAGACGCACAGGGCTGCCTCAGACGCATTGCAACAACTTTAATTGCACATAAATATGACATAAGCTAGAAAATTATCACAACCACACGACAACGGTAGTGGTGTTGATGGTGATAGTGGTGATGATGATGGTGGTGACGGTGGTGATGGTGGTAGTCCGTGGTGGTCATGCTGGTGGTGATGGTGAATGTGGTGGTGGTGGTGGTGATAGTGGTGATGATGATGGTGGTGATAGTGGTGGTGGTGATGGTGAATGTGGTGGAAGTGATGATGGTGATGGTGGTGGGGATGGTGTCGGTGGTAATAGTGGCGAGAATGATGACGTTGATGATGATTGTGGTGATGATGGTGATTTTGGGGTCATTTATATCATTAGCCATCACCATCGGCACCGTCATTACAATCTTTATCGTCATCATCATCACCACCAGTCTCCACCATCATCATTATTACCATCACCAACACCATCACTATTTCACGAGTCAATGCCCACCTATAACCCATATACACAACCCTTTCAAAATTTTCTACGCAGCAAACTCGATTCCTTCCTACTCGGTGCCCTTGCGGGGTGAGGTAACTCGAATAATGGGCGGGGGTGGTGCGGGTCCATTCTGTATATGTAGTACTATAAAGTATACTGTGGTTTTGGTGTTGCCACATTTTAAAATGAGTAAGTTTTTATAAATTAATAATAAAATAAGTATATAGTTATCTCTGAAAAAATACATAAACTTATAAACTTAATTTCATACATTGAAATCGCTTATCTTAGCTATAAAAACAGGCATTACATCTTTCGATGCAGAATTCAGAAAAGTAATAAAATTATAGTCATAAAAATATGAAATGTTGTACATTATCAGTGGTGGTAGTCTGATATAGCTATCTCTACCCACATTTATCGACTTTCAGGCGGTACGAAGTTCGCCGGGTCAGCTAGTACTGTATAAATTACATGGCGTATGTTTGCTACTTACGACGTAAAGATACAAATTCAAAAGTTACACAGGTAGTTCTGCCACCTAGCGGCGAGTAGTCGACCCATGAAGCATCAACAAACGATAATAATTTGGCTACTTGACTCTAGGTGGCAGCACTTTTCTCTACACTAACAAGTGATGTGCGTATTGCGTAGCTCAGAATATCGATAAAACTTGCACTGTCAACGTTATAAATAATATTATGTTTTAATATTTCATAATTAATTGTACTAAAATGAGATTGAAAATAATTATAACGTTATGTATTTCATCGTATGGCCTAATAATACCTGTAATTGACTTATTTCCCAGCTTATCATATCATAATATTTATAAGATTTTACTCCTGAATGTCAATTTAGTCGGTAAGTGGGAGGAACTGATCGACATAAATGATTGAAATTCCTTATCGGGGTTTCCCCGGGTAACCCCGATATCAGTATTAAGTTGGTCACCGACTTAATTAATATTTATTTTTGTTGATGCAACCGATAGAGGACCTAAAACCGATACCGGCATTTCTATCCTTGTAAAAAAAAACTTTTTTGGAAAAAGTTCAGGAAGATACAAACGTTTTAATTTTGGAAATTGACCAAAATACCCCAGCCGCGGTATGGTTTAAAAATCGTTTGCAAGATTTGACAAACATACATCAATATTAATATCGTAATTTAAATACAGCCTTGTTATTAATACTAAACTTATAACCTTCGTTATGATTTTTAAAGTCGATGTTTACGAAACAAAAAATAAACTAATAATACAGGAAAAAATATCGATAATTTTATCGATAACATCTCTCACTATTCTTGCGGGGTCAATGGACGAACGAGTAACGAAAGTTCTGGAAGGGTACGATTTAGTGACATTGGATGAAAACGACCTTATTGCATTCATATTAAGTTCATTTTTGTATCAAATTATTTCACGTTTTTAATATAACAAGAAATATATTAAAATCTAATTAAATACAACTTGCCGATGATACGAAATGCCACCAAGGGTGATACTTTTGGTACGGCTCTGGTTTTTGTATTCCAAAATGGAGCAATACGGCATTTACAATTGTTTAGATTTTTTTTTTCGATGTGATCGGCACAACTGTTTCTCTAAAGTCACTGCGCTTAACTGAACCAGGTTGTGAGCAACGGCTCTTAACGTTGGCACGCGCGCCACGCCCCCATAACACTTCTACTGTTTTTTCTGTTCTGTGGAATAAACATTAGTTTATTACAATTTGACATGAGCCAACTAGCCTATTCTGTTGGTTCTGTCAATCCGTTCCTGTGTTGCCAGTGGTGCATCATAATACTTCCCTTGTGACCTGTATGGATCTCACAAAACCGTGAGTGTTTTAAATCAATTATTACGACAAAATAATTACTCAAATAACATGACAACTCTTATCCATAAATGGCCCAATTATATTTTTTTGTACGACTGGCGGCAATCATTTTTTCCTTGTAATTATTTATGTTACCATAAAGCGGCTACTAATCGGTGACGTAGAAAGTGTCACTAGCCGGAGTGTCATTGTTTTCTTATACCATAATAATTAATAAGTTAAGTAGTCATCAGAGCCGACCCGTCCCGCCAATACCCGCACCCATTCGTCATAGAGAACTGTTTAACAACATTCGTCCGATTTCGTCCCAAATTATATGGTCTTGTGCAGAGTGATTGATTGTTGAATAGTTTTTTTATTTTAACAAAAAGGCTATGGTTGCGGGTGTACTCTGATCTGTGTTTGCCGTGATGTGTGACCACGGCAAACGTAAAAAGGGAGCATACTCATAAAATATTGGAAAGTACACGTTCCAATAATGGATTCGATTGAACAATTTTATTCGCTAATGCTTTCATATTTTTATAAAGAAAGAAAGAAAGAAATACATTTATTCATGACATGACCATAATACATAATTACATAAAGAGAAGTGTGACAGAAGTGATAAAAAATAATAATAAAACACAATACGTAACAATAAAAACATTATGGCCGTGCCATGAAAAGGTCCCACCTCAGCAGTGCCGGATTAAGCCAGCGCGGGGCCTGTAGCAAATTATATCAAGGGGCCCTTAGACTATTTTAGATTAGGTATTTATCGAGTTTATGGTAAATAAAACAAAACTGTTAAAGCCTGACCAGAAATATATGAGGATGCGCCATATTGCGGAATTTCACTGGAACTAATTTCTTACACTGGCAATGATTTTATGATGGTTTGTCAACAATGTCAATGTCATTCGTGATGGTTCCTTTAAATGACAAATATTGAAAATAATCCAAAGAAAATGCCGAAAACCACTCACAGTCGTGAACGTGTAAGATCATAAATACACATGTTTACTACACGAAAAACAGTCAGGGAAAGAGTGCATTCCTTTAAATGATATTACAAGGTTAACATAGTGGAACTGACAGGTATTTAAACTAATGTCATTGTAGTGGGTTGCGATTGGTTGCAAAATTGTTGCCATATAAATCTTATAAATCGCGCCCTCTTGACAATCCTCATATATTTCTGGTCAGGCTTTACAAACAAACTTTTCTTGATTTAATTTGGGCAAAGTTATAAATGGTGCTGTTGATATCGACTTCTCGGAGTAAATCATATTCAATATTCATTAAATTGAGGTGATTAAGACGATGTTGGCTCATCGTGTTCCTTCCTCAAATAATTTTTAACACGTTTTAATGTTGAGAAAGATCGTTCACCACTGCAGTTGGTGATCATGAGAGACAAATAAATTCGCAAAGCAATTTCAACGTTTGGGAAACAAGATTGTAAAGAATTATTTATCAACAGCTTGTAAACCTGCATTTCCAGAGCCTCGTGATTCCTGCTGTCAATAATACTAGCCACATCAGAATTGAGCATTGCAGCGAACTGCACTAATTCGTTGCCCAGACTGTCCTCCAAATCATCTGCGTAAGCACTTACTATGGTTGCAGATTTTTTCAAAATTTCTTCTGCTGAAAGTTCGGAATATTCCGAAAATGTCAGCAATTTTATGATAACTGTTCATACGTTATACTATACTCAACACAATTACGAAACCACTTTTCTCAAGAATGCTTCATATCGAAAGTACTATTATTAGTGTTACGCCGGTAGGTTAGGTCAAAAACTTTGAACGTCAATTTCAGTGCTTAGAGGCGTTTTCAGCAGGCTGAAAAGTCATTTCAGGCCATTTCAGGAATTGTGATAGATCACATACCAAAATATCAAAATTTCACACAAGTTGCCGTCGTTTTCAGGCGCCTGAAACATGTTTTCAGTCCATTTCAGGGCACCCTCTATCAGATGACGCCATAACCTGAAAACCCGTTTTCAGGCGTTTTCAGGATCCCTTATGGGCCTCTGAAGCACAAATCGTTATATGGCGAAATATCCAATAGGAGTGACAGAGATAGCACTAGTAGAAAGAGATAGCTATGCTCAGAACATTTGAGAAGCGTGTAACAGAGATAGCACTACTAGAAAGAGATAGCTATACTCGGAACATTCGAGAAGGGAGTGACAGAGAGTGCACCATTAAAGAGTGACATCCTAGCCTCGAATGTTCTCGACGCTCACAAGACCTTACTGGAATATTCGCGTTATGTGTGGACAATGCGTCCAGAGCGGTTCCGCGGGATATAAAAGGAGCCGGCAGCCGGCGTGAGTTAGTTACATTTTAACTGCGATCGAGTGCTAGTACAAGGATAATCGGAGAGAAAGACTCTTAAGTGATTAGTGCGCTTAAGTACAGTTCGTGTGAATTGTGAGTGCGTAATTTGAGTAGATAATAAAGTGTGTGTTTTCATTAGTGGATTAATTTGTGCTTTTCTATCATATACGAACCCCACGCTCGTAACATTATCATCCAAACGTAAATATCGATTTTTCCTTATAGATTGGTAGTCAATATAACCCTTTTCCAATCGGTCGGTCGGGTTATTAAGACTAGCACGGAGAAAAGATTAGGGAATTCCCCGTTTTGTTTAGCAGTATTGCCAACTTGCGTGTAGTGCGGTGCGAATCATGATTTTTGGTATGACCAGCAGATAGAAAAATAAAATTATAGTTGATCGTTTTGATTATTTTTGAAGCAAATATTTTCTTCTTAGTAATTGTGACTAAATCTAATATACAAATAATACTTTTTTATGGTCAGAAATCGTTGGTGCGCGGGGCCCGCAGCATTTGCTACTCTTACTTCCTGGCTAACCCGGCACTGCACCCCAGCATGGCGCTAGCTCGCGAGCCAGAGCTGATCTTACGGTGGGACCATATTTTACATTATAAGTGTATTGTTATATTTATCTTATAAAAACTTGACATCGGCGCAAGGTCCGGAAAAAGAAGAAGCTATCTTCAGAAGCGGAAGAGAAGAAAGAGACGAAAGAAGTGACTCCGCCTCCGATGCGGTTCGACTGCCCCGTGTGCGACCAGCCCTTCAAGACCCTGCTGCTGCTTCAGCAGCACGTCGACCACTGTCTGTTGTGAAACTTACTGAAGAGATCTGTATCTCTACAGTAGGTTGCGAAACTTACTGTAGAGATCAGTATCTATACTGTAAGTTTCACAGAAGACATTGGCAGCATCAATCAGTATGATGTTTAAGTTTGTTGTACCGGCTAATGCTGTTATAGCCTGACCACTAATATATGAGGATTTTCAGGAGGGCTCTAGGTATTTATAAGAGTTATATAGCAACAATTTTGCAAGTGTCAGTATAGTAGGAAAACATAATATTGGCAACAGAATTGTTTTTCTATGACACGTTTATTATTTTCTAAATATATTATTTGATAGCAACCGATGAAACAAAAACCGATATATGAAAAAGAATATCATATGCATACCTAAATTATATGCGTTGCTTTGGTATCATTATTACAACAACAACAAATCTATCACAACCGCACTATTATTACATTATTTTAAATACCTGTCAGTTCCCATGTTAACTTCGTAACATTTAACGGAATGCTCTCTTTTCCTCACTGTTTTTCGTGTAGTAAACAAGTGTACACTTTATTTATAATATTACATATTATATATGATATTTTTATATATTTGTCTGTTAAAAGAAAATTAAACAAACCATCACATTGTTGACAGACAATCATAAAATCATTGCTAGAGTAAGAAATTAATTCCAGTGAAATTCCGCAACATGGCGCATCCTCATATATTTGTGGCGAGGCTTTACCAAGGCAACATTTTTGTTACTGCGCGGCAAATACAACGAACGTAGATAATATTGGAGTGTACTGCTTAACATCAGGCGGGCCGCATGCTTGTTTGCCACCGTCGTAGTATAAAAAAAAATCCACTCATCAGTATTTAAAGCTTAAAATTAAAGTCCAGTTTTTTTATATGAATACATAATTGTACAGTCGCCATCAGATATATCGCAGCATATAAGGCGTTCATAAATATGTGAACACGACTCTTATTGACTGTGCGTTACAGTACATGTTCTGATATTTATGATCGCCTTATATGCTGCGATATATCTGATGGCGACTGTACGTAACTTGTACCTAGTCTAATGGTGCCAAAACGGCTGAATGAATTTGGACTATTTTTGATACTCGGGTAACTTAGAGTCCAACTCAAAATTCGAAGCAATTGAGTGGATGTCACTTTTTTTTTCTTTACAGTTTTTAGTTACTAACTACATATCCACAAGTGGTTATTGAGTATTTTTCACTCGACTACTGTAAAGAAAAAAAAAGTGACATCCACACAATTGCTTCGAATTTTGAGTTGGACTCTATTTATACAACAAAATAAGAGCGATGACATGTAGCCGTAGTTACCAAAAGCAGTACGGTATTTGATGACAGCTCGAATCAGCTACTCTTTATGAAATGCGCATTTTATTCAATAAAGGAATACTTAGATTATAATGATAAAAAATATTAGTACTTATATTGTGTGACTGCCATAAGTAATGCATGCTGCTAAATATTTGTATGCCACCAAATGGCTAAACATAGTGAGACTATTTGTACTTCTGTACCATCCTGTGTTATGTTACCTATGTTTTACAAATAAACAATTACTTACTTACTTAAAAAATGACAATAACGTTCTGTTAGTATAAAGCTTCTATGATGATACATGCATGTAACGTCATAAAAATCAGTAGTCAAAACACGTCTTCTTTTTAGTTTTTGTTCAATTAAAAATAGTATAAATATACGACTTAGCTATTTGAGTCATATAGAACCAAAGTCAGCAACATATTTTTTTTTTAAATAATTTATAACTAATAACAATTGGCAGCTACAGCGACATCGCTAAATAAAAAAATATCTTCTATACGATTTTCAACCATATTGGATGTTGCTGACTTTGCTTCTACATATATGACTCAATTCATTTGTATTATGAAGGCAATTATAGATTTTTTTTATATACAATGCATTTGTTATTTAAATAAATTATACTTAGCTTAAAATAATGAATTATTTATTTATTTAGTTCATAGTTTGATTTAGTCATATGGTGAGAAATTTAAATATTATTGGCGTGATTTGATTGTTATCATAGTATATTAAAATTACTAACGATACTTTTTTCCTGACTGACCATATATTCCTGACGAAAAAATACCTGTATATGTGTGCGTGTGTACAAAATCTTGTACCTACTTATCGAACAAAAGAAAGTGTGTACTTAACGAACAATGTGGTTTCGTATTTGTTAACCGCCTCATCTAATAAACTATTACTACTACGTTCTAGCATTTTACATAGAAAACTACCGTTAGTCTCAGACATATTAAAATACCTACGAATGGGCTTTACTCACATCGTAGAAGTCGAATATCGCTCGACATGTTTCGAATCGGTTCGCGATTCACACAGGACGGGGTATTTGCCCGCAGTGCTTGGTTGGGCGCCGCCGCGACTGATCGGCTCTCCCGATGGTGAATCGCGAACCGATTCGAAACATGTAGAGCGATATTCGACTTCTACGACGTAAGTAAACCCGTTTCGCAGCGTACTAGCATGTTTGGGTCATTTTCATTTTAGGTGTACGTAACACAAAAGTTACACACAAAAAAAAATCGTTCCGTTACGTAGAATAAATTTTGTGTGTAACAAATATTAATAAAGGGTTGTTCACACTGTTGTATTTTCTTCTCGTAACGTAAGAACGTATAAATAAACTCAAACAGACATCGTAAAATGAGCAAATATTAACTGGAAGGACGAGTACATACGCTGCGATAAAATTTTAATTCAATAAACGTAGTTTTCGTTAAATCTGTCAAAAAATAAAAGCTTGCAATAATAGAGTTTTGTCCGTCGTGCATGCAGCTTTACCGTTTTTTGTTACGTAACACACTGTAACACAGAGTTGTGTGTAACAGCAACGTTACACCGAACATTCAAATTTCGCGGTATCAACATAACCTTCGCCAAATTACAGAGACATTGTACGACATTTTATGATTACTGCCATTTGTATTACATCGTTAATAATATGACTATGCGATTCACAAAAGTTTTTATGTTATTTATGTGTACTT
Source organism: Apotomis turbidana (assembly GCA_905147355.2). Classification (NCBI taxonomy): domain Eukaryota; kingdom Metazoa; phylum Arthropoda; class Insecta; order Lepidoptera; family Tortricidae; genus Apotomis; species Apotomis turbidana. Next base: position 3,162,070 of record LR990297.1, on the reverse strand, counting down.
ACCTCTTAAATTCACGTTACACTTATAAAAAACAGAAAGAAAAATCACGTGTGCGACCTGTTTACACCGTTTTTAAACTAAAACAATATGGCGACGCTGTCATTCGTCGATTGGTAGAAGCCTACAATGTTGCTAGACCAAAATAAATTAACGATGCGTTCAAATTACTTCAAAATTTCGAATTATTGGCTCGCGTTACACACGTTACACAGAAGACGAAAAACGCGGGACATGTAGTTAAATTCGATTTTCTCCTGGTTTGTTATTGTTTCGTTGTTAATAACATTATTAAAATAAAGTACCATCGATGCTGATATGGATAGTGGTAAATATATGTATGCTTACATAGAAAAATAATTTTTTATTGATATTTTTACATGTAAAAATGAAAGTGGGACATCGCTCTTTTGTATGGAACGCCAAAAAAGTAGTATTTTTATTTAATTATTTTGAGTACAAAATAAAAGATATCTCAATTAAAACCTATTCCAACCTGTAGGTAAATGTGTTAATAATATAATTAACACTTAACATCTACGATACTGTAATACGTTGTTTTTTTTTTTAATCTTTTCGAGTTGGGACAAGAAAAAATAACCAAATGGTAACCTAAAATGAAAATGACCCGTTTACAAGCTGTTATCAAAACTGGAACAAATTAAAATGTACAAGTACCTAACCTACTAATAGTTACATTGTCATTTCAGTAGAGTTATGTGTTTAACGCGTAAACTCGAGGAATGCAGAAGATAACACGAATGCAGTGTCAATATTCGCTTAGTCTGTTTGTCGTGGAGATATTTGGCACCAATATGTTTTAAATATGTGCTGTTGTAGTGCCCTTTTAAACCTTACTTTCTTAATATCCTGTTGTGATTAGAAATGTAAACTTTATTGGGAACCGTAAGATGAGGTTATTTGGAAACCAAGGGATTATTTCGTTCGTAAAAAAAAATCTTTTTTTACCATTGAAATATTAGGAACACAAATGTTTCCATATATAACACATTTGTGCCAACTATTGCGATGGAAATATATAATAGGGCTTAAAATCTTTAATTTGCAATTACCAAATAGGCCTTGGGTTCCAAATACGTGCGGAACATATATTTATTTATCTAATCATACGATGAAATTAATTACGATTTTAAGAAAGTAAACATCTTAGTGGGGTTTGGCATGTTTGTACAGTCTGTGAACTCTCAGATTGCGATTCGGGTTTCTGTGAAAACTGAGAGGTTCTTATCTGGAACGCGTAAGAGCGAGTGAGACTGGTATAAAACGCGAATGGCACTCTCACAGCTCACGCACTGTATCAGTGTAGAAAGTCCGAAAATACATAATTAAATAATTTTTTTTTTACAGGTGTATAAATGCCCGAAATGCCTGAGATTCTCCAGCGAGCAGTACAAGGCCATGGAAGACCACTTTGACTTCTGTCTGGACGATTTCTAAGCGTCTTGCAGTAAGTCTCACTCTTTCTTCAAGACTTCCGTATGCTGCTCTCCTTGTCTTTAACGAGTGTTTTATGATGATAAACGTTTAAAAATATATTGTAAATGGTAGAAGGTCAGGTTGGGTAAGAGAAACACATGGGGGAAGAAAGAAAGAACATTTATTCAAATTGGATCACAAGTATCACTTTTGCATCGTCAAAAGTTAAACTAAACAATATTAACATAAGTAATAATTAGGTATGTATTTGTCAAAAGTTACCATAGTGAATTATAAATTAAAATATTATGGAAGTGAGCACTTTGGAATATTTTCTATATTATAACTTTAATAGACATAAAACGACCAACTACAGTGACATTTTTATATTTTTTACCTAGAACTGTTTCTAAAAATCGGATTGACCACATATACTGTGATTTATTTTAAGTGTTTCCCTTACCCCAATGTGTTTCTCTTACGCAACCTGACTTTATTAGACGTGAAATTATGTAGATTTGGGTCAATTTCAGTGTTTCAACCGCATATCACTGTCTACATTTTCCGAATGTGGGCCAATTTCCTATGGATTTCATACACACATTCACTGCCAGCAACGCATATATGCGTTCAACGTTATACAAGTTTCTTCCTAGGCCACCTATCCTGGCAGTGAATGCATTAAGGGGCCATCCGGCCTCTACGTATTATCCCAAAATGTGACGAACATAATGGGCGGTTGAGACACTAGTATGACCATAACAGAATATAACTTAGGCCTTAGGTTATCCGATTTTGAGTACAAACAAAATTATGTTCAATAGTTAGAATTGGACCTGAGTTTTGCGGATAATAGGTATATAGTATCCAAAAATATACTGTGATTTCATAGATTTTGTTCCTTTTCGGTGCTTTAACATTTTATTTTATTGACAAAGATTATAGTTTGATGCCATACACCAAACAAGATAGACGCCGCAAAATATGTGCACACATTTGGGGGCACAGTAAATGACCTCAACACCATCACACAATTTTCAAAAAACTATCGATCAAAAAAAAAAATATTATTATCTACTCACAAAATTTCACGAAAATTGGATGTGAAATGAGAATGCTGTAGAGAAGACAATAGTCGGAAATCCGGATATCGGGACATACGCTCTAGATTTCGTAGTTCATTCCATAATTTTGTGACGTCTATTTTGCTTATGTCCGAATTTTTCTTTCGTATTGTATAAAATAACTATATTTTCATACTAACATAACGCTTTGTTAGCAAAATGTAAGACTTAATTATCCAATGAGATTGTAACGGAGTGATCTGATTGGTTAACGAACGTGGCTGTGATTGGTTGGACTGCGTCTATACATCGATTGCTTACTTTCAGTGGAAATATACAATGAGAAATATGTATATGATTTTATGCAATTTTTATTACACGTTTAAACAAATCTGCTATTAGTCGAGCACGGTTAAATAGTGACTAGGTATTATCAGTGATTTAATAACAAAAAATTAACTGGTCATTATGCCAACCTCATTTCATGATGGGTTAAAAATACTAAACCTCAAAATAACCACAAAGTTAGGAATGCTTACCTTAAATATTCCTTGAGATCCTGTTATTTGTTTCAACAAAGCTGAATATCTGGGAAATGGCTGCGGGTATTTTTTCTTAGGCTTTCGATAAAAAAAAAATTGAACTGTTTATTTCAATAAACGGACATTACATTTCAGCTTAGACTCTAATCTTAATTTTTTAAGATTATATCGATCCTAAGTAGAGGAAAATATAGTATGTTGACCAATTTGCAATATTCTAAGTATAATCTTACTAATCGGGAAGGGTATCTATTAACATTTTTTATACGAGGTTATTACTTGTTTAGTAGATTTACTATCATAATCGTAATCACGTGGAAGTCTGTTCAACGCGCGTGGTAAGGCCTGCGTCCATACTCTGTTGCCGTATTCATTAGTGCAAGGAGGTATTGTGAATGCTGGTATGTTTGTTAGATTAAAAAAAACACATATTCAAATCGGACTATCCAGGAACAACAATGCTACAGACAGAAACACAGGCACACAGATACCCATATTTTTTTACCCGCTCTCAGAACGAAAACCGTAATTAGTAAAACTCATGTACATATATTATCTCTCGTGTTAAGTTCAAAATTATATCATTATGTGTGAAACATAAGTTCACAGTGAGAAAGTAAGCAATCGGTGATACTCGTAGACAAAGATGAGGTATATCAAAAAGGCAATGAGAAGTGAATTGAAAGTGATAAACAGTGGCGTAGTCCTAGGCAGCCCTGTATCAGAATGTGGCGCTTTCGACACATGGCCCCGGCCCTAGGGGCCCCGTATCATTGGCACGGCTGATACGGCGGTATCTACGCCCCTGGTGATAAATTTGCAAAATATTTTGGGTAGTTAAAAAATACATTAAAAAATAAACTTAGTAAATTGATTATTAAAAAATATACGATATTTATTTAGGTGTAAAAAAAACAATACGGTATTTGTATAGTGAAAATAAATTGTATCATTAAATTCACTAAACACAATCAAAAATACACAGAACCAAGTAAACCACTAACTCTTGGACATTATGCTATTTTGGCACAAAAACTATAAAGAAGAATTGTTTTGACTACTGATGTTTATGACGTCACAAGCAAGTATCTTCATAGAAGCTTCATACTAACACATTGACGTATTAATTACATGGACACACAATCCGACGGATAAAAATGGCACCCTCCCAACTAATGCAAAATCACAAATCGCATTAGTTGGGCGATCAGTCTCGTTTAGACCATGACACGTGACGGGTCTCAAAAATGACTTAATTTTCAGTGAAAAATTGCAGAAATAACAGCTATAAAATAAAGAAAAAGGTCGGAATATTCTTTTTTACGCAGATTCTATTGATTCATTAACGAATCCTATGTAAAATCATAGCATATTTTAGATTAGAATTATTAACTTTGTCCCTACAAAATGCACCTCATCACAGAACAAAAATCTAAGGAGTCGCTAAAGTTTTATATTTTATAAATTAATAAAGGAGTGCAATAAATAATTATCCTATTTTTTTATTAGTGTCTGACCGAAACACATTTTCCTGCCGAAACCGAAACCGAAACCGAAGGTTCGGTTCTGATTACAGTTTCGGCCGAAACCGAACCTCTTAAAAGCGTGATTAAAACGTTGTATAAAATGTCAGCGGGCCGTTCCTTCTAGATCTACTAATGAATTTATATAGAAAAATTTCGCTGACCGATGGAGCTAAGTGCTTCTATTTCAGTTTGGTCAAAAATTCTTTCGTATGTGCGGACGATTGGATGCTTTTCTGTTCTCGCCTGGAGGTCGTATTTCTTAACCGATGCTCATGAAATTTCAGCAATTAAACAACAAACTCACGTTTCACTTTTGTTGAATTTATATTTTAACATTGGCACTGGGTCTAAATTAAATTAGCCAAGTGAAAAGCATTAACAGCTGTAATACTGTACTGAGGCAGCGATCTGTAATGGTATAAAATTAAACAAAACAATTTAATACCAAAATAGTTGATTGAGTTTTAATTTTTTTAGTTGCAATCTGACAGCCTCTTAACACTAATTCAAACGTAGGTACCCATTTTTTTACATACACACAACAAAGACGAATCCTAAAGTCGTTTTATGAGATAAGTAAACCTCCTAACTTTAATCCTAAATAACCAATATCGCGGTCAATTTGTTTGTAAATTAAGAAAATTTGCGTTAAAAATTGCACTATGAGTTGATAAATTCATAACAAAAACTAAATTAAGTAAATTTAAAGTAAATGTAAATTTTTAACCGCTATTTTGAAAATTTCGAAAAACTGAATCGACGAAAAAGTACTAAAATACTTGTCGAACATACTCACAAAATTTCATGAGAATTGCGACATTAAGGCAAGGCACCAGCCGGTCCAGATCAGTGATTCAGTGGCCGGCGGAGTCAGGCGAGCGATGCCATGTTGCCAGCCGTGCCGACTGCCGAGCGCACCCGACGTTAGCCGAACGCGACCCGACAGTACAGTATGTTGTAAGTTTCGGCGCGGCCGAAAGGTTCGGCGGTTTTTTGGCCGAAACCAACAACCTTTGGCCGAAACTGGCCGAAACCGAAACCGAAACCGAACCTTCGGTGGGTCACAATTTTTTATTAAAGATTCCCACGCGATCCTAATCAACGTGAAAAATTGAGGTCACGTTTAGTAAGAGACAGACGTCAAGAATAATTTCAGCCAAATAATTCGTCTCTCGTGTGTTCGTTCGGCATGATTATATATTTTTTTTATGTTTAATCAAAAGAAGCGTAAAAGTCTTTCACTCATTAACACATCCTTAATATCTCAATAAAAACGTAAAAAAATGACAATGTATACAAAAGAAGCGTAAAATGGTTATGTAGTGTTTGTGGTAGTAGGTATCTATACATAAATAGATATACACTGTCTCAGGCACACGTCACATAGCCCATAGGATGCTGCGTTTAGTTACACGCGAGCCGAGGGCGAGAGTGGACGCATGACATTGCTATGTGTGCGGCGGCGAGTGAGCCAGTGTTATGAACATATGCCTTTTACAGGCAGATCCTACAGGTTACATTAATAAATTAATAAAAAAATTGCTTTGTTGTCATTGTTTTATTTTGTCTCAGAGTCTAGACACTGTCAGTTTAAACCTTTGAATGCCAAGAACACCTAAAGACAATGTTTGCTGCCGTGCATACTACGCCACCGACTTTCACGCCACGCCATAAAAACTTTAAAGGGTTAAAAATGTTAATATTTTGCACTTGCCTTACTCTCATTTCACATACTAGAACAAGATGAGTTGAGAAATCATAATGTCATTATTACTCTTCCCTTCTATGCAGTGTCGGGACCCTTTTATGCAGTTGTTACATAAAAACGTAACTTAATTTGTTATTAACAATTTACGAGTTTATTTAGTTCAAACAACAAATATATTTTAATACCTAAATAAAATAATCATGAAAATATTTTTAGTATGTAAAACTATTAAAATCTGCTCCATTCGTGCCATGTTCCAAGTTTGACAAGAGACATGAGTCAGAATACGCTAAAAAGTTAATTTACTCGAAAAATATTTGTGGTAATAAGTACGTATGCCAATTTGACACTTAAACGTTTGAGTAAAGAGTTATTTTGTAGGAAGTAATTATGTTGTTGTAAATTATAAATAATCGTTATTGGCATCTACTTGAACATGACAGCAGTGCCACTTTTTTCGAGAATTTTGTTCGGGTCTGTGGCTCTATTATAAATAATACCTCAATGTACTAACAGAACGTTTTTGACATTTCATAAAGAGTATCTGATTTGAGCTGTCATCAAATACCGTATTGAGATAGACTTGTTCGAATACATCATATCTATTGTGACTTCATAGATACTAAAGTGATGCCAATGTAGTTTTTTCGGTTATTAAAAAGGTGAGGCTTTGAAATCGGTTTTAATCCTGATTTTTTTATGTTGATAAAATATAAAACAAAATATCTGTTAGTCCAACATGTATACGTGACATAGACATTATTTTTATAAACATTTCTACATTATTATTAATATAGTATTTTTCGTATATAGAGCTCTTTTGACGTCCGTCTAACTGTTGTGCTATTCGTAATTTAGGAAATTAGATTCTATTTCATATTGTGTAAGATATATTATGAGACTTTGATTATAATTTTACAATCATATTTTTATTTTACGTGCCAATATACAGGGTGATTCAGGAGTCATAAGCAGGAGTTATAAGGGCGATTACACTGAGCAAGTTGCTCAGTTTGACCCCTCGCAATCACCCCCATAACTCCTGCTCATGATTCCTGAATTATCTTGTATATATTGTGCTGACCGAGCAAAACTTGGTTGAGGAAGGGCCTTTCCCTTGATCGTTCCATCTGTCCGGGGACCGTCCCAGAGCTCATTTTCCCTGGCAAACCATCGTCACTTAAACTCTAGTGATAAGTTACAATACTGTGACGGAGTTCTACTGTGGTACGCGTATCCATTTCCTTAGTATGTTATAGAACTTATAGAGTAGTCATCAGTGCCATTATTATGATTTATATAGAGATATGATATGATATTGACACACTTCCAGAATTGGCGGCGTTTTTCCCACAGACTGTACTTTTACGTTTCTAAGCTTCTGGTTCTTACCGTAAGGTTATATACGTAAGCATAACGCTCTGATCCTTGATCGAGGATTTTAACCAAGAAAAACAGTTTTGCCTGCACTTTCAATGTCCTCTGCCGCCAGCTTTACACAGTGTGTTTTATGTACATTATAATTATAACATTACCATTATGTGTTGTAAGTGTTTAACTATGATTATAGTTGATAATGGACATCATTTGTTGACTTGTTACAATTTGATTTAAAGCATTCCGGTGGCCAATTTAATCAACGTTCATCAAGACATAAATTCTTAATCAAGACAAAATTGTCACGGCGAAGGTTGATAACGATCGTTGTGAGAGTTATGAAATAAAAACTTTCACTGCCATACAATAAACTGCGATTCTAATAACTTAGGTATTACAACTGTCGGTCATCATTATAAGTTTTTTATTGTAAGTAATAAAAAACTTCTTTCCGCAAGTGACTAATATAAAGATGATATTACATGCATTTCATTCCTTATTTTGTTTCTTTAGATTATTGATGATATCTTGAATTGTAAAGGAATACTTATAGGCGAAACACTTAACTGTTAAGTATATAGTGATGTAAAAAATTGACGATACGTCAAAATTCAAATATAGAACACCAATTTCTGTATACAGACACGTTACTACACCTAGTACTTTAGTTAAGTTGTTCATCTATACTGAGATCTTTTAGTGCTGTTTAAAGAAGCCACCGTAATGCAGAAACCTATCTGTTTTAGGGTGCTCTTCACCACGAGCCTGAAATGTAAGCAAAAATATATGAAAATCTCATTTGTTTTTGTTACATAAGGCGAATTCTCGCGGTGTGGGAGCACTCCTAAGTGAAATTTGTAATTTTGATTGTAAATGTAACTTAAACAATCTTTCTGTGATTCGCACAATGTGTGTTAATGTGTCAAATGTAATCTAATGTTTGTAATAAATTACTATTATGTGTATTCTGGATGTTTTCATTTTTACCTTTGAATATATAGACGGAGAGCTAGCGACCAAATCGGTCATGTGGCTTCAGCTGTATTGAAACTCCGTTAGCTACTTCTCTGAACAACCTTTTCCTATAATCTTCGTGCTGGCAGGCCGCGGGCGGTGGGTGCGGGTGTAGTGGGGTGGGGAAAAAAAGAAAAAAAATGTGGGCTCAGCGACTTTAATTTTTTTTTCAAACAGTTGCTCTGTACTCCCTGTGCACCCAAAAAAAAAATTAAATCGATCGGGTGGTGGGAAGGGGTTGCCAGCGTTAATTAAAAGTACCAAAATAATAATAATTTTCGTGTGGGCTCAGCTGTATTGGCTTTTTTTCTGACGCGAGATTAATCAATATGTAAGCCCCAAAAAAATAGCCATGCAAAAATATCGGTGGGAAGGTATCGTTACATACATGAGTTTCAATACAGCTGAAGCCACATGACCGATTTGGTCGCTAGCTCTTGATCTAATAGGACAGCCGCGAATATGTTCTTCGGGTTTATACCTGTCCCGCTCGCGCTTATGCGGTCGTGCTTTAAAGGCTTATTACACTTGGCAAAATTTAGCACCCTAAGTGAGGGATCCAGCAATACCAAGGAGTGAGATGGAGTTATCTCCATACGTGTCTCACATATTGCCGCATCCCTCTGGTTAGTGACTAATTTAGGAAAGTGTAATAGCCGCATTAACACTCTAATTTTACGCAAATGTGAATGCTATTCTACGAGTTAACGAGATGTAATAAATTTAATCGTCAAGGCAAAAATTCATTAGCCAGCTTATACAGCCATTGTAACTCTAATTTAAGCTGTATAAAGACTGTATAAGAACTTATGCAGCTTTTGTGCTACTTGAGTATGTTCTGTTAGGTATGGCTTTTAGGTCTGTAGACTTGTTAATCAACTGTTAATAACTAACATCCTAACAGAGCATGCTGAAATAGGGCTTTAACCTTTTGAACGCCAAACGGTACAATTCACCGTGCCCCTGACGCCACAGCATAAAAAATATCGGCCAAGTGCGAGTGGGACTCGCGCACGAAGGGTTCCGTACCATTATCTGTGTTTGTTGTATGGGAGCCCCCCTTAAATATTTATTTTATTTTATTTTGAGTATTTGTTGTTATAGCGGCGTAGTGATTATATGCTCTTTGATAGCGGCAATAGAAATACATCATCGTGAAAATTTCAACAGTCTAGCTATCACCGTTCTTGAGATACAGCCTGGTGACAGACGGACGGACGGACGGACAGCGAAGTCGCAGTAATAGGGTCCAGTTTTTACCCTTTGGGTACGGAACACTAAAAATTAAAAAGTGCTAAAATTAATAGGAATTGAAAAATACTTGTAGCGAGTAAAATATACATGGCGAAGGTTAATAACGATCGCTTATAATCCATTGATTATTTATATTTTCACGGCATTCACCGACATTAGGCGTCATTGAAGCAATTTTCGGTGTCCGACCTTGGCGTTCAAAAGGTTAACCTGCAATTCCAAATACTTATGCTGGATGTTTCTCAGTTTTGAAAGGAAAGGGTCGAATGAAATTCACTTATGATTTTCGAAATGAAATATATTTCACGGCACCCGTAGCGTTTCTTGGCTGTTTTTATAAAATTTATACAAATAGAGTATACTTTTACTAAATTTAATATACTTTACAATAATACCACAGGTCCTCTACATATCTCTACCAATAATGTCTCAGTTGTTGGCACCATAGTCCATGATCACGTACCCGTGGGTTTCGATGCATAAATGATTTGACGACTGTCGGGCTTGTCAAATTATTTGTGCACCGGAAACCCCGGGTTATAGATCACTCAATGCGCAAGTTATCTAACTAAATAGTGCGTTTGTTGAATAGTTTCAATAAATACATTATTTCATTTATTTAGCTAATAGATTTAAAGTGAGATTCGGATAGAGAAAAGCGAGAGTTTTTGTTAAATAAGTATAAACCGCTATGTATACTTGTATAGGTTATGTATAGTTAGATTATGAAGTGTACCGAATTCAATCTTATTTCATGGAAGTTAAAGTTGATTATTGAATAACGTTTCAGGGTACTTAGCACCTTTTAAGCCAAAGTGTCTTTAGCTTCGAATTTTCTTAACTTTTTTTTTTTATTATATAAAACTAAAAATTAAACTGGTACTTACAGGTGCATATACCGTTGTGCAAATAAATAAATCGTAACAATAAATAGTTCGGAAGTATATAAAAATAAATCTTTATAAATACTTAAAAACTAAATTAAATAACTAAATAAATTCAACCTCGCGCCCTCTACAACTAAACGGCTAAGCGAAAACTAATTACAGTGAAATAATCAATAACTTTGTTACAAAATCACTAAACAGACCAGTTATTCATATTTGATGAAATAATACAAATTGTGTTGCAAATTCTCTATAATTGCGTGCCCGTTCAGTGTATATTCGTAAGGTTTGTAGGTAGATGATTTTATTTAAATAGGATATGGTATTTGATATCGAGTTTTTCATATAATTTATTTTGTTCAAAATGCTTAGAGAATGTAAATTAAATAGGATTGTTAGTTATGGGATGACGGGGCGTTAAAAATTAAATATCTAGTTGACATTAAATACCTATCAAACGTTAAGCCACTCGTGTGATCCTTACCACTACAGCGTATGTTTTATATATGAGTAGTCATTGAATTAAAAAAAGTAAAAAAAAAAAAAAACAAATAAAAAGCGTAGGTTTTAAAAATACTGGTTTGGAATGCGTCGCGAATCATTTCAAGTCAGATGGCCAGCATCTTACACAGGGAGCTGTCAACGAGAGAACAGTTACCTAGGAGGTGGACTGATTTACTTGTACCTACATGTACTATTCTTGGCTAAGCTTACACACAACACTTAATAAAATATACATTTTGTTTAATAAAATACATAATAATAAATGTCCTTAACAATACTTCTAATACGAATTATGATAACATTACATTAGTTGCAAACATAAATAAATTTATGCCGCATCATAGACTAGAATACGTTGAGGATAGAAAGCAGGAGGAACGTGACTTTCTGCTTCTGCGCGTGGCGGTGGCCGCTGCGCGGGAAGGTGGCGGTTGCGATGGTGATCGCTGCGTGAGGTGGCTGGTGGCAGTTGCAACCGAGGTGGCGATGGCAACCGCCGCGCTGGGAGGTGGCGGTTGCGATGCACGCCGCGCGCGGGTTGGCGGTGTTGAGTGCGTTAGCGTCCGACGAAGTCCACCATTTGATCTATTTGTTCCTCCTCATCGTAGAGGTACAGAGACTCCATGCAGCCCTTGAAGTAGGGCGTGGTGAAACATTTTGCCCTGAAACGTTACAAATATAAACATTAGGATGCTGAAGTATTGAATAGACTCAATGGGAGATCGATCTTAATTTTTAGGGTTCCGTACCCAAAGGGTAAAAACGGGACCCTATTACTGAGACTTCGCTGTCCGTCCGTCTGTCACCAGGCTGTATTTCAAGAACGGTTATAACTAGCTACAGTTGAAATTTTCACAGATGATGTATTTCTATTGCCGCTATAACAACAAATACTAAAAATAAAATAAAATAAATATTTAAGGGGGGCTCCCATACAACTAACTTGTTTTTATGGTACGGAACCCTTCATGCGCGAGTCGGACTCGCACTTGCCCAATTTTTAATATTTTCTTCGGTTTCCGCGACTGGCACACATTTAAATAAATATTTAAACGGATTATATCGCGTATATTAATTAATTATTTGAGCCTCCCTGACGTTTCGGCAACTTTCCATTGTCAAACGTTGACTCAACCTTTGACGCGATATAATCCGTTTAAATAGTTTAATTTAAACGATCTTTATATCGTTTATAGATATGACTATATCTATAAACAATGACGATGACTATGTAGGTCTTGTAGGAACACAATCGGTAAAAATAGGGTTTTCTTAAAATAAAGCTTTGTTAAATGCATAAACTTATGTGAATACATATATAAGTATACAAAGTTCGTAATAAACATTTCGTAAACAGTAATTATTTCAAGCAAACAATTGTACACACAATCACACAAGATGTTAGTTTATGTAAGTATTAATAAGAAAGAACCATGCTTATACATATAACATAGGTATCAGTATAGATCAGAAGTTAGTATATAGAAAACTAATAGTAGGTATTCCATACCTAAGACGTATTAAAATGCTTAGTAACTACTTATAACTATACCGGTTGTCCCAAGATTATGGGACATCAAGGGAAAGTACCTTAAATATCGTAGATAGGATATTTTGCTGAAAGAAGACTATGTTATTTTTATAAGTTAGTAATTCTGCATTTAAAGATTTTCTAAGAATTACTTGCTTAATTATTCGTCGTCGGCAATAAATAACTTTCTTGAAATGTGACTCAAACATTCTACGTTGTTCCTTTCTTTTAAGATACTATCTTACTAAGGAAGAATTAGTATTTTTTGTCCATTCTTTCGATTGGCATCATAAAAATAGGGGTGATTTTTTTTTCACATTTAAGTCGGTTCGATCCCAGACGAAGCTAGTAATTCTTAGAAAATCTTTAAATGCAGAATGACTAACTTTTAAAAATAACATAAAGTCTTCTTATCCTATTTACGATATTTAAGGTACTTTCCCGTGATGTCCCATCGTCTTGGGACGCCCTGTTTAGAAGACTAGGAAAATGCTTAGAGCAAAGAATTAAAACGCTAATGTAGAAAGTTTAAAGCTAGCTAATAGTGCAAAAGTTCTGAAATAAGTTCATAAGCTTCTACGCTGCCCTTTTCATTAAAAGCGTATTGAAAAAACTGAATTCTGATTCGACGGGTGATTTTCCTTGGACAGGTAAACGGTTGACCGACGGTTTAATTAAATTTATGCAGCACCAAAAGTCTAGCTTAATGCTGCTGAATTTCGACTGTTGGCCAATTAAAAAACTTAAGTAGGTACCTATATGAATATAGCTTTTTGTAGTAGAGGAGTCATCTTCATATTGGTCCATTCAATTCTGGTAAAGAACTTCGAGAAGAATTCTTAAATAAGTATTATATAGGTACATCAATAATCGATTTCGGTGTTTTTAATAGTAACTCATCCCTTTCTTATCTGAAATATGATTTCTTACCCCTGAAGTCGGTTATTATTTGTGAAAAAGTGATTATTTTTTTCGTGCTCCTTCTCTGTATTTGAAAAGGAAAGAAAATAACGATGTTGTAAGAGAATCGCACTGTTATCGACATCGGAGCTATTAGACACCCATTATTTTAATGTCAAGTATTGTTCTTTACAAACAAGTTGTATCGTATTATATAATCGTTTATCGTTATCGCTTCATAATCAGCTGCAAGGTTCCATTGCCCTTATATTGTAATATGTAAGGTCAGACGTGACAATTACTATATGTACCTACTATATGTCTATCGTAAATCGTAATCAAATGCGTCTTTTGATAACTACCCTGCCTAAAGTTTGGCACTATTGAGAGGGGCTCACTATGAACCGCGCCCAGCCCTCATAGCTGATAGGTCCATGTGCACCATGGTATGGTAGGTATCTTCACTACGTCTTTCCTTTGCACCAGCCCGAAAGTTAGCACCGAAATATCAATGTGCTTATAATTAGGGGTATATTGAATGTTTAATTATGTTTTTGTTAAGGCAAGTCTAGACTTGCCAACTCGATAACAAAGCTAGCTTTGTTATCGAGTTGACTTAGTCACGGGTTTTTCCTGCCCATGAGCGAGGGCGAAAAAGGGGTTATTTGCCTTTTCGCCGAAATAGTTTTCGTTGAATGTTTCATTTCGCCGAATTTTCACTCCGCAGAATATTTCCTTGTTCGAAGAAAAAGGAGAAAACGTTCCTGACATTAATGAGGTCTTTTAATTGCCCAATCTGCCATTTTAAGTGATCGGTGAAGTACATAATCTTGTGTTAAATATAAATAAGTAGGTAATTTATAATTGACGGTGTAAAAATAATTGTTTAGACATTTAAAGTATGTGTTCGTGACTTTCTGTTCTCAATTTTGCCATATGCGTATACCTACCGGTGAAATCTTATAGTATATCTGTTCACGGAATTGTACAGAATGTTGATGATTCTATATTCTATAGCTGGTCTTTTTCAATGAATTTTATGATAATCCTGTCTCGTATAACGTACCTACCTAATCATTATTAACATATACGAATATCTTATATGATTATTGCGTGCCTATAAGTATTATAAATAACTATTTGTTTATGACCCTAAATAGAGCATGTCAATGAATACAATTTTCCTTAACATAATGCTTTTGTATAAACATACAGTAGTTGCGGTTCTCAACTTATACGTCTTAGTCCATTTAGACCTGTGTAGTAAAATGGCGTAAATTGTATTTACACGGAAATACAGTTGCCGAGAAACTTCTTGAGCCTAACCTTGACTGCGCAGTAGCCGATTTACGTACAAATATGCATGCGCAGATCCGCCATTTTGGGTCAAGAAGTTTCTCGGCAACTGTACTATTTACCGTTTACCGCGTAGATACTGATCGATCATGAAAACGTGAACTGACGTGCTGCTGCAGTTCTTCATATACCAAAAGAGTGAAATCCCAGTCGTGAATAGAAATTCATGGCACTATAAATAATAAATAAATATCTGACTACCTCATACAAATCAACCTACTTCCAAATTAAGCTCAAGAAGGCTTGTGTTATGTTATAAGTACTAGGCGACGATATACATACTAGCATAGATAAATACGTAAACACATAGAAAATCCATGACCCAGGCACAAATATTCGAGTTCATGTTCCCTGGATGGAATTCGAACCCAAACCGTCGGCTCAGTAGGCAGCAGCTCAGCTTTACCACTGAGCCAACCGGGCCATTTAGATGAAATTTTTTTTTTTTTTTTTTAATTTATTTATGTAAAACAATAGTACAATAAACTTTTTAAATATCTGCCAAACTGCACAGCAGTTTGTTGGCAGAAAAACATAGTGCCCTCCACTATTGTACATATTACTATTGAGTAGTATCGCATTTTATTTACGAGTAACTTACAAACTACAAAAAGTACACTGTAAATAAACAACAATATTGCTACTCGATAAGAAAGGAAAAGCCAGCTTGTAATCAGCAATCAAGAACATTTTCAAACAGTGTTAAGTTTAAACTAATTTTATTACTTAATTTTTTCACCAACAACTAATATAATATCGATTCAGAATTTAATCTATACCTACAAGATTCCCACCGGTTTGCCCACTTAGGACGGATGATGAATCGAAATCTACCTCAGCATGTCCTGTGTTTTTTGTTTGCCATTATAAATAGTAGAACGTGCAATTTTGCATGACACGTGATTTTTTTTTATCAATCAAGGTCATAAAAATACCAATAACTTAATAAATCATGTCGTCTTATCACTTTTGACATAATGCATATATTGAGGTAACATCGGGTGTTATTTCATAACGTTGCCCAATGAAATAACATTATTTACATTTTATTATCTAAGTTTATTTTCAAATAGGTATCTGTTTGTCCGTTAAATTCTTCTTTAAGCCCTGACATTTCATCACGACTTGAATATCACCCTGAATAGTATCTGTAGTGCTAAGTATAAGTTCAGTTAAAAAGCTTAGTCTAATAATATTGAGAATTATAGTTTCGCTAGCAGTTTGTATCAGGAAGGGCAGAACTCTTGGGAAATCCCTGAAAATGATTACCATGGCAGTTCGAAATCGAGCCCTTAGTGATACAAACTTGACTGGAACCAACATCTTCAATATTATCAAATATATCTGAAGAATGTTTTAATAACTTAGTCTACTAGGCAGAATTAGAAAGAACCATGCGATTAGGTGCGTCAGTGCAGAGCCAGCGAAGTTGCGTGCGTTAGCCCCGTGAAAGAAAAATAAAAGAAAAGGAAGCTTTCAGGTGCAATCAGGAGCAATCAAGATCATTCGATTTTGTATTTCTAATATTTCCAGCGTATTACAATGATGGTGTCCTCGTGTACTTAATTAATGGAATGTTAACTGTCTAAGAAAGTCAGGGTTCTATAGTTAACAACTTCTCTACTAGATGGCGTAACTTGACTTTCTTAGATAATGGTACTGTTAATATCATAGTCTCTGGTTTTACTTCCAGCAATCTCGAACGAGCCTAAGAAATACCATAGACTAATTCATGCTCCCGATTGTTCAGTACAACTGGGCGTTTTTATTTTTAATTTTTGCATGCCATCCATCTCTTTCGCTATGTACAAAGTGAAGACTGAGACGGATGGAGAAGTCACGCGACCAGTTGTGCCGGAGTTTAGGGTGCGTTCAACCAAAAGTCGTTTGACGAACTGTAATGTATCGATGCATTTACCAAACTATTAATGCAACAGAAAAAAATCGTTTTTAAAGGATAATTTGCAGAACGTTCCTATTAAATTTTAATACGAAAGTTTTAAAGATTCTGATAAAAATCAGGTTGCTGAGTGCAACAACTCTAGAATATTACACCTTGTCAAGTTACCTTTGGTTAAACGTTAGTGTGAAAAAGGGAAGGTAAAGGAAAGGAGAAAACAAAATAAATGTTCACCTAAATCCCTGGATCCGCCCCGTGTAACTGTTTTATATACGTCTTGAAGAGTTCTAGCTGGTCTGTCTCTTGCAGCACCTCCACGCACCCCTTGAAGTACTCTGTCGTGAAACAGTCTTGCCTGTTCCCCGGGAAAACAAATTATCATTCGGGTACAACACCAACATATCGCACTGTACAGCCATTTCTCCATGCGTGTCAATCGCTTGGATCTTTCGTTACCACATTTTTGGGCTTTTCTATAAATTAACCGAGAATATTTACTAAATCTGCCAAGCTTGGCTAATGAAGTGGCTATGAAGTCAAAACGATTCAAACGATTGAAAAAATGGCTTACACGAAAGAAGGTTAACTTGAAACAAATCTGTTTAAATTTGAATTAGGAATGGAACTGCTTGTGCTTCGCAATTTAACTCTCTTTAGTTTAAAATGGTGCGATATGCAACAAATGACGGTGGCTTGGACAATTGATAACTGCGACATCTGTGCAGCGCTTTAAATATTATATTTTTTCATGCAGTGGCTCTTGACTGGTATTCTTAACACAGTATGTTAATCACAAGACATCACAGTAACATTTACTACTTACTGAGGTAGTCTGACTTTAGTGTTCCAAAAATGGAGTAATCCTACTTTACATCAAATCCAGTTATGTACAATTACTTTGTACTGATGGTCATAACGGCATGAGTAGGGCTGGCTTAACGTTGTGTCTGTAGAGAACTAAGATGAACAGACCAAATAAGTATAAAGAGTTTGATGCTAACGCCGTATGAGGTGATCTGAACAATGTAATTGCATCAGTAGGTACTGTACGAAAATATTCAGAGTAGAGTGTTATACAATAGACTCAGTGTTGATTATATAGTTTGAATCACATTTGGTAAGCGAATCCCATTAGCTTTGTCCCGATGAACAATACCATTATCTGTATTGTTAGCTGCGGCCACAACTGCCACTTCAAAATGTAAGGCGTTATAAGTGCAAATTACTTTTACACTAAATTAGTCTTTAAGTCAAACGAAATAAGGTTTACTCTTAAACAAAGAGAACACAGATGTTGGTCACTTCGTAAGTGAAAGAGCAGTGAAGCTCGTTTCGATGCTTATAAGACAATGAAGTGACCAACATCTGTGTTCTCTTTGTTTAAGAGTAAACCTTATTTCGTTTGACTTAAAGACTAATTTAGTGTAAAAGTAATTTGCACTTATAACGCCTTACATTTTGAAGTGGCAGTTGCGGCCACAGCTAACAATACAGATAATGGGTATTGTTCATCGGGTACAAAGCTAAGTGGATTCGCTCAGCCAAAAGAATTACTTCTATAACACAATCCTCTTTCCTTAGGTTTTTTATTGCATACATGTTTCCAGCTCTTTAACTACTCTCTGGTACAAATAGTTCAACTTATCGTTGACACCCAGAACTATGTGTTCGTATAGCTTATCCAGATACAACAACTGCGTGTGCGTGAAAAGAACGAAGATTGCGTTGCTGCCACAGTAATGGAAGTTGGATATTTACAAGCATACATACACATAGTCCGAGTCAAGAGAAGTTGAATTATCGGTGTGAGTGTTTTTGGCAACATTTTTAATCTCATTGAACGCACCTGCATAAAGTATAAAGCTGCGCCTCCCGAAAGAGGTTGTAACAGTCATCGCAGATGCGGTCGAGGCGCGCGAAGATGGCGGCGTCATAGACGCCCTTGCACTGGAGGTTGAAGAAGGAGCGCCGGGCGACGTGGTGGGGCGTCGCCGCGGGGGGCGCGCCCGCCGCGGCGAGCGCCAGCGTCAGGAGCGCGCACGCCACTTGTACCGAGCTTAGATGCATCTGGGAAAGAAGAGAGATAACTTTAGTTTCAGAAAATTTACAATAGATGGCGTTAACGTGTCAGGTAAAGGAGCGCGGACGCCATTGCTGCCGAGCTTAAGCTCCTAGCTTGTTTTAAGGAACTCGAAAACAGATAGCGCTACTAAATTGGTGCTGATTATTATAAGGAGTTTGTAAGGAGAGGATGAATATCGAGCTCATAGCGAACTTAGAGGCATCTGGAAAAATCTCTTCTTTAAGGAAATCACACTTAGCAAAAGCCGCGACTACAGTAGACATTGTAAGGAGAGAAAGAGTAGAGATCTCAGGATTGATTTTAGGAAAGAGGTCTCAGGGCTTTAAAAGGATTGGTTTTGTCCTATTTGAGATAATTTACTTAAAGTTTATCGCATTTATCGTTAGGCATACTCATAATCTTCATATCCATTAAAAAGCCAAGAGTAGATGTACGAATCATCGTTCTTCTCGTTATTAAGGCTCTGGTGAGGAAGGTCTCTAAAGAGACCACCTATCGCTACAACACCACCGCCTTGCAGCAAAAGGATACAACTAAGCAGAAAACTTAATCGGCCCAACGTCCTATTAACCAGTTACGCTTAACGGTTACGTTTAAAACTAACTCAATTTCCTGTTCCCAAGGTCTAACCTGGCCTAGCGTTAATCGATTTTATAATAATTACGTCGGTAAATCGAACATTCGATAGCAGTGTCGCAACTCGATTGCGCGCAATTGCTAACTGACAGTTGCGAGCCGCCATTTTGAATTTATCACGTGTTCGAATACCAACTTACCTGTCCGTGTATTAAAGGAAAAACGTTTTTCTAGCAATAAGGTAAAAGTTTATCTGTAAAATGGTCGATCAGTTAAGCTGTAGCAAGCAAATATCGACCTTTAAGTCGATGCATCAAAACATAGTAGGTATGTCTGGTTAGAGCGGGCAAAACTGTCGATGAAAATTAAGTATTTAAGTCCTCTGGTAGTAGCTGGGTAAGTGAGTGGATAGTGATTAAGCAAAGTGGACCCGTAAAGTGTTAATGTAGGTAGTGCGGCAGCCCGGTTTGCTTATTGGACGATTATCGAAGATAAATGTGCCATAGGTGGTCTGACACGCACTACTGGAATATTTCAGATGAGTTGAATCTATTACACTTTCTATAGATATTTTTTAACCATTGGATTTCTGAAAAATTATCTACTTACTTAAGAATGAGTAATTTCTGTCGCTACTTTGAGGATATTATCAAACATCAACAAATCCTTACTAAAAGATACTGCATAAAAAAAACCGTGTCACTTTTTTAGGGTTAACAAAAAAAGTTAGGCAGATTCGAATAAATTCCACGGGAAACTAGCACTACTTCATTTTGAAACCTAAAAGTTCGACTCAGATCTGTATCCTATTTATGATTTCTATGTATCTGTATATTGAAGCTTCTCATGAAGAGAACGAACACACACACCGCAAAACGTCTACTAACTTGACATTGACGTATAAACAATCGCATCGGAATCGGTAACCAGTTTCGATTCGATTCGATGATCGTAAAGATCGGTCTCTTTGTGGAGTAACGAGCGATCAGTGCCAACATATCGGACACCAAGTAAGCGAAAACAACCCGTTTCTCTATCGAATGAGAGTTCCGAAGTATCCTGAATAAGTTGGCCATAAATCTGATTCATGCACTTGTAATAAAGTTAGCCGCATGAGAACCAAGCTACTTAAGTCAGCAGTCGATCAGCGGCCGACATTTGACTATACTTTTTAAAATACGGAGAATTGCGAACGTCGGCGTCGTATAAGGCTTCATTCATCAATTAAACATAAGATTCCACGGTTTCTATGTGGATAAGGAGTGAACGCACTCGAGTCGAGGCCTGTGCAAAAGTTTTAGCAGCCGAGTCAGTAGTATAATCGCAAAAAACGTCAGAGTGTATGACGTTACCAGTCTGTTACATGTGCGATTGAGCATAGATAATTTAGATACCATCGCCCTATATATACTTATTTCAGTTTTTTATAGCCTTCCAATTAGTCAACAATTTCGTATTCATATTATAGTGTTTAGATATAATACGAAATAGACATCAACATCTTCTTTTTCACAACTTTCTGCTACTTATCATCTTCTGCATGGGAGATAGAGTGGCGCAATGAATAATTGCTACTACGGGTGTCATTGCGGCGTCGTATAGAATTGTAACGACAAGCATGGATTGCTAGCAACAATTTTGAGGATGACAGAGATTATATTAAGTTAAATTACTGTATATCTGTTTACACCGTGGCGCTTGCAACTGCAATTTGTCGAGCACTCGTGCGCAGGGCGAATAGTAATCACCCTCGCCGGCTAGACAGCTCGGCTGCCACCCACGAGATAATTCCCTCAACACACAACGGCCCAGGTTAGTAGAAATACCACGTAACATACGACCTTCTGTCAAACGAAGCCTGTCATAATGGCTGTAACACGCAAAAAGGCGTAATCGCTCCCTCGAACCGCATTTATCGGACGAGAATAATTTTCAATTTTTTTTTTTACGTAATGGTTTGTAAAATAAAATACTGCTTATTATTATTGGTGCAAATCTCTTTGAAATTTGTGGCGCTCTAATGTAAAGAATCCGCTATTTTACATGTAAGTCCATACGATTCATACCTACATAACTTATAATATATCAAAGTAAGCTAAGCTCATGATATGGTAAACCTATTATTATAATAAGTTTCTGTCAAAAATGACATTTTAGTGGCAAGCTTTTATAGCCGACTGTACTTTTCTTTGGATATCCATGAAATGCTCACTGAGACAATTCTAAAGAGCCCAAGCTCGGTAGGATTGCTTTTTCTATTATAGAGTTCCTATGGCCACCTTCCGGCTCCATCATCAGATCAGCCCCATGGTACCATATTATTGTATTGTCATCAAAGTTAAGTAAGTATGCAAAATTTCAGCTCAATCGGTTGACTATATCTGCTTCAAAATTGAGTTGCAAGATTTCACCCGAACATACATACTTTAAACATACCATGCAAGCTAAATAAAAGCTTGTAAAATACGACATCACCAAGATTTTTTCATCACATTTGCTCGTAAAAGATGGTATTACATGCAGGTGTACTGAAGGACAAAGGCCTATATAGTTCCCGCGGGAGTTATAAATTGTTATAACTCCCGAGGGAGTTATGGTTTTAGTTTTAAAAATATAGTAGCACGTAGATTACTTCAGACTAAGGAGGTTTCAATCCAGCCAAGGTTTTTAATTGTATCAACAAAACTTTCCTACCACCAAATTTAATTGTGTATTGAATTAATCCGGTGTATGTAACTGCAATATATTTATGTTTTACCATTATTTAAGTGTTTTTTGCAATAATTTTATTAAATTTAATTTCGAATTATCGTTACAATCTGGCAGTGTAGCCTGTCAAGTTTTTAAACTAAACGCAGTTCCTGGCATTATCTGTGGTAGACTACACATAAAAAAGAAAAAAAGCCTTCGGCGTCGGGCTTCTAATAGACCTTCGTTAGTAATCCCCTACTTACTACCCTTATGACACAATATACTATTTTTAATTGAACAGCCAGGACATGCGAAATGGAAATTGTAAATATACCGCTTCGGTAAATTCGTATCCCACGAGTCGAATAGTTGCTACATACACAGTATCTAAAAAGGTAGACCTTTGCGATACTCGTAATGTTACCTTAGTATAATGTAGTTTAAAAAAAAACTTAAACAGAACTCGACCGACACCGGCGGATAAAATAAAACCCCTACAGTAATACGCTTCGAGCGACATTAAATCCGATTTCATAGTGTTAGTCTCCAAATATTACAACCAATTATAGTGCATTTACATCAGCCTGTCCGCGTAGCCAATAAACCATTTAGTTTATTTTGTTTACACTAAGGGCGTGGCCACATGTCCACGACACGGCGTCGTAAACGTAAAACGACGCTGTGTCGCGTCGGAGCGCGACACATTATCCACCGTGCGAATATACGTTGCCACGTCGTGAAAACACACGACACGGCGTCGTAAACGTAAAACGACGCTGTGTCGCGTCGGAGCGCGACACATTATCCACCGTGCGAATATATTACGTTGCCGCGTCGTGCAAACCAGAGATGGGCATTAGGTAATCGATTAATTTTTTAGTCAACTAATCAATCGATTGAAAATATCAATCGTCATTTTTCAATCGCGACTAATTTAGTTGCGATTGAATTAGTTGTGAGAATCTTCGACTAACAACTGAATTAGTTTTAGTTTCAATCGACTAAATTTCACGATTAAATCAATATTAAAACTATGTAGTCGCTCGTTTTTGCATTTTTATTTAACTTGCAATATAGACAACTTGCAATATTAACTACGAGTAGGTAGGTATGTACATTGTAGGTACTCGTATCTTGTATCACTTGTATCCATGTTGGTTTGGGTAGAATCTTGCAACTTATTTTGAAGCAGATATCTTCAACCGATTGAGCTAAAATTATGTATATATACACGTTTAATTTGAAACGCTAGAATGACAATGCAATATTATGGGCCATGTTAACAATATCATAACGATAAATAACGAAAAACTGCAATGTTTACAAATCGCAAACAATATAGTAGGTTGGTGCTCTATTAATATTTTGATACTTTAAGTACTAGTTCTAACGAGTATCGTAAAGTACTATACGATACTGAATTACTGAGTAAATTTTAGACATAGTAGATATTATCAATATTTCAAAACTTGACGCAGACATTCTAAAATAATCATAAAACTTGTGATCACTTATTTTTAAAGCCTCGTACTTCCTTTTGAAATGACTGCCATCATGGTTCATAATAGAAAGATATGGATTTATCCAACATTTTCGTTTCTTCTGCTTTTTCTTCATGCTTCTTTCTTAAAAGCAACAAGAGCAGAATACGTGTGATAGGATCCATGTCGAATTGAAAACTGATCACAAAATATTTTGAACATGTACGAGAAGCTGCGGCGTCGTAATCGAACGTGGCACCGCACCGTGCATCTACTCAACACAGCAAAGTTAATCTGCCCGGCGCGCGGCGCGACCTGCGGTGCCCGGTGCAGCATGTGTTTTCACGACGCGGCAACGTATATTCGCACGGTGGATAATGTGTCGCGCTCCGACGCGACACCGTGTCGTTTTACGTTTACGACGCCGTGTCGTGTGTTTTCACGACGCGGCAACGTATATTCGCACGGTGGATAATGTGTCGCGCTCCGACGCGACACCGTGTCGTTTTACGTTTACGACGCCGTGTCGTGGACATGTGGCCACGCCCTAAATCGTACGGGTGACCAAGTTAGACGATCCAGCCTAAGCTGACCCGTCCCTGGCTTGACATAGTTAAGTGGAGAACGCGCAATGGAGGTCTCATAAGACTGGTCGCTGAGGACAGACGAAATGGCACCACCGGCGTCTGGATCGGAAAAGTAGTAAGATATTTAAAGCCTGTGTACACTTGTTACTTTTTGGTTCTGGGTTCTTGAACAACTCGCCGCATACATATACTTGGAAGGTAACGAGCGTTGGATTGCAAGTAACATTTTTCCGACAGCTTAATGCTTTAGGCTCTGAGTTGAGTTTTAAAGTTACACCTATAACCGGGCGGGCCCGCTCTGTTACGTATGTTTGAAGTAATAATAAAATTGTCCATGGAAGTTGGTTATTCGCGTATTTCTTTAAATAAATAGTATATGTATTTGCAATAAGTCGAGTCGTTTAAACAAATGTATATTTTATTAAAGACGCTTAGGTATCTATTTGCCAGAATACGATCTCAAGCATAAGTTTACGCACTTTATGTAATAATGTTACCTAAGTTAGTTTAATGCCGAAGATAGGTTATTAAACTTATAATGCTATAAAACGTTTACGCAAATGCAAGACTCGCATATGACGCGTTAGTAAGTAGTAACAAACACATGTTACTATTCGATTGCAGATTCAACTGCGTTTCGAGAAGCTAATGCATGTTTAATTCAGAGAACCTGCATACCCATGTTTATGTATGTACCTCAGAAACATTCTAGATTCAGACTGATTTGTTTCTATGATAACAGAATGCCTAAAACAATAGCAGATTTAGCCACTTGCTCAGGTGGAGACTTGTGTTGAATATTTTTCGGTACAGATTATGCTGACTCTATCTACTTAAACAAGACAAGTGAAATAAAACTAGGTATGCACCTTAAATAAATAAACGCATACTCAAACTCAACCACTATGTTTTTTTCCACCTAAGTTCCTTTCATCAACGTCTCAAACTTAGGTTAAGTATTTGCAACTTTTTAAAACTTTTCACAAACAAATACTATGCCTTACCTACAAGGTTTTACTAATAATATTTTCCGGACAGTTTTTCAAAAATCAAGAAAATCTCATAGTTCGCGTATTTATTGCCGCGTAAAAAACATACAACTCTAAAACCCACGTATTTTTTAGTGACTATAAAGATGGTCGGTGATTTATAATGAAAAACAAAATGGCCGCCCGACCAGAGACAATGCGGTATCGCACCATCTCTCACTATTGTTGCAACCTTCGCGCGACCTCACAGTGACCTTTGCCGTGAATTTGGCGCTCTCACTTCCTAGTTCCCTAGTTGGCAGCAAAATTACAGTAACATCCTGGGAAATTGATGTAAGATCGGGCAGATGAATTTATAGTCATTCGCAAAATCTATAGTCAGCTCGAGAGATAGAAAAACGTACTTATTGTATTTGTCGATTTTATTTTTGTTATAACATTAAATTATTGGTATTGGTAACTTTTGACGACAAAGTTCCATACGATTTGGCAAAGATTGTGTATAAACTATAACAAGTTCTCTACGTACTCACCGTACCGACAAAAACGTGATGTATACAGAAACGACATAATGTAAAGGTAACTAACTGTAGGTAAAATTGCAGAATAATTGGCAACAATGGTGGATATCTGTGGAAACCCACCGTGTGAATTCTCGAGGTGTATTTTATTTATCAGCATCCTGCTATCTACGAGTCGCTGAATACTAAAGAAGCCTTCGTCTGCCTACGAAATAGGTACGACTATATCTTGGATAAATTGTTACTTCTTAACTTGAAAATAAATTGACAGTTTTCTGTCTTCACACTTAACCTCTTCGTGCTCACTCATTCGCGAGTATTGGCCTCTAATGTAACAATAAATAATAAATTAGCGGTGAGGGAGAATTTAGATTAAAATAAATCGAAATGACTGAGTTCTAGGGTCTAGAAAGATTTCTCTGAAGTTTGGAATCCGAAGTTATAGGTATCCTATCTCAAAATTGAATGAAGGGCACGGTGTGACACTAACTTCGATTTTCGGACTTGAGAGTATCCTTTTATAATGTTAACTGCATTTAGTGACGATAAATAAACAAATTAATAATGACAGACGCGCTAGCCCTAAGAGGAACCAATAGAGTCAATGTTCTTGAATGCATCGGGCCGCATGCCATCGTCCTCCCTCCTATTAGTATTAATGTGCTATGCCAGTAACATAACGTGTGCGTTCTGGTAATGCATACTGACCTGATCGTATCATATTCGCTGAACCTTGCGCTTCAGTTCGTAAAGCGTCGTTCGTAAAAAAAGGTTTACTTGTGGAAAGTTTTGTCGGTAGTCTAAAGTTAGAAGTTCTCCTATTCCGTCTTGAATTGCGAAGGAAAGAACTATAATTGAGCTCATTGAGGTTTGCCACTTTAGCACCAAGTTCTATGCTCATAAAGGTATATTAGTATTATGCGAATCATGACTTACTTTTGAAGCGTTCATTCTGTCCGGTTCTTGTCTGATGGTATATGCATATGGGACGGATCTCATGTAAGACGGCCCAAGTATGAAGTTGGACTAATTTATTTACTAACTCTGACTCATGGACGATTTAAGAGACTTATAAGTATAGACTAGGTCTTCATTTGCAAATAAATTCAATGTACGTCTAGGAGTCAGTGGAGAAGTCCCATAGCGGCCCACGATTACTTATACCAGAATATAAAAAAAATCAAGTGTTCGTCCACATTTTTTTTATCAACAAAGGACTGGTAATTCCAGCTGTCTCCTTACTGTGGCTGAGCAGGAGAGGTTAGGTGCTTCTTTACTTCTTGACCGCCCAGCTCTTCGATGGAAAACCCAGACGCTGACAGCAGATATAGCGGCAAATGACGTTGTGGTGTCTGGGGCACAGCTTTCCGTCGACGTGATTTGCCGTCTTTGGCGCTCAAAAAGTTAAATACATCATTGTAGCGAAGATGCTGTTAGGATAACAAAATAGATTTTGCGAGCCATATTCCCACCTCTAGGAGTTGGAGTCCTAAGAACTAACTTAGTTGATCGCTCATCAGGGAATCATTTGTCAGTATCATATGTTTTTGAAAATGCGCTCACCGTCTCAGGCAGAACCAAACCAGTTGAAGTCTTTGCCAGTCGAGGACAACATCTTCAGTGTCTCCATATAGAGCCGCAGTATGACCATCCCCTTAGACTTAACGTCGCTGCGTCCGCGCAATTAGTAGCTAGGCCATCGCGTGACGCGACCACCAATGAGAAGCAATTGACCACGTGCACTGAAACTGGGTCAGCTGAAACTGACGTCTGCCGTCGCCATTATTTTGGCTTGATTTGCGTAGTTCGTTAATTGTTTCTGTGCGTAACATGTGTTGGATACTGAGAATTGACGCTGTAATCTGTGTGTATTTTCCTGTCAGATTCGTGCAATCCTGTTAACGCACAATGGGTCTTAGATCTCGCGATGTTGAACAATAAAGTTTTTACAACACGTCACACTACACGGTTTTGGCCTGTTTTGTGAATGAAAAAGGTGAACAAGTTAAAATGTGCAACTTTAACATACGCATGTCTTAATTAACTCCTAGCTGTCTCTTGTTTTTTAATAAATCAAATTCGCGGCTTTTTTAAAATGGTTTTCACTCTCATAATATCTGTGAAGTAAGTGAAGTAATTGCTCAAACAAAAGATACAGTTGGTCAAGGGTTAATTTGGATTCAAGTTATTTATACCATAGGTATCAGCTCTCTGCTTCGATGTCTGGTCGTCTCATTGTTTGATGTTGCTGCCAATACTATTTATAACTTGTAACTGTTTTATCAATCAAATCCCGGCTGAAAAGTAATGTCGTTATAAATAAAGTATCTAATAAGAAAATAATAAGTTCCCACTTGCGCTTGTGTTGTTGCTCCCAACTCCCAATCGTATTTGTCATCATACAAGTAGTCATTGTTGTCTATGGTTAATCTCCAATCCATCCACTGTATCATAATTAACTGAAACTTGCGCGCGACTTTGTCTGGGTTACCCTCCTTTTTTCTTTATCGTAATCGGGTAAAAGTGTCTCCCATTTGGATATTCAACCATTCCTGATTAAAATCCCTTCAATTATTTTGTGACGATGCGACCGCAAACATATGTAGATGGCGTTGTACAACAAAACATAAAGAGCATTTTAGGCTTCCGGATGTTTTCCAAATTTTATGACTAGCAAATTGTCTCTTTAATTGTGTAGAAGTTTTACTATACTTAATTCGTATGTTAGTTATCTTGGTATATAAACTGGGCTTGGAAATGTCTGATGTGGAACAAACTACAGTTTGTACAGGCTTTCACTTCGCGTACGTGGCTCGTACATATGGATATCTGCCTGCCAGTATATGCTTTTAAATTAAATGTCAGTTAAAGTCCAAGGTTTCACGTAGAAAGGTTTTGTTGGATTGTTATAAAACTTATAAAATAGTTGATGAATGTGTCATTCAAATAAAATTAAAATTTCAAAGCCGGAAAATGTCATGCAATGAAGATATAGGATATATATCATTAGAGGATAAAAATAATTCGAATTCGGAATCGATCAATATTAATTATCGTGTAAACAACCTTCAGTAAAGTTTTTAAATGTAGTAGTTGTGACCTGTTCAAATAGACAAGAATGTTTTAAATTTGTAACACAAATATAACAAATGCCTATTTGAACTACTACATGCAAGAGGTGTTGAAGTATATTTTTTTTATTTATGCTACTACGCGTACTGTCCTTATAATCTTATCAGTCATCAATGTCAGTTGAAACTTCGTATCAAAATCATTGCAAAGGTACTCAATTAACACTTAGTCTTACTCTTTCAGAAAGGAAGTAACGATCTAAATCTTTAACAGATTTTTCCTTGTATACCGACTCCTTCTTGTAACCTTCCTTCCTTCCTATTCCTATTTGGTACTATCACTCCTTGAAAACCATCACATGTACTTATTGATAGGGAAAAATACTAATTAATACTTGTTATATAACAAATAATCGGGATTTATTTCTGGAATACTACAAAATAAACCTAATCGACAAAGGCAGTGGATAGGCTGGCGTACAATTAGCTTTTTTTCTCCGATAAAATATACAGTTTAACAGTTCTTGTGATTATGACTCCTCGATATATTATGTAGGTACCTACGCCAAAACTTTTACCGATAGAAGCAGTCTTCCAAATTTAAAAACGAAAAAAATATTATAAACTTTTTTTTTAAATGTAACATCCTTTATTAGCGCTCTACTACTGACAGTAATAAAATAAAAATGTCTTACAAAGTATTTAAAAGTAAAAATACATGCAGTTGAAACTGCATCGACTCAGACCTCGTTAAACTCGGCGTGCGCCGCCCCGCAGTCTGCGCCTGCGCATTGCGCAAGCGAGCTTGTGAAATTCGTTTTCCCTACTTATCATTTCATTTTACACCTTCGGTTCTAAACTTTATGTATTCGCTTAGGAAATATACTAATATACAATATTTGTATGCGTAAGTTAAATGTCTGAGAGATTATTAAAATATCATTTTAACTGCCGTAATGATACTTTCTTACAATAGCTGTCAGTATAAGTTTACTATTTTACTATAGTCTTAGTTCCTTACCACAGTTTGCTGGATAATGTGTTAACTATGTTTGTAGGTAAAGTAACTAATTTGCGAAAATACCAACACAATTATGCTAAATGATAGGTATTCATGGTAGGTACTAAAGTCAGTGGCGTGGCATGGTGGCGAAACAGATGTCTCTTATACCTAGGCTTATTTTCGGAAACAGTTGTCAAATAAGGTACACAATTGTCCTTGAAAAAGCATGTTAGTGGAAGATATCAATGCCTTGCCTATTAAAATAATTGACTCTACCTACATGCAATGCTGTAAATCATAGTAATCTCTATAGATCCTCTCTGTACCATCATATTTCTAATTTGCATCCACTTCTAGTATCTCTGTTTGGCCCTATGGTTGACTGGTAGAGAATGCTATTTGGCATTAAGTCCGCCATTTGTACTGGCTTTTGTTTTGTGCAATAAAGTTTAAATAAATAAATCATATATCGAACCCGATATCGTTCTAAAAATCTACATTAGTATAACGTACTCTACGACATATACCTACAACCATAACGAACAAATAATTGAACTGAAAATATTGCTTAATAAGGACAAGATAATTTATGTGCATAATTGCGAAAACCCTTTTATGTGTAATTAACGAACTTTTGATCAATTTATTATACTGATTAAAACAAACATGTACAACTTAAGTTCTAGGAAACCTACTTCACGTTATAACCACTTGTAATTATGTAATTAAAATTGCAACCTAACTTGAGTCCATATATAGAGGCACAGGATGTTCATAAACATAACAAGCAAGCATAAGAGTAATGGTCGACACGTATGTGTCCAATTCACTAAACTCTATCGGCACTGGCACCGAACGATTGCACTCTTGCATGTGTGGGTAGACTGTATGCATACGGTGCATCGGTTTCGTTTTCATCAATTGCTCATAAACGTATTGTGTGCTGCAACACGATCGCTGTGCCGTAGACTTGTATTCAACCAGTGACTAACGATGCAGGAATTCGTTAGGTAACCAATCGATACTAAATTGATACGAATTTGCCTGTGAATCGAAAATAAAATCGATACGTATTGGCTAGTTCATAAATACGAACACCCCAGATGGCACCCCTTTATACAATATCCTAGTTCTTTATTGGAACAATTTCTTGTGATTGTTTTAAGCCAATTACGACTGTGAGAAATAAAACCGCGTAGGCGTAACTATAATAATTATTTACACTTTATGATGACATTTTTATACTAGGCAGTTACTTAAACGTTTATACAAACCAGTCGGGAGTCAAGTTTATTTGTGTAAAGCACTCGCAACCGGTATGCTCGATGTACTAGCTGGCAAGTAACCATAAAAAACCTATGAGGCCAACTATTGGAAAATTGTCGCTGAGGTACCTAGTTGGGTAGGAAAGCCGCGAACGTTCGAGAACGACTGTCGTTTACATAAACTACGCGCAACTCTTGCACATATAGAGCGCTTGCACTGTGCAAATTCATTTGAAACTAATTTCCAGACTTGACAGATAAAAAAAGCTATCATTAAAAAGTAAAAAAGTTCGCCCGTCTGCCTTTTCAATCCGTTCCACCTGTATATAATTTAAAAATTGTCGGTTTCGTGTCTGCAGAGAATGGCTTTATTGCTCTCATTGCAATCTTGTATTATTTGAATTATAACATCTCGGCCCACCCTGAAAAGAGAAAAACGACGACAAACTTTGCGAACAACTGGCATTAATCGCGAGCGTCCGGGCAGATACAGTTTAAAAAAACAAAATTAAAAAAAAAACATAAATGGCGCTTTGGCGGCAAACGTCATGTACCATAGACCGTTGGTTTACATACGATGCACGACGGTATCGATATTATTCTTTGCGATATGGTCGCGAATCGCCTGTGGGTGTAGTTGACACGTGTAAATTTATATTGGTCGGTTAACCAGACGGACTGGTTGCGTCTAGTGCCGTTGAACCGTTCAGGTGGGCCTTGGATTACGAGAGATAAATTTAATACGGCATAATAATAGAGTGTTTACCGATTGATGCACTAGTGGCGCGCGACGAAACTGAGAGTTGCGGCACACGGAGAAAGGGATTAGTCGGACGACGACATATTCCAAATCGATTCATCGGAAACAAATCGATTCACCGAAATTCGAAGCACCTGTTTTGAAGGTCAATTTAGTTTCTAGGTTTCTAATCAAATCAAGAATAAAATAACATTATTTTAGTCTTACGGTAATAAATGTAATTATATTGACAAGCGCAAATTGTGTTAACGTGGATAAAACAGTACGACTGTAGGTACCTAAGTAGGCTGCGCATAGTATTAGAACTATATGTACAAGGTATAATATCTTGGAGAGGGTTTATAATGTATGAATTATAATACTCGGTCTTAGAATAGAATACTCTTTATTGCACACCTCAAGAAGAAAGAAATACAAATACAGATGACACTTAACATTACATTACACTTATTATGTGGACTTATAATTGGGTAATTAATTTCACTCTCTCTCTCTTCTCTACCATTATACAATTGATAGGTACTTTAAAAAATGTATGTTACATGGTGTTAAAATGGCAATGCACAAAGCTGAAAATATTCAGAGAAAATATCAAGATTGTTTACTGATTGACATAGTCATGGATAATTAATAGACAACTAATACATTCATAGACAACTAATGTGACGGAAGTGTCGCAAGCAGGAAGCGGATGTAAGATGGCAATTAAAAGCACAAATGCTAATGGACTATGCCTTACAACAATATTACACATTGTGGAAACTACGAGAAAACAATACTTGTTGAAAGACGCAGTTATCTGTACTCCACAAATAAAAAGAAGGCTTTATCTGATTTGTTCCATAGACGTACCAGTCTTATTTATTTTTATAGAGACTATTGTGTGAATGTATTTCGCTACCCAAAGTAGCCTGCAAGAGATCTCTCTATCGCAAAAATGTCTGTTAATTATCTCTGCATGTAACCCCTGCTATATTTTATGTTATGATACAAGAAGTATTGATTGTACAATCGTACAATTGAGAAGAAATACGTCATGTCGAGCCTCACTACTGGAGGCTTGGGATCCATATATAAAATGAAAGGAGTGGATTGCGGATACCCTTTCAAAATTAACCCAGCGTTACTAAATACCGTAAAAGCATATGCATGTGGACACTTTACCACTTACTACGGAGCGGAATTACTTAAGAGGCATATTATTGATAATTTGAACTAATCTCTAAATAATAAATAAATAACGGACAAAAACCTCACACAAATCGATTTACCTAGTCTCACAGTAAGCTTTAGTAGGCTTCTGTTGTGGGCACGAGGTGACGATATACATACTTATATAGTTATATATATATATACTTAAATACATAGAACGTCCATGATCCAGGCCCAAATATTCGAGTTCATCACATAAATATTTGCCCTTGCCGGGACTCGAATCCAGGTTCTATAATATTTCTATTGATCATAATTGATATAATTTTATTAATCGTTACAAATTACCTACTTGACAATGATCGAGTATAAGCATTTATGACGATCACAGATGGAGGAAACATAAATATGGTCAGTTTCAAACATATCTAATAAATATCCCTCTTTTGACACGTTTGGGGATTTACGGATTAACGTGAAATTCCGTTACTTATACTGCTTATGCGCAATGTAGGTTCAGATCGTACTATGTAAAAAGAGCGAGCGGTGTCAAACTCAATGAGATTAGGAGTACCAGAAATGTCAAAGAGCACGAGTATAGCTCTATAAGTATATTTATTTCAATGAAGACATACGTAGAGTTAAAACCGCTGAATTTAATTATTTCTCTTAACTGATCCCTAGTTCTTAATTTGCCTGGATTGGTAAGAATTTGACAGATGTTTAGACAGATAAGACGAAAGAATTAGACTAAGGGTCCTATATCGAGTAAATATATTGTGTTAAAGGCTCTAAATTAAATAAAGGCTCCTTATCCGTTCAAAAAAGGTTATTATTTTAGATCTTTTTCTCTATGGTCATTGATCAAACATGTTGTTTGTTTTTTAACATATTCTCAATGTTACTACTTAAACAGGGTTATTGAAATGTATGCATATATTTCAAAGCTACAGTTGATTAATTAATAAGTAAACCTTTTATTGATAATTTTTGTATCAAAAACTACTCGAAGTTGTCAAAATTCACACAGAAGGTTTACAATTAGGATGAAGTTAGGTATCGTAAGGAAAAATAACGAATAAATAATATACATGTGGCTTCAGAGCGCAATAATTTAACAATTACCTAACTATTTTCCTTGACATGAATGAATTAAAACGATCACTGCGAACTGTGACAGCGTGACGCGTGAGCATGCATAAGGATATTTATATAATTGAGTGATGACAGTTCGATACCTATTTTACCGTATAAAATATGTATACATCGTCATCGTTATTTCCCAGGACGGCACCTCACCACATTTGGATGAACTATTTACTATACAACTGCTTTTACATTTTTTTTTAAGGTGATGACGTGCGTCTTTTTTTTAACAATATTTACTTCATGAATCTATTATTAATAATGTTTTACAAATCTACGTACGTACGTACCGATATACAATGAAACGTTCTGTCCTTTTATCACATGTCTCTATTATTATAAAACTGTAAAAACCAAATGTCTGTACACTGAAGACATAAAAAGGTGAAATAGAATAGTTGGTTGTCACTGAATTATAATTGCGGCTCTACCGGTTCTTCGGTTGACCGAAGTTGGGCGGATACGACAGTGTGGGAGGCACTTCGCTTCAGAACAGAAACCCATACTTCGGCCAACTTCGGTAAATTTCGCGAGTAGTGCAGAGCTAGAACAATTAATTTTGAGTCTTTGTATGTTTGCACGTTTGTATGTTCCTTCCGTAGCCTTCACTATTTTTGAGTCTTATACGAGTAGTACTTTTTACTTTTTTCCCGACTACTTTTAAACAAAAAAGAAGGTTATGTGTAACTTTTTCTCCCCCGCGCGATCGAAGTTTTGCGAACGTCGTCTCCATAAATAAAGTGGATAAAATAAACAAAACGAGTAGTTCCGGTGTTAAATGAAGCTCAGACAGAGTTCATTAGAAACTTGTTGATATAATAAATATAATACTTAATTGCAACAAACTTCAACTGTCCCAGTTTTAGAGCAATGAATCTCTAAAATTATTTTGAATATCACTAAAATTATTTCCAGTGTAGCTAATTAGATGTTCTTGCTCTGGTCTTTTTACTCTAAATTATGAAAACTAAAGTAATATATGATGAAAATGGGGGAGTTTCCACTTTTCTGAGATAATTTAAACTAATGTTGCCTATATTTCTGGCCAATTTTCATCAACTTTAACTAGGTAATGAAAAAAATGTTACTTAAGTAATGTTTATGCCAGCACCAAAACTAACCAAGGGAGTTTTATGCCAACAACTTATTTATGATTCTATATATTTCATATATTTTTACTAAAATTGAGATAACGAAAAACATAAAAAAATAATGGATTGTCTACCAATATCAAAACAAATTATGCATTCAACCAGACAGACAAATATGTCTGAGACTTCTGGAACAATGATTATTTACGCAAAGGTGTGCGATAATGGTTCTTATTTAAGAATTTGAATAAATTAACCGCTTATACTTACATAACAATAACGACAAGACTTCTCTAAGTACATTGACATCGTACTGCGGGATATTTTTAGCGACACTTTTTGCTGAGTTGTCAAGGAGGAAAAACTACAACTTTGTGGTCAAAAAATTTATGGAAGATCGAACAAATTAACGGGAAAGTGTTATTTCCGGACTTGATGTATGAACAGGATATTTATAAGTTACTACATCGACAAATGGATACTTAACTTTTTTATATGACTGGTTTTCGCGGGCTTTTCCATTAGTGACGAACGTTATAACGAACTATCAAAATCTACTTAAAAACGTATTAAATGGTCCCTTAATTCTGTTTATCCTGCTTAAAATAGAATCGATCGCTTCAACTCTTAATAAAATCTAATTTAATTGGCTTGATGAGAGATTTGTGGCATACATCGTCTGAGTAACATGATGTTACGTGTAAAAAAGATTTTGTTTTTTTTTTTCATCGTCTTCTGGCCGCAAAGTAAAGTTGTCAACGCCGTCTGTCCAGTCCGCATTAACCTTTATTTATTATCGGATGAACCCTGATTTTCCTAAAGACAAGACACGCATAAGCTGGCGAAACTCCAGAAATAATAAACTTTAATACTTAATTATAAGTCTCCATTCACATAATATGACGTCCATTCAGAAATTTCCATTTGATTAGCCAAAATAACGTTTACAATTAAGTTGTTAAACAAGAAACTATTGTGGATTAGTCACAGCTAAAAAACATTTGAAAATCCAGTCGCAGCCGGTACGAAATCACTGGCGCCAAAAGTTGGCGCCATTAATTACCATAAACAAATTTACCGTTTTTTCTTCTTTTTTGTTCAAAGTCCATATTTAAAAATAGTGCTTATAGAACACTTTGTAGGTATTCATTTACATGATTTAAAGGGAAAACTTGTGTAGGTAATATGAATAATCTGCTATTATACAATAATGTAACTAAATATGTATACATAATTTACTATGACGAATAACGCCTCACATCGTCAGTTCAGACATTTCATCTCAGAAATACACCATTTTTTTAACGAGAATGTATCCGAGAAAATATATGTCTTTGTTTGATGAAGCCGTAACCGCAAAAACTAAGTTTATTTTTTATTTCTGGCTCAATATCAAGAGCGTCATCTCATCATCTGGCAGCAGATTGAAAGTCGCGATAATTTGATTTTTTACTGAACATTAAATCGATTTAACTAGCTGCGAAGAATCGAATTGGCAAGACATCGGACGGAAGTGTTTGATGTGGTTGAAAAAAAAAGCGCCTGTCTGGTCTGAATGGATGCAGTTTAATTTTAGTCGAATGAGTTTGTTTGGCTCTCCAAGACAGTCATCCGCCACGTCGCTAACACAAGACGAATCCACGAACCGCTTTCAGAGGGCCTATGATTTAATTTAATTCATGACATGATTTTTTTAATTTAAATTCATGATATCAGTGTATTTTTATGTGTAGATTATGTTAGATACATATAAGTATAATTTCAAACACAATGTATATTGTTATTGAATAAATAAATCTTTGTCAAGTGATACTTGATAGATAAGTGACAAAGCATCTGTCACTTCCACTCGCATTTTGTCACAACGTGACTGATGCTTTGTCACTTATTTATCGCATGATAAAAACAACCACAGGACCCCAGGACAAATTAAGGGAACTGAAAATTACCAAGCGCTTCTAAACCAAGAAGAAGAAAAGAGTCTCGACATCGTGGGGCACTTAGCGATCTAAAAAACACCACAAAAAGAAGCATCATACGACCAGTTTATTTGGAGGCATACGGTTTACCCGCTGTGTTATAGTATAGACAAACATTTCATGGAAAGCATTTTTTTTTTGCTGAAATGATTAAATATTTTGGAATGTTAACACAAACCTAATTTAATCTATAAGTTGGCATTTTCAAGATTTCGATGACTTTCGAGGAAAATTTTGTACATGAAATTAAAATTCTATGAAATAAAACATTCGGTGAAGTGTTTTTCTATAAAAGAAGAAGATCCTGGAGGCATACACCATCATAGATATGCAGACATCGGAATTTTGGGAGCGACAGGAAGGGTTTGCTATATCGATAAATTTTCTTATCGATGCTTTTTATACTATTGATCGCACCCAGCTTCGTTTGTAAGTTTGTATTTATTTCGTAAACTAGTATTATTATGGAGACGACGATGAAGTAGATAGGGTTATGTCAGGACACATTGAAACACGACACATTGAAAAAGAAATCTGAAATGGATTTCATCAGTCAAGACGGAGACGTTTAACGTACGCCCGGAAGTTTGGAACAAATCTGATGCATAGTTTAACAATAGTAAATGGGAAAATAATTCTTAAATACCACTGAAGAATAATATTATGATGATGACTGAAACTTCAAAAATCCTTAACAAAATATAATTGTACTATTTTAAAAACAAAACTTGGAGCAAACACTATAAAGCATCGATAAATGAGTTCATCGATATGGAAATCCCTACCTGTCACTCTCCATATTCCGATGTTTGTTAATGTGTATTACATCCAGCCAAATATGGCATGTTGACATCAAAATATGCTGTCATAATTTCATAAATTGTTGACAAAAAGCTAAATTTAATGTGTAAACCTAAACGTTAGTCATATTGCGTCAATAAAAGTCGTCATTTCACGAAATGATAGTCATGAGAGTGAGAAAAACCCGTACATAAAGTTACAGGTACCCTACACCTACCTATCTGGGATTTTGTAACTTTGCCTTTAAATATAAGTATGTTTAGTAAAATGTCTCATAGTCCGGGTTTCAGTTTTCGAGTTGGCTATTTTTATGTAAGGGTATTTTTATGTTAAAAGTTGATTATTTGGACTGTATAAAAAACTCATCTCAAAAATCATTGACTTGACAATCAGTACAATTTTCACAAACCGTATTTTATT
Organism: Apotomis turbidana; assembly: GCA_905147355.2. NCBI lineage: Eukaryota > Metazoa > Arthropoda > Insecta > Lepidoptera > Tortricidae > Apotomis > Apotomis turbidana. The sequence continues at coordinate 3,123,457 of LR990297.1, read as the reverse complement.
TATTCTATTCGCTTTTTAAATGTGGCGTTTTTTCACAAAGGTTTTTAAAATGATCATTTTATTTTCATTGCTTTCCCTGTAGGCTTGCTTTTGGATTGTTCAGAACGCAACCAAACTGACGTCATCACTGACGTCACCTAAGCACGAAGATTGCCGACCATCGGGCCCTTCGGGTACGTTCGCCACCGGTCGCTTTCAACGGTCAATTTTAAATCATCCTCGGAATGACGAACACTGTATTTTCTATTATATTGACAATATATTATTTAATAAGACATTCTTATTTTAAATATCCACCACACTATAAAGAAACCTAGGCCTCAGCATTGGTCCTTCGAGCCGGATTTATCCAGCATACCGGAAATATTACGTCTTGCGGGATCCATAACTTGTTACAGAACATTAGATGCTGACTGTACATTGTAAACTAGCTTACGGAAGCGTATTCTCACTAAATATAGCCAAGTGTCCGCATCCTGCCGCAAGATCGCGAGTCGCGATTCTTACAAGCCTGTTCACTGTCTCATACAACCATTAAGTACTCGTATATGTAATAGCACTAATAGCAATTAACTATAAATAACTTCCTTTGAAACTGTGGCTTTAAAGTACGACCGCGATTTAATGCTACGAGGTTACGTCCCACGAAGCAAACAAACTGTATAAGACCTTATACAGCACTTATTCGACTTATTTAATAATAATAATAATATTTGTTGCAACCAAGCACTTAATAACTAGGTACATCGTACAAGATGTAGCAAAAGGTTAACATTTTTTGTAGTCCGGTTTACCAAACTTAATACTACTTACTAAAAACTTATTGGAGCGGAGCGAGCGAAGCGAGCGAAGCTCCCATGGATCGACTCGAATGGACTTTGTAACAATGCGCAGTTCTCAGCCGATTTTGGAAATTTTTGTTTTAAAATGCACAAATTAAATTTCGCTAGGTCGTGACGAAGAGAAAATTTTGAAATTGTTCTTAATTAAAAAGTTATGATAAAAAAACAAAAAGCTCCCATGGATCGACTCGAATGGACTTTGTAACAATGCGCAGATCTCAGCGAGTACTCAACCGATTTTGGAAATTTTTGTTTTAAAATGCACAAATTAAATTTCGCTAGGTCGTGACGAAGAGAAAATTTTGAAATTGTTCTTAATTAAAAAGTTATGATAAAAAAACAAAAAGCTCCCATGGATCGACTCGAATGGACTTTGTAACAATGCGCAGATCTCAGCGAGTTCTCAACCGATTTTAGATTTTTTTGTTTTAAAATGCAAAAATTAAATTTCACTAGGTCGTGACGAAAAGAAAATTTCGAAAAAAAAAAACCGCTCCAATCTATGGTGCAAGCTTAGCCGGTGGCTAACTCTGCATCGACCTAGTACTAAGTAATAAGAACTTACAGTGTTACATTTAATTTAAATAAAAATTGTTTAAAAATTTAAAAATTAAACAAGCATCATACTTGCATGAGCATACATCATAGCATGTGTCATACATTGTGCAATCGATTTGTACATAATTAATTAATTATTTAAATATTTTTCTCGTCCATAAATTCCGCAATTGAGTGGTAGCACTTGTCTTCTGAGATTTCGTTTTAGATTGCTTATAAAGGACGAGTCTTTTAGGGTGTTTTTTTATATTAATACGGATTTTATTGTATATTTTAATTGCTCTGCAGTATGGTCAATTTCAGCTTGTAAGGGCTGTATAAGCTCTTATACAGCATGTTCGCTACTTATGATGTGACTGAAAGGATTTTACTGGTGATATTTGGCTTAAATTAAAGACCCCAAAAAACTTAAAAAAACAGCAAAGTGCGACTGACTCGCGCACCGAGGGTTCCGTCCTAAATACTTATCCCATCTTAACTGGCCGGGTTCAGCAAATATGATATTTGAAAATGGTTATGATATAAAGTAAAACATAATAAAATGCTTAAACTAAGTTAAAATTAGTTGAATGATCTTATTACGAAAAACTAGACTTAAATGGACTCCACAAATAAAATGTTTAAAAGTTAGAGTTATAAATAGAATATTTACATACTAACTAAAACCTAAAATAAATTTAAACTTATTGATAAAAAAATGTTTAAGACTGTGCCAATTAACCTGAAACTTATTATGTCGAGGAGTAAAATAAAAGTTCTTTAAAGAAATAAGAAATAAATAATGCAATTAGATTAAGAGCTAGCGACCAAATCGGTCATGTGGCTTCAGCTGTATTGAAACTCCGTTAGCTACTTCTCTGAACAACCTTTTCCTATAATCTTCGTGCTGGCAGGCCGCGGGCGGTGGGTGCGGGTGTAGTGGGGTGGGAAAAAAAAAGGAAAAAAATGTGGGCTCAGCGACTTAATTTTTTTTTTCAAACAGTTACTCTGTACTCCCTGTGCAGCCAAAAAAAAATTAAATCGATCGGGTGGTGGGAAGGGGTTGCCAGCGTTAATTAAAAGTACCAAAATAATATTTTATTTATATAATATATATACGATATTTTTGCATGGCATTTTTTTTGGGGCTTACATATTGATTAATCTCGCGTCAGAAAAAAAGCCAATACAGCTGAGCCCACACGAAAATTATTATTATTTTGGTACTTTTAATTAACGCTGGCAACCCCATCCCACCACCCGATCGATTAAAAATTTTTTTTTGGGTGCACAGGGAGTACAGAGCAACTGTTTGAAAAAAAAATTAAAGTCGCTGAGCCCACATTTTTTTCTTTTTTTTTTCCCACCCCACTACACCCGCACCCACCGCCCACGGCCTGCCAGCACGAAGGTTATAGGAAAAGGTTGTTCAGAGAAGTAGCTAACGGAGTTTCAATACAGCTGAAGCCACATGACCGATTTGGTCGCTAGCTCTCCGTCTAAATAGACCTGTCTCCTTTTTAACTAAAGAAAGTAAGAGCGAATGAGAATAAAATAAGACTGGCTGGCAACCACCACGGCTAAGTCTGAGTCGTCCACAGCGTTATTTTTATTTTTTATAATTAACACCTCTTTTAATATTGTAGCAGCCAAGCGGATGCAGTTTAATACTTGTGTTGATTTTGTTAAACTGTTGGTTAATTAGCGTTTTCTTTTATGATTTAAGAAGTCACTGTATATAATGAGTAGTGAGGGAACAAAACTATTTAAACTGTACATCGATAGAGAAGGTTGGTCACACTTGAATGTAAGCCGATGTGCATCAGGTTCTATTAACATATCGCTGTTGTATCGTTTTCTGAGCGAATAGTTTCCAAATACCTACCTAGAAAGAATTTCTTTTTATTGAATGATGTATAGAACTGAGATACATAAGAAGCAACTTAATTATAAATCATAAAATAAACATTTATTTATAAGACATAAATATTATGGTTTGCTCTATGAGTATTTAATAACTACGCTTAGGTTTACTAATGTATTTTCTATCAGAGTAACATAAATAGAATGAATATTTCGTACCAAGTAAATCGTTGGGTTATTTTTGGAACGAATATCACATTACGATTTACACATGTCTAGAGCCCTCAGGGATCTCTCCCCAACATGATAACCATAACTTTCGCCGCTGATGTTGCTAAAAATGTTTCACTTTTATATCGGTCACTGCTAATTTTCTAGATTAAAATGCAAAATAAAGTTTAGCTTATTAGCTTTGGCTGTATGCCGTATGGGCTTAGTTGCATGTGCCTATTGAAATACAGAAGTTTATCACGGCGAAAATAGTTTATGGCACGCAGTTTATGGTTTTAGAAATTGAATTTGGAATACGACAAATGATAGCAACAAAAGTCGACTGTTTCGATAGATACGGTTTTGCTGCTTTTGTTTATATCTGTAAACAGTGTACTTACAGTCCGTTGTAAGATTGCCATTGCCATTCGAGTTTGTGTGATAACTGAGACGTTTTTACCTGGAACGCGTAAGAGCAAGCGAGACATGTATAAAACGCGAATCGCATTCTGACAGCTGACGCACTGTAAGGGGCTGCCTATAGTAGCGTAGCGTAGCTAGCCCTTAGAATAATAACGCCTAGAAACCCAGTTCACGCGCAACGGTGAGGCCACTAAAAGTAAGCCAGAAATGGCTTAAAGCGCCGATCGACTCGTCAGTTGCAAGGACGCGAGACAGGTGTAAAGAGCTCCCACATTTTCAATTTTTATGGCGGTTTGTGCAGTGATAGGGTTTCACAATGCAACTGATAAAAAGGATAAACATGCTAAGATAACATTTCACTCTTAAATATTATTCTTTAACTCGTATTTTTACGTAAAACAGTAATCAAAACTTCATATTTTCTATAAGCGGCATGACAACGTAGTGTTTCCAGTGTAAGGGATTTTTTTTACCCATAATTCTGTCCTGACGATATACTGACTTATTTTTTGGGAGTCTATAATTAAAAATACAAATATGAAAAATTAAGAAGATAAATCACTTGATTTTTATCAAGCTTTTATTTGACTGGCCGTGTATGTTTGAGTATGTCCGGGTCAAATATTGCAAATCAAATTTGAATCGAGTTTAAATTTTGTACACCTGTTTAAATCAAGTGACAATGCATTGTTATGGTACTACCAAGCTGGTCTGATGATGAGAACGGAAGGAGGCCATAGTAGGTAGCTCCTAAATTACACAAAAACACGACGTGCTCGTTACAAATGTCTTGATGATGAGTTGACGACTGTGCAAATAAAAGTGTTACGCCGATGGATTAGGTCAAAAACTTCGAACGTCGAAAGTGCTTCAGAAGCGTTTACAGCTGGCTGAAAAGTCATTTCAGGCCGTTTCAGGATTTGGCCATACCTACTATTAACGATTTTATTTATTTTCAACTGACATTGCAAATTAATAATACATAATAGTAAATAATAAAAACCTTTGTTTAATGTATTTAACAGTGTTTGAAGTCAACAACGGGTCTATTATTCAATTAAAATTTAGAATGTCACCAATCAACACTGGCAAGAGTATACCCCAAATTTCAGGGGAATGTGATTGCGCTAGCAACATTATTGCTGTGTTTGTGTGCGTATCGCCGCGTGTAAATACGAGTTGTTCACAACTACATGAATCCATTTTATGCCTCACGTGCAGCGCCTCGGCCGTAAGAAACTATCCTTCTAGGCGTTATTATTCTAAGAGCTAGCCTATTCTAAGGCCCTCAATCAGAAATGGCCTTTCTCAAGGCCCATGAGATGGACTGTGGTGTAGGGCACCGCCTAGCGCTCATTAGCTACATATGTCACTTAGTTGAGAGTTAACAAATCCAAAACAAGGTAAAGATTTAAAATAGCGCTATTTGATTCTACTTAACTTCAAATACTGGACATACTATGTTATTTGATGGTTCTTAACTCTATTTCTATTAGATTTTATAATATTGTCTGATTTGATATGTTCTCATTTTATTTTTATTCTTGTGTATATTTTCGTACGCCATGCGGCAAGACGTAGCTGTACCTACTATTACTGCCATTGTCCCCTTATCTACCTATGTTTGACGAAATAAACGTATTCTATTCTATTCTAAAACGGTCCCACCGGAAGCATCATGCTGAGGTGGGACCTTTTCGTGGCACAACCATAATAATATTATAGTTGCCTATATACTGTTTATTTGTTTTATCATTTCTGTTGCACCCTATATGTTATGTTCTATGGTCACGTCAAGAATAAATGCATTTCTTTCTTTCTAAAACATCGTCTCATCAAAATAATCCTTGATGAACCACGCAACGCAATGATGTAAGGCACATCAAAGTCTCCACAGAGTCTGCCTTCGGCCGCAACTCGAGCCGTCGGATTTGGGTCAGGCTAGTGTGCGGAGTCACTCGATACTCTCAGCTGAGCTGTCTCTATAATTATTCATATAGCTGTGAGATCGTGCTGGAATTGTTGTAATTAATCGCTTTGATGTCATTGAACAAGCTTCGATTGTGGCTCTAGACAGAGCGTCGCTCAGAGAATTTAACATCTGGAAAATGCATGGTTGCTTGTGCATTGCGTTCATCTGATGATGATGATAGTGAGCTCTGTGAGCAGTAGATCTCGCGAGTTTGATCGAAAATGCCTGAAATTGGCACTTTTTTACGTTTCCATCCCAATATTTCCGCCATTTTGGAATATTTCGAAAAAATGAACCGATGAATACACTTATCGGATCTACTCACAAAATTTCATGACCACCAGTAGAGAAATGTGGCCTGTAGGCGAGAACAGCCAGCAATCTGAACATCCAGACAGACCAAAGCCGAAAACAGAGACGCTTCGCTCGCTCGGTCATTGACAATAACCAAAAGGAGAAAACTATCAGTTATCACTTAAGAGTTTGTGTGAGGTATCACCAGGTTATTTTTCACTAATTCTAGTTACCTACATTTGGAAGTTCCGACTAGTTTTTTAAGATATATGAGATTTTTTAAACTCTCTACGTTTAAATTAGTGTATTAAGCGGTTTACACTCACGTGAAATTGTAAGGATCAGCCCGACCTGTACTTCAACAAAATACGACAAAAAACTTACAACCGCTTTGGTTTGTAAGTTCACATTTAAGAACATAATCATTCCTTAATAGTTAACTATCTGATTCCTGTAACAATTCTTATAGGCTACAAGGATTGGTACACTCGGCATTAAAAGTATTTAACAATCTTAGTACGCAATTTGACATACTATAGGCTAGTATTAAAATCTTAGTAAAATTCATAGAATTGTCATATTTATGACACGTCAGCTGTAATTTGCGTATGGCAAATGTATGACAGTGGCATTCCATAGCGGTCGACTCAGTGGAGCAATAAATTACATAACGTTTAAATCAACATTTTCACTAATGCCCGTCCCGTGACTGTACGCAAATGTTTGTTTCGTATCTTTATACAATTAGAAAACTAATCCGTTTAGTTCGGCGCGGCAATGACGCACGTACACATTTGTTTCATTCTTCATTCAATTCAATCGACAATGGATACACACCTCGGTTGTTTAAGAGAATGGTGCGATCAGGGTTGCCATTAACATGTTCTGATAAAAATCCGGACATCACCGTAAACGTCCTGACATTTCTGTCATAAACAAAACATGATTTTATAATAGTGTTTTAATAATAATAGGTATGATATGGATGGAATGATCAAAATTGACATGTTAATGCTGAGTGCCTATTTAAAACACTACCTATCATTTCATTCTTCAAAACTGTGTAAACTTTTTAATAAAAGCATCATAAAAACATTTTTTTAAGTGAAGTTCTAAAATCCGGCCGCAATCCTGACAAAGGTCCCGAGACATGTCCGGACAAATCCGGACGTCTGGCAACCCTAGGTGCGATGGCGAAGGCATTCGCGAACACATTTGCTGCTGACCAAATTACCGCGTAGACGTCATCAGTGCCGTACAAAAGTAAACAGTTTTGTTACTATTGACTGGTATTGAAGTTTTTGTCGATTGATCTAAATAAGTTTCTGTCAAAAATTACGTTTACGCCAACTGTGCTTTCCTTTGAACGTCCATCAATTATTTACTGATACAAAGATCTCACACTCGGTAGGATTGTTTTAGCTATAACAGAATCCTTAGAACTGCCTACAAGGTACCATATTAATTTATGGTCATCAAAGTTAAGTAGGTAAGCAAAATTTCAGCTCAATTGGTAGAATTTTGATTGAGTTGCAAGTTGCAAGATACCATCCGAACAAACATAGTTAATTAAATAGAACAAAATGTCCGTTATCAGTCGAATAAGGGAAATTCTAAATTTGAAATTTCGTTTGAAATTCTCCGTCAAGTCTTGAAATGTCAGTGTCAAATTAAAACACTGAATTTCATATACAGTCTTACAGAATACAGTAGGGATGGCTTCCGGTTCGTGACTCAAGATGGCCGCATGCGTTTAAGTTTCGTTGTTCATTATTTATTCATTTTTGTTGTTCAATGTGTAGTATTGATAGCGTATTGTGCAGTGATCAAACGAATGTGTGAATAGCTAATGAAGAATTCAACTTGAAGCGTACATAGCCCTTCCTGGGTCAAGGCCCGATTGTCCGTGTGTTTTTTGTAAATCGCTATCACTTTACAAAAAGCACGATTTTCTCAACTCACCGTACAACGTGGTATCAATATCAATCCTCTATCTAGTCGCCGAGTGCGATTGGCAACGAGACATTGGCAGTAATGGTCGCTTAACTGTGACCGGTTGCCATAAAAAAAAATAGAACAGAATACAGTAGCGATGTATTCTATTTACTTTCCCTTAATTTTAAAATGTACAAATATTCGAATTACCATACTATTTGAGGATCGTTTGACCATTAACTACATTAACAACAACCGCAGCGAGGGTTAAATCATAGGCCGTCCTTTATTTTGCCAAATAAAGGGTTGAATGAAATCTTATCAATGTCTCGTAACCCATGACCTGAATTAATTTAGAGCCTTAAAGTTGGATATTTGTTTGCTATGATGTTGTTTAAGTTCATTTAAGTTATTAAGTTTAATTCATTTCATTAATTAAGCTAACATCCGTGATAAAGTGGATGTATTGCTAAGTTAAGATACAAGCAAGTCTCATCAAATTAGAGCCCTGAGCCTACTGGCCCTAAACACTCTTATAAACACTGTAAGATTAAAATACTAGTCCGGTCCGGCGGCTGTACGTGTTACTTCCTCGAGGTTATAATTAACCGGCAGAATCCGGTATGAATAAATATGTATAGCGGCCACCGGGAGCGCTGGGAACCACTTTGAAAATAAAACCACTTGTAAATAAACTTCGCTTGCAAAGTAACAACACCTCATCTAACGATGGATTATATAGATGAGCTGTTGAGCATATTGGAAGTAATTACCTGTGAGTGCGTAACTATGAAGATTAAGAGCCACTGGTACAAATACATAGAGACCATCTCAAGAAGAGTGTGGTTAGTTTTCTCTGCCACTCCCTTTATTTGAGTTTTCTCTTCAGGCCCTCTATTCAGAGAATTCGTCAATTCCGGGTATTTATTGTCATTTTGGAATAAAAGTATTTCATTGTCGATCAGTTCACTTCTCAACTTACTTTTCGCAAAGTTGTTTTCGATGTACCTACAATCGGAATCGGCCCTTCGGCAAAGGCTTCGGAAGTACTCAATTACTGTTTCGCTGTCACACAAGCGACAGACCATTAGATGCTGGTTGGTCGAGCCGATTTTTGGGGCTTTTGCACCCAAAACTCGAAAACTGCAGGCAAAGGCACCCAAAGGAAAAAGGAACGGAGTATGCTCAATGATGAAAACACCTTAACCCATTAACAGGGAACCCTTCGGGGAATGCACTAATGTCACACGAGTATGACAGGTATTTAGTGTAATGTCAAATTAAATGCTTGCAGGTGATTCCAACGCATTAGCTGTAATGGGTGAGATAAGATGACCTACCTGCGCATGGCAACACCGGGTGTTTGTTTTAATTGATTGTTGAAGGACATGCATCACATGCGACCAGCACAACTGTGACTTGCGACTCTTTCTTGCACGAGATATATTACCTGTCTTTATCTTCACGGTACTGTGAGAGAGTGTCGGGCGATGCTATGTCGCGCGACAAGAATCGCGAAGCCAAGTTGTGTTAGACGGACAGCTCAGAAAGTATCAAGCAAAGAGAACTCCAACAGCAAATGTGACAAAGTACTTCCTTATATGAATGAACGCGAATTAGAAGTATTAGCTGCATCTATTGAAATATTAAATGATATAATCAATAAGGATTTTGCTTTGATTTTACGTTTATAAGTCCATTTTAAGTCATGTCAAGCCAGTGAAAGAAAAAAATAGGAAGTTCATGCGAAACTATATTAGGAAAACTTTTTTTTTGGTTCGTTTACTTTGAACAAGGGTTGAACCGCTGAATCACTGCCGTGTGTGAACTAAGTGGCCTGACGGGCGATTCCTCTTACTCACTGATGGGCTGTCAATTTAGATATGTGGTGTATGAGATAAGGTTCTTGGAAAATGTGTCAATCGGACCATGTCCAAATAGTATATAGATTTGTATATCTTCATATTCATTAGTAAGTAGTAGAGTTTGTCACAAATTAATTTGAATTCAGAGGGTATGTATATTCAGCGATTATTTTACTATAGAAAATTTTAATATAAGTATTTTAGAAGTCAAAAGATGCCCGCGATCGCATTTGTTCAGAAAGTTTCTCAAAAAGTCGAAACCTTATGACGACATCATACCCACCTGAGTAGGCTGTGCAGACGCAGACTGTATAATGGTGCTTCTAAACGGGCCATATTTCACTGCAATTTGTGGCCGGCAACTATGGCCATCCTTCTCTGACACCCTACGCTAGAGCAAGATGCAAATAATGGCCGGCCACAAATTGCAGCAAAACATGGCCCCATCATAACTCTTAATTTAAGTTGTATAAAGGCTGTATACCTAACTGCTTATGTCGCCTGTGGGCTACATGGGTAACGTCATGTTACGAATGATTTATGTGGAATATTGTTGTGCTCTATCAAGCCTAAACACCTGGACTAATTCTAGAGATGTTTAGGACATTATTATGGTATGGTTCATAAGATACATTTTACCTGACACCGAAGCCCGAAAGGCTTTTGTTTTATAAATATCTCTAGCCATTTACATTTTAAACTATCTAAACTTTGGGCAACAAATCTTGCAGTTTTGTATTCACTACACAGCGGACCAATAGACAGCAGTGCTCATTCACTTGGGCTCGGTATATAGAATGCCAGTAGCTAAATGCGTCGCGGCGTCGAGTGGTCTGCGCCCGCGCACACTCGTTATCGGCCGAGCCTAGGGTTGTCAGCCTAACTAGCAAATAATAAATATAGTTATTAGCTCAAAACAAGACGCTCGCTACATCAGGTAATTTCTTTTGATTTTAGTAAAAGCCTTCTGTGAAAAAGCCTGCACTGTGTTTTATAGGTTTCCTGTGCGCGAGCTACTAACCGCGATCGCGCGCCATTAGTTCACACAAATCTGGAAGGTGGAGCAGTGCACCATGGTGCTTCGTAAAACAATCGGTTATTAACACGACACGAGGTGCGTTGTGAGTGACTTTTTTCACTAGTAATCTCATAATATAGTTGAAGGTTGCCACTGTCCGCGTGGGTTTCTGTAACTTTAGCTAGTCGTTACAAACAAACCTTAATAGTTATTAAAAATAAACGTTAGCAACCTAGCAATTACGAAATAATTAATAATCCAGTGTGCCTCGGCCCTAATAACCGCCGGTTGCCAAGAAGTCTACCGCGACTACGCACACAGGCGCACAGAACTCGATCTTACGCACACAGATGCGGGGGAAATCACACACGACCATAGCCAACTTGCATTACAGAAGTATAAGTAGGCAGGCGATTAGATAGTACTTACTAGTGTCAGGTTTGCTGTACCTATAGTAAACCATCACGCAAACCTAGCTATAAAAAAAGGTAGTCATCGTCTAAAATTAGTTTGACATATCTTCACGATATCATTATTTAACAGTGTGCGGTGTGTTGTTTTGTAACGTCGGAAATATTCTAATTTTATATGAATATGGAATGAGTTGATAATAAAATCATAACTGGCCGTTACCTATATATAGAAGACCAACACAGCAGATCCTAATGTCGCTAAATGTCTTTTTCGAACTGGACTGGACCAAGGGTCGTATTGCAAAAGGCGGTACTTACTGAAATTGTGTTCAGAATCATTTAACAAAACAATAATTGTATGACAGCCATGCACTTAGACGCACTTTTTCACGGTGAGAATGGCAAATTACTTATTGTCTCCATATAAATATTGGTACGGCATATTGGTAGGTGACCAGTTGTATGGAGCGTTTTTAGCGCTCTGTAGGAATGTTGAACTATGACGGTCATTTCTGACTTTTAGAGCAGTCTAAGTGTAGGTAGTCCTATATAGACATTTGATCCCAATAAAAAATTGAATCGAACGACATTCTCAAAAAAAATGTGTACACCCCTATTGAAGTACGTATACGTACAGAAGATAATGTTATAGGTTAATACATAATAAAAGTTAAAGTTTACGTGATTGTATGTAGATAAAATTCAACCAGGCACGTTCTTTTTGTAACATGTATCTTGTGAAAGTAGTTTTTAGCGAGTTGTGCATAAATTTAAGTGGTTTAATATTAAGTGCCTTTTAGTAGATCGTTTATAAAGTTAATGTACTTATGGGATAATGTCTTAAAATATTATATGTTTTTAGCCATTTGAGTACCTAATTTGATGCATTGATTTATTAAACCACAATTTTGAGTTGAGATGTAACCTGCTCACTCTAAATATTTTGAAAACAAAATTTCTCTGCTTTCATAAAACAAGTGTCTCAGCTCCAACTACTATACCCAACATCAAAGTTCACACTTGCAACCGAAACGAATTGACAAATACTTTCTGCCCTTGTCAGTGAATTGATAGGGCTCGTTCTATTAAATATCTTGGTGTGGTAATCGACGAAAAGCTGGATTTCAAGGAGCACTTAACAACAACAGCAAGTCGCGTCCGCAAACTTATTTATGTTTTTAAAAATCTGCGTAACTCTGCTAGCAAGACACTGCTTAGAACAGTCTATATTAGCTTATGTCAATCTGTACTAACATATTGTATAACTGCATGGGGCGGGGCATGTAAGACCTATATGTTGTTGTTGGAAAAGGCGCAACGCGCTGTCCTTAAGGTTATCCTTCGAAAGCCGATTAGATTCCCAACCAAGCTTGTCTACAGCGATATCGACGTTCTCACTGTTCGTGGATTGCTCGTTCTACGTGCAGTGACTAATGTGCATAAAACGGTCTTAGGTTCTTCTAATTACTACTCCATGCTACAGAAGCGCACCTTCAAAGTCCCCGTTCCGTCAACTAACTCAGTATTCGCTCAACGCTTCCCCAATTTCTTTCAGCCATTTGTTTACAATAAGGTTAGTTCCAAAGTCTCGATTAAAGAATTATCGGTTAAGGAAGCTCAGGTAAAAACATCAATATGGCTCAGCTCCCTTACGTATGAGGAGATAGAGGATCTATTTAGAGTAGCTAAGTGATAACAGAACACTGACACACACACACACACACACACACACAAACACACACTGATATACACATTTGCATACACTACACACCTCTACACGCACCGATATAGTGATTAGCTAGAATGTCTTATATATACAATTCGTGTTACTATGTATTTATTTCATTTCCCTAATGGTGGCATCTTATTAGCTTTTCGCATCACTTATGTAAACTCGTGTCTGAATTGGCTTCCTACGAGACAGGCTGCGCCTAGTGTAGGGGCCAGTGTAACCTCAAATTGTTAAGTTTTAGGTGCATGTTATTGTCATTTAGTTGTTATGTGGAAATTAGTTCTTTGTATAACATTAATATGATAGTCGTGTACAATAAAGAAATTTGAATTTGAATTTGAATTAGAACATAAATGTTTACAAATGTTAATCGACTTTCTAAGCTCTCTTTTGAGGCACTTCACTTCCCTTCGAAACCATAGCCATATGCCACGTATGAAACGTCGAGGTAATAAAATAACTATGTATTAAGATCAAGTCCCGTTTTTCTGACATGATGTAGGTATGAAAATCATTTTGGAAATTAGGAGTTTGGAAATGGCTGATAAGAACAGCGGACTATTGCATGTTAGATAATAGATAATTGACAAAGTATCCGCCACATTCTGATAATTCATGATGCCAGAGTAATAATAGGGAAGTTCTCTGAAATATCGCAACAGCTACTTTTTTAAAACATTGGAGTAGTATGAATGTCACTGTTGAAAATATTTAAATTTATTGAATTATGAGAGAATATTCAAAATGACTTGATTGATGAATTGATTGATTAATTATTATTATTATTGCCTAATGTTTTAGCATTTATATGTCGCGTTATAAAAGCATCCATCATAATCCGCTGGTTTTAGTCTTCGATAAAGCACTTAAAGCAAGATATTTAATACATACGTTACATAAAATCTAAATCTCTGGCCGGCAAGAAACGCGCGCAAATTAATCGGACCCAAGGAAATCCACATCGCGATACAATTACTGATACCGCCTTTCACTGCGCCTGCGCCGGCCTATTCGAGGCTCGTGGGGGCGATACCGCTTCGATACATGGGTACAGGGAAAACTTAACGAATGGGGATCCCCTTATTTTATAAGCAATTGTTTTATCGAATGATGCATTTCATCGAATTCTTATTTAAGAGGCCTTATTCCTGTTTTTTATAGTATGACAAATATATTGGTAATTTCAACCAACTTTTTGAAGTGAATAAAGCTTTTCCCTGAGTTCTAGATAGTAACATAGCTATTTAATACTTTCATTGCGTGCAGTCGAAAATAAGTTTAATAAACCAGTTTACTGCGTGAATTTTGTCAAATTCGAGTAGTTTTTTAAACCAAAATGATCAATGAAAAATTGAAACTGTAGGTTTCAAATATATACTAATAAATCGCCATGGCCCTGTTCTAAGTAATAAACATTGATAATGTGTTTTGTTTGATCATAGAGAAAAATGTCTAAAAAAATCAGCATTTTTGAATGGATAAGGAGCCTTAAATAAGGGAAGGTTGACAACGGTAACTAGAAAGTTGACGAAACGTCAGGGAGGTTCAAATAATGAATATAAGCGATATAATCCGTTTAAATTATTTTATTGAAATGTGTCACAGTCGCGGAAAGGAACAAAATTGTATGAATGCTCATTTCATCGACAATTATTTCCCAGAAGCCATAATTTTTTCGCAAATGTGAAAATGACGTTCTATAAGTAGGTTACTTAGGTTGAGTTTGCTTTATTTTATAACAATCCAATTTTTTTATGGTTTCTGAGAAATACTTTCTATGAAATGATATGTTTATGAGATGAAACATTCTTTGAAACGTTTGTCTTTAAAAGCAGGGTAAACCTAACAAGGCATGGCATAAGGCACTGAATTTAAATCTGGTCAGCGTCTAAAAAAACGCTGTTTCTATTTGTGTGTTTGTAATAGATGTGTAAGTACTACATATCATTAAGGGATTGTAATTTTTATCCATCTTCTGAAATTCAGTTTATTAAACTTTATTCTTCAATTCACAAAAGTACAAATGGTGGCTTTCGTTGCCATTTCTTTATACATATATATATCCTTTTATATTTGTATTGGCGGAAAGGGTTCTCAAATTGCGTTAGTATTTTGGTATGGTATTATCTGATAAAGAGCTCCATACGAGTTCGAAACATGTCGGGCCGTTCCTGACAATGTTTACTCGGGTTGAAGAATATGAAGCGTAAGTTTTCATCAAGTCTTATCTTAACTTAGATTAACTTACATAATTAAGTTATGTAATATATATGCACTTTATTATAATCAGCTATCATTTCAGCCGCACCCTCATGTTTACAGTTTATTCGAAGGATGCTCACCAGATGGCGATGTAATTTAAAGCACAATGCATTAAACAATAACAAATATCCACTTAGTAACAATATTTCTCCTGAGAAAAGAACTTAATTGAAAACAATTATGTTTATAAAGCAGTTTACACATGTTTCGGTTGACGAGTATGTAGAACTGTGATTCTTATGTATATGCACTTTACAGCCTATACAGTATTAGTCACGTAGTAATAGTAGGATTTTATTTAAAAATTACAAGTATACATTTTATTTCATTAGTTTTAAAGTCCGATTTCAATAAATACGAATAGCTATGTTTTCTAGTCCAGCGCCAGACATATCATCAAAATTATACGAAAATCAAAGAGCACCGGCAACCGTAAACAGTCCCAAAACGACTTTTATTCGATATTTATTAGTCGAAACGGTCCATAATAATCGGTTAACAACCACCCGATACTGCGGTGTCGCGTTACCACAGGTGTGCGGCAGAATTCAAATTTAATGTTCTTTATTCATTTTTAATTAATTTCAAATATTGAATATTAATTCGTAAAGTTTATGTTGTCTATGGGTCTGCAAGATTGGCAGAATATGAAGGTCTTATAAGGAAAACTGGTTACCACGAATCTGGAACTTTCTGTAATACGATTATAGTTCCTTTTTGGGGCGAGGCAGGACTTGGGTCATAAATTTTATTCGGCAATAAAACTTGATACTTGCGAATAAGAAATAATAAATATTATAGAAGTAAATAAAATATAGGTATCAGGTGATATTTTGTAACATATAGCGGCGTCGTTTAATTGTTTCGTATATACCTAGATTGTCAATTTGTCATCCGATCACCTATCTTTTAAAACAAAGACATAGGGACCTTAAAAGTTTTAGTCATATACTTGATCTTATTATGCTGAGCACAATGAGTATTTTTTTTAGTATTATAGGTTTATGCCATGAACACGAGCTTTTCTCACATTTATTATGCCCCGTTATTGTTTATAATTGGTATAATTATTTTAAAAAGCAATCTACAAACCTGCAACTTGTCGCTGAGAAGCAAATGCAATCTAACCAACTTATAATGTACCTTATAAATACAAAGACTTATATAAATTTATTGATTACGGTGACTCATTAATAGTTTTATTTATAGACTCTGATTGGGAGCGTGCCTCCAGCTAGTGACCGAACAGCATCAAGTTAATTGCCGAATAATTAACCAGTCACCTCTTTTCTTGCGATTATCTTGTTTCTTTACTAATTTACATGACCGCTATTTTGTGTAGGTGAAATTAACAGAGAACGATTTGTTGCAGATACAAGATACAAAATTTGTAAAAGATAATTTTCGGCAAGCTTTTCCAAGCCTTTAGAAGACCATAAACGGATTGTTAGTAAAAATGTTTTTGAAGATATTCTCGTAATATTAACATGTGTTGCATTTTCATTCAGGTAGGTATGCATAGAGCAAAGCTCAAAACGAGTGAGAGTGAGAGGAAATGCCATTCATACAGATCATTCTGTTACTGAAGAGCTAAAACATAG
This sequence comes from Apotomis turbidana, assembly GCA_905147355.2. Lineage (NCBI taxonomy): Eukaryota > Metazoa > Arthropoda > Insecta > Lepidoptera > Tortricidae > Apotomis > Apotomis turbidana. The sequence continues at coordinate 3,106,490 of LR990297.1, read as the reverse complement.
ATAGCTACATTAGACGATGCGGTTGGCGCAGTTGGCAGACCCCTGCCTACTGAGCCGGCGGTCGGTCCCGGGTTCGAATCCCGGCCAGGGCAAATATTTGTGTGATGAACTCGAATATTTGTTCTTGGGTCATGGATGTTATCTAATTTATATATATATGTATTTATATACATTATGTATATCGTCGTCTAGTACCCATACTACAAGCTTTGCTTAGTTTGGGACTAGGTCGATTTGTGTATAGTTCTCCCATGATATTTATTTATTCAAATATGTAACTCTACAATGTACAGAAAAGCTAAAATTAAAATTAAACTAAACCAAAAGACAAAAAATAATAATGGCAGTATTGTTCCTCCTTCCCTCGCCCTTTCGTACCATCGAGACAATTAATGTAATATCAGGTTTGGAACGTCGCGGTAGTTAAATAAATATTTTTTAAACGCAATTACGTCCCTTTTTGCTATAATAATCAGCGAACATTAGGTTGTATCAGATAATATTAGGTTGTCAGTCTTCGTATGATTTTAAAAATCACCTGACACATCAAGCCTTTGCAAAATATATTTCATATAAGGTACGGTGGGGTAAGACTATCGCCGCGAGAAATAATGAAATAATGAACTTTATTCTGCAAGTAGGCCACAAGGGCACTTTTACATGTCTGAGTGAGTAATACTAATAAGAAATGAAGGGCAAGCATCGGCTAATATTTTAAAGAAGGCAAACTGCGCGCTGATTTCCCAGGAGGAGCTCCACCTGTCGGTGGTTGGCTTTCGGCCCCGAGCCGCTATCGGCATTTCACAAGAGGAGACCACCGTTGAGAAGAAACGCCAAAAGAAACTCAACAGTCAGTATTTTTTTCATAAAGGATAAGTACTTAACTATTACAGCAATATGAACTTAACTATTGAAAAGTGTATTCTAAGATATAAACGAGGAAAAGTGTAAGAATAAAATAAAAACTACAAGATAGTATGACGGTTTATGTACGTTTGATATGCTTTCTTATTAGAACTGTGTCCCTTAAACTAGTCAGGTACAATCTAAGAAGGAGTTAGTGACTCGGTTTCTCGTTCAGGCCATGCATTTTTGTCTGTCAGATAGTTCTCTAATGTATAATATGCTTTTGACATTAGAGATTTTTTTAAATAATTTTTGAGATATGGAAGGGCTAATTTCAAAACCTGATCATGTTTTGAAATTAGCCCTTATCTCGTATCTTGTTTTAAAAATGAATACATTGGCCTAATAATGACTTGTATACATTTTACGAGAAGACTGGCATAGTCCAATAACTAACCAACTGTTAGTCCTACTTACCCCATCTTACCCTAAGTCAATGCAATTCAAACGAATACGAGCACGTTTCGTACACGTAGAGATAAGTAAACGAACTCTTATCTTATCGAGATGCATATCTATGATAAGAGCGAAAGTTTGCGGAATTGCGGGAGAGGTTTGATTTCAGATTAGAGAAATCCAATGGACCAGCATATTTTTGATAATGCTTTTATTCAGCTAAGGAATTTTGACCAAATTCTATAGAAAAAAAACCCTGTCATTACTGAAACTAATAGTTACTCTTTTTAATTTGACGACGCGGTTGGCGCAGTTTGTAGTACACCTGCCTATTGAGCCGGCGGTCCCGGGTTCGAATCCCGGCCAGGGCAAAAATTTGTGTGATGAACTCAAATATTTGTTCCTGGGTCATGGATGTTAGTTATATAAGTATTTATATATAATTTAAATATCGTCGTCTAGTGCCCATAGTACAAGCATTGCTTAGTTTGGGACTAGGTCGATTTGGGTAAGATTGTCCTTTATATTTATTTCCCTCAGATGACCCTTTATTTGTGGATAAATCATGACATGAGCGCCTATTATTGTTGTCATCTCATAGGTAGTCTACAGAATACGGTACCTATTTGATGACATCTCAAATCAGTCACTTTATGATATGTCAAAAACGATGTATTAGTATAAAGTTACACGGAAGATACTGGCTTGTGACGTCATACAAAATCAGAAGTCAGAACACGTCTTCTTTTTAGTTTTTGTCCAGTTTAAAATAGTGTATTATCCAAAAGTTAGTAGAGTAGTTTGGTTGCGTGTTTTTTTTGTGTGATACAATATACCTATTTTCAGTATATTCAAATACCGTATTCTGATCCTGACACATCTCCCGCCAGAAATAATACAAAACTGCAGACAGAGAAGTTTCTCAGAAATGGCGTGATCAGTCACTTCAAAAAGACCGAGACCGCTAAAACATATAATCTTATCAACGAAACCGCAATATATAAATGTATCCCTCTATAGCAATTTCAATCTTAACATAATCCCTTTAGGATCCATATCCAAAACAAAATTGGTAGCTTACTTAATATCTTTTTCATATAAAGAAAAATATTATTAACTACATAAACTTAAATCTTCCAAATTTAAATCTTAATACTTTAAATTAAGATCTAAAATTTTAACTTTATTGGTTTTGATTTCTTTTATAAAAATAATAAGAAAGTTCTCAGAAGGTCCGAAAGAGGTCTAAACTGGCCGTTGATGTCTTTTGTATGGGGATGATGTATGCCGACGTTTTAACACTAAATAAGACATAAAAACGGGCAAGCGCAAGTTGGATCCATATAATGAGGATTCCATACTATGCACCACATATATTAAAAAAAATTAGTAATACTGCACTGAGAAATTACTTTTAAACTATTTAAACATATCGGCCAAGTGCGAGTGGGACTAACGCACGAAGGGTTCCGTTTCCGTACCATTATCTTTAAGTTTGTTGTATGGGAGACCCCCTTAAATATTTATTTTGTTTTATTTTTTAGTATTTGTTGTTATAGCGGCAATAGAAATACATCATCCAGGACCTTTTTGTGGCACAGCCATAAAAATAGTTACCTACTTATTGTTTTTTTTTTTTCTTATTTCTGTCACACCTTTTATGTAATTATGTTTTATGTCAAGTCACGAATAAATGTATTTCTTTCTTTCTTTCATCTGTGAAAATTGCAACTGTCCAGCTATCACCATTCTTGGGATACAGCCTGGTGACAGACGGACGGACGGACAGCGATGTCACAGTAACAGGGTCCCGTTTTTACCCTTTGGGTACGGAACCCTAAAAACTTAGAGATCAATTTGCCTTCTTATTATAACTTGGGCATTTTTCATCAGTGTGCATGAAACTTTTTTGCAGAAAAATCATTTTTCTCAAACATGCAATGAAATGCCGTTATAACGTGTGTTATAACAGACTTCGAAGTATCACGTTTCGGGCGGAACAACTCAACAGAACTGTAAAGGAACTTTATATAATATGTTTAATTAAAGGCCTAGGCCTAGAAGTTACTTTTTTTTTTAAAACATGGCGCATTGAATGGTGTATTTTTTTATTTCATTGTATTTTTTTCATTGCATATGTTTGAGAAAAACACTATACTTACATGACTTAGCCATGAAAAGGGCTTTCAATGTGGTATAGATAAAGAAATGTAAACATCCGCTACCTTTATTAGGCAACCGAATTAAATTAAATCGTACCTACCTAAGATGAGTTCGTCATAATGCGGATATGGTAATTACAGTGACATCTTTAAAAAACTCAAATAACCCTCTATTGAGGCCGTTGGTACTGAGTAGGATTCTCGTAAGAGATTGGACGCTTTCCTAAGCGCAAATGCGCAAAAGCGCAATGCCGAATAAAATGTATTATAAATAAATATGTATAAAAAGGGTTTTCGGTGCACGAATAATTTACCACTACTATTTCTTTTATTCGTTTTTATACTTAGGCTATATTTTTTTCACAATAAAATATAAAAAGTAAAATATAAAAATACATACATCCTATTATGTATTATTGTGTTAGATTATTTGTGTAGGTACCGAAAACCCCGTGGTTTATTACGAGTAAGTACCGACTAATGTCCCATTCTCGTGTCACGACACACGTGACTTCTGGAGGACTTTATCACGCGGGGACAGAGTTGTAATTCGACAAAATCTGCTGGTTGTGCTACAGGGAAAGTAGATGAGTAATGCGCGATAGGCTTTCATTTCGCTTTGTAGATTTGTAATTGTCGTATATATGTTAAATGTGTTGTACGGAGCCCAGGGCTTCTTAATGTGGGGTCTGCGGAACCTGTGGTAAGCTAGGTTCACTCTTAAATCTTTGTCACTCGACTACAGTAATGAAAAAAGAAGAGTGACTTTTTTCTTTATTGTAGTCGGGTGATGGTATATTACATACCTAGGGCGGTGAATTAGTGAATGTGCCAGATCGCAAGCGTTCGCAAGGCCCGAACGTGATGAACGCGAAGGGTGAGGGTCATAAATATGCGATCTGGGGCTTGTATTACCGCTCGTGGTTTGTCTAAAGTTTTACGTCTTGTTTTGACCAGGAAGTAAGGTTTTCTTCTAGAAAACCCCACTTACGGCCTAGGGTGACCCTGTAGGGCTGTGACCCTGCACTAAAATTGGTTAAATTCGTAATGCTGTTTTGGCGTATGAAAGTTAACTTTTATTTAAAGTTAAGTTAACGCAGTTTTGGTGTGATGAATTTTAATAACAAAATTGATAAAGAATGACTATCATAATCATACGGAACAAAACAAAACGTGCATCGCGGTTTTAAGAGACTTTTTTCCTGAAATCATGTTCCCTCCCCATAGAAAATTGATTTAGCACAATTTTAGAATTTACGTAATGGAAAAGATAAGATGGAAATAGCATTGTAAAATAAACATGAAATACGGACTTATAAAATACAACACAATAAATAAACTTAAACGAAGTTATAAATAAAATTGTTATAGATAATAACATTAAATATCAGAAATAAGCTGTTATTAGGGGTCCTTTTAGTTGCATGTATGTAGAAATACTGAAATTGCGTGAGTGATACATTTGGAGATGTTTGATCCGTCAGTGTGCTCCGGACCTTACTGTTACGGTGAATAGTGAATTACGACCTTGTCCACTAAACGCCAGTTAGCACCCTCTTAAACGCCGCTTAGCTTTAACGGCCGGTTAAGAGTTAAGACATCAATAAAACGGCCCGTTGGTTACAAATAACATGGCGTTAATTCGACGGAACTTTGCGATATCTTCAATTTAGTGATATATCGAATTTATCACGGAATTATATCGATATAGACAAGTATTAGGTGTATGCTATACGAGCAGCATTAAGTGACATTTTAAAGGAGGTTATGCCATATCACAGCATATTAACGGTTCATTACAAGAAAGGAGACCCCTCTGATATCAATAATTATAGGCCCATTGCTCTGCTTCCCACCTCGTCTAAAATATTTGAATCGGCAATGGTAAAACGACTCAACTCATTCTACGAAAAATTTAAAATACTTAACGAAAGTCAAAACGGTTTTAGAAAAAACCGATCTACTACCTTAGCAATATATAAATATATACAGGAAATACTAACCGAAATAAATAACAAAAAATACGCGGTAGGCCTCCTGCTTGATTTAAGTAAAGCCTATGATAGAGTGTGCTATGGGACTACTAAATAAATTGTATAGTACTGGAATTAGAGGCACTCCATTAAAATGGTTCAAATCTTATTTTGAAATTCGATCTCAATACACGGAGATAGAAAGTACAGACTTTGAAACTGGAATAGTTCGTCATTTCAGGTCTGATAGAGCCCCTGTAAATGGCTCTATTCCCCAAGGAAGCGTGCTAGGATGTATTTTATTTCTAGTGTATATAAACGACCTCCCAGATATCCTAAATGATCATTGCACACTATTTGCTGACGACATTTCCGTATTATTTCCGTGTGTTAAAATCGACGAAGTTGAAACTTAACTAAATTTAATTCTTGATAAAATACTAAACTGGTTACAAATACATAATCTTGAGCTGAACATTAAAAAAACAAAAATTATACAATTTAAGCCATATCAAAAAATCACTCTTCCAATAAATTATAGCTATAATAATCTTAAACTTGAAAATGTGACCTTAGCTACATTATTGGGAATCGAGTTAGACTCTAGCTTGAACTTTAAACTCCATATACAAAAGCTTGCAAAACAGTTATCGTCTTTTGTATATGCTCTAAATCACCTAAAGCGTTTAACTGACCTTACTTCCGCTCTTTCAGCCTATTATGCATATGCTTACTCCAGGATGTCCTACGGACTTATTTTATGGGGTAATAGCACAGACATAGGGAAAATATTTATCTTACAAAAAAAGTGCGTTAGGATATTGGCAAACATAGATCAAATGGAATCGTGTAGACCCCATTTCATAAAATACAAAATATTGACTGTCACGTCCATGTACATTTTGGAGTCGAGTAAATTTGTTAGAAAACATACAGATTTATATTCACAGATAACGCAAAACAAAAGAAATGACCGAAATTTAAATAAACTAAGATTACCTTTTTCAGAATTAAAGTTCGTTACATCTAGCCCGCACTATATGACAATAAAAATTTATAACCACTTACCTAATTTTATAAAAAATGAGACCGAACTAAAATCGTTCTGTACAAAATTAAAAGCTTATTTAGTCGATAAATGCTACTATACTATAGACGATTTCTTTAATGATAAAGTGTAGAATCTGAAGTCCTAAAAATTTGTATGTATAACTTACTTAAAAATAATAGCTATTAAGCTGTAGATGCCCTCTCATATTGCTGCGCCCTATTCAGGGTATCACATGTAAAACTGCCCTATATTGTACCTACCTTTATAGCTATGTGATATGCAATAAACGATATTATTATTATTATTTTTTTTGTTATTCCTGTATGTCGCACCCGCTCACGGGACAATAGTGTCCCGGACCTTTGGGAGGCGTGCGCGGAGCCGAAGCCAACGCGTAGAGGCCCTTTCGACAATTTAATGAAATGTAATGTGTACATCGAGCGGATGCTGTCCCTATCCGTGTCATGGGACGCACACAGAGACAGCACCCGCTTGGTGCAAGAACTATTTATGAATATATGGAATCTAAATACAAATCGGGCTATGGGGATGAAATGGAGGACTGGGTAATTGGGCTATTGTGTGAGACAGCCGGACGTCTACCAAGAAAAGTGTCTCATAGCAAAAAAAACTGGTAGACGATGACTCGCCTCCCGCTAGATGGGCCCCCATAAAAAGCGACACATAGAGTGGCCTAAGGGCAACACCAGTGCGGAAGGCTAAGGGCGGAGAGGTGTAATACTGGGCTTTAAACCGAAGCCAACTAACCCCTTGCGTTTCCACATCCACCCCCGAGCCGCAACTCTCGCGACTCCACTCTGGCCGGCCAGTTAAGGCAAGACAGAGGCGGAGGCCCCGACCCATCACCCCCCGTCAGGATCCCCCAGGAGCACTCAGGTACGTGGGGTCGCTACCCCCCAACAGCTCGCCATAAGCTGCCCTGCGTGACTGATTGCGCTGGTCATACCAGCGGGCGATGGGGTCGTCACATCCCTACGCCTTATTATTATTATTTGTATGTCGCACCCTTTCACGGGACAATGGTGTCCCGGACCTTTGGGAGGCGTGAACGGAGCCGAAGCCAACGAGCAGAGGCCCTTTCGACAATTTAATGAAATCTAAGGGGTACACCATGCGGATGCTCCCCCTGCCTGTGTCAAGGGATGCACACAGAGACAGCACCCGCTAGATGCAAGAACTATTGTGGTTTTATGGAGTCTAACTAAACATGGTACTAGGCTATTACATGAAATGCGATGGACTAACTACTGGGCTATTGTTTGAGACAGCCGGACGTCTACCAAGAAAAGTGTCTCATAGCAAAAAAACTGGTAGACGATGACTCGCCTCCCGCTAGATGGGCCCCCATAAAAAGCGACACATAGAGTGGCCTAAGGGCAACACCAGTGCGGAAGGCTAAGGGCGGAGAGGTGTAATACTGGGCTTTAAACCGCAGCCAACTAAGCCCTTACGTTTCCACATCCGCCCCCGAGCCGAAACTCTCACGACTCCACTCTGCCCGGCCGGTTAAGGCAAGACAGAGGCGGAGGCCCCGACCCATCACCCCCCGTCAGGATCCCCCAGGAGCGCTCAGGTACGTGGGGTCGCTACCCCCCAACAGCTCGCCATAAGCTGCCCTGCGGTGACTGACTGCGCTGGTAAAACCAGCGGGCGATGGGGTCGTCACATCCCTACGCCTTATTATTATTATTATTATTAAATCATTGCATAATTATTTTTCGCCGAATGATTCATTTCGCAGAAAACATTTCTTTTTGTTCAGTTAAGTTTCAAATGTTTAAAAATAGTAGTGTGTTAGTTCCCAACGTCACTCACTGGACAATGTGAAAATCAGCGCTGGAAGTGTGTCGCACCATATACTGCCTTTTCGCAGAATTATTTTTCGCCGAATTTTCACTTCGCAGAATTTATTCTTCTGTGGTTATAAATTATTCATGTTTGCAAATATCATCCTAATGATTAGGTTAGGTTAGGTTTGTTTTATAATTGTCCCAAATAGTAATCTATGTTTTAATTTATTTTTCCTATTACAAGCTACATCCTGTATGTTACTCTACTATTTATTTATCGTATGGCAAAAGTGTATACTGCGTGCTTATCTTTTACAATTGCTAATTCATCTTAATTAGAATGAAATTGTTCTTACCGTAACGCTTGAAAAATGCATGTCACTAAAGTAGAAATATAGAGGGGAAATCTCCGATAGACGTCAGTATCAACGTCGAATCGGGGCTTTTGTTGCAGCAACCACATCATTACTAAATAAACACTTCGACAGTGACGTTTTATGGCGTAGAGTAGGGAAATAAGTACGAGCAGACTCTCAGGCTGGATAATCTGCATTTTAAAGTATTCCTTGCATTTTTTATTGTATTTTTATCTTCTTGAAGTGGAAATAAAGAGTACTTTGTTTTGTTACATTAAGTGGTTTACACGCACGTGAAATTGTCAGGAACGGCCCGACATGTTCCGAACTCGTATGGAGCTCTTCATCAGGGAATGCTACCCGTCCGTACAGCGGTTAGGTAACTTCACTAAACCGCGTTATACAAGAATTAATAATTAAATATGTCTCACGAAAGTTTCAATAAGATTAGTATTAGGTACTTTGTTTTGTTATATTCTAAAGATTCAAAAAACGTTGCGAACCTTGTGGAAAAGGGGTTTTCAGTGCATATAGGATGAAATTCGCAAGACTGAAAGGAGATGAGGCAGGGCATGTCTACCGAATGCAACCGGAACGGTGGGCTAAGGTAAGGCTAATATAAATACCGAAGATGGCTACATATTCTATTGTAAATTGTAGAAATATCTATCCTTTCAAATAAAAGTCAATAAAAATGAAATGAGCTGAGAAATATAAATATCCAAGAATGCAATAAAAAATTGTGGGCCAAATCCAAATTTCGGTGGTGATGGTGTGAAACGATGAATATCCAACCCGGCTATATTAAGTAAACATTTATGTAATTGTTAATTGAAAAGTTGAATATGGGATAAATTATATGTCTTAGGAGATAAGAGTTTGGAGCTTTCAACAGGTTTTTTTTTATTCACAAGCCGACCGGCGATTGACCTCAGTATCGCCTGATGGTAAGTTGGTAAGTGACCACGGGTTTGAGGATATAACTCGCTGGTTCAGTACTAGCCTATTCACTCTTACCTTGAGAGAGATTATAATTTTCTGGAAATGCACGAGACAGGGGCGATGGGTTATTCAATTATATACGTCAGACACAACACCTGACCATGTTATGAGTCGTCTGACCGTGTGTCAGGTCGGTCCGCCCGTGTATCGCGTCCATATGTATTACGTGTATCAATCAAGTAACCAAGATCAAGTAACCTGATGAGTTTCGCTTACTGCGGTCTCTCACGGAGAGGAGACGTGACGTGCATTATCTTATCTACATTTTTAGCACAAAACGACATATCTTATAGAAGAAAACCGGCAGTTACGGTATTTTGTTATTAGATATCTTATCAGTTGGATATCTGAAGCAGATCATTACTATGGGTTTTTCAAAAAGGATTACATATGTACCAGACCGTAGTAGTCGTATTCTGTGATTTTAATCGCAATTTTGTACGTACAGGTAACACTTTTATCCTTATAGTTATTAACAGGAAGTAAACTGTTTATTTTTCCGCATAAATGCAAATGAACTTGGATATCTATTATCTATTGTATATCATTTCAAAGAATATAAAATATCTGTAACTTGCATCCAATGGCACATCCCAAAAGTAATTTAAACAGATGGTAATTTGAACAATACCCCGAATTTTAAAAATGGTTATCTCTTCAGTTCTAATTCATACTAATGCCACTCCAAATATTTTTGAGTGTGAGATTAAATAGTGCAGATATTATCTACAAAAAGCCGCATAAGATCCGAGCCGATCTGATAAACTTGATAAGGTAGATAATGTCAATTCAAATATGGAGAAGTAGCGTTTTAAAAAGATTAATATAACCAACTTAATTATTAGGCGTAATGGTAGGTGCGTAGTTGATGTAATTAAAATAATAATGATTTGAAAGTCTTTAGTTCACAAAAAATATTTAATTTTTCCGCTTTTGATTGAAGTTAGGCAATATACATAAGATGCCATAGAAATTTCCCACAGTAAAAAAATGCTGTTATATGGATTAATTTAACTGATAAATATTCTCAATAATTTATAGTCTAAATGTAACTAAAAAAGTTAAATAAAAACAATTAAAACATCAAAATTGTGTCAAAATCGTAACCCTTACACCAACTTCCACACAACTAAACCAAAACCAACTTAAAATCCAAAATACTTACTGTCAATTCCGAAACGTAACACAAACACGAAAACGAAACTTGTGGTTATAACTCGCGTGGACGTAACGTGCGTTTGGCCCGAGGTGCGTGTCAACATTGCCGGCGCGCGGCGCCCGATCGCGTATATAGCGGGCCAGCGGCGCCGCCATTGGTCGAGCGCCGGCGCGCCCGCCTGACTCACCGGTACGTCACGAAGTGGAAACTTCAAGAGGGAGGCCTTCCATCGTCATCCACCTGTGTTGCACTGCTGAACGTAAGCCGGGAATCGTGGAACTCTCAATTCACTTCTTTGACACCCGCCTGACTCACTGGTAGGTACGTAGGGAGGCCTGTCATCGTCATCCACCGGTGGTCCACTGCTGGACATAGAGGAGCGTGTCAACAGTCGCGTGAGATGGCGCTCATAGCGAACTAGCGGCACCGCCTGATTCGCCAGTACGTCATGAAGTGGAAACTTCAAGAGGGCGGCCTTCCATCGTCATCCACCTGTGGTCCACTGCTGGACGTAGAGGAGCGTCTTAACATTCACGTGAGATTGTGTTCATAGTGAACTAGCTGCGCCGCCTGACTCGTCACCAGTACGTCACAGAGGGGAAACTTCAAGAGGGAGGCCTTCCATCGTCATCCACTTGTGGTCCACTGCTGAAGATAGGCTGAGAATCGTGGAACTCTCAAGCTATCGTTCTTTGACGGCTCGCCCGCCTGATTGTTCTTAGCGTAACGCAGGGTAGGCACGTCACGGAGTGGAAACTACAAGAGGGAGGTCTTCCATCGTCATCCACCTGCGGTCTACTGCTGGACATGGAAGAGTTTGTCAACATTCTTCTCGCGTATATAGTGGATCGGTATTAGTCAAGCGCCGGCGCGCCCGCCTGACTCACCAGGACGCCACGGAGTGGAAAACTTCACGAGCCTTCCATCATCATTGATCTGTCGTTCACTGCTAGACATAGAATCATCATACGCCGGGGTTTTGGTGCACGAACTTTCAGTATTCTGATTATAGAATTCGAAAACTATGGTTTTTTTCTAGGGCGCCCGCCTAACTCACTGGTACCACGAAGTGGAAACTTGAAGGCTTGCCATCATCATCAGAACTACGATAGAAAGCAGTAGACAAAGTTAGACATAGGCTTAGGATCTTCAATCTATCATTATCTGCCCCTTCCCTTCAATAAACTTCAAAATGAGGGTTTCCAGCACCAATATTAATTCATCACCAATTGCAGTTCACTTAAGAACGTAGGTAAGTACGTGTATGTAGGTCACCACAGAGCACGATTTCTGATGATAGTCAGGACGAGAGTTGAAGTCTCTTATATAGCAGTTACCATCTTTCGTGTTTCATCCATCAATTTTTTTCTGCGTCCACCAATGTTAAAGTTTTGGGTGGAAAATGCTCCAAAATATTCCTATCCTGATATAAACTTAAGTACACCATAAATTATCCTCGTTTAATTTCCATCTAAAAAATACCTTCCTGGAGCTGTACCTAGGTATTTCCCATTTTCATCTGATAACAAGTAACATATCAAGTCATAAATAGACATAATTATAAACCGTCTAGACAGAAGGGACATATAAATAGGCACAGTATATTTCCCGGCGTCCGGCTCCGACGTCCGAGAATTGTGAAATCACAAAGTAAATGCTACAATTATTTTAATTGTTGATAATGTTTCCGCGGAAGGACACGTCTCAGGTGTCTTATTATATCACGCATTGGTTGAATGGATGCATAATGATACACTCTATCATATGCTATTGAACTGTTGAGTGAATTACAAGTCTGCAGCCTATGATGGTTGCGTGATAAATAAGTGACAAAGCATCTGTCACTCATAGACGCATTTTGTCAAAAATGTGATGGATGCTTTGTCACTTATTTATCGCGTGATAAAATCAACCACCATAAGCCCGATACAGTTACCGTATTTTAACGTATTAAAATATTTATAGGTAACTAGCTTTTGCCCGCGACTACGTCCGCGTGGAACTTGGAAGTATGGAAGCAACCTCGTACAACACGATAGATATCCACCTAATCACCTTAATTAATAAAAGGGATTATTAAAAGAGCCTTAGCAAATGTAAGAGCAATTGTGCTTTTGGTCTAATCATTACATTTCCTACAGGGTCATCAATGTCATCATGAATTACTTACTCACTTTTCAAACTTTTTAGGGATAATTTCCAGGATGAAAACTATCCTATGTCCTTCCTCGGATCTTAAACTATCTCCATGCCAAATTTCATCAAAATCGATTCAGCGGTTTAAGCGTGAAGAGGTAACAGACAGACAGACACACTTTCGCATTTATAATATTAGTATGGATATGGATTGCGTATTCCAAGTGCACCTACATTCAAAACCTGAAGATTCGTTTTAAAATGGATCACTAATCACTAGACTTTATTTACATAAGAATTGTTCAGTTGTCCTAATTAAAATACAAAGATGTAGCAACAGGAATCTACAAAGGGCAAGCTTTACATCTGTAGATTTAATTAAGTTGAAAGGATAATATACTCAATGACGTAAAAAAGAAAGGTAAAATCTGCAATAGTAAAAAGTAAGAACAAAAATGTTAATCGAGCCCTAGAGCCCTTCAAATTTATTAAATGGTCCGACTAAAAGAAGAAGGTAGTTTACATGATGGTCGGAATCATGATTCATGATGGTCTGTCTAAATGAAGAAGGCACAACTTACTTCCATCGGAGAAAAATTATATGTGGTCACGATCTTCTACGGGAAAGGATATAATGGCGAACCTGGCTCAAGAGTCTCAAGACCTTCACCATGTGCCCCAATCTGACTTGCAAAACCAAATTTCGTTTTAAATGAGGAATATGAAGAAGATGTAGCTTGTTATCATGTATTGATCAGAACGCGATAGAATGACGTTGGTATTCGTTGGAAAACTCTGTCAGAACATTCCCCGTTAGATGCTAGAACAAACACGGAAAGCCGTTTTCCTAACAACAACAAATAATATTTGTTTCCACGTGCAATCCCAGAGCTTTGACCCATACAAACTATTTACAATAGCATCCAGGCGGTATTGTGACTATTGTACTGGTATATATCGGGAATGTAACACCGCGGTGATGTAACCCCTATACTAAGCCAATGGGACTTTTACAAAAAACATAATATTTATATCCTGTTTTCAAGAATTTAACGTTTTGTGGTGATGGGTTCATCATACTTAGAATCGATTGTTGATTGTCCTGTCCATGACGTTAAGTTTGAACATAAGCTTTTTTTTCCTATTTTGAACGAATGTTAGGTACGCAGTGGGAACGATCACAAAAGAGACACTTTTTTATTATTATTCACATCACGTAAATGCTATCGTTTCTGCGTAGGATGGACCCAAAGGCGTTAAGTTCTGGAAGAAACAGGTATAATATGTATACTGGTTTTTCTTAGGAAACGCTCAAATTCATCATGTATTATGATTATAATTCAGAACAAAACTTCAATGAAATTTCAGTAATATTATATTAAAGTTATGATACGGAGCCGGAGGCATAAGAGTTAGAATAGTAACTGGAAAACAATGACTGCTAAAATTCTTGGTAACGTTCTCTTAATTGATTGGAAGTGGAAATATTAGTACGGCTGCCGTTGAAATGAAATGATCAATCAAGTTATGAAAGCAATAGGTTCCAGTATGTTCGACGTCAACGTAACGTTAATTAACTGGCTGAAAAGTTCACATAGTTGAGTGGAATGGCTTCTGAATGTTACTTTCGATTAATTTGGTTTTAACAATTTCTTATTCGGTTACTGGTTGCTAAGTTATCGTTCAGTTATTGTTTTTAAACCCCGACGAAAAAAGAGGGGTGTTATATTTATAAGTTTAACATGTGTATCTGTGTGTCTGTCTGTGGCATCGTAGCGTCCATGCGGGTGGACCGATTTCAGTTATTTTTTAATCGAAAGCCTGGTTTGTCGATATGGTTCTTAGATTTGTTTGATGAAAATCGAAGCTTTTCTAAGTATCTAACTGAACAGTCTGGTCGTCTGTCCGTCGAGAACTGATGGTTTCTTGTCTTGTCGCTGTCATGTCTAATTTTGAATTCGAATGTCCGTTCCAAATATCTCTGTCAATCAGCCAGTCAGTTGGTCTAGGTCACGTCGCCACGGAGGTGGGAAGCCACTAACATATTCAGTTTTTAGTGATCAGCTCTCAGCCAATATTGAAGCTAGGAATTCCAAATTTAGTTTTCACGTTCAGTTTTAGTGCCATTTTGTATATCACTCATTAAAACAGGGTCTCATGATGACCAACGGGGGTGTTTGAAATATTTTTATTTAGGTTGTCTCTGTATACATATTTAAGAGGCCTTATTCCTTTTAAAATGCTGATTGTTTTACACATTTTTCTCTATGATCAAACATGTTTCTAAACATATCATTGATGTTACTACCTAGAACAGGGCTATTGAGATTTATTGGTATATATTTGAAACCTACAGTTTGAATTTTTCATTGATTATTTTCGTTTCAAAAACTACTCGAATTTGACAAAATTCACGCGGTAAATTAGTTTTTCCAACTTATTTTCGACTGCACGCAATGAAAGCATAAAATATAGCTATGTTACTACCTAGAAATCGGGGAAAAGTATTATTCACTTCGAAAAATTGAAATTATCGTTATATTTGTCATATAATGGAAAAAATACGTTTTTTTAAAGGAATAAGGCCTCTTAATTATGGATTGGTCTATATACCTAAGTATGCATATCGTCGTCTAATGCCGTGTTTGATGTGATCACCTTCATATACAAAATCCTTAGAGCTTTCGGTGGGACTAGGTCGATTTGTGTGAGGTTGTCTGATATTTATATATCAAGTAAACAGAGTTTTAAGATATCTTCAATTTAAATATCTTGGCTGTATCACGGCCAAAAAATATTGTATGAGTTATAAGTTTATAACTTATTAACCATCTTTGGCTTTCAAAAATAGACTAAATGTTACTCAGGTTGAACTGAGGGTATGAATCCCGCATAGCGACTATTTGTTTTTTTTTTGTCGAACTACTAATGACTGTAGGCGCTGTAGACCACACGATAATTTTTGAAAATGACTGAAATATGAATTATTTTCGTTTTCAACCCCCATAGCTCTGCCATTATGAAACATTTCGAAAAATGGACTCGAAAAAAAATATTATCGAACCTGCTCACAAAATGTCACGAGACCCGTTGAGAAATGCAACCTGTGGGCGAGAACAGCCGGAAACTGACATCCAAACTCCGGATCTTGCTTCCATACGAAATACTTTTGGCCAAGCCGAAACACGTAACTCGTAACTAACAGCTTTCCACGACTAATATTTTATTTCAAAACTTAATTTTATTTATTCGTATATAGTTAATTTTATTTATTCGTATCTATATAGCAGCTTGCCACGGCGCGCGGCGTTAACAAGATCTTCAGTCCATCTTGTAGGGGGTTTGCCACGCTTAGCCTTCCAGTACGCCCTTAATTAAGCCCCCCGGGTCTCTTTTACCCCAGTTGACCTTACTTTCAGGTACGTCATTATGACGTGAGTGCACAAAATGGGGTTTTTCGCACTAATTTTCTTTTTATTTTACTTGCAGGTTATTTCCATTTATTTCCACGGCGTTAACAAGATCTTTAGTCCATCTTGTAGGAAGTTCGCTACGCTAAGCCTTTCATTACGCCCTTAATTAAGTCCCCCGGGTCTCTCTTACCCCAGTTGACCTTACTTTCAGGTGCGTCATGCAGGGCACGACACCTGCATGACGCGAGTGCACAAAATGGGGTTTTACGCACTAATTTTCTTCTTATTTTACTTGCAGGTTATTTCCACGTATCCTCTTGAGTATTTATAGAAGTACAGCTTTTTTGTTATTTTTATATGCGTAAGTATATACCTACCGCTTGGAAAATAGGACGTAATAAGGATAATGGGTTTATGTATGAGTGTAATGAAAATTCTCGTCTCCATTTCAGTTATTGAATATTTCTACATAAGTACGTATATCGTCGTCTAGTACCCATAACACAAGCCTTCGTGAGCTTAATTTGGGACTAGATCGATTTGTGTGAGGTTGTCTGATATTTATTTTATTTATTTATTTTCCCCTCATTCAGTGTACCTATATATTTTTGTACAGATACATGCAAGATACTTTACGAAAAATAAGTATAAAAGGCTATTTTGTGATTATTAAATAGAAAAAAAATTGGTTATATATAGGTGAACGCCCATATTTTATATTATATTATAAATTATAAAAAAAAAAACTATATAATATATATTTTTTTATTTTTCTTGTATGTTTGAGCGTTACTAATGTATCTACTAGGCGGCGGTAGAAAACTTCATGCCCGAGGCTCTTTTTCGTAAAGATTGATGGATTATTATTTAAGGAGATCCTTCTATTCCTCATGAATCTCGTCATTAAATGTTCACCAAAATTTTATGGGACCAATTGTTGCATAATGAGAAGAAAATACACGCTGTACGCTTTACGCCTACGCTCGGATGAAAAATATTTTTCCAAATCGGATCATGAACGACGGAATTCAGAGGTACCTAACTGTAATAGATATAGAACCGAATAGGAAACCCTCCTTTTTGAAAATGTTGAAATATAAAAAAAAAAAATACAACCCAATTGTAAAATACTCCTTTTCTAATGTGATTGAAAAAAGCATCTACAGTCCGTGAGCCCTATTGCGATTCGGGTTCGTGTGAAAACAGAAAGGTGCTTATCTGGATTACGTAAGAGCGAGCGAGACAAGTATAAAACTCGAATCGCTCAGCTCATGCACTGTATCGATGGTTTTCGTTTGCTGCTGCACTGCACTGCAATTAATGCATAGTCATACGCAGCTCGTGTTGCATCAGCCGCGGCGTCGCCCGCGCCGCCGCTCACCGACAGCCGATTAAAAGTGCCGCTCGAATTCGATGGAGCTCTCAGATATCCCTAAGTTAGTAATATCTATATAATAATTATTTATTCAAAAACCATACAAAATGACAAATTACAAAATAATAATCACTTAACTAAAAATAAAACAATATACACGAATACAATAGTTATTTGTGCAACAAGAGAGCATAAATGTTTTTTGTTGCGAGTGCTGATTTTGAGTCCCGAGCAAGCGAAGGATTCTATGTTTCACTGTCATAAATTATTTGTACAGGTATTTACAGTATAAAGTTGAAAAATCTTAACTTATTAAAACAATAATCTATTTGATTTATTATGAAAGACACAATTATTTAAACATTCGGTCGTTCAAAACAGTATTTTGTAATAAGTAAAAACTTCTTCGGGTATTTTTTTTATTTTTTTTGGTACAACGCGTTGATCGGAACGTGTTCTTATTCGAAGTCGGATTCGATAATCGAATTTCGAATCGATATGTCTTTACCACTCTCTTTTTCATATAGATATGAAAGAGACAGAGTGCATCAAAATTCGAATGATTCAAATTTTATAATTAACCTGTGGCTGAGAAATCACAATTCGTAGTCAAAATTTTAAAAAATTAAAAAGCTACTTTCTACTCACGCTCGATACAAAATCGCATTTTGTTCACTGTTAGGTATTTCGCAGCAAAGCCGCCATGTTTGAGCTGGTGAGGTGAAAACAATATTGTGTAGTCAAAATAGCCCGCCCTGAGTCACTCCGGGTGCAACTGCAAACGTGCCCATCACGCTCGCTGCATTACCGCGTTGAATCGCGATCGACAACCTTTGCAACAGGAACGACCCGGCACGGCACGGGGGTAATATCTTGGCTATATTTAAATTAAATAGATACCGAAAATTAGAGACACTAATCTAGACTAACTAACGCATTGGAGTTGACCGAGCGAGCGAAGCGTTTGCATTTCAGCTTGGCCTAGGAATCTTTTGTATATATTGATTTAAACTTACAGGATTTTCACACATTATTATAATTCAATGAACACTTTTTGAACGCCATTAAGGTCCGTTTTGTTATAAAGAGTGTTATTATGTATGTCCGTGTTTGATGTTCGGATATCCGTTTGTCCGGATATCACGAAATTTTGTGAGTTGGCTCGTTTTTTTTGTATAGAATTTTCTATCAATTCAGTTTTTCGCATGATTTCATAATGTTGGAGATATTATGGGTGATGAAAACGTAAAAAATTACATATTTTAGCAATTGACAATTGACTTGAGTAAACCCGTTTGATATGTTTTATTAAGTAATAGTTTCATAACGAATTATTGGAGGGCAATATCCTGTAAATGTGTATGTGTGTTTACTCGAAATGTGCACGAATGAAGATTCGTCACTGTAAAGTCAGAAGAAAAAAAGTTGCTGCATTCGCGCTCGCAGCACAGATTATATACAAGTTACTACGTAACAGATACACCAGTTGTTCGGACGGTGGGCGTTACCACCGCTATCGATGCCCCTCCATTGACTCGCTCCTATTGGACGCGGGTGACGCAACGTCGCGTAGGGTTGCCTCCGTTATGTAAACGCTAGCTTTTTCTCGTGCCTTCGCTCATTTGGTCAACCAGTCTAGTCAGCAGAGGCGTGGCGTCCATACAACCCGATTCCCACTGGGTTGCCCACTTCAGGACGATTGAACACCATTCTCTATTGCTTCCGAAGAAAAAGTAACCCAAAATAAGTTCCGGCTTGCCTAGAAATTTGTTTGACGCCACGCCACTGCTAGTCAGTTATGTTTTTTTGTAAACGTTCCTTCAATTGTACATGCATTTTATACAGGGTTTTTGGTAGCTAGGTGCAAAGCTTTAAGGGGGTGATAGCAGAGGTTTTTTTAAAATTTTCAGCCATATATACCTTAGACGAAACTTTTTTTTATTGTGAATTAAGAGGGCGCGGGGCTTTGGTCAGCTCCCTCTCTCGCTGAGCGTAAGCGTGAGCGAAATGGAAGTGCGTGCCTGGGAGCGCGGAAATCATGTTTTTTCGGTTTAATTATTAAAAGTTTATTAGATAACATCTCGTTATGTTATTATAAAAAAACTGATAACTTTCTCGGCAGTATTTATGACATACAAAGAGTTTACGTTGCTTTTTTGAGGTAACTTTAAAAAAAACTATCGAGGAAACTACAAGTAATCGTGTTTCTGAAACATAACGTATTATAGAGTGAATCCATAAATATTTTACATATTGATAGTATAACTAACTATACTAACAACACAGCATGGAATCAAACTAACGCAATTATTTCGAAAAAAAATGAGGTCCCTATAAAGAATTTTAGAGAAATATCAAGACTTTAATAGTTACGTGTCAATATAGTGCCCATTAAACGTTAATTCTTAAACAAAATCTTTTATTCCGGAGAGTTTAATGTGTACTGAAACATATAAAATCATTTTTAACCGACTTCAAAAAAAGGAGGAGGTTCTCAATTCAAACTATTTTTTTATTTTTTTTGTATGTATGTTACTCGATATCTCCGAGAACCGTGAACCGACTTTCAATTTTTTTTTTATCGAAAGGGTATATCCGATTTGGTCCCATTGGGACATCGAAAACGAGGGAACTCTTCAAATGTTATAGGGACATGTACGGCGCTTTCGGTAATTTATTGATAAAGTCAAGAATTTACATACAGTAAATAGGATTTGGTGTAAGGAAGCTGATGATGAACACCACAGATGGCCACTAGAACTTTACTTCTAAACGGCCAGTGTTTCGAAGGTAGCGATTAGATGTGCCGATTCGGATAGTTAAATTACTAGGAGGAAACAAATGTACATGGTGCTATTGAATACGGTAGGTACCATAAAACTGGTCTGATGCTGGAACCGGAAAGGACCCTACAGAACACGGTAACCAAACAACGTAACCGAGTCGTGTTTGGTGTTACTGGATTTGTCCTGACAAGAATTCTGAGTACAGAAGACTTATTTTTTTATTAATCGACTTCTTAATCGATATTTATTATTAATCGACTTCTTAATCGATATTTATTACACAATAACAGTACAATATCTACATAACAGTTCTGGTGCTTAGACGAAAGTATTACAATTTAACACGTACCTAATTATGTTTTATTTATTTACAATCATTATTTATGCTTCAGGGTTAATTATAGAAGGCATCTCCTTAAAATTAAAATAATAATACCTATGTCACCTATGTTATATTTATATAATGTTTCAATATTTAACAATAATGTTTTATACATGAAATATTATGTACCTACACTAAATATATAATATCCTATCCGAAACGGAAATGTTTCGCCTCAGCACACTCGTGATTCGACGCCTAATTTTATGGTTGGTAAGAAGCCGCCACAGTTTTTGACGTCCTTAGGGATAACGTTGTCTGGTGGCTTCCTACCATACGTTGCCGTCTCGCGAGATTCATCTACAGCGTTAAATGTGTAGAAGCGGTGAATAGCGTTTTCAGTGGTCATTTTGTTATTGTATGCGTCTACCTGTCTAACTGTAGGGAAAATGCGGACAGCAGCTCCGTCTGCAAAATCACCTGCCAAAGGTACATGTCGCCGCTCACATAATAATTCGAACTAATTTTTTTTGTACGTATGTTACTTGATGTCTCCGAGAACCGTGAACCGATTTTTTATTTATTTTTTTAATTGGAAAGGGTATAACTCCGAGTTGGTCCCGTTGGCACTAAGTCGGGATCTGATAATGGAATCTTGGAGAAATCGAGGGAACTCTTCAAATGTTATAGGGACATGTACGGCGCTTTCGGTAATTTATTGATAAAGTCAAGAATTTACATTCAGTAAATAGGATTTGGTGTCAGGAAACTGATGATGAACACCACAGATGGCCACTAGAACTTTGACATGAATCACTAAACAGCAAAAAAAAAAAATGCCAAACCTCGCGTAAACTATAATATAACTATAAATATAAGAACTGAGTGGTTTGGGATCGACTTCGAAGGGTGAGTCAAATGTAATCTGTACTTGAACGGGTTATTTTTGGTTTTTTAGTTTTACTGAAGTCGGTTCTTTTTTTTGTTATTTTTTTTTTCAATCGTCTTTGTTGCCACAAAAACAATATGCCCGCCTTTTATTAACTGTACGCCGTCCGCTCGCCGCGAGGCGTGGCAGCCCACTGACATTTGTCCCGCCGGGTAGATACTTAGAGATCGGAATTTTTCGCGCGGTCGCAACGAGTAGGGATAGCCTGCTCGCAGAGAAACTCCGAGCGTTGCCTTCCATCGTTTTATGGTTGACTTTGAGCTTCGCGGTACTTAATACTTAAGGAGTTTATTTGGTTCCGCTTACGATAAAAATCTTCCAAAGTAATTTTGACTATGTCAAATATATCATTACTAAGAAACGATACAACTAACAATATTTGCAGATTAACGAAATTATCTATTAAACAGTTCTTATAATAGGCAAAGGCGTATTCAAAATCTTCCAAATCTTTCAAACCATTTCCTCATTTTAATTTAAATAATGTTTTTATTTTGTGCTATATCCGCAAATATCTACGATCAAATTTCGTCATAAATTAATAGGAAAATTATACTCTCTGTGCTGTGCCAGAATGCCTAAATTCAAATAACCAGTGATATGTTCAAAAGTATATTAAAATTTGCGACTTAACGTCATATCTTCATAGTCAGTACATCATTTTCGAAGTAGGTTTTATTTTGTCTCAACCATTTGACTATCATATTAAGGTTGAATCCTGCCCATCGAGTTTTGCGAGTTGGGTCCTTCCTTTCCTGAACGGAGTGATATTATGTCACCAATGTCTAATCTGGTTAAATCTCGGCGTCACTGCTTTATCAGTTCATTGTTATTATCAGATTACGGCGTTTGTTGACTGGTAAACATGGCTGATAAACATTCCCCGAATTTCGCCCAAAACTGTCAATGTCAATGTTAAATATGTTACCTAGAGTAGCTGGCCGCCAATGTGTTTTATTTTTATTAAATTTCTGTCGAAAGTGTTAAGTTAACACAAAAAGTGTCGGTCTTGCTAAAAAGTCGACAAACAGCTTTCATATGGCAGTAACGTCATATATTTGCATTATAAAACGTCAGTAGCGATTTTACATCAACCAAATCCGAAACATTGTTTATTACCGGAATGCTGCTCTATCCTTCGTTCTTCTTCGGAAATAAATTCTGAATCCTGTTACCAAAATTTGTCGTTGCCAGTAAAATTAGTATCACTAAAAATCCGCAATTAGGTGTGGTTTGAAAAACGCCCTGTTGGGCTATATATAGTTTTCATTCAAACCCTAGGGACCCATTATAAAATAAAATGACCGCTTTAGCCCCGCTTCGCAAAGATAATAAGTTTAATAATAGGTAGCTTTAGAGCAGGTGAAATGAAAAAGATTTTTTCATTACTTATATTTTGCTCAGAAGTTCAATCAAAAGCTCGACTGTACATTTGCCATCTTCTGGATGGTGTGGTGTTATTTGTTTTTTATAAAAAAATTACAAATCAAAACTTTTTTTTTTTAAAGTTGATGAAACAAATGTTGTTTAGTGTAATGAGTAGAATCTATGTTTTAATTTATTGCTCATATTATACACAGGCCACACCCGGTATAAACAAAGGTAACTTAAACATACATCATACATGAAATGATTTTTATTAAAACAGTGACGTCTGCTAGCGTAAATCAAATGTTTACAATGAAGCCCTTTTTATTTTTTTGTATTTATTTCATGACATTGAGCACGTTTTATTTATATATAATTATAACATTTTGCATAATTTAACATCAGACTACACACCTATTTCGCCAATCGTGCAATAAAGTTACTACAAACCATAATGTGTCTGACTTGCCCCACTATTTTCGTTCCACCTGTACGATTATAACACAGTGTTGCAAAAGAGAAAGACGGTATTATATAGGTACCTACATATTTAGTCTACGTTGACGTGACTGGAGGCTTGTAGCTCTTATCTGTCGTATGTAAAAACTGGCCAATCAGTTGCAATAACCATGGCCAAAAAGTAAATTCAGTTAAAGAAAAATTACGGTTACAAAATTGAAACACGATTTTCACACATTATTATAACTAAGCTGATTGAGTCACGTCAGAAACGTCGAGGTAATTAAGTAAAAAGCTTTTTGAATGCGATTAAGTCCCGAAATAAGTTTTGTTATAATAATGGTTACAAAATTGCCTAGAAAACTCATGTTGGTAACTATTTTATTCCTTTTGTGAATAAATATTGTGTTTACGGTGACGTTGGATTTGTTCACATGCATCATCTTAGACTTCTTCGCAATTTATATCAGTGATCTATGTAGGCCAAATGCATTCAAAAACGGTTCCATTTAATACAGTTATCTACTACTTATACGGTCGAGACCCTCGTTCCGGGTCATTCCTGGTGCAAAGGTTGTCCATCGCGATTCAGCGCGATAATGCGGCGAGCGACATGGGAACCTTCGCACCGGGAATGACGGAAAAAGTGTATTGTATTTATTTATTTTAAAATTGTGACTATTGAAATTGACTCTGTATATGTTTTACGGAAATAAATATTATGTGATTGGGTTATCTACTTAGTTAAAATCTATAATATTAAAATTGTCAAAACAGTCACAAAACCGAATCTGTCAATCCCGACTCCAGGCACTCGTCTGACGTACAGGGGTATATTATTATAAAAAATATATATATGAAAGGCTCCACGTCTCCCTAGAGCAGTCAGCCCCTGCTGCAGCGCTTTCTTACGCAAGGGTGGAAAAGCTGCACTTTCCGTTCTTTGCCAGTCGGAATTTTTGATTCAGAATATCAGGATTAAGTTTTGTGCCTGCATAGTTTTATATATACTTTACCGGGTAAAAAAAGTTGTTTATTTGAAAGTGGTTTATTTTTTCCTCATACCAAAGTTTAGTGTTTTTCCTTTAAATAAAAATAAGGTAATTATTTTGTGGCTTGATTATGACGTCCTGGCCGCAGTACGTCAATGTACGACATTGACAACCAGTTCTTATACTTCGTAAAATTTATTTGTAAAAAGTATTATCCTGTAACAATTTTTGGAAATCCAGCTATCCTTGTACAATAAAAAAATAGAATTATGTCTATCCCTTAGAACAAGCCAGATATCCATCCCGATGCAATAAAATAAAAAGTACGGTTTTAACTTTAACCACACCTCTTAACTATATCCAACTGCAAGCAGCCGTTAAAATTCACCGATTTTTTTCAACCCTCTTCGAACCTGGTTCAAAAATAGAACTATGACGTCACTCGAATGGTGATTCACCTGCACTCGATGTTATGTTGGTTCAATCACGACCGTAGGCGATTATGTTATTAGTTGCAACGAGTGGGATAGCGACGCAATGTTGTTGTGACGTCACTTGGTCATCTGGGAAGGAGTTCGGTTCAGTGGAGCGCATCTTAGGCTGCAGCCACGTGCATTGCACTCTCGAGCACCAACTATGGTACTAACACTCTATGGACATTGTCTGAAATAAATAGTTTGAATTGACGACGCGGTTGGCTCAGTTTGCAAGCACCTGCTTACTGAGCGGCGGTCCCGGGTTCGCATCCCGACCAGGGCAAATATTTGTGTGATGAACTCGAATATTTGTGCTTGGATCATGGTTGTTCCTATGTATTTAAGTATATTATATTTATCTATATAAGTATGTATATCGTCGTCTAGTACCCATAGCACAAGCCTTCTTGAGCTTAATTTGGGACTAGATCGATTTGTGTGAGGTTGTCTGATATTTATTTATTATTATATAATTTGAATTTGATACTCCGGTACTCAAAATAAGGATCGAGGGACATCTGCGTGCGGCATTAAAAATATTTAGAATATAACCGAGCGTAGAGTCAAACCACGCTAATTCTTCGAAGCAAATGTCCTGTGAAACCATACATACATTTGTTATACACAACTATAGTGTAATTTATAGTTATGTTTTAAGTTAAGAATTTGTATTCCACATTATCTTGCGGGCACTTTGGCTTGACTGTAAGCCCGTAAGACATTTTTATAAATAAATAAATAAATAAATAAATAAACAAACGGACTCACTTTGTATGATTTCACAGTTCATTTGCTTGGAATAGTTAGCTTGGTCTGACTCTATAATATTTTGTTTACACGAATATCAAAATTCCGTAATAATTATTTGCATTGGCATTGCCATCCAGCGAGGTAACGCGGCCAGCCTTACGGGCACCCTACCCAACGGTAGTGACGTAGGGGATATATGTACGATACGAGATATAGTTTAGGTCCCAATAGGTTAAGTTAGGTTTAATTGGATCAGAAAGATCTTTTATTTTGTGTGTTTTTTCTTTAATAAAAAATAGTTATTCGTTATACACGATGATATTTTATCGGTGATCAGATCAGGTACCAACTTTTCTAACTCAGTAATTGATAGCGGTCACGTTGAAGTCGTAATTATATGTATAAAAACAAAGTTTTATTTTTCTATGGTTATTTTTATTTTAGAACCAATTTTGTCTGAATCCTTGTCACCCTACTAATCTGTATCTATGAGCTTACAACCTCTTAAATAATTTAATGGCAATGACAATTTATGAGTAATAACTTGTCATTGTCATTGTCTTACATAAACAAAATCGTTGAAAATTTCGTAAAATTTCCCGCCAAAGCGATGGCACTTGACGTAGGTATCGTACTTCAAAAATTTATGTAGGATTACCATGTATCTAGTGGTTATTAGTTTTAATCATGTTTTAACTTTGAATTAATTTAACAGTTAAATGCGTGAGACCCGGATATTAATATTTATTTATTTATTTATATATACTTAGATACTATTATACGATCTAGCATACCTAACTATAGGTAATGATAGAAATTTTCAAGGAAATCATTAGACATCGAATGAGAATAAGTAGAATTATCAAAATCATTACGCTGGCGGAGGTTATGAACCTAGTTCAAAAGTGTGTGTAGTTGATCTAATCTATCCATGACTTGCGGATCTTAGGACGCTACAAACGCCATACATTAAACATCAAGAAGGAAAACCGATATATCAATTAAAAGATCTTAGA
Source organism: Apotomis turbidana (assembly GCA_905147355.2). Classification (NCBI taxonomy): domain Eukaryota; kingdom Metazoa; phylum Arthropoda; class Insecta; order Lepidoptera; family Tortricidae; genus Apotomis; species Apotomis turbidana. The sequence continues at coordinate 3,079,632 of LR990297.1, read as the reverse complement.
ACCATGAAGTAACAGTGTCCGTCCGTGACCGCTTGCGTAACTGGGCTCGAGCCAAGGCGTGTGATGACGACCCGCCCGTCATTGCATCAGTCACGATGACAGCGACAGTATTGGTAGTAACACTAGTAAACATCAGCATTGGCCTTTTACATTTATAACAGATGGGTTAAGGAGCGTCTAATAAAGTGCGGCGTTTACGAAGTTGGCTGGGTAGCCCGATACGAGAGCGACGGCCACGGCCGCATAGTTGACAAATAGGTAAATGTTGCGCCTATCGATGAAGACGTTATTTTCTCTATTTATTAGTAAGGTCTAGACCTTTTGACAGTTCATAAAAGGGAGTTGATTTGATCTGTCAGTAAAAATATTTATTCCTTTTATTTGCGTGTTTTCAGCAGAAACTGATTTTCAACCCCGAAAATGAGATGTAAATTTTCGGATAAAATTATAATTGATGACGGATTATTACAAACGACACAATGAATGGCAAAAAAAACTTATATCAATTGATGGGAATGATTATAAATGATACGAGTATAAAACTTACACATCCCTCTCTGCCGCGAGCAGCTTCGTCATTAAAATGTTGGTCATTGTAGAACTGTGCGTCTTGAGACCGTGTGGTCAAGTTTGCGTCAAATATTCGACATTGCTTAAACAAATACAGCCATAAACTTGATCTTTACTACTCTACATAAGTAGGTACCTACCGAGGCACGTCAATGACCATTTTAACCATACACAGGAAAAAAATGAGAGGAAACTTCCTAAATTTTTTAACAGCAGCAGTCCAAAGATCGACAAAATCCCCGTGATTAAGTTTAACCGCAAAGAATTTAAGAATAACATTTCAATGTCATAAATTAAAGTTTGATTAGCACCTGCATCCATAAATAACTTACGCGGTTGTTTACTTATGAGACACGAAACATTTTTAATTAGTTCTCGTGAAGGGGAAATACATAATTTATTTATTTATTTATAAAAAGAGAACATTCAGTACAAAAGAAAGAGGTGATATTTAGAGCAATTTAAGCATGAATGAATTCATATCAGCACTATCAGCAGGGCGTTTCTCTATCAGAGCTTTTTTATCCGTTGCTTAGTGCTAGAGCTGAGCCGTTCTCGAGAATGTTCTCGATGACATTCTTTGCCCATACAAATCGGGAAACGTTCTCAAAATTGGCACGTCTCTATAGAGCACGCGGAGGTTTCGAGCTAAGACGCTGTAAACGAAGGCGTAAGCGGGGCTAGATTAATGCGACATCCAGGGCCACTCCACCCTTATAGGTATTAACTGCCTGCATTACATTAGGGGTAGGTAAATTACCTGTCCATATAAAATAACTTGCACGTGTATACAAACAGCGTTTAATGCGGTAAGCCGAACCCGAATTAACCTGATCGAAGAGATTAATCCTTTAACGCATTAACTGCCAGCAACACATATATTATGCGTTCACAGTCATGCAAGTAAGTATGTTCCTAGGCCACGCCCCCTGGCAGTGAATGTGTTAAGCGGTAAGCCAACACTTACCGAAATATAGGGGTTTAGAAAACCCTGCGTTATAAAAAACCCGTTCATAACCCCAAGGTAATACGGACACGGGTAAACGGTTCCGGTCCCTGTAGGTAATACGGCCCTAGACACAGGCGAGAGCCAACTCTACTGTCGCCTAGCTAATAGTAAAGCCACGCTACAACCCTCTGCTGGAAAAACCTTGCTCATTCCACATAGGTACTAAATTCGCGGTTGATATGAATCATCCAAGTTGATTAATTAATCCCCTTTTTCTTTTCACCGCACATCCATCACGCCACCACGCCGATTCTCATAACACGAATCTTCCAAAACGTCAACTTTTTGCGTGGCAATGCCTTGACGTCATCGTCTGCGCGCGAGCCCCGCGGCGTCAGAACCGCTACACATTTCAGGACTTTGAGGGCCTAATTTCAAGGCTATAATTTATAATGAGACCATAAGTATACAAGAATGGAATTTATTTTCGAAGGACTACCAATTTGGAAGTCCTTTTAAATTAAGTTAATCTCCTAAATAACTTTGTTTCTTTGGATTTTTATTAGAAGTATGCGTAAACGCAGCAGTGGCATATAGGCCACTTATATACCATGTGGTATTAGTTTTAAGATGGTACTAGATAAAGCAGGCGGTTGGCAGTCGTTGACACAACATTACCTTATAGGATTAGAATAATTAGATTGAAGCTCACCGTTACTAAACCGGTTCTAATACTTAACAAAAGTAACAAATAGGTATGTAGATTAGATTTCGCGTAAGTGACGAACTAGGCCCCGTATGACATCAATTGAACCCAAATTTTAGACTACGTCAAATAAAATATCTGAGCCAGTTCTTTAAACTAGCTTATAGGTAGCCGTCCCTGCTACTGTATAAGTAGTCGGGGTTTCTTTGAAGTACCGAGCATAACGTACGGAATGCCGATCGATTCAACGTTCATTCTTACTAACATTGAAACAGATACTTTTCTAGAACGCCATCGAGTCGATAAACTTTCGACTATAAAGTCGACACAAACAGTTGAAATCCGTTTGGAAACAAATGAAGTTCAATAGGTGCGTAGACGCGCTGTCTGCGAACGAAGTGCGTGTTCCAAATTTGAATTACCGACTTTTTATAGCACTGGCTTTCCATTGCTGACATCGAAGGAGAAATCGTCATTCCCCTCTCAAGCTAAGTGTTAATGGATTCGGAATTATTGGAATCTGCGTGGAATTTGTTGTGTAAACATGCCGCGATGGGCCATTGAGGGATTCCTAAAAGCGGGAGTGTAAACAGGAGCGGGTTAATGACGATGAGACAATATTGTTTTAGATGGATTTGAAGCGGGCATTCTTAACTTCTTTCGTAGTAGGAGATACAGCTGATAACAGTTTTATATCCTCTTTCATTTTCAACCGCTTTCGAAGGTTCAATTATTCAAAACTCTGAGACTTATTTAGTTGGAGTTTGGAGTCGGTTATTATTTTTATTTTGTTAAAAAGTGATCATTGTCCTACTCTGACTTTAGAATAAAATAAAAAGAGAGGTATATGTATTTTGTCTCACTGTATAATCGCAGCTCTCTAAGGCGTTGACGAAGTTCAAATAATGAATTTATATTTTATTAGTCGCGAAAAACACGGAATTCTTAGGTTGGACTAAATATTTTTACGTCATTCTAATGTAATTTTGCATGTAATTTTTTTTGCCAAGTAGAATGTCTTAGGCTATAGTTATTATTACTGTAAAATAAGTTATTATTCAATAAATATCTTATCTTATCTTATCTTATTCTAGGCCGTAAGTGAGATTTTCTAACGGCGTAGCGGGCAGACTTCATCTTAGGCTCCTAGTTAATTGGTAAACTGCGAAATATGGGTGGGTGTTCATGGTAGTTTGCTAATGTGGTTTGAATCCTACCTCCATAGTCCGAGTCGGTCCCGTTTGAGCCGTCGTCTGGAGTGCCTCAGGGCTCTAACTTAGGACCCTTGCTGTTTGTAATGTTTATCAACGACTTGCTAAATTTGATATCTTCCGAATGCCTTGCTTATACCGATGATTTGAAAATTTATCGTAATTTTTTTGCCGTGCAGGATTGTTGCATGTTACAGGCAGATCTTAGCACTGTACACGTGTATAGACGGCCTAGACAAGACGTGAAAATTTTGACAAACCTCGGGCGGTAATTTGTAAAACCCCCAGATCGCATATTTATCCGCACCTTCGGGTACGAGCCACAAACACCTGCCATCTGGGACATTCACGAATTCACCGCCCAAGGTATGTAATGTAGGTACTATAACAGTAGTTAATTATAATACTGCTCATTAAAAAAAATAAGTGTTTAAGCTTAGCCACTTTTGTCGTTGACTGTACAACGTTTCGGTACATTATAGATATTTAGCGTAGCATTTCAATGTCATGACGTGTATTGATTATAATGTACTTTACGATCTCAATAACCCGGTACAGTAAGCAACAGAAGCTTCTATGTAGACCAAGTGTTTAAAACGATCTGTACTATTTGTCTTTATTCTGTGACTCAGTAAATAGGTACAGTTTATCATTTCGTTAGAGCAATATGCAGTGCTTTCATGGTTCGTACGGAATTCTCGGTGCACGAGTCCGACTCGCACTTGACAGGCTTTTTTTCAATTATGACCTGGGTAAGTAAGAACTATATCTTATACTTAGTTTTAAGGAATAGTATTTAGTCGTCACCGGAAGAACAAAAAAATATCGACCATTGTTAATTAATATGTCAAAAAAAGCTTTCGGGGTCAAAATTACCGTTTTGAAAGTACCACGTTACCGTCCACCTGAGTGAAGGCGAGTTTTGGTCATTAATTTGATTTGATGATTTAATAATAAAAAACTATTGAGAACAAGTCAAGTCCCGTATGAGACCTCGTAATAGAGTGTGATAAAGCACGATGGACAGGGGAAAAAATGTTTTCAGTATAAAGAGTAGTTTATTTTCAGATTGAATAAATAAATATGGGACAACCTCACACAAATCGATCAAGTCCCAAATTAAGCTCAAGAAGGCTCGTGTTATGGGTAATAAACGACGATATACTTACGAGTTTTTTTTTTTATTGCTTATATAAATATGTGTACTTACTTATATAATTTTACGCCAAATCCGCAAGTCCTGTAGGCATAAGCTTGTTTTCTAGTACGGTCAGTATCTATAGTAGCTATCAATTTTACTGCTCGTTTATGTTAAATTGCAAACTAAAATTGACAGTTACTTCTGATCAACGTCAACTCGTCAAAAAGAGCTCGGTTGCCTGGGCCTTGGCTCTAATTGATAAGATACCATTTCTAATTTTCAAATAGTGTAAAATCTAAACGAATTTCATTACTTTATTATTACAGAACCCAAAACTATTATTTTTATTTGTATTTAGAGCAACTCACGAAGCTCTTTTATTTGATATGCCACATGATGCATATCAAAATAAAAATAGAACCAAATTCATTATTATGCTAAAAAAATATGACGTCATAACTGTTCCTAACACTAAAAACCGAGATGATATAAGGCAAAGGGTTCGTCAGCATCGTTAGCCACCTTGGCTAAAGACCGTCTTCGGGTGATCATTTAAGCGTTTTAACCGTCTCATTACTCTACCCCTAATAATGACGAACTATGTACCTATCGGTCTCTCTTTTCGGTCAAAAACTAACTGCGGCCCGCAGAGTTACCCGCTCATCCCACGAAAACACATTTTTCGGGATAAAAAGTAGCCTATGCGTTTATCCAGGGTGTCAGCTAACTTCATACCAAAATTTATCAAAATTGGTCCAGCCGCTAGAGCGTGAAGAAGTAACAAACATACACATAAACTCTCGCAAACTTTCGCCTTTATATTATTAATGTGATTATGTTGATTGCTTTTATGAATTGGCCAATATGCTGGAAGAGTAATGGACGATTCGCTTTTTGCATTCGCAGCCTCTGTCCTCGCCACGGGTTCATACTCTGCAGTGACCGACGCGAGTGATGCGCGGCCATGCGCAATGCGCACGCGTCGCCGTCGGCGCGCCGAGTGCCGTTGACGTCGACTAACGGAATTGCGGCTGCGCACTTTGAACTTTTCTGCAATACTGATATCTAATCACTACATAGTATAAAACATAGTCGCTTCCTGCTGTCTGACTGTCCCTATGATCTTTAAAACTAAGCAACGGATTTTAATGCGTTTTTAGGGTTCCGCAGTCAACTAGGAACCCTTTCATTTTGTATGAAATTCCTTTACAGTTCTCTCGAGTTGTTCCGTCCGAAACGTGATACTTCGAAGCCTGCTATACGCACGACGCACGTTATGTCGACATTTTCATTGCATGTTTGAGAAAAATAAGACTTCCCGGCCTATATAGGCCTTGAATTTGATATGAGATTCCTTTACAGTTCTCTCGAGTATGAAGACATTTTATTAAGAACTAGCTGTGCCCCGGTGTTACCCGCTCATCCCCCGGGAACACTAAATTTATTCGGGATGAAAAGTATCCTATGTCCTTTCCCGGGTCTCAAACTATCTCCATACCAAATTTCATCTAAGTTGGTTCAGCGGTTTAAGCGTGAAGAGGTAACAGACAGACAGACAGACACACTTTCGCATTTATAATATTAGTATGGATAGTATGGATTGGAAATGAGAGTCCAAAGCTCTTGTGCAGCCGACTCTGAATGTGATGATGTTGGTAAATAAAAATACCATTTATGTATCAAATGAGTAGGCACCCCGTGGTTTTCGATGCTCAAATGACTTGATACTAGGCCGACAGTAGGCGCCATGTCATTAGTGCATCGGAAACCACGGGATATGCAAATGACCATACCGTATACAAAGCGAAGCCAACCCAACAGTAAACAGCATTAAACACGATGACTGGCTACAATTAAAGCCTCACGCCATATATCGCACCATATTGTGCAATGGTTCCCTCAGTCCTTCATAGCCGCCTACGGTCCTAGCTTCTGACAACACAAACGACCTATTTCAGTACGAAAATGTAGGCACTTTCGTCATTTTTGAACTGGGAGCAAAAGTATCAACGGCGATCGCTTCAAAGTACAAGAGTGATAAAAATTTATGAACCTCAAACACAGTTACTACCTTTTTCATTTGGACAATGGATAATTATAAAGGAAAATGTAGTACCGAGAAAAACTGATCTTATAGCTTAATCTTGATGTGTAAAATCCCTAATCTGTATGATTAAGGTTGAGTCAGTTAGGTAAGTAGTTAGATTTCCGAAAACAATGGAGAATATTTTATGGCTGACTGTTCCGGGAAGTGTGGAAAAATGTACTCTTTCCATGAGTTAACGTGACCGTATGGAGAATTGTACATACTCGTACTGTTCTCCATACAAATCGTTCGTTTATAGGTACAGTCGCCATCAGATATATCGTAGCATGTAAGGTATTCATAAATATCTGAACACGACTCTTATTGACTGGGCGTTACAGTACATGTTCACATATTTATGAACGCCTTATATGCTGCGATATATCTGATGGCGAGTGTACGCTGTCACTGCAAACTCATGGTGAGGGTACTACATATACTGGATCATATCGTAGTGGAACGAGGCATTCCGATATGATCAAATTAGTAATGTCTTGTACATCACGGCCATAAAACGTACATAAGGGCCATGTTTTAGATATCTGTATATATTTGTATATTATGTATATTTATACTGTGTATTTACTTGTACCCTAGAAGGTCTCTGTACAATTCGATCTCTGATTTGCACCAACTTCTAGTACTTAAGTCTTTTTGGCCCTACGGTTGACTGGTAAAGAATGCCATTTGGCATTAAGTCCGCCATTTGTACTGACTTCTGTTTTATGTGTAAAGTTAAAATAAATAAATAAGAGTGAAAATCAGAAGCGTTTTCTCAAACTCAAGAGCTAACTTAGTTTCGTTACGAAATTTAGACGGACTTCTATTTCACCAATAAGTAATAAGTACCTATATCTTTGCCTGATATAATAAGTTGATATTTTAGAACAGATATCGCTCGATATATAATCGAGAGAATTCGTCTTAACACGTTGAACGCCATGACGGACACCATGTAGCCGACAGTATACTTTCCCCAGGGGCCTGACCATAAATCGAGAATCGTCCCAAAATCGTTGGTGTGTTTTTTTCCAATTATTGTCAAGAAATATCTCAAAAATAATGGGCGACTTACAGAAACAGCGATATATTCATTATTTTCTGAAAAGTTAAAATGGCTGACACCAGTGTCCGTCGCGGCCTGTGCCAGCGTCCAACCGTATTTCCTTCCGTAGGCGCCGCGCGGGTCACGTTGTCGGTCTAAACATTTAGGTATATACATAGTAAGTATTTATTAAAATTCAAATTTAACGGGTTCTATGATTTTCTTAACGCATCGACATATAATCAAGCCGAAAATTTTATTCAGAAAAGGTAACTTCTTACGTAAAGTATCAAATAGGTACGGAACCCGTTTCTGATTTGATACCGACTAGATTGAAAGCAATTTTAAATCTAAAGAATTTCTAATGTCTTCTTAAACTAAAAAACTACGTGATAACTATAATAGCTTTTTATTAAATGATATAAAATACTCCGTTTTTATACCTTCTTACTACACTTTTGGAGACATCATGTAAAAATATCCAGAAATCTTACGAACTTTGGTTTTTTTTTGTGCCAAGCGGCCAGGTTGTTCAGTGGGGCCGCGCGGGTCACTCGCCTTAGTAAAAGCCATTCAAATGCCGTCTGTCGGCCGCGTATAGGCTTCTGAAGTGATCGTGAGCATGCGGACACTTGGTGTCCGACGCGGCCCCATGGACTCGACATGTTCAGGTCACATAGTGTCCGCCGCGGCCCCCTGGGCTAAACGTGGTTTTTTGTATGGCGTTCAACGTGTTAATGAGATGTTATCGGTTTGGTTTGGTATTTCGAATAGACATATAATATAAGAATAGAGTTCGATTACATACAGCGTGTATTGTTGATACAGCCACAAACTGTAACCATACGTAGATTTTAAAGCGAACCGCCCCGGCATCGTACGAGTGCAATGCTGGTACTAAATATACTATGCATGTATTATACATATAAACCTTCCCCTTTCTTAAATCACTCTATCTATTAAAAAAAACGCATCAAAATCCGTTAAGCATAGATACATAGGGACAGACAGACAGACAGACAGCGGGAAGCGACTTTGTTTTATACTATGTAGTGAAGCTGTACTCTCTGTACTACTCCGCAACAAATCATCTATAATTACAGGTTACCTATGATTTCCTCCTATGACACATATTTTTCCAATTTCCACGATATAAATTTCCATAAATTGCATTCATAACATTCCATTATTAAAAGGTAAATATAAACATATCAAGTACCTTAGTACCTAATCTATATGCTTACTTATAATTTAACTAATTCGACGGTATCTTTGTTACTCATACATACATATTTGTTATATCTCTTTAATTTGGTACCTAATGTGGTATTTAAAATACATACCACATCACAGAATATCAATGCATTTTACAAATAAAACCTCAATTCGTATTTCTAGCTTGCAGTTGGTTTTACAACTTTTAGAATTAATTTAAGGTAAATTTTTTTTATAATCCTTATGACAACAAAAGTATCAGCACTTTGAGAAGTCTTTTTCGTTCACTTTTCTACACCTTAATTGGTACCATTCGAAAGTTACGCACAAGTAAATTACCATTTTCCTCATTTTTAGCAACGTGCAAATATCGAGTGTCCAAACTACGTTTTAATTGCCAATTACAATGTATATGACTTCCCCTTTATTTTCCTGGAAAATGAATTTTCGTAAATGTACAGAACTTTTCAAATATACGCCTCCTTCTAGTTGCTTCTAGTTTATGTTTATTATAATTAAAAATATTGGTAGAAACAATATTTTGAAAGGGTGACCAAGATGTGTAAAAATTGGAAGGACAATTCAATGTACCGAGGATTATTTTCATTAGGTACGTAATGTGGCAGCGATCAGACTGTAGAAGAACATCAAAAAAAATTACAAGTATATTTTAATTAAGTATTGAACTATTAATAGACATGAATATGAAGAAAATACAATAAAATTTCTTATATTCGTATTATTAATTTTTGCGCCATCTAGCGGAACTCTTTCAGACTAATTCGTACGGAACAAAGCTACTTACAAAGTGAATTGGATGAATGACTCTGAAGATGGTTTATTATCAGTCCGAGTCCGAGTAGTAATTGGTGATAGGTACTACAATATAAACATTATGTACTGACAAAGTACAACTGCCAGCTGATAAGTGAATAAATAAAAGTATTTCTTATGAAATTATTGTATTATTATACAAACTGTCAAAGTGGTAACGTGTAAGTGTCGTGTTTGATCACAACAACAGGATATTGAGGTTATATGTTGCAGTTTTACTTTGGTTTTGTGAGTTAGTTTTGAGTTTGTAAACACAACATAACCTCTACACGAGTAAGATCAAAGGTATGTACGGTACGTAAATAGTTTCCTTATAAATGGCTATTTCAATTAATTGTTAATACTGATATTAATGTTTGCTAACAATACACTTAGTAAATAAGACGCCGATTTATTTTGCATATTTACATATGCTGTTTGTACCTATAGATTAGGGAATTTTCCTACGTCTTTTGTTATCAACATAACATTGTTGGTAACGTTGTAGCTTATAGTGATAGAATAATGTTTCTAGGTCACGCAGAAACTTAAAATTCTTACCATAGCTGCGGCATAGATAAATCAGGACAGTAAAACCACAAGAGATAAAAAAGACACACCTGTTCACGACCGACAGGTAAAATATCCATTAAACTGACCACTTTCCACTAATGGCTTCCAAAACACTCACCTAAAACGTTATCGCATCAAGTAAATGGAACTGTGCGACTGACTCAGTAACTGAGCCGGCGAAAGTGACTTCTTTTTCTTCACACTTGATGCCAGCCGTCGGAACTTAGGCATGTCCGTCACTCTGTACACAGCACTCAACCTCCTATAGAAGACACTGGCGCATCCTCAACACTGCATCCGTACACTGGAGTTCAGAGAAAGCCACGCGTAAATTTTATCGTTTTCGTTTTTCGTACGCGCACATCGTTCGTCGCCGACCTACGTCGGTCTCTTAGTGTAAAGTGGACGAAACTCCCACGCAAGGATGTCGTTAATTAACACGAAACGTGATCTCAACTTCTGGAAACACGAAAAAACCTCTAGAAGTGAACGTACAAACGTAGAGGAGCGAGAGAAGCGAACTCCTGACTGGACTGCGCTTGGGCCGTGCAGGATGCGACCCATTAGGCAAAAAGAGCGTCCATTATTGTATTGTCGTGGGCTTATCGTAACGCCAGTGGTTCTGTCTCAAATTGCCGAACGAGAGCGATAAACGCGTAAGTCGCACTAAATTTGGGGGCGAACGTATGTCCTTTGCAAAAACTTATCATTAAAATTTAACCATCGTGAAGCAAAGCAACACGTCTACTTGTAAGTACATATACATACATATGGAAATATATAACCGGGTTATATAAAATAGGAAGCTAATTAAGTGTTAATGAGGTATATTTTGAAATTGTATCCAAATAATGAGCATAAGAAGCTATAATAGTTAAGCAGCGAAGGGAAGAAGCCCGTCACGAGACCGGATCCAGGGTTACTCACGCTCGTTTGTTCAATTGGACAGTTAATTTGAAGCTCTGAAGCCGGCCGCTTCCGTTCGTGGTTCACACAGGAACCAAATCGAATTTTATGATGGCAACGACAAAACAATCTGAGAAATCTTAACTGAAGACGTGTCCTCGATTACAAGCTAACGTTACGGATGAAGGAAAACATTGTAGCATCCTATAATAATCCTTGCTGTTATCAAGCAAATCTGTTGTAGCTGCAATAAAGATGCAAGCTAAAGATTTCTGTAACTCGATACAAAGACGATTCAAAATGGGCGTCTCGCCACACGCAACTGGTTTTAAGTGGAATACTGTTTAAAACTACCTATTCGTTTTCTATCCCTCTTATGTATCCCTCTTATATATTTGGCGTATGTTTTTTTTAGTGAAGCTGCAATAAACTGGCATCCATAGGTTCATATCTGATAGATTGTCTAAACTTAATTCCTAGTTGTAATTGTAACATATACTCGTGGCAGAACGATTACATAGATTCTAAATTATCTAATGATAGATGCGGTTTTCACAACTTGTAATTTTGTAAATCGAACAATCTCTTCACTTTCCAATGAGACGGGATCTTATAGTATCGTAGTTGTGCCACATCTACTTTGTAAATAGGTAAATTGGATTTTTACAATAATAGAAGACCTAAGATATAACAATGTACTTTCAGAAGTTTATTAACTTTGTCAATTTGCGTAATAGGTAGTATTACACGTATTGAGATAGGGGCTCCTTAGTTAGATGGGCAAATTGGTGTTTTGGAGCAGCTGTTATAGGCCACTGCCCGATTGCTCCCGATCGAATGTGAGCAAGGATGCCCCAACGAGCTTGTAAGGTCACCGAGTAAGATGCTCATTTATATCAATACCTGAAGACATATTGAGAGCATTGGTTCCTTTCTTGGATGTTAATAGCTTCTGACGAAGACAGGATCCCAAACCGCGGTGCAGTGGACAATTTTGATTAAAATATATATATAAGACACCTAATAAGAATAAAAGAGCCATCGCAGAATGTAGACCTTGTTCCTTGAGTCAATAGTTACTTCGCTGTGTCTACATAAGACATACAATTAATGAGTTTTCTTGCTACTAAAATATTGCAGTTGTATTGTAGTGTCATCGCACAGACTAGACCTTGTTAGTCCCAGAGTCAAGTCCAAAGTTACAAACAATGTGATCATCATTCTGATCTATATTTCATACAGTTAGCAGCTGGCGTTCTGGAAGTTAATATTTAACCTAATATTATGAGGCTCTGTTTCCAAAGTAACTGTCTAAAGCTATACTGCTCAACACGAGTTGATGTTGAGAAATTCAAAATCAGCATTAGTTTTGACTTATTTCGGTTGTTTACCATGTTAGTTAGTGCCGCCCATACCTTTTTTTTTGTTAATTAAACATGAGATGGCTTTGTAAAAGCTCAGCATTGTCTTAACTGAGACTAACTCTTCTTATAATAAAGTCAACTTTTCTAATAAAGAAAAGAAAATAAATAAATAAATAACTAAAATGTTTTATTCTACTAGTATTCAATATGTGTCCAATTTTTCTCATATCTAACTAGTCTTCTTCCCCTTCAACTTTTTACCTAAATAACAAGGCATATCTAAACTTTCTGAAGAAGTAAAGAAGGTTGTTACAATGATGTACCTGCATTAAGATTACAGGTTAATTAGTTCTAGCTAATCGGGTTTCAAAAAACAAGGTGTGTGGTAACGGTGTTCGTCGCAGCAAGGCGCGGCGGTCACACCACCCGTTTCCACCAATCAGAACAGAGGTCTCTGGTTCTAACATTTTACGATTCACTTTCCTCATACTTTTACATCCACTGTCGAAATACTTGCACCATGGTGTGTCTAACGGATATTAGCCATAAAATTGTGAAAATTCCAATAACAGAAATATTGGTAAACTACTAAGTACCTTCCTCAATTTGAATGTTCCGAAGTGACGCTAAACAAGCATGAGTTAGTATCTACTCATTTCATAGTCTTCAAATCATCTTAAAGAGCTATAAACATATTCCGCAATCTACATCATACAGCTTTTAATTTGATTAATGCATTTCCAGGAGAGCTAGAAGTTCTAGTCTTTAGAACTTTTGGTGCGCGATAAAATTCAGATTTGCAAGCACATCTTTTGTGTAGTTATAGATCCAAAAATGACGACCAAGTGTCCCAATACCTTTGCTAAAGAAACCACATCATCAAAGCCTTGCGCGCCTATGCTGGTTGCTTTTATCTCGAGATAAATAAGTGACAAAGCATCCGTCACGTTTTGACAAAATGCGAGTGTGAGTGATAGATGCTTTGTCACTTATTTCTCACGTGATAAACACAACTATCATAGGCTCCCTGATTTAAACAATAATGATGACATATAAAACATTAGTCTAGTAGAATATATAGATGCAGTTAGGGTAAATCGCCAATAATTGGCCACCGTCCAATAACTGGCCACCTCAAACTAAAAATGAACTCGTCATCTTGAGCTTGAAAGTGATTTATTTATTTGTTATCTAAACTTAAACATAACGATGTTATTTTAAGTCAAACTATTCGATAAGCTTAGATATTGCTATAAAAGTGATTAACGTAATAATGATTGTTGATTGGGATGGGATTTGCTTTTACGCAATATAGATAAATTAATCAGAAGTTAGTAAAATTACTAACGTTCTAAAAATATAATGAATACGACTATTTTTGACTGACAATTAACACTGTTTACTGATCAAATTTTTTCATTAATGTCATTGCCATTATTGTGAATCACAAAGTTAGGTGTCCTCGTAATCGATTTGTGTCATATTGTCAATTCAATATTTAGGGCGAACGACCGACCTGGTTGCAATAACATTCTGATAAGATATAAATAGCAAAATATATTTTGAATAGAAACATAAAAAAAACACTTATTATTGTTGTGTGTTGTCGGCATCTTCTACGTAAGATTGGGTATGTAAATAATTATTCATAATGCACGTAAAAATGTTCAAACTATTTCTATTTACTTAATGCAAACATGATTCACTAGTTTCTTTTAGTTGCGTAAGACGAACAAGAAAATATAATAAATAATAAAATTATAAGTTGTCCTTGTTTTATCAATAGAACGATTGTCATCCTGTTGTCTTAATTCCAAAATGGCACAAGTTCGCCTAAATTATCAGTTGCGGATAGTAACTTGAAATTTCCACGCGTCTCACAAGCCTTCGATAGCTCAGTTGGTAGAGCGGTGGACTGTAGTGGGTTAAACTGAAGTCATCCATAGGTCGCTGGTTCAAATCCGGCTCGAAGGAAACTTTTTGTGTTCTTTTCACCCAGGTGTATAATCCTTTTTTATTTATTTTGACCAATAACATTAACAATCATGGATTTATACAGTAAAAAAATTTCTCAAATAAAAATCAAAATTTCACTGATAGAATGTATATTAGTAAGTATAGCTACGCTTTATTTCTGTCGTAACGTAATCGTAGTAATTATAGGAAATAACGAAATGTTTATAACAAAAGTAAATGTTACTGACCATAAGTTTCTCTAGCGGATTTTTAGAACGCATGTATGAAAACGTGACCGGGCCATGAATGATGGCAGACCAGGCGGAGGAGTTAATAAGGACCACGATATTTCCATCTTATATTACCATGCCACGTGGATTTTAAAAATAGTCCGAGATATTTTAGATTATTTAGTGGGCATTATTGTTATTATTTTGAGAAAGGACTTATATAACGGTATGACGTATCGGACCTATATATCTATCCAGACTATTTCCAGGCCAAACATAGTACATATAACATATAACGAACAATAGTCAAACATCAAACTTCAATAATATTAGGTACACTTATTGTAGAAAAAAAGCAAAAAGAATTATCTGTTTCCGCCCGGGATCGAACCGGGGGCCTTGTGCGTGTGAAGCACACGTGATAACCGCTACACTACGGAAACTTGTTAACTTTCTTCGAAATTGTGTATAAGGTTAATCTGCTTCTAAACTACCAACTAAACATTATTATGAATTTTAATAAAAAGTTGTAACAACTTTAAATTACGCTATCTTACTCATTAAAAAAAACTGACCTTTATGGTTGCCACAGCGTCAAAAACTAAAAGTACCGTGAAAAATAACAAAAATAAGACGAGCCGCGAGCGCCCTCAACGACGGCGCTTGGAAGGCGGTTGACTTGTCACGACGCACTTTTCTTTTATACCCCTACAAATTGTATGGCGCGATGGCCACCCGCTGAATATGTTCATTACATTCGTATTATGGGAGTGGTTTATGTTCCGCAAATTCGTAATAGAGATCGCGCCCTGTCTGTCATCTTTCTACTCTGTACTATAAACGCAACTGTAACACTCACGCATCGAGGCACGCCCTTTCCATTGACGCTTGAAGCAGAAAGTTGTACCTATAATGCTAAGTAAAACCAGCAATGGATTTTCATTTGTCGAAGTTGTAGTTAAAGTTAGTGAATTGGTGCGGTCTCAAGGAGACGTCCTGCGTCAACAAACTGATTATTCCATGGCGGTCAAAGAAATGTGTAGCAAAATTACTTTTCATCATGTTTTATTCTCAATCTCGTACATTTTGATGCGGCAAATTGCTTGAATTTTATGGCACAATTTTCTATGAGGCTATGACGAACGGTCATTTATGTTTAAAAAGAAATATGAAATATGAATATGACGGTCCTTTTGAAGTTCCGACGCAAAAAAGGATGTAAATTTACGTGTTTGTGTGTTTTTTTTTTGTTTTTCGTTTAAAAGTTAGCTTATTGATGTAAATAAAGCTTTGCTAATACTTTACTAATATCTGTTCAGAATTTACCGTTTTATGTTACTAGTTCGATAGTGTTTCCATTCCATTTTAAAAACACAAAACTTTTCTTCAAATAACCATAAAAAAATCTGAATCTAAATAAAGATCAAGCATAGGTACAATTACACAGTACAGACTGCAAAATAATAAACTAGCTGATCACTTTAGTACTTTTCAACGTAACCGTTTCGACAAATTAAAACCGTTACAGTACCGATAGGGTAGAGTGACAAGGTACTAAATTATCCGACAACTTTTAGCGCCGTCTTCATAATTCACTATATTAACAGTACACTCGTTGGTGGCGCCACTGTGTATGGCTAACCTCTGCGTCAGTACGCGGAACCTCTAGTTCCTCATCTGCCTGCCTGCAGAGATTACGTGGTAGTTTAAGGCCTCTACAGTTTATGGACAATTTTCAATTTCTACTGGAATGACAGATATTGTGGCGTCCTCCAAGTTAAGGCGAAGTTCCATTATGCTCTGACAACGGATTATACAAACGGGAACCGGGTTAAAATGAACTAAAATAAAGTTTTTTTTTGAGGTAAGATTTTA
Organism: Apotomis turbidana; assembly: GCA_905147355.2. Taxonomy (NCBI): domain Eukaryota; kingdom Metazoa; phylum Arthropoda; class Insecta; order Lepidoptera; family Tortricidae; genus Apotomis; species Apotomis turbidana. The sequence goes on along the minus strand of LR990297.1, from coordinate 3,062,992 downwards.
TTTGCTGACTGTACTTTTACAGCCATTTCGATTGACAATATTATTATGAATATCACACTTGCCATGCCGTACCAGCTAGGCCCATACAGGAGCGGGCAAAATATTATATTTTGATGTTTTTTGCTTATTTTTAACTTACAAAATAAAATAATCTGTAGTTTTTGGCTAGGAATGAGAGGGTTTATTCTAACGTATAACAAAATTTCAAGCTTTTTGAAAATTTTCGTCCATTCCCCATTTTATTGTCATCTCTACCTAACCTGACCTAACAGTGTTCCACGGGATCTACTGGGCTGGATGAGCTTTTCAAAAATCCCATTGACAAACGATTTTCTACCAACTTTAAATTTGACTTACTATATCTTGCAACAATAGGTTCTCTGCCTTTTCGCCAAATGATTTTTCATCGAATGTGTCAGTTCGCAGAAGTGTCATTTCGTAGAAAGCATTTCTCTCTGTGACCGTAAATTATTTGTCACCTAATCAAAAGGATGATATATGCAAGAATGATTAAAAATTACAGATCTATAGAGGAATAAATTTTTTGCATTGACAGAAAATATTCGACGAAAATAATTCTGCGAAAAGGCAGAACACACTTTCAATATTTGTGGTTAACGAAGGAAATACGAATATGTACCGGATGTTGCCTATAATATGAGCAATAAATTAAAACATAGACTTCTACCCTTTAAAAATATTTGTGTATATGCGAATCTAGCCAAACAACGCTAGTTAGCCTTAAGCTATTTATAAACACGGGATCAGCTGACATTCCGTCTTTTATTGTCTAATGCCGACAATGTGCGCGCTATCTGCGCAGGAGTGTACCCCCCACGCATTTCCTGAATCCTGGAGAATTAATTAATTTGCTTAATATCCAAATAAGTTACAGTAATCAAACCAAGGCACTGTTAACTACATTAAAAAATCAAACTACTTTGATTTAGGCGACGTAACTGCCAGGATCCATTTTGTCGTCTGATCTAGTTTAAGATTCGGTATATTGCGGATCATTAGATTTTTTGCCTGGACGCATGAGGAACATTTTTCTGCCAAAGGGTCGCTCAAACGGTTAATTATCTATGACGACTCATAATCATCATAATTCTATAACTCTCTTCCAGCTTCAACCATGTCCGTGGAAGGTGTGATGGTGTCCTACAATTACTCAGACGATGGTGAACACGCCAACATCATCACAGTCTCGGCATCAGGAATGAAGTTCTCCAATCGCTGGGTCCTCACCCACGGCTCCATTCTGTCTCCACTCAAACAGGTATCAGTTTAATTAGTCTCCAACTGTGCAGCACCTCTAGCCATAACTGTCATACGCGACTATTTCTCGCGCGAGATAATTCCCCGTCTCTTTCTGTGCAGTAATGTGAGAGAGTGACGTGTAGCGCTATCTCGCGCGACAAGAGTCGCGAAACATAGCTGTGCTAGACGGGCAGCAAAGGATTTTCCCCGCAGGGGAGGCGAGACGAAGCGGATCGCGTGTGCGTGCGCGTGTGTGTTCGTGTGTGTGTGTGTGTGTGTGTGTGTGTGTGTGTGTGTGTGTGTGTGTGTGTGTGTGTGTGTGTGTGTGTGTGTGTGTGTGTGTGTGTGTGTGTGTGTGTGTGTGTGTGTGTGTGTGTGTGTGTGTGTGTGTGTGTGTGTGTGTGTGTGTGTGTGTGTGTGTGTGTGTGTGTGTGTGACTCTAGCACTCAGAGGATTCTTCGAGCGCCAGTAACTATATTTTTTTCCTTTATAAGAGAAGGAACAAGCAGATTTCTGCGAAATTCTCTCCAAATGGTATATTTCCGTAAAGCCGCATAACAAACTTTTCATTTTCAGGCCCAAGCTATCAACCACGCAAGAGGCAACCCTATCCTGAAAGAAGAGTTCTACGACAACTTGCCTGAGATATACGTCACGTGCGAGAAGGAGACAAAAGAAGGGGACGTGTACGATGACGTCGAGAGGCTGAGTCGGGAGAGGGACGATGATTTGGAACATAGCAGCTATCAGATTAGAGTTCTAACTGGGAGGTAAGGATACTTTGTTTTTTCTTTGCCAAAGGCCAGTCGATCTATCATCGATCAATATTCCTACTATTAGATCGTAAGTGGGATTTAAGTTGTGCTAGGTTAACCACGTCTGTCGCTTGCCAGTAAACCTGTGTCTGTGCCCAAAAAACCTAGAGTGCTAAGTAGATAGCCTAGTCCTGACACCGGACAATTATTCGTATGTTCGTTGTATATCATGACGCGTAAACAGCTGAACAGATTTCAACTTTATTTTTGGTACTCGTGTAGTTAAGAAATTTAAGCATAAGCATAATTATACGATACTTAACCGACTAAGGAGAGTTGAAAAAGATGGATGGATGGATACAGACCACAGACCATGCAGACGAAGTTTTTTATTCCATTTATATTCCTGTCAAGAGAAAACAAGACTATACGAGAGTGAGATATCCGATATTATCTGCGCAGAATCTGCCACGTATGGCAGTGCCCGATCCTGAGCCGCTGCGTGGACGACATCCTGTACAGCTGGACCATCGGCCACCGCGACGGGGACATAGAGAAGCAGACGCAACTGGGCAAGACGCTGCTGTCGGTGTTCGTGCTGGTCGACCTGGAGAGCGACGACAGAGGTCAGTACAATCAATCAAAGGCCTTTCAGTCTTTTACAGACTATGCAAAACAGTGTCATGTAGGAAAACAACGCTTTTCACGGCTATGCAAGCCAATACCAGAACGGCACACGCGACCACAGGCTTGGCAGATGTAAGACTGGTCTGCGCGCGGTGAGCAAGGGCCGAGCCGATGTCTTTTGGCACGCTTGGTTGCGAGAGTCCTATACCTCAATACTAATATATTATAGTCGGTGCAGCAGCCACGTGTGGCAGTGTCCAATCAGAGCCACTGCGCTGACGACATCCTGTACAGCTGCCCGTCTAGGATAACTACCTACGCTTCGCGACTCTTGTTGCGCGAGATAGCGCTACCCGCCTCTCTTTCACATTACTGCACAGGAGACAGGTAATTATCTCGCGCGAGAAATAGTCGCGTGTGGCAGTTGTGCTAGAAGTGCTGGATCATTGGTCATCGCGATGGCGACATAGAAAAGTAATCCCAACTCGGCAAGACGTTATCATCGGTGTACATGCTACTCGCCCTAGAGAGCGAGGTTTATTTATTTTATTTTATTTATTTAAACTTTATTGCACAAAACAAAAGTCAGTACAAATGGCGGACTTAATGCCAAATGGCATTCTCTACCAGCCAACAATAGACTTCCAACCATAGACTTTTAGATTTAGAATAGGTTTGTGTAGGACTCTTTTCATGTACTAAGTGGCAAACTAGCAAATGAGTCATATGATGAAAAATCTAAATTTTAAAGTTCGTACCGTGCCGTCCCTCTCATTCTTGTGTTAAACAATATTTGAATTAGCGGGACGTCACGATCCTAAGTTCGAGTTTCAACCATCAAAGTAACTCTCCAGGCGTCAATGTGACATCAGTGTCACCCACATCCCACATACGACAGTTGCAACGGAAACATGGAGGAATCAATACAACTGTAATAGAAATGCTCCTAAATATGATACCTGTTCTGACGTAGTTCCTCGCCTGACAACAGTCAAGTGGCACAGTCATGTCATGTCACTTGAAATAAAAATCATTATTGTGTCGAATATGATTTATTAAATAGTAGTTTAAAGTTATGCCAAATGTTTTACTAACATTATCTAAATCATCAAAGCAACGATCTTTATTTTTTTTTATTTTCCTTGCAGTGTTTTTCGCAATTCGCCATCCACTCTGAAATAAATTAAAATTTCTTTATTCTCAATGGGTGTAAAGTTATTTAGTGGTAGCTTTGCGTAGGAGTAGGTGATAAAAAGGCTTAGGATGAATCTGTTTCTTGAAATATCCCTTTCCTAAAATGTTTGCAGAAGGTTGCACATGCACAATGTCTACTACATAAAACCATTAATTTTGTGCGGCAACAATAAAACTTATTATGTACAGATTTCAAATATCTACGGATTAAGTTCTTTATTAAAGGATCGGAAATGATGATGCCACCCACGGATTAAGGTTAAAAGGATAATATAATAAAATAATTACATACGAAGCCGTTTACTTAGGATCCGTAAACTGCTAAAATGGCCTCAGTTTTTATAGCTCGGTCTCGGTCGCTCTTGTGTGGTCGACCTCTCTGATTTTACCCGAACCAGCACCTCTAGCATAACTGTCATACGCGACAATTTTTCGCTTGAGATAATTACCCGTCTCTTTCTGTGCAGTAATGTGAGAGAGTGACGGGTAGAGCTATCTCGCGCGACATTTGTCGCATAGCATAGTTGTGCTAGACATCCTGAAGCTATTCTAAGGCCTCATGGTCTGTAAGACATACCGATTTTCGTGACTTCAACAATGGAGTAATCCATACGCCACTCCCTAGGCGTTTCCCTGTGGGGATGTGCGTCAGGTATGAGAGTGAAGTCGTTATAGTCCACGGCACTCTTCTTGTTCGACCCTCGTTCTCGCGTTCGTGTGAAGCGGAAGTCTACGGTACTCCTCTTGTTCACCCCCACAATGCCCAACGCCATACAGCGGAGTACTTACCGGTTGAAATTTGAACGTTTCTGATTTCAAACGAATCTAACGATAATTCTAAGAGCTCACAGACTGTTAATTACCAATTTTCGGGTCTTCAACAATGGAGTAATCCATACGCCCCTCCCTAGTAATTTTTCTGTGGGGATGTGCGTCAGGTATGAGAGTGAAGTGGTTATAGTCCACGGCACTCTTCTTGTTCGACCCCACGATGCCCGCAAAGAACTTATCGGTTGAGTTGAGATTTGAACCTTTCTGATTTCTAACGAAGCTAAAGATTCTAAGAGTTCGCAGACTGTGAGACTGCGTTTCCACTAGCGCGAGGATGAGTAGCGAGAGCGAGAGTTGTGTTTTTGTTAACCAATAGAATCAAATTTGCTGAGCGAGGTAAGTAAATGAAGTTATTGGCTAACAAAAACACATCCCTCGCTACGCATCCTCGCACATCTCTAGTGGAAACGCAGCCTAACTTACCGATTTTCGGGTCTTCAACAACGGAGTAATCCGTGCGCCACTCCTACGCAGTTTTCCTGTGAGGATGCGCATAAGGTACGAGAGTGAAGCGTTTGTCGACTGCATTCTTCTTCATCATCCCCGCAATGCCATACTTTAAGGGTTGAGATTTAAACATGCGATGTCAATCGAACCGGAAGGCTATTCTATTAGAGCGACACAAATTACCGATTTTCGGGTCTTCAACGAGTGAGTAATCACCCCGCCACTCCCAAACCGTTTTTCTGTGAGGGTGCGTGTCGGGGATGAGTGTGAAGTGATTGTCTACGGCATTCTTCTTGATCATGCCCGCGATGCCCAGCGCCAGTCCGCCGAGGAGAACTGCGTGCTTCGAGCCAAGGTATGCAGCCAGGATAGGGCCGCAGGCGAAGCCTCCTGTAACCATTCCCACGCAATCAGTTATTCATAAGAGGCTTGCCGTCAAATGAATCCCTGAACCAGAGCAGAATTAGCGTATACCTCTTCTCTAAGAGCAATTCAGAAGGATCCTCATACCAGCTCGTGGGGATCGAGTTTTATGGACATTTCTCCGCTAGCATTCACAAAACACACAAAAAGATTAAAATGTTTATTTCCTGCCTTGTAAAGGGGGCTGGTAGGTACGGACCCTAACCTAATCCAAGTGATATTTTTTGCGACTTGACAGGGGTGTCTATGTAGGAGGTATAATTGAGGAAAATCATATGAACAGTTAAAGTAGTTTAGTAATTGCAATGTATATTATCTAGGAACACGGCATCGTTTACGCTGTCGCTAGCGAGTACGGTCACGTTAACTCATGGTAAGGTTAACCAAAACTCACTTTTCTGACACTGCTCGTCCAAACCTCGTATCTAGTAAGTACATTGACACGGAGATACGAGCTATGCTTTTATTGTGATAACCTGATAAGTACCTAGGAAATAGTTAAGGGCGTCATCCTTCTCCCTCGCGATCAGCGCGGCGTTGGCGACGCCGGCGAACGTGGCCCCCATGAGCCCGAGGGGCACCGTGTGGATCGCGTACCTTCAATCAAACGTTCCTTTTTAGAGCTAGCGCACAGTACATCTCTCTTTTTCTCACTTCGAGCGTGGAAAAGAGACAAGTGTACTGTGGCGGCCACAAGCCGTAGTGTGCGGAGCCACTTAGGGTTCCGTATCCAAAGGGTAAGAAATGAAAAGAAATAATTTATGCAGTAAGTAGGCCACAAGGGCACGTTTACAAGTCAGATTGTGAAACTACCGGCATATCGCAAGAGGAGACCGCTGTTAAGAAGAAAGCCAAAAGAAACTCAAGAGTAAGTATTTTTTCGTAAATAATTGTTTAAAAAGCGGGCATTTATTATTAAGCCTTCGCTGTCCGTCTATCACCAGGGTGTACCTCATGAACTGTGATAGCTAGGCAGTTGAAATCTTACATCAATTTGACCATTGTCACGATTTTGAAATAGGCGTCATTATAAGAAATACGCATCAAAATGAAGACCAACCTCAATACTTCATCATTGAAATAAATCATCCACGTTTTGAAATCATCGCCATGAATATCCATACTAAACCCCGATTTTGAAGGTGTGAGAAAACCCCAAACAAGGATAGAATACCTAGAAATTTGTCGTGGATTCCGTAAATTTCATTAATCTGCCTCTGTGCAAAGAAACGTGTTTAAGTACAAAGCGGTATCGATCTCCCCGTCTGCATGGGAGTATAGGTATTGTCTGAGTGCATTTGTTATTCACCAATCCTTACGAAACTTTTTCAACCGCTGTGCAGTGATATTTAGTCAAGAGTAATCAATTATGTATATCTTTTTCTACTCCAGTACTTTTTCTGTCATTTATATAGTTACTAACTCTAGTATAAAGACATAAATTATGAAAGTCTGTAAAAGTCTATACTCTATTTCCCAAAAAAACACTGCTAAACGATGTTATAATGTCGCCAAAAAAGCATCACTTAGTACCACAGATTACAAGATAAACAGCTGCATTTACACAATTTGCAATTTAAAAAAAAACTTATTGTACTAAGGCATTGCTGCCAACTTAAAAAAAAAGTTTTATCTTCAGTGCATGGATGTTTAGTATAGTGAACGCAATGTATAAGTTCATATTTTTTTGACAGATAGACTTCAATAAAAAAAAGTTTATCAGACTATTATTTTTTTTTTAATTTTGTTAATTCCGAGCGGGAACATGTAATTATTTTCTTTGTTGTTTATTTGCATTTTATTTATGAAATGTCGAGTCGTAGAAAAAGTATTGTATGCAACTTTGTATAAGTAGGTCAAAAAACGCTCGTGGCATCTTTCTTACGATGTTCGCTACGCTCACATCGTAACCCATGCCACTCGCGTTTTTTGCCCCCTCTTATACAACGGTTGCATAAAATAGTATATGGCATTCATTCCACATATTATGAAATTAGTTATAAGTTGTGGTTAAGTACCACTAATTAGATAAGCATCAGCCATGATTATTACACTTATATAAGAGCATGTAAGATGTATTATCTGTTGATCATCCTGAATAAATAAATATTGAGTAAAACATTATACATAAAAAGCAAAAAAAAGAACCGACTTCAAAAAACCTCGTTCGGTCGTTTCTTTTTTATTTATTTTTTGCTTTTAGCGACCTTAACCTTCTCCTTAGCTTAGTGTAACAAATACCACAACCACATCTCTCAAAACCATATCAAAATCGGTTCAGCCAAACGCGAGATAATCGCGGACAAACATACATACATACTTACAAGGCAGAAGAGCACATTTGTCTTTTTGACATCAAGCTTTGTGAGCTGATGTGACACATCGAGCAAAGACCGTCTTCGTGAGGGTTGTGTAGGTGTGATTTGAGTACTAACCTCTTCAAAACTGGGCCTAGCCCTGACGCGTGGGAGTACATCAGGACGTCGTAGGTTGAGAGCACCACACCCGCGAGGACTCCGTAGCGCGTGGTCACCATCATCTGCCAACAAATCATCATCGTATTAATTGCCTGACACTGCGAAGACCACTATGATGTCGTGTCGCCTGAAGGAAATGCGGATGCGGACACATGTGTTATAGTACATTACGGCAGAGACCAGTAAGTAAGCCATACTGGCCGAGTAGGAATTAGACGGACCGAGCCGTAGGCGAGGTCCGGATATAATACGAGGCCAGGATGGCTCTTACGGTCGAAGCAAGTATAGTGCTTTTCTCAAAAATTAAACAAGAAAATTAGATTAAAATTATATTTTGTAGGTGCCATATTCGGCCATTTTCCAATGAATATTTTTGTTATATCCCATTTTTATTATTACACATTGTGATATTCGTCGTCGCAGGCACCATTAACTCCCATGATAACAACCTATAACAAAAATAATTATGAGTTTATACTTGGATAAAAGATATAGTTATATCGTTATCAAATAGTGGCAGCATTTATTTACCTTCATCGCCAAAATGGTTATCATCTAGAGCTTGATTTAAGAACTTTTCTATATTTTGCTGCTGAATATTTGTGATTTCTTTCCTTTGTAGCCATCCGATTGTCTCAGAAAGATTGTTGAAATATTCTGACCTTATCACACATTATCTGACCAATTATTAACTTGATTTTCTTCCTGCCATTTAATGAATCTCTTGTATTTTTTTATATCTCCTTGGATTTAGTCGGAGGTAAATTATTTTAGCTAACTCTGCCTCCGCTTTTAAGTATGGAGGAGTGCCGTCTATTCGGAATCAGACTCGTCTGAACTCATTTTTGCTGAATTATTGTAATAGATCACACAAACAAATTTGAAATTTTTGTCTTTTAATTTAAATCCCGCCTTAATTTTTTTTTATAAATACTGCGTTTAATTATTTGCACTATCTTACAAATCTAAGTCTTAAAGATAAAATTTAATTATTGTTGTATGCAATTTTTGAGAAAAATATGTTTAATACTTAATTACCCTGAACATGTATGCTCTCCAAACTAGAGTAATATCCTGTTCAGATTGACCGGACTTGAACCTTGAACTTGGGTTCACAGTTCACATATCTTCCACCCTTGCCCACACGTGCCAGTTCACAAATCTTATCGCACCCGTCTGAAGCACTAGGTAAGTACATTACGTTGTAAACAATTGAAACATCAATATGTGTCGATAAACTTAGTTATAGGGAAAAGTTGTTTTTGTAACAGTTCAGCGCTCTCAGAACTAGAGCAAATCCAGGTATTTGAACCCAAACGCATTTCACCCTTTCCCACCCACACGTGCCACCAGGTCACATACACCTCGTCGCACCTCACGTGTCTACAATTCATCCCACTAAGACTGATTTACCACTACCCTCCGTTCAAAACAATTGAAACTATAATACTATAGTAAGTAATAATTAATTTAGTTCAAAACAAGGGTAAACAATGACGGGTAAAGGCTTTTAACCTTTGAATTGATTCAAAGTTTGAGAAACGTGTTGATTGTTATTGAATCGTTACTTAAAAGCCCACGAGTTAGTTACTTTTGAGGATGTTGAACATCTTAGGGGTCCCGTAATAGACGGTGTTTTGACCCTGTTACGTCAGCCGGAAAATGTTTGCCAACAATAATGAATAATCAACTTAGGCATCCACTTTATGCTTTTGTTATAAGCGCGGGAACTACAGGTCCACCCTATGGCGGCTTCTTACGAGCGCGACGTTCACTTAACTTAAGGCGGTTGTCACCCTGCGACGGAATCCGGACCGACGAGCGGTGCTGCGGATTTTTAGTTTGAGCGGAGATGCGGTGTCAGTGTGTTATACCATGCGATTATCGACAAACCTAGATTCTACAGTACAAAGTTAAAAACCGCAGCACTGGACGCCGCTCCGATGTGCGGAGCAGTGTGACAACCGCCTAAGCGTGACAGCCGTTAGCGTATGTGGAGGCGAGTTGATGGTTTCTTTTTTAACATGACTTGAACTGTACCAGGGCTGTTTAGCCCTCACTACCCGTTAGTCGGACTTTGTCTAGGAGCATAACCCGCTAATAAGATTATCTCAGCGCCACAAGGAGTAGTTAACTCGATGCCGTTGATTTGATAGTTGTGCGTTACAGATTGAAATGTCATACACATAATACTGTACGAATCGAGTTAAGGCGGTGCCGATCGGCAGTTAGATGAGCGACAACCCTTGTATTTGTATTAAACTACGCAACACCCACCTTGCTCTGGATATCGCAGCCATCCGGCGCATCGTAGTAGCGGTGGTAGTTGGCGGGGCTCGTGTAGTAGGGAGGTGGGTCTTCTGGTGGTGGCTTCATTTTAAATGACAATAAAGAATATCTTTATCAAACTCGTTGTTGAATGAGACGCATGTGAAACACTAGGAAATGTAACAGGCGTTTGACAAGCTTTTGACTCGGGATGTCAAGATTTTTAAGGAGGTTTGTTTGATTTAGTTATCATTTTAATTCTTTAATTTTGAAGGATGTATGTAAGAAAGGTTAAATTCAATTTTTATACTAGTTTATAACTTGGTATTAATTTGTTTTTGTTTTATTTGAATACATGCGGGAACGTATACACATGCTTACAATGTACTTACCCCTTTAAATTCCATTTTTATAATAATTTTAATGTTTATAAAATTGGAAAATTAAATTAGTACGGTACTAGGACCTATTCCTATTTTAGCATAGATATAGTATAAGTAGTTATTTCAGTCATAAATCCTACTTATTCTATAGAAACTAGAAGTTCACCGCGAACTTAGTTCACACGAAAGAAAAAATTGGTTGCGAAGTTTTTGCAAGAAAAAGAAATTATAAAATCAGTTGTTTGTCACGAGTGATATTATTACTATCTTTCTAAAAGGTTTTGATGTAGGTTTCAGGACTTTGAGGCCGCTGTCGGAGCTGTTAGATCTGGTGCGACCGCCGCCCGACCGGGGGTCAGCGGTGGAGGTCCATTCCACGCCATTCGGATGCGAGGTAACTCCACGATCAAATACTACCCATTTGATTCATGGGTAAAAAAAAACCTTGTTACTAAGCTAGCGAAGCGTGTCCATTTCAGTTTGGCCAAAAAATCTTTTATTATTTCCAGCTGTTTTCAACAGATTCTCGTGTAACTTTGTAAGCAGGTTCAATAATTATTGACCGGCGATAATTCTTTTTGAGGATGTCAATCGATTTAATTTTTATTGGGATCAAACTAAGATCAAATATCTATATGGGACTAACTACACTTGCTTACGTATAGACTAGACTGTTCTAAAAGTCAATAAAACCGGCCAAGAGCATGTCGGGCCATGCTCAGTGTAGGGTTCCGTAGTTGCTCATCCTTCACAATAGACGGGCTTAAAACAGCGGTTTTAAGCCGCAAACGGTCCCGCTGTTTCAAGATCTAAGCAGCGGGCATCAAAAGGGGTGCAGAACCGGTGTGAACCCGTTCACAAGGATCTGCCGAAACCGGCTCCTCGGGAGTCAAAATGTGACAAGGATGGCTTCATCAAGGTGGAAAGGAGGAAGAAGCCGGCTTGCCGAAATCAGTGCGGTACCGCACCGACTGGGCCCAAACACCTGCTGCGTCCCGCCCTGCCGACGACGCAATTGTATGTGTCCCGTCTACATTACTCTACGAAGGCCGAGGAGATCGTAGAGTATGTACGTGTGAAGACCGGAATTATCCTGAGGGTCGTGAAGTTGGAGTCTCGCCACAAAGTGAATTTTAATTCTTATGTGTTGGGGGTTCCAGCTGACCAGCTAACGACCTTCATGAAGGAAGAATTTTGGCCGAAAGGTGTTTTATTCCGGCGTTTCCGCGGTCGGCTATCCAACACCATGGACTCAACTCAACACATCGTGACCTAGTTATTTTAATATTTAATATGTATGTTAGATTGTAAGGTATTTATCTATGGGCCTTTGATGCCTGAAATAAACGAATTATTATTATTATTATTATTAAGCCCGAGGTTTAAGTTACGACTAAGATTTCAAGCTCTATAAAAAGGTCGTAAACGCCAATGTAACTGTAATTACTTATTACCTTCAGGAAGTCAACTTAAGTCCTTTTAAAGAAAAATATGAAATTTTGCGATAATACAAAAACGGCTCAACCGATTTTGTTCAATATAGTTTTCATTTAAAGTACTTATAAGGCCTCATTTTTATGACTTTTTCCATAATTTTTTGACCCGTGGTTGAAAAGTTAGAGGGGGGACACTATTTTTTTTATTTTCGGAGCGAATGTTTACGAAACTGCTGACTTTATCAAAAAACTATGTTTGAAGACCCCTATTCAACGACACCCCACCCCACACACTAGTGTTAGAACGAAAAAAAAATTATCCCCACTTTAGGTGTTGAAGAGGTACCCGAAAAAATCATTTTTTTTTTAATTTTTTATTTTACCGATTTATCGGCGTGATACATACACATACTCATCCAAATTTCAGCTTTCTAGTACTAATGATCACGGAGCTAAGCCGCGGACGGACAGACGGACAGACGGACATGGCGAAACTATAAGGGTTCCTAGTTGACTACGGAACCCTAAAAAATGAGCGTCAACTTTCAACATTCCTACGGAGCGCTAAAAACGCTCCATACAAATGGCGACCTACATTTAACGCTATTTGTGGGTTATTCGGTACTAATATTTGTATGGAGACAATAAGTAATTTGCCATTTTCACCGTAAAAAATGCCTTTTTTAAGTTCATGGTTGTCATACAATTAATGTTTTGTTAAATTATGAGGACTGAAAATATTTTGAAATTTTCTTTTAGATAAAAAAGATAACATAACATTTGCATACATTTCAAGTCACGTGTTTAAAAAAAAATGTTTTTTTTTTTGTTTCATGACATATGGAGCAGATTTTATTCATATCACTAGAACTACAGTATTTGCATTATTCAATTGTATTCAGGTGTTCCTGAATGCGGTGACTCGCGGCTCGGTGTGCGGCGTGGTGGGGCGGCGGCCGTCGCTGCTGCTCACCGACGTGGCGACAGCGCTGGGGTCTGAGGGCGGCCCGGTGTTCACCGAAGGACCCAAGTAAGTATTCTATCTATCTATCAGACTCAGACGTCCACTGCTGAACATAGGCCTCCCCCATCACTCGCCACAAAGTGCGATCCCGTGCAAACTGCATCCATTGATTTCTAGCTATCCTCACGAGGCCATCCGTCCATCTAGTCGAGGGCCGAGCTACGCTGCGCTTTCCTATACGTAGTCGCCAATCCGGGACTTGCCCCAACGGCCGTCCATCCTTTCCGTTCGTCCGTGGGGACGCAAGTAAGTATTGGTATCCCAGAATTAGGATATCTCGAATCACTATGTGTTGAAGAAATAAGGTCTTTCTGCTAGGATGGTAATGATGATGATCCAGGTTCACGAGGAAATGTTCAGCGGAACCAGATGGAGGGGCGCAGCGTGCTCAAGTACTCCTTCAAAAGTATTTGAGTCCGCCCACGATCTTGTACAGTACGACATAAGAGTAAAAATTAAAAATGGGCAGTACTGCAGTGTCGTCCCTTTCTAATTAGAAAATAGTATTTCCACTTTTTAATATCTACACTTTCTTGTCGTACTATAAGTATAACGTGCAACTACCCTTAGTAAAATGAGTCCCTATTGTACCATTAATACTGAAACATATATATATATATATTTTAATTAGTCCCTCCTGAACTGAAATGTTCCTGTGACATCCTAATGAGAACACGCTCATCTTATCTTTACTAAATAAGTACCTACAAGTATGTTTAACGTGACTTCCAGCAAGGAGCTGATTGGCGCAGTGGTATGCAGTGTGTCTTGGTGGCGCGGAGAATGGGTGGGGCTAACTCTGACCGCGCCGTTGGTGTCGGTGCTCTCGGCCAAGCTGAGGGTATCTCCGCCCAGCTTGCCACGCCAGCCACCCAAACCGCGTTACCGGGAAATACTCAGTGAGTAGAAATACTATTATAGTATAGTAGTGTCCCAGATAGTTGTCTAGCCAGTGTCAGTGCTGTCGGCCAAAATTTTCCTAAATGTGATTCAACTTTATAAGTCGTAAAAAAGATTTTCCTACACACACATATCTGTCGTTATTCGCACCTAGAACTGCCAGTTTTGGAGGCCGTTTTACAACTGACACAACTAACGGCCCAGTTGACGACGCGGTTGGTGCAGTTTGTAGTGCACCTGAATACCTACTGAGCCGGCGGTCCTGGGTTTGAATCCCGGCCAGGGTAAATATTTGTGTGATGAACTCAAATATTTGTTCCTGGGTCATGAATGTTATGTATAAATGTTTTTTATATATTATGTAGGTATACGTCGTTTAGTATAGTACCCACCCATAGTACAGGCTTTACTTAGTTTGGGACTAGGTCGATTTGTGTAAGATTGTCCCTTAATATTTATTTATAAAACATTAAGTATAAGTCGTAAAAAAGATTTTTCTTGTGGTTATAAATGTCTACCTATAATTTTTTAATCATACAAATTCCTGCGATTGTCATTATTCGCACCCAGAACTGCCAGTTCTGTAGGCCGTTGTACCTACAACTGACTCAGCTAACATGTTAAATAAACAATTAATGATTAATGTTGCAGACAGGATAGACCGAACGACGGTGCTCGTCCGCTGCGGCAACGCCTGGGGCGCCGGGGTCTACCTCGGCGGCGGATACGTCGCTACTTGTGCACACGTCGTCAAACACGTACGTTCTTAACGAGCGGCCATTGCTGGACAAAGACCTTCCCAATGATCTCCATAACTCACTCGTTTAACAATTTGTTTGAAAGAAAGAAGGAAAGAAATACATGTATTCGTGACGTGACCAAAATACATAATTACCTAATTGAAGGGTGTGATAGAAGTGATAAAAAATAATAATAATATAAAACAATAGGTTAACTATAACATCACTATGGTTGTGTCACGAAAAAGTGCTAGCTCGAGTGTCAGCGCTGATCTTCCGGTGGGACCATAGGCGGCGCCACGGAGCATTTAGGATCACCATACCCCAAAGGTGGCGAGCAGAAAATCGTTGAATGAGGGAAACGCACGACCAGAATCCTTGTGGTACCTTTCGTCCAGCATTTGACGTCTTTCGGATGATGTACTAGGATATACGATCATGAAGTGAAGTACCTAAGTCAACTTAGCGCTATTTTTTTTTTCAGTACCAATCTCACAAAGTGTCGCTATACTGCCAAGGCGTAAGGGAGACGGCTATAGTTCGATTCAAGACGCGGGATGATCGGGCATATGACTTGGCGTTGCTGTACACCAACCCTGAGAACTGGGAGCATCTCCTGCCAGCCGTGTTCGCAGACAAACCCGCCGAAAAAGGTTAGTTTTATTCCTGAAAACAACCGATAAGTCTCAGCGAATATCATCGCCATCTGTTGCTAGTTTCTGGTAATTTAGCTGCACAGGAATCCACTTTGGTGTGATAGATGTACTTGCAACTAGTGCTAGATAAAGAAATGTGCTTATACGTACAGTTTCTTTCTGACAGATAGTTGAAAGTGTTTTCCCCCGCGACCATGGACAGTGCAAAACGTCCGAATCACCAGAATGTAATATACTTACTTTGTTAGGTATAATCACCATCCTGTAGATAGCGGATACATTTCCGGAAACTTTTCTATTGAAATGGACTTTTTTATTTATTTTTAGGTGAATCAGTGCTAGCGGCCGGGTATCCATACTTCAACGAAAACATGCTGGAGAATCTCAAGCCAAACGTGACGTCGGGACACGTCAACAGCGTATCGCCTTCCATGATACAGAGCTCCTGCTGCGTGCAGTCAGGGTTTAGGTACAAGACAGTAACAACCACATACATTTTAAGACCACAACAGATTGTTAAAGTTCTCCCTTAGGTAGTCAACTTGACCAATTACAATTAGCCATGTTCTGTTTTGTATCTAGGTAGTGGCATTTCCTTCTTGCCTAAAGGGAGACAGTGAGAAGTGTAAAGATGGATAACATAATATTTGGTTCACAGTGGCGGCCCCATCTTCCGGATAAACGAGTCCCAAGTGGAAGTCCTGGGTATAATCGTCAGCAACGCGAAGACAAACACGGGAGCATGCTACCCCTACATCAACATGGCTGTGCCAGCGCGCGCCTTCGTGGAATCCATGCAAAATTACATCACGGATAAAGGTATTGTTTACAAAATCTGCCGCTAGGTGTCACACGGGAGCGCCGCGCCGCGCTTTCGTCGAGTTCATGCAACACTATAACACAAATCAGAGTACTTTTTACAACTCCCGCTAGATGTCGCTATAAAAAATATCCTGATGTTATTGTTTATTTTTTCATAAAACCTATATTTGAAACCGTGACTAGATATTAATGTACCATATTGAACAACATCTGATTTTGTTTACAATTTTTAAATTAAATTATTTCCCAAAATCACGACATTCGAGTTCATGCAACACTATAACATAAATCAGAGTACTTTTTACAACTCCCGCAAGATGTCGCTATAAAAAATATCCTGATGGTATTGTTTATTTTTTCATAAAACCTATATTTGAAACCGTGACTAGATATTAATGTACCATATTGAACAAAATCTGATTATGTTTACAATTTTTAAATTAAATTATTTCCCAAAATATCTGCCATACAATGTTCGAATTACTGAGATAAATTAACTTGTTTTATATTTTTAGATGGCGAACGTTTGAAGTCGATCGAAAACCACCAGGAAATGATCCAGTCCCAGTGGAGGCTGCTCCCGTATCGATCCAAGATCTGATGTTTTATGATAATGATATAGAATTCTAGAAATTGTAATACTCACTAGTGTATTATGCAGTTTATGGCTAGGCTGTGCTGGTCATTTTTTACTATTTTATAATTGTAGGTAGTACTTATGGTGCTGTACTCGTACAAAATATATATTTGAAAATATTTTTATGATGATTGATGATATTCAATTCAATCGTTTATTCATGAACAACAGAGTTGTGTATGAAATGCATATAAATACGACATTAGGTTTAACACAGTTAAAATAATTGATATAAATAATCAATAAATCTCAAAATGTTCAAATCAAAGTCAATACAATTATAATAAAATAAGTTAAAAATAACAGTCCCATTAAATAATAATAATAATCATCAGAACATGAAATAATATCATTAATCTACATCATAAAATTGAGTAATCTAAACTTGAAATAAATAAATTAAATACAGTCAAAACAATAATAATCATGATTAAATGAGTGAATATTAATAAACATATTGGCTAATGTGAAAATATAAGTTAATAACATTTTATTCGTAGGTATAAATCACCAGGTTTCAGAATAAAACTACAAAAACTGATTTTGAGAGACTTCTAGGCATTTCACACGATTGTTGTTATACATAATTGTTTTTATCTCTTTATACTACGTGTTTTTTTTGATTTGCGTTAACTTCGAGGGCACATTCTTCAGATCGAATTAAGTAAATTTCTCCAAGAAACTAATGTCTTAACTCATACCGTTATTAAAATATTCAAGATCTTAATTTTCTCACTTATGTAGGTACGTTAAACCAGTGTAAAGTCTTCTTAATCCATAACCAAATAATATTTTAATATCAATTCGTTCAAGTAAAAAGTTTTCAGTTCTTACACATGCATGACAAGAAGGTCAAAACGGGAATGTGTCAAAGATAATTCTAACACTGACATTTAATTGACACTAACTTTCTCTAACTCAAAAGTGCCCTTTACACTGGTCATCAACACAATATTAAATTAGTATGTAAGAAAAAATATTTTTTTTTTCGAAATTAATTAAAACTTATTTACAAGATAGTTTATTTTAACGTATACCAAGCATTATGATGAAGTTAACGCAAATAAAAAAAATCATCCTGTATAAAAAAATGGAAGTGTTGCCAAAAGATTCAGTTATTATGTTATTAAATTATGTATTAGGTTACAATGTAGAATTAATTAATTTATATTAAATATTACATTAGGGTGGATGTAAGAAACAAACAAATAAATTATTGTATCTCACTATCTCTGCATGTTTATTTTTTATTCACTGCCCTCAAAATTTAGCAAGTAGCCCCGACTGGTCCAGAAAAACATATAATTTAAGTAATCTAAATCTTACAAAAATCATTCAGTTTTAAACTTACAGCAAGACGATATACATAACATAATATATAGCAAGACGATATACCAATCACCTGAGTTTAAATTTACATCTCGGCTTCACTTCACAAATTTCTTTTCAGTGGAGTGGTACCCTCAACAGCATGCGCATAGTTAATTTAAATATTTGAAGTTGTACATTTAATATTTTGTTGCCGTTAAATAGGTGCTTTCATGCTAAATAAAATTACTTGCTTGGCTCGGATCTAAAATTATCTCACGACTTCTATTTTATATAAAAAAAACTCTCATGAATCTCAGCCATATTAAAATACATACTAACCGAGTTTACTCACGTCGTAGAAGTCGAATATCGCTCGACGTGCTCCGAATCGGTACGCGATTCATCTTCAGGAGCTACGATCAGTCGTGGCGGAGGCCATTCTAAAACTGCGCGCTCAAGACAGTATTTAAGTATTTTAATACGACTTCTATTCTAAAAAAACATGTGTTTCGAGACTTTTTGTACATTAATTATTTACGTTTTTGATGGAAATTTTATATATCTGTGGGGTTTTGTAGCTTACCACACTAATTAGTACTATGGCAACACTTATTCTAGAAATGTTCTAAGATCTAAGATGGCTCGTATTGTGAATTTCAAACAAATTACAAGTAAACCAACTTTATGAGATTAAATAAACTTGTGGTATTACCTACCACTAACGACAAAAACAAAGGTTCTATGTTAGTATATTAACAACATTATTGCCAATCAAAGCTGTTATATTTAAGTTACAAAACACGTTTGCCATACAAGTTTGATTTCTGAATGTACCCCGTCGTTGTCAGGGAGGGGATTTAATTTCAATTCAGCTGTCAAGCTGACAATTGAAACCAATTGTTTTCCATATCCATATACACTTTCGTCGTTTTCCGATGTTCACTCTGTGTTTCTGGGAATTGTGATTCATCTTGTTGTTATTAAATAATGGACAATACTTTATTTTAAACACTATTATGTATAGTGCAGTATAGTTGAAATAGTTTGTGACGTTTAAGTTTCGAGTATAAAATTGTTGTTCATAATGGCAGAAAGTTTATACTAATTGGGCCATTGTCCCTATTGTAAATACAATAAGTATTTGGTGATTTTTATAAGTGTATGTGAAACAATCTGCTACTACCATGTGGTCGGTTTGGGTGTTACTGTGGAAGCACTGCATCACCAGAAGACGGCGATATTTACGATCTTTATTTGATTACTTATCTCCTGTATTTTTTTTCGTCCTCGTACACCTCATGAACGATCTAGATTATAGTAAGAAATATGAGCAGGTCCATAATACAGTAAGTTTCTGTTTATCATAATTAGAATATTACAATTTCAATAAAAATATCCACAATATCCACATTTGTGTCTTTACTTTAATTATTTTGTTAGTATTATACACAAATTGCTTAAACTTATATACTTGCATATCAGTTGTACGTAAAAACCTTTAAACTTCAGACTCAAACCTTGGGATGTAGCTAAAATGATACATATTGCTAAACAATGGTATAACATATATTTATAAGTTATGTAGCACACTCATGAACATAAATCATTTATAAATAAATAATGACACAATGATAAATCATTTGTTGTTTGTTCTTATCAATTATGGCCTCTATGAATGAAACTTGGCACGTCATTTCAATACTATTTTATGAAATTATCTTCAGTCAATTAATAACTAATAGTATTTTTAAATAAAAAATGGGTCGGGGTGTAGCAAAGGGGACCCAGGACTTGGTTTTTTTTTGATGGGGGTGGTGTCATTATGACACCTATTTTTTATGATGCTATCGTATAGAAGACGCTAAAATAAGCATGTTTTGTATGGGCAACTTTTCTCTAAAATCAAAAATGGCTGAGATATTCGCCCTCAAAGATTGATGTTTTTCAAGGGAGCTGGGACTTGGCAAAAATTCGATGGTTGTTGCTGTTATTATAACACCTATTTTTTATGATGCTATCATATAGAGGACGCTAAAATAAGCATGTTTTGTATGGGCAACTTTTCTCTTAACTTAATAATTACCGAGATATTGAGGTTTTTAAAAATGCTTGCTGAAAATATGGTACATGGGTTGAAAACCGAAAACTGTAGGTTAGGTTAGGTTGTTGTTTTGTGACCATGTATAGCGGAGCGAGCGAAGCGAGCCGAGCGTCAAAATGCTTGCTTACATGGACCCTCGTAAATAGTCTACTATTAGGTACAAAATCGGGTCCCCTTTCGTACACTCTGACCTTTGATTTACTTTTCTATGACTAAGGTTATCAGATATAGATGAAAAATAAACAGGATTTTAATTTAAGAAATTTTTTGGGTATTCGTGAACCATTCGCGAGTATACAAAATGGCTGAAATTTGTAATACGCTTGCACAAAAAATCAGTTAAATGAAAAATCGATTAAGAAATGTGATCAGTAGATAAGAACAGGTGGAAATCTGGATATCAACGGGCAAGAGGCCTGCCCTACCCCCAGATGCCCCTGAGATGCCATTGCTGATAGGGAGAAGCCTTGAATTTCTATCGATAACCCAACATCCTGAAGTGGGCACTAGACCATATTGGGGTGGGCACAACCCACCCGGCTACCCTCCTACGCCAATGCAAACATCCGGCCATACAAAAGAATTGTATGTCAAACTGAAACCTAGATGTTTGCTCAGTTAATTAATTTATTAATAAGTATTTGATTTAAGCTCAAGTCAGAAATGCATGGAGATCTCAGGAGGGACCCTTATCTTGTGTGTGTAGTGAATGTAGTGATAAACTAAATAATTACATATCAATATTTATTATTTTCCAATTAGTTAATTTTAATTTACGAAAACTGTTTAAACTTAGTTTTGTACTTTATCATGTAATGATTAAGTTTGCAGTAATGTATCTCAGAAATTAAAGGCTTTTTAATATTATTTATTTTTATAAGTATTTAATTTTATTTTATTTTATTGTATTTCTGTCACAATTGACTCTCGAATATCCCGTCTCATAATTTTTATTTTATTTTAGGAGCCTTTTAATTTTGATGCGATGCCCCAAATACGCGTGCTGTACACGCCTGAAACGGAGTTTACCAACCAGCTGATGGAGCAGGTTGGCGCCAAATTAAACCTCAAGCGGTTGGATCATCTACCGCGTAAGTGATTCCATCATTTACTACAAAAAAAAGGATGAAAGTCTGAGTTTGTGGTATCACATCACACATATGGTTTGATCGCATTTATCGATTTATGTACACTGGATATTTATTTTTTTGTTCATTAACTGACCAGCGATTGACCTCAGTATCACCCGATGGTAAGTGACTGTATGTTGCCGGTTGAGTAATAGCCTATACACTATTACCTTGAAGAGTTAGAATTTTAATGAAAATAAACACGATGGGAGCGAGTTCCATTCCTTAGCGGTTCACTGGTATCCACAGTTGTAGAAGGTTTACTATTGGAAGGCATAAAATCATTAATACTAATATGGTTACGCATAATTGCTTTTCGCTGAAAATGGGATGTGCATAAGCTTCATTACGCATAATTTTTTACGCATAACATTAAAAAGCATGCATACAGAAAGCATAACCATCATGAAGACTAATAACAAAAAGCATAAGCATAAACAGGCATAATAATCAATTAGCATCATATCAAAATGCATAACGCTATTATCCTATTAAAAACGGGTAAGTAATATAAGATATAAGAACTTATGCTATAATATTCATATTATATACGCTCATATTGTATAAGCTTGTTTCGTATACCGTTCAAGGTGTATAACGAACGTTGGATATAACATCAAAATATCTATTTTTGTTAAGTATAACGTTATTTAAGTATAATATCATTGTATATAACGATCATAACGTATAACGTTCATAATATCTCAGATTCATAATGTATATTACTCAATACATCTAACACCAAAATGCATAATGCTCGTATAGAATAACCGCCTGCACATCAATTGTAATCATACTTATGCAATAGTTCGCTGTAAAATTTTAATATATGTACCTCCATGCAAGCAAGCATTTTAACGCTCCGCTATCCATGGTCATAAAACAAACCTAACCTAACCTACAGTTTTCGGTTTTTGACCCATATTCCATTTTGTCGCAGTTCTTCCAAACGGTATACTCGTATTCGCCAGAATTTCATCTGCCATTATAAATTGTGTACACACTTATGCAATAGTTCGCTGTTAAATTTTAATATACCTCCATGCAAGGAAGCATTTTGACGCTCCGCTAACCATGGTCATAAAACAAACCTAACCTAACCTACAGTTTTCGGTTTTTGACCCATATTCTATTTTATCACAGTTCTTCCAAACGGTATACTCTTACTTGCCAGAATTTCATCAGCCATTATCAATTGTGAACATACGTATATCGTATGCAATAGTTCGCTGTTAAATTTTAATGTAGGTACCTCCATGCAAGCAAGCATTTTGACGCTCCGCTCGCTTTGCTCGCTCCGCTATCGATGGTCATAAAACAAACCTAACCTAACCTACAGTTATCGGTTTTTGACCCATGTTCCATTTTAGGGGCATAGGGGTAGCAGTTGTAACCTATTTAGTATATCATACGCTATTATATTTTCTAATCATTATACTAAAAGAAATTATATACTATGACCGATATAGGTTATGTATGTTATATCAACTGAATTTAGAGTATTTGAGTGTTATATAAAAAAATATTCTACAACATGAGTATTATGCTAATTGACCGTTATTCCTAATAAAAATATTGATTTTGATGTTATAGCAAAAGTTTATTATATCTTGTGAACGTTATTAATATGAAATTATATTTTATGTAGTTATATCTCATGGGACGCACCCATTAAAAACAGAGGAGGTATCAAATTAAACTACAATAGTTTCACATACGAAAAAAATCGGCAGGTTGACAATAAATTCTATTGGGTGTGTGAACAACGCGCGAGCGCGCGACGATAAGTACAGGTGCAACGTACGTCTTATAACCACAATAAATGATGAACAAAATCATGAAATCACGTCCAAAAACATAAATAAACAATCACGAGCCTGATGCACTACGAGAGGTTAGTATAGTGTGTATATATATTTAGGAACTAAAGCGAGGTCGACGGAGGTCCGCTTCGCAGACCCCCTGTTCCGCGTTGCTTAGGCGCTTCGCGCCTGGTTATCATGCTAGCGTTTTTTTTTTTTTTTTTAACCCGGAGAAATGCATTGAATTGCATACCACTACGTAACATGAGACCCTCGGGGGTAGAGTCAAATATTACGCATTGGTGATGTGGGGCTCTCTAATCCGCGAAGGACTAGCCTACCCACTAAAACTCTGGGATGCTGCCAACCCGTGCCGTAGTGGTGATGCCATGGGATCGCGAACATTCACCACGACACCACCGGCACTTTCGCCCAAAGGCGAACCCTCACCGAAAGACACACTGTAGCATAGCAGTGTGCCTTACCCTCACCACTTCCCCAAGCCCCCAGGAAGCGGGGACCGCCACCGACACACGGTGCTTCGGTCCCACCCTCCTTGCTGAGGGAGAACAAACGCCCCTACCCCTCAGCCGGCCATGGGAGGACAAACGCCCCTACCCCACGACACACTCTCCACGCCAAGGGAGGACAAACGCCCCTACCCCTGGACCCGCCACGGGAGGACAGAAGCCCCTACCCCGTGGGTCCCTCAACGCTGACGGAGGTGAAATCCAACACAAACACCGAAGTGCCCACCCGAGTCATGCTCCGCCAGCCTCCTTCTCGGTCTCCTCCACCGGCGGAGGTGAAGTCCATCACAAACACCGAAGTGCCCACCCGAGTCATGCCCCGCCGGTCTCCTTCTCGGTCTCCTCCACCGGCGGAGGTGAAGTCCATCACAAACACCGAAGTGCCCACCCGAGTCATGCCCCGCCAGCCTCCTTCTCGGTCTCCTCCACCGGCGGAGGTGAAGTCCATCACAAACACCGAAGTGCCCACCCGAGTCATGCCCCGCCGGTCTCCTTCTCGATCTCCTCCACCGACGGAGGTGAAGTCCATCACAAACACCGAAGTGCCCACCCGAGTCATGCCCCGCCAGCCTCCTTCTCGGTCTCCTCCACCGGCGGAGGTGAAGTCCATCACAAACACCGAAGTGCCCACCCGAGTCATGCCCCGCCAGCCTCCTTCTCGGTCTCCTCCACCGGCGGAGGTGAAGTCCATCACAAACACCGAAGTGCCCACCCGAGTCATGCTCCGCCGGTCTCCTTCTCGGTCTCCCTCGCCCGCCTTGGCCCGTAGGCCCCCCCCTGGTGTCTCTTGGCTTCCCCGCGCCCAACCGCAGGTACTGATCCCCCCACCACGACAAGGTGGACACCGTTGGGGGGGTTATCATGCTAGCCTAACCTAACCTAATGTGACCTAACGTTACGTAACGTAATATTTTGTTTTGAAATATATACAACTGAAATTATGGATAATGACAGATATACCAAATAATTATTAGCCCCAACAATAGTATGCGTAAAGAATATTCGGCCAATACAAATTAGTCCAACTAACATTATGCTAATAGCGTAGTATGCCAAAAAAACAGTAGGCCAAAATATTACTATGCGAAAGTACTATTATGCCAAAACAAATTATGCTAAATTAATTATGCGAAACAGTATTAGTCTAAAAAACATTATGCGATCCAAGGGGATCCCGTTGTAGAACAATCACTCCTGTGGCGCGGAGATAATCCCATCCCAGAAAGTCCGACTCACTCGTAGTGAGGGCTAAACAGCCCTGATACAGTTCAAGTCTTGTTTATATAAAAAAAATGTTGTAGAACAGAAAGGAGAATTAGAAAAAATAAATTTAAAGGTACGGAAAAATAATGTTGCTCAATATTTAAATAAAACATTTTAAACGGATTAAATCTCTTAATATCCATTATTTGAGCATACCAATGTTGAATTGGCAAACGTTGACTGAGAATGACATATATTTACTTAACATGCAGATATTCAAATTGTACTGAATGTCCATTTGATTACAATGTTATGTATGTCTCATTACATCCTTGGGAAACAGTATAATTATAATCACAATGACTGACGCCGACTTATTGCCGGAAATTGCAACCGTATTTAATAACAAGTCAACGGCTGTTTTTTTGTGAATTAAATGCAAACAGGCAGATGACCCGTCTGATAGGCAGTCATCATAATTGCCACATGAAATTTCAACTTCAAGTCCTGCTACCAAATTTTCCCGCCCTTTTGTGAACTACTTTTTATTATTTACGAGTAACTTTTCTTTCTTACAAGTAATTTTTTTAGTAGTAATTCATAAAATTACGACTACAGGGGAAAAAAAATCGACAAAATGAAAATTAGATGAAATGACTCATTCTTTAAAACATTTGTCTGTAAAACAAGCGGATACCATTTTTAAGTATAGCGTACAGTCAGCGACAGAAGTTGCTCCGGATGATATGCACACGGACTCTATTATCTAGAGAATAAGGGTTGTATCATCATTGTGAGCTCTTTATAATGGTTTTTGCTGCTGACTGTACCTACCACAAAACGACTGTATATGAACAATGGCGTGGCGTACATTAAACCCGATCCCAATTGGCTATGGTCGGCTTGTGTACTTGAATCGACCGCTCGTGGAAAATATATAAACAAAATCTGCTTTACCAAGAATATGTTTGACGTCACCTTTCTGTAAGACAATTGTTTCATTCGTATTCTGTAAAGCTGCCTGTCCACTGGAGCGAAGTGGAGCTATGCAAAATGAACCAATTACATTCCTCATATTTAAATGCGCTTCCTTTGGGCTCCAGAAAGACGCAGTCTGATTGGTTCATACGCAGTCCATGCGCCTAGTGCACCCGCGCAACCTCCCCAAATTACTCCTGTGCAGGCCCGGACTTAGAGGGCCAGAGCAATAGGCTTTTGGGGCCCCTCTCCCTTCTCGAAACGTTTTTCAGCAAATTAAATAGTAGGCCGCCGCGGACGTTCGGTATATTCGTTGGGTTTCCGTACGGAATGACGTTAGAAAGTTCTGTCTCTGTCTGCCTGGCGATGTCTCGCTTGTTGATTTTTTGATTGATTTTTTCAATCCTTAAATTATTATTATGCTTGTTTTTGCGTTGCGTAAGTACTTAGTGTAGGTCTTGCTTCTGGTACTGGCCATGTAGGCCTAGGAGTAAATACGGCACATGCTCCTGTGGCGCGGAGATAATCCCATTAGCGAGTTACACTCCCACACAAAGTCGGGCTACTGGTAGTCAGGGCTAACTAGCCGCACCGCTAACATAACTGTCATACGCGACTTGATTGTTACATATATAAATCTTTCTCTTGAATCACTCTATCTACTAAAAGAAACCGAATCAAAGTCCGTTGCGTAGTTTTAGAGATCTAAGCATTCATAGGGACAGACAGACGGACAGGAAGTGACTTTGTTTTATACTATGTAGTGATGTGAGGATGCTTCCTCACTGCGAGAACGAACTTTCGGCTGTAATGTAACAAAAAAATTATATAACATTTTTATTCGTTGGTAGATTTTAATTTAACTCATATTTCTTTACATTTTGCGATTTTTATGAAAAATCTGGGTGCAATAATTTCGATCGAAACCAATATCATACTAGCGTGTATTTCACAATAGCGATTGCTTACGGCAGAACTTTGGAATCCACTGCGGTGTGCGCGCGTATTAAACAAGATATTTGTGTTATTCAACCCAACTGTAAATTTCCTTCAAAACAGTAACACGCTAACTGTTTGAAATTCTTTATTATATTCGGTTTCTCTTCACATATGAAACATACCAATGCTTTGACATATGTGTATGTTGTTGTGCAATAAAGCGTTTTTGTATTGTATCGTAAAATATAGTCCTCCTCATCGATTTCGATAATGGTGCAGCTAAGTTAGGGCTGCCATCTCTAAATTCGCCGAACTCGGACAAAGACAAAAACACCCGGACATTTGGTGCAAATCGCATTTTTTCCCCGGACGTGTCCAAAAATAATAATATTAAAAAAACAATCGCTTTATTTTTCACTCCCATAAAAAGAGTCCGGCTTTCCTTGAACACTTATGAAAACCCCCCGGACGGATGGATGGCAGCCCTACGCTAAGTAAACAAAACATAATGGACTTCGTCTATTATGGGCTCTGATGGGCTAGAACAAATTTAGTTTTAAATACTCTCTTACACGCGTGACGGTAGAGTTGGCCAACCGAGTTGGACGTGTATGTGTAAGAGGGTTTCGGTCTTTCTTTGCAAAGCTGGCGTTTTGCGTCTAACATTGTGAGGCGGTTTTCTTCAAACGATTTAATACGCTCAAAGATGGTGGGTCGCCAAGATGAGCTTTAAGCAGCACGCTCCTCCCAGCACGAAGGATCGTATTGTAAAATAACAAGGCACTGGAGATATGATACGGATATACGATAAAATAATATATACTGGAGCACTGTCTCACATCACAACTTCACAAGAATTTGCAACGCGAGCCATCATTTAGTACAGTTTACGCGTTAAAGAGTACGAGCGTCACTACAGTTACAGTGATAAGAAGCGAATCATATTTCGAACATACCTGTACACGGCAGGATACAAAAGTATAAGCATAGAGATATAGTATACCTAAAGTCCTAAACCGGGTAGATACACTACAATTCTCCGAAGTCTCATTTGTCCGAATGCATCATCATTCCGAAAACCATGTTCTGATCAAATATTTAGTTTTTTTGGGATATCATACCCTAACGTAACCTAATTATAGTATGTAATATATGATCCATGGCGAAAATGACCGTTTCGGGTTGTTTCACTTTCTGATTAAAAAAAAACGGCATATTGATGGTTTCGGATAAATGTTACAGCTGCCGGCAAACCTATCTAATTATAGTATGTAATATATGATCCATGGCGAAAATGACCGTTTCGGGTTATTTCACTTTCTGATTTAAAAAAAAACGGCATATGATATTTATTTATATTATGATATATATGTAATTATACCTATATGTATTATATTTTGGAATTACACATAATAAATAATATTTTATTATATTAAGACACTAGTCCTTAGTGTATCTGTGCATACTAACTTGTTCGTTTGTCTATCTTCTTGGATATCCCATTATTTTCTCATTTGCTCAAAGGTTAACTGGAAGAGATCCCTTATAGGGATAAGTTCGCCTTTGTACATGTTTTTTTTTCATTTTTTTTTTT
This sequence comes from Apotomis turbidana, assembly GCA_905147355.2. Classification (NCBI taxonomy): domain Eukaryota; kingdom Metazoa; phylum Arthropoda; class Insecta; order Lepidoptera; family Tortricidae; genus Apotomis; species Apotomis turbidana. The sequence goes on along the minus strand of LR990297.1, from coordinate 3,034,524 downwards.
AAGTTTTGTGAATTGTTTTTATGTACAATAAAGTGATTACATACATACATACATATTGATGGTTTCGGATAAATGTTACAGCTGCCGGCAAACTTTTTGAGCGTAACCTTGACTACGCAGTTGGCGATTTACGTACAAATGTACATGCGCAGATCCGCCATTTTTGTTCATAAAGTTTGCCGGCAAGTATACTTCGGAATTTTTGAGTGATCCCTCCTCCACTCTGATTTTGCTGACACGCTGACAGTAACAACAACGGCAACATTCATATTTTTTCCTTAACCTGGCCAGCGATTAACGTCAGTAACCTGATGCTAGGTGACTTGTTATCTCTTTGTTTATTTTTCAGGTGATAAAGAGAAAGGTTACTTCCCGTTTTCAAATGCGTCGGCAATGTCTATATTGGAATATTCGAAGGACATGACTCAATCGGACGCCATAGTCATATTTGAGGTAAATATAATTACGATAATGATCTCCGGAGTTACTCAAAATGTCCCATTCATTCTCATTCTCATTCCTTAGTTGAGGAAAAAAACAATCGTCATAAATAATTAACAAAATGTTAACATTTTACTTTTAATATTGAATCTTAAATTGATTACATTTATGTTACTGTGGCCAGTCTAAGTTTAATGTACAGCAATTTTACGTTAAGACTGCGCCGGGCGAAATGTGAAAAATAGGCAGTTGCCGTTAAGTAGACAACGTCAACACTTAGTTGTTTAATCCATTTCTAAACTATATATTTAGCACTTCGAAGAATGTGTTAACAACTTCTCCGTGGAAAAATTGTAAGATTATTAATATTTTACCCTAGAATTCTAAGTAAAGTTGGACGAAAATTGTAAAATCGTAAGCAGGCGTTAAGTGTTTTTTTATACTTTAAGAATGGAAATATATGCTGATTAAGTGCAAAAAAAAAGATGAATGTCTACATTAAAATTTGTCCGCATCAAATATTTCAATTATTGTTTGGTATTAAAGGTCCAGATTTTTCAAAAAGCACGGATCGATACCGGTATTCATGAAAACGCTATATTAAATTATTAATTTCGCGTTTTTTTTTCGAATGTTATTATATAGAATTTCGTTATAGATATAGATTCTTAAAATTAGCCCACTATAATATAAACATGTGTGATAATGAGCGAAAAACCGGTATATAATAACATTATTTTGTGTTATTTTGTATGGAGCAAAATAACGGTATCGATCCCTGTCAAAAAGTGCTTTTAAGTTGTCCATACATTTTTACTATGGCGGCCGCGCGCCGATCTAAATACGCATTCCCCGCGCTCTATGGTTCAGTCGCTAACGCTCGGCGCAGTCTTAACTGCTCGTATGCAAGTCACCGCTTCCAAAATCGGATGCGTTCTATTCGATGATGTTCGATGCCAGACCCAAAAACAAAAGCCAGATTCTGAGAATAATTTAACCAGACATTTTGCATTGCAATTTGCAATCCAACAGGGCTAGTAGGTATCTTGGCGCGACTGCGCGACAAGCGAAGCAAGACACGTGATGCAGCGTGTCTTGCTCAAACGGTATTGAAAGGAAAGTGACAGGTAGTGTTTGTCGACAAAAAGTCGCGTGTCACAGTTATATTAGACGTGCTGCTTTCAATAACAATAAGTGCGTAGCGGTGGAGTCAAACCTCATTCCCTAACCGATAACTTACTTGTCCTTGTAATGGCATTACTCATTACTAGTGGTCGGCACGGACGGTGCAACACCGCGGAATTTTGCGTAAATAAATACCGACATGAATACATGATATTTTGCTATCCCGAGGCCCAAATAAAACCATAAGGCCTAAGCGCCCAATGTACATTTTCTTTACATGTACCTGCGGCTTTTATAGGATCTTTTTATATATTTTTTTCAAGACGCCCTAGTAGGGTCTATAGCTAGACGAATAAAATGCACCAAATGAATATTGTACACTAGGTGTTTACAAACACAAACTGTCTGAGTTCGAGTTATAAGTGTTACTTTGTGCATTGAGAGGTACCTTGGGGCTCACGAGGTTATACATAATATTTTATTTAAGACTATTACACTCGATCAACATCTTTTTTGGACAAGATCGTGGTATTACATACAATTATGTCCATATTAAAATGACTAAGAAACCCTCGGTGTTGCGTTCGTGCCGATCACTGCTTTAAGATAATGTAGGCTATTTATTACACATCGCTTGTGGCTCGTTATATAGGTACATATAAGTCATGTAGTAACTTAATCAACAGTAGGTAGGTATAGTATTCTTCCCCGCTACTCAATCTCTAAGCATGTATACCTAATCACACGTAAAAAGAGCGGTCTCAAACTCATTGCGCAGTATAACTGAATACTCCGTAATAAGTTTGAAAACGTTTCTTTTTACGTGAGCTTAGGTACAGCAAATTTTATCCAACCAAAACCATTCAAGCGTTATTGCGTGATTAAGTAAGAACATCTGAATCCCTTCTTATAAACTCTCATTTATAATTAGTATGATTTAATGGAAAAGTAATGTACCTAAACCTATAGCATAACTGTGACACGCGGCTCTTTGTCGCGCGGCATATACTACCTGTCACTTTCCTTTCAATACCGTGCGAGCAAGACAGGTGATGTTGAGTCGCGCGACAAGGGAAAACGCGGCAAGATATGCTGGCTCTGCTGTACTTATCGCATACAGACAGTCTGACCAAAAAGAGTAGAAATTAAAAAGTGGCAATACTGTAGTGTCGTCCACGTTTTCTTAAATTGATGAGATATAATTAGATATAATTTCTACTCTTTTTGGTCAGACTGTAGATAGCGGTTTAGTAGCGTGGGACTGTCTTTGCCACGACTTTGCGCGATCAGCGGCGTGGCGAGCGGTTGAGCGAGAGTTCCGAGCGCGGCGGCCATACGAGTGAGCGAGACACACGTACCGCTCGCAAGGCCGAGTTCGTGGCATCTCCCTGAGTTCGTGGCATCTCCCTGAGCGAGAGAGATTCGAAGCCTGGCAAAATTACAGTTAACGAAATGTCTAAATTGCGAAATGCTTAATCAAATTCAAGGCCAGCTAAGAAATTGGTCAACAATGTTGCTAATGATATTTTTTACCAGGCTAGGCCATGACAAAAATATTTCTTAATTTTTTTGAATAGAATAGCAGTAAAGTTGTATTTACGATACGTATTAACTAATTACGCCTGTTGTCTATTATTTTCAATACGGTATTTCGGTTACTGCGGTATTTGATGACAACTCAAATCAGCTACTCTTTATGAAATCCCAAAAAAAAACGATTAGTTAGTATGAAGTTTCTATGAAGATACTTGCTTATGACATCATATGGTCAAAACACGTCTTCTTGTTAGCTTTTGCATAATTTAATAACATTAAATTGTTCAAAAGTTAGTCGTAGTTTACATATTTGGTCCCGTGTATTTTTGAATGTGTTTACTGGTTTCAATGAGACAATTAATTTCCACTGTAGTGAAATCCCGTATTTTTGTGTATTCATGTTTCTTGTATAAATGTATTTTGCTTTGCAATAAAGCATATTTGTATTATATGGGGATCCTCTTATTTTATAGAAAAACACTTTACGCTTAATTTCATAGACAAAGTTTTCCTCAGAATCATATTTTTTTCAGAAATCTTGGAAATTTCGATCTATAGATAGATCTATAGATGTTAAGTTAGGTTTGTGTTGTGGGTCGATTGCAAAAAAAAATTTCATAGTTAAGGGCTTTAATTAAAATAAAACTTAATTGATTCCTTTGTGTCACGAAATTTACCCATACATTTTGTATGACTAACTTTCGTCACACAAAAGAAGCGATCGTGATTTTTGTTAACTAAGCTTTTAACTATGTAAATTTTTTTGCAATCGACCGTTATAACATTCTAAAATTTTATGGTTTCAGAAAAATAATGCTTTTGGTGAAATGAAATGTGTATGAAATGAGAATTCGATAAAACGTTTGTTTATAGAACAAGGATAATATTTTCTTCGGTTTCCGCGACTGTCACACATTTAAATAAAACAATTTAAGCGGATTATATAGTGTATTTTAATTATTTTAGCCTCCCTGATGTTTTGGTAGCTTTCCAGTTACCGTTTTCGAAGGTTGACTGAGAAAATCACAATTTTTCTCTATCAAAAATTACATTTACTCCGTTTCATCATCATCATCATCATCTCAGACATAGGACGTCCACTGCTGAACATAGGCCTCCCCTTTGGACTTCCATATATACCGGATGGAAGCGACCTGCATCCAGCGCCTTCCGGCGACCTTTATAAGGTCATCCGTCCATCTTGTAGGTGGACGTCCTACGCTGCGCTTGCTGGTCCGAGGTCTCCACTCGAGCACTTTTCGGCCCCATCGGCCATCTGCTCTGCGTGCTATGTGGCCTGCCCATTGCCACTTCAACTTGCTAATCCGGTGAGCTATATCGGTCACTTTAGTTCGTCTACGGATTTCCTCATTTCTGATTCGATCACGTAGAGACACCCCGAGCATAGCCCTCTCCATTGCACGTTGAGCGACTTTGAGCTTTGAGATGAGGCCGATAGTAAAAGACCACGTTTCGGTGCCGTAAGTCATCACTGGTTGAAGACTTTCGTCTTGAGGCACTGAGGAATGTCGGACGAAAAGACATTGCGTAGTTTCCCGAACGCTGCCCAGCCGAGTTGGATTCGGCGGTTGACCTCTTTCTCGAAGTTGGACCTACCTAATTGGACCACTTGTCCTAGGTAGATGTATGAGTCAACAACTTCGAGTACCGAGTTTTCAACAGAGACTGGGATGGGCACAACCTTGGCATTTGACATGAGTTTCGTCTTGTCCATGTTCATTTTTAAGCCCACCCGTTGAGAAACTCGATTGAGGTCATCGAGCATCACGCTGAGTTCCTCCATCGACTCTGCCATGACTACGATGTCGTCGGCAAACCGAAGGTGAGTGATGTATTCGCCATTGATGTTGATGCCAAGTCCTTGCCATTCCAGGAGCTTGAAGGCGTCTTCCATAACGGCCGTAAACAGTTTCGGGGATATAACGTCCCCCTGTCTTACGCCTCTTCTCAATGGAATGGCCTTTGTGCTCTGCTCCTGAACTCGGACCGACATGGTGGCGTTACTATACAAACACTTCAACACTTCAATGTACCGATAGTCAATATGGCATCGCTGAAGTGACTCGAGCACCGCCCATGTTTCCACCGAATCGAAGGCTTTCTCATAGTCCACAAACGCTAAGCATAATGGCAAGTTATACTCTTCAGCCTTCTGTATAACTTGCCGCAGCGTATGTATGTGGTCTATGGTACTATAGCTTCTTCGGAAACCGGCTTGTTCGGGAGGCTGGAAGTCATCAAGTCTATGTTTGAGACGGTTCGTGATGACCCTTGAAAACAGCTTATAAACATGGCTTAGAAGCGTGATGGGCCTGTAGTTCTTCAATAGGCTATTATCACCTTTCTTGAAGAACAGTACCACCTCGCCTCTATTCCATGCTTCAGGCGTTTTGCGCTCGGACAAGACGGAATTAAAGAGCTTCTGGAGGACCTTAAGTACCGGTGTTCCACCCGCTCTCAGAAGCTCTGAGGTGATTCCGTCTTCGCCCGGCGCCTTGTTGTTCTTAAGCTGCTTCAGGGCCATCCTAATCTCGTACAGACTGATGTCCGGGATGTCTTCGGTATAATGTCGGGACAGCTTGGCTCTTGGATCGCCTACCAAGCTGTCAACGGGCTTTGCGACTGAAGTGTATAACTGACCATAGAACCTCTCGATCTCGCCTAGAACCTCTGCTTTGGTCGACGCTATGCTGCCATCTTCCCGTATCAGCTTGATCAGCTGGCTTTGTCCAATAGACTTGTCCTTTGCGAACACTTTGGAGCCTTTGTTCTGCTCAATGGTCTCTTTAACACGGTTCGTATTAAAGAGCCGCAGATCATGTCGCAAGGACTTCGATATACGTCTATTAAGCTGCCTATATGACCTCGCGTCATCGGGAGACTGCAACTGTAGCGAGCGTCGTTCAGCCATGAGGTTTAAGGTTCGATCAGACAATTTCTGAGGTCTATCTTTACGGCGGGGTCTGAAAAACTTAGACCCTACCGTGTGGACAGTTTCCACTAGCCCGTCGTTGATCTCGTCCACTGAGACAAAGTTCTCCAGACAAGCGAAGCGGTTGGAGATCTCGAGTTGAAAGCTCTCGGGGTTTTGAATATGGGCCTGAGTAGGTCGGAGCGTTAGACTTCATCAGACTGGACCTTTCCAATTTAACATTGATATTCAGTGTGCCTCTTACGATTCGATGATCACTGCCGGTCTTGACCCTATTGATCACAGACACATCACTGAAAATCCGTTTCTTGTCGGTCATGATGAAGTCAATCTCATTTCTCGTGGAACCATCGGGACTTATCCAGGTCCATTTCCTGTGAGGCGGCTTCTGGAAGAAAGAGTTCATCATGAAGAGTTCCTCTTTCTCTAGAAAGTCGGCCAGCCTCTGTCCCCTAGGGTTCCGTTGCCCGTATCCAAATTGCCCCACTCTCAACTCATCACCGCTGTTCTTGCCCAACTTTGCATTGAAGTCCCCCATAACAACAGTGAAGTAGGTTTTGGAAGTATGTATGGCCCTACTTACGTCCTCATACATAGCCTCTACTTCCTCATCAGAATGTGACGAGGTCGGTGCGTATACCTGAATGACCTTCAACGAATATCTTTTGGATATTCTGAGTATTAGGTATACCACCCTGCTCGACACACTGTCGATGGTAGTGATGTTGTTAACGAGGGACTTGTGAACGAGAAACTCGACACCACCTTGGGACTGTTGGGCGCCCTCCCGGTAGTAGAGCAGGTTACCAGACTTCAGGGTTACGGTGTCCTCCCCCTCTCTACGGACTTCGCATAATCCTACAATGTCCCAGTGTAACCTGCTCAGTTCCTCTTCCAACTCGTAAATCTTTTCATCAGTCCTCATTGTGCGTATGTTGTGTGTTACCAGGGCCAGTCGTCGTGGGGATGGGTAGCCGGATTTCGTCCGGGGATTCTTAGCACCCCCTGCTCCGCCATTACCTTGGCCGCTACCCGCGCCAGGGATAGCGGAGCTGCCGGAGACTGGGGGCCTGGTATTTGTGTGACTCATCATAAAGGGGGGATTTGCCGTACGCGCCACGCTTGGCAGGCGGGTTGGCGCGCGCAGTTTTTTTTTCTTTAAGGTCTCTGGAAGACGCTGCTGCCCATCTCCCGGTATATTATTATTATTATTATTCCCTTAGCAGGCTTCTACTGCAACCACGGGACGATATGGTGGGGGACAATTCTAAGGCCGGTCACCCCACGGCACTTACTCCGTTTAAATTGTTCTATTTAAATTATAACGTTACATTAAATCAAAATATCACAAAATGTGAGAGTTAAAATATGCTTTATTCCCCACAAATGGATGCTGTCGGCACTTTTAGTAAAGATAAATATTTGGTTTCTGAATAAATAAATAAATATTGAGGGACAATCTTACACAAATCCACTTAGTCCCAAACTAAGCAAAGCTTGTACTATGGGCACTAGGCGACGATATATATAATATATAAATTATACATATATAGATACCATCCGTGACCCAAGAACAAACATTCGACTTCATCACACAAATATTTGTCCTGGCTGGGATTCGAACCCAGGACCGCCGGCTCAGTAGGAAACTGCACTACATACCGAGCCAATCGTGTCGTCTATTATACACGATGATTTTTAATCGGTGATCAGGAGTAGAAAAATATTAATATTTAGCTAAAATTAAACCTAATACGCGAGGTCGCGCGCAATTACCTCACTGTTAAATTAATTAAAAGTTAAAACATAATTAAAACTAATAACCACTAGATACATGGTCATCCTACGTAAATTATTGAAGTACGATACCTACGTCAAGTGTCATCGCTTTGGCGGGAAATTTTACGAAATTTTCTACGACTTTGTTTATGTAGTGACATTGACAATGACAAGTTATTACTCATAAATTGTCATTCCCATTAAATTATTAAAGAGGTTGTAAGCACACCGATACAGATTAGTTCGGTGACAAGGAATTTAAGACAAAATTGGTTTCAAAATAAAAATTATCCTAGAAAAATAAAAGTTTGTTTTCATGTAATTATGACTTCATCGTGACCGCCATCAATTACTGAGTTAGAAAAGTTGGTACCTGATCACCGATTAAAAATCATCGTGTATATATAATATTGCCTTATCCTTCAGGATGTGGAGTCATCGAATATGGAAACGTGGCCGCAGAAACTGATCTACACAATTCGCATGAAGCACAGCTTCATGACGTATCAGTACGAACTCGAAGATCATACTGACTTGGGCTCGCACGAGTACTTCGGTAAGTTGTATCTATCTATGAGCCACAGACGTCCAGTGCTGAACATAGGTCCCCATATTTCGCCGCAAGGTGCGTGTGCAGACTGCATCCATCGACTCCCTGCGACCCTGACGAGGTCATCTGTCCATCTAGTTGAGGGCTTTCCTATACGTGGCCGCCACTCCAGGACTTTGCTGCCGCAACGGCAATCTGTTCTCCAGGCTATATGGCCCGCCCCGCCCATTGCTACTTCAACCGTGCAATCCTCTGGGCTATATCGGTTACTTTGGTTATATCTGCGAATATCCTCGTTGCTGATTCTATCACATAGAGAAACGAGCATAGCTTCAACCCTATAGCAACGAGCTGCGCGGCGTGAGAACCAATACATACACACTAATATTATAAAGGTGAAAGTTTGTAAGTTTATTTATGTGTCTGATTGATACTTCTTCACGCTTAAACGGCTGGACCAATTTTGATAAATTTTGGTATACATATTTTTTATCTTGAAAAAATGTAGTATTCCCGTGGGATGAGCGGCTGACACCGCATGACGCAAGTAGTAATAACTAAATAAATATCGGACAACCTCACACCTCACGCCGCACATATCGATATATAAATCGGCGGCTGTGTGCACTGAATGTTTAAGATTTTGTGAGGTATTGGATGATCGATGATGGACGATGATAATATATCCAATTTTCTGTTTTTATTGTTTATTTTATGTGTATGTTTTCATTCGGTTGCTCTATAACAATATTGTATTAATAATGTAAGTTTCATGGCGCATTAGTTAAAAAAATTGTAATGTCATGTTAACGTGTTAAATAAATATAGGTAATCGAAATTCTGTATAAATTTTATCAGCGACCGGAATAGGTAGTGCCATTTCGGGGGACCTCGGTGCGTAAGCTTAGTATGGATATAGTTTTTAACCCCAGGATTTAATATGAAAATTTTAAAATAATCGAGATGGTTTTAACTCGTTCAACGTAATATGTCATTGAAAAATTTAAACGAAAGAAATTTTAAATTAATGATGTATTTAAGATGTAATTTTTTTAACTTTTGCGCACAGATAACGGGTTTCCCAGGATAATAGTAACAAACATACAAACCTGACCCCAAGCGCATATACCGCCCCCCTTCCCTTCTGTCCGTCGTGGGTAAACAATAAAAAATAATTTTGTTTTTCTGTTAAATGTACAGGTTACAATAATTCAAAAGTTGGGTTCTCCTAGTTAAATACCTGTGACAGGAGAACCCGCTCGCTCTTCCCAATAATGCACTAAATTACTTAACAAAATCATATTACCAATTGATCTTAAAACAATTACAGTTAGATCTATTGTTTAAAATTTAGTAAACAATAACAAACAACTCCTCGGAGCACTCCCCGTTTGCAACCTAAACGGGGAGTGCTCCGAGGAGTTGTTCGGATTGATTCCTGCCGCTTCTTTCCGTCATCGTTCTACGCGACAATCCTTTCATCCTCACCACTTAGATAGTTGGCAGTCCACAACTGTGCGCTTTTCTAGAAATTTCCTGCCTCGCACGACTGCATTTCCGGACCGATACAACCTTCAAACCTTCAAGAAAAGAGCGTACTCCCACCTGAAAGGCCGGCAACGCACTTGTGACTCCTCTGGTGTTGCAGGTGTCTATAGGCGACGGTAATCGCTTTCCATCAGGCGATTCGCTTGCTCGTTTGCCCCTATGACATAAAAAAAAAACATCGCAGCTCTCGCGCTGACGCTTTAGCCGACACTAAACGGCTGTCAATGTTAAGCTGTTTTGTAATAAGGATGATGACTCACATTGAATTCTATAACATACCTAATACTGTAGTTATATGTATAATAAATAATAACAGATCAGCAAGTCATGATTAAAGAAAAAAAAATAAGGTTTTTTAAATATGTTACTTCAAATTCACGCACGCAAACTTTACGTGTTATATTTTTAATCTAAATAATCTTCTTTTTAAATCTCAAATTCAACAATAATTGTATGACAACCATGTATTTAGACGTACTAGTTGTTATGCCATACATACATATGTTAGTACCTTTACTTGACGATGACGTCACGGTACGATAGCCGAAAAACTACTTACGAATATTATTTATTGCGTGGATATATGGAGCGTTATTATTAATTTGTAATGCTGTCCTTTTCTTCTGGTTTTTATTTTAATTTTTGTATGTTATTTTATTTTATTTCTCTTTAAAGTTAACTTTAGATCTAAAATTCTTTCTTTGGCTTATTTTCTTTGCGTACTCTTATATGAAGTGATCCTGGCAAAAACGTCTTCATGACGATTGCCATTAAAAAAATAAATTAAAATGTAGTTAGTCCTGTAGATATTTTGATTCCTATAAATAATAATACCCGATCGATATCCTCAAAAAATACTGTATATATATACTGTGACGATTACAGGACGAGAGTACGAGCCGTTCATGCGACTGCAGTGGGCCATTGACACCAGCTATCTCTACCTGATGTCAGGAGCCAAGGTGGAACAGGTAAGTCTATCCAGGGTGGTCAATCTAAATGGGTCAGTATGAATACGAAACCTATAAGAGATAGGGAAATCTGTTCTTAGGGAAAATGGTGTCGATTTTAGATGTAATAGAGACTGCATTATTCTTTTTTATAAATCTCTTCCAGACATCCTTTAGGTAGCGGAGTAGATCAACAAAAGTTTCAATTGAGTAGTCTGAGTAGGTGATGCCAAACAACTTTAAGATAAAAATATTAACTACAAAAAATAAAAAGCTATAAATGCATATAGCAGAGTAAAATAGATAGCAAACCAGAATCAGTCGCATAGTAAGAGGAGCGATTCTCATTGCAATGTATATTAAGAGAGAGAGAGAGAGGCAGGGTTTTTATTTTTATGTTTTGCCCCCGTATAAATGTTTTTTTTTCTTGCCTCAGACCCTGATGCTGCAAGAGTTTCCGTTCAGCGCCGACCACATCAACACAGGGGTCTTCATCACGGTCACGCTAATCGCGATGCTGTTACCCATCTCTCTTGAGCTGACATTCATCTTCCTCACAGGACGACTATTTGAGGAGAAAAATAGTGGCATACATGTATGTACTATGCTGACACTATCACTATCATATATAACACAATACGAGTATTGTATTAAGCGGTTTACACTCACGTGAATTTGTCAGGAACGGACCGACATGTTTCGAACTCGTATGGAGCTCTTCTTCACGCGTACATTAGCGCGGTGACAAAAATGTACATGCATTTTATAGGCAATAAAATTCCCTATACGTTTTGTTCCGATACCTACTTGCTTTCATACACTATTCCGTAACTTATTTACAGTGTTCCAAAGCCAGAAGTTTGATATATTTCCGAAAAATGCGACTTTTACCTTTTTTTAAATGTGCATATCTCCGTAACAATTTGTCCTAGAAACAAAATTTTAAATGTAATTATAGAAAAGTTAATTCTCTACAACATTGCTTAAGCTCTTTTCTAGCTAACGTGCACCTAAACGAAGATATAAGCAAAATTTTGTATAAATTACTGTTTTCTTTTTCAATATGGCGGCGGGCGCGGAGTTTTGTGCATTTTGCATTTAAAACACTCATTAATAACCATCCTAAATAACATATAAAAAAATCAAAATTAACGGTCCGTTTGTAAGGTAGAACCCTTTTGTTCACTGGATTATAAGCAGTCTCACAATTTGCGGGCGAATTAAAAGCGCCTTTTAAGGACTTTAAGCCTTTTTTAAGGCTGTATCTAAGCCTTTTTAAAAACCTAAGCTAAAGCTAAAATGCGTTTTTCTCGACGGTTTGAAAGAATAAAAGAAAGTTGGCCGAGCCAGTAAGGTGAAAATTAATGTGAATGCTATGTATATAACATATTCGTAAACATCCGTTTTCTGTTGCCGATATTACAAAAATTCTTAGATTTAAAAAATAAAGAGACTTCCTTACAAAAAACCTATTGTATTCGCATGTTTAACTAGGTTTGGGGGCTAAAGAGCTTTATAGGCTTTTAGCCCTCTAGGCGTCAAAAGCGAAGCCGGCCTTAAAAAAAGAGCTAAAAGGCTCGTGTGCTTTGGAACACTCCTTTTTTTGGAGTGCACGCAGCCGAAGCCAACGTGCAGAGGCCCTTGAAATATAAGGATTTCCACCATGTTGATGCTGCCCCTGCCTGTACCATGGGACGCACACAGTGACAGCACCTGCTAGATGCAAGAACTATTGTGGTTGTGGAGTCTACACATGATGTACTAGGCTGTTGTACATGAAATGCGATCGACTAACTACTGGGCTATTGTTTGAGACGGGAGCATTTCACTTCCCCGAATCTCATTTGTCATAAATGTATCACTTGCCATAGTTTTCATTTGCCATAAACTTATTATTTCATAAACTATAAACTCTTGGGAATTTCTTTAATACTATTCATACAAATACAAATACAAATACAAATACAAATGTCTTTATTTGCATAAAATGTGGTATTAAATGATATTACATTTCAAATTAAATAGACACACACATTTTACCAGCAACTGGCATGCAAAAATATAAAGGAAATTCATTAAAAAAAAAGTTAACACTAACAAACATTACCTTATATAGAGACAACATCTTTAGCTTATGAAATAATACATTAATTTATTCAATTACGACTTACGACGTAGCTATTTAAACCTAATGAAATGTCATGTAGTATGTGCATAAAATGTCCATTAATTTTTATAATAATCAAAATATTCGTCCACAGAATAAAAACATTGTTGTACAAGCCAGTTTTTAAGTTTATTCCTAAACAAGTTAATTGGCAACTCTTTAATGTCCTCATGCAGACGATTATATATGCCGATTGACATGCAATAAGTGCTCTTACCATACAATTTTGTCTTTTTAGCAGGAATAACGAGACGATTTGGGTACCTTGTATGAAAATTACAGTTCGTTTTATTGGTTTTGAATAGTTCAGGATGCTCTTCATCATGTTCATGGAGAAATCATTAGGTTAGGTTAGGTTGGTTTCATGAAAATGTCGAAAAGTTTCAGCTTACAGAGAAAAATAGATTTATTACAAATGAATATTATGGCAAATGATAGATTATGATGAGACAGCCAGGAAAAGTGTATCTGTGACTGGTAGACGTTGACTTGCCTCCTGCTAGATGGGATCCCCATAAATAGCTACACATAGAGTGGCCTACCATACGTTTCTAAATTATTTCTTGTTATTATTAATCAGTGAGTAATATACCGTCGCTTTTTTAGACTTTGACTTTGAAGGATTTTACAATTAGTGACTCCGCGGAACCTCTGTTTGCCACCAATATGCGGCCGAGGCTGTCGCTCTCGAATCGGGCTATCGAGTCACGTTCGTAAGTGCCCCGCTTTTAATATGGACGCTGATTAAATCTTCTTTTATAGATGCACGCGGCCTGATGGTGATGCCACCAAAAGTCCCAACCCTAGTTATATTTTAGAAATAGATAACGCCTGTTGACAGCCAAGACTCACTAAAATTTCTGTGACTGCTCTTGAAAACCTCGTATCTAGTGAGTAGATCGACACCGAGAAACGAGCTTTGTTTTACAGACGATAATATCTGCTTACAGGAGCTGGTGAAGATGGCGGGCGCCTCTTGGGAGGCCCTGACCTTGTCTCACTTCCTGGACGTGGTGCCGAACCTGCTGGTCTACGCCGTGGGCGGCGCCATCGCCTTCAAGTACCACGGCCTCATCCCGAACACCAGCTGGTTCTTCATCTTCCTGAATCTGGCGCTGCATTTCATATCTATCATCGCGATGGCGTTCGCTACAGTTTACATATTCGATATGAGTAAGTACTTCTTTTCTTCTTTCCTTTTCCATTATAGTCGTTCGGTTGGCATTGTGGGCGATCCACTTAAGCGAAACAATACATTGAGCAACAATATTCTTGTTTGAGCCTTGATCTTTGTATCAATGGCGAAACAATACTGTTTTGTGGGTTTGTTCTTCATGCTCTGGACCCCTGGTAACGAAGACCAAAACCAAGCAATTGAAGCAATTTAACTTTTGGCAAAGGCCTTAAGAGTTGATAATCCGCCAAAAGGACAATGGACGAAGGCGTTTCCTACTTAGCACGCTTCTCATTTATGACGTACGATAATGAGGAACAAAACCACAAAACAGTATTGTTTTGCCTAAGTAGGAACTATACCTTCTGCTGGGGTATACCCTCGAATCAAATTATTCCATTTGCTTTGAGTTTGAGCATTCTACCGCCTCTCACGTGAGAGGCGGCTGACGTCATCCCCAATACTCTACTGAGCTACGCAAAGTTGTCTTGGCCTATAGTGTAATACCTACAGCGTTCCAGCTTTATTCGAGCACTTTGTGTACGTTCAGATCACGCTCGTAGCCACTTGTACCGGCGCGCACGCATCTGTCAGTCGCGTCGCCACACCCAAAATCAATTAAGTACGTCACATTTCACAGAAATTTGCTTTATACAAATTTTACAGAAACAGCCAATAAAATACAGTATTAAGTTACTTATTCCAAGATCAAAAGAGATAACCTTCTGTAATCTTTTATTCTGTGCTGCGCGTCTCGTGTCGTGTAGTGTATATATAGGTAAGGGGTCATTACTTATGTAAGGATCCGTACGGGGAAGGGGGTTCTCAAAATCTCTACATGCCCTATCTGACAATGTCTAACAGTGTGACACGAATCTCTCACAGGGGGTCATGCCTAGGACTGCCTTGTGAGAGAGAAGAAGAGAGAAAGAAAGAGAAGTTTCCACATTGTGCATTAAGATGATAAACCCACGCTGTTTTCATTTTTTTCTTTTACTGACACGTTCTAGATGAAAACTAAGCTTGAACACGTGCAAAACTGCGTAGTAAAAATAATTAGATGACACATTGAGCTATGTCGCGGATAATAGATTAAAACTATACTTTAAAAAAAAAACCCTTTTTTTTCAGCTCAATACATCGAACTGACGACCATGGTGGTGTATTCCATTTTCTGGGTGGCCAGCATAGCGGTAATATACGTGAAGAACCACGCGCTGGACACTCTGTGCAGCTTCCTGCCGCATGTGCCCTTCGTCAAGTTCTGGTACCTACTGGCTAGTCGAGAGGCGTTTGGTGAGCATTATATATTATATAGCTGTGACATTAGTGTATTCCGTCTGAGTGCCAGCCTGGCGATACAATTCGTGAAGAGCCGGGCGCTGGTCACTCTGAAATGAAATGCAATGTAATTTTCTCAAACATGCAATGAAATACTGTCGTTATATGTTACTTCTAATATAGGCTTCGAAGTATCCCTTTTCAGACCAGGCGGAGGAAGACAACAATTAAATTTCATACTACATTGATGATCATGACATCACTTTATACCTTTTTCATTTTTAGGGTTCCGTACCCAAAGGGTAAAAACGGGACCCTATTACTGAGACTTCGCTGTCCGTCCGTCCGTCCGTCCGTCTGTCACCAGGCTGTATCTCAAGAACGGTGATAGCTAGACAGTTGAAATTTTCACAGATGATGTATTTCTATTGCCGTTGTTATAGCAACAAATACTAAAAATAAAATAAAATAAATATTTAAGGGGAGCTCCCATACAACAAACTTGTTATAGATTATGGTACGGAACCCTTCATGCGCGAGTCGGACTCGCACTTGCCCAATTTTTATTTCATTGTATGTTTACGAAAAGCACTATACAAGCTCCGGTGCGAACAGAGATTTCCGGCCTCGTATCTTTAGACGGACGCCTATAACTAAAGTGAGGACATGAAAAAATCTGGTCGGTTTGAATTCGATCTAAAAAACATAAGAAATCAAAAATTCCAAAACGTCACATGGTTTGGCAAGCGATATGCTCCTGCGGTAAGAGGAGCAGAGCTTTCGTCGCTTCGGGGACAATCAATGGAAAAGTTTACAAGAGGGAGTGTCTGCAAAAGAGATTGCTGCCTTTCATCCAACAACACACGGGTTCTGTACTGTTTTGGCCGGATTTGGCGACGTGCTATTACAGTGAGACTGTCAAGGTGTGGTACAAACTTAATAACGTGACTGTAGAAAACTTACTAGTACCAAAACAGGCAAATCCTCCTAATTGCCCAGAACTGAGACCCATTGAGAAATATTGGGGCATAGTGAAAAAAAACCTAGAATAGAATAGAATATCTTTATTTGTACTTAAAATGTGGTACAATAGATGATATACATTTAGAGGTTTCACACAATTTACCAGTATCTGGCATGCATCATGATTAAAAATCAACATGGTTACAACTTTAAATGTTAGAACAATAACAAATACCCAAATCAACGGCAAGTAACTGGACAACAGTAGCTCTTTGGATACAACATGCTAAGCAGCCTGTATAACGAAAATGTTTCTTGTACAAAGAGAGGTAGAATTATTTTTCACTATAATAGTTAAAGTACTCCTGAACAGAATAAAAACACTCCTGTGTTAACCACTTTTTTAGTGCATTTTTAAACCTGTTTAGTGACAGTTCTGTGATATCTTTGTGTAGTCTATTATATATACTAATTGACATACAATAGGAATTATGACTATACAGCTGAGTTTTTTTTGCCGGCATAACTAATTTGTCAGGAAACCTTGTGTTAAAGTTGCATGTGCCCTTGGCAGTTTTAAACAAGTGTGGGTGTGTCTTTACAAACAAACAAATTTCATGAATGTACAGACAGGGCACAGTGAGTAATCCAAGTTCTTTAAACAATGGTCTACAGAATGTCTCTATGAACTAATGCTCTCTGAGCATGGGAGGAGTTACCCCACAGGAGAATTCCGTACCTAAATAAAGAGCAGACATAACCGTGATAAGCCTTGATGGCAACACTTTTTGTGCTTACTTTTGTGAGACGCCAAAGGGCATAAGCAAATCCATTAACTTTTCCGCAAACTTTATTAATATGTTCAGCCCAAGAGCACTGGTCGTCTATTGTAATCCCAAGAAACGTTGTTTGTTTACATTCTTTTATAGACTGACCTTCAGAAGTCAAAGTTAACGGGCATTTGTTGCCATTTTTGTTAATAAATTGTATGAATGTCGTTTTATTTAAATTAACATGTAGTCTGTTTTTACGTAACCAATTGATTATTTTAGAAATTGTGTCATTAATATCATTTTTATATGTCATAGCGTTTCTACATGGGATCACAACAGATAAATCATCTGCAAATAGTATGCAATCCGATTCTGTTACATCTGAAAGATCATTGACGTACAATAAAAATAATAGAGGCCCCAAGATACTCCCCTGTGGCACGCCAGCTATGATTGATTTGTGGAAGACCTGTAAGAGTTTATCGTTTTGTTAGAATAAATTTTGTTAAGTACAACAATTTGCGTCCTTGCTTTTAGGTAGCTTTTAAGCCAGTCATTTACCAAACCTCTCAAACCATATTGTTCGCATTTTGCTAACATTATATCGTGGGCTACAAAGTCAAAAGCTTTGCTCATATCAAAAAACACCGCCGTAACTGGCTTGCTTTTGTCCGTGCATTTAAGGATACTATTAGTTAAAGAGAACGTAGCTAGAGAGGTTGATTTCCCTTTCTGGAAGCCAAATTGCTCCTTCTTTATTATTTTATGTTTATCGAGGAAAGAATTCAATCGCGCTTGGAAAGCTCGTTCAAATATTTTGGAGACCACAGGTATGAGCGATATCGGTCGGTAATTTTCCAAGTTATCCCTACTGCCCTTTTTATAGACAGAGGTTCTGGAAAGGTACCTTCTTTGAACGAAAGATTAACTAGATAACTTAATATTAATGCGATTTCAACCTTGCATGCTCTGATTATGCCAGTTTGTATGTCATCATAGCCAGTTGATTTAGTCAAACTGAGGGAATTAATGATTTTGATGATTTCTTGCTCATCCGTAGGGACTAAGAATAAACTATGATTAAGGGATTTTATTAATGAAATGTCAGGTGTGTGATTATTAGAATTAGACATCGTTAAATTTACATAATAATTATTGAAAGCATTTGCAATGTCAGTTGGATTAGTTAAAACTATATTATTAAATATTAACCTATCAATACCGGCATCGCTAGGACTATATCTGACTGCATCTTTGATGACATCCCACGATGCTTTGCATATGTTTTTGGACTGCATTATATGCTTAGAGTTAGATAACTTTTGTGCATGGTGTATGCATCCTCTGAGCAGCTTCGAGTACCTTTGGTACTTAGCTTTGGCATGACCACGAATTCTACCTTTATTAGTTTTATAGTAAGCGAAACGTAAGTGTCTCTTAGTGACTATGGATTTACTAATACCACGCGTGAACCATTTCTTCTCTTTTGATCTTGCCGTGAATTTAGTTCTTACAACAGGGAAACATAAGTCATAGAAAAGTTTAAATGTAACATAAAAATTATCGAAAGCTATAGCCATATTTGTTTCTAAAAAATATAGAACAGACTGCAAAGACTTAAAACCTTTAAGGCGAAGTGGCAACAAGCTAGTAAAAAAGCGTCTGATTATGTTGTTCAGCAAAGATGAAGATGGTGAAGTCTAAAGTACGGAATGTTATACATAAACATAAACTTGAATAACGTTTGTGTTGTATTATAAATATTATAATCGACTATAATGTGTTAATCAAAATGATACTTAAGTTTCGTCTTTTTGTAATAAATTATATAAAAATATGAACAACGAAATTTTTTCGTGTCCACACTTTACAATCCCCTTTCACGTCCCCTGCCGTAATGTACTATTATTCCCCAGATGAGGCCATAACGTTCTCGAACTTGTGGAGTCAGCCGCCGCAGGCCGACCAGCCGATGCTGACGGCGGGCCAGGCCTACGTCATCATGCTGCTGCAGACGTCCTTCTTCTTCCTGCTCGCCTGGTACCTGTCCAGGGTGCGGCCGGGGAGATTCGGGCAGGCGCTGCCTTGGACATTCCCTTTCAGCGTACGTTAATTTCCTCTTCATTTTTTATAATCGCCTGGTACTTCTCCAAGGTCGGAGAAATACGAAATAATACATACCTAGGTACAGTGAATTTCTAATTATCCCAGATCGCAGGTGTTTGTGACCCGAAACGAAAGCGAGGATCATAAATATGCGATTTGGGGCTTTACAAATTACCACCCGTGGTTTTTCTAAAGTTTTACGACTTTCCTTGGCCAGGAAGTGATATTTTCTCCCCGTGTAGCCGGCAGACAATTCCACTTACGGCCGACGTGGCGTAAATTGTTATACTTCACCGTTGTAACCATTCTGAGCCTTGACAAATAATCACGAGCTGATAGGATGGACTGGGTGGTTAAATATACCTGCCTTTACTGTGACGACGACACACTTTAAATTTGGTTTTGTAGTGCATCAAAAATGTTCGTGGAGGCGCGCACAGACAGTTTCGATGCTGTCTGGCGCAAGAAAACTGCCTCACTACTGGAAAGGGTACGGAGAAGTAGTAACAGCATCCTAAATATGATAGCGGCTAAGGTTAACTGTCCTATAATGTGGAATCTCAGCCAGAGGACTAAATCCATGTTAATTATTAAGTACTAATATAGTTTTCCTAAGTTTACTAACACAGAGTGGACCGTTATAGTTGTCTGATTTAAATAAATAAATAAATAAATTTAAATACTAGGAACGCACTTGAAAACCCCTCTGGTGTCAGCTGGGTGATAGTATTTTTTGGGTTTGCCATCTATGCCATAAAAAATGTATTTATCTTTAGAAAGACTACTGGTCGAGGACTCCGAAGGTGGAGGGCGCGCCAGAAGAGACGCAGTTCGCGCCGGAGAGGGAGCACGAGCAGTACTTCGAGAAGGCGCCCGCGGGCCTGCCCGTGGGCATACAGATCAATGACGTCTACAAGGTACATCATACATAGACCATACATCATTTTCCTAACCAAAAGACAGCTTGGAAATGTGTAACTCTGGCTGCAGGTTTTCGGCAAAGATGAAGTGCTGCACGACGTGAACATGGCGGTGTACAAGGGCGAGATCACCGTGCTGCTCGGCCACAACGGGGCCGGGAAGACTACTCTCATCTCCATCATCAGTGGTATGCGATCGTTGTTGCTGTTGTCGTAAATAAATCTGGATTCGCCAGTACCTCACGATAACTTCCAATTCTGGGTTGCCCTTTTGGCCACGTAAATCCGATGACTCACAGCTCTGCCATAAGTGTACAGGATGTCTGCGGTTACGGCTTCCACTCAGAAGTGATGCTTGCATTATTCGTTTCCCTTGGCTTGGCCTATCCGCTACGGATATCAGAGAACTGGTCATTATGAGAATCCTGAGTAAAAAGCTACCTTTCATCTGCGTACCTCCTAAACTATTTTAAACATCGTTATTGTATATTCCAGGTCAAATATCTGCGACGTCCGGGCATGTACTGGTGGAAGGCAAGGACACCTTCAAGCAGGCCAAGGAGGTCCGCAAACTTATCGGTCTGTGCCCTCAACAGAACACCTTCTTCCCGAACCTAACTGTGCAGGAGCACGCTATGTTCTTTGGCATGGTAAGCTACCGTAAACAGGCTCTCCATGTTCCAGGTAGGCTTAGAGACATCTATTTAATGACCCAATTTCAGCACCATGACTCGATCGTACAGACCTTTCTTTAGACTGAATCAAATCGATAAGTCTCGTGTTCATACTCGCTAACGAACGTCACCGCCTACTAACCACGACCAATGTTTTTCAGCTCAAAGGCCAAAGTTACTCCCAATCCAAAGCCTCAGCCAAAGCACTTTTCTCCAAGCTGCGGCTCTCTGAGAAGGCGAACTCGCAAATCGCGCAGCTGTCCGGAGGCATGCAGCGTCGCGCGCAGCTGTGCTGTGCCATCGCCGGCGGCGCCAGCGTGCTGATGCTGGACGAGCCCACCAGCGGGCTCGACGTGGAGACCCGGCGCGAGCTGTGGGACTTGCTGCTGGTATTCTACAAATGATTATATTAGGACATTAGGTGTGTTGGCAGGATGTATTCAGTACCATACCCGCTGAAAGACGTCCACTGCTGAACAAAGGCTTCAGGAGTCTTCGCAGTCTCCCACGTTGCCATTTGCGTTACAGAATCACAACTCAAGAACTTTGTGTCCTGTGCTGCTGTCCCAATTTCCGGTTCTACTTAATTTGTTTGTATAACATAACACTCAAATATCGACAATGTATTTACAGTTTCATTAAACTGGCCACTTAAAAATTTTGCTCGCGTATGACAAGGAAAGATTCCGAGCGAAACCGATCGCTGTACGGGACACGACACGACACGCTTTTCTACTCGCCTGCGCCGCGAAAACATGAGTATAGCTCAGCGGTCAGCTTCGCATTGAGCGCGCGATATTGGTGTATAACGTGCGCGGCGCTGACGAGCGAGACCGTTGCGCGCCATCAGCGGCGCGTAGCAATACATCTGCCGCGGATGTCATCGTCCCTGTACGGTGGCCCATAGTTATTGTGGCTATTCGTACGCTTGACGGATGTCAGCGACCGACGTCAGCGTAGGAGGATATCAAACCTAACCCTATATTGTAATATGGCAGAGTCTGCGCGGCGAGCACACGGTGCTGCTGACGACGCACTTCATGGAGGAGGCGGACGCGCTCGGCGACCGCATCGTGGCGCTGCACCACGGCGTCGTGCGCTGCCACGCCACCACCATGTTCCTCAAGCGAGCCATCGGTCAGTGCTAATTAGCCAAAGATAATATTGTTTCAGTTGCCAAAACTAATGTGAGGGTTACTTAAGCTCTGGTTTCCAAGGATAGCACGCAGCACTATCGTTAACACGCGGCACCGCTATCCTAGGAAACCCGAGCTTTACATATACGGCCTAACAAGTTGCGGGTTTGTCTTGGGATAGTGGCGCTACAATCAGCTTTCATATGGAAATAATGTGCATATGTCATAGATGTGTATTATAAAATGTTAGTAGCCATGTGTCATCAACAAAATTCAAAACATTGTTAACCGGAATTCTTCGTTCTTCTCCTGATGTAAATACAGAATCGTATTAAAAAAAACTTTACTTTCATCACAGTAACTTGAAATGTTGCGGAATATTTAGTCCATTCCTCTTTGTTTACATCAGTGATATTCACTAACTTTCAACGTCAGCTATCAAAAGTGTATCGTTGTCTGCAAAATAAATCGGTACCACTAAAATCCGCAGTATGGCTTGAGTTAAAGATCAATTTGTTGGGTTACACATTTCTGCACTATGTTACTGCAAATCCAACGAAGATGTTAAGCAAGCTAAGGCAAATTGTTTCAGGCTTTGACTTTATTAACACAAACAGCGAAGCATGTATCCAATGCGTGATTGGAGTCTTAATAGTAACGCGGGTGATTTATGTAGTACGGTGTCGCATTCCCGTAATTTGTATTTGTAAATCGCGTTGAAAATTAGTGATTGGCCCGAGTACGAGTGATTAGTTAAGGCGTAAATGTCCGCTGTTAAAATATTAAGTAATAGAATCCCCGAGATATATAAGCAATTTGTTACTAAACCACTCTAAAATTTGTTTTTAATCTTTAAACACGTGTTCCCTCAGGCACGGGATACCGGCTCTCATTCACTACAATCGGTGCGCCGAAGGAATCCGCTATCACCTCCACCATCACAAAAATCGTTCCTGACGCCGCCCTCCGGGACCAACGTCCCAACGCCCTCTCGTATAACTTGCCTGCGAAAGACACTTCCCGGTTCCCGCAACTGTTCCACGAATTAGAAGAGAGGAGATCGGAACTGGGAATAGATACGATTGGAGTTGGAAAGAGCACCCTTGATGAGGTGTTTTTGGAGTGAGTATCGTTACAGTTTGGTGCCGTGACCAGGATACCGGGCTCTAGTAAACAGTCTTCGTCGCCATCTTTCGGAACGGAACCAACGACCCAGAGCCATTTCCTACAACATGCCTGCGAAGGACACTTCGCGGTTCCCGTGGCTGTTCCAAGCACTGGAGGAGAGGCGATCGGAGCTGGGGATAAATACGATTGGAGTTGGCATGACCCTGCTTGATGGGGTGTTTTTAGAGGTTCCAAGTTCAAGCAATTGTTTGCGTTCCAAACTATGTATATACATTATTTCCTAAGGGGACTCGTTTGATGTTATAGTGAACAGTGTATTGTTACGATGAGGGACACCGTGGCCGTAATTTTTGACAGCTTTCATCGCAATTTATCCTGTTAATCGGCCCGTTAAATCTATGCATTACGCCCTGAATATCTGTGTTGAAAATAAACGTTTAATCGTTTGTTTCAGACTCTGCAGTGACGTAAAACCATCGTTGACAGAAGACACAGACACTACGGCTATAGGTAATTTCTACTCAATCCGTAGATATCCTTATTAATATTCAGCGATATATTTATGCGTGATTTTTTGTCTGACTAGGACCGGTGCACGAAAAAGTGAAGGGGATGAAGCTGCGCACGCGTCAGTTCGCGGTTCTGTTGAAGAGGCAGGGGCGCTTCATCTTATCTCGGCCGGTTGCTTTAGTGTGCATAGTAAGTTTGATACTTCTTAAAACAATATAGTATAATACTACAGTTTAAATATATTCATGCCTTTTAAATTGAGGTGATTTAAACCGTTCCACAAAACAAATCACTTTATCGGAAAATGTATTGCAATGCAATTATAATTCAGAATGATGAGTTCTATTGATCTGATTAGAATTTCGTACCGTTCGTATGAATCGTTAAACTTATACTGCACACACAGTAGCAACAGTCGTTGCTATCAAAACGTGTGCGATACCGTTGTGTCCTGAAACTTCACCTGCCCGTGTAGCACAACTATGCTTCGCGACTCTTGTCGCACGAGATAGCGCTACCCGTCACTGTCTCACATTACTGCACAGAAAGAGACGTGTAATTAGTGATGGGCCGTTTCCGGGAATATTCCCCAGGCGGGAATATTCCCGGGAATGTTCCCGGGAACATTCCCCATGAGGGGAATATAGGGGAATTTAGGTTTTGTATATGAATAACATATATTTTATGACATTCTCTATATAAGTAAATGTTTATCTATTTAATAGGTTAACAATTCAATAGAAAAAAATATAAAAAGTCAGCTGTAAATGTAAATTCCCTTTGCTCCCGGGAATATTCCCATTGTTCCCCGGGAATAATCCCAATGTTCCCGGGAATATTCTCATTGTTCCCGCGGAATATTCCTCAAGTTTTTAAATTGCTCTCAGGAATAACATGGTAAAATACTAGTGAGACGAGCAAGTTAATTTCTGATAGAAAAGAAATAGAGACAACACGTGTGTTGTGAAAAAAATAATCCTAACATAAAGCTCAAGTTTCAACGCAATTAGCAAAATAATTGTATTTTGTTTAGTTTTTATCGTTTTTATGTATCTATTTATTTCATTATTTCACTAGTATTTTAAATAGGTAGTGTATAGTAGTACCAAAGACAGTCATGCCATAATTCATTAATTAATTACCCCGCCAGAAACATAAAATTTTAAAAATATATATATCAGCATTTAATCTTTTGCAATATTTGATAAAATTATTTTTCTTTAGACAGTTGGGTCCTAGCCAATGTTGATGCTCCAGGCAGGGTTCCATAGCCGTTATTGTCACAAAAATATTACAAGATCAAGAAGAGAAGTCTTGTTTTGGTGCGGGGGGCTCATCCCCCCGAGCCCTCGTTTCGTAAATCTACTCGTGACTTGAAAGTTCAAAGTTGTGTTTATTATCTAAATACGGGGGCTCTGCCTCCTAGAGTGTCTCTTGTAGTCATCGTCTCATCACTTTGGATTTTAGCTAGCTTGTTTCTGTTCTTATTAGTTGCTTTGATTTTAGTGCCGCCGCCGCTTGCCATAGCTCCACTTTGTGACTTCAAAGTTATATCTTATAGTCATCGTTTCCGAAGTTGACTTAAAATAATCAAAAGACTAACTATCTTGTTTCCCTTCTGTTCTGTTTCTTCCCTAGGCCCCCCGTATTTAATAGTCTTCGACTCCTCACTAGATTTTACAGAATCAGAAGACTAATACTATCTTGTCATTTTCGGATTCAACCGTAACTTTTTGCTGGAAACATTATTCGCCCCATCAATGAGGCGCATATTTGGCGCACTTTCAGTGGATTATTTCTGCCATGCCATGTCTCTGTAGCGGAAAATCATGCTGACTGTCTTTCGCGTGGCTTGACGTCTTTAAAGATTCCAGGCCAACTTCTGGTTTCAAAGATCTTCTTAAATGCAGCGAGATCCTACCGAGTGGTCGGTAACCTCGTTTGATCCGTCAGTAGTTTCAAAACCAGCCCAAGAGAAGACACATGCATTGATTTCAAATCCATTAATTGAATTACCGCTCTTCCTTGTAATAGCTAAACGGATATCATCTTGGTCGAAGTTGTTGCGCTATGTGGTGTGGTACACGTCCTCGATTTGGAAAACTGCTTCCTCAACGTCAATATGTGTCTGCTTCAGATTTAGATTTTGCGCAGTCTATGATTATGTGTGTGCTACAACAGTGTCATTTCAGAGATTTTCAGCTCTTAGAATTATTTCTGCAGCATGGTGTTATTGGAGTAGGGGGTAGCTAGGCTTCTGAATTAACCTACCAACAAAAACACTAGATCATACTACCGCAAAATGGAGACGTACACGTAACCAATCTGATTGTAGATTCATAAAATATATTGTAATGCTGGGCCAGATGAATTGTTTTGTGCCAGCGCATCAGTGTTAATGAACTTTTTCTGCTAAGAAAGTCATACAAGCAATTTTCAATTGAAGTTTTACTTCTCTAAGTACTCTTTATGAGTTGGTTGACTATTATTACTCGTAAACTTGTAAAGCCTTGTTGGGGGTATTTACGTGGAAAGACATGGCTATATGAATATAATACACATTTATTGTAATAAGTAATTTACAATCGACAGAACTGCATTGACAACATAGAAGTATATATTGACATATAAAAATACATTTCAAACGGAGAACCGTCGACAGTGCTGTGGCCAGTACTCACACTCCTCTTCACGGCACTATCGTGGTGATCAGGATAGTCCCAGGCTGCTCCGCAACTTCGCTAAACGCGGACCAGCTAATGCTTTGGTCAGTAGGTCTGCCTCCATGTCATCGGTTCGCAGATACTTAACTTCTATTGCTCCTTCTTGGATACAATTCCTAATGAAGTGCATTTTTAAATCAATGTGTTTAGACTTCGACGTAACCATTGAATTATTACTCAACTTGAGGGCTGCTTGATTGTCGGTCAACACAACAATACGGTCATAGTCAGCTCCTAAGTCTTTGAAGAGACTTTTCAAGTGAATCGCTTCCTTTGCAGCTTCGGTTAGAGCAACGTATTCCGCTTCTGCTGTCGAAAGGGCGACGCTCTTTTGTTTCTTCGACATCCAGCTTATGGCTGTACCAGCATATTTAAAACAGTAGCCTGAAAATGACTTCCGGTCGAGCTTGCAAGAGCCCCAGTCCGCATCAGCCATACCATACATGTCTTGGCCGGTCTTCGTGAATGTCAAACCAACATCCTTAGTCGCTTTGAGGTACCGAAGTACTCTTTTTGCGCACTTAAAGTGCTCTTCCTTATAACAGTCATTAAACTGTGATAGGTAGCTTATCGCAAACATAATGTCAGGGCGTGTTGCCACTGCTAGATACATCAGCATACCTATTAAATTTTTGTAAGGAAGATCAAGATTTTGACTTTCATCTTTTCCACTTCGTTCGAGTTTGAGGCCTGGCTCCATTGGCGTTGATGAAGTTTTGCAATCTTCCATTCTGAATTTCTTTAGAGTTTCTTCAATAAATTTTTGTTGGTTGATTTTTATTTCATCTTTTTTATAAGTTAAATCTATACCAATGAGCCGTTTCGGTCTTCCCAAATCTTTCAGTTCGAATTTTGAATTTAGCAGGTCTTTGACTTCTTTAAGTTTTCTAGGACACGAGTAGGCAATCAATAAGTCATCGACATAGATAACAATTATAATTTTGACTCCTCTTTTCTCGAGTAGGTATACACATGGGTCAGCTTCTGATGCTCTGAAACCGATGTGTTTTAGTTCTGTGTCGAGTTTTTTGTACCATTGCCTCCCTGCCTGCTTGAGTCCATACAGTGCTTTAATGAGACAGCAAACCTTCTCTTTTGGGTTGTTTTTTATGTCTCTTAGCATTTCAACTGTTTTGTTGTATATAGTTAAATCGTCTTTAATACTTTCTTCAACCATAAGATCTGTCAGATATTCTTCTAGGTAGTCAGGGTATTTCATCACGATTCTTTCTTCCAGTTCACCATTCAGGTATGCAGTTGTGACGTCCATCTGGTTCAAACTTAACCCTTCTTCTACAGCTACTCCGATGACAGATCTGATCGAACTTAGTTTCGCGACAGGCGCGTATGTTGCATTATAGTCGATACCTGGTCTCTGTGTAAAGCCTCGTGCTACAAGTCTGGCTTTTCTTGTGACGCTGTCATCTGGTCCAACTTTATTTCTCAGAACCATCTTGTAGTCTACAACTTTCACATTTTTGCCTTTCTTTTCGACTTTCCAGGTTCCGTTCTTGACATGCGCTTTTATCTCAGCCTTTATCGCATCATGCCAGTATTCATCGTCCTCATTTTCGTCAGACAGGTAAGTAATTTCATTAAATAAATGACTTTCTTCAGTATCATCCAGTATATAGTCTCTAGTCCACGCAGGTGGGTGCCTCTCTCTTTGTGGCTTCCCATTTTCAGGAATCTCTACTATCTCTGATGCGTCGTCAAAGGATTCGATATACAAAATACAAATACAAAATAATTTATTAACAAAATAGAATTATAACTAATTACAAATATCTGTCAGTGACCAAACTAGGCTGAGCCTGTATCTTGGCCAACTGCGAGGGCGGGTAACAAGGGAAAATATTTACATAACCGCTTTAAGACATAACAAGTACTTATTATGATAATTGGTAAGTATAATGCTTTTACTATTCTAAAATAATACTATAGTACGATCAAGAAAAAGTTAGTGTGTGTGTGTATGTGTGCGTGTGTGTGTGTGTGTGTGTATATGTATGTGTGTGCTGTCGTCTGGAAACCCCATTTGTGGGTCACATTGAGCATTTAATTATATCTTCAGTTTCACTGTATGTCAACGTCATTAACCAATGCTTCACCACCCTTTTGGCATTAGCTACTGATAAAAGTTTAATGTCACAATGGCAACAGACGTAGTTGTATATGCTACAATGCGAGTAGGCTGGTGAACGCCTTGCAAGAGCGGATTTAAATGGGGGTAGCGGAACCTTGTAGATGCGCCTTCGCAGCATTTCCTCGTAACCAGCAGAATTGAGCACGATGCCATGGGTGCGAGTGACGGCTTTAATGACGAAAAGCTGCCTCACTCTGAGCAGCTTCGTCTCGCGGTACAGTAAGTCTGTGGGGAACCGAAATGGTTTCTTAAGCATCACCTTCAATAATGCTCTCTGAGCACGTTCAAGGGGAAGCAGGTGGCTTTTAGCTGCACAGCCCCAGACGGTCACCCCGTAGTCCAGAATAGACTGACCTAGCGCCTGATAGACAAGGCGAAGTACATTATGGTCGGCACAGTTGCGAAGTCTCTGCATTACAAATATGAGTTTCCTAACTCTTGAAGAAAGAGTGGAAATATGTCGTGCAAAGGAGAGGTGTTGATCAAAGAGAAGCCCTAAGTATTTAACACAGTTTTGCCTCTTATACGCACAGGAGTGGAATTTTATGACTTTTTCAACGGAGGGTGACGTTGCTGAAGTTTTTGAGAATGCTACAAAGTTGGTTTTGTCAACGTTGAGAGTCAGCAAGTTATTGTTCAACCATGAAGCAACCTCAGATAGCGCATCTTCAGCTCCAGAATAGACGTCATCCCATGACTTGCCACTCACCAGTATGACAGTATCATCCGCGTAGCAGACAAGGCTCGCATTCGGTTTTGTGATGTCAAAAATATCGTTTATGTATAGAGTAAAAAGCGACGGGCCAAGCACACTCCCTTGAGGAACCCCAAAATTTACCGGAAGCTGATCACTAAAAAATTCGCCTATTTTCACCGTTTGAGAGCGATCAGACAGGTAGCTAGCAAACCAGTCATGAGTTACACCTCTGACACCCATATATTCGAGCTTTTTTAGCAGTATTGGGACCGAGACGGTGTCAAACGCCTTGGCAAGATCTAAGAAAATACCAACGCACTTATTGCCACCGTCCAAGTAACTAGATATCTGATTCTTAAGAAGTATAGCCGCATCCTCTGTTGACCTGCCGGTCCTAAAGCCGAACTGACGGTCCGAAATTAGTTGGTTCCTCTCAATGAAACTGGCTAGCCTGACCTTTACGAGTTTTTCAAGAATTTTAGAGAATACCGACAAAAGTGAAATTGGTCTAAAGTTCGTAGGAGTGTTTTTGGGCCCGTTTTTGTGTATCGGCGCGACCGAAGCCACCTTCCAGCAATCAGGGAAACAGCCGGACTGCATGCTAAGGTTATATATCTTCCGAATCATCAGGTTCTAGAGGTTGGTTTTCCGGATTTTGAATTTCCTTGTTTATTGTGTCATTTTTCTTCTCTATAATTTCGATTTCTATCTCCTGTCTAAATTTCTTATTTTTTCTTTTATTTTTCTTTTCTTTTTCAGGTGAGATCGTGCGATGGCTTTCCGCTTCGTTTACAAGGTTTTCATAAGCTGTATCCTTTTCTTTAAAGTACATCTGATCTATAACCTTGATTTCCCTGCTTATCACCACGTCATCATCTTCAGGTATGTATACTCGGTAGCCTTTAGTAGTCAACGAGTATCCCATAAATACGCCCTCTTTGGCGTGTTGAGTCAGCTTTCCTCGTCTGTTCTTCTTCAGGACAAAGGTCTTTCTGCCAAAAACGTGAAGATGATTGCCAGATGGTGTTCGGTCAATCCATTTCGTGAATGGTATGTCGCCGTTTAACGCTTTCGAAGGGCTACGGTTAATAAGATAGTTGGCCGTAGATACCGCTTCTGCCCAGAGCTTTTTGGGAGCGTTTGCTTCGATCAGCAGGCACCTGGCTTTGTCCAACAAGGATCTGTTCTTCCTCTCGCTAATCCCATTTTGTTGCGGTGTATAAACTGTGGTCAATCTTCTTTGGATTCCATGCAGTTTGAGGAAATCGTCAAATTCCTTGTTGCGATATTCAGTGCCGTTGTCTGTCTGCAGGTGTTTTATCTTTTTACTATGGAACGTCTCGACTTCGCTTTTGTATTCTTTAAACATGTTGAATACGTCACTTTTCTTTTTGATAAAGTAGACGTGGCAATATCGAGTGAAGTCATCTATGAATGTGACGTAATATCTCGATCCCGCTAACGTTTCGCACTCGAAAGGTCCACACACGTCGCTATGGATAATTTCAAGCTTTTCCGTTGTGTAGAGGCTATCGTGTCGCGTAAATGGTAATCTTGACAGCTTGCCTTTTATGCAGGTTTCGCACGCTTCTAATTTTTCATCAGTCGGTCTCAATCCATACATAAGGTTGTCTGTTGCCATCTTCTGCAGGTCTCTTTCATTTATATGGCCAAGTTTGCGATGCCATTCCATTAAATCACAATCGTTTCCTTTTCGTGTGTAGTTTGACGTTTCTTTCTTCTCAAACTCGAAATAATATAGACCGTCTTCTCTCTGTGCTGTCAGTGTCACCTCGCCGCTTTTTTCTACGATGGAGGCTTTGTCTTTTTCAAAAATGACTTTATATCCTCTGTCAGCTATCTTGCCTACTGACAGTAGATTCACTGACACATCAGGAACGAATAACGTGTCACTGAAGTTATAACCTTCTTTTTCTTGGCTGACTGTGACTATTCCTTTGCCTTCAATTTTGCTCGTATATTTGTTAGATGCCAATTTTAGGGTTCCATTTTCAGGGGTTAAAGCCGAAAACATTGTCTTGTCGCCGCACATGTGAGATGAACACCCGCTGTCCAAACACCATTTGTTTTTATCGGTGCTTGATTGTGCAGTACTCAGACAGACGTTGAAATTTTTTGATTGGCTTCTGGTGGGTTTCTCATTTGAGCGATCCTTTTTGCCCCAACATGCCTCAGTAGTGTGGCCCTTTTTCTTGCAGTTCTTGCAATACTTCTTGGAATAGTTTTTCTTCAAGTGGTATGCTTCGCTACTTTCAGGTGCTTGGTCGCTACCGCTCCTGGCCTGGTACTCTTCAAGTATTTTGACTTTCAGGTCGTCAGGATTAGGCAATGTGTCCCTTGACTCGATGGCTATTCGGAAATTTTCGAATGTCGTCGGCAAACTGTAGAGCAGCATTATGCTGAGGAGTTCTGGTGGTATTTTAATATCCATGTCGGCGAGTTTATCCACCACGTCCATGAAATTATTTAGATGATCACGGATGTCTTCATCAGCTGTCATACGCTTTAGAACTAGCTGTTTTAACAATGTTGCTTTTCGCGCAGGCCCGGTGCTTTGATAAGTGGCTTTAAGCTTGTCCCATACGGATTTTGATGACGCGCATGTTTTTATTTGCTTGAGCTCGGAAGGTGAGATTAAGAGTAAAATTTCAGCTCTTGCCTTTAAATCCTCCTTTTCGAACACAGATTTCGCCGCCGCATCCGCAGTCGATGACAATTTTTTCTCGCCACTTACGATCTCCCAATAGTCGTTTTTTTATTAGGACGGCTTGCGCTTGTAGGCACCAAGTGTCATAATTTGACTTGGTCAATGGTTCGATGTTTCGATAACTCGTCGATGCCATATTTTTACCTTTTTATTTGCAGGTAATCGTATAACCACGCTCTCTGCTACCATTTGTTGGGGGTATTTACGTGGAAAGACATGGCTATATGAATATAATACACATTTATTGTAATAAGTAATTTACAATCGACAGAACTGCATTGACAACATAGAAGTATATATTGACATATAAAAATACATTTCAAACGGAGAACCGTCGACAGTGCTGTGGCCAGTACTCACAAGCCTACCTTAGCAGTGATTATTTATATAATTTCCTTTTAATTTCGGTAGATATACCTAACACTATAGTGAATTCGTTTATATAGCCAATACCCAAGTACTACCAAAATTTGCAATTTAATGTTTGACATTTCACAAAAAGATCTTTAAATCGGAAAAATGTTGCAACAAACCTACAACATTTTGAAAGGCCTATCCAGCGACATATCACACCATGGGGTAGACTAGAAAAAAAAGACATCCCCACTTTAGTATAGGGGGAGGTACAGTAAAAAAGTATTTTTCCAAGAATTTGTTCTACCAATTTGTCAAAATGACCAATATGTATCACCATGCCAAATTATAACTTTCTGGTACTAAGAGTTTCTCTAGTACTAATAAATGTTCAATGTTCCCCATTTTGGGGAATATTCCCGGGAACAAAGGAAATTTCCGGGAATATTCCCCAGGGGAATATTCCCGGGAACGGGAATGTTCCCGCGACCCATCACTACGTGTAATCATCTCGCGCGAGAAATATTCGAAACGTATGACAGCTATGCTAGCGGTGCTGTACCTATCTTCTCGTAATTTGACATAAGTAGAGATTTACAAAATATTCTGTAGCAGGGGTTACACCAAAACTACTAAATACAAAGTATTTTTGTCTGTCCACATTTTGTGGACAAACTGTGGCTACCTTCACGTAGTTGACGTCCGGTGGGGATTATTCACGACACCGACCGCTTGTGTTTTTAAGCCAGTGTTTTACCGAACTTCGGCTGTTACACGTTTTTTTAATATGCCTACTTCTACCTAGTTCAAGCTCATATTGTATTGTATCTTTTTATGTCGATTTGACCTAACGTAAGTCAAAGAACTTGTTATCGGTAACGCATAGAATGGCATAGTCAGGGGAACACACCTATACTTCGCCTAACCCCTAGCCCCCTAGCCCTAAGGTTGACTGGTAGAGAATGCCTCATGGCATTAAGTCCGCCTTTTGTACGTTAAGTTTTTCTTTTGTGCAATAAAGTTTAAATAAATAAATAAATAAACCCCTTTGAGGCACATAACAGTACGTACGATAATAGATAAATATCGGACAAGCTCACACAAATCGTTCTAGTCCCAAATTAAGCTCAAGAAGGCTTGAGTTATGGGTTCTAGACGACGATAGACATACTTATATAGATAAATATCTACTTAAATACATAGAACAACCACAAATATTCGAGTTCATCACACAAATATTTGCCCTGGCCGGGATTCGAACCCGGGGCCGCCGGCATAGTAGGCAGGTGCACTACAAACTGCACCAAACGCGTCGTCAAACTATACACCAGATATTTTCCATTTCAGACAGTCATCGTAATACTCCTACTGTGGATGTTCGTCGCCATCGCCAACAATCACCCGTTTGGCATGACAGACAAAGCGCGACCCGACAACGCCGATGTGGCCCTGAATTTAGACCTGTACGGCGCGAAAGCGGATCGGCGTGCGATGGTTGACGTCGACTCCGATACATTAGCGGCATTAAGAACTGGATACGATAAGGTGCACTTTGAAGAGGTCGAGGATATCCCTGAAGGTGTGTTTTAGATAAACTTGGTATAGAATAAAACTAACTACGTCGACGTGACCTTGAATTTAGGCCTACACGGCTCGCGAACGTAGCGGCGTGCGACGGTTGACGTAGACTTCCATACATTAGCGGCTTTAAGAACTGGATATGATAAGGTGCACTTTGAAAAGGTCAAGGATATCCCTGAAGGTGTGTTTTAGATAAGCTTGGTATAGAGTAGATCTAACTACGCTGACGTGACCTTCAATTTAGGCCAGCACGGCGCGCGGACGTAGCGGCGTGCGATGGTTGACGTAGACTTTGATTTATATTAGAGGCTTTAAGAACAGGATACGATGAGATGCATTTTGACAAGGTTGCAGATATTTCTGTGGGTGACTTTGAAATAACCTAGGGATTTTTAAACTAAATATCAAGATCTTTCTTACTAGTTTGTTAAAAGCACAGTGGATCTCTGCCAATATTGCAGCTAAGATTTTAAAATTGTTTGGTTATATTCACTTTATACCATTCATTAGATAAACAATTGTCAACATTCGTTTTTTTTTAACCAGGCGTTTTATCAATATTATCAAATAAAGGATTAAAAATTAAATATTACCACATTTTTACACTTTCAAAAATATCCCTTTGTGTGTTATGAGTGTAAAATTTTCCACGAGCTCACGTCATTTAGTGGGCCGATTCTTAGATGACACTTCACATTTTCTTATATTTTAAAAACTGGCCTGAGTAGCCTGTATAATCAAATAAAAATAATAGTTTTGGGTTCTGCGATAATACTTATATTATTTAAATTAGTTTAAACTAAACATTTATTTTCAATTAAATAAGTCATAATGGCCAGGTGTTTATATCGTTTCCTTTTAATTAGGTTATAAAAACTTAGAAAGTTCAACTGATGCTAATCATCTAAGTGAGTAGTAAGAGTGCATATCAAAACACACAACTTCTATCATTTTACTTGTTGCAGCTATACTCCGTACCAGCAGGCAAAATATTCGACAGTACAACAAATATCTCGTCGGCATCGAACTAAACCGCACCAATGCTAAGGTTAGTAAATCCTACAAATATTAAGAATACTTTTTCATTTATGGCCAAACTGCTTTTTACTACTGATCAAATGTTGGCCAAATCAAAACTAATAGTGTTTTTCGAGTTGTATCGTGATTCAGTACTTATTTAGTTTGTTGTACTTCAATCTGAACCGTGATTGCTTACAATACATAAGAAGGCTCAAAGTTACTCAAAGGGTAATATGGAACGAGCTATGCTCGGAGTTTTCTTGCGGGATCGAATCGAGAACCAAGGTTGTAGATATAGCTCAGACAGTCGCCAAAATTAAGTGGCAGTGGGCGGGGCACATTGCTCGTAGAACCAATGGCCGTTGGGGCAGAAAGGTTCTTGATTTTCGACCGCGAACCGGAAGACGCAACGTAGGACAACAAGGTGGACCGACGATCTGGTTAGGATCGCGAGCAGAAATTGAATGAGGGCGGCGCAAGACCAATCTTTGTGGCGAACTTTGGGGAGGCCTTCGTCCATCGGCTGATATGATGATGATGATGAGTCATCATCAGATGACCTCAATCTCACCAATGGTATAAGAAAATAAAGTATGGCGCTCCGGAATGACAGTCGAGACTCGCGCTATGATTGGTTGGTTGGTTCTGTCAATCCGTTTTTGTGTTGCCAGCGGTGTATCATAATACTCCCCGATTTCCTTGTCACCTGTGTAAATCTCATAAAATCGTGAGTGTTTAAAATCAATTATTACGACACAATAACATTTATTCAAAGTACATAACATTTGTTTTTTTTTATTAAGAAACAAACAGTCTTAAAATAACATAACATTAGTATTGTCATAGGACTAGAAATAACCTTAATTGTAGGCCTATAGTGTTCTAGCAGACATGGCAGGGATTTCAAAAAGCGCTGTACATCGCATAATAAATGAAAATTTGGATATGAAAAAAATGTGCGGGAGCCGCGATTACTCACAGACGAACAAAAACGACGTCGCGAAGATATTTCGACCGAGTGTTTTATCACTATGTATGAAAAGTGGGTGCATTATTTCACACCAGAGACGAAATAACAGTCGAAGCAATGAACTCTAAGAGGTGCACAGGCCCTAAAGAAAGCAAAAACCGTTCTATCAGCAGGAAAGGTCATGACCTCCGTTTTTTGGGATTGCCGTGGGATAATCTGCATAGATTATCTTCAGAAAGGAAAGACTATCAGTGGCGAAAGACTATGAATAGAGTGGAAAAATCTGTCAAAAATGACCGCAACTGGCGAAAAAATTTTGTTTCACCAGTACACACGTTTACCAAGGCCATAATCAAAATTCAGGAGTTAAAGTTCGAATTACTTCCTCATGCACCCTATTCGCCCGATTTGGCCCCTTCCGATTATTTTTGTATCCAAATTTAAAAAATGGCTTGGTCGTAAAAGATTTGCCAGCAATGATGAAGTTGGAGGCTGCGGTTGATGGGTATTTTGACGAGCTCGACAAATCTCACTACAAACAAGGTGTTGAAGCTATCGAACATCGCTGGGCCAAGTGCATAGAACTAAAAGGAGAACTAAATATATTTTTTTAGGTTTTCATTAGTTTTCTTTGTCAGATCGGATACTTCTACTACCCTCGTACTATTGCTAAACTTAATTAAACCTAGAAATACTCACACACTGAGTTTCCAATAAAGAAAATACATTTGTCTTATACATTGCCAACGAACTGCCATTCAAGTCTGCCTTCATACATTTCTCATTATACAGCTTGCATGCGCATGGTGAATCGCAATGCAATAAATACTTATTTTTGTACGACTGGCAGCGAATTTTTTTTCCTTATAATTATTTTGTTACCATAAACCGGCAACTAATCAGTGACGTAGAAAGGTTGACTTGCCGGAGTGCCGTACCTTATTACCATGAATCTCACCTTATCGTCTCAATAAAGACGATGTCTCATGAAAGCATCCTCTCACGTGTACAACCCGCCCAGGCCACAGGCGCGACAGCGGCCTATCGGTGTAACTCGGGCGTCGGTGACCTTGTAATGCCAAATCCTTTGACTGGGCATTCTCTTCACCACCGCGCGCGTCCCGCGCTCGCTCCTCGACACGCACACATAGCAAGAGTTTTGTTACTGCACACAAGTGTCGCTGTCGTTTCTTTTTACGTTAGTATATATATTGTTTGGCCAGGCGCTGTACACGACGGCGGTGCGTCACGCGGCGCCGGTGTCGCTGAACCTGCTGAGCAACGCGATCGCGACGCGGCTGCTGGGCGGCGCCGACGGGCGCACCATCACGGCCCGCAACCACCCGCTGCGCGGCGCCTTCGTGCCCTACCGCGAGGACGCGCTGCGCCTGCCCAAGCAGCAGCAGCAACTACACATGTTCGCCGGCAACCTTGTTATGAGTGAGTTGCCTGGAATTTTTCATGCCCACTTTTCTTTATGTCATAGAGGGCGAACGAGCACACGGATCGCCCGGAAAACGATTACCGTCGTCCATAGACACCTGCGACACCAGAGGAGTCACATGTGCGTTGCCGGCCGCACAGGTGGGAGTAGTTACGCTCTTTTCTTGAAGGTTCGATAGTCGTATAGGCCCGGAAATACCGCAAGCGACTATTCATTCCACAATGCAGTCGTGCGAGGCAGGAAATTAAAAAAAAAAAACGCACAGTTATGGACTGCCAACTATGCACTATGTAAGCTTATAACACAACAAAAACGGACTTATTGGTGATACTCAATCTCCGATTGCCATGACGCTGATGAGTCAGTCTAACAGTCGGGGAATCACCAACGAATGATAATTAAATAACATATTATTAGTACGCGAAAGGTCCCGTTTTTGCTGTGAAAATACCTATGTTATGTAATAACTATACCTGTTTATATGACGCGGTGTTACTATTTCATTGATTAAGCTTACAAGTGGTGGCGAATCCTCGTCATTTCCAACATTCTTGAAGATGCCTGTAGGTGTAGAGGCAATACACGTGTGTAATTGGTGATAGCGTGGCTGGGGTGCACAATTGCATGGCCATGATAGCAAAAGTTCACCCAGCAATAGGGGTATTCGCAGGGTGCGAAGTCGGTGGTGGGGGAACCACGAATCGATCGCAGCGCGCGCCGTGCCTAAAAAAGGAACTTTCGTCAGGCCAACTGTCACTTTTTAGTAGCGAAATTAAGGCATCTAAAAATAAATAAATATGCGGCACGAAACCTGTAGCGTAGTTAATTGCAAAAACAATGGCAAAAACAGTAATCACAAAGTCAAAAACAGTAATCATAAATAGATAAATTTCCACAAGCAAGTTGGAAACGAGAACAACGAATTAAATGGATAATCGCTATCAAGAGGAAAAAGTTAGTATAACCTGTAGAACAACATTTTTAATATTATATCTTGTATGTTGTAGCGAGTAGCATGAACTAATTGAACTACTCTTAGTTCAATTAGTTCATGCTACTCCCTCATGCTCATGCTCATGGTCTCTACCAAAAACTAATTGTTTCCCATTTTATTGTAGTTTGGGATTTGCAAGCGATGTTGTGTTTGATTGAGCAGAATCCAGTTATAATAACTAATTTGGCCATGTTTAACTGTTAAAAAGCAAAATAATTTGTATTATTACGAAAATACAGTCATAAATGATCGGTTGCATTATGCATGAAATGCGTTATTCGGTTAAATTTGTTTATTTTATAACTTACTTCTCGTGCCATGAAAAGGTCCGTGTGAATTACATCTGAAAGTTATTGATTTTGCCATTTTAGACGGGAAATAAAGAAGGTCAACGTTTTATCGACACTATAGATTAACATAATCGAATAAAATGAAAGAAAATTACGATATTTCATTGAAATTATTTGTTTGTTTACTTACTCTTCGTAAAAACAGTCAGCCATTTGACATTAAAAAGTCCGCCGTAATTGTAACCGCTAGTTGACGCTGTCATCGCGCACCCAGCGAATAGACTGATGTTGATTTATACAACATACTGTAGTTACATGAATAAAATTAACTCAATATGTCATGAAACGTGAACGATACTTGAAATGTGTGACTACAAAGGTGGTACGCAGATATTGTTTCTTTTTTATCCAAAAGAAAATTTTATCTTGTTTTCAGAATCCTCATAATATAACAAAACAATAATTGTATTACAATCATAAACACAGTTTTTCACGGTCAAAATGGCAAATTATTGTCTCAACCCACTAATGACGTCACATTAGATGGTCATTTTGTAAGGAGCGTTTTTAGCGCTCCGTAGGAATGTTGAATTTTGACGGTCATTTATGACTTAAGTGTAATTTTATTAAAACTTTCGTGAGACATATCTAATTATTGTATTAAGCGGTTTACACTCACGTGAAATTGTCAGGAACGGCCCGACATGTTTCGAACTCGTATGGAGCTCTTTATCAGGGACGGCTGCCCGTACACCGCCGCGGCAAACTCGTCAGTGGCGACGGTGTGGTTAGTCCCATATAGAAATTTTATCCTAATGAAAAAAATATTGGGAGTATGCAGCCAACTGGACTAGAGACGACTGGCGCAAGAGAGGGGAGGCCTTTGCCCAGCAGTGACACAATTATAGGCTAGTAAAAAGAAAATGAAATCGATAGACATCCTCAAAAAAATTGACTACAAAAAAAAATTATCGGTCGACATCCTCAAAATAACTGTCTACACGTCTATTTTAATTCTGTAGCTCATCGTACATAGTTTGTTGCATTACTAACCAAGACGCATTTCCGTAGAATAGCAAAGGTTCAATTTTTTTTTTTATTCAAGTGTGTACAATTAATATTCGCAACAGGCTTCGTCAACATTTATATAGGTTAAATGTTTCGTCAGAATAAAGGACCTTACTTTAAACAAAGTTACACTTGCAATACGCTTTGTCCAAACTGCCCACCCAAGACCCAACTTCAACACCCCACCCCGCAACGTACCCGTTCAAAAGTTCCCATAATCCCAGCAGCATTACCCCTCGGAATCGCTATGGAGACTTTTCGAACCGAGCATGACCCCGCGTGAGGATCATAGCCCTCGTCTCACAAACGTCGTCCCAACTCTATAAAGAGTTTACGCGATTCCGAAAGGTTCAATTGTTTTCATCACATTTGCTCGTAAAATCCTCCCAAATTTCTCTGCTTTGCCCTAAGGTTGACTGGTAGAGAATGCCTCATGGCATTAAGTCCGCCTTTTGTACGTTAAGTTTTTCTTTTGTGCAATAAAGTTTAAATAAATAAATAAATAAAAATATTGTGTGTATGGTGGGTAGTAAGGGGATTATAAACTCAGGACATTAAAAGCCTTCTAATAGACCTTCGTTAGTAATCCCCTACTTACTACCTTTATGACACAATATACTATTATTGCACTACTAACTATTGTGTATTGGTGCAGTGATAATGTTCTACCTGTCGTCGTTCGCGCGGCTGCCGATCCTGGAGCGCGTGTCGGGCACGCGGCACGCGCACGAGATGGCGGGCGCGCCGCTCGCGCTGCACTGGGCCGCCACGCTGCTGGCGCAGCTGCTGCAGGCCGTCGTCGTGTGCCTCATACCCACCGTCATATTCGCCAGCACTGTGGAAGCGGACCACACCATCGACCAGCCCGGATTCATAGGTACAGAGTGTCTCTCTCTCTCGGCACGCGCACGAGATGGCGGGCGCGCCGCTCGCGCTGCACTGGGCCGCCACGCTGCTGGCGCAGCTGCTGCAGGCCGTCGTCGTGTGCCTCATACCCACCGTCATATTCGCCAGCACTGTGGAAGCGGACCACACCATCGACCAGCCCGGATTCATAGGTACAGAGTGTCTCTCTCTCTCGGCACGCGCACGAGATGGCGGGCGCGCCGCTCGCGCTGCACTGGGCCGCCACGCTGCTGGCGCAGCTGCTGCAGGCCGTCGTCGTGTGCCTCATACCCACCGTCATATTCGCCTGCACTGTGGAAGCGGACCACACCATCGACCAGCCCGGATTCATAGGTACAGAGTGTCTCTCTCTCTCGGCACGCGCACGAGAAGGCGGGCGCGCCGCTCGCGCTGCACTGGGCCGCCACGCTGCTGGCGCAGCTGCTGCAGGCCGTCGTCGTGTGCCTCATACCCACCGTCATATTCGCCAGCACTGTGGAAGCGGACCACACCATCGACCAGCCCGGATTCATAGGTACAGAGTGTCTCTCTCTCTCGGCACGCGCACGAGATGGCGGGCGCGCCGCTCGCGCTGCACTGGGCCGCCACGCTGCTGGCGCAGCTGCTGCAGGCCGTCGTCGTGTGCCTCATACCCACCGTCATATTCGCCTGCACTGTGGAAGCGGACCACACCATCGACCAGCCCGGATTCATAGGTACAGAGTGTCTCTCTCTCTCGGCACGCGCACGAGATG
This sequence comes from Apotomis turbidana, assembly GCA_905147355.2. Taxonomy (NCBI): domain Eukaryota; kingdom Metazoa; phylum Arthropoda; class Insecta; order Lepidoptera; family Tortricidae; genus Apotomis; species Apotomis turbidana. The sequence goes on along the minus strand of LR990297.1, from coordinate 2,993,155 downwards.
GCGGGCGCGCCGCTCGCGCTGCACTGGGCCGCCACGCTGCTGGCGCAGCTGCTGCAGGCCGTCGTCGTGTGCCTCATACCCACCGTCATATTCGCCAGCACTGTGGAAGCGGACCACACCATCGACCAGCCCGGATTCATAGGTACAGAGTGTCTCTCTCTCTCGGCACGCGCACGAGATGGCGGGCGCGCCGCTCGCGCTGCACTGGGCCGCCACGCTGCTGGCGCAGCTGCTGCAGGCCGTCGTCGTGTGCCTCATACCCACCGTCATATTCGCCAGCACTGTGGAAGCGGACCACACCATCGACCAGCCCGGATTCATAGGTACAGAGTGTCTCTCTCTCTCGGCACGCGCACGAGATGGCGGGCGCGCCGCTCGCGCTGCACTGGGCCGCCACGCTGCTGGCGCAGCTGCTGCAGGCCGTCGTCGTGTGCCTCATACCCACCGTCATATTCGCCTGCACTGTGGAAGCGGACCACACCATCGACCAGCCCGGATTCATAGGTACAGAGTGTCTCTCTCTCTCGGCACGCGCACGAGATGGCGGGCGCGCCGCTCGCGCTGCACTGGGCCGCCACGCTGCTGGCGCAGCTGCTGCAGGCCGTCGTCGTGTGCCTCATACCCACCGTCATATTCGCCAGCACTGTGGAAGCGGACCACACCATCGACCAGCCCGGATTCATAGGTACAGAGTGTCTCTCTCTCTCGGCACGCGCACGAGATGGCGGGCGCGCCGCTCGCGCTGCACTGGGCCGCCACGCTGCTGGCGCAGCTGCTGCAGGCCGTCGTCGTGTGCCTCATACCCACCGTCATATTCGCCAGCACTGTGGAAGCGGACCACACCATCGACCAGCCCGGATTCATAGGTACAGAGTGTCTCTCTCTCTCGGCACGCGCACGAGAAGGCGGGCGCGCCGCTCGCGCTGCACTGGGCCGCCACGCTGCTGGCGCAGCTGCTGCAGGCCGTCGTCGTGTGCCTCATACCCACCGTCATATTCGCCAGCACTGTGGAAGCGGACCACACCATCGACCAGCCCGGATTCATACGTACGGGGTGTCTCTTTCTCTCGGTCCCTTCTTATTTATACTCATTTTCCCTCCCGCCGCTCTCCCTTAAATTTGCAAAATAATTAAAAAAAATCTTCACCATCTTCTACACCACTGTATCACATCACATGTTTGATCCCACTTCTGATATGACATTGTGTACAGTTAGTTTGGACATTATAGTGTCATATATAACGGTATACATAAAAACAATTCAGAAAACTTTAAAACAATAAACTGACAAAGACGAACTTATCCTTGCCCTATAAGGACTTTCTTCCAGTTAACCTTTGATCAAATGAGATAATAGTGGGATATCCAAGACGATAAACAAACGAAGACGTCAATTACCTTGTCTTCAAATTTGTAAAGATAAAGATTGATTTATTAGCAGAAACTGTGTACATTAGATCATTTGTCGTATGAGTATAAGATCCAACAGCTTTGGAGTACAAACTTATAATATGTAAGTAGATATAATTATGTCAGAGTTAATATTCCGTTCTCTTTGAAAACGTCTCTTTCCTAAGTTTAATTAAATTACACGGACGATATTGACATAAACCTGGTGTATGTTGCAGTGGCCATGTGCGTGCTACTGATACTCGGAATGCTGTCGTTCCTGAGCCTGGTGTACCTGGTCAGCACGCTCGTGGAGCAGTCCACCGCCTCCTGCATCTTGCCGATTGCCGCCTTCGTCTTCAGTTAGTATACAACCGGAAAATTTTAGTATGGTAGTACCTACTGGGAATCCCGAAAAGTCAACGGTCAAAATATCGAAAATCAATATATCGAACGATGTAAATATCTACTATCATTATATCGACGTTTGGAATACCTACCTGAAACTCAAGTAGCTATACAGCTATTATTATTATTAGCGGTAAACTAGTAAGTACCCGGGCCCCGTGTCAGCGTAATGAATAGTATATGACTGCAGACGCTGAGAAAGAAGGGCTTGCCGGGCGAGTAGGTATGGGATAGTGATACGAAGCCCGCAAGCCCTTTTCACGGCTAAGGCTTGTATAGGACTTTTCTCAAACATATGCCTTGAAAAAAAAAAGCTGCAGCTGTTTAGCCCGTTCACGAACACAGACGCCATGTTTAAAAAAAACTTCCCGGCTTAGGCCTTCAATTTTGTATGAAATTCCTTTACAGTTCTCTCGAGTTGTTCCGCCCGAAGCGTGATACTTCGAAATTAAGACGAGATTTCATTGCATGTTCGAAAAAAAAACATTAAATTTATCTTTATAAATAATGACACAAAGGTAAATTAAGAAAGAAAAATTGAATGCGATCTACTACAATCGAAGCGGGGTTTGAACCCGCGACCTCTGCGTTTCTGGCGCATTGCTCTCCCAACTGAGCTATTCGATCGCTACGTCAATCACACCAAATCTTTCATCCCTTAATCCTTTATGCTACTGGAGAGCCCTCTGCGTCATATATGTTTTTGAAATGCTTATGCGCATTAGCCATACCCTAGGATGTGCGTTTTACACGCACAATCCCCATTGCTTTACAGCAAGTGTGAAGACTGCGAGAGAGATGGCGCTGTTCTAATAGTAGATTGTTAACCAACGGTAGAAAGTGACCCATTGCACGCGAGATATTTCTGGCGCTCGAACGAAGTGAGTTCGAGGGTGAAATGGGTAATTTCACCCGAGTTAAACACTCTACTTTTCATTTCGACTGCGAGGAAAATAAAATACTACACGCACATATGTCATAAGTGAGTTATTAATGTCTATGTCATTTTTAACAAATAATCAATTAAAGACACGGTATTTATATTTAATCTCGTGTTCCCGCTTTTTCTACTGCAAACTTTCATTCATCTCATTTTTAATAGACAAAAAAGTAGATATACGTACCGCCAACATTTTTAATAGTAAAAAAAAAAAGCCATGGTTTTAATTTAATTAATGTGGGACGGAATTATATGTATGTATTATGAATATAAGGCAAATTTATATTTAATAATTAGATATAAATAAATTAGGCTTGCCTATACATATCTACCTATGGAGACCTTTTTTCAATGACCACTTACCACGGCCGACTAGATTGTACCTAATTTAGTTGGTCACGAAGTGCATCTAGAAGGCAATTATCTCTGACTACGTGGCAATTAAAAAAAAAAAAAAATCCACCCTAAGGATGGAAAAGCTATTTTCCACCCGGCTATCTACTCATGAAAATGACACTTTCCGAACAGGAGAGATGAAAATATTCTTTCTTTCTTAATTTACCTTTGTGTCATTATTTATAAAAATAAAAATGTGGTAAAATATGAACCGATAAAAAGATTCTATGCAAATATTAAATTTATCTTTCAGCTCAAATAACCCCCCTTATCCCCGAAACGAGCGGCCTCACCGGCAAGCTGGTGTACCTGCCGTACATCGTGGCGCCGCCGCACACGCTGGCGCTGGGGCTGCTGGCGGCCGCCAAGGTCGCGCAGACCAACGCGTACTGCCGCCTCAACCGCGGGCGCTGCCCGGCGCTGGACGGGCCCGACATGTTCGAGACCAGCAAATGCTGTGGTAACTGTCTTGCCAATTTTTTTTTTTTTTTTTTTAACCAGATCCCCACATGACCGTTCCATATCGCGACCACGACTGAATGTTTGCGGATCAACAATCAGTCTAGTTGGATTGCGATAAAGGTAATGTTGTGGTAACTCTCTTGTCAACTATTTTCTTTGAACAGTATCCCCACATTACCATCCCACATCGCAACCGCGACTGAACATATGCAAATTAACAATCAGTCTAGTTTGATTGCGATAAAGGAACTGTTGTGGTAACTGCCGTGTCAACTATTTTCTAACCATGACTGAACATATGCAAATCAACATTCAGCCTAGTTTGATTGCGATAATTAATTGTAAGGTTTCTATAGGTGAAAACTTAACTAAAGGTGTATGTAGTAGTAACGTGACTGTATACAGAAATGGCGTTCTAAATTTGTATTTTGTCGTAACTTTCATACTGTTTCTTATTGCGGCACCACACTACTCGCGATGTTGGCCGAGGTTGGGCGAGGCGAAGTTGTCCGAAGTATTGGGATTCTCCACACTATCATATTCCCAAACCTCGGCCAACTTCGCGAGTAGTGTGGAGGTAGGGTTACATACACTTTAGATAAGTATTTTACGTATAATTTATTTTCTTCGCTTTTTACCATACAAATAAATAAATTGTTCTCTTGTACAGAGTCTCCGTTGAACTCGGAGCCGTGGAGTTACTGGTCGGTGAGCAACAAGGCGGCCGGCCGCGACATGCTGATCCTGGTCGCGCAGGCCGTCGTCTACTTCGTGAGTACTTATTATTAGGGGCTCTGTACAGTCGCCCGCGAATCGAGAATTGTATTTTTCGCAATCGTGCAATGAAAAGTAATCTTGTAGTCTATACCTACTCACCTGACAAGCCCTTCCTCCCGGCGTCTGCAGAAATGTACTATTATGCAATTGTTGCACAATGAAGGTTCTTAAAGTCGAGCGCGTTTAAGGTACGAGATTAAAACCTGTATTACTACTGGATAGTACTTTTTATGAACATAAATTCGCCTATTTATCTCTAAATTTCCGCGAAAGTGTTTATGTCTGTTACTTCTTCACGCTTAAATCGCTGAACCGATTTAGATGAAATTTGGTATGGAGATAGTTTGAGTCCCGACGAAGGACATAGAATAGAGTGTTCCTGTGGGATGAGCGGATAATACCGCGGGGCAAAACTGGTATCTAGATAAAGCTTATAAATTCAATAAAGCAGAAACACCTGCTGCCAAAATTCGAACTGATTTAATGTAATGTTTGATGATGAAATTTGCATCAACAGATATTAATGTACTTCGCGGATCGAGGAGTATTAGGCCGGCTGTACGCGGGCTTCACGCGCGTCGCGCGCCCGCCGCCGCGCTACGACGACGCGGTCGTGCGCGCGGAGGCGGCCTACGTCGAGAAAGCTATTAAACTACGTAAGTACTACATTTCTTAGGAGACTTCTTCCATCAAAATATTGCCGTTAAATTGTCTTAGTTTTATAAATAATAAAATGTGTTTATTCTCACCTCACAAAAAATAACGAGACACATAAATATAAAAGTTGACAAAATGATTGGCTACTAACAATTTGATACCTTTTGTGAAAGACGGGTGTCCGAACTAGGTATAAACCTGTAATACAGACCTGGAAATAAGTGAAACATAGCATGCTCTTTATGTAAATTGGTACGCATAGAATTTACAATAATCTTATGAGGTAAATAAAACAGATTAATTACATAACATTTCAAGGAGACTAAACAAGCAAACTACCAATGTAATCGTGATCTAGACAATCCATAACTCAGAAAAATTACTTACTTATTTAAAACAAGAACAGAAGTATGTGTACAAACCGCAAGAGTCTAAAGTGTTATAAAAGCTACTTTAAACCTATTGCGCCACGGTGTCTTATATAGAGCTCGCGGTACAGTGTGACAGTGCATACGAGAACTTCATACAATACAAGTACATAGCCCCAACTAGAGATGTGCCGTTTCCGTAAATTTCCTGAAACTCCTTATTTTGTATGGGAAGCGAGGAACGTTTCCGTAAATTTACAGAAATGGCACATCACTAGCCCTAACTACTGTGCGAGAGTCGTATTCAGCGCACACCCGCCTACTCACGATACCACACACTAGTTACGTCTACGTTAAAAGACTGAGCCATCAGCACCTCTAGCACAACTAAGCGTGACTTCTCTTGTCACGCGAGACAGCGTCACCCGTCATTAGCACACTGTATAGATAGGAAGAAAACAAAGAGATATATCTTACGCAACAAGTCTAGTTGTGCTAGAGGTCATGTCGTCCAAAATATATGTACGTAATGCTAACCCTTAAAGTCGCAGAATAAAAAGAAATCAGGGTTCAAACCTCGGTGCCGTTAAAAATAGTAAAAAAATCAGTTTAACTGAAAAAATGCAAAAAGATGGACAAAAAATATGTATATCGGGCTATATGTACATCCATACATTACAAACGCTAAACGGTTTCATTGCACTAAAAAATGGTACTTGACCGCATATACACCTCGTTTTATTGGAATAATGAAATTACTTAATGACAGTCTTTCTTTTTTATTGGTTGTGTTTACATACATCTGGGATAAAATAATAAGCTGGCATGATAATAAATCACCTAGAATAACGGTTTTAATTATTTGTACTGTTTCGAATCTTTATGGTTGCCTTTTTCTTTCAGCAAAGAAACAAATCACAGACGCGGTCTTGGTCCACAACCTGCAGAAGGTCTACCCTGGGTTCTGGAGGAGGAAGGCATTCTTCGCCGTCAAGGGCATCAGCTTCTCCGTCAAGAAAGGTCAGCAACTATAGGTGATCGAGGGCCGCCGTGCAAAATACCGATTGGGGCCTTATGTCAGTTCACGGGGTTACACCAAGACCCCTATGAACGTTTACACTTTACACTTATACTTACACCACCCCGCCGATGGTATAAAGTAAATAAGGTGCGGCACTCCGGCTAGTGAGACTGTCTACGTCACTGATTAGTGCCCGCTTTATGGTAACAAAATAATTGTAAGGAGAAAATTGTTTGCCGCCAGTCATCATCCTCCTAGCCTTTGTCCCATATCTTTGTAGATAATGAATTCTCAATCGGGGTCGGCTACCTAAATCCCAAGATATGGCGTAGGCACTAGTTTTTACGCAAGCGACTGCCATCTGACCTTCCAACCCAGAGAAGAAACTAGGCCTTATTGGGCTTAGGTGGCTTCCTCACGATGTTTTCCTTCACCGAAAAGCGAGTGGTAAATATCAAATGACGTTCCGTAAATAAGTTCCGAAAAACTCATCGGTACAAGCCGGGTTCGAACCCGCGACCTCCGGATTGAAAGTCGCATGCCTTAACCACAAGACTACCTCCGCTTATTCCGCCGCCTTATTGTTTGCCGCCAGTCGTCCAAAAAATAACAATTATGCATTTATTTGATTGTCGTGTTCTTTGACGAAGTTTTATTTTGACGTAATAATTGATTTAAAACACTCACGATTTATGGGATTCATACAAGGAACAAGAGAATCATGATACACCACTGGCACAACAGAAACGGATTGACAAAACCAACCAATCGTAGCATGATGGCGTCAAAAGTCTCGCGTGACTTTCCGGAGTGCCATACCTTATTCTCTTATACCATAACCCCGCCTAACCTTTTGGTAGCTACGCCACTGATCGTGATCAGTTACCTTACGGGGAAAATTGGTTTCGTTTCATGACAGACCAATAAGTTGGAATACAAAAAGGGTAACACTAATCCACTGGAATGTTATTATAAAGAATAAACAGCCGCTTGTATCCGACGTAACGTGTTTCATCACAGGGGAATGCTTCGGGCTGCTGGGCGTGAACGGCGCGGGCAAGTCTTCCACGTTCCGGATGCTGACGGCCGACACCGCGCCCACCGGCGGCGACATCTTCGCCAGCGGACACCACCTCGCCAACAGGACCGCCGTATGTATAGCTAACACTTAAGGGCGGTTCACACGTATTAAGTTGTCAAGTAGTCAACTAAATTTTAACTTAATTTTAAGCGACTTAAAGCGTGTAAACAATTAATTTAGTTATAAGTTACAAGTTAAAATTTAGCGTGCAAGTAAACAAGTAGATTAAAAATTTGTCTATTTTTCGGTTAAGTGGGTGGGCGTGAATTATAACTTGACACGTTTGGACAGGCACAATTTAGTTAAATATTACGTAAGTGTATAAGTTTGGCGGAGCAGTCACATGTGAAGTTCGTATTTCGTAAGCGTATGAAGAACTTTTTTGGAATAAAAAGGTCGAAGTAGTCGGAAGACACTACAGTAAAGTTTATAGAAGAATACAAAAAGCGCGATTGTCTGTGGAATATAAGAAGCCTTAATTATAGGAATAAGCAAGCAAAACAACAAGGGATTGCCGATATAGTGTCGACTATGGCGATACCTAATTTTGGTATTAAGGAAGCTGAATCAAAGATCAAAAGTGTCCGATCAACATCTCAGCCTAACTAAAGAGCTTAACTAATTCGAACGTGTAAACGCTTGCTTAAAATTAAGTCGCTTAAAATTTAGTTAACTACTTGACAATTTAATACGTGTGAACCGCCCTTTAGTGCCGGTCCGGCCCAGGGACAGTGGCGCTACAAACAGCTTTCATATGGCTATCATGTGCATACGTCATATATTGCATTATTAAACGTCAGTAGCGATTTATCAAGGATTTTTCATTAACCAAATTCAAAAGATTGTTTACCGGAGTGCTGCTCAATCCTTCGTTCTTTTGGCGAAATAAATACTGACTACTATTGAAAAAACTTGACTTTCATCTCTGTGAATAGTTTTGGCTTAATTATGTAAAAATACTTGAAAGGACATTGGGTACTTTACTATGGAAAAATTCCCCACGGCGGACAAATCTGAAACATACAATACAATACAATACAAGTACTCTTTATTGCACACCTCATAAAATATACAGGAGAAATACAATGCAACAAATTACAATTAGAGGTAAACAGCAGGCGGTCTTATCGCTAAAGAGCGACATACCTCAATTGAAAGCTTTTAACTTCTAGTTTTTCTAAGCAAAGGGGCATTATTGTGGCGTATGGGAATACCGAAATATAATTACATTAATAATTCAGGTACGGTGATCGTATTACTTTAATATTGTACTGTATGTAAATGTTTATTACTGTATGTAGATATATTTAGTGTTATTTGATGACTAACTTGGTATAGATAGCAGTTAAAGTGAGAGGTGGTTGTGGTTTATAGTCTTGTCAAGTTCGCACATTGTGTTTTATAGTCTTGTCAAGTTAGAGTACGCGCACATTTAGGGCGGGCTGCTAGGGGCAGGCCGCGTGTAGCGCAGAAATCGCTCTCGAGTATTTTATGTACTATCAGTCTATCACACACTGAGGCGGGGCGCGTGGGGTGAACACGAAGAGCGTCTCTCCTCAGGTGTACGTCCTCATTTCTGCCCTTCGTGAGTAGGTTGCGTAGTGTAGTGTGACAAGGATCTCCCCCCAGTTTCATAAAAATATTAAAAAAAACTCCCTAACGAACGCCGTAACGAAACGCAGGACGGTATGAAGCTTAATACTCGAAACACTTGGGCCAAATATTAAACAGGCAAGTACTTATTTCGGTCAGATTGTACCAAAGAGGGGACCGTTTCTGGGACTTAAATTTTTTTGCTATTTTGGACTTAAATTAGATTGAATCTTGTAGATTACACTAAAATAAGCATGCTTTGTTCTTTAAACTTTTTCTCTCAGAGCGATATTTACCGAGATATTAGGGTTCAAAAAAATATTTTAGGCTAAAATAGATTGAGTGATGTTCAATTTTTTAATCAAGCATTTTACGCTCCGCTCGCTTCGCTCGCTCCGCTATACATGGTCATTAAAAAAAACTAACCTAACCTACAGTTTTCGGTTTTTGAGCCATGTTACCTAAAAAACCTCAATAACCTGAACACTAAGACGTCTGTATGCTCGTCAGAACAATTATACTTTGTTAAAAATTTAGTTTGTTAATATTTGTACTCGTAGAAAACTACACAATGAATGGCGGCGTTCACACCATGATGATTTATTAAACGAAATGTTTACCAAACAATGCATTTTATTAACGTTGTTTTATCATTCGTTATTTTGTTAATTGACTAGAATAATAAATGAATAATTTGCGAAATAATGTTTTGTTATGATGATTTGTCCAATAAATAATTTGTATCATGATCTATTTCTAAAACTATATTTTATGCAACGCCTAATTTGGGAATCGTTTATTTGTCTAACGTTGTAAAATGAATATTTATGAAACATTGTTTAGCAAGTGATTGGCTACCGACAGAGCCCTCCCTTCGCACTAGCTCTTCATAAAGAGATAAACACTCTTTACAAAGAGCAGTGCCAACTTCTCTCAGCTCGCATTAATTAACTTCTCACGTCAGCTCGCGGTGCGAATACTAACTTATGGATAGGACGCCCCTTACGCTTAAACCTCGTTCGTTAATTATTGGCATCTACAATGCCAACGGTCTGCGTGGGATGAAAGATGAAGTGATGGAATTCCTACGCGCTCATTCTAGCGATATATTTCTAGTTCAGGAAACTTTTTACAAACCGCATTTAAAATCATTTCGGATCCCCGGTTACGCGATGGTTAGGAATGATAGGTTGGATAGGCCCTTCGTTGGGACCACGATCTTCTACCGCAGATGTCTGCACGTAGTTGCCCTCTCTCTCCTGCCCCTGATTCAGTTGGAGGCATCTGTATGTCGTATTTCGTTAGAAGGTCACGACCCGTTAACGATTGCGTCAGTTTATCTGTCTCCCTCTAACAAACTCTTACCGACAGACTTAAACCTACTTGCTCAATCAGATCCCAATGGAGCTGTCTTCGTAGCAGGCGCATACCGCGTGGAAGTGCGTAGCATCTAACCCAAACGGCGTTCAGTTTTTCAACTTCTTAGATAGAGAAACAACCGAGTTGTCAATCATTCCCCCTAGGGAACCGACTCATTTTCCAATCATTGTCGAACACCGACCCAACATATTAGATGTGGCCCTTATGCAGAACGTAACCTTACAGTTGCGTTCTGTAGAAGTGGTTGTCGCGTTAGATTCCGACCATGCCCTGGAATACAACGCGGAAGTATCGACGTCGATCTCCAGCAAGAAGTCCTCCAAAAACCGCCAGAAAGCGACTTCAGTAGTTAAAGCAGCAGCAAGTTTTCGATTAATGAAAACCTTGTTGCTGCGGTATAAAAATCTAATTTTCTCAGCTTTCCCATTAGTTATGGCAATAAAAAATGTACAGTGGTAAATCCATTACATTATTACACTATCTCAAAACTTTAATTGATTTTGTTTTTGTCCGCTAGTGGGGAAAAAAGTACCCAATGTCCTTTGCGGAACATTTAGTCCTGTTTCCTCTTTGTTATATCAGTGACATTCACCGACTTTTAACGTCAGTTACCACAAATTTGTCAATGCCAGTAAAATAAATTAGTACCATTAAAAATCCGCAATATGGCGTGGATTGCAAAACTGGCGCATGCAACCGAGCCGTGAGGTGATAGTGTCAGTGAGGAATGTGGATTTCTGGGCTCATGGACTTCTATGAATGTAGCAGTTTTTCAGGTCGACGGGAAGTAGAAGTCAGTGAACGTTCACTGCTGTAAAGTAGTGCAGTAAGATGTGAATATGTTAATATATATTCACATAGAGGTCGCTAAGGTGTAAAGCCTTTCAAATAAACAATCAAAGATCGACACACAAAGCAAAAGGAAAAATTCGGAAGGTTGCTTGGGCGTTAGAATGGCGGAAAGGTTAACGCGCTGGACCGGCAATCCAGAGGTGCCGGGTTCGATTCCCGTTCTCTTCCACCGGGATACGAATTTCATTATTTCTTTGAGCTTTGATCTTTGTATCAATGGTTTAATTTTATTCCAGTTTGGTTGAATCCAGCCTAAGGGTGATATTTTTGCCGACAGTACATGAACTCGTTCAGCTACTGCCCGCAGTTCTTCGGGGTGGACGAGTTCCTGACGGGGCGGCACAACCTCGAGCTCGTGCTGACGCTGCGGGGCCTGGCCCGCGCCGACGTGAACACTGTCGCCAACTCCTGGATCGAGGAAGTGGGTGAGTCTGGAGTGACAGTACATGGACTCGTCAGCTACTGCCCGCAGTTCTTCGGGGTGGACGAGTTCCTGACGGGGCGGCACAACCTATTTATTATTTCGTTATTTTTTTTGACTCCACAAATCCTCTCCACGAGCATAACGCATATCATTTATTACCAGTGCCGTTTGTGGAGTCAAAGTCAAGTCTAGTACTACGGTGTGCGGGTAAATGTCGCTACAGTACAAGGAGGGACTTAATTATGCTAGCGTAAGATAATGCGGGGCTTAAGGAGTTACAAGTAATCGGATGAGATCGACCTGGCGATCGGGTGGTATAGATGTAGTGAAATAAAAATGTGGTTTGAATCGTGTCAGGTCTGTCTCGGCACGCGGACAAGCCGGTGTCGGCGTACAGCGGCGGCATGGCGCGGCGGCTGGCGGCGGCGGCGGCGCTGTGCCAGGCGGCGCGCGTGGCGCTGCTGGACGAGCCCACCGCCGGCGTCGACCCCACCGCCAGGCGCAGGATGCACCAGGCGCTGCTGAAGGCCAAGAAAACGCACTCGCTCATTATCGCTTCACACAGGTACGACAATATGTTTTTCACGACACTGCTCGAAAATGTGGTTATAGATTACCTGAATCCAGTACACAAAACTGCTTATATATGTTCATTTGTAAACTGTATATCTATGTTAGCTCCCAACACGACAACAATGTTGGACCTTACGGTAACAGTTCGTATCTACACTTGAATTTCATAGTAAGATACGACTTTTTAGAAAATATTTCAGACTAATTTTCTCGGCCGGCTTAAACGACAATTTAACCAATCAAAGCTTAATCGTCTGCTGCATGTCAAATTAAATTGACCAATGAGAATGCGTCATTTATGAGGTGTATTTTTTTCTTAAACTTATAAATACCCATAAACGAGTTTTTTTTCTTAAGTAAGATAATACTCCTCAGGTTTACTTTTTAATAAGTTTTTGTTAAAGAAGGTTTTACTCTGAAAATCATGAACATTTATATTTTAAAATTAGTTATGGGGCGTAAAATAATTTCTAATTTCTCAACAAATAAACAGTTTTCAACAATTAAACACTTTTAATTACCTATATAAATATTGAGTTCATATTTTTTTTTATTCGGCTGAAAAGCTATGACTCCATTGCGACGAGATGCGATGCGCGCATGCGCTACGGGTCAGCCGCCCATATTTAAAAAAAAAAAAAAAACAAAATGTATTGTTTAGTAAATATTAAAATTGGTTTTGTAATGTGATAATGTGATTAATTTAATAATGTTCACATTGACTCACGAAATATATAACATTAGGAACGTATGTTGATATTGCGCACCGTTACAATGACCCTTCAGAGTATAATGTATCGTAGGGAACCTAGACTAAATATTTTAAATCTCTAAATTAAGTTGAAAGTGAGGTAAGTTTTAATATTTTTGTTATTTCTTCATAACTGGGTTGAAAATCGTCTTTATGTCGTTTGAATCTGGGGGCACGATCAGCTTTATGCTTATAACAGCCCTGATTTTTACAACAATGAGGCTGCAACAAGGCGCCGAGTTTAATGACCAATATAACCCAATTGTCCGAATGTGTCACACATTTAATAGTATTTGCCAAAAATGCGACATATTTTCAATGACGTTTTATACGTTTAAAGCCACAGTGTCACAGATCCTTAAATGCGAATAATTATTTAGTATCGTAATTAGTGTAAGTTTAATGTAGTTACTTCCGCTTTTTATTTAGAACTGTAATCTGATAATGATGTGAACAGTTCTTGTTGAGTTGCAAACAAATGATATTATGTATGTATAATATGTAATTAACGCATAAGCTGTTAGTTTGTAACTTTGTTTTTCCTCGTGTCCTGAAAAGCACTATGTTAACTCTCGGCTGAAAGTGCAATAGATTAACTCGTACTATCGAAGGCCTCCCCTGCGGGTCGGCCTTCGAAATTTACTCGTTAATCTATTGCTTACTTTACAGCCTCTACAACAATGTACTATAGATTCCCAACGGCTGTTGCCAGAAGCACGAACAGCGCCGTTGGACGGGCCCACTGCTAGGGTAGATCCTAAGATAAGAAGACGGATACACCAGGCGATCAAGACACATTCGCTCATTATCGCTTCTTACAGATACGTGTAGATGGAGAGCAGAGAGAATATATCCGAAATTTTTAGGTTTCAATCGGTTGTGCCAGGGGGCTTTAACAGCGCTGTTCGACGAGCCCACAGCTGGGGTAGATCCTACGGGAAGAAGACGGATTTGATCCTGTTATGACACCTCACTGCGTTATGTTTACAAAATATTCACGTTGCATCTGTTTTATTTTTTTGTCAACCAAAATGGGTGAGGTACAAGCTTTACCCTATTTGATATTTACTCCCTTGCGGTGAAATACGATAACGTAATAATAGTACATGACATATCTTCGTGAACGTCCCCTTTCGTAGGTGATTGTGGTGCCATAAATATGCATCCTGAGGCTTTGTGAATAACCGCTCGTGGTTTTTCTAAAGTTCAACGTCTTGCCTTGGTCAGGGTTGAGATTTTCTCCCGTAGCGGGCAGAAAATCTCACTTACGGCCTAAAGTGACGCAATAGTACATTACGTAACAAGGGTGGTAAACGAGGAATTACAAACGAGTGTCTATTAGAAGCCCGAAGCCGATGGCGAGAGTTTAATGACACGAGTTTGCAATTCCCTTACCACCAGAGTCACGTACGACGTTTTTCATCACACTTTGGAGGAAATGAAACAAAAGTAATAAATAGTAGTCAATACCAAAATTACTTACCGCTCTAATAATATACGACCTACCGGGCGTAATATACGACTTACCGCCCGGTTATCTAGCATGGGTTTTAAAACTTTTATTTACGAGCAAGTGTGATGAAAATTATCTTTGCAGTTTGGATGAAATCGAAGCGCTGTGCCACCGCATCGCGATAATGTCCGGCGGCGAGCTGTGCGCGCTCGGCTCGGCGGCGGCGCTCAAGGCGCAGCACGCGGCCGGCTACTCCGTCGTGTTCAAGCTGACCAGCGCTCAGGACGGTACGTTTCTTACAATATACTTATTTCTCTGACAAGTGTAATAGGCGACGATCAACATCCTTTTTGAAATCGTAACGGTCTGATACTTTAAAAATCTGTTTTAATATCCCCCACGTAAATTAAATTATTGCATGTTTAGTATTAAACTGTTATTTTACCCTTATTTATACAATTTTCCAGCTAAGCTAATTCGGGTATTAATGGAGGTTAATGTCGAAAATTTCAATATCCATCGAAGCCGCAATAAAATTCGTTACATTATCAGAATATATCCTTGGATAAAGTCAGCATTTAGCAATAATATAGCAGTTCTACTTTGAGCAAGCTAGACGAGACAAAAGGCAAGCATAGTATTGAAGTGTTATTTTACCATTATTTGTTGCAATTTTACAGCTTAGGTAATACGGGCATTAATGGTAGTTCTATGACAATAATCCAATATCCATCGAAGCCAAATAAAATTCATTCCATTATCAGAATAAATCTTTGTATAACGTCGGCAACAATGTAACAATAGTATACAAATGTATTCACGCAGTGCTACTTTTCCTGTGTTTTAATTATTGTGTGTGTGATTGTCAGTGACGGACGGCGTGAGCAGGCTGGACGATTTCAAAGGGGAGCTGCATCGACGATTCGATTGCACATTGCAAGACCAGCACCAGGTGAGTCGCGCCTCTGACAAAACGCTACACTTATAGGTATCTCTTCAGGTATAGCAAATAATTAACCTAGCCATATTCATAATCATAATAATGGCTGATAGTAACGAGTACAATATCCTGTAGGATAAACTGATTTATCGCTAAATGTTTTTTTTCTTTCCCTGGTCAGAACTAATCTTTTAAATTAGTTATATACGAGGAATAAAATTTACGGTTTATATCATAGGAATTATTCAATCTAAGCTATGTATAGTCGAGAAATAAAAAGGTTCGCCACTTTTCGATTTTATTTGGTTAAGGTCCGAAAGTAACTCTGAATCTTATCATCAGGATTAAGTCACACTGTACTTCTTGCGGTATGCGAAATTTCAGCTCAATCGGTTGAAGATATTTGCTTCAAAATTAAGTCGCAAGATTTCGCCCGAACAAACATAGTTATACATGCATACATTGCAAGTTAAAGAAACACTTGTAAAAACGGTTATGACCTCATAATAAATATCGGACAACCTCACACAAATCAATCCAGTCCGACGGTAAGCTCTAGCAGGCTTGTGTTATGGACACTAGACGACGATAAACATATTGCTATAGATAAATACATACTTAAATAGAAATAACACCCATGACCCAGGCGCAAATAAAATAACATGTTCATCCTTTCCAGACAATGTTGAACTACCACATAAAGGACACGCTGCGCTACAGCGAGCTGTTCGAGAGCATGGAGCAGCTGAAGCAGCAGCACGCGGGGCTGCTGGACGACTACACGGTCAACGAGACCACGCTCGAGGAGGTGTTCCTCGCCTTCGCCAAGGAGGCCCGCGAGCCGCGCGTCGCCGCCTGAACTGCACCGTGCAGCTACCACCACCTGAACCCGCACCGTGCAGCTACCACCACCTGAACCCGCACTGTGCAGCTACCACCACCTGAACCCGCACCGTGCAGTTACCACCACCTGAACCCGCACCGTGCAGCTACCACCACCTGAACCCGCACCGTGCAGCTACCACCACCTGAACCCGCACCGTGCAGCTACCACCACCTGAACCCGCACCGTGCAGCTACCACCACCTGAACCCGCACCGTGCAGCTACCACCACCTGAACCCGCACCGTGCAGATACCACCACCTGAACCCGCACCGTGCAGCTACCACCACCTGAACCCGCACCGTGCAGCTACCACCACCTGAACCCGCACCGTGCAGCTACCACCACCTGAACCCGCACCGTGCAGCTACCACCACCTGAACCCGCACCGTGCAGCTACCACCACCTGAACCCACACCGTGCAGATACCACCACCTGAACCCGCACCGTGCAGCTACCACCACCTGAACCCGCACCGTGCAGCTACCACCACCTGAACCCGCACCGTGCAGATACCACCACCTGAACCCGCACCGTGCAGATACCACCACCTGAACCCGCACCGTGCAGCTACCACCACCTGAACCCGCACCGTGCAGATACCACCACCTGAACCCGCACCGTGCAGCTACCACCACCTGAACCCGCACCGTGCAGCTACCACCACCTGAACCCGCACCGTGCAGCTACCACCACCTGAACCCACACCGTGCAGATACCACCACCTGAACCCGCACCGTGCAGCTACCACCACCTGAACCCGCACCGTGCAGCTACCACCACCTGAACCCGCACCGTGCAGATACCACCACCTGAACCCGCACCGTGCAGCTACCACCACCTGAACCCGCACCGTGCAGCTACCACCACCTGAACCCGCACCGTGCAGCTACCACCACCTGAACCCGCACCGTGCAGCTACCACCAGCTGAACCCACACCGTGCAGCTACCACCACCTGAACCCGCACCGTGCAGCTACCACCAGCTGAACCCGCACCGTGCAGCTACCACCACCTGAACCCGCACCGTGCAGCTACCACCACCTGAACCCGCACCGTGCAGCTACCACCAGCTGAACCCACACCGTGCAGCTACCACCACCTGAACCCGCACTGTGCAGCTACCACCACCTGAACCCGCACCGTGCAGCTACCACCACCTGAACCCGCACCGTGCAGCTACCACCACCTGAACCCCCACTGTGCAGCTACCACCACCTGAACCCGCACCGTGCAGATACCACCACCTGAACCCACACCGTGCAGCTACCACCACCTGAACCCACAACGTGCAGCTACCACCACCTTAAAACTTAACATTAACGGCTTAACACGTTCGTTGCGGTACGGGGTCTCTAGAACCACGCGGCATGAGTTTGCTTAATTGCCGCAGCGAATGTGTTAACTGGCGAGTGAAGTTTCATAATTCACGCCCGTCATCAGACTTCGGAATATACGGGGCAAAATTTTATGACAGCTGCTAGCAGATAGGGATCGCCTATATCGACAAACTCAACTATCGATACTTTTCCCATATACTGGAATACACTCTCGAAGATAACTTGGAGTGTAAAGTTATCTTTGTAAAAATATAATTTTATTGAAAGTACACGTGAAACAAAACAGCAATATAATTTTGTTTTATCTGTATTTTAATAGGATTTTTGAAGGTTCTATCACTTTTTTTCTCCTCAATCCACGACATTGACAATTTATACTGCTTTATAATAAGTGTCTTTTTTTTATTAAAATTATGTTTGGTGTTAACTTTATATTACTTATCATAAGTAGTCTCCAGAATAGTAGACAAAAAAACACTCATAAAACATAGTGGGCGGTTACTAGAAGGTGAGCAATGAGCATCGATAATTGAGCTTAGCGATATAGGCGATCCCTAGCTGCTAGCAGCTGTCATTAAATTTTGCCCCGTATATTTCGAGGTCTGCCCATTATAATTCGCCATTTTGAAACTGCAAAATTGATGCCATTATCTGACTACATTGCCTTGCTATTCAAGCATTCATTATTCATTCTAAACAAACAACCACTTGAAAGCTTTCCATCATGCGTACTTTATCATTAACAGGGTTTGGGATTACTTGAGTCCATACTTTCAGTGCCCTTTTCAATCCGAATTTAGGTACGTCATAACATTATAATCTCAACTCGTGGCTTAATTTCGAACATTGCTCTTTATGACTTCATTCATATTCATGACTAAATATGCCTACATTGTTTCTATTTTAGTAACAGGTGTCCTTTAAGCTGTCCTAGGGTTGATATTTAAATGTTACTAGTAGTAGCAACGCACTAGGAATGTCACATTTTTAGGAAAAGGAGTCACAACCTTTCACAATTTTAGAAACATCACAATTATACTGTTCACATCACAGTTACTGGTGCTCTAGTTGAGATGAAGCTAGTTGAAAAAGGTTCTGTTTTATTTATTTTGTGACGTATTTGTATATTTATTGTATACGATACTAATTCATTTTATTCTAGCCTAGTAGCTAGATGTGTTTTCTCTAACCGCTTTTCACGTGTAACAATTACTGCATAAAAGTACTTACGTTATACTCACGCCCATATTCCATATCCTATCCAAGGCAGGTATTTCGAAAGAGTGGGATAATACTTTGCGAAATAAGTCGTTAATTACCACAAATACGTAGATAATATTCTCAAATGGCTGACTGAATTATTCATGATACCAGCGACTGTCTTTTTTTTACAGTGTAAAGGAGTTTCTTTTTGTTAAGGTCGCCAAAGTAATTGAAACATGTATGATAAAAAACCAAAGGTACGTTACGTGTCCTACGATTTACGAGTATTTTGTAACAATAATGTGGCCTTCTTATTCCGACCTTAAATGTTTTGGAATGAACGCATTTTTACTTAGGTATTACAAATACAGGACTTGGTAAACATAACACTTTACAAAGATCTCTTTTTAAAGATTCACATTCTAATTGTGTAGGTATATAACGAAAAGCTCAAATATATGTATGTGATAGTTCTCACACTTGAGTTTGAGCTTCGTACAGCAAAATTTGTACTTTGGTTATCAATCACAAAATATCATCTCAACACTGCCCAACGTTGGGATCAAAAAAACATCATGGTTTTAGCCAACAGGGCAAGAACTGTCAGCCAGAATAGGTAGACCTTCTGGATACTTTAACTTCATAAGGCTCACTATACAAATTCCAAAGCCATTTTATACATTCTTAAAATGACGGTACATACGGATCTAATTTTAGTAACACGATAACTGCCTTGGGCCTTACGAGGTTAAATGCGGCTGCAATAAAACCTCTATAAATATAACTCGATTATTCGGACCATTTCAGGGCTTCAAAATAATCGGTCTGTTTCATAAAGACAGTGGCATAATAAAGCAATCATTATTTCACCTATTAGGCTACCAGTCACTCTGGTGACTGCGCCTTTGTAAAGCCCAAAAGTGCATTTAAATCTAAGGAATATGATTGGTCCATTTGACACAACTTCGCCCCGTTTCTGGGAATAGGCAGTCTTAGGGTGCGGCTCCACTGAAGCGGAGTAGTGGATCGTGCGGCATCGACGAATCAGTTGAGGGGAATCTGAATCTCAGTTCCGCTTCACTATTGTGATTGGTCGATTCCGCACCTCTGGAGACGCACCCTTACTCGTAAATTATTTCATCCGCTTAGTAATTTGTGGAAACTAGAGTAAGATGCGATTGTTGGGGTAAGTGCCTGCCCGTGGCCTGGAGATATAATCTCGCTAGTTAGTAATTACACGTAGAAGTATTTACCTATTGTGTATTTATTGTATTTGTAGTCATAAAAAAAAACAACATAAATAGTTGACTTAATCTATCTTGATTGTTCTTGTGCCAGTTTGATAAATCAACATGAATATTAATGGATCATCATCATTGGCCACAGCATCTGTTGTAGATGTTTGTTGCAGCACTTGTGGGTTTACGGGTTCCCACATCGTCGTTGATGACTATAGAGTCCTATAGCAGCGCGGCATTTCTCAATGTGTGCAAAAATAACGTATTTTTTAACTTTTACGTGAATCCTTCGTAAGCGATGTCAAAAAAAATCTAAAAAAAAAACTCAATTAAATTTTAACGTAATGTTTAAATGATCTTCAAGAACCCGTGTCCAAGCATACGAAGGGTTAATATTTTGAACATTCCTATAATTAATGTCCTCCTTTATTATGTAATATTTTAAATAGAAATAGTTAGGTATGAAGAATAAAAAAAATCACAACAGATAATGTGAAAGCTTCTAAGTCCGCTAAGTTGATTTCTACATAGTCACAATATTTATTTCATCATTTTTATAATCGTTTATTATATTGGTATATACTAAATTTAATACACATGTGTTGGGTTGGTTAAGAAATAAGTATTATGTACGCTATTAATGTGGAACAAAGGCAATTTTGTGTGCTTGGTTGTTTTTGACACTCTATGTATTAGTTACCACTGTGTTTATCTTCGTTTCACTTAAGCTAAGGAAAATTCGCTGCAGAGTGTTAATTATGTAGGTATATTATGAATAGTGCTTGCAATCCCGAAATTGGCTTGTTGTATGGTCAGTATAGAAAATTCTAGAATTTACGATACGAATCCCGGAATTTCAAGCCCTATATAAAGCTTAGTTTAGGAATGGAGAAGATTATTTGCATAACAGTATTTTAGTATTGTATCAGTGTCGTGGTGTCGAAAAATCCGTGGCCAGATTAGGCAAACGTACAGTACCAAAAGTAGTTGACTATTTTAGTATGGAATTTGTCAAGCCAGCGGCTACTTTTGATGCTGACGGTACCTGGGCCAATTTTTATTTTGTTGTCGATTTATTTTTTTCTCAGATTTCAATCAAATACAAATAGTTGATTAAGTTGCTTATTCTGACCCTAGTGTGCCCCATTTCACGCTATGTTTTACAAAATTTTCCATTGAGTTACAAAACATTTATGGAAATTTCTTAACTAAACTTCGTAATTTGTACTAGAATTTAGTACAAAATAAGGAGCTCGGAATGAAAAAAAGATCGTCAACAAAATGAAAATTAGCCTTTGGGTCAATTTATGTAATACATTTTGAAAAACTCAATGGTAAAATTTGTAGTACATAGCGTGAAATTGGGCTTATAATGTTCAGAATAAGCATCTTTACCAACTCACGAAATTTGATTGAAACCTGATTAAAAAAAAGAAATCAACTACAAAATAAAAATTAGGCCACCTTCCTCTAGCGGCAAATCCACGGAAATCCAAATATAGAAAGGCCTCGTAACTGATAATTGTGTTATATGTTATATATTTGGAATTTAAACATATAACGAAGATGCGGTAGATTTTTTCTTATAAAATGAAAAATGACAAAACTTAAATTGACAACGTATGATATGAGGTATATACCTAATGGACTGTATCCGACTGTACTATACATTCCCGTATGCCTAAGTATATTAAAACCAATCTTAAAATGAACGCACCTCTAAGTATTTGGTATAATTTAACGAAAATTTATGAGGCTTTGATTATTAGAAAATAATTAAATAACGAATTATGAATTTTAGATAATTATTTTACTCGCTTCATTCTTCAACTTCACCGCTTGGTGTGTCGTTGTCGTTGTTGTCCTTTTGAACGACAAGCCGTGCAGCAACAACCGTACCAATACACACACAATAGACACTATAGCAAAAAAAAAGACGTGCTCCAAAATCCTCAGGGATTGAAAAGCACTTGTAGCAGTTTGAATTAAAACGTTTTGAAATTTTTAAAATGTTGACGTCATTCGGCGACGTAGTCGTCAGAAGCACAATTTTCAAAGTGTTACGTTCAAAAGGTTAAAATTGTGTGAACGCTTTGGAGGAGCGTTCGTTTTAAATTTGGTTTGCTGTAAGCTCGCTAGATAGATAGTTTTGTAGGCTAGGAGTAGACGCTTCAAGATAGAGTAGAACAATAGACGCGCGCTGTGAAAACAGTTCGCTGGCCCAACATTTACAAGGTTCTCTGTTTCACTTTTGACTAATTCAAATTTTAACATTGTCATTGTGACGCAAAGTTTAGTTTTAACTACCCAGAGAATGTAACATAGTACCCTGTAATCATCGACATAGCGACATAGCAACCGGGTAAGCAAGCTGTAGTGGCAATGGGCGGGGCACGTAGCTCGAAGGACCGATGGCCGTTGGGGCAGAAAGGTTCTCGAGTGGAGACCACGTACCGGCAAGCGCAGTGTAGGACGACCTGGTTAGAGTTGCGGGGACTGCGCTGGATGCGATTCGCTGCTATCCGGCCCATGTGGAAGTCTATTGAGGAGGGCTGTGTCCAGCAGTGGACGTCCTATGGCTGAAATGATGATGATGATGACCCTGTAATATTGGGCCAGCGAGTTGTTGGTTTGGGAATCAGGCCCCGCCTCGCACGCCTACAGACCTCAGAGGCATCTGCACAGACTACGCATAAAGGGCTACCGTTGTGCTCCCTAGTTGGCGCCACTGTCGAGTGAGGTCAGTAAAACAGATCAAAGCTGCACAATGCAGGCATATTCCACAGATAATTGCTTCTTAGAACGCACATCCAAATGTCAAACACACATCTATGAAAAAATTTCATCGGTATATGGTAGCGCCTATTTTTTTCCTGTATTTAGGTATAGGGCATTAGGTATGATTGACCCCTAGTATTGACTGGTATTATATTGTATAGCCATTAACTAATAGCGCAATATTTATACAAATTTAGTGAAAACCGCGATGAAAGTCCATAAATATCTGATGACCTCACTCGACACTGGCGCCTCTAGCGGTGAATTCGTGCGAGATAGCCCTAATTCGCGCAACTTATTGTATTGTGAAGTGTCAAGACAGTTAGCTAATAGATGTGATGTGAAGTAGAAGGAAGCAGAAATAGTGCTGTATCTTATTTAAAGGTAGAAGTTCGAAATATTATCGTGTGTTCTTTCTCATTCTACTGTCCAAAAATATTTGAATGAGCGAAATGGCACGATACTATGTTCTAATTTTCAATCGCTGTAGTAGACTTACGTATTGGGTAATTACGTATAAACTACCGAACTACCTCAGAATGATGGGGTGTTCCAAATAATTTCGATTCGCAAATCGGACAATAATGTATTATTCATTTTAATTAATTTATAGGTAGGTCCTAAGTACCGTACTTGAGAAGCAAAACATTGTAAGTGCTAAAAGATCATAAAGTCTGAGTCTTTACGGTAGATGGCGCTACGATGCCACTCTAAGGCACGCAGAAGCAACTGGTTGAAAAATTCAATGGCTTTCACATCAGGTTCGGTTGTCTTATAGGTAGGACGCCCGTGTTGGCCCGGAAAGCCGTTGGAGAAGCAGGTTCGAACCCTGCCTCAACCCTTAAATTTTCAAATTTTTCGCTTCATTGTATTTAGTTTACGTTCGTTAGCAGACGTTACTGCTTTAATATAAATAATTAGTGTAAGTGCTATGTTAAATACATGAACTTACAATGTTATGCTTATTACTTATCATTTACAGAGGCACGTACAGTGTTAGTTTCTCAGATAACAAAATAACTTAGTGTTATGCTTCTCAGGTGCGGAGCGCTCAATGTCGCTCTCTACGACACGGTAGCTAAAAACAACCAAATGTAATATTAGTATTACCATCTTGAAGTTAACATTGTAAGGGTACGATCTCACTGGACTGGTGCGGAGCGGGCCGTGACTTGAAACAATCACTCTGTTTTACATAGAAAACTCCCTTGCGTCTTAGACATTAGAATACATACTAAACGGGTTTGATCACCTCGTAGAAGTCGCATGTCGCTGTGTATGTGTATATTAATCACTCTGTTTTCACACGAGGACACGCGAGACTCGGACCACTGATTGGTCGAACACAGTCCGCCCAGCTTCGAGCCAGTGGGTCGCAAGGACCCTACCCACTACACCATATCACCATGACCGTACTGTGATTGTATCGGACACTGAATGTTACACGACACGGTCTACTACAACCACTAGGCAGAATATTCCCGTCCACATGTGTTTAAGGTGCTGGTCGGTGAAGAAACGTGCTAGTATGCGTAGTCTCATACTTTTTAATGCAAATAATATGATGTTGACACGTTCCTATTACAGTCTCATTGGCGATTTAAGGACGAGTTCAAAGCGAGGCGAGCACGCAAGGAATTCGCCACGAGCGCACAACGCTTTTCGCATTATGCAACTTGTTGCTCGCAAATCGCCAATTTGCCAGTGTAATAGAGCTCTTAAGCGGGGACCACACGCTTGCCAAGCCTCGGCGAGTCTACAGGACGCAGTTATATGTTAGACTCTAACATACTTGACTGCATCCTGCAGGCTTGCCAAGGCTTGGCAAGCGTTGGCCCCGCACTACGGTCATGATATGATACGGAGTGGGTCTAAAATACCTTACAGATAAGCGAGGTGGCTCAAAGTTAAGCTTTCATTGTAATAACGTTAGATCAAGATAAACAGTTTATTTTAAAAACAATTGGTTAGCTTCATTGGTACCGAAGTTTTCGTTTCATTTACATTTCGTATATGTATTCGTTTTTAAACAAACGTTTTTTAAGTTATATTTCCTTCGGTTGAGCTACATGCTTAAGTATTTATTTTTTGGTATATGGTTATTAGCAGTAAGTTTTCCCAAAGAGTATGAATGAAAATAATTAAGTGAGGCCACTTACATGTGATTAATAAAATATATGCTATGTATGTAAAAAACAGCTTCAATATCAGTTCTGCACCTCTAGCACATCTGAGACACGCGACTCTTTCTCGCACGATCTATCTCTGTCTGTACAGCACTGTGAGAGAGTGACGAGTGATGCTACTTCGCGAACAGTATACAGTTGTGCTAGACAGGCAGATTTCTAGTTTACGAAAAGTTTCTCGTTCCACTGTAGAACCTTGTCCCAATGTAAAGCCAACTTCACTCACACTCGAGTTATTAAGACACGTTATTGCGACAGAGTTCTAAAGGTGGTATGTGAATCCATTTATCTTATTGAAAATACTGAATAACTACGCATATTTGTGTTAAGAAAATTATATGGCTGTTCTAGAGTTAGGTTTTTCAATATTGTTCCAACACTTAGTTAGGATTTGTAATCACTTTTGTTTAATGTGACCACATGTACTGTACTTATACTTACGTTAGCACGATATTACAATATGTAAAAGACTGCATTTATACAGCAAATATCTTGATTTTTAAATAAACACTTATATTTTACACAGAGTGTTTTAATCGTTGAATTCTAACTTTGTAGACATAACTCGTTGGGACAGAAAGACAGCGTACAGCGTACCGGAATACACAATGTGGGAATGCATCCATCAACTGTGACACCCAATCTATCTTCTGTCTCACAAACTGCAGCCGTCTTGGTTTATGGAATCTCGTGTAGAGCTATCAGTGATACTGATAAAGAAAGAAAAAACACAACGAGTGACGAATGCAGAATGAGAAGAGTTGAACGAAAAGCGAATGGGACGAATAAAGCTGATACCAATTTGCATCTGCATTCGTTTCTCATGTAAGATTTATGATGGGCCATTTTTTCTAAAGTTGTACACCCCACATTTTTTTTTATTTTCGATATTTTGGATATTTTCTACTCAGGATCACGAGCTCTTTCGATCTAATTAAGAGAAAAAAGCTGTCCAAAATATCGAAAAGAAAAGTGGGGTGTACAAGTTTAGAAAAATCGCCCTTATACTCGTATCAATATCCCTATAATGTATTAATTCAAAATATAACACAACAAAATAAACAATAAGCAATAAAAATAAGTCTTATCTAAATCTAAAACTAAGTCTAAAAATGGCCCCCGTAGCATTGTACCAAAGACGCTGGCACTTGATATAAGTACCTACAAACATTTCTAGTTAGTCACATCGTTTTCCTAAAGTATTGTTTACTCGTTACATTTAGATAATTCAAACCCACGCAACCGGGTACTCCCCGAATAACATTTGATAATTCCGAGGGATCTGTTTGTCAATAGCCCGTTTATTTTTCACTTGAATGTGGTGACAATTTAAGGACATTGAACCTAACATTAAATCTTGACTCCCGACGTCAGGGCCTTATCAATCTTGCCAGTTGCGAGCCAATTTTGTATGAAGGCGATCACGCAGCGAGTTCGCCGCGACTGATATTGGAAAGAAAACACGCTCGCAAATCGCAAGTGTGATAAGGGCCTCAGAGTCGCACGCAGTTCGTTGCGTCTACAACATGGCGTATCCTCACGGCGAACTTGCTGCACGCACGCGGCAAAATAGTTGCGCACTCGCAGTGTAAGGGACGAACTATGACGTCGCGCGACCAGCGGAACGCTGACGGCGGCCATAGGTGGGAGCGGAAGGTCCGAGCGCGGCGTTCTGCTCACTCTTATGGGCGCCGCACGCCGCTCCTCGAGTCGCGCGAAGTCGTCGACGGGCCGTAAGGGACCAGCGCGCACCCAGACGACTTGCGCAATCAGCGGCGAGCGGTAGAGCGAAAGATCTGGTTGTGCGGTGGCCATACGAGTGAGCGAGACACACGTTCCGCGCACCGCTGCCGCTCGCCGCTAAGACCGAGGCCGTGACCGGGCCGTTAGCACACTGGAGATTAGCAGGCGAGTAGAAAAGAAAGCGAGCCGAGCGTCCAGCGTTTACGGACATGCTACGACTTGCGCGACTAGTGTCTCGCTCACTCGTTCGGATCTCTCGCTCAACCGCTCGCCGCGCCGCTAGCCGCCGAAAGTCTTAGCATGTCCGTAAGGCTCTATGATCAAGATCGAGCCGCAGCTGTTCTAATGATCAAAACTTGTCCAATCGATTTCACATGAAAAAAAAACGATTCTGATCTCTACCTTTATAAAGTAGCTTATCAAAGATCCTCAATGCATAGACATTTGTTGACAACTCTAAGTATAAATAGTACAAAAACATTGAACGAATATCGTATACACAATAAACAATAACTATTGAGTAGGTAATAGTTTATAATTCCCAGTGATCGGCACGGCCCGTGCAAAATCGCGGTTTTCGGCGTAAATAAATACGAACATATAATAAATATAAATTTAAGAGCCCTTATTCCTTTAAAAAAATTTTTTTTTCATAATATGACAAATATATTGATAATTTCAACCAATTTTTTGAAGTGAATAATACTTTTCCTTGACTTCTAGATAGTTAACATAGCTTTTTCATGCTTTCATTGCTTGCAGTCGAAAATAAGTTGATAAAACGAATTTTCCGCGTGAATCTTTTCATTTTCGAGTAGTTTTTGAAACAAAAATTATCAATGAAAAATTCAAACTGTAGGTTTCTAATATATACCAATAAATCCCAATAGCCCTGTTTTAGGTAGAAACATCAATAATATGTTGAGAAACATGTTTGATCATAGAGAAAAATGACTAAAACAATCAGCGGTTTAAAAGGAATAAGGCCTCTTAAACGTTTGTAGTACTTTATGCTATGGTTGCAGGGTGCAATGTAAATGGTTTTGATATATGGGCTGGTTCCATTTTGCATAAATACGTCCAATTACACAATAGATTATTATCAACATTGTTCTTCTGATATGCTGTAAGACGATTTTTAAACACTCATCAACTTGTGGCGTTATCTTGAATTATTTACAAAGTAGTTAACTCAATCATAATTATGGAAAACAGATGAAATTGATGTATGTATCGGTTCAGTTATTTGGAGACCATTTGTTTTCTTCTAGGGGCCTCGGCGATTTTTTAATTTTTATCGTTTTAATTTATTCGATTAAAGTGTACTAGGTAAATATATTTTTTAATCATTGTAAGATATTTATTTCCAGATTAATATGTGTAGGTACGTTTAAAAAGACCGGATCTCTAATTCGGTAATTGAGCATTTCTCAAAAATTTTGCCCACAATTTAGACAGAAATTAAGGTCCAATATAATTTTCCTAATTTGTTACCAATTTTCTTTGTGATTTCCAATACATTAATATCAGATTATGTATAATTAAAAAAGTATAAGCATAACAGAACCTTAATTATCGAACATAGTCATAAGATTGATATAAAATTACTAAAACAATTGGTAACAAAATAGGAAAATTATATTGGACCTTAATTTCTGTCTTAATTGTAGGCAAAAATTTTGAGAAATGCTCAATTGTTTATTTCGCGCAGTAGATATCTAGTGTATATAAATATACCTACTGGTATCGCCCGAGAATTTTTAAATAAAAGCTTGTGCATTTGCCCTCTCGACCCTTAGGCAAATGTGGCGGCCACCGATAATGACAACGGAGGATAATGCCTACACTGTAGATTACGGCATGCATAGAGTGTCGCTTTATGTACCTACGAAAAATAAGATCAGTGGACAAGTGCCCCATATAGACAAGTAGAAAATGCTCGCAACTACAGTATGTATGTACCTATGTACCTATGTATGTACTCATATCACACTAATATTATAAAGGCGAAACTTTGTGAGTGTGTTTGTGTGTATATTTGTTACTTCTTCACGCTCAAACGGCTGGACCAATTTTGATAAATTTTGGTATGAAGGGAGCTGACACTGGATTAAGCTCATACGCTAATTTTTATCCTTAAAATGTAGGGTTCTCGTGGGATGAGCAGGTAACACCAAGCTAGTTGTACATAAAAACAATTCCAAAAACTTAACACAATAGACATGTACAAAGGCGACAAGACATGCACATTCTTACGACGACGAATCGGAAGCCAGCCGAGCTGCGCACGGTAATGAGAAACATGTCCAAACTTTCATAAACTAAAAATTAATCTTATACAAACATTTTGAAGGCGCTCAAGCTTATCAAGCAGCTCTTCCTTAAGGTCCAGGAAAGCATGTCACCATAATCAAGAAGAGAAAGTAAAAGAGAACGTGCGATAGCAATTTTAGTGATAATGAAGATAATGAAGTGACGCAAACATTCTGCTGACCTATGTGCGCTGACCACGACAGTGTTTTGGTCCATGATGATGCCCATGCAGATTTTTTACAGTAGAGGAGAGGGTAGGTACAGTAACTACAGTTAGTTGGCAAGATAGGTTGGGAATATTTCGATATGGGAGGTGCGCTCGTCCCGATGACACAGGTCCCGACTAACCTTATAATATAGTGGTCCCCAACTAGTGCAGTGGCCCCCAGGAGTGGTCCATGAACGTTTTCAAATTCGCGAGCGATATATCGTCGGAGGAGAGGAATTCGTTTACATTTAGTCAAGCGGGACAAGAAATTGGTGTCCAGCATATTGGTTCCCACCAATTTTTAGTCCCGTGTTGTGCCGTGTGTAGTCAAGCGTTACTTTCCGTGGTAAGTCCTGGAGCTCAATGAGCTAACGTTTAAAGAATACAAGTATTTCGTAAAATCCTAAAACAATGGTTTATACCGAAGCGAAAAAAAACCCGGTGGGGTCCGAGCCCGCGTTTCAAACTTGCCTTCTAGACTTCTAGACACCTGAAGCTAATAGCCCGAACCATTGAATTTTTCAACCAGTTGCTTCATTATTAAGCCACATACTCATTTGATTTACGCTAGCAGATGCTTTAATAAAACTTCAAATTCCAAATCGTCTGCTTATGTAACTGAAAAAAATCGGCCAAGTGCGAGTCGGACTCGACACCGAGGGCTCCGTACAAACACTTCCTATCTTAACTGGCCGGGTTAAATTAAGTTTGCACCTGGTATGTATGGCGCCGCATACAAATGAGGCGCAAAGTTAACACAACCGATCCCATTTGTTGTATGAGAGCTCCACTTAAATATTTATTTTAATCTGTTTTTAGTATTTCTTGTTATAGCGGCAACAGAAATACATCGTCTGTGAAAATTTCAACTGTCTAGTTATCACAGTTCATGAGATACAGCCTGATTACAGCGGGGTCTTATAGTAATAGGGTCCCGTTTTTTATCCTTTGGATACGAAACCCTAACAATGACGGTGGCGATCAAAATATGTTTATCGGAGAATTTTGTTGATTTCAAAAAGCAATAACTATGAATGAGTGACTTCATAGTACTAAAATAACTAAAACAATGACACTCTATTCATTCCGTAATCTCTGAGAGCACCAAGCTTTGTGTATCGGCCAGTGTCATTCGGACTGTTGACTGCATCGCATTAGTGAATGCTACTGTTTACTTGTACGTTTGATAATTCGTTGAAGCAATTGTATCTAGTGTCTATACTGTTTGCCGCTGTATGAAGAGACCACGAAAATGGGTAAGCGTATAAACATACAGTAGATACCATTGACATAACAAAAAAAAAATTTAACAAAAAAAAGAACCGACTTCAGTAAAACTAAAAAGCCAACAATAACCCGTTCAAGTACAGATTACATTTGACTCACCCTTGAAGTCGATCCCAAACCACTCAGTTCTTATATTTATATATTATAGTTTACGCGAGGTTTGGCACCGACTTCGAAGGGTGAGTCAAATGTAATCTGTACTTGAACGGGTTATTGTTGGCTTTTTAGTTTTACTGAAGTCGGTTCTTTTTTTTGTTATAATTTTTTTTTTTTGCTTTTTAGTCCACCAAATCCTATTTACTGAATGTAAATTCTTGACTTTATCAATAAATTACCAAAAGCGCCGTACATGTCCCTATAACATTTGAAGAGTTCCCTCGATTTCTCCAAGATTCCATCATCAGATCCCGACTTAGTGCCAACGGGACCAACTCGGAGTTATACCCTTTCGATAAAAAAAAAAAATTGAAAATCGGTTCACGATTCTCGGAGATATCGAGTAACATACATAGAAGAAAAAAAAATAGTTCGAATTGAGAACCTCCTCCTTTTTGAAGTCGGTTAAAAATAGGACGTGATCGCGTTTTATGTGTTTTTTAGGGTTCCGTACCTCAATGGGCAAAAACGGAACACTATCATTTTGTCGTCCGTCTGTTGGTCTGTCTGTCAAGACCTTGGCAAAATGCAACATCATGTAGCACTAGTAAACAAAAAGGCCCGAAAACAGTAAATTAAATATATATTTTTGTGATTACAAACTATTTGCAGCTATTTAACTAACCTGTGCGATATATAGAACACTTTTCCAACGACAAAATTAAGTTTGTCGGTCCATTAACTTCAGTTTCCTTCGTTTCTTAGAGCAATAGTGTTTCGTACGGAACCCTCGGTGCACCAGTCAAACTCGCACTTGACCGCCTTCTTTAATGGGTAACACTCAGGAGTGTTTCAGCCGGTCATTTAATATTCGTGTTACGAAATTTATGCGGATATAACGTAATTTTCGCTTTCGCTTTTCAAAAAATGTGTGAGCAAAATGTCGCAACACACTCTCATATAGGTATAGAGATGTATGAATCAGAATCAGAATCGATTATTTGTCATACTCACACTTATTTAACATTTGTTTACACATATACTCGTATATGCTAAATAAGATAGAGCGCGCCTCGTTTTTCATATATTGTTATTACATAATTTTAGTATGTATGATGTGACGGATGGACGTAGCCAGAGATTACCCTCTCCAAAATATACCTAATAATAACCATTTATTGCAACCACGTGCTTAGATCTAGGTACAAGGACCCTGTTAGGGCGTAGCAATTATTCTAGGCTATAATATGCCCCGATCAGTCCTCATTCGGGTCGGTGTCCAGTGTCCAACCAATATATAATATAACATAACAGTAAGTTCAGTTTGGCCAGCCACAATACACCAATAATTTGTCAACATTTGAGAAGTTCCTCAATCTAAAAGATCGTAAGTGACCAGTAATTGGACATAGCGCGTATTGTAATTGGATATTTGGATATTATTGTAGTAATTGGATATTTTGAGTTCTGCGTTAATAAATTAATGAAATAAGTTTAAACTGAGCACTATTTGAAAATTATTAATGTTATCAATTAGAACTTTTCTTTTTCAGTGTCACAATAAAATTGTCGTAGACGATATCTTCGATGCACTTTTTGAGTACTTGTACCGTTTATATTTCAGATAACAGAGCAAAAGCGATTCTATTTCTGGCACTCCTGGCTAGCACCAATACCGCAGTGAACAGCGACTGCAGCATCAACGAAATCGTCAACCAGAACCCTTGCGGGGGAGAACTGACCTGCGATGGGGACTTCAATGATGCCAAGAACACCATACTCCAAATGCCGTGCTTGCATATCTATGATTACGAGACAGAAGTGTCGGATTCATATCTCAGCCACCAAAATGTCAGCGTGTCCGTTAAGGCAAATAAATTTGACTTCTTCAGCGCCAACGATACATCGATTATAAATGAACTAAGTGACCATATTACTGACATTTCGATTACAGACGGAAGAATCAAGAAAGTCCCAGATGTCGTTATGAAATTACGCCAAGCAACTATAGTGGATCTTTCCTCTAATAAAATCGACACTCTCAATCTGTCGGCGTTGTCGGCACCAAGCAGACTGAATGTGCTGAATATGTCCTATAACGACATAGCGAATTTGGTCGCCGCGAGGAGTTGGCCGACGTACTCTTCTATACCAATAATTTCAATCGACTTGAGCCATAATAACATCAGAGGTAACCTTCAAGACTGTATCCCGCCTTATCAAACCCTGCGCCATCTAAATCTATCTTACAATTACATTGAAGCTATCCATCAGACTGCGATACACAACATGACAGCTCTCCAAACTTTAGACATGTCTAACAACAGAATTATTGAATTAGGCTCCGCTTTAAATGGTCTTTCAAAATTAGAGAAATTGTTTTTGAATAACAACAACATGATATCTTTAAAAAGGGATTACTTTTATGGGTTGACCTCGTTACAATACTTAAACATTAGTTGTAATAGCTTAAAAAATATTGGAAACTCTTCTTTCAACTCTTTATCTGCACTAAATCAACTCGACATAAGCAATAACCAAATTAAAGTTCTTTCAAAATCAATGTTTATAAATAATAACCGTCTTACGTCACTAGATGTGTCATTCAATAACATTTTGAGAATAGAATCAGGTGCTTTTGCAGGAGCACATATTGAAGATTTAAAACTACATAACAACACCTTAGCTGGTCGCCTGGACACCGACACCTTCAATGGGGTTTATTTTGAAAAACTAGATCTAAGCGATGGAGATATCGAGGAGCTGGGACCAGACCTATTCGGCTCAAATTCATCATTTCAATACTTGAACTTTAGCAAGAATATAATTTCTAAAATTAGCAAAACTGCATTCAGAAGACTCCATCTCTTAGTCGCTCTAGATATCTCATATAATAAATTACAAGATATCGAGTTTGATACGACAGATCTGGCGAATTTAACTCACTATTACATCAACAATAACTCCATCAAAAAAGTGACAAAATACTCGTTCAAATCACTATTTTCTGTGAATGTGATCGACTTATCCAATAATGCGATCGAATATATAGAAATTTTGTCTTTCGAGAACTTGAAAAAATTGCGTACATTAAATCTGAAAAATAATCCACTTACCGAGATTCATCCCCAAACGTTTACAGGGTTGACTTCATGTTACAGCCTTGATCTCTCGGGGACTAAAATTAAACAACTAAAGAACAATGCCTTCGTCGGATTAGAATCATTGAATAGACTTAACTTGTCAAACAGCGATTTAAGAGCTTTAGAATTCAACGTCTTCTACAGCACAAAATCAATACAATTTCTTGATCTATCACACAACCAGATAGAATCGTTGGTAGTAAATAATACAAATGTCAAACTGCAACAAATATTGCTATCGTGGAATAATATTAGAACAATTAGCAAAACATTTTTCCACAATCTACAGCAAGTTCAGTTAATAGACTTGAGTAATAACAAGATATCGGAGATACAACCGGGTTCATTGCGCGACTGCGAGATGCTCAGAACTTTAAATGTAAGCAATAACTTGTTATCATCTCTCCAATTCGGTGTGTTCGATGGCATGGAGCACTTACAGACCATTGACTTATCCAACAACATGTTAGAAATATTCGACCCGAAAATCTTATACGATTATTACGTGCGTGATCGATACGAAATAGAGGCAATTTATCTCGATAACAATTCCATAAAAACATTAAACTTTACTGAGTTTTCAGAAACTAATGTACGCGTCTTATCGATAGGAGGCAACTTTATAGCTTGCGATGCCCTGGCTAAGATGAGTCATGAATACGAGACCAACCACTTATCTATTGTAGCTAAGAAACTTAACTTCGACACAGAAAATGTAAACGGAATAGCATGTAATAGTCGGAGAAAACTCGAAAACGGCACTCAAACTTATCTAGATAATGCGCTTACATGGAATATTTATTTAGAGAAACTTGCTAGCCAAAACATCAACACTAACCGATACCTAGCGACCATCCTTGCGGCGTTGCTGTGTGCAATGCTCATCTCGCTCGCTAGTCTTGTTTATTTTAAGTTTAGGAGTAGGCGCTTAAGCAGTCGGAACTTGTCATGTAGCAGTCAAGAGTTAACGAATGCCATGGAGTTGGAGTAAGTAGATCCACTATAGTGGTTTTTTTTCAAACAAGTGCGAGTGACCGTCCGTGTTATATACGGTTTTTATTAAGACATGTCATGACACTAAGTGGTAAAAGTGAAGTGTATAATATTAATTAGCCAAGTGTACCTAATATAGACTCTGTAGTTGTAATAAGAATTAATTATTGAAATAATAAATTATGTTTTAAAATACTCAAACATATTTATTCAAGGCGAGAGCCATAGATATAATCGTACAATAACACTAAAAGATAACTTAATTATGCACCATTATTCGATCTTATATTATAATTTTCAGAGCAGGCATGCTAGTTGAATGCAATTTCCATCCAAACGTTTAGCTAGAGTTCTTATTGATTCTGAGCTATGATGGGAAATCTGGCATTCCCATTAAATAGGACTTATAGCAGTCTACGAGTACTAGAGCTTTATCTCACTGGTGATTTACGGCCAAGTTAAGAGGCCTTATTCCTTTTAAAATATATGACAAATATATTGATAAAACCGCGATCGGTCCTTCCTCTCCCGCCTATGGCCGCTGCTCGCCGCTCGCTGGTCGCGAGAACCCGTGGTCGGGCCGTTAGCGCTTGCGGAGGAATCGTTACGCACTCGCTGCGCTTTCAAACTCGCCCGCAAATCACCAGTGTGACGTGAACCAGGCTCCTATGTCTGCTCCGAAATTAATAACAACGTGTCCCTCATTATTGTGTAACTTCAGCTTCTGAGGGAAAACGCCGAGAAATTAAAACAACGATACCAAATCAAATTCTTGATGCATCAGTCTTCTTCGTTTTCCTCTTCATCTTCTTCCTTCTTCTCAGGCTCCACCTACAAACAATAAACAAAACAAACATATCAGCGGGACTACGATGCTCGTATTTATCAAGCGTAAATAAATGGCAAATCTCCCCTTGATGTAACGGCCCGCTACAACCGCGCGCAGGGACAGCGGCAGTGGTGAGCGTTAAAAACAAATCATCGATATGAAGCGCGCCACGAGCCGCCCCGCGCGGTTGCTGCTTTATTTGTTCTCACACCACGCCACTCGCCGCTATTTAGACAATTTACTGATAGCGGTATCACGCTAAAAAATAGCTTTAGAAAAATATTTT
The DNA here is from genome assembly GCA_905147355.2 of Apotomis turbidana. Taxonomy (NCBI): domain Eukaryota; kingdom Metazoa; phylum Arthropoda; class Insecta; order Lepidoptera; family Tortricidae; genus Apotomis; species Apotomis turbidana. The sequence continues at coordinate 2,957,164 of LR990297.1, read as the reverse complement.
TGTATAAATATGGTATATCAGATCCCCACTCACGTGATGGCCACCGTGATGATGCCCTGCTGGCTCCGGCGGGGCTTCCTGAAAACAGCAATTATCGGTAAGTAATCGGAAAAGGATCGCTATTTCCTTCTTGTCAACGTTTCTTGTTCGTTCTCAGGGAGAGAGTGAGACAGTCTTTAATGCCGGTGGTGGCGCAGTCAATGCTGGTGGGACCCATCCCATCTTCAGCACTAAGAACGGTCTGTGAAAAATAACCAGACCTGTATTTACTACCGCCTGCTAGGGGAAGAGGCTGAAGCAGTCCAGGGTCGTTCTCAAAAAATTTGCACCGCTGCGTTAAATTTGCATTTCTTTTTAAAGTTGCGATTTCTTCTTTTATTTTTCATAGGATCGCTAGAAATATATTCAGACAACTGATATTACGTCGAGGGAAGTAGTTAAATTGAATATCTTAGAAGATATAGGTGTTTGAAATTTTAGGTCGACAGGTGAAAGACATCGATGTCAGGTAAACGACATTTGTTACCAAGTTATCGACAATGGGTGCAGGTTTGCGACAAATATGTTCCAACTTCACTGAATTTGTTAGCAGGTTAACGACGACGGTTGCAGGTAAGTGACATTTTAAATAAAATCTACGTTGAACTGTCAAGTAGTGCTTTTTTGATTGTTTTTGTTTTTTTTTTCCTTATGTTAGTAATTTGCATAAAAAAACAAACATTTAATTCTCATATCACAGGACATTGCTCAGGAGGTTTTTTGAAGCCTGTACTACCCAGAAAGGTCATAACCGGCAAAAAGATGCAAAACTCAAGCATACCCACGTGATTTTATAAATTTCTTATGAAGGTTCAACAGCGAATCATTTAAATAACGTTTCTGCATCCTGATGCTGCCTCTTTTGACATATTCTTTCCAACCCGCTGAGTAACTTACTGCTGTTTTCGTCATCTTCGAGGAATTCCTTCACATCTGATAACCAGAAAGCCTTCGGCTGCGTTAGGTGGGATAAGTTAAGGAAGGTTTTGTCTGAAGCTGCCAGCATATCTGGTAACACTTTATAAAGCCTTTACGAGTCTGAACATAGAATGGTGTCAGTAGGAGATGTCACACACAAGAACTTTAAGTTCCGGAAAGGCGTACGACAGGGATGCATAATATCCCCAATACTATTTAACAGATATGGAGCCCTTGAAGGTACGTGGTAGACATCGCCTATTTTGCATCACCCCTCAGAAGTGGCCCAACTTTTGGAATGACTCAAAACAACCAGCCTCAAAATGGGTCTCGATATTAATAAATATAAGACCGAGCTGATGATAGTCGACCATTACTAGTCGACAAAGTACTAACTTGCTTCAATAGTTTGAAACTGTTGATCAGTTCCAGTACCTTGGCTCCGTTGTCACAAATAGAGGCACATGGAAACCAGAGATTCGCAGGCGAACCGGAATGGCCAAGACAGCGATGACCCAACGTGGCAAAATATGGAAAGATAGACACATCCCTAACCGAACCGAAATGTACCTCGTCTGTGCCCTTGTCTTCTCCATATCTCTTTATGGGGCAGAGACCTGGACGCTCAAAGCCGCTGACAGGCAGAGATTGATGCTTCAAAATCTGGTGCGGGCGCCGCCTGCTAAGGATTCCTAAGACAGCTTGAAAGTAAAATGGAATACTCAAACTAAGCTACTTCGGTAATATATATGTTTTTATAACAACGAAACATGAGTTGAGACACCGCGAGTGACCGATAAAACCTGGTTTTCAAGTAATTTTGTATAGGTGTTTAAATAATTGTCGTTCACCTGCCGTATGTGTCGTTCACCTGTTTTTATATAGACAAGTGAACGACATACAGGTGATGGACAAAATGTCAGTTATGTCATCAAAACAAATAAAGTATTTCGTTGATGAACTGCATATTTATACACATAAAAGTAGACCATACTTTACGCGTTGTAAATTAAAATGAATGCAATAGTACACACGTCAACCAAAATATGGAAGGCAGAATATAGATTACATACCCATTACAAACTCCCGCTCGCGTAAGAGTATGTATCATATTTTTTTAGTGCAGCACACTGACGACTTGTCACTCGGAACAGTGTAAGGTGGCAACTGAAGGTCTCGATTTATGCGGGGTTATGCAGGGGAAACAAAATAGTAGTCACACAATTGTAATGTTTGTCTCATGACAAGTGAACGACAAAAAATGGCGTGGACAAACTTAAATTGCAAATAATTCGCAAAATAAGCATAGTATTATCATTCGATATGGTAGTATTCAATCTTCATCATATATGAAAATAAAATGGAGTACTGAACTTAAGCTAAGTCGGTAATTTATATGTTTTTATTACAACGAAACATGAGTACCTCGCGTTGGGACACGGCAAGTGACCGACAAAACCTAGTTTCAAATCGTTTTTTTGTCTATTAATATACTTTACTTTTTATTGAAAGCATTTGGCCTCTATGTAAAAAGTGTCTTTAGATATGTGATGATAATTGAATATTTGAAATAATGCGGTGTAAAAAACTTCTTCTAAGACAAACCTGTTGACAGGTGGCGGTGCAAATATTTTGAGAACGACCCTCCATGGCACCAGTGATGCGATGGATGCTTATAAGTAAATAAATAAAGAAAATATATAAACTGTTTTTTGTACAATAAATTAATAACTTATACTTAATTAAAACAGAATTATAAAAATAACAAGGTTCAACAAACACCGCTCCCTGTCGTTTCTAATAGTTCAAGGGTACAACGCTCGCAGAATTTTCACGCTGGATCGCAATGGACAGCCTTGTACCAGAAACGACTCGGTGCGGGGTCTTAATAAATAAATATGTAGGTGGGACTTAGAGATGCCAGTTTCGGCTTGCTCCGCTTGCGGGACACCATCACAGCGAGACGGTATTTGCTCTCAAGCTAAACCTACCACGATCTCCTCCTCGACTACGCTCTCCTCGTCCTCGTAATCGTCCCCGTAGCCGACGGGGAAGAGGGTGAGGCAGTCATTGACACCAGTGATGCGATCGATGCTGATGTAGGTGGGGCATAGAGATGCCAGTTGCGGCTTGCTCCGCTTAAGGGGACACCATCACAGCGAGATGGTATTTGCTCTCAAGCTAAACCTACCACGATCTCCTCCTCGACTACGCTCTCCTCGTCCTCGTAATCGTCCCCGTAGCCGACGGGGAAGAGGGTGAGGCAGTCATTGACACCAGTGGTGCGATCAATGCTGATGTAGGTGGGGCATAGAGATGCCAGTTGCGGCTTGCTCCGCTTAAGGGGACACCATCACAGCGAGATGGTATTTGCTCTCAAGCTAAACCTACCACGATCTCCTCCTCGACTACGCTCTCCTCGTCCTCGTAATCGTCCCCGTAGCCGACGGGGAAGAGGGTGAGGCAGTCATTGACGCCAGTGGTGCGATCAATGCTGATGTAGGTGGGGTTGAACGAGGATAGTTGCAGGAGTGGTAGACTCCGCTTACGCGACACCATCACTGCTAGACGGTCCTTGCTGCCAAGCAATAACAGATAGTAAGAGTTACGATACAATACAATAATATGTTATTGCATACCAAAAACAGTTTAAAAAAACAAAAACTTGGAATAAACGTAATAAGACAAAAGGCGGTCTTATCTAGGGCGATCTCTTCCAGGCAACCTATGCGTAGTTAAATGGATAAAAAATTAAACTAAACATAGAGTAGTGTCTTTAGACACGATATTGTCTAAAAAAGATACTTGCCGTTGGTTAAAAGTTTATAATTCTAAATGCAACACTAATTTAACAATAGTGGCTTTTGTGCGTCATGAGTCATGACGTAAAAGTACGTAATAGGGACAGCATATAACGAGGATCGCGAGGTCTCTGGGCGGTGAATCTTCCGAACCCTTACAGCATTTTAAGATAACGTAGTTAAAAAAAAAAAAGAACAATAACATTGAATTAGCACTTTATTGTTTTGCTGATTTAGTAATTTTATTGTTTAGATCGCTGTGGATTTCCGAAAAGTACCGACTGGTGCCAATTTTTTGTATATGATTTGGAAAAAAAACACCGGCCAAGTGCGACTCAGACTCGCGCACCAAGGGTTCCGAACAACAAAATTTTTGTGTTCTGTATTTGTTGTTAAGTATAGTGGAAACAGAAATAAACAATCTGTGAAAATTTCAACTGTCTAGTTCTGTCCTGTTTCAACGATCACGGTTCATGAGATACAGCCTGGTGACAGACAGACAGACGGATGGACGGTCAGCGGAGTCTTAGTAATAGGGGTCCCGTTTTTTACCCTTTGGGTACGGAACCCTAAAAAGACCAACATTCACTTCGCTGATAAAGGACCTCACAACTAAGTCTACTCACTATCTGTACGGTCTGTCCATTTTGTCGTATTGCTTGATGGTGTACGCCACGTGCTCCAGAGAGTGGAGATCGTCTCCTATAAAGATCCCCAGCTGCGAAACGATGTAACACTACATTTTACAAATAAAGAAAGAAATAAAAATGTTTATTCCATAAAAGCACACACAAACAGGACATTAATTGGCATAGCAGTGTTCTTTTATTCATCGTATGAGGGGTAAAGTTGTCTACAATGAGTCCAGCACGGCTCTGACTCAGCGTGGTGTTGCAAAGCAAACTGCACCGCTGTTATTCAGTCAAATAGTACTAAAAACGCTCAAACTGGGCTATTTTCTCAATAATTGGGACCCCAATCTCTCCCAATTCTTAACAATGTAATTTTCTCACCTGATGTTTTTCCTCCAAAACTAAAAACTGTTCCAGATATTTTTGGCTGTGTTGTGTATACGAGAAGGTGGTGGTTCCAATGCAGTAAGTTTCATCTATGATCAAACTATGACGTACGAAGATACAGAGAACTTAGTGGCTGTCGTTAAATAAACGTTTGTTTAATTTAGTCTTAATTTTAGTATTTAAGCTACAATAAGATTATTTTAATATAGATGAATACTTAAATTAAATAACGTTAAAGGCTTTCCTATTGCCTGAAACACAGGGGGAACACTAGTTCAGGTTATGCAAATTGTGAATGTATTGTTTTTTAAGTATAGAATTTAACCGTTACCTCTCTATACATTATGCTTTTCAATAAATGTATTTGTATTTATGTATTTGTATTGATATATCTAGACTGGAAGCTTTCTATTAGCGCTATTGTATTGAGCAGAGGACATAACTAGGTACTCATATGAAATTCATGGAGCAGGAGACCACGCTACGATGTCCGTCTTCAAAATCTAGGTCATTGGGACATAAACGAAGTCATGTATACTGCTCAAAAAAACTATAATGGACCTGCCACGACCTGCGCGGCAGCGGCAGCGGTGAACGGTACGTGTGTCTCGCTCACCCGTATGGCCGCCACGTTCGGATCTCTCGCTCAAACCCTCGTCTCGCCGCTGGTCGCGCGGATTCGTGGCCGGGCCATAAGGGCCATTTAATTTTTGACGCCGGTTTAAAACTTCGTAAGTAGGTACAACATGATCTTAGGAAAAAAAATACTTATAACCTACTAAATTCAAAATATAAAAAGATAAATAAATATATATCTTGATAGAGTCAGGTACCTATATCTTGTCATCATGAGACCATTGGCATTAAATTTATACTAGACCTGAACATAACCACTAAGTTAGGCATTCTTAACTTCAATATTGCCTGAGATCCTATCAACGTGTTTCAATCAAAGCTGAAGCTTATCTTGGAAATGACCGCAGTTAAAGTATTAACAGACGATCGAACGGTCCGGCGGACCAAGAGGGACGCTGCTATCTGTAAGAATGAGATAGTAATATACATCTCTCATTCTAACAGATAGCAGCGTCACTCTCGGTCCGCCGGACCGTTTGATCGTAAGGTAAGGAAGAACCATCTCGACAGAGCTTTCGATTTAAAAAAAACGCATTCAAACCGGACCATCCGTTTGGGAACTACGATGCCGCAGATACACAAACGCAGATACACAGACGCAGGTACACAGACGCAGATACACATGTGAAACTTTATAACACCCCTCTTTTATTACTGGCGTTAAGACAATTTAATTAACCCACTTTTGGTTTCCCGTTCACTGTTATTTAGAAGATTGTACGTATATTAAAATTACAAACTGGTAGTGTCATTAATTATAAAAATAAAAAATTAGGTATTTCCACATAAAAAAAAATATAATCGATAAAAAGATTCTATGAAAATATTCGTAGTGTGTAAAATAAAATACAAGTGTATTTTTTTTTCAGTGTAATATTACGTAGTGGTAGTTCTTTTGCATTTATAACTCCATTCCTTGAAGTAATAAAGAGTAACAAGTACAAACTGACAAAAAAAGAGTAGAAATAAATAACCGGCCAAGAGCATGTTGGGCCACGCTCAGTGTAGGGTTCCGTAATTCCTCATCCTTCACAATAGACTCAAGTGACGACAAAGATTTCAAGCTCTATAAAAAGGTCGTAAACGCCAAAGTAACTGTCTTTACTTAATACCTTCTGGAATTCAACTTACGTTCTTTTAAGAAAATTATGAAATTTTGCGATAACTCAAAAACGACCCGACCGATTTTGTTCAATATAAATTTCATTGAAAGTACTTATAAGGCCGCATGTTCATGAATTTTTCCATATTTTTTTGACCCGTGGTTGAACAGTTAGAGGGGTGACGCTATTTTTTTTATTTTCGGAGCGAATATTTACAAAACTGCTGACTTTATCAAAAAATAATGCTTGGAGACCCCTATTATTTTCAAAAGACCTATTCAACGACACCCTACACACTAGTGTTGAAACGAAAAAAATAATTCACCCCCCTTTAGGTGTTCGAGAGGTACCCGAAAAAAAATTTTTTTTTAGTTTTTATTTTACCATACTCATACCAAATTTCAGCTTTCTAGTACTAATGATGACGGAGCTAAGCCGCGGACGGACAGACAGACGGACAGACGGACATGGCGAAACTATAAGGGTTCCTAGTTGACAACGGAACCCTAAAATGGCAATACTGTAGTGTCGTCCCAGTTTTCTTAGATTAATAAGAAAGGGACGTCACTACAGTATCGCCACCCTTTAATTTCTACTCTTTTTTGTCAGACTTCACTAAAGTAAAGTTAGTCGAGCGACTCAAGCTCCTAACCTACCAATGTTGAGCGCATAAAGTTCTTAACGTTATATTGTCATAATCAATTTTACAATGACCTTCATTATCAACTTCACTATCAGCAGGAAACCTTTACATTGTTGCATACTTTATCTTCTGTGCTGTCATATTGAGTCACCGCGAATCATCAGTTCAGTGGTCGATAACTCGACTACCTATAACCACTTTTATCTATTCTCACACATGTCTTTATGTTTCTGATAATGGATTTAGGAATACAGAGTAGAACTGGGTGAAGACCATCTTAACCCGTTTAGGTACCATCTTAACTCACTCGTAAACTATATAACTTTTCGTTTACAATACAAGTTTCTTTTACAAACAGCTTTCAAATGGCAATAACGTGGATAAGTCATATATTTGCATGCATACATTTTGTCTATGATTTGTCGTCGACCAAATTCAAGACAGCGTTTACCGGAATGCTGTTAAAATCCTTCGTTCTGCTTGCGAAATTAATACTGAATCCTATTAAAATACCTTGACTTTCATCACTGTGGATAGTTTTGTTGTAAAATCCCCTGTGGTATAACTAGTGCGATGCCTGTCGGCGGGTTACATAACCAGCACAACCTCTCTGTCCCAACCTTCGCGTGCTGTTGACCGGCTGGTCAACAACAAGCAACAAAATGTATCGTGAACTCACGTTCAGGATCTCGTCCGGGTAGAGGTCGACGATCTCCTTCACGTCCTTACGCTTGTCGGCGGGGAACATCACCAGCACGTGTGGTGGAAGATGCTCTGTCTCTATCTTCGTGATGCTCTCGACCACCTATCAAAATTTTCACATGTCAATAATATCTAACAAACACAGTGACTGGGTAGAAAACAATAAAACAAGCTGATGATGTTAATATAAAGAAAAGGCGCCGGCTTGGCATAATAGGTGTTCCGCCAGGGCCTTAAATTATTTAAAACCTATCCAGTCTATCACTTAGAAAACGTGATACTACTTATTTTGCTGATTAACCCAATTTACTCAATACATCCGAGTGGAACAGCTTTTTCACTGCTGCAAAATGTATAAGCAATTCTTTGTACAACGGAACCGTTTGCGAGAACAGTTTGAGGGCATTAAGCTGTAATCCTGTTCGCCAACCTCCACGACCGACTGGAACTTTTCTTTCAATCCAGCTTCCATTTGGATCACAAAGACATAAGTACCTCTTCCAGAGTTTATGTTTCTTTTATATAAATTTTACATTACCAAAAATATAGCCCCGTGTATCTAGCAGACATAAAATCGAAGCTCAATAATAAAAATCTAATTATAATATTTGATAAAAAAAAAACATATATACTTATACATAATATATAGACTACGTAAAAATGTAACTTAAAACAATATGTATGTATAAAATAATAAATAAGTACATATATATGATAAACATAATACAGTACGATTAAAATCAGTTAACACTTCGGCTTTTCTCGGGTATCATCGCCTAAATCCGGAGACGGAAATGACACGAAATACATTACCGCGATTTCTTTTAGGTAGCATTCAATTTGAAGTATCATAAACGCAATGTATAGCACCTGCCAAGATGACATTACTAACCGGTAGACCTAAGAAATTTATTTTGCAGAAGCGACATGAATTTTAACATTATTGTAGGTATACAATAATATATAAAAAACATATATAAGTCAATATTTTACTGTTTGATGTAAGTAGTACCTACGATATTATGTCGGATTAATAATATAAATCACCAAATAAAAAAATAAAAAAACCGATCTCAACCGATTTTTGTTGATATTTCATAAACTGCTTGACCGATTTTGATAAAATTTAAATGGTACCATCTCGGAAGTATACCCTATCAAATACGAAAAGAATTGTGTAAATCGGTCATATCTGTAAATTGACAACTCTATGTGAGAGTCGAGGGATTCACGACAATTACCGACTTTGGCCGAAGTGTTAACTGATTTGAATCGTACTGTACTTTGCTTTTACTATAAATAAAAACTCACAAGAACGAACAAATATGCCTAATTGAATTATAATATTTTGAGCACACCTAGTTATGCCGCATCCGTACGCGATAGGGCGCGCCCGCATATCTTCTTCCTACATCACTGTGCTTGACGTGCATCTGTTGCATACATTCCGAGCGTATAGCGTTGTAAACTAATTAATTTCTACCCACTATGAATTTTCTATGAGATTTCTTTTGTATATTATAAGATTTGTATTTAACATTTTGTACACTGTATGCTTAGTTTTAGTTTAACTTGTAACCTTTCTCATGTAAGTGAATTTCTGTAATTCTTTATGAGAAATAAAATTCTTTAAACATAAACGAACCTTTGGGAAGAAACTACTGTTTCACTGTTCCTCAAGAATATTCCTCTATGTAAACGAACCTTTGGGAAGAACAGCTTGAGCGCGTTTGCTTTAGCGAGGGCGTTAGGTGGCGAGTACAGTCCTGGTACGAACAGCCCGCCTGGTGGGATATACTCTTCGTCTTCTATCTCCACGTCCGAGTGGAACTCCTCGACTGCGGGCTCAGGCTCCGCTTCGGGCGGCTGTGAAAGAAGGATGTTCAGTCAAAACAAAATACGGTTAGGTGTATGGATAATCGCCACGTAAGTATCTAAAATAAGAAGAAGCTGGGAATTAATACTAATGGACGCAGACAAGAGATACATACCGACTAGACGCTGCTGGCTAATCTATCATGAAGTCAAGATACTTAATTAACACAAATTATAACGGGTCTAACGCGATATTTCTTATTTACCTTCATAATCTAACGTTTCGGCGGGGTTGCACACGCCGTGGTCTCAGATGTACTGGTGAAACAGCGAGTTGTTACTGGAGCGGTCGGCCAAGTGTAGCACTACCCGACGAAATTGTCTAATAAAATAGATGGGTAGGGAGATAAATGTTCGACTACAACCCATTTATTTACTAATTATTGTCACCGGTCCGACACACAACTCACAACATCCGCGCACAGATTTGAAGATATATCCCGCCGTTTCAACTTTTTAATCACTGGTCCCCAAGTGTGCGATAAATTAAAACCATCTTCCCGGTTGAAATTCTTTGGGTGTTTCTTGATTTCAATTGCTTCCCTTACCATCCGTGGATAATAGTGCTTTTCAGTGGAAAGAATTTTCGGTTTGTGAAACTCGATCCAGTGATTCGTTCCAGGTGTTAGCAAATGTTCAACTATTGCAGATTTTTGTATTTGGCGATTTTTGACTGCTGCTATGTGTTCTTTCACCCTTTCCTGAACACTCCGCTTAGTTTGGCGAATATACAAACTTCCACAGCTACATTCTATCTTGTACACACCGGGATTTTGGAAAGGTATAACATCCTTTGGGCTGCGCAAGAAATTTGCTACTTTGGATAACGGCGTGTATACAGTCTTAATGGAGTATTTCTTTAACTGCTTCCTGTTCACCGTGTGCGCCAACGTGCCGTCCACTCTGGCCATTACTTTCACATCTAAGAAGGGTAGTGTTCTGTCACATTCTACTTTATAGGTGAAATTCACCTTTAGGTGGATAGAGTTCAGATGTTTGACAAACTGCCTAACAGTGGCCTCATCTCCCTTCACGACACTGAAAACGTCATCCACATACCTTTTCCCCAGCCTTATTACGGAAGGACCGGAATTTAATGGCATTTCTTCAAAGTATTCCATCCAGATATTGGCAATTACTGGTGCTACTGGGCTACCCATCGCCACTCCGTCGATCTGAAGAAAATACTGGCCGTGGTAAAGAAAGTAGTTGCCATCTAGGCAGTGCTCTAGTAGCGTGACATACTTCTCAGAGATCAGATTGTCCTGTAGCTTTTCCCTGATGATATTGAGGCATTCTCTCAATGGAACATTGGTGAATAACGACTCCACATCGAAACTTACCATAATCTCATCCGGTTCCAACTTCATTCCTTCAATGATCTCAACGAAATGGCGAAAATCTTTCACGTACGATGAAGTCTTACCGACCATCGTCTGCAACACCCCTGCTACATGTTTTGCCAAATCATACGAAGGTGAACCGATCTGACTAACAATCGGTCGCAACGGTACATTTGATTTATGTACTTTTGGCAAACCATATAGTTTGGGTGAATGAACAGTCTTAGGTCTGTGAAGACTGACGAAATCCTCGTTCGTGAACGAATCCTCGTGATCTCTGATAAGGTTTCTCAAGCGGCGGGTAGCTGGCGGTCGGATTGTAGTTCACCGGCTTGTACACGTTTGTGTCGGCTAACAGCGCTTTAATCTTCGTATCATAATCAGTGATATCCATGACTACAGTGGCATTACCCTTGTCGGCTTGCAATACCAACAGGTTTTCATTATCCCGAAGGTTGTTTAGCGCTTGATGCTGTAGAAATGTTGCTTGAGGGTAATTTCACTTTTCGTAACATAACGGCTATATATCTTATCGCACAGTTTCCGCGTCGTTCTCCGGCACTTTGTTACGAATTAAAACCTCCTCTACACTGCATATGATATTCTCGTATTATGGGATTCGTTTGGGAGTTAAAGCGAAATTCATACCTTTCGAGAATACGCTTACCGTAGGGCCATCCAAGGTCTCGTTCGACAAATTGATCACCGTCTCTCTCATACATGGTATTGAGTCTGAGGAGCATTGCTGCTTACCATATTTACAGTTTTGTCTCAAGATTTCTTTTCCGCTTGCAAGTATGTTATACGGTCGCATACATCGAAATCCTCACGTGATAGGTGCCTACTACAATCTTGATGTAAATCAAATAGCTGACGATGTATGCAGTAAACCTCCTGTCGGTAATTTTTTATCAATCTCCGCAACAATTTAACACTCGCGTTGTAAAGAATTCCCTCGGAATGTGCGATATCCGACGCGGTGTCATACGAACACACGCTGGAATATTGTTCAAATCGCTGTTTCACCAGTACATGTGAGACCACGGCGTGTGCAACCCAGCCGAAACGTTATATTATGAAGGTAAATAAGAAATATCGCGTTAGACCCGTTATCATTTGTGTTAATTATGTGTACAAACCGCGAGAGTATAAAGTGTCATAAGATATTACTTGGCATTTAGTTACCTAAGGAAAAAATAAAGAGACCAAACTTTAGCATGCTTGAAGGCCTTGAAGTATTGAGTTCCTTATTTTCGACAAAAGCGTAAACAGTGCAATTTAATTTCGACGGGATTTGAACCCGTAGTATCTTCCAAGTCGCTTGTCAGAGTCAGTCACCACAGGTGCGTGGATGCTTTACTAAATTCACCACACAGCCAAATGTATGCTTACTGGGTGGCTCCATATCCCTAGATCATAATGAAATGTATTTTATGAAAAATAATTTTGATATTGTACCAATTTTTCTTTGATACAAAGATCAAAGCACATACGAGTAGAATAATTGAAATGCGTAACCTGGCGGAAGAGAGCGCGAATTGAACCCGGTACCTCTGGAATACCGGTCCAACGTGTTCACCTTTCCACCACCCAAACGCCAAATAACCTTTCGAATTTATGCTTTATGTGTCGATCTTTGCATTGTTTATTTGAAACGCTTTACACCTCAGCATAGCATTTCATTTTTCCTTTGTGTCAATGCTACAAAATAAAAATAAAATATTGTGTTGTACCCACATTAAAAATAAGTAATTCATTAATTTATAATTTTGATTTTCGTCAATTTGTTAATGCTCCTTGATTTTTTCAATCTATCAATTGTGTTTCATACGTGTTAGCCCTATCAAGACGTCCCGGCATCTACCGTAAAGTTCGGTTAGGTTAGGTTAGGTTAGGTTAGGTTAGCTCAATTAATAGTATTAGTAGAAGTGTTAACATACTTGTTCGGTCAGCTCGGCGCCTTCCCCAGCACCCTCGCCGGGCAGCTCACCCTCCACCTTCGCCCCCTCCACCCCCTCCACCCCCTCGCGTTCTTCCCCCTCCACTTCCTCCCCGACCTCTTCCCCCTCCACTTTCTGCTCTTCGTCCGCCGCGGGCTCGGGTTCCGGAGATCCTGGCAGCTGATAATCATTATAAATGTATATGTATAAAACTGTTACAAAGGTTAAATGATGGCGACGCACGCCCATACAAAACAAAACACGATGACGATTTTTCCTGAAATCATGACCCCTTTCCATAGAAATTTGATTTTCAATAGTATAGATTTCTGATGACGACGCGGTTGGTGTAGTGCACCTGCATACCTACTGAGCCGACGGTCCTGGGTTCGAATCCCGGCCAGGGCGGATATTTGTGTGATGACTCGAATATTTGTTCCTGGGTGTTATGTATATCGTCGTCTAGTACCCATAGTAACTACAAGCTTAGCAACCTTAATTAGATTTTTATTAAGAACGGGACCCACTAAGTCTCCGCTGTCCGTCTGTCACCAGGCTGTATCTCATGAACCTTGATAGCCACATAGATAGTTGAAATTTTCACAGAGTATTGATTTCTATTGACGCTATAACAAAGAAATATTAAAAACCAGAATAAAATTCAAGGGGGCTCCCATTCAACAAACGTGATCGGTTGCGTTAACTTTGCACCTCATTTGTATCCGGCGCCATACATACTAGGTGCAAACTTAACTTAACCCGGCCAGTTAAGATGGGCTAAGTATTTGTACGGAACCCTCGATGCGCGAGTCATACTCGCACTTGACCGATTTTTTATTTATTTATTGATAAGTAGGCACCGACCCCGGCCGCGATCCGCGCCATCTTCTCCTCCTCCCTCCGCTGCTTCTCCTCCGCCAGCCGCGCCTCCTCGGCGTCCCGCGCGAGCCGCGCCTGCTCGGCTTCGAGCCGTAACCGTTCTTCTTCTTCTTGCCTCTGTAACCACAATCATATGCAGTGCGCTAACTGACTCGCTCGCTCTTACGCGATCCAAGAACCTGTCAGGTTCACCCAAACCCGAATTGCAATCTGACGGAAATGCCACGACTTCGCACGACCAGCGGCGCGGCCGCGGTTGAGCGAGAAAACCGAGCGCGGCGGTGATACGAGTGAGCGAGAACGTATCACGCGCCGCGCCGCTCGCCGCTAAGACCGAGTTCGTGGCGTGGCATCTCCCTGAGTGCTCACGGACTGTAGATTAATTGGATTTGAAAAGAAGTTGAAGGAAACATAAAGAGGTGTCATTCTCATTTCAACAAATTTCAGGAAACTGTTTACTAAGCACAGAAGAAAATAAGGAACATATAAAGTCATCATTTCTACATATCACTAATGGCGGGTGACCGTCATGTTGACTCGACGATCATTGTCCCGATAGTCGTTTCGGCGAAAGGTCTTATATCGAAGAGTCGAAGAGTCTCGACAAACACCTCAAGAGACTCTCGCTAGATGGCTGGATCAAGGGACGAATTTAGAAGGCGGTATTGTGGAGACGGCGTGCATGGTGAGGAGATTCCTCTCTCTGTAACCCTAACCACCGGCAGCAGAGCAGGGCCACAGTAACCTCGCTCAAGCTATTAGTGATAGGGACAGTCTTGCATCAAATTTTGTTCCTACGAACGGTAGCATCTTTTCCTACTTAATTTGACATGATACGCGCGAAACCCCTATTTCTAATGTTTGGCCATTAGGTTAGTGTTGTCTCTGGATTGCCGGTCCAGCGCGTTAACCTTTCCGCCACCCTAACGCTCAGGCAACCTTTCTATTTCTTCCTTATGCTTTGTGTGTCGATCTTTGCATTGTTTATTTGAAAGATGGTCTATAATTAAAAACTCACTTGTTTCTCCAGCATGGCGTTATATCTATCGCGGCGGACCTCGCGCGGCGTCTTGCTGATGGTGGCGTACCGCTCGTACGCCGGGATGGGCGGCAGCTGCTTCTCGGGCGGCTCGTCTTCCTTCGGTTCGGGGATCATCTCGTACAGCGCGTGCCGCAGCAGCTCTGGAACCAGGAATAGACAAAAGTGTACCTACACATGTACTGATAATGTTTTTGATCGTATTTAGTCAAAAAACTTCGTTGCAAATGTTGAAATTCAAACGACAAAATACGACGGCAAGACTTTATTCACTAGTTAGCTGTACTAGAATCGACCCTGATGGGTCATACTTGATGGCTTATACAAATACATAAAAATTAGGACTGTAATAATCACACAAGGATCATATCCTGAGTTCCTTGTTTAAGGAATTTATATATGAAAATTGCCGTCAAACCTTGCGTATGAAAATGATGGCTTTGCTTGCAATTTATGAATTTATTCCGGTATTTTAAAATTTGGTCCGGGTTAATCGCCGTTCAGACTTAGTCGTCTCATAATTGTTTTGTTGGAAATGAGAGAACTGGCTCGTCATGGTAGACGCGATCTCTGCTGCGTGTTAATACTTCATTATTTCACACGACGTACAATGCGTGTCCGAATGTCGGTGTCGATAACTTGAACAGCGCACCAAGCGCGGGCCCTGCGACCACCGCGTACAGTTAGACTCCCCATCTGTTCTCCTGGTACACTCACGGACAAAGTCCCTGTAGTCGGTGTCGAATATCTTGAACAGCGCATCAAGCGCGGGCCCTGCGACCACCGCGTACAGTTAGACTCCCCATCTGTTCTCCTGGTACACTCACGGACAAAGTCCCTGTAGTCGGTGTCGAATATCTTGAACAGCGCATCAAGCGCGGGCCCTGCGGCCACCGCGTACAGTTAGACTCCCCATCTGTTCTCCTGGTACACTCACGGACAAAGTCCCTGTAGTCGGTGTCGAACATCTTGAACAGCACGACCAGCGCCGGCCCGTCGGTCAGCGCGTGCAGGCAGGCCTCGTTGGGCTCCACGTCACTCATGTACAGAACCTCGGGCACCATCTCCTCCGTTATTTGGATCTCCTCTTTGGCGCCCACTTGGATATCTGTAAAAGCGATAGGTACGTTAAAGTGAATACCCGTAAATTTTTCTACACCATATCTTGTCGTTTCTTCTAACAGATGACTGCTGTTGTCATCACATCTATTTCTGCATATTGCGTATCTTTTAGGATTGACAAAATTGAAAGAGGATTAAGTCCTTTCTTTGAGCAGTCCATCTGTAAGTAAGTAAGTAAGTAATTATTTATTTGTAAAACTTAAGTAACATAACACAGGTTGGTACAGAAGTAAAAATAGTCTCACTATGTTTAGCCATTTAGTGGCATACAAATATTTATGTAAGCATGCAGCATTATAAGTATAGTTAACTTATGGCAGTCACACAATATAAGTTACTAATATTTTTTATCATTATAATCTAAGTATTCTTTTATTGAATAAAATGCGTTATCTGCTAAAAAAATAAATAATAAAATTTTAAATTGTGGCATGTCAGATTCTCGTATAGATACAGGTAACTTATTATATAATTTCGGTGCCCTGCCGAAGGCACTTTTAGCTAGTAATGCAGTTTTCAATGTGATAGTATTAAGTCTATGTCTCTGGCGGATACTTTTAAATACAGCAAACTGATTAATATTGTTCTTTACATACATTACAATTTCAAAAATATATAAACAAGGCGTAGTTAATATTTTCAATTCAATAAAAATTGTCTTGCACGTTTCTGTTGGTCGTAACCCATAAACAGATCTTAGGCATTTCTTTTGGGCCTTAAAAACTAAATCTCTGAATTGCCCCAGAATATAATGCCGTATCGAAGTGTAGAAGTAACATAGGCGTGATAGGCGGTGAGCACTACTGGTCGATTTACTATTTTGCCAAGGTTATATAGGGCATATGAAAAACTATTTAATTTTTTACAAATTATGTCAATTTGGTCTTTCCATGTTAACTTATTATCTAGATTTAATCCTAAGAATTTGGTATTATTAGTTACTTCAACGTTATAATTATTATATGTCACTTTTAAATTAGGCATGTGGTTAAATCTCTGATAGAGTTCATTATTAAAGTTTTGCTTAAATGTATGTGCAGATTGTTGTAGTTAAGCCTGCAGTCAATAATTAATTTTAATGCAGTATTTATATTATTTTCGCATGCATATGGATTTTCTCCCGTTATTATTACCGTACTATCATCGGCAAAAAGTACCATCGGGTAGTTAATGGCCCGTGGTAGGTCATTGATATAGACTAGAAATAAAAATGGACCTAGTATGCTCCCTTGCGGTACACCGTACCTTATTTCTCTAGATTTAGACGATACTGTCACTTCAAATTTAGTTTTTGAACATATTTGATCAATTTGAACTATTTGCTTCCTACCAACTAAATATGACTTTAGTAGATCGTAGATGTTGCCGCGTATCCCGTAATTATATAATTTGCGCATTAATATATTGTGATCCACAAAATCAAACGCTTGGTTAAATCCATATATACAGGGTGTCCCAGAAGTACCACGTCACAGTGACACTGGAGGTAGGTCAGCTCAAGAGGAACCCAACCAACCTAACATGACCTCAGTACAAGTTGCACGGTTTTAGAGTTATTACAGAAATAAAACTTTTGAGAATTTTCCCCTTTTCTTTTACATTTTTAGTACCATCATGGACACGGAAAGCTCTTAATGACAGTTTTTTGTGTTTATCAAATCACGAATAGCTAATTCAGAAGTGTAATGTGTTATTTTGTCAGTAACTATTGTAAAATGCTGAAGAAAACTTGATTAATCTTGATTTAATTTGTCACAAAAACACGAATTTCAACTTTGACCATCTGCCATGTTTTTTTTTATTAGAAACGAAACAAACAAATAACGTCAATAAATTAGGCATGTTATGCGGGTTCTAAAATACCACTGCGATAACATTAGGTACCAGTAGCAGTAGCAGGTAACAGTAGGAAAAATAATCGGATCAGATAACAGAAGAGTCATCGCTGTACACAGCATCTTTGTAGCACATAACAGTGATTGCTTTCGGAGTTTAAGTTTTAAGTTGGCTCGATAGGGCATCGCTAAAGTGATAAGAATACCTAATGTTATCGCAGTAAGATACATGTGTTATACCATTTTAGAATTTGCATAACATGCCTAATTTATTGACGTTATTTGTTTGTTTCGTTTCTCATAAAAAAAAAACATGGCAGATCGTCAAAGTTGAAATTCGTGTTTTTGTGACAAATTAAATCAAGATTAATCAAGTTTTCTTCAGCATTTTACAATAGTTACTGACCAAATAACACTTTACACTTCTGAATTAGCTATTCATGATTTGATGAACAAAAAAAACTGTCATTAAGAGCTTTCCGTGTCGATGCTGGTACTAAAAATGTAAAAACAAAGGGGAAAATTCTCAAAAGTTTTTATTTCGGTACCTAATAACTCGAAAACCGTACAACTTTTACTGAGGTCATGTTAGGTTGGTTGGGTTCCTTTTGAGCTGACCTACCTCCAGTGTCACTGTAACGTGGTACTTCTGGGACACCCTGTATATATAGGGCACATACGGGTTTCCTCATCTGACTGAATATATCGGTCTCGAGCTCGTTTGTGTTCTATGTTTCTAACTAAATACGATCAACTTCTCTAGGCTTTGGTCTCCTTACGCACTATGTGGCCGAAATACGAAAGTATTTGTTGATGGTAAATTGTGAACATTTCGACAGTGCAGAAAATATACTGGCAGCTTCCTCGCTCAGCGTCTTAGTATAGCAATACAGCGAGGTAATGCTGCCAGCGTCTTTGGTACAATGCCACGGGGGCCATTTTTAGACTTAGTTTAGAATTAGTTTTAGATTTAGATAAGACTTATTTTAATTGCTTATTGTTTATTTTGTTGTGTTATATTTTGAATTAATAAATTTTCCATCTATACTGCAGATGACTTCCGGCAATGGATGAAAAAAAATGGAATTCAACAATTCAATTCTGAGAAACAGGGCCAAGTACGCCTTGTGGCAATGCGGCCAAAAGATGAAATTGCGCCGTGGCAGCTGACGCACCAGCCCCTTAGAGGCGCGCTTTTTGCGAGCGGCTAGCGTGGCCATGCTAATGGGTGACAGTTATACTCACTGAGCAAGTCCCAGTTCTCGTACAGGTCCAAGTACGCCTTGTGGCAATGCGGGAAGAACAGGATGAAGTTGAGCCGCGGCAGCTGGCGCGCCAGACGCTCCGAGACGCGCTTCTTGCGCGCGGCCAGCGTCTGCACGCGCACACGTTCTTCTTCTGCGCGCATTTCCTTTTGCAGCTTCAACTCGTCTTCTATCCGCGCCTACACGCACAGGCAAAGTATTTATCTCACACACCTTGAAGGTCGACCTTCGAGCGGTAGCAATGTACCTTTCCGAAAAGTTCCGGAAACTTTCCGTGTTTTATATGGAAAATGAGGAAAGTATCCGGAAATTTTCGGAAATGGCACATCTCTATCGGGTGGTAACGCTGGTGTCTAAGTATAGTGAGTAAAATACTAATAATTCCAGATAATTTTGGGCTTAATTGTTATATTATTACTATTACTACCTACATATCTTAGGACGACGACGATGCGATTGTTGGCGCAGTGCAGTGTTAGTGCAGTTGTCTACTGAGCCGGCGGTCTTGGGTTTGAATCCCGGTAGGAGCAAATATTTGTGTGATGAATTTGAATATTAGTACCTGGGTCATGTATGTTCTTTGTATTTAAGTATACGTTTATTTATCTGTCGTGTAGTATCTATAACACAAGCTTTTTTAAGCTTAATTTGGGACTAAGTACCTAGATCGATTTGTGTGAGGTTGTCTGATTCTTATTCATTTATCTAAGAGTGATTAGAGAATGGGGTTCGAATGCTCTAAAATAGTCAAACCACTTAGGACGCTACGCCACTAACGGCCCAGCTACGACTAGGCAGCAAGCGACAGCGGCGGGTAGCAGCCATCTCGCTCACTCGAGCCCGGCCCTTCCGCTCCGTCGCTCGCCGAAAACGTGGCACGTCCGTAATAGATGGTCTACTCACGGCCTCCTCGGGCAGCTGTTCCGAGATCTCCTGTTTGGGCCTCTCCACCCCTGTGTCGCGCTCCTTCTGTGTCAGAGCCAGCTCCTCCTCCAGAATGCGGCATAACTCTATTCCATTCGCTCCGAACAGCGCGCGAGTCAGCTTGCCTTTCTAAAGCATAATGAGGTTGTTAAGTTACAAGGCTAAGGGCCAAATGATTCTACGTGACGTTTTAGTATTTTCTAAGATTCAGTCCGAACTATGATACGTGTCCCTTTTCGCGCGACATGACATCACCCGTCACTCTCTCGCAGTACTGCACAGAGAGAGATAGGTAACATTGCTCGCGCGAGAAAGACTCGCGTGCCACAGTTGTGCTAGAGGAGGTGCAGGTGTGTTCCAACTGACGCGGTGTCGGGCGGGAGCGAGACAGACCGTGTTTGACCAAGCACAGTGGTCGACATTGCGCATGCGCGTCAATGAAAAGCACCTATTTACTAAATATGTATAAGTAGGTATGTATGTAAACACTTAATTGTACACAACAACTGGTTATAAATACATTCAGAACAAATGAAACATGTACAATGGCGAAGTCCCTATTAGGGATCTCTTCCTGTTAACCTAAGTAATTGACCGAGCGAGCGAAGCGTCTCTGTTTCAGCTTCGCCCTAATTTATTTCGTATGTTTAGATGTTAAGGATGTTCGAAGCGGTGGTAGCCTAGTGGAAGCGGTGGTAGCCTAGTGGGAAGCGGTGGTAGCCTAGTGGGAAGCGGTGGTAGCCTAGTGGTTAGGGCATGCGACTTTCAATCCGGAGGTCGCGGGTTCGAACCCAGCCCGTACCAATGAGTTTTTCGGAACTTATGTACGGAATGTCATTTGATATTTACCACTCGCTTTTCGGTGAAGGAAAACATCGTGAGGAAACCACCTAAGCCCAATAAGGCCTAGATTCCCCTCTGGGTTGGAAGGTCAGATGGCAGTCGCTTTCGTAAAAACTAGTGCCTACGCCACATCTTGGGATTTAGGAAGCCGACCCCGATTGAGAATTCATTCTCAAAAAAATGGGACAAAGGCTAGGAGGATGAGATGTTAAGGATGTTCGGATTTCGGGCTGTACTCGCCTAGAGGCCACATTTATCAACTGACTCTCACGACATTTTGTCAGTAGGTTCGATAAGTAAGTACATATCATTTTTTGTTGAGTCAGTTTTTCGAAATTTTCATTATTGCTGAGATATGGGAGAGATAATATTAAATTTCTGCCAATTCAAAACAGTCTCGCGAGCTATATATCTCACAGTCTCTATTAATATAATACCGTAAGAACCAATAACTGGGGGATTTAGTATCTGAGCCCAATATAATTTTAGAGAGATAAAGGCAGGAACACTCATTTGGCTCGGTCATCTAGAGAGAAGAGAGAATGCGGGACGATATGGCCGGTCGGCCGATCGAGAAACCGTTGGAGGTCTGAAGTGACCAAGCTCCACTTCAAACTGCGAGGAGACAGCTTATGAGACCTTATTCCTTTTAAAAATACTTTTTTTCATATTATAAGAAATATATGGATAATTTCAACCAACTTTTTGAAATGACTAATACTTTTTCCTGAGTTCTAGAAAGTAGCATAGCTATTTCATGTTTTCATTGCGTGCAGTCGAAAATAAGTTGAAAATGAAAAGACCAGATTTCTGCGAGAATTTTGTGAATTTCGAGTAGCTTTTGAAACAAAAATTATCAATGAAAAATTCAAACTGTAGGTTTCAAATATATACCAATAAATCGCAATGGCCCTGTTCTAAGTACGAGGGTCACTCAATAAATACTTAGCCTTACCGTACCATGCTGTTACAAAATAGTTATATCATCGTGCAGTAAATTTTATTTGGAATGTACTGTCAAATTTTCAGTCAATTACCTTCATTTGTTTTGTTTTCATACCCTTTGGAAGCGAGCGTGTCGGTCGATTTTACAATAGAAATAAAATTAAAAATTT
Organism: Apotomis turbidana; assembly: GCA_905147355.2. Classification (NCBI taxonomy): domain Eukaryota; kingdom Metazoa; phylum Arthropoda; class Insecta; order Lepidoptera; family Tortricidae; genus Apotomis; species Apotomis turbidana. The sequence goes on along the minus strand of LR990297.1, from coordinate 2,935,123 downwards.
AAAAAAACAACCGACATGACAACCAATAAAAAGAAAGAAATAAAATCTACGAAATGTGCCTATACAATGTACAGTAGAAAAAGAATCCAAGCAACGTTGCGTCGGGGGACCGCTAAGTACCTAAATGAAATGAAATATATTTTTCAACGCAAAATTGCATGTATGCATTTGGGCTTCCCACTTTACGATTTTCAGTACATTGCATTTCATTTACTTAGCGGTCCCCCGACGCAACGATGCTTGGATTCTTTTTCTACTGTACATTGTATAGGCACATTTCGTAGATTTTATTTCTTTCTTTTTATTGGTTGTCATGTCGGGGGTTTTTTAAATTTTTAATTTTATTTTTATTTCATATTTTTTAAGCAAACGGAAGTTTGGTCCCGGATTTTTTTTCTTTTGACACTATTTTTGTTTTACACCGTTTAAGGTCCAGGGTTTCCAATCCTTCGTCGAGCTTGATCCTTGACTATATGTAGGTAACTACAACAGGATCCCAAGCCAGTGGTAATGAATGCCGTCTTCTCTAAGATTGAAGTTAGGATATATTTAGATTTCAATAGCCTTAAGCAACATTCTGGGAAACAATCGTTAAAGTCAGACTAGTTAATGCTTACCTATAATGGCAAAATGGCGAAGTTATTAGCCAAGACAATCAAAATATATACTTTAAATGCACTGCATGAGTCGCAAGAACCTGCTACTTATGGCCTAAAACAGAACCAGGTTTCTATTCTACAGGATCCAAATAGTAGGTACAGGTGGCTTACTTAGCTCCAATAGCTCCATAAAAATTGCAGTTGGTGCTAGGTAACTTGACTTAGTTTTGAGAGACCTAATCATCGATACCCCACACCATGGGATAAACATCCCCACTTTTTAAATAAAACAATTTAAACGGATTATATCGCGTATATTAATTATTTGAGCCTCCCTGACGTTTCAGTACCTTTACAGATACCGTTGTCAAAGTCAACCTGTGTGACAGTCTGTGTGACTGTGACAGTCGCGGAAACCGAAGAAAATATTATCCCCACTTTTGTTACGTTTAGGGAAGGTCTCTGAGCTAAGCTGTGGACAGACTGACACAAACTACAAAATCCTAAAAAGCTGTTATTCACTTAGGCAAGAGTACTTTTGCTAAAGCTTATGTGTCATTTAGTCGCGTTAAAATCTTGCAGAGTGTTGCTATTTGTGACCTCAATCAAAGGAACCTGTTCAATAGTCCTAATAACAATAAAATTCAGCTTTAGCAGAATTCCGAAACTTAAAAATAGTGACCCAGTACTGTGACAGAAATTATAATGAGTTTTTTTTTGTCACAATTTTTTTTTTGAGACTCGGTTTTATTATTGACTTTACTTTCTTACACAAATGTTAATTGCTCATCAAGAACAATCAAACGAGCCCAAACACCATGAGTTTATCTTGTGCTGTTTAGGAGTTCCTACGGCCATCTTCAGCTCCAAGGTACCAAATTATTGTACTGTCAAAAATTTATTAATCTGTTGATTACGCTAATAAAAGTTAACATAAATGTTAACTTAAAACCAACATTAGAAATTCTTGGCTTAGATCCTTTCACAACTAGCTGGTCATCATGAGACCTTAATTTATTGAGTAATATAGAAAATGCTAATAATACTTAACATTTAGTCAAAACTTTGGAATCCTTGGCTTCAATATTGGCTGAAATCCATTAACAACTAGCTGGTCATCATGAGACCTTCATTTATTGAGTGATACGGAAAATGCTAATAATACTTAACATTTAACCAAAATTTGGAATCCTTAGTTTCAATATGGGCTGAGATCCATTAACAACTACCTGGTCATCATGAGACCTTAATTTAGTAAGTCATATAGAAAATGCTAATAATACTTAACATTTAATCAAAACTTTGGAATCCTTGGCTTCAATATTGGCTGAAATCCATTAACAACTAGCTGGTCATCATGAGACCTTCATTTATTGAGTGATACGGAAAATGCTAATAATACTTAACATTTAACCAAAATTTGGAATCCTTAGTTTCAATATGGGCTGAGATCCATTAACAACTACCTGGTCATCATGAGACCTTCATTTAGTAAGTCATATAGAAAATGCTGATAATACTTAACATTTAACCAAAATTTGGAATCCTTGGCTTCAATATTAGCTGAAATCCATTAAGAAATAGCTGGTCATCATGAGACCTTCGTTTATTCAGTGATATAGAAAATGCGAATAAAACTTTTCATTTATCCAAAATTTGGAATTCTTGGCTTCAATATTGGCTGAGATCCATTAACAACTAGCTGGTCATCATGAGACCTTGATTTATTGAGTGATATAGAAAATGTTCATACAACTTAACATTTAACCAAAATTTGAAATCCTTAGTTTCAATATTGGCTGAGATCCATTAACAACTACCTGGTCATCATGAGACCCTCAATTAGCGAGTCACATAGAAAGTGCTAATAAAACTTAACATTTAGCCAATATTTCGAATTATTGACTTCATTATTAGCTGAGATCTCGTCACTTGTTCCAATTAAAGCTGAATATCTTGGAAACTACTAGTCCTATTTCCACCAAACATAGCTAAGAACCATCTCGACGGAAAAGTCTTTCGATTAAAAAAAACCGCACTTAAATTGGTCCATCCGCTTGGGCGCTACGATGCCACAGACAGATACACAGATACACATGTTAAACTTATAACACCCCTCTTTTTTCGTCGGGGGTTAAAAATGGAAAAAGAGCAATAGCGTTCTGTGATTCGATTCTTGTTTTTGGAAGGGATACGCGCAGCGAAATCAAAGACCGCTTGGATGCTGTGTACGGTGACTCTTCTTCTTCGATGGCGACCGTCAAAAATTGGTTCATCGAGTTCGTTCGTGGCCGCACGTCGGTTTTTGATGAGACACGCCCAGGTGCCCCGAAAACGGCTACTACGGTGGAAAATGTAAAAAAAACCCACAATCTAGTATTGGCAGACCGCCGATTGAAGGTTTGCGAGAAATCTGAGACTATAGGCATTGCAGAAGAAACGGTACATCATATTCTACACGAAAAAGCTGTCGGCGCGATGGGTGCCGCGTGTCCTTACCCCAGACAACAAGCGCAATCGTGAGACCACATCGGAGACGTGTTTGTCCCGGTTCAAGCGCAATCCAGCGGAGTTCTTGCGTTGTTTCGTGACCCTTGACGAAACATGGATTCACTGGTACATACCAGAGATCAAGGAACAGTCGAAATAGTGGTTTTACCCGCGAACTTGCTCCGAAGAAGGCAAAAACTGTTTCATCGGCCGGTAATGTGATGGCGACCGTTTTCTGGGATTCACAAGGTGTGATCCACATCGATTACCTAGAAAAGGGTAAAACAATCTGCAGGCTCTGATATGCCGAATTATTGGGCCGATTCGACGCCGAATTAAAGAAAAAACGGCCACATTTGGCGAAGAAAAAATTGCTGTTTCACGACGACAACGCGCCGGCTCACACCTCCACCGTCGCCATGGCCAAGTTGGTCGAATTGCGCTACGAATTGCTGCCTCATCCACCGTATTCTCCAGATTAGGCCTCCTGCGACTTCTTTTTGTTTCTATACTTAAAAAAGTCACTCCCCGGAAATAGATTTGGGTCGAATGAGGAGGTCATCGCCGCCACATAGACCTATTTTGCAGACCTCTTGGAAAACGTATTTTTCGGATGGGTTGAAAAAGCTGGAGTATCGTTGGGCTAAGTTTATCGAGTTAAAAGGAGACTATGTTGAAAAATAAATCGCCACTTTTCCAAAATTTTCATTATTGTTTTGTAGGCTAAGTATTTATTGAATGACCCTCGTAGTAGGTACCTAACATTGATAAATGATAATATGTTAAGAAACATGTTTGATCATAGAGAAAAATTACTAAAACAATCAGCATTTTTGAACGGATAAGGAGCCCGTATCGGAGGCCAAGATCCACTTCGCGTCGGTCCGCTAACGTAGTAAGTGATATTATAATTTATATAAGAGTCAGTAACGAACAAGAGTACCGTATGGGCACAGTATTGTCCTTTTTTATTCTCGGATACCCACCGATATGAAGAGGAAGACTGGTTCGCTTTTGTCTTTGAATCGGGATAGCACCTCAATGTGATCCGACATTGCCTACAAAAGGAAATTCAGGATGAGTACATACAGGTATTATTATGTATTATCTATTATTTCCGAAATACATAATTTCTTCTGTTGACAACCAAAACTCACTAAGTAACATATACCTACTTAAAATACGAGATACCTACTTAACTTAGATACGAGATTTTGAAGAGCAGTGACAGAAAATTTTGTGAGTTTTGGATGTCACCAGGCGATTTGTTAAATGCTTTCACATGTTTTATACCGTAAATAACTATTGCGCAATGAGTTTGACACGAGTAAATCTTCTAACTTTTTAAATTTTGTTCTTAGGTAGCATTAATAAAACTCAAACAAAAATCTAAGACTAAAATGATCAGAGATCAAAACAACATTTTGACTGGCCTATTATGGTAGTCTTTTACCTTGACCATGGCAACCCGGTCCTGACCTATTTCCATCTTCCCCTTGCGGATTGCATTGCCGGTGGCCAGGCAGGGTCCGCAGAACTCCGAGTACACTTCCATGCCTACCAACACATCACTACAACATTAAAAACATAACGTCAGCAGCGTAGCCGCAGCTACAGGAGGTCCCAGATACATGCAACATACATCAAGCACCACGCACCATCCCCAACCTCATAGACCGCTTCGCTAAGTTCATAGAGTCCTTGCGAGTTGCGAACGTATTTTCTATACAATATCACTATTATATCAGTCGTGGTGAATTCGCTATGCGTGATCGCGTTCATAGTGTTCATACAAAATTCGCTCGCAACTCGTAAGTAGGTATGATAAGGCCTTGATTTGAGCCTGTGGTCCCACTGTACATTGTACAACATTTACTGCTCAAAAAATTATATGGGCCACGTAACGTAACTTATGATGCCATTTTAAACTCCTTAAGTCGTCCTCCTCCGTGATTAGATTTAGAAAAAAAAGTATTATGTATTGTGATGTTCCCTTTCACGTGTTTTGGTGTTGCTCCAAAGTGTGTGGCTCCAAATATATATTCTTCAAGTGGCCCTTATTTTCTTATAGGCGGCCTGGCCTGTCCACAGAAACGAAGCGGAGCGGAGATGTGTAAAACTAATCAATCACATTTCTCAGATTTAGATGCTTTTCTTTCGGGCTTCACAAAGACACAGCCAATTTTTTTCATTGACTCCGCCCCGCTTTCGCAGCCATGGCCTGTGGCATATAGCTAGTAATTATAAAAAAATCTTCGTGTTGAGAATAAAGTAGGCTTAATCCGACTAAGTCAGTGACTTACAAATCAACTGATCGTGATGCTTATTGAGATAATGCTCGAAATCTTCATCTGTTTCTACATCCTCTTGAATTTGAACCTGTCCTTTTCGGGCCATCTTTTACTTTTATTTATTTTATACACGGTTTACATGGAAATACTTTCAAATGGAATACTAAAAAACACACCTTTAGTTATTTTTGACAGTGACAACATTCAAAGAGAATTATATTTTACTCTTCTGCTTCAACAAATAGATTTGAACATGTGTTATGATTGTTAAAGTTTTTAACCGCCAGAAAAACCGCCAAAAATACTGTATTTTTAACCGACTTCAAAAAAGAGGAGGTTCTAAATTCGAACTATTTTTTTTTGTATGTATGTTACTCGATATCTCCGAGAACCGTGAACCGATTTACAATTTTTTTTTTATCGAAATGTTATAACTCCGAGTTGGTCCCGTTGACACTAAGTCGGGATCTGATGATGGAATCTTGGAGAAATCGAGGGAACTCTTCAAATGTTAAAGGGACATTAACGCGCTTTCGGTAATTTATTCGTTTTACTGAAGTCGGTTCTATTTTTTGTTAAAATTTTACTTGTTTATTATGCAATATTTCAAGGTTGTATGTTTCCTATGAACGAATGGAGTCGCGTTGGAATTTAAAATTAATTATGAATAAGTAGGTACAATTTTGTCCTAGCGCCTGCCTACCTATCGGGTGGCAAAGTTTACTAATCGGTAAGCTGCAAAGTCAATGCCAGGAGTTTCTATTCACTCAATGATCGATTTTAAGGGTAACATTATAACATAGCCGAGTTAGTAGCATAGATTAGAGTGTATGGTTAGTAGAAGTGGAACGCGTCTACGTACGTCTGTCTGTTAAGAGGCCTTATTCCTTTTAAAACTTTTTTTTTTTCATATTATGACAAATAAATCGATAATTTCCCCGATTTATATGTAGTAACATAGCTATTTCATGCTTTCATTGCGTGCAGTCGAAAATAAGTTGAAAAAACTAAATTACCGCGTGAATTTTGTCAATTTCGCGCAGATTTTGAAACAAAAATTATCAATGAAAAATTCAAACTGTGGGTTTCAAATATATACCAATAGCTGTTCTAGGTAGTAACATCAATAATATGTTTAGAAACATGTTTGATCATAGAGAGAAATGTCTAAAACAATCAGCATTTTAAAAGGAATAATGCCTCTTAAAAGATATTTCTATTAAAATGATTACACAAAATACTTTCTAACTTGGAAAATGCAAATTGCAAAAAGTGCCTATATCTACAGTTCAATAGAATAGCCCTGTGTCAGACATACGGACAGACAGTGGTGACTTAGTAAGAGAGTTGCATTGGTAGGTACACTTTGAGTACCTACGTGATGTACATAATTTAACAAAAATATTGGTGCGACACGAGGTAAAAAATATGATTATAGCGACATCTAGTGGCGAATAGGACCGTTAAGATGGTTTATTAATTGACCAGTAGATGGCGCTAAACACGCCTCAGTTGTGACATCTAGTGGTGAAAAGAATAGTTATAATGATTCTCTAATTTCCTAATAGATGGCGTTGATATCAATTGCTTACAAACATCTAGTGATGAATAGAATCGTTAAGATAGTTTATTAATTGACCAGTAGATGGCGCTAAACACGCCTTAGTTGTGACATCTAGTGGTGAAAAGAATAGTTATAATGATTCGCTAATTTCCTAATAGATGGCGTTGATATCAATTGCTTACTGACATCTAGTGGTGGATAGAATAGTTACAATAGTTTACTAACATGCCGTTAGATGACGTTGTTATCAATACATTTATCGAAGCCATTATGGTAACGAAAACAATGTGGATTAAGATCAGTACTCTTTATATTCTTTGATATAAGATAACGCTCGTATAATTATTTTTTTCACTCTCGATTATGCCTCAGGAACGGCACGACATGTTTCGCCACGTCACAGTGCCAACTTTACGGCGTCATCTGTTGGTAAACATTTCTTTGTCCGCTCATCACGCCCAACGGCTGGATACAGGATTTGGTGCAGAAAAGATCCAATTCAAGGATGATTATAATAGGATACTTTTCACTCGACTACTGGCTGTTGCGGGCACCTTTATTATTATTCCATCACGCGCGGGGATTATACGAGTTGATACGAGTATTCAATTCTAACCTAGTACAGTTGAATCAACATTCAACATCATTCATCAACAATATGCAATGAGAATTTTAAAATTTTAAAACAATTTTTTAAAAACTTAAAAACAATGACAGTCCCCCAAAATAACAGGATTTTTAAAATGTAAGTAGTAGAAAATAGTCAGACCTGGATCTATACTATTGATCTGACTAAATCTTATTAATATTTTCTTCGAATTCCGCGACTGTGTCACATACATCTTATTGTTAAAATTTCAGATAAACCTACATATTCCTCTCATCACCATATCATATCCCACATGGCCCTCTACTATCTAGGCTCATGGTAAGGCACTTACCCTTACGTATGTGTAAGTACCTATAACATAACAGTCTTGATATGCTGTAAAAGTCCCCAGTGGCGTTTATTTTTATTTAATGTTTATTACACAAAACGAATCGTACAAAAAGCCTTTTTGCCTTGACGTCGCCGCCCATCTTGCGGCACCCACTTTGTGACTATATAAGCCCACCTGTCCGGGTGCATGCGGCTAACGTGACCAGCCCAGTCCCACTTGAGTTTAGCGGTTTTTGCTCCAACATCAGCTATACGTGTTTTGGAGCGCAGCATGGTATTCCGGATGCGATCCATCCTTTTAACACCTAGGATGCTGCGCTCCATTGCGCGTTGGCAAACCTAATTGAATCCTAAAAAATTACTAAACCATAATGACTCCACCCTCCTGTCCGAAATTTAACATCACTTGTCAGCAGGGATCGATACCGGTATTCATGAAAACGCACTAATTTCGCGTTTTTTTTCGAATGTTATTATATATAATTTCGTTATAGATATAGATCCTTGAAATTAGCCCACTATAATATAAACATGTGTGATAATGAGCGAAAAACCTGAATATAATAACGTTATTTTGTATGGAGCAAAATAACGGTATCGATCCCTGCTTGTCAGGAGCCTAATAAAATGATGTATACTTATATAACTTACACAAACAAATAAATGAAAGTCATATTCAAGATATGATATTTTATTACTTTCTGCAGTAATTAAATCTCATTAGAAGATAATAAATAATTTAGTTATAAGAATATTTATACAGCTTTCTGTGACCGGTGACACTAGGAATGTATTTGATACATTAACATGGTTGTGTGGACATTGCTAAAACAAGACTAGACTATTAAAACTCAAAATACACTATCACAATGATTCTAAACCTGCTTATCTATCTATAGTATTTTTCACTTAGATCAGTTAATTTTTTAAATAAGTACACAGATTGAAACAATTGGACAGTAACAAAATCAATTTTTAACTATACATTTATATTGAAAATCATCTAGTTATTTACTATAGACTGTAAACTACTAACCAACTGCATATTTTAATAAATATACAACATACATTCATTAATGGCAAAATCATGGCTATTTCTATTATAATGCTCAAGGTAAAGCCAGGGATATAGAATTACAAATGAAGAAGATTTAATACATCATAGCCAAGTAAAGCCAATAATAATCATTTAAAACAATGACTTTGACTTTATCTTATCAATCCAATTAAGTCCTGTTCTGTAAGTCATGCACAATTTATACATTTGTAGAAAATTCTCATTATTTCTGCTCTTCTATGCCAACTGCCTTGTCAGGATTAATCTTGACAACTTATAGCGGCCAGTCTTGGGAAGACTGCTAATTATGCTTATATTCCATTTGAGTCAAATGAAAAAAATCTTTGCTATAGCACAAGGAGACATTGATTGCTTCATTACCTACATTAAACACCGTTAGAACTAAGATTGACCTATATATTCATACTCCTTTATTTAATTAACTATCTATTTTGCCGAACACTTGTTTGACACTCTCGAACACCGCTTCGGGGCCGACTTCTGCGTTGATGCGGCGCACGAGGCTCATGTTGTCGTAGTGGTCGATGATGGGCATGGTGTCGTTCAGGTACGTGTTGAATCTTTTCTGCAAGCTCTCGAGGTTATCGTCCGAGCGGCCGCTGCCCGCCGCGCCGCGCCCTAGACACCGCTCCGTGCACATATCCCGCGAGCATTCGAAGAACAGTACGAACTGAAGCTTAGTTTTATCAGACATCACGCGCTCCCAGCCTTCCAGGTTGTCTTTATTTCGTGGAAATCCGTCGATAAGGAAGCGCGTCTTGCCGCTTTTTTGCATCGCCTTGTGTAGGAGCGAGCACGTAACCTCAACGGGCACGATTTCGCCGTTGCGGATCTTTTCCTCGATCATCTCCCCATACTCCGAGCCAGGGCGCTGGCGCTCCTCGCGCAGCAGGTCCCCTGCCGATAGATGCACGTAATCATATTCTTTGGAGATAAATGAACACTGCGTCCCCTTGCCGGAGCCGGGCGCTCCCAGCACAAACACCACATCAGGCACCATTTTGTTGAATAAAACTGAAAAGCGGCGGAGCACACGATCTATCATCAAACGGAGAGTGACTAATTTACTTGGCTGGAATTAATTTATTTTATAAAACATGCGCAATGGTGTAACCTTGAGCTGTTAGAAGTGATAGAAATGCAAAATGACGTTAGTTAAGTCTAGTGTTGCCATAGAAAATCATACAAGTCGATTTATTTATTTATTTTGTAATCAAACTATTTAATACGCTTCCATAACGGTGAGATTTAAACCCGCCCCAGACCTTCTGATCCGATCCGATTTATCGGAAGACATGTCCTAACAATTTGCACTACCTTTGAGTATTTAAGTGCACTACACATTATCGATTTCTCACGATAAATCGGACAATTGCTCTACACATTATCCGATTGCTTCCGATAAATCGGATCGGATCGGAAGGTCTGGAGCGGGTTTTAGCTCAACATGTATGAGACACCGTCTTTCGATTCGATGTGTTGGCGGCCGATCGTAAAATCCGCCAGATCACGAAATTCCTAGGCATATCGTAAAACGCCGTCATTTCATGATTTGGCTAAAAGCTGTCCAGGCATATCATGATATGCCCGATAAAAAATACGGCAGATCGATTAGAGCAACGCATTCGTTGATATTCGTAGCTCTATACCTGGCACAACGTGAAAATCCGGCAGATCACGAAATTCCTAGGCATATCGTAAAAATATCCTAATTTCAATCCTGTTGTACATCTTATTAAAGATCAAGCAAGACACAAGACTGGAAACCCTGGACGTCGAACGGAATAAAACAAAAATTATATTCACTGAGTTATACAGATTTGTCGCAGTCGATATGAGCCGGCGCGCCGCCGCCGCCGGATAAAATGGCGCACAAAAAAAAACCCCAACCTAAATATTATCCACCATCTAAAATGTCATATTCGTTGTCTGCTTTTAAATTCATTTTAAAATACATTCTAAGATACAGTCCACATTTTAGATCCATCCATCACACTCCAAAATACAATCTAAAATAGTCCACATTTTATCTTAGATTGTATTTGAAAATGAAATTTGAATATCTTTAAAAGCAGACAACGAATATGACATTTTAGATGGTGGACATTTAGTAAAAATACTAAAAGTTGAACTACTTTGTAGTTTCCTAGATACTACAAATCTTAAGATATTTTACATTTTTAACTTACGAATAATGTGTGGACTGAGTGAGCACTTACAAACATGTATTATCCAAAAATCTGCCACGTTAGCGGTTTGTTTTGTATTTTACAAATTCCCATATGAGTTTTACTAAACTATATACATAATATAGAAGTTTCAATCTGCAGTATTTTCATCAGAAATCGGGTTTTCGAAAGTGTGCGGATTGAGTGAGCATACTAAATTATTTGTAAAACTAAATACGTAACCAGGTGATCTACAAATTATTAATTTAAGCATAAGTTTTACTAAAAATTAGGATATAAATTTTATATGTTAAATAAACTCATTCACAGATTTCGTTGGTTGTTTGTGAGAACTGAGTGAGCATACGTTAATGAATGTATTATTTTTATTTATCGTTTTACAAATTCATCAATTAGTTTTACAATTGTTTTAGAACTTTTACTAAATGATCAGCACATTTTTTTTTTCATTTTTGAAGGGTGCTCACTCAATCCACACGCACACTAAAGAATGGGGTTAGGTTTTAAACAGGGATTAACAAGAAGACAAATTTTAACTATTTTATTTATTTGCCCAATTCATAATTACAATTTTATATTCAGACTTCCAGGCTAACACAGCATAAGGTACCTGAAATAGAAAATAGATTTTTAAAACGGGAACAATACGGAACAAATAAATGATTGAAGGAAAGGAATTCAGATACAATTAAGTTTGACCTCAAAATTATTCAGAACAGGTCTGTGATAATCATCATAACAGCATATAAAAGTCTCCAGGATATAAAAGGAGGTCGTTGTCTTCAATGTCATGTAGCGTGGATAAGTTATAAAGTTCCTCTTAACAGGAGGGACCACAATTATAAAAAGCCAGTTTCACATTAAATGTTTATAATTCAATTCTTACCTCAGTGAAATCATGAATGTGACACAGTTGATTGTTGCTAACGGGGTGGCCTGTAAATAAAAACTACTATGAAGATGTCGTAGAAAACAAAGGAAGCAGGTGTGCTATTGACGAAAATGTCAGTCCTGTTGAGCTTGTTAAAACCATCACAGTGGCATCAGGGGAAGATTATCATCATATACATTAACTAGTGAAACGTCAAGTAAATACGATAAACCATAATTAAATAATTATGTTAATGTCTAAGAACGCTTCGCGTAAATCAGGGAAGATTTTCTTGACAGAAGACATTAAGAGTCCGCAGCAAGCTCGATTCTTCATACAAACGTAGTTACGTCCTTATTTTAATATAACATGTCACATTATCATGAAATTCTCTAAATATAATGAGATAAGATATATCTAGGGCTAAAACTAGTTTATGACTCTTGAAATGTTAATAGAAAGAAAATAGAGCGAGTACAAGTTTTGCATTTTTAGACCCCAGAAAGTTGTTCAGTTTGGCGGCATACTACGACCAAAATATAGTTTAGATTGAAGTCAAAACCTATTTCCGGTGTCGATTAAACTATGCAGTTTGATAAGAAAAAAGATTTATCAAAATTGATCTCGTAGTTTTAAAATGAGAGCGTAACTACGAAAACCTTAAAATAAATTACAAAAAATTGTTGCGAAACTGCAGCGAATTACTCTAGCGCGGGGAACGGTCCGGGGGGGCGGCGGTAAGCACCGCCCGCCGCTAGCGCGCTCTCGCTTTACTGCTAGCGCCCTGTCTTCCTCTAGGTGAAACAACAACATTTTAAAGCGTAAGCGCGCGATCTCAACGCGGAGTTGAGCGGACCTTGCTGCGGACTCTTAACAGACAAAAAGGTATTCATTTCTAAGTTCAAAAGGTAAAAAAGCTGTATCAAATACACTTACATTTTAGTATGTTGTCGACAAAATGCTTCCGTCCAATTTTCAATCACCTGAAAATAAATAGGTATTTAAATATTTGGGCGCATTTCACGGGATTCTTAATAATATATTTTAATAACACATCAGTCCTGTTGAGCTTAAAAAACCGTCACGGTGGCATCAGGGGAAATTTATCATCATAATAAGGATTCATATTTAAGATTGGTAATGATAAGATGTTTGGTTCACGCCTATAATGATAGCAGCTAGTAAGTGATCCAAAATAATGATATTTCTTTTAAGAATCATTGCACAGAGAATAAAATATATACAAAGAAAAGAAGTATATACCTGCATCTGGAATCAGTCAGTGGTAGCGGAATACCTGTAAAAAAAAAAACAAATATATTATTGGATGTCCAAATATATGAAAGTAAATCACATTGTTCTAAGGCAGTCAGAAATTAATAAGTTTTTCCTCAAAAATATATTCAGAACAGGTCTGTGAAGGATCATCATACAGATATATTTATCAAATTACAAAAATATAATATTCTTTCACAAAATACAAACCTCTTTCACATTAGAAGCAGGACTCTCCACATCACATCTGAAAGCAAATAAAATCAGTTAAAAAATTATAATCATTACACATCTCATCAATGAAAAAATTGAACAATTCAACTCACCATTTCCATGTTTTGATAGCCCTACCCTAACCCGTTTCAATGAAACAATCCAATTACAATAGAAAAATTATAATTTAAAATTAATTACATTACAGTATAATAAAGAAAAATTCAGGTTCCCATCTATCATGTGTGATACTACAACATTAATCTAGTATCACTCTCCATATAGGTATATTAACAATGCGTATATCGACCAGCAATATTTTTATTGAACGTACGACACTTACAAACTTAATGAGGCGCAAACGAGTAAGAACTGGGGTGAATAAAAATTGTAAACGTAATAAAACAGTATTGTATAATGTGGTGTATGTACGTGCGCTGGTTTCGTTACATATATTACAGTACAGATTGCATTTAGCTAGGGCGTTTACAGTTTGTCCAAGTATTGATTTACATCTGGGAGACCCTCCTTCAGCCCCTTTCGTTTCCTCGTATCCTGCAGAACAAATAAATACTCATTTATACGAAATTCAATAATTAATCCGCATTACAGATTATTAAAAGGATCGAACAATGTAGAAATGTATCGCTCGCTCGGAAACTAGCAGTCCTGGGACATAAGGATAGCGGTCCTATGCAGCGTGGCGAGCGAGCGAGGCGACGCTCTGCGCCCGGCGAAGGCGCGCGGTCCCGGCGCGCTGTCGCCGGAGCGAGCAGCGCGCTATCGCACGCCTCGCCAGCCGGGCGCTTTGTCTATCTTTTCTTTAATGGCCTCTATCAGTATTATCGACGAAAAGTCGTTATAAATGTAAATTTAAATATGCCATTGAAACCATGGGACTTTTTTTAGTGTTAAAACAAGTTGATTGCAATATCTGTTGGCTACCTAATAATATATCTTGTGTGGATACCTAATAATATCAAGACGACATATTAAGAGCTTCCGAGTATCTCACCTGAACGACGGCGTAGGGCTTGCTTCCAGGCTCGCACGGGTCGCCGGGCAGCACCTGCCAGTGGTCGAACACGCACTGCGGGAAGGCCTGGCCGCCGGTGTTGGAGCGCAGGTCGGCGGTGAAGCCGAACGACTCGTTGACGGGCAGGTACGCCTTCACCACGAACATGGGCGTGCCCGCCACCTGCGACTCCTCGAACACGTGCCCACGACGACGATTGAGCACACCGTAGATACCGCCCACGGCAACCTCGGGGCACTGCAAGTAGAGGTTAGGGTTGTAACTAGGCACTTGAAAACTTCATAAAGGCTTATATTTTCACTGATAGCTAGGATTATGTGGTGCCCCATCAGAACTTTGTTTATTTACGGAAATCTAACATTATTTCGAGATTAATGGAGAATAACTTACAAGAAATTTTACAACTACAAATAAATACTAATACAAATACATTTATTGAAAAAACATAATGCACAGAGAGGTACGGTAAAATTCTATACTTAATAAATAAATAAGTTCACAATTTGCATAACCTGAACTAGGGTTCCCCCTGTGTTTCAGGCAATAGGAAAGCCTATACATAAATTAATTAACCCTTTGACCGCCAAAGACGGCAAATCACGTCATCGGGAATTCGTGCCACTGACGCCAACGACGCCGATTGACGTCAAAATTTTCAATGGTCAAAAACATGCTAATTCAAACAACTATCTGTGTTTTTCAATCTCTGTTGATTTTAGAGCACTTTTTTTTTTGGTTTGGCGTCAGTGGCACGGTGAATTGCTTTGCCGCTTGGCGCTCGAAAGGTTAAAGTATTCATCTATATTATAATACTGTTAATGTAGCTTAAATACTAAAATTTACACTAAAGTAAACAAAACAAATTAAACAAGCATTTATTTAACGACAGCCAGCAAGTTCTCTGTATATTCGTACGTCATAGTTTGTAGTAAGTCACGAAGCGTTTTTTTACATTGAGCGTAGCTAAGTGGGTATAGGTCCAATTTCGCATTTAATCTATTGTAAAGAAACGGTCCTAGAAATATGAAAAATCTTGAAAAAATGCGCGTTTTGCTTGCATGTTATAGGAGAAAACAATATCTTTACGCCTCGTTTTTATATTCGGTGCTGTAAGGAGTTGTGCAGTGCTGTCTCAAAGGGTAACACACCATGCGGGACGATATATGCAGTCGCTGAGATAAATTATTGGTGCCCCTCCCAAATCAATAATTAGATAGTTGGATAGTGTTATCATTTAGAAAATTTGTTAGTCCCAGTATTCAGGCAAAGTATTATGTCGGGTGACGATGCCAAAATATAGAACTGTTGATCTGCCACGTTACGGAAAGGCGGAACTATCAGCCATGCTAGCCCCGCTCAGGATTGACGTGGGTAAAACCATGCTTGGAATATTACATGTCTAAATAAACAATTAGGCGAATCAATGCCGGAGCGAGCTATCTCGGAAAATTTTGATCATGAGACATATTCTTCCAAAGTTTCCAATCCCTCAACTTGAGCTTTACGAATGACAACAGGACAAGGCAGCTCACTCATTAAGGCCTCAGTTTACACTTCCGGCAGACGTACCTGAATCTCGCACAGGTAGACGGGCTCCATGAGACGCGGCTGCGCGGTCAGCAGACACGCGTACAGACATCTCCTCGTGGTTGGAATGATTTGACCGCCACCTCTGTAATATCACAGATTTTAAATGTTATCTTGGACAATTTTTTATTTCGCTTGTCAGTAAACACTGTGTCCAGAAAAATGTTTATACGATAAACTTTAAATTTAAACAAAGGTCTACCTAACCAACGTCATAGTAGTAAACTAGTGACGTTTAAGGCACAACAGCTTTTACCCACTATTTCTTTTTTATTTTATTTAAGCAATTTTTTATATATTTTTTCCAAGGTTATTTGTATTATCATTATTTCTTTACTTCTTTAGTAATGTGAGTGTGAGCCTCAATTCCTGGTTACCATGGCTGCAGCATTCAGCCAACGCACCTGTGGATAGCGTCCGTGTGTAGCGTGACGTCGTAGATGTTGAAGCGCACGCCCCTCAAGTTCTCCTCGGCCATGACGCCCTCCTTGGCGGCCCACTGGAAGCCGGCCACGACGGAGTCCTTGATCTCGTTGAGGTACTGCACGCCCTTGGAGCAGTCCACCATCAGGTTGGGGCCGGTGCCCTCGGGCCCGAAGCACCAGATCTTGCGCGCCTCGGTCACGTCGTACTCGTACTTGTCGGACAGGTAGCGGGCGCGGGTCTTGAAGTCGTCGCGGGGGTTCACTTTGCCCTGGAACGAACGAGAGCGTTAACATTACATGGCCAAGTTGAGTTTTAACACATCCAAGTAAATATCCATAGATCGATACATACGTCATCGATGTCCTCGGGCAGACCGTCGGGCATGGGCTGCGCTCTCATGAAGAGACGGTTGTGCTTGTTGGGAGACTTGGAGAGACACATCTGGTCGGACTCCTCGGCGACGGTCTCACGGTACGACACGACGGGGTCGGACTTCTTGATGGGAATGCAGGCGTGGTCCTCCTCGAGATCCTATGGAAAAGATTACTTGTTGCATTTAAAAGGTTACAATAATCTTGCAGCTGGTCGTAACTGGCTGAAGCCAATGCCTTGGCGTCTAACAAATTGGACGTTTGGAGAACATTGGGCGTTCGAGTCCTCCTTCACAAGAATGCAGAAATTTAGTGAGAAATGTGGTTTGTTTACCTTAAGACAGATCTCAAGATGGAGCTCTCCAGCCCCGGCGACGATGTGTTCGCCGGACTCCTCGTTGATGCACTGCACCATGGGGTCGGACTTGGCGAGCCGCTTCAGCCCCTCCACCAGCTTGGGCAGGTCGGCGGGGTTCTTGGGCTCCACGGCCACGCGCACCACGGGGGATACGCTGAACTTCATGACCTGGAGGACAGTAAAAATACCTTGTGTGCAATTAGGACTTAAAACACTCGTGATCCTATTATGAAACATGCCTTCCATAATATGAATCCGTGTGTAAAAAACGAACTCAAGTTAAATTCTATTCAAAGAGAAATTAATATTCTTGACAAATAAGAACTATTAAACCCAATCTTCAAATTTTATTAAATAGTAGGAATCGCCCGCAATATTGTCCGCGTATTTGGTCTTTACCATAGACGAATAAAAAGTATCCTATAACCACCATCTTTGAATATCCTGCTATCCCTTGTATCAAAATTGGCTAAAATTTGTCCAGCCGTTTTTTTCGGCGTGATGCGAGGACGAAGGAAATTATGAAAACAGATGGCGTCAAGTTGGCACGGCGCCCGTACCAAATAAATGACGATCCTGCATACGATTGCCCCTCTCCATAGAAAACTGATTTTCAATACAAACCTAGAATTTTATAATAGTATAGATTAGAGCAGATATAGGTAGGTAAGATACCTTCATGTTGTGGGCGTTCTTGAAGGTGGTGATGGTTCCGGTCTTGACGAGGAACTGGTCGACACCGACCAGGCCGCAGATGTTACCGCAGGGCACGTCCTCGATGGCCTCCACGTAACGTCCCATCATGAGGATGGTACGCTGGATGGTCTTCTCGTACATATCCTACAACCAAAAATATTATTAGTAAAATTAATATCTATCACTTTCAACAGCACACTCAGATAAACGAATATTTATATAGCCTCGAACATTCGTTTATTTGAGTAATGAAATGTATCGCTCGCTCGGAAACTAGCAGTCCTGGGACATAAGGATAGCGGTCCTATGCAGCGTGGCGAGCGAGCGAGGCGACGCTCTGCGCCCGGCGAAGGCGCGCGGTCCCGGCGCGCTGTCGCCGGAGCGAGCAGCGCGCTATCGCACGCCTCGCCAGCCGGGCGCTTTGTTAACTTTTCTTTAATGGCTTCTAGCAGTATTACCACCGAGAAGTCGTTATAAATGTAAATTTAAATATTCCATTGAAACCACGGGACTTTTTTTAGTGTTTACAACAAGTTGATTGCAATATCTTGTTGATTCTACTAGTATGCAACTCGAGCACATGCTAACGGAAATATACAAGATTGCGGAAATAAGACGCCATTTTGAAATTCGAACCTTCTTATACCATCAATATCTCAAAGTAGCATTCTTATACCATCAATATCTCAAAGTAGCATTTTATATAGAATGATCAAGGAGTCGAGTAAAATCCACTCACATCTTTCTTGCCAGGCTGGTAGTTGGGGCCCATGATGCGGGCCTTCTGTCCGGTGACGACCTTGCCGGAGAACACACGTCCGAACGCGTAGAAACGACCCTTGTCGGAGGTCGGCACCATCTTGCTCACGTACATCATGAGGGGAGCTTCGGGGTCGCACGTCTGCAAATACAACAGAAAATTACATAAACTGCATTCGTTTTCAGTTAGTCAATAAGTGTAAAATTGTATGTGCGATAGTGTTTCTAACATTTATGGGGTCGTAAGCTATGGAGTTTACAACCAATTCCGGAAAGATTTGATTTAAGTCCACTTTGACACCCAGAAACTTATTTGTAAGGTAACTGGCAACACTTGGGACTGGTTCGTAAAAGCTAGGAAATATGATAACTTAAAATCTAATTATCTTCGGTTCGTTTTGTGTTGTTGTGTTTGTTTAAGAAAATGATTGAGTGCCATCCAATTAAAGAAAGTCATCAAAACGTATATTGACTTGCTTCTAATGTTTCGAGAAACTATTCAATGAAATTTATTCGCGCTTACCTTGATACCGATGGCGGCCTCGTCGTCATGGGGTCCCTCGTACAACATCTCCATACGGTACTTCTGGGCGACCACGGGCGACGGCAGGTGGATGGCAATCATCTGGAGCAGCGCCTCTCCGGCCGGCAGCCAGCTCCTCATCACCACCTGAACACAACATATTATTCTTTAAAAACAAAGCATCACATGATGACACTAGTCACATGACACTAGTGCTGTGTAAAAATGTATCTTCCATTTATGGGGTCATAAGCTATAGAGCATACAACCAATTCCGGAAAGACTGGTGCTTTAAGTCCACTTTGACACCCAGAAACTTATTTATGAGGTAACTGGCAACACTTGGGACTGAATCTCACTGTTTCAGTGGCACTTGAGCTTGGTCAATATTTCTGCTAGCACCTTTTCTAACACTTAAATCCCTCTCAGCCATCAGATAAGGCTAAAAAGGCACATCACAGCAGTAATACTACGAGTATACAAAGGGGCGGAAGGGCTTGGATATCTGCATCTCTGTCTCTGATGTCAGTTTGATAAATTCGACCTTATAAAGTACTTAAAGCAAAGAAAATAAATCTCACCTTGAGCAGGGCCTTGCCATCCTTGTCAGCATCCTCGTGCTTGATGGTGACTCCGATCTTCTTGAGCAGGGCCTCAGTCTCATCCTTCTTGAAGTTCATGATGGCGTCGAACACCTTGTAGATGGGGTCCAGCACGTACATGCAGAACGAACGCTTGTTGTCGCCGTCCTTCTGCTTGGCCCACTTCTTTGTCTTGGCGTTGAAGAAGTTCTCTCCCCACAGTCTGTCAATATTGATGGGGATTTAGGAAAAAAAATGCAGATGTTTGGTAATACAAATACTGTTTCAATGAAAAAAACTTCATTGATTGTCTCTCAACTCTTGAGTAGAAAGCTTATAGGACTATCTACATTAAGGAAAGCAGAGATTATAATGTTCGTCCTTTTCTGCCGCTGGTGTATAGAATCAATATCTTTACCCAGTATCAACGGGACGAATCACAATTCTTAATTATGCTCTAAAATATATACATTTTTTTTTATTAAATTTACCTGTTCATGAGCTTGACAAGGTCGATCTTGAACTTGTCGGCGTACATCTCGGAGAACTGCTTGAGGGTGAAGGCCCAGCCGTGGAGGCCAGAGCCGAAACCGACGGAGCCCTTGCTGGGGTCGACGCGGACCTCACCTGAGGGAAACGCATGGTGAGGACATGGATTGTCGAGGATTCATTTTAAACTCATTGTCATTCAACAGAATTGATATCAACTTCTTGAGGTACAAAATCAGGTTTTAGGTTGTCTCGTAGATCACTATATTCTTTCATCTGCATATGCATTATCTGTATGTATATGTAAGTTTATGTATATCTATTTATGTATGTTTATATTTACCCATATGTATTCATATTCATCTTTATTGGTAATATAATTTTACACGTCAATAATGCATTACATCACGTTTTATAATAATGAATAGAAACATTAATTTAAAATTAAATATAACTATTACATTACTTCGTTAAGGAAAATAAATATTTATCTGTAACTCAAATATTACTGCATAAATAGTTCTTTGTAGTCATAGAACGCCTGCTCGATTAGCCATTTTTTAAGTTTTCGCTTAAATACTGGTGCGCTTTGGGCAGTGACAATGTTTTTCGGGAGGTGATTGTACACCTTGGGACCCATAATGTGGATAAGTTTTTGAGATTTAGCCAGTTTGTGCGATACTAAGGGCAACTTACCGGCGCCCGCGCTTCGTGTTAGCGTACTTGTTTTCTGTTAGTATCTAATAGGCTAGTAGACCCAGTTTTGAAATATATTTGAAATGGTTAATAATGATCTTCCTAGCTCTAAAAAAAAAACTAGTATTTTTGTTAAAGCTAGAAAGCTAAAATTTATTTATTGAAATTGGAAATTTCATGGACAGTAAAAAACGCCGTCCGCCATTTTTGGCTTTTGCTAATCTGTGGCGTGACGTAGAATTACGCGTAAATATTCGAAATTCGACCGTCGCATAGTGCCATTCCGCTCACTCCAATATACTTTGACAGGAGATCGAGAGGGACGGCACTTTTCGAAGTCGTCAAGTAGACTTCCAGTTTTCTTTACGGGACAGATGACGTCACTATCACAAGCGAAAATGGCGGACAGCGTTTTAAGCATTACAAAATAAAGATTAAAAACCATATTTTCAAATTAATTTTTTTCAGCTATCATTAACTTTGAAATATATATATATATATATTTAGGTTTCCTTTGCTAAATACTATACGGCATAAACATTAGTTTAATACAATTTGACATGAGTCAACAACTAGCCTATTATGTGCTCCCTTCGCCTTCTGCTGCACCTACTCTGTATTAAGTTAATTTTTTTCATCAATTTCACTACCCAAAGGTCTGGAAGAGATCGCTTTTTAGGGTTCCGTAGTCAACTAGGAATCCTTATAGTTTCACCATGTCCGTCTGTCCGTCCGTCCATCAGGCTTAGCTCCGTGATTTGGTATGAGTAATTGAGTATGTGTATGTATCACGCCGACAAAACCGTAAAATAAAAACTAAAAAAAAACTATTTTTTTGGGTGCCTCTCGTACACTTAGGTGGGAGTGAATTTTTTTTTTCGTTCCAATACTAGTGTGATGGGTGGCGCCACTGTGCCGCAGTAAACATCAGCTCCGTGTATAAAAGTGATTTAAAAATAAACAGTGTAATTAAATGCTCTTCTAATCAATTGTTCATATTAAGGACCCTGTAATACAGTGCTGACAATGAATTTAAAACAAAAGAGTGAGAGAAAAAGAGAGGCGGTGTAAAGTTTTGAAAATATAAACAATAACAAAGTGACAGTATAAGAACGATCGCAGAGATGACGTCCAATTTCTGAATTTTCCATGCTGCGGTATTTACCAGAGCTACATATCAGATTAGGATGGTTAGATCTTTACATAATACAGTAAATAAAGGTTGTACTCAATACATGTTTATTTTGAACCAGTTAAATCACGTGTAAATTGGAATTAAACGAGTCAGCACGCTCGACCTTGGCAGCGTTATCATTCGGTCGCGCGATTCGCGGCCCGCTTATACGATAACAAAAGAAAGTTGCAGAACAACGAAATAATGCCCTCTAAAACGTGTAGGACAGATAAAAAACTGTCCAAATTTTATTAGTATACCATTTGTAAAAGTTTCCTATATCTAAGAATTATTGCACAACGTTTGAAATTATAATTAATTGTTAAACCCTGTAACTTTTAGCCTTTCTCTGAAGTATTTGTCACATGTAACACTTTTCCACCAATAGTTTTCATTGTATACTGGCACTTATTGCCAATTTAGAATACAAGTCTGTGGACATAGCTCCAGGGAAGAACTTTATACACTTTCTTAAAGCACAAGTGCTTAGACATCTATATCCATTTCTTCAGCCCCTCGAAGCCTATTATTGTAAAAGATCTACACAAACAAGTGTTCTAGAATGTTTTTTCCATTCAAACATACTAGATATTTTAAGATATAACAATTGAGGCTTCCATGGAGCCCTTATTCAATTAGCGCCAACAGTAGCAGTAGCCTACCATTGTTAACATGTTTATAAACATGCAATAGTTTGCATGCAATGAGTCACCAACTCTTTTTATGAATCTTGAATGTTATTGTGAGCAGGGCTGCCCTAGGAAGAAAGCTATCACAGTTGCAAAATGTTTTCTGTTTAAGTATTAAAACATCCCCATAAATTAGGAGTCTAGTTTCAATGCAAAAGAAACTTACCCATGGGGCCACTGTCATCGGAGTAAGTGGCGATGATGACGTTCACATTCTCCACAATACGCTGGAAAGTCTGGTACAGCTCCTCGGATTCGAGCTGCAACTCCAGCAGTGCACGGTCCATCTTGTTCATGAACAGGATGGGCTTGATGCGCTCCGCGATCGCCTGGCGGAGCACAGTCTCGGTTTGTACACACACACCTGGGGGAAATAATGTTCTATATGAATTGTAGTGTGATCATGGCAAATCAGTCTAGTGGTATGACATGAGCACCAAGCTAGCTCAGCTAAAATACCATAAATCTTAAGAGTTATATCCACAAAGACTGAATGGGGCAAGTTTGGCAGGGACTATTTTTTTTCTAAGTAGTTGCCACATGGTAGAGAAACATGGAGATGGGTAATTGCCTTTCTTTACTATTTTCCTTATTATTGAAATGAAAGTTTCTGCCTTAATTGTAGTGACAGATAAAAAAAATTGCAAGCAAAGAACTTATTGAAGCAACTGATGGGAGATTAGGTATTTTACTTAAAGGTCACCTTGTCATGTGTGGTTCAGTTATGTTTCAAAGACATAGTGGATTGGATAGATTGGTAAACTCCTCGAGACTTACCGGATACACAGTCCACTACAACAAGAGCACCATCAGTGACACGGAGCGCGGCTGTCACTTCAGATGAGAAGTCAACGTGCCCGGGCGAGTCAATCAAGTTAATCAAGAATCCCTTCTCGCCTTTCTCGCCCTGGTCGGCGTTCGTGATGAACACCATGTCCTTCTCTTCGAGTTCGAAGAACATGGAAATAGCGCTGGAGAAAGTAACATGTGTTAATTTTGAGGTTATAAATTGAAAGCAACATTTCTAGCCTTTTTTTTTTTCATCAGATGGCCGTTCTGAAGATCGTCAAGATAAATTCGGCTTTTAATGGTAAGAACAATCATCATTTGAAGTGAACATATGTTCACTGTTTGTTATCAATTAAATGGTTACTGCACAATTACTGCAACAATAATGCAGTCATAGAATATCGATTATGAGGTGCACTGTAACCTGAATTTCAAGTAACGAATTTCGTACCGTTCCGTAACATGGTTTATAATTAAGTATGAAGTCTTTATTTAAGGAGGTCTACACTCCCGATAGTGGGGTGCCGGTGACTCCCGCAAGGTAATAATAATCGCAACACCTGACAAAGGTTATGATCAACATGTGAGATCGACTTACGTAGACTTGATGGTGATGCATCTGTCCTGTTCATCCTTGCGCGTGTCGGTGAAGCGAGTTTCGCCGGCGCGGGCCCCGGCAATGATACCGGCCTTCGACACCAGCGAGTCCGTCAGCGTCGACTTTCCGTGGTCGACGTGAGCGATGACGGACATGTTGCGGATGTTCCGCTTCTTGTCCATCATCCCGCGGATCTCGTCTACGGTGAAATTCACCTGCACAAACGAGAAAAAACGTCAACATATCGCCAAGTCCTGACCACAACACAGATGGGCCTGCACTGTCACACGCACGTTTCATTTTAACGTAATAACTTCGATGTTCTCTTTTAAAGCTTCAGTTCTTCGATTTCAATTTGTTTTTAATCACTTGCACTTCACCGAGTTTAATGGTTACACCGTATCGGTGAAATAGGTACGTCATCGAACTACAAAGACGGTCGAGAGAAACGAAGTTTTATTTCTCGATTTTTTAATAGAATACCGAAAATAAATTCGCGAAACATTAACAGGGATGCACTGTTTCACTTTTCTGAACACGATTATAAAGTTAAATACTCACCATATTGGATGGTTTTAGATTTTAATTTCAATAAAATAAACCACCATACGCCAACAATGGCGTACGCTTGAAAAAGGCCCTTTCTCGGGCCGGATATGCCCACCTAGACGTCAGACGACGTTTAACCATAGACAACATATCGGTGCTGCCACGTAATAAAAGATACAATTTAATGGCTTTACTTCGAACATTTTAAAATGATACGTAAAGAAAACCCAATAAACTTTATGTAATAAACTGTACATTTTTGTTCAGCCGTAAACCCAATATCTACTCGATGCGCTTGACAGATTGCAGCGTCGGGCGGTCCGCATCATAGGTGACGAGAAAAGTACCAGATTCCTCGAACCCCTTCAATTACGTAGGGACATTGGGTCGCTGAGCGTTTTCTATCGCCTATACCATGGCGAGTGTTCTGAAGAGTTATTTTCTCTTATCCCACCCTCCCCTTTCCGTCATAGAACCACACGTGCCAGCTTGCGATGTCATCGCCTCACCGTGGAGAATATTCCCACACGTACCAAGAAGTTTGGCAATTCCTTCATCTGCCGAACTATTAAAGTATGGAACTCCTTGCCGGCTCATGTGTTTCCTCCTTCTTATAACTTGGGACCCTTCAAACGAAGCGTGAAGAAGCATCTCTCGGGCCAGCATGGCAATGTCAACTGACTTGGCACCGTTGGTTTCTCGTCAGTCGCTATTGCGACTTGGGCTCCCCTTTTTGCTTACCATCAGGCGAAGTGGAGCCACTATGTTGTGCCGTTATAAAAAAAAAAAAAAAAAAAAACAATTTGAAGAATAGTGCCTAGGGGTAAAAACACATCTTAATACGATACTCAATATTCTCATTATAATTTATTAAATTGTTCTTTTTGATCAACTATTGTAAAATTTTTTTTTTTTTTTTCTTTTTGAGAAATAAGCTGTCAATCAACCGTGATGCAATCAAGTATCGCGTCAATATTAAGGTGTATTGTCCTTACAATAGTCTATTCCACAACTTTGTAGCAAGGATAAACTCAAATAACGTAAAGATTTACGTTGCGTTGAATAAACATACTTAACATTCCCAAAATAATATTATTCACGTAAGAACTTATTATACATAGTCCTCCTTGTCGTGTCCGATAACGGCGGCTCTACACTCATGAACGCATGTGCGCGGATGTGACTTGTAAAGCCAAATTTGATTTTGAATTTAACTAACTATATTGAAAATCTATCAAATCTAAATGTTATTAATGGAAACGAACAGAAAACCCGAAGCAAGTTTAAGTAGATTTATATTCTGAGTGTCAACAACTTAATATTAAACTTAGTTATGGATTCTTTGGATTATATTTTATAGATTCGGTGTCTGATTTTTAGTGAAACCCGTTGCAGACCTTCCGATCCTATCCGATCCGATTTCATTATCGGATGAAATCGGATAATGTGTATGTAATTGTTAGGATCTATTACACTACACATTATCCGATAATTAGAATCGGATCGGAAGGTCTGAAACAGGTTTTAAACCCGCTCCAGACCTTCCGATCAGATCCGATATATCGGAAGCAATCGGATAATGTGTAGTGCAATTGTCCGATTTATCGCAAGAAATCCGATAATGTGTACCTAGTGCAATTGTTAGGAGATTTCTTCCGATAAATCGGATTGGATCGGAAGGCCTGGAGCGGGTTTTAGTTTCCTGGACTACTCTACAAAATTAAAGTTCTTATTTATATATAGATGGCGTTAAACTATAGACAGTATCTACTTACTCTATTCGACGCTAGGTGGCGCGCCCAGGCTTAAAATATTCCAGGCCTAAGTTTACTTGTTATTACTTATTTAGTTTACTAAGTTTCCGGTTTGATTTTTGTTTATAAAAATACCTTGAGATTTGAGAACTCTTAGATTTCCTTATGTTACGTTCATTAATAACAACTCATTATTAAATAAATAAAGTTGGTACAGTAACATAATCGCTGGCGGTTGTAGCCAAATTTTGGCATACGAGGCCGCGGCTGCGACACGCAAGTTCCGAGAACTGCGATTGTAGGGTGGCCGAGGCTAATCCACAATAACTTACGCAAAATCATGTAACATTATAGAAACTAGCGTCAAACGCAACTTTACTTCTATATCATTAGGTTAAGTATACAAAAGTTACGGTAAAAGCGTGATACGACATTTTAAAGGTTAACAGTCATAATGCGTTTCGTGCTGGCTAGGTGCGTTTGGGCTGGGTGAAGGGCAAGCGTGAAGCGTGTAGTTGTGGGATTTGCAAGACTGATTTATTTGAATTATACAAATAAGTTTCTGTCAAAAATGTCATTTTAGTGGCAAGCTTTTATAGCCGACTGTACTTTTCTTTGGATATCCATCAAATGCTCACTGAGACGATTCTAAAGAGCCCATGCTCGGTAGGATTGCTTTTTATATAAGAGTTCCTATGGCCACCTTCCGGCTCCATCATCAGATCAGCCCCATGGTAACATATAATTGTATTGTCATCAAAGTTAAGTAAGTATGCAAAATTTCTGCTCAATCGGTTGACGATATCTGCTTCAAAGTTGAGTTGCAAGATTTCACCCGAACAAACATACTTAGATACATACATACATACATTGCAAGTTAAATAAAAGCTTTTAATAAGTTACGTAGCATTACAGTAATTAAAACAAACACTGTGAACTACAAACAGAAAAACTTAAAACTATAGTTAGAGTTTAGGCGATATATAACTGCGCGGCTCTGTTATATATCGCCTAATCTGGCGTAGGATTCGGCAGATTTCTCCGGAACAGCCGAAACCGTCACACTTCGGCCAGAAGTCTGCACTTGCGATGGTGTCCAGCAGTGGCCGTGGCACGCGCACCACGAACGAGCTGAAGTGCGCCGTAGTGGCGGGACCGATAACTAAGGTCATGTTGTTCCTTAAAATTCTGTTGTATGCGTATGCTATTTCTATATAATAAGTAAGTACCTACTTAAGAAGAAAACCCCTTTCTTACTGCAGCGTTGCACCTTGGTCATCTCAAGGAGCAGTTCAGAATCATAGGATTATAGTTAGAATTATTTTTGTAGTCCAAATAGACTTTAACCTTTGTTACCTACATACTATGATCTCTGTTCTTCGTTAAACCGCCGAGTTGTCCCGTAATAGTACATTACAACATTAAGGGTGGTAAACGAGGAATTACAAACGAATGCCTATTAGAAGCCCGAAGCCGAAGGCGAGGGCTTTAATGACACGAGTTTGGAATTCCTTTACACCAGAGTCACGTACGACCTTTTTCATCACACTTGGGAGGAAATGAAACAAAAGTAATAAACAGCAGTCAATAGTCAATACCAAAATATTTATAAAAATATTTATAAGCTAGGTACTATTAACTATTATACATAGTACAATTAAACATTTGTCCAGCAGCAGCAGTGATAATGCGTAGATTAAGTGCGGCGTTTGTACCTTGTTGAATTGAGGAATAATATATATACCTAGGTTAAGCAACACGAGTTTCTCGGTAGATATTTAAGAACATGATAAAACTCCAAGTATAAGGGCGACCTAAAACCAAATAACTAAATTAATCTTTGCACATATAAAGTAGTTCAATAATATTAGCAGAAAATTTGGCAAAATTAAAGGACAACTTTTGTCTATCAGGATATGTAGGTTAGACCCTACGGCTAAGCCAAAGGGATTCGATCTCCCTCGCAAGCTCTGGTGTCGGCTGAACAGACTCAGAACAGGACACGGCCGCTGCAACTTTTTCCTACATAAGTGGGGATGGAAAGAGTCTCCACTCTGCGAGTGCGGTGAGGAAGAGCAGACCACTGAACATATCATCCAACGATGCCCACTTCACTCATACGC
The DNA here is from genome assembly GCA_905147355.2 of Apotomis turbidana. NCBI lineage: Eukaryota > Metazoa > Arthropoda > Insecta > Lepidoptera > Tortricidae > Apotomis > Apotomis turbidana. Next base: position 2,906,415 of record LR990297.1, on the reverse strand, counting down.
TGGATCTGCTGAGGACCCGTATTCTATGTCTCCTGACGCAGCCGCCTGGCTTAAAAATTTGAAAGTAATTCTTTGATTGCTTGCATGAAACATATTGCCATACGATTAAATTAAAATGTAGGTTATAGAGCCAAGTTTCATTTTATCTACTCTTTTTATAATTTATTTCTGTTACTTTTTCATTTACCGTTGCAATGCTATTTTTAAACTTTATGTCATGTACCTATATATTTCAGATGTTCATAATGTACCCTTTTATTTGATATGTCACACGATATACATTGCCATTTTTTTTCTAATTAACCCCCAAATCTGGCCTCCATGTTTCAAATTACTTGGTTTACTTTACGTTACGTTACACATCCATGTTTGGGTCATCAATTTACATACGTGTACCAAATTTCAACTCAATCGGTCCAGTAGTTTCGTTGACATTATCGCTTGACAGATGCGGTCAATCCTTCGTCGCGTCCGTCTGCGAGGCAATTTTCTCTCAAAGCTTGCCCTTGCCGTTCTGAGAATTGGATATCGAGGAATTGTGACGAATAAGAAATAATTATATAAAGTAGAAACTTTTGGCAGTTGCAGCAGAAACTTGGTAAATTCAGTAGACGCGTAGGTACCAATAATACGTTACGTGTGATTGTGTCTGCTGCGGGCATGGCATCATGCCCCACGAGAAGCAAAGGCCTCAGCCAGCTACATTCAACTTCTAGAATGGAGATTGGTTGCTTACGTCTGTATATCACTAACGTTGCATCCTAATTGCGGCTCCACACTACTCGCGAAGTGACCGAAGTTGGCCGAAGTATGGATTTCCCCAGCGAAGTGCCTCTTTACACTATCATAAGTAATTGCCCAATTTCGGTCAACTTCGCCAGCATAGTGTGGAGCCACAATTAGAAGTCGATTCTCACTGACTGCATATTGCATGACAATTACATTTGCGGCGAAGTTGGCCAAAGTATAAATAAATAAATAAATATTAAGGGACAATCATACACAATTCGACCTAGTCCCAAACTAAGCAAAGCTTGTACCATGGGTACTAGACGACGATATACATAATAGATAAATACATATATAGATAACATCCATGACCCAAGAACAAATATTTTGCACAAATATTTGCCCCGGCCGGGATTCGAACCCGGGACCGCCGACTCAGTAGGCAGGTGTCTACCAACCGAGCCAAACGCGTCGTGACACATCGGAGCCACAATTAGAAGTCGATTCTCACTGACTGCATATTGCATGACAATTACATTTGCGGCGAAGTTGGCCAAAGTATGGGTTTCTACAGCGAAGTGCCTCTTTACACTATCGTATTTGCCCAACTTCGGTCAACTTTGCGAGTAGTGTGGAGCCACAATTAGAAATCGATTCTCACTGTTTTTGTATATTGGTTGACATTAGTCGCCAAAGAGAATATAATCACTACTTAGTCGCCTACGCTATCCTCAGTCAACAAAGTATTTGCTCCGAGTTTTCCAAGGGTATTTTGGGGACATAGGTGAGTATAGGACTAAATGGACTAATGGTGTGGTCTATCTATACCAAGTATCACATTTCCTCAATCCGGAAATTTAAAATGACAATAAAGATGATGAATTTTTAAACATACATGCGAGTTTTGAAGCAAAATTGGTTCGACCGCACAGATCCCAAATGTATGTACCTAAATTGTACTAGGTACTGAATATTCTCCCAATGTTTTCCCCACAGATTGAGAGCTATATCACCGACTCATGAGTCAGCGTGCGTAGCAACAGAGCAGCTGGGCGTGAAACAAGTGCGATTCACGACCTGCCTAATTGGATAAGTCCTGGAGACTGGCCAGCTGCCGACTCAGTCGAGAGTGGGGGAATACAGGGGGGTAAGGGCTTAGACCAACGCCAAATTACTAGACATCTCAACCCCCCATCATCATATTTAATTTCAGCAAAGGATTTTTTCCTCCTTTTTTCTGTGTTGTCGGCTAAAAGCCAGAATAATCGCACCTCCAATTTTCTCTCCCACATGATTCGCCTGAGTTGCAGCAGATTGATTCTCTTCCCGCGTAGCGAAGGGTAATTAACGTAAAAATAAGGAATAATAACATACTTCATTGTAACATTAACATAAATGTAACAGACAAATCACTAGCTTTTTCGGGGGGCTATTTTCTCCGCGACATTAGATAACAAAAATCTTTATTTTTAAAAAACCTATACTTTCGTAGATCGAAAATTCGGTTTTGAAACTGAAAGATCCAGTAACTATAATAAATGAGCACAACCTTGGATGTATATTTTATAGAGTAGCATTGTTACAATTCACAGTAATCTGGGTATGAGATCGGGGTTTACCGTCCGAGCATTATAAAATGATATTAATGATTTACAAGTAATGACGATGAATGATGTTTTTATTTTTGGAATTTAATGGTTTTTAAATATTATTACAAAATGTTATTGTTAATTATAAATGTATACTGACTTACCATGTAATGAACATATATTACTGTATGGTTAATAAATGAAACTAAACTAAACTATAAACAGATACATTAAGTTTTATTTATGTGTGAAGTACTGGGAACCGACCGAAATGGCTCGTAAAATACAGTTGTTAATGACACATCACAAAATATTGATACTAATAGACGAGGACAAACAATAAATAAATGAGATGGTATCGCTCATAAAATAGATTACAAGACTATACAGTGACATAGTTACTGTTGATAGATACATTTCTAAAAAAAATTGCGTTATTTTTAATCCTACATTAGAGTACAAAAATTCGACCCAGTATGTTCCAAATACACTTTCTTCCCTGAAATGTCTTCAGTAGGACACCCGAAGCCCTGGACCTACGACTTGAACCGAGGCATACATTTGAATTCTCATGTAAGGTGCCTTGAGAAATATTTCTTTTTCAATTGTTTTTTTTACTTCGACTTTGGAACACCCTGAAAATGCCGCACGGGACAAAGTGCCCCGGTTTGCCCCCCCTTAGATCCGGGCCTGAGAAGACATTGTAGGTAATACTTACGGGATGTGACTAGACTATTTCTAGAATTTGAACACAGCAACCAAAAACTTGGCACTCGTGGCAGGCATGGCTAATCAGATGTGAGAATGACAAACGTGGATAATCGTCCAACTCTCGTTACTTCATGCTCCAATGTAAATAACCTAAAAATCTCTCCGGCTCCAATATTTGTCATCAACTTTAATACTTCGTGTCACGACAATAACGTCCGTGAAAAATCTGAATGGGGAACGACCGTGATGAATGAAGACTCTGAAAAGCATTTCCGAGAAAACTGGCAACATCCGACACAGCTCTCATTGTATATTCAACCGAATTTACAAACTAATGAGTTAGAATAAGACTGAGAATAGCTGGGCGATGAGATGTGTCTTAGCGGGACGACTGCCAGCGTGGCATTATGGGAACGTGGTAAATAAAATAAATATGATGCAATAGTGTTTTCTAGAATGTCTTAATCAGTGTACTTTTAATAGGCACCGGAATTAATTCCGGGGATGCGTGTTTTGTTCGTAAATGATGGGTGACAGGTAACAACGCGCAACGATTTCATATACATATAGGTACTTACATTACCTACGTAGGCAAAAAGTAAGTTGAAAATTTCTATGAAGACTACCTATAGAAAGAAACTTACGTATAGTTCGAATCCCATTTGTTAAGCGGTGTACTTCCTTTTCGCCGAATTATGTTTCGCAAACGTTTCATTTCGCAAAAGTTTCATTTCGCCAAAAGCATTTTTCACTGAAACTGTAAACTATTTCAGATTGTTGTAAATATCATCCTTTAGATTAGGTTAGATTGGGTTAGGTTTGTTTTATAACAATTCGAAATAGTTTACAGTTTCAGTGAAAAATGCTTTTGGCGAAATAAACTTTTGCGAAATGAAACATTTGACGAAACGTAATTCGGCGAAAAACCTTGTTAAGCGAATCCCATTAGCTTTGTACCCGATGAACAATACTCATTATCTGTATTGTTAGCTGTGGCCACAGCTGCCACTTCGAAATGTAAGGCGTTATAAGTGCAAATTACTTTTTCTCAAAAATTGCATGTAATGTTGCCTTACCATCGCTAGATAGACTACAGTAAGTGGAACATACCGAAAACTTTTTAGAAGTGTCCAGTAAACAGCGAGGTTTTAAATTTGGGATCAATATTTGTCCAGTAAGTAAGTATGTAATTCAAATTACGTATCAAGATATTTGAATATCGAAACACGATTTTCTCAAAAATTGCATGTAATGTTGCCTTACCATCGCTAGATAGACTACAGTAAGTGGAACATACCGAAGACTTTTTAGAAGTGTCCAGTAAACCGCGAGATTTTAAATTTGGAATCAATATTTGTCCAGTAAGTAAGTATGTATTCCTATTACGTATCAAGATATTTGAATATCGAAACACGATTTACATCGTCACCGACCTATAAAAAAACTAAGGATGTGAAGGCGATGAGGTCGTATTTAAATGTAAAAAGGATGCATTCCACAAAAGATTTTAATTATAAGTACAATTATAAGTAGAAATTAAAAAGTGGCGTCCCTTTTTCATAGATTAAATAGAAATGAAGAAATGTCGTCTACATTGCAGTATACACTTGCAATTTACACTAAGAGCAAATGTAAAATAAAAAGAGGTTAGTACTATTGGCAGTATAAACGTAACTCAAGATGCACATTTAAAAAAAAAAAGTAGCGACAAGGTTTAGTGCGGAAGTTTGTATGCAGCGTTTAGTTCATAATTGTGCTGTGTAAAATGACAATGATATTTCGGAATTCCTTCCTTTTTTGTGTCGTTTAGAAAAAAACTTTGGAGTTAAAATTGAAGGTAAGCTTTATGATATGAAAATTAGTTAGAAAATACAACAATGTATAACAATAATTAAATTTTATTTTTAAGACTTAGATTTGTAAGACAGTGCAAATAATTAAACGCAGTATTTATAAAAAAAAGAAATTAAGGCGGGATTTAAAATAAAAGACAAAAATTACAAATTTGTTTGTGTGATCTATTACAATAATTCAGCAAAAATGAGTTCAGACGAGTCTGATTCCGAATAGACGGCACTCCTCCATACTTAAAAGCGGAGGCAGAGTTAGCTAAAATAATTGACTTCCGACTAAATCCAAGGAGATATAAAAAAATACAAGAGATTCATTAAATGGAAGGAAGAAAATCAAGTTAATAGTTGGTCAGATAATGTGTGATAAGGTCTAAATATTTCAACAATCTTTCTGAGACAATCGGATGGCTACAAAGGAAAGAAATCACAAATATTCAGCAGCAAAATATAGAAAAGTTCTTAAATCAAGCTCTAGATGATAAACATTTTGGCGATGAAGGTAAATAAATGCTGCCACTATTTGATAACGATATAACTATATCTTTTATCCAAGTATAAACTCATAATTATTTTTGTTATAGGTTGTTATCATGGGAGTTAATGGTGCCTGCGACGACGAATATCACAATGTGTAATAATAAAAATGGGATATAACAAAAATATTCATTGGAAAATGGCCGAATATGAATGTCACCTATAAAATATAATTTTAATCGAATTTTCTTGTTTAATTTTTGAGAAAAGCACTATACCTACTTGCTTCGACCGTAAGAGCCATCCTGGCCTCGTATTATATCCGGACCTCGCCTACGGCTCGGTCCGTCTAATTCCTACTCGGCCAGTATGGCTTACTTACTGGTCTCTGCCGTAATGTACTATTACATCGTCACCGACCTATAAAAAAAACTAAGGATGTGAAGGCGATGAGGTCGTATATAAATGTAAAAAGGATGCATTCCACAAATTGTTTTAATTATAAGTACAGTGCGACAGCAAATTGTAGAAATTAAAAAGTGGCGTCCCTTTTTCATAGATCAAATAGAAAGAGACGACATTGCAGTATACACTTGCAATTTACACTAAGAGCAAATGTAAAATAAAAAAAGGTTAGCACTATTGGCAGTATAAACTTGACTCAAGATGCATATTTAAAAAAAAAAGTAGCGACAAGGTTTAGTGCGGAAGTTTGTATGCAGCGTTTAGTTCATAATTGTGCTGTGTAAAATGACAATGATATTTCGGAATTCCTTCCTTTTTTTGTGTCGTTTAGAAAAAACCTCGGAGTTAAAATTGAAGGTAAGCTTTATGATATGAAAATTAGTTAGAAAATACAACAATGTATAACAATAATTAAATTTTATCTTTAAGACTTAGATTTGTAAGACAGTGCAAATAATTAAACGCAGTATTTATAAAAAAAGAAATTAAGGCGGGATTTAAATTAAAAGACAAAAATTTCAAATTTGTTTGTGTGGTGATCTATTACAATAATTCAGCAAAAATGAGTTCAGACGAGTGATTCCGAATAGACGGCACTCCTCCATACTTAAAAGCGGAGGCAGAGTTAGCTAAAATAATTTACTTCCGACTAAATCCAAGGAGATATAAAAAAAATACAAGAGATTCATTAAATGGAAGGAAGAAAATCAAGTTAATAATTGGTCAGATAATGTGTGATAAGGTCAGAATATTTCAACAATCTTTCTGAGACAATCGGATGGCTACAAAGGAAAGAAATCACAAATATTCAGCAGCAAAATATAGAAAAGTTCTTAAATCAAGCTCTAGATGATAACCATTTTGGCGATGAAGGTAAATAAATGCTGCCACTATTTGATAACGATATAACTATATCTTTTATCCAAGTATAAACTCATAATTATTTTTGTTATAGGTTGTTATCATGGGAGTTAATGGTGCCTGCGACGACGAATATCACAATGTGTAATAATAAAAATGGGATATAACAAAAATATTCATTGGAAAATGGCCGAATATGAATGTCACCTACAAAATATAATTTTAATCTAATTTTCTTGTTTAATTTTTGAGAAAAGCACTATATACTTGCTTCGACCGTAAGAGCCATCCTGGCCTCGTATTATATCCAGACCTCGCCTACGGCTCGGTCCGTCTAATTCCTACTCGGCCAGTATGGCTTACTTACTGGTCTCTGCCGTAATGTACTACTCGTATTACACTAAATTACCTAGTCTTTAAATCAAAGGAAATAAGGTTTACTCTTAAACAAAGAGAACACAGATGTTGGTCACTTCGTAAGTGAAAGAGCAGTGAAGTTCCTATCGATGCTTATAATGACAATGAAGTGACCAACATCTCTGTTCTCTTTGTTTAAGAGTAAACCTAATTTCGTTTGACTTAAAGACTAATTTAGTGTAAAAGTAATTTGCACTTATAACGCCTTACATTTTGAAGTGGCAGTTGTGGCCACAGCTAACAATACAGATAATGAGTATTGTTCATCGGGTACAAAGCTAAGTGGATTCGCTCAACCAAAAGGATTATTTCTATACTTAGATTACTATTTTTCATTAACTCATTAAAACATTCGAATGAAATTTGAATGTCAAAATGTAGAGTTTGCGGTGCACCTATTTAATTTTAAAATCTCTAAAAAGAAAAAATAAAGATGTTATTTCCCCGCAGAGCTAGCATATTTTGCCGCGACTTCGCTTGTCGCGCGGCTCAGCATCACCTGTCCTGCTCGCTCGGTATTGAAAGGAAAGTGACAAGTATTTGTGGCGCGACAAAGAGTCGCGTGTCACAGTTATGCTAGAGATGTACACTTCAAATTTAATATAAAGCGTGGTATGGGTACTGATTATATACATTCGAGAAAACTTTATTTCACAGATTATCCTCTGTCTGTCATCTACTACTACCCAAGTAGCACACAGGCTATATAAGCGAATATACACTAGACAGCTGGAATAAGCTGAATAAGGGCTATATAATGCTCTCCAAAATACCTCAGTGCTTGAAGACTTAAGTCTTCAACCAGTGCGTATTACCGGTGATGAGATGACCTATTACGGAGCCGAGACGTGGTCTCTAACTATGGGCCTTTTAAGGAAGCTCAGAGTCACTCAGCGAGCTATGGAAACAGCTATGCTCGGGATTTCTCTACAAGATTGAATCAGAAATGAGGAGATTCGTAAGACAAACCAAGTTGCGGGGACTCGCTGGATGCGGGTCGCTGCTGTCCGGCCCATGTGGAAGTCTATTGAGGTGGCCTGTGTCCAACAGTGGACGTCCTATGGCTGAAATGATGATGATGATGATGAAAGTTCATATGCAGCATGTGTACTACGTGGGTAGGGTGGGACCTAGCGAAATGGTCCATTAAAGGTGCACTGCAGTCACCCCATTATAGCTAACTCAAAAACAATGGCAAGCAAGAGTATATATATATAGACACATGTTACGCTGCTTAAGGTCACAAGATACGTGCTTATTCATATTCTATTATTACATTAACATAGTCTAAGAAGCACGTAAATAAATCCGTACTTACGACAAAGCCTTGACCTAGACGTCCGACCTTACTGCAGACATCTTTGCCCACGGCAGGAGGAAACATCTGCCAAGGACTAGCCATTTACATACAGACTTATGGTGTTAGATAGGTAGAGTTTTAATTAATAGTTTACAAGTAGTTACTTTATTGTCGTTGTTTATTTTTAAATAGAAGCTGCTCGCAACTTCGTCCGCTTATTTTTTCTTTACCTTTGTCAGATTGAAATGTTGGACTTCTATGTATGCCCATCCATCTATGGATGTCTTATACTAGCTATCCCTGTACCAAAATTTATTAAAATCCGTCCAGCCGGTTCTGCGTGATGAGAGGATAAAGAAAATTTTACCAACAGCTGGCGACACGCTTCTGTATCGCGCTATTAAAGTTTTTCTTGAAATAAATTTTAAATTCAGTTGCCTTCAACTGAATTTAAAATTCCCCTGGTCGGCTCCCTGACAGATATCGACACACATCGCAGTATAATCGTGACCTAGTTGTTCATCTTATTATTTAAATACTACTTGAACCCTTCGACGTGCAAGTCTGATTCGCATTTGTTTTGAACTCGAACGCGACTTAGCGTTTTGAGACAAGCTATAGGTATTGTACAGCTGAAGCTCTACCTAATTGTGGGACGGCGCCTATTAGTGTAAATCTGTATTAGGTCGTCTAGACCTGTCTCTATGGGAGTCCGCGCTCTATTTGTGCGCTGAAGGCGGACTGAAGCGCGCTGACTCACGACAGTGGTGGCGCCACGAGATTTATTGGAGACAAGGACTCGGGGACTTCGGTGGCGCACAGAGTTAGGAAGATCTCCTCCTGTTGGTAAAAACCGGCCAAGAGCATGTCGGGCCACGCTCAGTGCAGGGTTCCGTAGTTGCCCATCCTTCACAATAGACGAAAATTACGAGAAAGATTTAATTTACAAGAAAGATTTTAAGCTCTATAAAAAGGTCGTAAACGCCAAAGTAACTGTAATGACTTATTACCTTCTGGAAGTTATCGATTATACGCGCCAGACTAAGCGAAATGTTTTAATACAGTATGGCACTTAACTAATATGTGTAACGTTCGAATTATAAGGACACCGCGCGGCACTTACGTCATTTTCAAGAAAAATTATGAATTTTTGCGATAACTCAAAAACGGCTCGACCGATTTTTTCAATATAGTTTTCATTGAAAGTACTTATAAGGCCTCATTTTCATGAATTTTTCCATAATTTTTTGACCCGTGGTTGAAAAGTTAGATGTTGGGAACGCTATTTCTTTTATTTTCGTAGCGAATATTTACAAAACTGCTGACTTTATCAAAAATGATGTTTGAAGAACCCTATTATTTTTAAAAGATCTATTCAACGACACCCCACACACTAGTATTGGATCGAAAAAAAAAATCACCCGCACTTTAGAGAAAAAAAGTTTAAAAGTTTTTTTTTTAGTTTTTATTTTACCGCTTTGTCGGCGTGATACATACTCGTACACATACTCGTACCAAATTTCAGCTTTCTAGTACTAATGATCACGGAGCTAAGCCGCGGACGGACAGACAGACAGACGGACAGACGGATTTGACATGGCGAAACTATAAGGGTTCCTAGTTGACTACGGAACCCTAAAAAAGACTAAATTTTCGAACATCTTGTGTCAAATGAAATCTTCAATCAAATCTTGCATAGCTTCAGTCAAATCTTGCATAATTCGTATGAATAAATAAATAAATATCAGACAACCTCAGCCTTTCTCGAGCTAATTTGGAACTAGGTCGATGTGTACCTAGTTCCAAATTAGCTCAAGAAAGGCTTGTGTTATGGGTATTAGGCGACGATATACATTCTTATATACCTACCCCAGGCGCAAGTATTCGAGTTCATCACACAAATATTTGCCCTCGCCGGGATTCGAACCCAGGACCGCCGGCTCAGTAGGCAGCTGCACTACCACTGTGCCTACCGCGTCGAATAAAAGTGTAAACAACAAAGATAGGTACTTACCTATGCTCATAATGCTATGACTTGAGGACCCTCTCTTTCTGAACATAATTACATACGTACGCGTATGTTTCCGTATGTTTTCCTATCCTTATAGGTATTTCTTATCGCTGTGTAGTTGTAGTCCTATTGAATTAATTTAGGCAATGTTTCGGAACCAGAAAATTGAAAGAATAGTTCGAAATCGTGGCGTAAAATTAATGATTATTTATTTTAAACAAGACTTGCTCGTCTTGCTGCCGCTCCTGAAGGATATGGGGTTGGAAGTGAATACCTCCAAGTGTGAGTTTTTCCCCTGTGGGCCGCGGTCAGCTTCTCTCTTCCCTTTTTTCTCAGGTATACTTCCGGGCCTCAAGGAACTGAACGCTGATTCTTTTTGCCTACTGGGTGCACCAATTTTTCCTTCTGCAGTTCCTGAGGCACTCAAAATCCGTAAGGATCTCCTTCTCCTCGCGGGCGACCGTCTCAAGGGCTTGGCCCCGCACGTGGCCTTAGTTTTGATGCAAAAGTGTTTTGCCGTTCCCAAGATCACTTACCTGCTGCGCACGGCCCCTGTTTGGTTGTTCCCTGGTGACATTGAGACTTTCGATTTGGCCGTTAAGTCGACGATTGAGTCGGTGATCAATGTGTCTTTGAATGACATTCAGTGGACACAAGCAGGTTTGCCCATCCGTCACGGGGGTATTGGGGTGCGGCGTGTAGGGGACGTTAGCCTGCCGGCCTTCTTGGCGTCGGCCCATGGGGTTGCTGACCTGGTTGCTGAGATTTTATCGTTAGATGGCAACGGGGTGAGCATACCGTATGTGGTCGACGCTGTTGGGCGATGGTTGGCTGTCAATCCAGGTGCGTCTGTCCCGGAGAACCCAGGACTCCAGCGCGCGTGGGATGACGTAGGGTGTAAGGCCACCTTGGACGGTCTGGTTGGAAACGCTGCGGGTGTGGACCGCGCAAGGCTTTTGGCAGTGTCGCGGGCGGAATCGGGGGCTTGGCTGCAGGCGTTACCCTCCCCTCAACTGGGCACGTTACTCGACGGTGACTCGTTGCGGGTGTCCGTCGCTCTCCGCTTGGGCTGTGATGTATGTCAACCACACGTATGCATCTGTGGTTCCATGGTGGGAGCTGACGGTCATCATGCATTGAGTTGCCGGCGATGCGTTGGGAGACATCCGCGTCACCATGCCTTGAACGACGTGGTCCAGAGGGCGCTCAGGTCGGCAGGCGTTCCGTCGTGCTCGAGCTTCCGGGTCTTAGTCGCACGGACGGCAAGCGGCCGGATGGCCTAACGTTGGTGCCATGGGAGAGAGGGCGGTGCTTGATCTGGGACGCTACGTGCGTCAGCACCTTCGCCGCCTCTCATATCAGTCGCACAGTACGTGCGGGCGGAGCGGCGGCCGAGTCGCAGGCGGCGGTGAAGCGCCAAAAGTATGCTCCTTTGGGCTCGGGGTATATTTTCGTCCCTTTTGCGGTGGAAACGGCGGGCTGCTGGGGTGTTGATGCGAAGCAATTTGTGCGTGACATAGGCCGTCGACTAAGACAAAAGGAATAGGACCCCCGCTCCGAATCGTTTCTGGTGCAGAGGCTGTCCATAGCCATCCAGCGGGGTAATGCCGTGAGCATTATGGGCACTTTAGCACCGGAAACGATAACGAGCGGGTTTGACTTTCGTAATTAGGTTAGGTATTATGTTGACGGTAATAATTTGTAAGCTAGAAATTTTTAAATTTTATTTTAATAATGAAAGAATATAATTTTATAAAATAGTACTTACTTTAATACAATAGAATTGTATAACACATAGCTCGTAATAGACAATGAAATTCCATTCCATCTGTATTTACGTGTACTACCTACTACCTACATTTTTGCAAATAAATATTTTTATTCTTGAAAACGCGAATACATACTTAGGTACATATAAAATTATATTTAGAGAAGTACGGTGGATGGAAATATTTTTTGACAAAATTCTGAAAAGTAATTTTTAGGGTTCCGTAGTCAACTAGGAACCCTTATAGTTTCGCCATGTCCGTCTGTCCGTCCGTCCGTCCGTCCGCGGCTTAGCTCCGTGAGCATTAGTACTAGAAACCTGAAATTTGGTATGAGTATGTGTATGTATAATGCCAACAGAACGGTAAAATAAAAATTAAAACATTTTTTTTTTCGGATACCTCTCGTAACCTAAAGTGGGGGTGATTTTTTTTTCTTTTCAACACTGGTGTGTGGGGTGTCGTTGAATAGGTCTTGGAAAAATAATAGGGGTCACTCAACATTATTTTTTGATAAAGTCAGCAGTTTTGTAAGTATTCGCTCCGAAAACAAAAAAAAATAGTGTCCCCCCCCCCCTCTAACTTTTCAACCACTGGTCAAAAAAAATCGGAAAAATTCATGTAAATGAGGCCTTATAAGTACTTTCAATGAAAACTATATTGAACAAAATCGGTCGAGCCGTTTTTGAGTTATCGCCAAATTTTATATTTTTTCTTTAAAAGGACGTAAGTTGACTTCCAGAAGGTAATTAGTGATTACAGTTTCTAGGGCGTTTACGACCTTTTTATAGAGCTTAAAATCTTTCTTAACTTAAACCTCGGGCTTAAAACAGCAGTTTATTATGAAGGATGAAAAAACTACGGAACCCTACACTGAGCGTGGCCCGACATGCTCTTGGCCGGTTTTTTTTTTCTTGATCCAATAATATCTTGGTTTCAGCGTAATAATTCAGTTAGCCATTTCTCCACGCGCTAAACTCTTCAACACGCAAGTGGAGTATCGTACGCGAGCTGTAAATAAACGCAATAAGTGCATTAAGACGGGCTTATTGCAGCCAGATGCGCCAGGACATGCGAACTCTGCAGGACCGGATCATTAGAGGTTGGATTTGCGATGTTAGTCGATAGAGCAATCTTGGGTAACAACTGAATGGAAAGTGACAAATAGATTCACGACAAAAAATCACAATGATCGGCCATTAAAAGTAGTAAGAATCTGCAGCGCGGAAGAACGTCGTCACGTATGTTGTTTCCTTCGTTTGTAGTGTTATTGCACTCTTTTTATGCAAGTTTTTCGATACCTAAAAGCCCCTATATATTTTCTATAAAACATGTTATGGAAATATTATGATATTACGACAGTGATGTTACCTAAGATTACTGTCAAAGTGGAATAAGGGCCCAACTTTATACTTAAAACAGATGTTTTCAAAATTGGATTTTATTGTAATGTGTTTCAGTCTAACATTGAATGAGTGTCTATTTAAAGCCGGGACTTTTTTTATTAGCGACGTGTCATATAAAAGGAAATTTACTAGAGAGAGTAATCGCCTCTGTGAAGTTGGATAATCACCGTGTTGTTTTTAATTGTGTCGAGCACAAAATGTCTCAACCGGATGACGTCCAGTGTTGGACACAGGCTTGCTCCAAGGATCTCTAGGGCCCCTACGGTATAGCGCTACCTGCAATCGAACCTGTCCTGGTCATCACTTCTAGGTGCAAACTTAACAAACATAATTATCGTTCAGAACTCAGTGTAAGATTTCGATTATATTAGGTACTTACCAGGATGTGCCATAACAACAACTTAGTGCAAATTCGTCCGCGTAAAACTTTTTCTTTACTGTAATAAATCGGGTAAAAAGTATCTTGTAGGTACATATATAACCATCTTCGTATGTCAAAATAGGTTAATTCCGTCCAGTCAACCAATAGATGGCGCTATACGGCTTGCGCGCCCACACCTACATGATACAACTAACGGCACTTCCTGAAATAAGTATGGCCCGTCTCCGTTATAACAATTTTAGAATTGTATAATAGTATAGATGCCTATGTATTACCATTGTATTACCAAGTTAGTCATAGTTCTATTTAATATTTTCTTCGGTTTCCGCGACTGTCACACATTTAAATAAAACAATTTAAACGGTATCTGTAAAGGTACTGAAACGTCAGGGAGGCTCAAATAATTAATATACGCGATATAATCCGTTTAAATTGTTTTATTTAAACATAGTTCTATTTGTTTAAACTATTTGTTTGACAGAAGCTATCTTCTTAAGGACGTAGTCGTAGAAAAACAATGCAATGTGTCACTCAGGACCGGACGTTAATATCAATCTGAGTAATTGCGTTTTCCTGAAACAGCCATTTTCAGTGGCTCAATATTAGCAAAAGACCTTATTTCAATTTAAGTTGCTGTTTGAATTGTAAACCCCATTTCCTGAAATACAAGATTTAATATAGTGAGCACACATAAATGGTCAGTAAGTCATTTTAGCGCGACTCCTTGATAAGAGACGGCAGTTTGATGATTTTCCTTCACAAACAGGTAAATGTTATGTAATTGAATTGGGATTTCAATTTGACGTTTTTGGTTTCCTTGTAGTTTACAGATCATATTTTAAACAGCTATTTTCATCCGCTATTAAACAGTATATTCTGAGAGGAACACTTTATCTATAAAGGCCTTTGAAGAAAATTTAGTTGCTCCGGCTTATTCTTAGACAGATATGACGCCACGCCAAGGCGGGGAATACTTGATACACGCACTGAGCCTTGCACTGTCCTGCCAAAATACTTTGATGTAGTAGGATCTTTAGAGCAGCCATCCCTCCTGTTGATGTATCTGTATCATTGACAACTTAAACAGGATGACCTTAAAAAAATCATGAAGAACATACACATAAATGTTCAGGGACAACGTGGTCGGCTAAATGAAAATCCTGTGAACTGAAGCGTTGTACGAAACATTTGGCGGCGAGATGGAAGAATGCTGTGTCCATTTACTAAAACAGACATAAAAGTATCAATATTCATATCCATCAAGAAAAGAGCTTACTCCCACCCCCACTTTAAAGGTCGGCAACGCACTTGGATTGTGACTTCTCTGGTTATGCAGGTGTGTATAGACGCCGATAATCGCTTTCCATCAGGTGATCCGTTTGCTCGTTTGTCTCCGCAGACATTAAAAAAAACACATAGTCTCGATTCTACACATCTGGCTCCTTAAAATCTTGGGAGCCTTGAAAACATGATACCTTCTGATAAATTATAATCTTGACGGTATCACGTTTTGTAGGGCAGTCAATCCCGTACAGTTTGCGAATAACGCGTCGATTCCGCCGTCCTAAACACATACATAAACTCTAAGCGTTCTCAAATATATGTCCCGGCGTAATGGGGAAGCTTGGAGCCCCTACCAAACGGCTTTCATCGAATGAAAAAGCTGGTTTATACCTTTGTATTGCGCAATATATGTTGTTCTCCATCTCCATATTTTATGCGCTCGTCTCTTCATCATCTTCAATAAAAATTAAAAGATAATTTATTTAGGTGTGACCTATACCAAGAGATAGACCTGTAGGTTATTTCATGAAAAAAAAAAAACATCCCGGCGAATTTAGAACCTTCTCAGATCCTCAAGTCGATTTAAATGAATTTGTAGGTAGGTACTTGAACTTGATCTCACTTGATGGAAAGTGAACTAAAGGAAAGGAAATGAAGGAAAATTCTACGACATATCAGGATCACGCTCAAGCAAACGGTACTTGTTTAGTTTAGCCTAAATACATTATAATAGTTGTGTCACAAATCCAAAATAAAAAATTGCGTAAAATGTTTCATTGTGTACATCGAAATTTAAATTCGCATTAAAGTGAAGTGCAATTTGAGACTGGCACAGAACTAGCGTCAGTTAATCACAAAGGTCAAATTCCCCGTCCAAACCGCAAGAGTATGAAGAAATAATTATTAGCCAGTATCATGTCCGGTGGTAGGGCCCGGCGCCCGGCGCCCCACGGCGCCGCGGCGTCGCGCCGGCGGCGCGTGGGGGGCGCTACACCAATTATATACTGGGATTAACACCATCGCTGCCACACCACCTAGCTATCATTATAACGACACCGAGATCACTTTTCTGGGTTCAGGGTGATATCCTTTTCAGATCAGATGACAGATTTCAGGTTTTGAAATTGCTGCGAATTGCGGCGGCGTATGAGTTAGGTAGTACGAGTAATAAACCAAATTATAGGAGTATGCCGGGATTAATACCGTCACACCCGATGCACTTAACTATTATAACATTTATAACAAAACCGAGTAAATTTTTCAGAACCATTTCACCTATATGTGATGGTACAGCTAGGTTTGCGGCTGGATATGCCGATCTGAGGTTAGGCTCGGTTTCTTCAGCCACTAAAAACGGTGCTTCACAGACTGAATAACACACATCATCGGAAAAAACTAACGAGCCTATGTCTATGCCTATGCCTATACGAAGATGTCGAAGATATTAAAAGATATTATTCGCGAAGGAGGAAAAGGTGGCACGTGAGCTGTACTGTAATCCTCACAACTTTCGCAAGTCTAAATCGAATCGAAATTACTTCTTTTTTACGTTATCAACACCCATCAAACTTTATTTTTAGGGTTCCGTACCCAAAGGGTAAAAACGGGACCCTATTACTGAGACTTCGCTGTCCGTCCGTCCGTCCGTCCGTCTGTCAACTGGCTGTATCTCAAGAACGGTGATAGTCTGTCTAGCAGTTGAAATTTTCACAGATGATATATTTCTATTGCCGCTATAACAACAAATACTAAAAATAAAATGAAATAAATATTAAAGGTTAAACATGCAACAAACAAGTTATAGATTATGGTACGGAACCCTTCATGCGCGACTCGGACTCGCACTTATTTATTATTATTATTTCAATTGGGCCTTTTGTGTGCCGCATCGACCATAATTGATCTATTGTGGCAGCCCTGTCTTAAAGCTCACTGCTGAGGCCCGTTGAGTCCAGGAATTCCCAGATTCTTTGGGCAGTATCTCCGCTGGGGGCACAAAGTGTTGCCCTAAGTGGATACTTCTTTTGTGCATAAGTGGTCCACAGGAGCAGAGGATATGCATGGCTGTCTCCTCTGACTCTTGGCAGAACCTGCACCTTGCGTCCTGTTCCATACCCATTAGGAACAAGTGTTTTTTCAGCTTGCAGTGACCGGTCAGAGTTCTAGTCACCGCACAGACTTTTGACCTTTTGAGCTGTAGTAACTCTTTAAAGATAACTTTTGAACAAAGCCTTTTATAAGGGCTTTCGAGTGATTTTGTCCTTTCACAGCCACCCACATCTCGATCGCCTTAGATTTGTGTAAATCGCTGAGCAGAGAGTAAGCTTGGCGTTTTGTGATTCCACAGAACGGTTCTGGGTCGACAAGGGGCTTGTCCGCGCCATCTCTCGTGAGTTTATCTGCTCTTTCATTTCCGTCAATATCGGAGTGACCTGGTACCCATCTAAGAGTGACTTTGTTGGTTTCGCCTAGGGCATTTAAATTGTTTTTGCATAGTTGGACTAGTCTAGATTTGACCTCTAGTGATTCCAGTGCCAACAGGGCAGCTTGGCTGTCCGAGTTGATGTATATGTGGCAGTGTCTTATGTTCTTGTCAAGGTTTATCTCTGCGCATTTGTTTATGGCAAAGATCTCCGCTTGGAAGATTGAGGCCTCTGTGCCCATGCTGACGCTTGCATTGAGCTTAGGTCTTTGTCCATAGACCCCACATCCTACATCTTTTCCTTTTTTGGAACCATCCGTATACCAGATGTGGCAGCCCTCTTTGAGAGACATTTGGTCGTTTAGCCATTCGTCTCTGGAGGGTAGTTCCACTGAGTAGTATTGTGTAAAGATACATTCAGTGAGCATGTCGTCAGAGGGCATGCACAGTAGTTTGTTTTCGAACACTGAAGCCTGTAGCTTGTTCAGTGCTTGCGAGCGCCATTTCGTCTTAGACAGAGTGCAGAGCCTGTAGATGTACTGCTCGGCCTCTTTCCGCACCTGTAAGTGCAGAGGTGTTAGGTCGAGCAGTGCGTCCAGGGCCGCGCCCGGCGTCGAAGACAGGGCTCCTGTAGCAATAACGCAGGCAGTGCGTTGTAGGCCGCTTAGTTTTAGGATCGCTGTCTTTTGGTTGGCCTTGTTGCACCAGACAGCGGAGGCATAAGTTATTATGGGCCTCACGACTGCTGTGTATAGCCACATAGCAATGTTGGGTCTTACGCCCATCTTGCTCCTGCCATTCGACAGCATGTCCACAGTGCTAATTTCGCTTTTTGGATTATATTGTTCAAATGCGTGTTCCAAGTTAGCCTTTGGTCAAAGGTGACCCCTAGATACTTGGCTTCATTTGAAAGTGGTATAGTTTGTCCGTTTAGCTTTAAAGTATTGAGCTTGTCGAGTTTCCTTTTATTTGTGAAGGGCACTATAATGGTTTTGTTTGCATTGATAGACAATTCGTTTTCTCTGCACCATATACAAATAGTGTTGAGAGCTCCTTGCATGATGTTCGAGATTGTGTTAAGAGGGCGCCGAGCGTTTGCGACTGAACCATAGAGCGCGGGGAATGCGTATTTAAATCGGCGCGCGGCCGCCATAGTAAAAATGTATGGAGAATTAAAAGCACTTTTTGATAAATCTGGACCTTTAATACCAAACAATAAAAGAAATATTTGATGCGGACAAATTGTAATGTAAACATTCATCTTTTTTTTGAACTGAAAATCAGAATAGATTTCCATTGTTAAAGTATAAAAAAACACTTAACGCCTGCTTACGATTTTACAATTTTCGCCCAACTTTACTTAGTTCTCTAGGGTAAAATATTAATAATCTTATAATTTTTCCACGGAGAAGTTGTTAACACATTCTTCGAAGTGCTAAATATATAGTTTAAAAATGGATTAAACAACTATTGTTGATGTTATCTACTTAACGGCAACTGCCTATTTTTTCACATTTCGCTCGGTGCAGTCTTAAGGCAGGGTCCTTTGATTATGACTACGATATCGTCGGCATATCCTTGTACGTCATAATCGTTGGCCGCCATTCGAACAAGGAGTTGGTCAACCGCTAGAGTCCACAGAAGTGGTGATAAAACCCCTCCCTGTGGACATCCTCTTGTGGAGTGAAATTCATGCGTGGTGGCATTTAGGGTTAGTATTACTGCTCTATTGGAGAGCATACTCCGAACCCATATTTTTGTGGTGCCGTCTACACCTTTTGATTCCATACCTTTAATGATGGTATCTGTGGGTGTGTTATCGAAGGCCCCTTCTACATCTAAGAACGCGCATAGAGCTGTTTGCTTGTCCTCTAGGGTTTTCTGCACCTTGTCGACCAGATCTAGCAGGGCAGTTTCTGTGGATTTCCCCTTTTGGTAGGCATGCTGGCAGGGACTGAGTGGCCTTGTTACCAGATATTTAGCTCTTACGTGTTGGTCAATTACCCTTTCCATGGTCTTTAGTAGGAAGGAGGTTAGACTGATGGGTCTGAAGGATTTAGGTTGTGAATAGTCCTTTTTCCCTGCTTTTGGTATGAAGCGTACCTTGACCTTAGTCCATTGTTCTGGTATCACGCTCAGGGCGAAGCTCGCCCTAAATATTTTTACCAGAAACGGGAGGAGAAAATCGCGGCCCTCCTGGTAGTAAGGCAGGGAATATTCCATCATCTCCCGCAGATTTAAATGGTTTGAATTTTCCCAGGGCCCATTTAATTTGGTTTGGTCTGAAAATATTTGCAGCCAAGTTCCAGTCAGTGTTGTGTGCCCTATGAGGTTGGTGTCTCTTGTGGGCGCATCGTTGAGTATCGCTGGTGGAATACGAGCCGGGGAAGTGTGTGTCCCTGAGGACTCGCACTTGCCCAATTTTTTAAATTTCGAAAAACTGAATCTACAGACATCAGTCCATCCGTTTGTGCTGACTTTTGTTTTCTGCAAGAAAGTATAAATAAAAATAAATCATGTAGATTATTTTGTAAATTTATCTTTTCGTAATTTTCGAAAAAAACTGATTTGGGGTTTGGAAACCTGGGGTATAGAATATAGTCGGCCGTTTCGAAGCAGACTCGTCGTTATTCATTGGCAACGAGCATGTCGTCACCTGTAATATGAATTAATGTAACCGCCAAAATGACGAAATTGAGTTAAGTATACAGTTCGTCTGTAAATTTGACGATCTATCCATTGCTGTTATTAAAATTACGATATCTTGAAAAAAATGTTGGTTACATTAAACAAAAATTGACCGTTTTTTTTAGTTTCGTGTATTTATTTTGGTGTATAGAACATTGTTTGTAAATTACTTAATATCAGATTAACGTAACCACAAGTATTGGCCAAAGTTGAACGAAAGTCATTAATGTAAGACTCATCGGTAAATAAATGACTCTTACATTACTCAATTTATAGCACTTTATTACCGATTGACTGTTACGTTAGCTTCAAAGCTAGATAAAAAATATAAAATGGTTCTTACATTAAATGGGTTATACTTTTAGTTTTTGAATCAAATCATGTAAATAATAAGGTACATAAATGATTTATATGCTCAGATTAGATGGGTAAAAAAAAATCAACGAGATTATAAGACAGCAACCATTTAAAGTCAATTATAGTCTAATCTTGCCACTAATTGTGCTTACTGCAAGCTGGGTGAATATATAATTTAGTCAGTAACATTAAAGTTTTCGTAGTTTTTAAAGCAATTAATGCCTCTTACATTATTATTTGTCTTCCCAACGCTCGAGTGCTGACGGTAACATTAAAATTATGTACTTAATTTGGACGGACCTGGTGCTTACGTTATTTTGGTTACCAGGAACTTTGCGACCATCTCTTTCCTTTGCAGTGTTAATGAGTAGATACCGGTGAGACGACCATACATTCGCCTGTAGGAAGCAATTACAAACACTACCGCGTGCGTCTGTTTACGATTTGGTGTTGTGATGGATATGATAGCCACTTTAGTTTGTACCGACCAGCGATCGGATGCCGGTTTTCAACTCCATACAAATACTGGTATTAAATTTCGGTATTTCGCTTATTATTACACATTTATTTATTTTACTAAGCTGCTTTCAAAGTTCTATACCAATACTTTAATTATATGTAATGGCATTTCAAATAAAATCTGTAATAATTTTTTTGTAATTTTTATGAACACCGGTAACGATCCCTGGTTTCAACAATTCGTGATAAGGACAGTATTGTGCAATTGCGTTAAAAAAAGTACAGTTAAAAATTACGAGTTAAGTACATTAATCGCTTTACATCAGGCGATCCGTTTGCTCGTTTGCCCTCAACGACATAAAAAATAAATAAATGTCGGGGACAGGTCTGGATGGCCGGTGTGGTGTGGCACATTAGTTGAGCTATTCGTTATAGTTGTGGACGAGGAGGTAGTTGCGAGCAAGATGAAACAATACGGATGCAATTAACTTGATTTATTCCTTATACAATGAAGCACAAAATAACAGTTCCTGGCACAGAGGTCTGTAAGCTAAGTCTCGAACAGAATAGTCTTTATTAAATTAACACTAGGCACATTGCAGGGTTATAACACTGACTCTATTCAACTTGGTATAGCACAACGAAACGGACAGTTCCAAGGCAGTAGTGCACTCGATGGTGACCCAAAGTGAAGTGTCGGTGGTCGCTCGCTGAGTGAACCGCCAAGACTCTGTCTAGCGCGCCAAAACAGGTTCAAGGGGGCGCTACTGTCGCCTTCCAATAGCGCGCCAGTTTCGTTGAACGTCCATACTCATGACCGTTTCCGACACGGCCATACTGACGCCTCACACGTCCCCGTGTGCGTAATCTGAAAAGGAAAGAAAAATCTCGGCAGTAAAACGTCTTTGCCTCGGCCATTCCTGACCTTGGGGGGCTTCACGTAACTATTGTTCATGACAAACTCTTTATTGTTAATTTAATTAATCATCAAGCAACAATCAAATCATCATAAAACAATATCATAAAATTCACAATTTTGTTCTATGAGCGCATACACCAATCATCACCTATATCCGGTGGATACACATCAGCAATCATTGCTTCTATCCAGCGGATACACATCAACAATCATCGCCTCTATCCGGCGGATACTCTCCTACGGCCATCGCCTCTATCCGGCGGATACACTTCTACAGCCATCGCCTCTATCCGGCGGATAATCTCAAACTAAACCTATTATTACTAATTTAATCAACCATCGAGCAACAACAAACAAAGTATCATAAAACTCTCAATCTTATTCTATGATCGCATACACCATTCCAGTCATTATATCATCGCCTCCATCCGGCGGATACCCCAACAATCATCGCCTCTATCCGGCGGATACTCTCAAAATACAACTACCTTCGGGTGATACACAATCAAGTGAAAATAGAACAATCTTGTATCATAAGCAGACACAAGTACCATAATAAAAATAATAAAAAAATCATTGCTCAACAGTTCCCAAATCGATCCCAAACCACTCAGTTATTATATTTATATATTAAAGTTTACGTGAGGTTTGGCACCGACTTCAAAGGGTGAGTCAAATGTAATCTGTACTTGAACGGGTTATTTTCGGCTTTTTAGTTTTACTGAAGTCGGTTCTTTTTTTTGTTAAAAATTTTTTTTTTTCGCTTTTTAGTGATTCATATAAAATACTTATGGCGGGGTGATCAGGGAGGTCTTGAAGGCATGCATCTCGTTTGAAATATCTCCTAACTCCTAACTGTTAAGGAGTTGTACCTTCCATCATCAGTTCAGCATGAGAAGATGATGACTACCATATGCAAATACTTAAATAGTTTTAGAAAAAACATTAAAAATATTATGAGTGCCTATAAAATTTCAGGAATTCCTTCGATTCCTCATGGATCTCGTCATCCGATCTTCACCAAAATTTTATGGGACCAACCTCGAGATGTCTATTCATGAACCTAAAAAGAATTTTCCAAATCGACTCATAAATGACGGAGTTATGAGGTAACAAACATTAAAAAAAAAAAAAAAAAAAAAAAAAAAAAAAAAACATACAACCGAACTGAGAACCCCCTCCTTTTTTTGAAGTCGGTTAACAATCAAGTGAAAATAGAACAATCTTGTATCATAAGCAGACACAAGTACCATAATAAAAATAATAAAAAAATCATTGCTCAACAGTTTCACTACCTACTGTTCGAATCATTCATATCATCATCAATGTCTTGTCTCAAATTAAACAACTATGCCTTTTCTAAATCGGGAATTCTTGGTACGTTCTTTTCAATATTCTGAACAGCGCATTCTTTCAATACCTACTACATTGTCAAAATTTCTAATAGGCTCGCTTCAGTACTCTTTTTACTGCACAGTACTAACGATTTTAGCTAGACTGATACATGTCATACATAGTCACTGAATTATCCAACTGTTTGCCATGGATCTTATTGAAAAACAATTTTTCCATAAGCGATCACTCGGCAACCAAATCACAATAAAATGAGAACTTCTCACCAGATTGCCTCATATAGTTTGGTGACGTCACACGTCAACCCTCGTCCCAGTGGATGAAGGCGCCCTGCCGCTTGCCTTCACGCGGTTCTTTGCGTGATGTCTTGTACCATGGCAGCTGAAGCAGATGACTCATGGCTTAGCTGTTAGCTGCTAAGTTCGCGAATCTTTTCCTGAAACAAAAACTTCAAGCACAGTATCACAAAGCTCGGTCATTCTAACCTTAAATCCAACAAACTCAACTTCAATTCAACAACAACTGAAATTGGATTTGTAATTTCTTATAGTCAAATGAATTGTTTCTTTTGTTATCTGAAATAACATGCCAAACGAATAATAATAATCCAACAAAAAAAAAGGAAACTCAAATCAATCTAGCAAAGTTAGGTAGGTACACTGAAATTATGATTCGTTAATGTGAACAAATAATCTACGACGTAGATGCAAGAAAATATTTAAATCAAATCATTATTTGCACTTTAATAACAAGCTTTACTTTGTATGATAACTTTTAGATTACCAGGGGAATATAAAACATTAATGATAAAAATCAAACTTCAATTTCAAACTCTTGTGTCCCAATATTTTCCTAATCCTATTAGTGTCTCCAGTTTAAATATTTTTGGCTAAAGCGATCACCAAATTTAAAAGTAACATTAGGATCGTTTAAACAAATCTCAAGCTCACCAGTTCTTACGAAAGTTATAGGCGCTAAACTATACACCAGCTAATGTACACCGAGTAAGAAACTATTCAAGATGTCAAAAAATTAAATTCTACAGAATGATTGGAAAATCATGAACAGAGGGTAGATTATTAAAGCAAGTTCCTAAGCCCAGCCGCTCCTACTACTAAGTACTGTGTATGCTTAGAATAATAATTCTAAGTGTGTATGATTGATGCACCTTCACAGCGCAATTTTAAAATGATAAACTTTTTTTAAGGGTAGGTAAACTGCGTAGTGGTCATATTAATCAACACTAAATCTCTGTAGAAACATTTCGCGTTTAGTCATATTATATCACTACGAAAACAATCGTTACAAAACGTGCAATAAACTTTGTTGCAAATGATTATTAATTTCTATCACGCAATATTTAACTTTACTTGGAGGGTTGCTTTTACCAGTACCCGTTAGTACTTTTTTTGACAAATACCCACTAAACTGAATAAGTGCGACTTAAGTCTACCCCAGAATCTAGCTACACTTTTATTTGTGAACAAAATATCGGAATCTTAGTGAAAAGTTAACGACTGACCTGATGTGTTTTTCAAAATGTGTCGGTGAAGCCATAGTGCCTACGTTCACGCGTCGCTTGTAAGTTGTAGTTGACTGTCGCTTCTGGGTCACTTCTACTGGTGCAACAACTGACGATGTGTCCCGCTGTTCTTGAAGTAAACAATGAACTTCGATGTATGTAGTTTGTATTGTAACTGCTGGCTTTTGTCGCTGAGGTGGTAAGTTGTAGTTTTCTTTTATACGAAGTAAGCAATCGAATTTTTCATGTCCGTTTCTCTCGCAATGAAAACAATTTAAACAGTGCAATCTTCATTTGTTTTCATACGGTTTTGTAGGTCTCCGTGACGGTGTTAGCTTGAGTTTCAATAACGGAAACGCTTGTAGCTCCTGTTCCTTGATTTTGTGATGTCAGGTTCGTTGTATTTCAAAGAGTAACCACAAACTTTTTTTTCTTCCGTTTTATTCGCTTCGTGTTCCATCATTCTTCGTGTTCGCTCATGGGCCGTAGATACCATCCCAACTTCTGATGTCGGGGACAGGTCTGGATGGCCGGTGTGGTGTGGCACATTAGTTGAGCTATTCGTTATAGTTGTGGACGAGGAGGTAGTTGCGAGCAAGATGAAACAATACGGATGCAATTAACTTGATTTATTCCTTATACAATGAAGCACAAAATAACAGTTCCTGGCACAGAGGTCTGTAAGCTAAGTCTCGAACAGAATAGTCTTTATTAAATTAACACTAGGCACATTGCAGGGTTATAACACTGACTCTATTCAACTTGGTATAGCACAACGAAACGGACAGTTCCAAGGCAGTAGTGCACTCGATGGTGACCCAAAGTGAAGTGTCGGTGGTCGCTCGCTGAGTGAACCGCCAAGACTCTGTCTAGCGCGCCAAAACAGGTTCAAGGGGGCGCTACTGTCGCCTTCCAATAGCGCGCCAGTTTCGTTGAACGTCCATACTCATGACCGTTTCCGACATAAATAATAATATTACACAAAAAAAAACTTTCAAATATTAAGGGAAATTTGAAAAGGATAAGTACTAAGTAAGTATTATAGAAATTGTTATCACCTCAAAGGACCTAAGGCGGAATGAAGTTTGTCGGGATTTCCAGTATCAAATAGAAACTGATGTTTTAAACTTTTTAAAGTTGTTATTTATTAATTAGCCATTATGCTTATTTATATCATGTCTAATTCTTGAATTAGGAACGTTTAATTGAAACAATCTGGCTTAATGCATTTCGTTTTTAGGGAATCTCTTAAATGTCTGGTTAAACGGACTGTGAAAATCAGTCACTGCCACTACCATGTAGCAACATGTAGGCATAATAAAACGTATATACTTGTATATTATTTTTAGAAAACAAGAGACAGGAATGAATGATGGTAGTAATAGTGATATGGTGGAGGTTAGTGACATTGAGATACTCCCAATCATTTTTTTCAGTAGCCTACGTATCCAACGTAATGTCATTGTATTGATGCGATGATTCAATAAAATACGTTAACTATTTGCTTGCCCCTTGACCATTATTTTTTTCAGCCAGAGAAAGGCGTTGAGCTGGGCCATACTTTCTACTAATAACGGGACACCAATGATGCTTCAAATAAGTAGTTCGCGAGAAAACAACAGCTTACAAGATATAAGAAAATCTCTAAATCCGTTTCAGCTCTATAAGAAAGATGTCGAAGCCGAAGCAATAGGGAAGGTATTCGAAGCATTTCAGTCGTAAATTTACCCCTTGACGTTCAAGTTCATAATAGTGATGTGAGAGGAGTTACTTATTATGTGACGAAACATTTAGTCACCAGTTTGCCAGGAAATGGTCAAATTACTAATGAAGAATCAAATAAAGATCATTTGGCTAGTTTCAGACAGGGACAAGCCTTACACTGAAAATAGGACTTAGGGTTTGTAAACACAAAATTGATTATTTAAACGAAATTATACAACGTTAAGCTGAAGTTTAAACTTAAGTCACTAAAATCAAAAGGAGGGAGTTGATGAATGGAACTGAAAGAAGGTAATAAATACGAAATAGAAAACTATATAGAAACAAATAAAAAAGAAAGAGAAAAAGGGAAAGCAGAATGTGCAGTAAAAGTCGTAAGTAAAAAAGGTACATAAATATTGTAGGAAAGGGAGAAAGAAAAGCAAAGTGAGGAAAAACAGTAAGGAAAAGTATCAGATTGGAAAAAAATGAAGTGTTTTTTTTAATATTCTTTAAATCTAAAGGTGCCTTTACCAATTTTGGTTCTTATAAACAAAAATGAAACTGTTTCCCGCTTATAAACCGGTTTTTATCACGACTTACTATCCTGCCACTAATTAACTGAAAAGCAAGAAATAACTCTATGTTAAACCTTATTACGATTGGATAAGTTTAAAAATTCCATAGCTGAATTCCGCTAATGTAAGTCCACGTTTTGAAAATGTGTGTCCCTTACGTTAGATTTTTTTACGTTTTTGTGACTTACTTTAAATTAGGACTCATTTTTTGAAATCAATGTTGTGTTGTGTTAACGTATCTCCTTATTTTTGGAAAAAAATTAACGTAAGCGCCACGCTATTTTCTAAACTATAATAGCAGCCTTAGTGAGACCATTATCAACTGAAAGATCTTACAAAATTAAGCTATAACTACTTTACATCATTTTAATCGGATTAGGATATAAAATGTTACTGCACTTTTTTAAATTTGTAATTCCGTTTTTGGCCTCTCCTGAAAAATCGTCATTTGGCGGTTACCTTAATTCATATTACAAGTGACGATGTGCAACCAGCGATTCGGTTCTGAAGGCCTCATAGCAATTTTGATGCACCGAGATGTTGATATTGTTACTCCTTGATTGATTAGTTTGACGGAAGCAGCGTCCTTCGTTTCATGGCCAATAATAAAGTTTTATAGTCTAGTCTAGTTGCATTTTATAGTGTAGGAAACGTCTTGCGTCGTAAAACCGCGATATGATCGGTGATACCACGTAAACGTGATGCGCATTATATGTATGATCACGTTGCAATAGGGAACTGCAATTTGTAGGGAACACACTGAGGCTCTGGCCCCCATTTTGGCATTATGGAACCCAATTCTAATGGAGCCCATTCCAGATCGTTACGGTTATTGTATTAATGTGAATGTGACCAAATGGGACGCACTAAAAAAATATGTTATCATAGAAATTCTTGGGACACTTTTTTCTTGTATGAGGGTCGAATATAGGAATATGCAAACGATTCTGAGTAAGATAAGATAAACCTAAAAATAAATATCGGCCAAGTCCGAGTGGGACTCGCGCACGAAGGGTTCCGTACCATTATCTGTAAGTTTGTTGTATGGGAGCCCTCCTTAAATATTTATTTTATTTTATTTTTAGTATTTTGTTGTTATAGCGGCAATAGAAATACATCATCTGCGAACATTTCAACTGTCTAGCTATCCCCGTTCTTGAGATACAGCCTGGTGACAGACGGACGGCCGGACGGACGGTCGGACAGCGAGTCTTTAGTAATAGGGTCCCGTTTTTACCCTTTGGGTACGGAACCCTAAAAAACTGAAAAATAAAAATAATGTACTTAGGTACACATTTTTTGAAACTCTCTTTCGACTTCAAAGTTTAGATAAACAAATTTGCCTCAAGAATGTCAACTAGGTATTTTACATGCAGACTTTCACCAATTTATGTAAGATTTTTCTGTGTATCTTTAATTAAAATGCCTTCATTATCGTTATTGGGCTGTCAAAAATGTTGGTATTGGAATGCATCAAGTATTTCTTTTGTTTTGACATACGAGTACTAAAGCCAGCCAGCTGCACCTCTGACACAACTGTGACACGCACACGCGACTCTCACGCGCGAGATATACTACCTATCTCTTTCTGTACAGTACTGTGAGAGAGTGACGAGTGATGCTTATGTTGCGCGACATGATTTCCGGACCATAGTTGAACTCAGGGCCAACCCACGGCGCGCGAGAGCATACCATAGGAGGGTTCCTAGAAGATAAGCTATCTGATTTTGTACTGATGCTTCCACTAATGTACCCGGCCGTGTCAGTAGGTATTTAGTAATGTAGACTTTATAACCGACTTAAAAAAAATATTATTGAGCTGATGATGAGACGTACAATTCCTTATATAGTTAGTTTATCCACATATCCATATTTGTTGAATCCATAGCTGCCGACGGAATGCTGCAATGTAAGCGAAAATAAACAAAATATCTCAGTGAGATGATGGTTATCGGAAATCGATGATTATATCATCATTCATTTATCATTAGAGCACAATCAAAAGCAAAAAGCCTCAAACTAGTATGAGTCACTTCATGTATCGATATCAGATCGATACCTATAACTATAATAATACATGGTGATGGCGGCTTACTAATTTAATTCCATCACTACTCGCGGTCACTTCGCAGTTCGTTACAAAACACGACATCGCATCGTGCCACGATATAATAGCTCGGGGTTAATTTACCAACTGCAAATAAAGTAATTACAAAAAGATATATTTATTGTAATGTAAGTAACTATAAATTTACACGGTTTTCGGCTGGCTTTAAAATTCTCTATTTTTTTCTTGCGGTGATTTGGAAAAGGAACCACGGAATCGGAGTGTTTACGGCAAAGTCGGGCTTGCCGGTTTTTGACACGCCTGTGTTGTGATGTGACTATGTCTATCATTACGGAGGTTGCGTAATCTGTCGCTGAAGGTCTGCGCTCCTAGCGGGGGTTTTGACATGTCACGGAGTAACATTATGATTAATCCACAGTTCGTCGGGTTAGCGTACCTATTAGCCTATCGTAGGCGGTCCAGACAATATAAAGTACGTTTGCGATCAATATATGAGTAATGACGATGAGCTGAAAATTTTACGACTGATGACCACGAATCGGAATACACAGAGTGGGAAATACGCGTGCAAAAATCACGGAAAGCCTCTTGGATGCTGATGGCAGTGGTGGTGCAATCAACACTGTAATTAACTATAATTATAAAATAAAACACCTCTCTATTTTCATTTTGGATTAAAAACTAACAGAGCTAATCAATGGCGAGTTAAAGTTTGCTCGTCGCAACTTGGATCCGATGTAGGACAAAGACACAAAACGTAGGTTGTACTACAAACAGTAACCGGAAAATATAATATAAACCCCCGGTAGCGGTACAGTGCTGTTGATTTACCGTCATGTACAAATCGTACAACAAAGTACATTAATCTGTGCTAAGCACCTTATCGAGCAATCGGCATTATGTGTAAATTATGTTTTGATATAAACTTGAGTTACAATGGCGCCTTAATCAGGGGCCTTACCACAATCTTATTAAAAGCTATCCAAATGCAGAGCAGTTCTGATTAGGAACCTAAACTGAATTGCTCAATTTGGTACCATAACAAATTTAAAGCAGAGCTGATTCTCGATCGAATAAAGTGAATGAAAGACCGATATTTGTCTCTGGTCCGCAAGTGAGATGCTACGGCGCGAAAGGGATGCCGCTATGTGAGTTTCGTATATGTTTATCTCTTTCTGACTTTTATCCGTTCGGTAACTAAAATATTATAAATTAATTTCGCAGCACACTTTGTTGGTAATTTAATAATAATAATAATAATTTAATAGTAATAAGGTAGTCGAAAAACTTACCTAATGTCCTTCAATTCTTAATCTAAGTGGACATTTGAAAAAAAACTGCTATAATAATGTCCAGCAAGATTTTTTTTAGCTAGCCCTTTAGAATGTCCCACTGCTGGGCAAAGGCCTCTCGGTTAGATCTCCACAACTCC
The DNA here is from genome assembly GCA_905147355.2 of Apotomis turbidana. Taxonomy (NCBI): domain Eukaryota; kingdom Metazoa; phylum Arthropoda; class Insecta; order Lepidoptera; family Tortricidae; genus Apotomis; species Apotomis turbidana. The sequence continues at coordinate 2,875,668 of LR990297.1, read as the reverse complement.
ATATTAGTCGTTGCTTCCGGCCAGTCGACCAGACTACAGACTAGGACATCGAAATCGTCTAAGATAGACTGACCGATCGAATTACTATGGGAAGAGTAAGGAGTTGAAATGCCATACATATTTACATACCTAGTCAGACCGCTTCCTAACCTGCACTCTACACAGGACTCCGTGGGCCTGGCTTACGTAACTTACCTTACCGTAGACAGAGCCAAGAAATTTTATATCCCCTGGTCATTGTGAAATCCATACAAAACAAACGAAACGAACGTTTGTACTGTTACTTTTTAATGGTTTACAGACCAGGCGAATCACATTTTGGATCATGGTCAAAACGTTGCCCTTGCCCATCAGCAGATACACGAACTGCCCAATCAGAGGCTTACTTACACGGAAAATATCAGCTTTGGCTTAGGTACCTACTTAAAGACGTTTGTGATTGGTGTGGTGTCCATGTTTAACTTGTTCTGCTTACTCACTTCACTTTAAGTATTTGACCCAGTCCAGTAAAGATGTTTTCATCACACTATTTGTGTAAGTTAAGTACACATTTACCACTTTTTGCTACTTGACCGTATTGACAGGCTATGAATCGTTGACATTGACAGCGTGTCAAGGTGAGCGCTACGTCGTAAACATGGAACTTACCTGATGCCGGTCACGATTAATATTGATAATTACGGAAGAACTGTTTAAAGTACTATTTTAACTACTCCGCTACCTAAAGGTTGTCCGGAAGACCGCCTGTTGTTTACCTCTGCCTGTTATTTTGATGTATCTCATGTTGTTTTGTCTTTTTCCTGAATGTTTGAGGTGTGCAATAAAATAAAGAGTATTTGTATTTGTAAGTACTACAGACCAAGTTTGATGTCAATTTACTTAAATTTAAGTAGATTTACTCATAATCTCTTGATGCTTATTCAAATCGTGTAGGTACATTTTGAGCTCTTGCTTAGCAACTGCTGCACTTTACGTATCAAAATCAAAGGTTTGGCTTTGGCCAGTTATAAAAACATGGCGTCTGTATGAAGTTTAAAGCACCTGTCCTCAGCTTTGACCTCCAGCTCTCACTGCCTATCATGGCTACGTGGCGTCAGTATTAAGGTATGGTCTGTTGTTGTGGGGCAACTCATGCGACATAAATAGAGTGTTTGTCAGTCAAAAAAAAGGTGAGCGAGCTATCTGTGGAGTCCCACCGCGTACTTCATGCAAACCTCTGTTCAAGGATCTCCAAATACTGACTATAACTTCTATGTACATCTTTGAGGCCTGTAAATTTATCAAGTTACATCCCGAACTATTTCTAGAATTAAGGAAAGTATTTCAATTTAACACCAGATATCCAGATAAGTTAGTATTACCAATCACATACAAAACTAAACTTTGTAGCAAAAATAGTTATGCAATGGCAATCAAAATTTATAATAATTTACCAAGTGATATAAGAAAACTTGCTCTAAAACCATTTACATCTGCGTTGCAAAAGTGGTTATAGTAAATAAATGTTTTTACTCGATACAGGATTATTTTGGAAACTAAGGCATATGTAGTTATAGTAAAATAATGTGTAAATTTAAGTGTCTATGTAGATCTAAGAATAAAAATTTGCATGCCCCAGTAGTTGGCGAGATATGCTGATCCACTACCATATGTAACTAAGATCTTTATAGTTTACCATGTCTCTAGCAAAATAAATTTTTCATTTTTAATTTTCATTTCATTTTAAAACGAATATGAATTAAGCACTGCACCCTCATAAAAAAATTACACTCGATTGTCGTACATGTTCAGCTGTACCTACGATTAAGCGTTTTGTGTCCCATTATTATATCACATGAATTGTGCATGTTCCTATGAGGTTAACCTCATAAGCACCTATTCATTCTAATGGACTTGGTTTTGGACTCTAGCTAGAGTCTAGTCCAAAACCTTATTTTTGTAAGAAAGTCTACGAATCCCTCTAATTAAAACAGAATGTAGGTTAGTTAGTTAGTTAGTTAGTTGCGCTGGGCATTTTCCGCAAGTCGACATCCAACGTGCCTATTTTGCGTGAAAAGGGGGGTAGCGCTACTCCAACCAACCCAACTCCTCCACGAACCTAAGCAAAGCCTTGATGTTGCTTATGGCTTCGTGTACGGTACTTGGAGATCCTAGGTATTTCATCCTGTATCCTTCTACCTGTTTGCAATCTAGTAGAATATGATTGGTGGTTTCTTCTGCCTCCATGCATGCTCTGCATACTGGGCTGTCTGTTATACCTAAATTGAAGAGGTGTTTGTTCAGAGTATTATGTCCCGTTATTAATCCTACTTTCTTGCGTAGTTGGTTCCTGTGGGTTCTCAGTAAGATGGTGGTGAGTTTGTGGTTCCTATTCGGAAGTACTTCTTTTGTTTGTCTACACGTTCCCATGTCTTCCCAGTATTTTTGGTGTTGGTATAATGTGTGTTGGTTCATTATGTTGTATATGTAGGATTGTGGTAGGGGTATTATTGGCTCTGGCCCGCATGGCGGTGTCTCTGATCCCTTACGGGCCAATTCATCCGCTGCGTCATTGCCTCTCGAGCCGCTGTGTCCTTTTATCCATTGTAATGTTATCGTATTTTTGTCATCGCACACGTCTGTGATGCTGCGATGACATTCGTATATTAAAGCAGAGGTACACATTTCACTGTTTAGTGCTTGTAGTACGGATTTGCTGTCTGAAAGTATTCGTATGTTTGTGTTCTGAACCTGGCGTCTTTTTATAGCGTTGCAGGCTTCTATTATTCCTACGCATTCAGCTTGGAATACCGTGTTGTGTACACCTAGGGGTTTAGAGATGTGCATACTCAAATCCTCCGAGAATACACCACATCCCGTTCCTTTCTCAGTTTTTGACCCGTCCGTAAAGATTCTCAGGTCCTCTAGGTTGAGCCCCTCATTCGGGTCTTCTGTTAGGAGTATGACGTATTCCTTCTTGCAGGTTAATGTCTTAGGTATCTTGTCAATTGGTGCTTCCAATGTAGGGAATTTTGTGATCATTTCACTGTAGATCTTTGTGTGTTGGGTATTACTATTCGTCCATAGGTTTAGGCTTTTTAGTCGTATCGCCGTAGCGGCTGCTTCTCTTTGTATGTGTATGTGCAGTGGCGTAAGAGCTAGGATCATCTCTAGTGCTGCGGTGGGAGTGGTCCTCATGCAGCCTGTTGCGGCCGTGCATGCTAGTCTTTGTGTTTTCTGCAGGCCGGCAATCGCACACGTTAGTTGCGTTCGGGGCCACCATACCACTGCTCCATAGCTGATCATAGGTACGATTACCGTTTTGTATAGCCACAGAGTGATGTGCGGGGCGAGTCCCCACCTTTTGCCTATCATTCTTCGACATTGCCAGAAGGCGACTGTGGCTTTGTTTAATCTGTTCTCAAGATGCTTGTTCCAGATCAGTTTGTCATCTAAGGTTATCCCTAAATATTTTACTTGTTTGGAGAGTGTAAGCTTTGTACCGAAGAGGCTTGGCATTTCGTATGACCCCAGTTTGCGTTTGTGTGTGAAGAGAATTGTGTCAGTTTTCTTGGGGTTTACCGATAGGTCATTCTCCTTGCACCATTTCTCTAATATTTTAAGTGTTGTTTGTGTGAGTTCACACAGTGTGCTTGTTACCAGTCCACTTATAAGTATGACAAGGTCGTCCGCGTATCCTATGGTCGTGAAATGACTCTCGTTTAGTTTTGTTATCAGATCATTTACCACTAGGTTCCATAAGAGGGGTGAGAGGACACCTCCTTGCGGGCATCCTCTCACGACTAGCGCTTGCTGATCTTTGTTTTCTGCTAGTCTTATGATTCTTTGTTCTAGCATGTTCATTATCCATTCTATTAGCAATGGTTCTGTGTCATGTCTTTCTAGAGCTTGTTTGATGCTGCTAAAATTTGTTTTATCGAAAGCGCCTTCTATGTCAATGAAGGTTCCCAGGCATGAGCTTTTCCTTGTTAGTGCGATTTCGATATTGCTTACCACTGCGTGGAGTGCTGAGTCTGTTGATTTGCCTTGACTGTAAGCATGTTGGTTTGGGTGGATTTTTATGTTTTTGAGTGCAGTATCCTTTAGTTCTCTGTCACATAGTCTCTCTAGTATTTTCAGCATAAAAGAAGTTAGGCTGATCGGTCTAAATGACTTCGGGTCAGTGTAGTCGCTTTTTCCGGGTTTTGGTATGAATATTACCTTAACTTCTCTCCATTGCTTAGGTATATATCGGAGGGCAATACAGCTGCAGAGGAGTTTCGATATTAATAAGGTAAGAGTTGGTCCTCCCCACTTTAATAAGGCTGGGTAGATTCCATCTAGTCCTGGTGATTTGAAATTGTCAAAACTGTTTGTTGCCCAGGTGGTTTTATTTAGTTCTGTTATGTTTTCCGCTATCTTCCATTCACTCACGGTGGGTTGATAAGTCGTCCTTTGTTGTTCCAGTTTGTGCTTATCAATTACCTTGCATCCCGGGAAGTGAGTTTCCACCAGTAGACTTTCTGTCTCAGCAGGCGAACTGGTGTAGCTATCGTCCTGCCTCCTTAGGGTACCTAGTAACTGATTTGGTTCTTTGGCAAGTATTTTCCTTGTTCTGTTCGCTTGTGTGCTGGTGGTTATATTGTCACAGAAATTCTGCCATGAGGTAGATTTCCTGTATCGTAACCTTTTCTTGTATTCTGCCTTGACTGCTTTATATTCGTCCCAGTCTTCTGCAGATTTTGTATTCATCGCTCTATTCAGAAGTCTCCTCATCTTCGTTCTGAGACGTTCCATCTCCGGTCCCCACCAGCTACCGTGTGTTTTCGTTGCCACGAGCTGGTGTTGACGGTGGACATGTTTCTTCGTAGCTTTGTATTATAAGTTTGGTGAGTGAGTTTACCTGTTCCTCAAGCTCATCCACGTCTTGTGGCCTGTGTATTGGTGTATAGTTCTTTAGTTTACCTACCAGAAGTTCCTTGTACGCCTTTATATCTGTGCGCCTCGGATTTCTTATGGGTTCTGGTATCTGCACGTCTGCAGTAAGATCGTAGCGGATCCACCTGTGGTCGGAGCAGGACAACTCGTCCGACACGTGCCAGTTGGATATGTGCTGAGCTGCTAGCCCTGTGCTTAGAGTTATGTCGATTATGGTCTTACGTACATCTACTAGTAACAAAAGTAGGTTTGGATCCTTTGTTCAGGATATCCAGGTCAGTGGTTAGTAAGTATTCAACAATATCGTTACCTCTTTTGTTGTTGTTTTCCATTCCCCATAGGTTGTGGTGGCCGTTGCAGTCCGTTGATATGACCAGCTCGAGCCTCTCACGTTCGCAGTAGCGTATGAGGTTGTTCATCTCCGCTGGAGGTGGTTCGTCCTCAGCCGCCATGTAGGCGGAGGCAAGAACTATCTCCGGTAGACTCGAGTTTTGTGTTCTGAGGAGTTTTATGGCACACACGTCTCTGGAACAGAATTCAGTTAGTGATTGTGCTATTATGTTTTGAGATATGTAAATACATGTTCTAGGTTTGTTTTGGTTATTGTAAATTAAGTTACCTCTGATGTTATTGAGGCCGTTTATACGTGTGTTTCTGATCCACGGCTCCTGGATCAGGGCTACTGATGTTGGGTTAGCCTCCAGCCATACGCGAAGTTGAGCCGTTGCAGTTTCGCTATGCTGGAGGTTCGCCTGGAGCACCTTACATAGGGAAGGAGCCATCGGGCGATACCCCTTCCGCTCCCTTCTCCACTAGGTCCAGGCGGCTGATCCCCTTCGTGCATCCCTCTTCATCGTCGGAGTCCAGCAGGATGCGTTCTTCGATATCCGATGAGGGATCGTTGGGTGCAATTTCGGTGTCCATAGCCGAGGTAGAGTCTATGTTCTCCGCAGTGGCGGGTTCCTCCTCTGGCTTGGTTTCCTCTGTACTCATCTTCGCGGGTGGGGAGTCCTTGAAACGCCCGCCACTGTGCTGGAAACGAATGTAAACTGTCCCACATAGGTAGTTCAGTTTCCTAGACTTTTCCAGCACAGTAGGGACTACGTCCTCCGGAATTCCCACCAGCAGGAGTGTACATTCCCTCTTTTTCAGCGGGATAGCTTGCTGCAGCGTCCATCTCCTCACTTCGGCCCACGGGTTCTGGAAGTTGAGGACCCTGCCGACCTTGGTGAGGTTGTCCTCTAGCGAGGGTATCAGGATGCCGCACTTGGTTTTCCTGACCATCTCGTCCTCCCTCTTGCCTACAAGACGGTCTCCGTTTTCTAGGGTGGCTGACCCGATCCAACCCATCAGCCACTCCTTGGTCTTCGCATCCTGGCACCAAAGCTTCAGGTAGCCGTCCACGAAACTCGGCTTGCCTGAGAACGCTGGGGCCTCTGCGACTGTGTCCAGATCGGTTTCCAACGCTGCCTGGAAGATGGCATCTCCGATCTTCTTCTCCACCTCCGCAGCGTCCTGCTTCGAGAGCCTGCCCGTGCGATCATTGGTGATCGCCACCGTCAGGTCCATCGTCGCTGCCGCCGCATAGGTTGGTGGTTTTTGTTTGTTCATCTCCAGGGCGTCCGTTCTCGGTTTTTTGCGTTCGCCTCTGGGAGAGATGGTGTCGTCCAGGCGTCCCCTCTTCGTCTTTGTCGGTTGTGCCTGGTTCGTCGTTCCTGAGGTAGACTTTGCCGCTTCTGATCCACTCGGGGCATCATCTACCTTTCTGTTTTTCGAAGCGTGGCTTTCCTCCCTCTCTTTCCTCTTTTGAAGCCGCCGCCTCTGCCCCTGCGAAAGCTTCTTCTTCGGGGGCTCGTTCGTGTTGGTCTGGGGGTTAGGTATCCCTCTTGGTTTGCACCTTATCTCCCAGCCAGGGTCCACGGCCTGCTTTGAGGGTTCAACCTTGGTCGTCCCGCTCTCCGCCGCCTTGTTCTCTTGTGATAGGCCATCTTTAGGAGGTTCCGTCGTCCCTGGTTTAGTCACCTTAGCTGGGGTTCCTTTCGGTACCTCGGCCACCAGTGACTTCCCCAGCTTCAACGGCTCCTCCACAGCTGGCCCACACGATTGGTGTGACACCTCCCTGGACGGTTCAACTTTCGACGTCCCAGTCACTGGGGGCGTAGAATTTTTTGTGATTTTTAATTTGCTTTCTTGCAAGTTAGACTTCTCCATTTTGTTCCCACGAGTAGCTAGGGAATTGTGGTCCATCTACGCATTGCCCCGCTTGCGTAGATAAGGCTATAGTACGACGGGTTTCGCCCAGTTCCCGAAGTTCCACCGTTTGCGACTGAGCACCCTCCCAGCCACGCATCCCTCGGCACGGTAGGTCACACCTTGGACTAGGGTTTTTGGTGTCGAGGTTGTCTCCTCCAGGAAAGTGGGAAGGAAAAGGTAGAAGGGGTTGGGATAGGGCCAAGGTTGGATAGTTGGAAAAGTTGTAGAGGGGAAACTAGGATGTGGGAGGGGTAGTGGGGAGAAGATTTCGACCTTTGACTGGGTCGAGATCAACCTCTCATTGTCCGGGTCTATCGAGATGGAAGAAGGGCTATCCGCAACCTGCCCACCCGCTCGGTCGCTCTGAGAGAAGAGCTTGTCGTCAGGGTAGAAGTCCCAGGCCGGCATCAAAAGACTGTTCCATTGGAACAATCAAGCGTCACACAGCCTAATCCTTCTACCGAGACACCCGAGCAGAATGTAGGTACATACTAAACCATTAACACGTTCATTACCAGCGACGCATACATGCGTTCACTGTTTTACAAGTTTGGTCCTACCACGCCCCATAGCAGTGAATGCGAATTTCGAGTAAGTAGGTACTCGGTAGATATACCATACATGTCCGTGGGGTTTTCATACTAACATAAGCGGCATTGACATCGTGTCAAGGTGAACATACATAACATCCCTGTACCTACTGTACATACGTAACCTAATAATACCTCACATTGCATGGCGCCGCCCGTTGTCAGTCACGATTAGCGCATTACCGTTTGAATTATTATTGTTACGAGTGGAGTGCTGCAGAGCACGACATCTGTTCGTATATGTCGCCCGATCGTATAATTTGCCAGATCATCAAATTCCTCGGCATATAGTAAAGTATGCTGTGTCTGGAGCTTATGTGAAAAAAGTCTCTACCTCAGTTCGGCATGGTAATTTTTTTTTGTAATTTTCTATGCGATGAATAAATAAATACCCGAAAAATTGGGTTTCGGAGGTTTTTTTGGTGAATATTAATGCTCCAAACCTAAAATCCGCTATTTCTGCATAATTCAAGTAAAACGTAGAAGTAGACTTTTACAGCTCTAATAAACATCTCAGATATACTCGGATCGGTAATTTAGTACGTTTACGAACTATGTATTTATTACATTTAATTAAATCGATGTAAGTCCACTATATATACTATATTCCTAAATAGTTACCTACTCTCCTTACAAAATATAAGTACCTACATGATTATTTATGTTAGGTATGTTGCTGTTATCAGCAACGGCAAACTTACCAGGCTAATCTTATCGGGAATGCGCGGGCGAAACCACGGGTCGCGCCTAGCTAATAAATTCAAAACGCATCCGGCTACTTTCACTGCAAGTCGCAACATTGTGGGCGTTGGCCAGTGTACCGAGCACCCTCGTCTTGCACCACGATCTCAGACGTTGCGTGGGCAGGCGCAGGCAGCAGGGTCAAGTTATAGTGGCCGTTGCAGCAACGAAACGCAATGGGTTTTTCCAGAACCTTGGCTCTTTTCTTCGGTGAAGTTAGTTTAACGAGTCCGACTTGAGTAACGTTTTACTCTAGTGCAACACAGGATTTTCAGGGTTCCGTACCCAAAGGGTAAAAACGGGATCACAGTAGGTACTACTGTGACGGGACTCTATTACTAAGTCTCCGCTGTCCATCTGTAACTAGGTTGTATCTCACGAACCGTGATAGTTAGACAGTTTAAATTTCCACAGATGATGTATTTCTGTTGCCGCTATAACAACAAATACTAAAAACAGAATAAAGTAAATATTTAAGTGGGGCTCCCATACAACAAGCGTGATCGGTTGCGTTACCTTTTTGCACCTCATTTGTTTGCGGCGCCATCCGCGCCATACATACCAGGTGCAAACTTAACTTGACCCGGCCAGTTAAGATGGGAAGTGTTTGTACGGAACGCACTTGGCCGGTTTTTATTTACTAACTAAAGCGACGAGCTAGCTTAAGAACGTCAGACGAAAGCTACACGAAAGCTCCTTTAACAACTACCTATATAATAGATGAAAAGAGAATCAAATCGATTACAGAGTGCAAAGATATCATTAATCATTAGAATGTAGGTACTTTATTTGATAACATAGGTAGGATACTATATTTACGAGATGGCTTTATTTGACCGTTGAAAAAAATCAGCCAAATGTTATTTATTAGTGAAATGTAATACGGATCGTGACCACTGCCAATTTTGTATAGCTAATGTGTTTTCCGTCCAAAAGCGCAAGTTACTTTTGACAGCTGTCAGCGGCCACGCCTACCGGCGGCCTTGGATTACGTTGTCTATCTAGTGTTTACTCGCACGCTCGAGTGAAAAAACTGGTCAAGTGTGAGTGGGACTGCTGCTCAGGGTTCCTGATACGCCAATTTTCATACTGCGCATCGGAACCAAGAGTTTAATGTATTACGAGCTTAATGGCTGGCATTAGCTTTGTCTTCGCCTTTGTTCGGCCAAAAACAAGACGTGTTTGGGTAAGGATCAAAAAGCTGAACAGAAACTTAGACGTAGTTAGCAAATAGAGAAAAAAAAGCGATTGAAAAAAGTTCCCTTGAGCGATAAAAAAAATTACGGTACTAAGGTAAGTTGTTCGATGCTTAATTGGCGTGGCACAACGAAAACTTTACAAATTTTAATTGAGTGATGAGTTGAGATGGTAAACTTATTGGTCTCCACCCGTTTGTAGCCAGCTGTAGTCGCGTCACCACGCCCCACGCCAATGGCGTCGCATTTTACAATTTTAAAACACAGCTCACACAGCGAATAAAATACCAATTCACAGGGAGCAAAAAAAAGAGAGGACCTTTTATTCTGTGCCCATACAGAGCTTGTTCCCCGTGTCACTGAATTAAACACTACTTATAGTTACTCGTATTGCCTATCAAAAAGACAAAATAAATTATTCAGTAACTTAAATTAAATAGATTACAAAATCTGTACGGCGGCCCTATGATGGTTGCTTTTATGACGCGATAAATAAGTGACAACGCGTCCGTCACGTTTTGACATACTTAATGCGTGAGTGAAGTGACAGATGCTGCAGATTTGTAACTTATTTATTACGTGATAAACGCTACCATCATAGGCCTCTTTTTAAGTATGATACTTGTGAACGGAACATTTTCGTAGGGTTTTCTAACTCACGGGATAAAGTAAGGAACCCCAGCGCGATATGTTAACCTTGCCAAGTTGTGTTCGTTGTCCGGAAGCCTCAAGATGCCGCTTGGCAGCTACACGTGCAGCGATGGACGAATAGATAATCAATGTTGATGTCCACAATCAATTAATTAGTTAAATTATTATTTCTGATTTGCCAAGATATACATAAAACAGCTATAAAGGTGTGATTCCACTGAAGCGGAGTGGAGCGGAGACATGTCAATAGACCAAACATTTTTGGTCTCTGATTCGCTGTTATTTGCAGTGATGTAGAGACAAAAGTCTTGTTTTTCGTGCGCCCTGTCCCTTTGTATTAGAATACTAATACTTCAATATTACATATTTTAAAATTTGGTGTTTTTTGAAGAACCCGATTTTAGCTACTTCTGAAGTTGTTTGACTGTGCTAACACTGCTAACTGACGATGACGATGAATTATGGGTCAAAATGAAAACATAAAAAAATGACAAATATATGGGTTGTAAAATACTAAAAATTGGGCAAGTGCGAGTCGGACTCGCGCACCGAGGGTTCCGTACAAACACTTTCATCCTTAACCCTTCTTTGCATGGTGATGGAAATTTCCATCATAAAGTTATCGCATTAATTAAAGCTTGTTTTGCGGGTGATTGATATTTATTTTTAAGACTGCCAAGTTACAACAACAGTACAGCATAAAATAGAACATAGTTGTGAAAAAATTATTAAACAGAATTTTGACATTTTAAATTTGAATTCGGGGGGTCGCCGTATCGCGCCATTTACGAAAACTGTTGATCTACTTTGACGTTTTCTGGAGGATATTACTGTGAAAATATTGATTTATTCGGAATAATAAAAGTGTATCAGATGTGTAATTTGATATTATGTTACTTTTTGTGCATACAATTTCAAGATTCGAACATAAAGTAGTTCCAAAGTATGTGATGGAAATTTACATCATTATGCAAAGACTTCACTCGTAAAGTATGGCAAATTATTTATCATAAATATCGGACAACCTTACACAAATCGATCTAGTCCCAAATTAAGCTCACGAAGGCTTGTGATATGGGTACTAGATGACGATATACATACGTATATAGATAAATATATACTTAAATACATAGAACAACCATGACCCAAGCACAAATATTCGAGTTCATCACACCAATATTTGCCCTGGCCGGGATTCGAACCCGGGACCGCCGGCTCAGTAGGCAGGTGTCTAGAAACTGCGCCAACCGCGTCGTCTTTATTATTAATACAATAAATAACTAACTATAATTAGCGAGCGAAGCATCGATTTGTTCCCGATTTTCGTTTCAGCTTGGCCAAAAAATCATTTATATGCCTGGATTTTCGGATTTCCTACTGTCTTCGCCACATCCTGTCTTAACCTATGTCTGTGTTAAACCAGTCTTGAGATCAAGTAAACATTTCCACGATCCATCATCAGGTAAATGTTATGATATTGGGTTTAAATGTCTATTGAGGGGAGACGAACGTGTCTGCGTTGAACCAACCCTGAGATCTAGTAGGCAGGTAAGCAAGTGTTGTATCATCAGATTCTGAATTAATGACAATAGGAAAATCGTAGTTGTATACTCTTATGATTATGAATAAAAAAAACTGTTAACATTTTACGGTTAAAACCGGTAAACGTACATACTAACACTTTTTAAAGTTGGATCGATTACCACGCGTGCGGAGCCGCGGGCACAGCTAGTAAATAATAAAAATACAATCGATGCGTTGGCTCCGCTTCGAACGTGCCGACCCTAGCCGAAGACAGGCGGAGCTATGGGCGGGCGAAATTAGCAGGTATATTTCGTGACAAGCAGCGTCGATTGCATATCCCGTGGTACTACGCTTATGATCCGAGTTTGCATAATGATGGATATTTCCATCATATAAAAAAATTGATATATTCTCTTAATCATACCTTATATATTTTTTTATACATTTTTACCTTAATGTAGAGGTCAACTAGCATTATCCTGATTTATTTCACAAGTAAAAAAAAAATCATGCAAAGAAGGGTTAAGTGGTTAAGTTTGCACCTGGTATGTATAGCGCCCCATACAAATGAGGTGCAAAGTTAACGCAACCAACCCGTTTGTTGTATGGGAGCCCCCCTTAAATATTTTTTTATTTTTATTTTTAGTATTTGTTATTATAGCGGCAATAGAAATACATCATCTGTGAAAATTTCAACTGTCTAGCTATCACCGTTCTTGAGATACAGCCTGGTGACAGACGGACGGACGGACGGACGGACGGACGGACAGCGAAGTCTCAGTAATAGGGTCCCGTTTTTACCCTTTGGGTACGGAACCCTAAAAATTAAACTAAGATTAAACGATGTTTGTAAAATTAAGACCCCTCAGAATAATTATTATCTGTCTCCGGAGCGTTAGAGTCCTTAGATCAATGGGCAGCTCAAAATAGATCTTTTATCGTAATAGCTTTTACCGAATTTCATCAACGCCATCTATTCCGAAGCTTTTCCTCTAAGAAGAATCAGTTTCTCTAATATATCTTAGCCTGGACCAAATGAGCCTGATGTACTCAAAGAAGAAACTCCTCACTCCAACGTATTCTAACTTTATCAGATTTATGGACGATACAGAAATTATCTGGGTCCTTCGGCTACCAACATGACAATTTTTAAAAGAGTGTTAATTTTGTTGTGCCCACAGCCTATTGGTTCATTTTTAACCGACTTCGAAAAAAGGAGAACATGGAACTTTCACTGAACTTATATATTTTTACAGTAACGGTTGCTAGTTGATAATAATATAGTATATGTCTAACTACAGAACATTTTTCACTAATATATAATAATATCCTTCAGCTCTTATCTAGTAAAGTGTCCACAACTCTTGTGCAATCGGAAGCTGAGAGCCATTTCACGCCTATCTCTACTTAAGTACCAGAACTACTTCTTTTCCATTTAAAATGATAAATTACCGAACGTATTTCGAACATCCAAATCATAATGCGAAGGAATGTGGCCCTTTTACGAGTGTTTTTTTTTTTTTTTATATAGTGATATATGGCCTCGAGGAATGCAGCCATCACGCTGACGTTGTAAAATACGTGATTGACGACCTTTAGGAGAACGGGGTAAGATCGAAAATGACAGGAATAATTTATATTTGGAGCAATACATTAACAAGGGACTTTAAAAATGTGGTCGATTTGATGTGACGTGCGTATATCATCTTTTTGTGATGGGCACAGATACAGAACTACATACCTACATTTTATGATGTGTGCATCTAGAGTATTTCTTTTGATAAATGATGTACTTGTAACGTCCTTTTCTAATAAGAATCTGACGAACAGAAAATAATATATGTTGTTAAAGATCATCAGTTTCTAGAGGTGTCGGAGGAGGTACATTATTTAGCCGCATTTTTAGCGAGTTGAATCCTTCTTCATTATCTATTTTATGGCATACCCATAGGAAAATCGCCAGCGGCGTTTAGTGTAGTTCTCAATGTGAGCACGTATCTACATACCGTTTTCGTTCTTGTATCTTAACAATAGGGGTTAAAACCGGCCAAGAGCATGTCGGGCCACGCTCAATGTAGGGTTCCGTAGTTGCCCATCCTTCGCAATAGACGAAAATTACGAGAAAGATTTCAAGCTCTATAAAAAGCTTGTAAACGCCAAAGTAACAGTAATTACTTATTACCTTCTGGAAGTTATCATTTATACGCGCCAGATTTAGTGAAATGTTTTAATACAGTATGGCACTTAACTAATATGTGTAACGTTCGAAGTATAAGGACACCGCGCGGCACTTACATTTTAAAGAAAATTATGAATTTTTGCGATAACTCAAAAACGGCTCGACCGATTTTATTCAATATAGTTTTCATTGAAAGTACTTATAAGGCCTCATATAAGGGCCACATATAAGGGCTTATATTCATGAATTTTTCCATAATTTTTTAACCGTGGTTGAAAATTTAGAGGGGGGGACACAATTTTTTTTATTTTCCGAGCGAATATTTACAAAACTGCTGCCTTTATCAAAAAATAATGTTTGGAGACCCCTATTATTTTTAAACGACCTATTCAACGATACCACACACACTAGTGCTGGAACGAAAAAAAACACCCCCACTTTAGGTGTACGGGAGGTTTTTTTTTTAGTTTTTTTTTAATGTTTTGTCGGCGTGATACATACATACTCATACCAAATTACAGCTTTCTAGTATCATATAGTTCTAGGTCACGGAGCAAAGCCGCGGACGGACAGACAGACAGACAGACAGACGGACAGACGGACATGGCGAAACTATATGGGTTCCTGGTTGACTACGGAACCCTAAAAAGGTAAGCTTATCACTTTTGTCAACCGCACACTAAGTTAATTGCCTCACTAATATTTTAGTGTAGTCTAATATTTTAGTAGATGTTAGAGCCCGTCTGGATCTGTTTTATACCAGAGATATGTGAACCTGCCTTTACTAAACATTTTGCTATAGTAGGATGTGTAAAAAAACCCGGGTAATGACACTAATAACTCTTTCATCAAGTAATTTCATTCATTCTCAGTCACAGGGAAAACACCAAGTTTAGGTAAATACCCAACTAGCAAAGTAGTGATAAAATAAAATGTATTAACACTAAATAATGATATAAAAGTCATAAAATAGCAACGCGGAGCTGCTATGTTGTATATTGGCGGCTTGTATCATCATCTAGCTGTATAATCTTATACAGCTATATCGTGATAATAATTGATGACATAAACGTTTACTGGACTTCCTAATACGGCACATATAACACAGCTGCACAACAGTATCCCTAACTGTGATTTAGAACAATTTCGTTGCATATCAGATATATACAGTGCCTGTATACAGCTAAGTAACGCTATTGTGGCTTTTAGTGCGCTGCAATAGCGCTGGTGATATATCAGTGCACTAATGGAGCTAACTCGAGATATATAAGAACATAACGCAGCTGATATGCGTCTAAAGTATCATACAATGGCGTTTCCTTAACACCAGCAGCATAAAGTTGTTTAAAGATCTACATTAACACTAAACAGTTGCAAATACACTTTTTAAGACCTTTTATATCATCAGTGACATATAAACATTATTGTTACTAATATAACGCTAAATAAATGTATATCAGCTGTTGTAACCTCATTTGTAGGATCTTTATGATAGTCAAACCAGCATCGAGAATTCGGAAGTTGGTTCCGTAGATACAGAAAATGAAATCTTAACAGAACCTTGTTCAGGATACCAAGATGACTTGTTTGCGACTGACAATTTTGATCACAATGGAGAAGATGAAGACATATTCTTCCACAGCCATTCAAATCTCTTGAGTTTTATGAAATTACTTCTGCTTGAAAAACATTAATTGACCAAAAATATAACTTCTTTCATTTCACGCAAATGAGTTGAACAATATTGAAGATAGTTTATTTATTACCTAAAGGTAGGTCAGTAGGGGGTTTTACTAGTTTTATCAAGGAACCCGAAAGTGTTTAGTAATGGCGGTGGGAAACTGTAAATGTGTGATATATCGGTAACCAGAACACACTTTAGATGCATAATGGTGACTTTAAATAATTTGCTATTTAAAATATTTTTTATTTTATTAAATATCCAATAATTAATAGGGGCATGAAAAAAACACAAATAATATGCTATTATTTCATCAATAAAATTTTGAGCGCATGATAAATTACCCGTTATGCACGCACCTAACAGCAACTTGACCTACTAACTAACACAAAAATAGTTTGCTATTTTATTATACTTACAAAACTGTTAATTGTAAGGTCATTTTTTTCACACTACTTTATTTACACATAACTCTCAGTATTTAGCACTATCGATATGTGACATAAAAGAATCCCTAATAACAATATAACAACAAACAGCTCTATATCAGCATTGCTGTTACTTTCTTATCATAATTTAGTGATATAGTGATTCAGGCACCATTGGTGTAACGCTAAAGAGATTCATAAAACATTGTAGTATCATGGATATACATCAAAGTAGTGACGTGCGGTGCCAAAATACACATGATATATCGTCAAATAGCTGTAAAACTGGGGCCACTTCCCAGTGATAGAGATGTTTCTATCACGGATATAAAACTGCGTCTGTCACTGATTTACAGCTAAATTTGGTTCAGTTTTGCTAGTTGGGTACTATGCCTAATGCCTAGTGTCTTGCCGTGACCGCGCTCACGTACGCGAAGAGTAAGTTGTTTGTACTGCGAATATTGGCTCAGTACTACGCTACACACGTGACTCACAACTGTAGAATACCTACTGTTGTCTAGGTAGAACTGAGGTCACGGGTTCGATCCTCGGCAAAGTTAGTTCCTACTATCACACTCGATGAAGGCCAGGCGAGGGAAAAAATAGAGTCTTTCCTTGAAAATGTTGAGTAGAGTTTAGAACCCTGTCACTTTATTATTATAAATTTAATTTCAGACACAATTTGTATTTGAAAGGCAAATAAAGGAGAATATATTCGAACAAGAGTGCATAGCTTTTTCTAAATGACCCATCTTACAAAATTGTGACCACGGACGGAAGTTATGTAGGATGAATGAACGAAAGTTAATTAATAATAATATTTCGTATAGTTAAATACCCTTTAATTCTAACATAAAGAAAGCTTTATGGTACCATGTCAAAGCAAAGCAACTTTGTAACTTCTTCTAGTTTTATATAAATCTCATAATAAATTACATAGCATCTATCCATAGACAAATAAATAACATCACGAAGGTCGAATTGGGTATAAATTATGTGAGAAAAATAAACTTTTCCCAATAATATTCGATTTCCTATAGAGTTTTTATTCGTCCATTGGTACCTACAGAAGGCCAACTCAAGGCGGCGCGAGCCATTTATCACGTCGACCATTGTTTTACTGTTTTTTGGTGGCCACAGGAGTACCTATTAAGTTACCGAATATTCTGGAAATGGGTTTTCCATGTCCCACCTTGTCGCACCCACACATACCAACTATAATGGCATGGGAATATGTAGTTGTAAAACTATGTAGAAAAGTTGGAAATCTTGAACGTGGGATAAAATAGATTGTACTTAAATTACTTCATTAATCTTGATTTTTTTTATACCTACAAAAAACTTTTAAAACTAATTGGTTTCCTTGCGATAGCGGTACTAAAACCTATTCTTAATCTTAGATAATAAAAGTCAAAAGGTCAATGAGGTCATTAATTTCTCATCGTGCACGTCACATTTAGACAACATGCGCATGCGCATGACTTCCTAAATAATCATTTCCTGATTTCATTTTTCCATCGATCGCGATATCATAATTAAGATACAATTGCATTGAAATTGCTCTGAATTGTAAAATGCCCTCTAGGTAGGTATGTGGGTATAACTTAGCATTTGCACCTTCAGTTTTTTTTTACCTAACTTATCAGGCTGTAGTGCATACTACGCTTATAAAAAAAAATCAGGAAAAGGTTTCGGTTTACCTGTGAAGCGTATGTTGGAAATTGAGGCCGCTTAGGAAAAATGGATTAGCGTAAAAAGGGGTTGGTATAAAATCGAAATAATAACAGTATTGGAAATAAGTTTTTTTTAGACCCTTACCAGATTCGAACTGGTATCTTATGCTATGCCATACATGCATGCAAAACATCACGATTCTCGTAAAACAATCGAAACAACGGTTTTGGAAGTAAATATGTAAAAGAATTACACTTACACTTTTGCATCTTCCTTCCAAGCATCCGTCCGAATCCGGATCTATTCACTATGTTCAATTTGTTCAGTCTATCTGGTTCTTAAGGACGGGGTTAACTAAGTACCTATTAAATCACTAGCTACATACAAAACATCTCCATACTCGTATCAACTATTCATTGGCGTATTTAGAGTTCTTTTTCAGGAGATTCATGTGACGAAGCCTAGAATTTCATTCGAATCGGTTGCCCAATATTGGGTTCGACCATACTGGGGTGGGCACGGCCCACTTGGCCACCCCCCTAAATACCGTAAATATGACTATACATACATACAACTATTCATAATTAATTACTTACAGATCTTGCCCTTCCGCCAGTAACATTTAACACTCTGCATATTGGATTAATATATGTATTTTGATTTCTGATCTCGATAACACTCCTACACTCGTTATATTTATGGGTGTTCTGAATTACACCCCAGTACAAATGTGCCAGTACAAAAGGGGCAAGTGGGTCGACCCTGTTCAGGAACCAATTAATAAGCCCATTCGATCAATTCACCCAAGTTAACATTGACCTTTGATTATATTTCCGCCTGCACGCACCTACTGATATTGTAACTTTTACATCCCACGTACCATCCACGCTTTTAATGCCCTTATATCATTTTTAACAGCAACTTCTCTATTACGCAATAAGGTAAAACGTTTCAAGGCTGGATTTCATAAATGTAGAAAATTACAGGTTTACTCTCGCTTATATATCAGGAACGGCCCGACATGCATGCATGACCTCGGTACGGTCATCGGTCGTCTCTAGCTAGCTTTCATTTTCATGGTTCAAATCTACGTAAGGTTATTTCATGCTCTTCTTCTTGGTCGGTTTTTAACTCTTGGCAGTAGCGTGGTCGTCACATTATTACCTCTGCCGGGTCGCATGTTGCAAGCATTAAACGTTGCTTCTTAGTCTCTCTCTCTCTCTCTCTCTCTCTCTCTCTTATAATAGGCACCATCCAAGGCAGCTGATATATATTAATTTCATAAATGATCTCCATCGTTCCCCTTCCACCTAATATTGAAGTTCAATTTAATGTATTTATTTATTTATTCAGAATTACCAACAGATAATACATCTTATATCTAAGTGTTACAATCATGGCTGATGCGTATCTAATTATAGGTAACCACAACTTATAAGTTCAAGACATGATGTTGTATTTAAAGCAAAACGGAGACCATAGAGATGACTCTTCTATCTTAAATCTTGCAAAGGTTCCATGAGGAACTATGTCAACTCTTCAAACTTTTGGGACTTATGTTTAGGAACCATGTTTTTCCTCCAACTTATAAGTAAGTTTAAGTAAGCCACTTGAAAGCCTCTTGCCCTTGTGGTTGTGTATGTCTAAGGTCACCTTAAGGCTTGTGCACACCGTGAAGAAGAAGGTGTCTGCGAAGTCACGCCAATTAATGCGGTATTTTACTGACGAATTTACTTAACATATTTAATATCTACTGATATGATATTAGCATCGATGTAGAATAATAGGGTATTGTACATCGACGGATATTAGTAACTCTTTAGGATGTGTCAAATAGTAGGTACCTAAAAATAAGTTACAAAATTGTTACAGTACACAAATTGTGTCATTTCACTCTTATTCGGAAATTGGTGAAAAAATATTAGAGTATTTAGTACCACACTTGACAGCAATGGTTTATGCGATGATATGATGCTACGCAATCTTGAACCGTTTTCAGTCATGGGGACTTTTTAGGGTTCCGTAGTCAACTAGGAACCCTTATAGTTTCGTCATGTCCGTCTGTCCGTCCGTCCGTCCGTCCGTCCGTCCGCGGCTTAGCTCCGTGATCATTAGTACTAGAAAGCTGAAATTTGGTATGAGTATGTGTATGTATAACGCCGACAGAACGGTAAAATAAAATTAAAAAGAAATTATTTAGAAATTAATTATTTTTTCGGGTACCTCTCGAACACCTAAAGTGGGGTTGTTTTTTTTTCTTTTCAACACTGGTGTGTGGGGTGTCGTTAAATAGGTCTTGTAAAAATAATAGGGGTCTTCTAACAGTATTTTTTTTGATAGTCAGCAGTTTTGTAAATATTCGCTCCAAAAACAAAAAAAAATAGTGTCCCCCCCCTCTAACTTTTCAACCACGGGTCAAAAAAAATCGGAAAAATTCATGTTAATGAGGCCTTATAAGTACTTTCTATGAAAACTATATTGAACAAAATCGGTAGAGCCGTTTTTGAGTTATCGCCAAATTTCATATTTTTTCTTTAAAAGGTCGTAAGTTGACTTCCAGAAGGTAATAAGTGATTACAGTTTCTAGGGCGTTTACGACCTTTTATAGAGCTTAAAATCTTTCTTAACGTAAACCTCGGGCTTAAAACAGCAGTTTATTGAGAAGGATAAGCAACTACGGAACCCTACTCTGAGCGTAGCCCGACATGCTCTTGGCCGGTTTTTCAACTCTGTTACTGGCGTTGGTGTGCAGTCATGTGGCTGAGCCATCTTATTTTTAAAGATCCGCGCGCACAATACAACGGGCACCTGGGCACACCACAAATATATAATTGTAGTTGATTACCGCAGGTGCTCGAGCTTTCAGGTCATCCCTTCTGACGTACTAAATCAGCACGTCGATGGGTCTCAAACGATCTCTTGATTGTATGTAATATGTCTCTATGTTTCATACAGAAATCAAAGCCATAATATCGCCTCGCTGCACGCTGCCTGTGTGACTGCGGACTAAAAACCACTCCTATAGCCACGGTGACTATATTACCTATCATTAAAACAAATCCAATAATCACATATTATTTTAGTAAATCGTTACCTTATGTATGTGTCAGTGTGGGAGGCAATGATGAGGTATTAACAATTAATGGATTTGATGAATAGCAAAACTCCAAATCCGTTTTCAACCTGAGATTTTTTGATTGCCATACAATGGAAACATACTGGTTGTGAAACATGAGTAGCGTCAATATTCCACCGATTTTATTCAATATAGTTTTCATTGAAAGTACTTTTAAGGCCTCATTATCATGATTTTTCCATAATTTTTTGATCCGTGGTTGAAAAGATAGAGGGGGGGTATTTTTTGGTTTTCTGGAGCGAATATTTACAAAACTGCTCACTTTATCAAAAAATAATGTTTGGACACCCCTATAATTTTTTAAAAAACTTATTCAACGACGACCCACACACTTGTGTTGGAACAAGAAAAAAAATCACCCCTGCTTTAGGTGTGTGAGGGGCCCGAAAAAAATTTTGTTTTTAGTTTTATTTTACCGTTTTGTCGGCGTGATACATACACATAGGTACTCATACCAAATTTCATCTTTCTAGTACTAATGATCACGGAGCTAAGCCGCGGACGGACAGACAGACCGACGACAGATGGACATGGCGAAACTATAAGGGTTCCTAGTTGACTCCGGAACCCTAAAAATTATGTTTGAAGACCCCTAGCTATTATTTTTAAAAGACCTATTCAACGACACCCCACACACAAGTGTTGGGACGAAAAAAAAAATCACCTCCACTTTAGGTGTACGGGAGGTAACTACCCGATTTTTTTTTTTAATTTTTTTTTACCGTTTTGTCGGCGTCATACATACACATCTCATACCAAATTCAGCGTTCTAGTACTAATGATCACGGAGCTAAGCCGCGGACGGACGGACAGACGGACAAGGCGAAACTATAAGGGTTCCTATAGTTAACTACGGAACCCTAAAAACGCGACTTAATCGCGTTTGAAAAGTGATTACCTCGACTCAGAAGGATTCAGAGGGTCCCATGTTCTAAGCGTCGACATAATACAATACAATTTCTTCACCTTGAAATCTAAAATTAAAATTAAAAAAATTAAAGTAAATAAGGTAATTTTTGTTAAAAAGTGATGATTGACAAAATTGTACATACATTGTTATAAACATTTTGTTAATTATACCTGTGCCTGTGCAGCACAGGTATCATTAAAGCTGTGCGCGGTATCTATAATGATAGGTACCTTCATTTTAACATGAATGCTTAATTCCAGAAAAAAAATAGGAAGCGTAAAGTATAAAGTATGTCCCGCGATTACTTAATGCAGCTTATTTGAGTCATTCAAACTTATTGGTTCCCTTTGTGGATTTCTTTGTTCGAATATTTTGCATCAAGTGGCTCTTCTATTTTTAATGCGCAATTGACTATTGCGCAGTAACATCCAAATGCGAAGTTGTTTACAAATTCGCGACCCTCAAAGCCACTTGTAATTTAGTACCATGTCACTTCAAGTAATTTGTCACGTTTATACCGGACTGGTACTGCTTGTTAGTGTGACAAAGTGCTAAAATTATCAGCTACTACTAAAACGTTCTGCTAAGGATGCCTACGAGAATAAACTTGCTAATTTTGTACGACAATTGCATGAATAACTCGTTTTTTTGGTTTTAGTTACGACTATTAGCGACATGCTAAATGTCGAAGTTGGATGTAAGTAATTGATTTTTGTGTGGATGTCTTTGATTATTCTTATATTTCCTTGCAATCCCAAGGTTCTAAATTTAGTAAATACATACTAATTAGTAACTCCGCGATTTCAAAGCATTATACCTCTTATACCTCAAGATATCCATTTATCAATAAGTTAATTAAAAGTAGCCTATTAGATTATCAAATCATATCCATGTTAATATTGATATTCGATATTACGTCGAAGAAGAACAACGCAAACAAAGACGAAAAAACACATTAGCGCGGTAATTCTGTGAATAATGTACCTTCATAGAAAAAATAAACAAATTGTGTTATTGCAATCTCAGTATTTAGTTTATCAAACGAGGCCATGGTTTTCAGGGTTCCGTACCCAAAGGGTAAAAACGGGACCCTATTACTGAGACTTCGCCGTCCGTCCGTCCGTCCGTCTGTCACCAGGCTGTATCTCAACAACGGTGACACTTGAAATTTTCTCAGATGATGTATTTCTATTGCCGCTATAACAACAAATACTAAAAATAAAATAAAATAAATATTTAAGGGGGGCTCCCATACAACAAACTTGTTATAGATTATATATATGTATGTATAGGTACGGAACCCTTCATGCGCGAGTCGGGCTCGCACTTGCCCAATTTTTTTTTCAGTATTCGCGACAGGAAAGTGATAAAGCGGATGTAACACTGAGAACTACCCAATTATATTTATTTATTTATTTAAACTTTATTGCACAAAAGAAAAACTTAACGTACAAAATTTTTAACAAAAAAAAGAACCGACTTCAGTAAAACTAAAAAGCCGAAAATAACCCGTTCAAGTACAGATTACATTTGACTCACCCTTTGAAATCGATCCCAAACCACTCAGTTATTATATTTATATATTAAAGTTTACGTGAGGTTTGGCACCGACTTCAAAGGGTGAGTCAAATGTAATCTGTACTTGAACGGGTTATTTTCGGCTTTTTAGTTTTACTGAAGTCGGTTCTTTTTTTTGTTAAAAATTTTTTTTTTCGCTTTTTCGTGATTCATATAAAATACTTATGGCGGGGTGATCAGGGAGGTCTTGAAGGCATGCATCTCGTTTGAAATATCTCCTAACTCCTAACTGTTAAGGAGTTGTACCTTCCATCATCAGTTCAGCATGAGAAGATGATGACTACCATATGCAAATACTTAAATAGTTTTAGAAAAAACATTAAAAATATTATGAGTGCCTATAAAATTTCAGGAATTCCTTCGATTCCTCATGGATCTCGTCATCCGATCTTCACCAAAATTTTATGGGACCAACCTTGAGATGTCTATTCATGAACTTAAAAAGAATTTTCCAAATCGACTCATAAATGACGGAGTTATGAGGTAACAAACATTAAAAAAAAAAAAAATTAAAAATAAAAAAAAAAAACATACAACCGAACTGAGAACCCCCTCCTTTTTTTGAAGTCGGTTAAAAAGGCGAACTTAATGCCATGCGGCATTCTCTACCAGTCAACCTTAGGGCAAAGCAGAGAAATTGTAGGCGGTGCATCAAACAACATAATTACACATAATTAAAATACTCATACTATTATAGCTACATACATATAGATAATAAACATACAAACATATATATAAATAGATACATACATAAATATATACGACGATGAAACAAACCAAGCAGATATACTATGAGACTTCAGTTCTGCCAGCAAAGAAATTTCGCACGGCCCTTTTAAATGCCAACTTACTCGGAGCCTGTTTGATTGTGAGGGGAAGACCGTTCCAGAGGCGAGCCACTTGCAAGGAGAAAGAATTAGACATAAAACCAGTACGGTGAAGAGGAATAGAAAGGGCAAGATTGCCGGAAGAGCGAAAATTACGGTTACGAGTGGATTCAACATAGCAGAAAAATGTTTTCAGGTATTCAGGAGCTTGTGGATCATTGAGTATTGAAAAGAGAGTGCAGAGCATACGAATATTGCGTCGTTGACGGATGGGAAACCAGCCAAGCTGAGAGCGAGAAGAAGAAATGTGATCATATTTACGGAGACAGAAAATAAAGCGAATACAATTATTAAGAAGTCGATCCAACTTATCAAGAAGATCCTCATTTAAGTCCGGATAACAAACATCACCATAATCAATTATGGGTAGTAATAGTGTATTTACAAGCAATACCTTAGTTTTCATAGGCAAGAAATTTTTCAGTTTGTTGAGAGCATGAAGCGAGCCAATGACTTTCCGGCTAATTTCACCTACCTGCACCCTCCAGCTCAGTGTGCTATCTAAGTGAACACCTAAATCCTTAACACTAGAACTAAAAGGAATAGGCGTTCCGTTGAAATTTACAGGAGTTACAGAATCCCGGTCAAGTTTAGCAAGCTGACGAGAGCTGCCAATGATAATAGCCTGACACTTTGAGGGGTTTACAAACAGACCAAATTTCTCAGACCATTGTTGGATGTGTAAGAGATCCAGGTTTAATTTGTTAATTGTATCAGTAATATCAGGCACTTTACATTGGTCGTAAAGTTGCAAATCATCAGCATACAGATGGTAAGAACAGCGAAGACCAGGGGTGATAAAGTTTACAAAAAGAGAAAATAATAAAGGGGAGAGAATTCCTCCTTGAGGTACACCAGTGGCAAGGTCGCACCAATCAGACAAAGCCCGATCTACACGGACTGCCTGCTGGCGCCCACAAAGATATGAAGCAAACCAGCCAAGAGCAGAAGAAGACACATTAAGATGGCTGAGCAAAGCAAGAAGGATCTCATGGTCAACAGTATTGAATGCGTTAGAAAAGTCAATGAGAACAAGTACTGTGACCAATTGATCCTCCATGCCCCGCCTAACATCTTCAGTCACTTTGAGAAGTGCAGTACAAGTACTATGGCTGGGACGAAAACCAGACTGAAAGGGGCTCAACAGTTTGAAAGAGTGTATAAAGCTAGAAAGTTGCTTGTGAGCCACCGCTTCAGCAATTTTTGATAAAAAAGGGAGAATGGAAATTGGCCTAAAGTTACTAAGTGATGTGGGATTGCTAATTTTAGGTAAAGGAATAACGAACGCGCGACGCCAGAGAGAAGGAAAGTCACCATTAAGCAGCGAGGAGTTGATGATATCGGTTATTATGGGAAGCACACAGTCCAGGACTAATACTACCATATAACACCCAATATCATCACAACCAACAGCTTTTGATTTAATTTTATTTATAATTTTATTAACATTAGCGTCAGAAGTGGGATAGAAAGAGAAAATATCAGAGACAGCAGCAGGCATAGATGAAATATCAGAAAGAGTACTACTCTTAACACGATAATCAATAGAGGCGGAAGTAGAAAAATGTCTGTTTAAATCGTTGAGTGAAAAGGAAGTGCCATCGAAACCGTTACTAGGTTTACCTAGACCAAGCGACTTAAGAAACTTCCAGACATCGGCCATCGAAGAAGAGGATACGTTCTGGTGAATGAATCGGCGCTTCGCTGTTCGCACCATCTGGTTACATCGGTTACGAGCTGCCTTAAAAATAGTCCAATTGTCGTCAGTACGGTCACGTTTATAAGTTCTGAAAGCACGGTCCCTCCTTCTCATAGCCATGCGTACGCCCTCAGTGATCCAAGGAGCAGGAGGACGCCGAACTCTAACGGTGTGCAATGGGGCATGGGTGTCAAATAATTCTAAAATAGCAGTGTTAAACAAAGCAACTTTGGATTCAAATTTAATTATAGTGGTTTAAATGGATTTACTTAGAAGGATCTCTATACACAATTTCGTGGAAATGTGTTTAGTGGGTTTTACGCGATGTGTACGAATAGTGAATACGAACATAAAGAACAATTTTATTTTTTTGTAGATTGGAGGACTGTTTGTCTTCCCTGAAGGCCGTGCGATGGCGGCTGCTTTACAAAGGGCAGTATCAGGCTCGGCACACTTTCCAAAGCCAACATTCTTATCGAACGGCTTTACGACGTGTCAATAACTTTTTGTGTAACGCGGATCACATAACACGATGAATTTTCAGTCAAAAGCAAGACACTGCCAGTTGGACTTATTACCTCTTAAAGGCTTGTAAAACATGTGCAACCTTCACTTGTATGTTGTTTTTTACTTTATCCCACTCAATACAAAAACCAAAAGATAGTAACATTTAAACAATTTTTTGCAATACTCTTCCACTTGTCCCCGTTTAACTTGACAGTAATGGTATTTTTTTTATCTTCTCTAGTTTGAAGTTTGAACGCAGTTATTCCTTTTGTTTACATCAGATAAAACGCCTTTCTGTTTTGAAACGGTTAATCACAATAAAAAGATTTATGCGAAACCTTACTTTAACCAATATCGAGCTAACTGTGAGTGTGGCCTTCTGGGAAAACACCAGCTACTACAGAAGCGGCACTGGCAGGTACAAGGGTCATTTACAGTTTCATTGTAACTTTATATTGGAGGTGGTCGCAGTGGAACTAAAAGGATAATGACATGATATCGCCTTTTAAAGTTTCTTCGTGTTTTCTTTTATACAATTTGTGCAAAATTTGGTTAAGAGACCTCAGCTCCGTAGGCCATTCTATACAAGAATATATTGTTTAAGTTTTAATAATTACGTGCTAGAATAGTATTTTAACAAAATCGAAATAAATGTAAAGTGCGTTTGAAAAAACTGGGCTAGTGCGAGTCGAAGCCTCGCGTACGAAGGGTTCCGTAGCTTTTTTATGTTAGAGCGGCCATACGAATAGGTACTTCATGTCTCTACCTATTATGGTTGAAAATATACAGCCCTATGACAAACGGACAGATAGACAGCGGAGGCTTAGTAATAGGATCCCGTTAGCACCCTTTGGGTGCCGAACCCTAAAAACGGAATACTTCTTGGTTGGTAATTATAGGATGAAAATGTATTTCTTACACGTAGATGCTTCTTATGCGTAGATTTATTATACGATAAATCTTCTTCTAGCTAATCTTTAGTTAAATGTTTTTGTCATAGTAACATCATGCATGACCATAGGAATAGCGTCTATGGCGTTGGATTTTTTGAGAAAGCTCGCTTTACTGTGGGTATAAGTAATAAGGTATGACTAGCAATTCACAAACTGATACCTGACCTGATAAAGGAGACAAGATAACAAAGTCGACTGATGATGTCTTCTTACAATTGAAGCATTATTTTGTGTGACTACTTTTAACTATTGGTAGGTAAGTACTGAGGTAAAAAAAAATTTGTATAATTCATTTTACTGGTAGATATATTTTAAATCGTTTTGAAATCTGCTTTTGTGCGATATGTAATCAGTGGGGTAGCGACTTGGCTCACATTTCCTCCAAATTCCAAAGAAAATTATCTAATAACCGTCCTAATAATAGCCGGTGGAAATCCGGTTCTATCGACGCCACTAGCGCATAACTGATTGAAATTGACAACATGCTTTTATTTTAACGCGCTGAAGCAACCATGGCCAAAGCTACTGTTAATACAGAAACTAATTATAATTTTCAAACACTACTGGTAGTCAATTAAAATATTTATTATACGTAATTAAAGTGCAGCCGGCGAGTGCTACAATAGAACGGAACCCCATTCATGCACAGGAGACCATAATGCGCTTCGTATACCTTAGAGCAACTTAGAAGTTAGATACGGTGCCTTACAACACTTTGCCTAGAAGTCGCATTTCTTAACCGATTCTCATGAAATTTTGAAAGTAGATTCAATAAGTATAAAGAATATTTTTTTGACTCAGAGGGACTATATACTGGTAAGCGACAAATTTGTACGTAAGTACTTTTTGCTTGGAAATGTTACATACTAATACGTACACCACTTTCCCAAATCTCTCTCCACCAAGTAAAGAGCGAAAAAGATGTGTCAACTGTTGACCCTGAAGCGTAGTCAAAGTCAATAAACTGAAAATATAAGGAAATTCTTGCTCGATATACCAACTGAGTCAGCATTAAAAACAATTAAACTAGCCACAAGAGCAGGTAAATCAGGGTAGGGGGAAACCTGGCGAGTTGACAACAAAAATTACACCACGCACAATTACAATATTCACTACCAAGACCAACTTGCTTTATTATAACTGACTTAGCAAAACGTTTCTGAAATTGCGTAGATGAAATAGTGATTAGGTTATAATTAACAAATTTTGCTCTACAGATGTAGGGAATAATACTTTTCCATCGTATTTTGTCGAGTCATCGTATTTTCACCGAAGTTGATTGAGAAAACATGCTAAAACTAACTTTTCCAACAAAATACGATGGAACACTATGTCAATCAAAACTCCTCATGTCGTTGGCAAGTTAAAGACAAGAGTAGAAATGTCAACGTTTATATATGAAATCTTATGCGTTTGCATTGACTCGTAAAACTGTCGATGAAAACCACAAATGATCGGTAGCATCTCTCAGTTTATGTATTACTAAGGAAAATAAATCTTTTTAAATTTCCCTATCCAAGTCTAGGTACAAGTCTATACCGTAATAAACACTTTATCTATAATCATTTCCCGCACACCTGCGTATTCCAGCAATCCGCGCCTTGTGTGGAAAGCATTAACATTTCCTTTTGGCGAGAACGGCCATTACACGTCATAGACTACTCTTTGTCTAGTGTCTATGGTTCGCACCTTTCTCAATTTGCCGACATTAGCACGTGCAAACGCAGTTTCCGTTTTCGCAATTCACAACTTTTAACAAACTGGAAAATTATGTATGGTAAAAAAATGGGAGCCTGTATAAAAAAACATCGCTAACTTGGTAGGTATGTGTATACCTTAATGTGGAATTTAGTATTTAATTTCGCTAAATTATTTTTTTCATCCAGTGTCTCACTTGGTGTTTAATTCGTAACTTGCGTTTTTCCTAAACAGATAATTTATTGGTTTGCTTTTTAAATTGTCGTATCGAACTTCTTTAGGTTTGGTTTGTTATTAAAAAGGTTGTTTTTAAACAATTTTTTTGAAAATAATGATTTATTTTTATGGAAAACGTAATTTGGGCCATTTTTTATAAAGTTTTACAACCCACATTTTTTTTAATTTTCGATATTTTGGGAATTTTCTACTCAGAATCACGAGCTCTTTCGATCTAATTAGGAGAAAAAAACTGTCCAATTTAAGCAGCCTAATTTTTTTTCTTTCAACTTTGACAGAATTAGAATTGATTATTACAAAAGAATCTACTCCGAAACTACCTGAATAGGGCACTACTTAGTAGTCATACTACATCCATTGTGATGCGATTCCATCGCAAAGCATGACTCACGCAAGGCTTCTACTTCAAAAACCGACGTGTGGGGCAACGATCGTGCTGTCTCAACTACTCATATCTTTATTTACTAAAAAATGAGTGGGACAGAGAGTTCGGAGGCTCTAACATCGGGTGTCCGTAGCGTAGTACATTATTCAGGTAGTGACCGCGGATTACATCTCAAATAAAGAAAGGCGTAACTCACGTCATTTGTTAGTAATAAATCGACATTTTGTTCCTAAAGCCTTTTCGATAGCTTTTCGAAACCCGTGTTTATCTTGAGTCAAACGGAAGTCTCGTGTATTGTCTTATCTGCTGGAATCTGGTTTGAAAAGGTTTTAATCAAAGCGCGGCGGAACGTTGTATGCTCAATTTGTTTCAAGTAGGTACTTGGAAGTCTATAAAATCCAAGGCCTAGATAGCCTGCAATTGCGAAAAACACTGATAAGTGAGACTGAGGTTAGACATAACTTAGCCTTGGAAATGGTGAATAACAAAACATACATACATGTACTTACCTACTTATACAATTTATAACTAGTGCCTATGTGAGCTGTAGACCTCGCAGTTTGTTTGAAAACGGCTGAATTATGTTCTTTTTACGTTACCAATTCCATATCTCCGCCATGTTAAGGTGACAAAAAATCTTTATAGGTACCTATTTGTCGAAGCTGCTCACAAAATATTGAGTTCGGCAGAGAAATGCGGCCTTCTAGGCGAGAACAGCCGGAAATTTTGGATTTGGACGACGAAATTTAGGCCAAGCTGAAACGGAGGCGCTTCGATCGCTTCTCGCTCGGTCTATTCTATTATGACATGAAATATTATTATGTTAGAATTATAAAATAGAATAGGTGGTCTACTCTTATTGACTGACGTATATGTAGAATTTAATTCTTTACAACATTTAAGTATGGATAATCCTTTATTTTTGCTTTCAAGTGTATCACAGGATTCACAAACAATAACGGAAAATAATAAGGGTATTTTTTTTTTATAATTTTTCAAATGCTCGTAGGCACCCTACAATTCAACTCGGATCCACCTATGATATTAGCGTTCATCACGCGACAAATAAATATAAAAGCATCTGTCACTTTTGCATGCGGAAGCTGGCGGGTGCTTTGTCATTTATCTATCGCGTGACAAACGCTCCTATCATAAGTCCACTGGTCGAAACTAGAACTTATTAGTTACCTATAATTACTTGTATGTTGTTATTATTATCAAATATCAATCACTGTTATGACTTATGAGTACCCATTAGTGTTAAATTTTGCCGGCGACACTCACTTGTTTTTATTAGACCTACCCAATGTTATCACATTTCAGTGGTATATTAATAACCAGTATACAGCAGATACCTAACCCACAATAAATGTAATTTGCGCCGGTCACGAGTTCGACAACAGGATGATTCACCATTGCATCACGGTCCTATCTTAACTGGTACGTGTTAATTAATATTACTATAAGTTTTATTACGCTTTAATGTCATCGCTAACTAGATTTTATAGCGCACTAGTGTTTACCTGCGGCTTTGGTCGCAGAGCATTTAGCTCAGATACCACTGGAATAGCTCAAATGACTTAACAAACTGCCGTGGCAGGTGGGCTGTACTGTACTGTACCCTAATGAGTTAACGTGCCCACACCTACTCGCTGGCGACTTGCATACATGATTTGTATGGAGAATAATGATTTGTATGGAGAATAATGATTTGTATGGAGAATAATACAGCGCCCCTAGCGGTTACTACAATTCTCCATACAAGTCGTGTACGCGGTCACTAGCGAGCACGGTCACTGTAAACTCATAGTAAGTAGTACCTATATGAGTTTACAGTGACCGTGCTGAGCAGAACCGACATTACCGACAAGCGTTGGGCAGCGTCGGCCATATATAGTCAGGCTGGCATTTGCCTGCGCGGGCCAGCAAACCATCAGGACATTAGCTGCCCAGCTCCACCATTATTCAGTCTCGAACCCCTTGTGTGGAGCGCCACCCAGGCCCTCCATGCTCAGTCCGACTCTGGGTAATACTTATTTTGGAGTCCTTGGCAAACATAGTGTGAAACATCCTCCATAAGCGGGATGAAGACGTATTGTAAAGTATATGGCCGGCAGCGGTTGGAAAGGAAGCCTGAGCTCAAAGGCCCGGCATAGGGTAAAGGCCTATTTCCAGCAGTGGACGGAGATAGAGTGTGGGTATTATACCAACCTGCCTGGCACAACTACGCTTCGCGACTCTCGTCGCGCGACATATCATCATTACCCGCCACTCTCAAACAGTACAGTTAAGAAAGAGATAGGTAATATTTCTCGCGCGTGAAAGAGTTGTGCTAGCGGTGCTGACTGCTGAATCTTAAGCACAACTGTAACAAGCGAGATATATATTAAGTGTGACTACCTACTGTGAGAGAGTGATTTGGCGACGCTGTTTCGCGAATGTCACACGACAGCCGCTTAGCTTACATAGCCGTATGTGGTTATTAAATGTGAGGTTCGTGGATCCATCGGTTCCTGCCTCCGTGCTGTCGAATTATCGCACCTCTGCCAAGGTCTACTCACAAAGTCTCGCGCCGCACAGCGACCTCACTCGTTACTGACAGATTTTGAATGCATAAGAATTGTATTCGATACGTGCGATATCGAAGTAGTTTTCGATAAGAGTTTAAATCCTTATTCATGCCAAATTGTAAAATATCCTACCAACAATGATTTGGCTAACTGTATATATACATAGAAAACTGCAATCAAATCGTAACAGTTAGGATGCACAAACTGATTGATCAGAGTCAGACTCCGCTTTTTGCATCGACGGCTTAGGGTTAGGAAACAAGAACTTATCCTTACTACCATCCA
Organism: Apotomis turbidana; assembly: GCA_905147355.2. Lineage (NCBI taxonomy): Eukaryota > Metazoa > Arthropoda > Insecta > Lepidoptera > Tortricidae > Apotomis > Apotomis turbidana. Next base: position 2,842,989 of record LR990297.1, on the reverse strand, counting down.
GCTACGTGAAGTTACCTGTAAATTAATATAAACATAATTATATACATATCACTCATTTAAGTGATACGACATGAACAGATGGACAGCGCATAGTCGCCATCAGATATATGTATATTGGAGAGCGAATCAGGTGGTCACAAATATCTGAACACTCGCTCTATCGCCCTGATAGAGTCGTGTTCACATATTTACAAGATATGATCGCCTCGTTCGCACTAATACATCTAATCTAATGGCCACTGCACCTACCTATATACCTACGTCGTAGTACAGTACAGGTACACGTTAATATTAATATTACCAATATTTGAACAGTATTAGGTTACAAAATCGCACTTTTGTTTAAATAAACACAAACTCATTTGCAACCGGCAGCGTAAGAACTAAATAAAACACGACACCTACTCTAACAGCTAATGCATACAACCTCTGGCCTTGAGACTCTTCTATTTATAAACGCTATGAATAAGTCATTAATATTATTCGCTGCAAGTAGGTAGTTAGGGGGGTTGTGATAGCCTTTTTGTGAAGTTGCTAACTTTTAATATACATTATGTGTATATTTATATTTTGACGGCATGACTTCCGTTACCTCCTCTTCCTCCTCTATCTATCCTTATTATTATCTTATGGTACTCCGGTATCGTATAGTATTTATTGTTACAGCACATAATAGATAATAGTACAAGTTACAGGCGCATGCGTGCCGTAAAGCGTCTTTGTGATCTTATACAGTGCTGTGGAGACAACTTTTATGATTTATGCTTATTACTGCTACATACACTCTATCCTGCGCTACGGTATAACTCTGTGGGGTAGGTGATCAAATAATATAGATTCAGTTTTTTTAATGCAAAAAAATGTGTAAGAGCAATGTTTGAATTAAAGCAAATAGATTCATGCAGACCCTATTTAAAATAATACAAAATTCTAACACTACCTTGTCTGTACATTTTAGATCCGTGTTTATTTGTGTATAAAAATGAGCATATGTTTGACTATGCTAAAGAAATGTTCAAGAATCCTTCACGCTCGCAATATCGCAATAAATTGTTTATACCGCAGTCAAAATTATGATTATGTAGTTGCTAAAAATAGTTACATTATGTGCATGAAAATATTCAATAAACTGCCTGACTCAATAAAGGACCTTAAATTTGTACCATTTAATCGAGCTCTTTAAAAGTGGCTGGCCGAAAAGAGTTTTTATAGTGTTCAGGTGTTTTTAGACTATAAGTAGGTTTACGTGCGTAGTGCCTACGCTGTTCAATTTCACATGCCATATATGGTAGATTTTAGTGACACGAATATTATTATTTAAGATCTTAATTGTACCTAAAATTATGTGAAATAAATGATTTGTATTTGTATTTGGTAGAAATAGATCCTCTATAAAAGTGGTTTGTTATCTATGCATCTAAAGTCGAAAAGACTCTTAAAGTCTAACCCCGGCTCCACTCTATCGCAAAGTTAACCGAGGCGAAGTTGGCCGAAGCATGACTTACTGCAGCAAAGTGCCTCCCAGACTATCATTATATCGCCCAACCTCGGGCCACTTCGCGAGTAGTGTAGTGCTAGGGTAAAAGTTTTGAGCCAGGCTTCATGTCAAGGCCATCCAAAATGGTACAAATAGTCCTTCAATAAATGCTTAGGTTTTCAAACCGTGGGTGTGGACGGTTTTCAGGAGGAACGCGCAGACTCGACTGTGGCCGTCATAAAAATTTTTAAAGACTCACTAAACTTGTTTATTTAATGAAAATAATTTAACTTCATAATAAGTCGAAATGCTACGAAGCTCATTTTTAAGTGCCTCATGTTCACTTCTTGCTCCCATGTTCCCATTTATTTGGATTTTTTATTTGTTGTGCGCTGTTTAGTTTATTTACGGAATCGTACGTGTCCGTAACAAACTATAAATTTAAATTGAACAAAAAGCAATAATGATATATATATATAAAAGAGTTAAATTGCCCAAATCCCTATGTTATAATTAAATTAGGATAGGAAAGACCAAGTTTGTATTTCCTGTTAATGACTATTAATAAACAGATGCATTAATGCACCTACAATAAGTAGTTAGCAACAACCGTTAACAACATATAAATATTGGAGCTTAGCTACGAGTAAAAAACTGGCTTAAAATCCTTAGAACACATATAAATGTCACTTCAACAAAGCTAAAAAATACTCCAACAAAATCCTGCGTTTCTACTCCGAGAAGTGTTAGGTTAGCTAATCGGCACAACTACTTAGGCGCAAAACTTTAAATTAGAAAGGAAAAGCGTGTGATTCGTTCACGAAAATATATATTAGTGTAAAGATTATAAAAACAACAGTTGCTAGGAAACAAATAGCAGAGATATAAAAAGAAGAAGAAGAAGAAGGAAGTCGGCCAGCTGATCCTTAGTGGAGATCTTATTAACTGTTAAGTCCTTTTCTAGGACACACTGCCTTACAAAGAAGTGCCTGCAGCTTTATGTGCTTTGTTCGCTGGTGTGTTTCGTAAGGTGGATCATGAGCCAATCTTATAGCCGATTCACTGTCCACGTATAATGGGGTGATCGTTTTCTGTAAATCACTCTTCATAAAATTAATGATCCGAGTGAGCCATATGATTTCTCTGGCAGCCTCGCTAGCAGAAATAATTTCTGCTTCCGTAGAGTATATAGCAACAGAACACTGTCGCTTACTCTGCCATGCTATTGCGCCATTCGCGTAAATGCATATCATGCCGCTTGTGGAGCGTCCAGTAGGACCGTTACCTCAATGATCTGCGTCACTGTAGCACCTCAGACCTTTAAGTGCAGTGGAAGTCTTAAACGTTATTCCGTACGTCAGTGTACCCTTGACATACCGCAAGATTCTTTTCACCCTCGCCACGTCTTCAGGTGTTGGACTGTCGAGTTTACGTGATACAACTCCAACAGCGTACGAAATGTCAGGTCTGGTGCCAACCATTAAGTAAGATAGTGCACCAACAGCTTGACGATATGGAAAGTTCTGGGTTTGAGCATCCTTCGTGGAAAGCACGGTATCCTTTACTATCGGTGTCACAGCTGCTTTACAATCCTGCATTCCGAATCGTTCAAGTAACCGTTTTGCATATACTTTTTGGCAAATTTTGATACTCCCATCAGCTTTCCGTTTTATTTCAACGCCGAGAAAGTAGGAACCGCATTTCGTTGTTATTTTGAAACGTTGCCGCATTTCATTAAAGAACTTTTCAGTTTCGGCGGAGCTTGCAGAAGCAATAAGTCCGTCGTCAACGTATAAAGCTTTTAACAGCTTATGGTTCCCCTCTCCTCTTTTGAACAAGCAGGGATCGCTGTCACTCTGTTCAAAACCTAGTTCTTTGATGTACTCTGTTCTCGTAGAGTTCCAGCAGCGCGGAGCTTGTTTGGCTGTAAAGGCTGCGTTTCAGCTTGCAAACTTTTCCGTCACTATTCGAGTATCCCTCTGGCGGTTTCATATAAATTTCTTCTTTCAGTGTTCCATACAGGAAAACCGTCGATACGTCAAACTGACAGAGCGAAAGTTTTTCTTGTGCAGCAATACTTAATAAAGCTCGTATCGTGCTTGTCTTCGCAACTGGACTAAACGTTAGGTCGTAGTCTAGTCCCTTCTTCTGCGAAAATCCTCGTATCACAAGACGGGCCTTGTATTTATCAACAGAACCACCTGGGTTCGTCTTAATTTTGAATGGCCACTTACTGGAGATAGCTTTTCTTCCTTTGGGTAAGTGTACCATTTCCCACGTCTCATTTTCTTTGAGAGAATTGATCTCATTGTCCATCGCTTTCGCCATTCATCAGAATCCTTGCATGTCGTTGCTTCTTGGAACGTGCTTGGTTCTGTCCGAGGTTCATCACCAAACGAGTTGACGTTGAAGCAAACGTTGCAGATGTAGTCCTTGTATCTGGCTGGTGGCTTAAGGTTTGAGCGCCCTCGTAGCGTCATCCTGCCTTCCTCCTCGATCTCGGATGCTGTCAGTGATGAAGAATTTTGACTTTCTGTCTCTGTTTCATTAGCATCATCGACTTCATAATCTGCTTCGATCATGTCATTGACCTCTACTTCAGGCTCTTCAATGGATTGTTCTGCTTCGAAATATGAATCAGCCTCAGGCATTTGTACTTCAATCACTGGCTCATGAACTATACATGATGGCCCAGCTACTTCATTTTGAATTCTTGACCATCTTGCTGGCGAGATTAAGTATTAGCTCTATCTCCATCATGACTAATCATTGGCTGCTGATTGTCGCTATTGTCGTGCAGGCTTCCATATTCGGGAACAACGAAGTCAAATAGGCTATTAGGCTTAGCATCGCGTTTGCTCTGTTGGGTATCAGCTTCTTTACTCTCTTCAAGATGACCCAGCAAGGGATTTTCATCGAAGGTTACGTCTCTAGACCGTATCAAATTGACTGACTCGCTATCCCATATGCGGTAGCCATCATCACAGTCATAGCCGACAAGTATTCCCTTTTGTGCCTTTTTATCTAATTTTCTTCTTCTTTGCTTAGGAACATGTGGATAACATTGAGATCCAATTATTCTCAGATGACTCAGTCTTGCCTTGATCACACGTACCGAGCAAACCCGCGAGACAGTGCTCTCGGCCGAGTACTCGGTGCGTATAAACATAGCGCCGAGTGCTCGGCCGAGCGCTCGGCCGAACGAAGCGGCGAGACAGTAGCTCGGCTCCCTTTCTATCTACTAGGCCGTGTCCACCCTCCCGCTTCCCCGCACTGTCTCGCTCGCTCACTCGGCCGGTCTGAACGTGCTCTGTCTCGCCGCTCGGCGATTTTTTTACGATCCATCATGTCCGAAAGTCTCAATGGAACTGAACTGACTGTGCTAATTTCAAAACATGTGTAAACAGCTAATCACTTATATCACTGTCTCGGCCGAGAAACATTTTACTGTCTCGCCCGTTTGCTCGGTACGTGTGATCAAGGCATCTGGGTTTCTTATGATGCCATAGCTCATACGGTGATTTTCCATCGATGCAGGTAGGGCCTGTTCTATTCAGGATGTACACCGAAGCTAGTACCATTTCAGCCCACAGTCCCGTAGGAATCTTGGCGTGTGCATACATGAGACTTCGTGCCATTTCCACAACAGTCCTGTTGTCTCTCTCTGTTGGGTTCTGTTGAGGAGTATAGGGCATTGTCAATCTCTGTTTTATGACTTCTTTGTTGAGAGTAGCTTCTACTTTAGTATTGACGAATTCGCCGCCATTATCGCTTAGCAATTCTTTTATGACACACCAGCAGCTTTCACTTCAGCCAGCATGAGTAATAGCTTCGCGTGTACTTCAGCTTTTTCTCTCATGAAGTATACAAATCTGTATCTTGTATAATCATCTTTGAAGAGGACAAAATATCTTCGCTTCGAAATTGAGTAAGGAAAGGGTCCACAGACATCAGCGTATACCAGTTCACCAGGTCGTGTAGCTTTCTGTCTTGTCCCGAACTTCAGCCTGTGTGATTTCCCATAGATACATCCTTCACAGAGTTCCTTGGTGGCTTCTGCTTTAATGTCAAACTCTCTTTCAATCAATTTCTTCACATGGCTTTTATTTTGAAGTCCAAATCTTTCATGATACAGCTGTAACAGATTTGATGTTGTGGACAGCTGGTTCACTCGTACAGTTGGCTTGAGATATCTGAGCTTTAATTTGAATAGTCCGCCGAACTTACTGCGAGTACCAATGACTTTGATCTGTCCATCCATTTTTAGAGTACATTTTAGAGTAGTGGACTCAAAAACACTATTATCCGATTTGTCATGGGTAGCGGGACTGAGAATAAATTTCTGCTGATACTGGGCACATACCAGACATCTTTTAGCAGTATCGGCTCTTGTTTGCCGTTTACATCAGCCTCTGCTAAAATATTTCCAATGCCCAGGGCTTCAATACATTGGCCATTCGCACCGGTCACTGTGTGCTGGCTTTTGAAGTATGTAAAGCTTTGAAACAGATCTCCTCTATTGGTGACATGACTGGTTGCTCCATTGTCCACGTACCAATTTTCTCCATCTTTTGTTTCTCCAAATACTTTTTCCGAATGTACTGTCATCACTGTCAGATTCATGTCAACAATTTTGGATTCCTTAGGCGGTCTTCCGTCATGGATCCACTTCTTGCAACTTCTAACTCTGTGGCCCTTTTCTTTGCAATAGTTGCATATAAGCTCCTTGGAAAATGTTTTCTTCTTACCCTTACTCGTTCTTGCAATCAAAGCTTCTGCAGCGGTCTCGTCTTCTGTGACTTGAGTGTCATTCTGACGTAAAACCCTTTCGTGTGCGCATAACTGACTTGTCAGAATTTCGACTGAGCGTTCCTTTTTCGAAATTAACAGCCAACTAGACTTGAATCCTAAATATTCTGAAGGTAGGGTGTCTAGGATTTTGCACATGAGGAGAACTTCTGGTAATTTCGCCTCACTCTGCAACTCGGTACACAAATCGCTCCAGATATTCTTTAAAATTGACCCATGTGTAATAATGTCATGATCCTTGTCTTTTTTTGTAACTGAAGAATTTCAGGCAATAGTCGTATGTTTTACCCACACAGGTGCCTCCATAGATGCGCTCTAGCTCCTCCCACATGTCTTTAGCACAATCAAATCGAACGACTTTTTGCAAGACGTCATCGGACATGTTTGTCGTGAACAAAATTAAAATTGCACTGTTCATAGTTACAAAGCTTTGAAGATCCTTTTCAAACTTAGCCTTTTCTTCGGCAGTTGCAGTTGGCGCCAAGGCTGGTTTTGTCTTCCTTCCCTCAAGGATATCCAAACTGCCCGGCATTGCCTTCAGCACTAATTGAATTTTGTACCTCCATGTTTTGTAATTTTTGGGATCTAAGTTCCCAATTTGAACTTTGCACGCATTTATCACGCATCAATCCATTATATCTCTGCTACCACTTTAAATTAGAAAGGAAAAGCATGTGATTCGTTCACGACAATATATATTAGTGTAAAGATTATAAAAACAACAGTTGCTAGGAAACAAATAGCAGAGATATAAAAAGAAGTATAGCATAGACAATGAGTCCATGCTCACGTTATCAACCTTCTTCTTAACACAAAAGCCCGTGTTTCACGGGAAGGCACCAGTAAGTCGAGAAAAAGGAGCCAATAAACAAACATAAATGACATGAAAATGAAAATGAAAATGTTTATTTCGGTTTTGCACAGTTTAATAACACAGTACCTAAAGGTTGGGACATTCTATTAAGCATTAAATATGCTTGTGCCAGAATGACCCGCTCTTCCATCACTCGGACATTGTAAAAAAAAACCGGCCAAGTGCGAGTCGGACTCGCGCACCGAGGGTTCCGTACAAACACTTTCCATCCCTAAGTGGTTAAGTTAAGTTTGCACCTGGTATGTATAGCGCCCCATATAAATTAGGTGCAAAGTTAGGTATTAAAAATTTTTTTTATGGTTTTCGCAATTATTCCTTTATCTATGCTATAAGACGTTGCTTCGTACCAAATTTCAAGATTCTGAGTTCACGGGAAGCACCCTGTAGGTTTTGATTCCCTTGCAAGTGTCGAAAATATGCAAATTAGGTGCAAAGTTAGGTATTAAAAAAAAATTTATGGTTTTCGTAATTATTCCTTTATCTATGCTATAAGACGTTGCTTCGTACCAAATTTCAAGATTCTGAGTTCACGGGAAGCACCCTGTAGGTTTTGATTCCCTTGCAAGTGTCGAAAATTTGCGGCATAAACGGCTGTATCTTTTGATTGCGTTGGCTTAGAAGTTTGATTTTTTCACAGCTTCAAGGGACAGTAGACCTGAGTAATTGATATAAATTTCAGCTTCATACGTCCACGCGTTCCTGAGAAAAAGGGTCTTGACAGACGGACGGACAGACGGACAACAAAGTGATCCTATAAGGGTTCCGTTTTTTCCTTTTGAGGTACGGAACCCTAAAAACCAAAACAAAACAATCATACTTAATAATAATCGTGTGTGTGTGTATGTGTGTGGTGTGGTGTGTGTGTGTGTGCGTGTGTGTATGTGCGTGTGTGTGTGCAAGTTGTCATTATTTCATACTTATATTGTTATTAAATATGTATATTAGTTTCATTAATATATCTAACTTGAGTAGGTAATGAGTAGCTCCGTCTCTTCATAATTAAGATTTTGTAACCATTCAATTACAGCTACTTCACAGGAATGGCGGTGTAGCGGATAAATATCGATTGCGTTATTGATACGATTATATAAATAAGCAGCTTGGACATAAAATTGCTTCCTTGCAAAGTTGGAATTGCAGACCGGTATGGGGGAGACCTTGACTTGCCTTCTACGAGTAGATATCAACGGATGATACGTCAATTTACTATGCAAAAGCATATGTACATGAATTCACTGAATCGGCAAAATGAATAAAAATACATTAGGATCGGTGTTTACGGAAATGCGATATGTTTAAAAGCGAAAGATTGCTTTGTTGTAGGTAACAACTCCGGGGGTCAACAACGTCAAGGGGTTTCGGGCTACAGGTTGCTCCAGGGAGTTCCGAGCAACATCAGCCCTCACAAATTTGGGATCATCGTCAAACCCAAGGTTACTTTACTTCCCAATTAAAAAAAAAGCTTTAATTTGAGGTTTTTAAAGGTTGCGTCTACAATCTGCAATATTTTAACCTCTTATCCCTTCGTGTGGCAGATTCCCGCTCCGGGAGACAAGGTCGCTAGTTCAAGCCTCGTTATGGTAAAATAGAGCAAAAAATACTGGTTCGAAAAAAAATTTAAAAAGATGGTCAAAAAATTTGTTCACCCTGCCATACACGCCACATGAAGGGAGGTACAGCTTGTGTTCGATTTCGAATATTTAGGGAATGATATCTTAGACTGAATTGGAAACAAAACTTTATTTAGGTACTCGTAGGAATATGTAAGAACTTGGCACGTCCAGTGACCTTCTCTTATCGCTGAATGTATCCCTCAGTGTCATGTTAGTTAATGTTTATACGGCGCCAGGCCCTCTGTTTAGCAGATTTCAAAACCAGAGAGAAACGGTGAACGTGTTAGTCACCTTCAAGGGCCAAATCTACCAATCCAATATTCAAAGTCAAAGTCAAAGTCAAACATTTATTGCATATCACATTACATTATTCTAAACTTCTTCTTCTTCTTCCTTCTAGACCTGTTCCCATTATACTTGGGGTCGGCCTTCCTTGTCCTCAACTTCCATTTAGCACGGTCTTGTGCTGCGTCTTTTTTCAGACGAGATTCTTGTAGGTCTTTATCGACCGGCATCCACCAGGTGGCGACAGGTGGTCTCCCACTGCTATCGGGGTAACTTTGAAACCGTTTATCGTTCATTCCAAAATACCTAGAGCCTGACTTTGAGAGATAACTTCGCATTCGCATGTCTAATGACCTTCCTTTAACTTAACCAACCAACCAACCAACCTAACCAACTTAATACCAACGCCATAGACATTCAGTCTGTTCAGCTGATTTCACACCTTTTGATATTGAACTATGAAATCGGATGTGGACGCTTCCTTCAAAAAAGATCGTCACGTATTGTATTACCGACTCACAAGTATAATTTACATGTCTAATCCAATAGTATGAAGACTGTGCTCCAGTAGCGTGGAGTCAAAGAAAAAACTCAAGGCAAGCCGGGATACATTTCGCCGCGCTTACTTTGTTGCTTCAGACTGAAGCCTTCAGTAGCATTCTAGAATGGTGTGCGACACCCGTAGCGGCGCGCAGCGACCTGACCGGCAGCTCGCACCGCTGGGCGACAACGGGCGCCGCGCGCGCGGGGTGCAGCCGGCCGCCGGAGCGCGTCATCGCCGCCCGCGCACCGACGGAATAAAAGCCGCGACTCACCGGACCGGCCCGCTTACCCAGCCGACCCTGACGGGAGGGTCAGCCCCCATCACCACTTCGATGAGTTCCTTAAGAACATCAAGGCAAGCACAGCCAATACATTAAATGATGACGTCACCTCTGACGGAGTAGTTATTTCAGATAGGGCAACTGTAGGGAATTCTCCTCAAGTCGCCGTCTCCTCTAGCTCCAAGCGCCATCCTAAGCATAGTCGATGGCGGAGCAATGTAAAACGTAGCATCAACCCTGTTGTCAGTAAAAATAAGCACCCCTCGGTATTAGCAACCAGGGCAGTATATTTCAGTAGGCGCCCCCATTGGGAGCAAACTAGAACTACACACAATTAAACAAAGTTTCTAGTTAATTTTTTTTTTTGTTTTAGATAACGAAAACATTTATTATGGGTCAAAAATAAAACATATAAAATAACAAAATGGGATTAAAACTAAAAATTTAACTAAAATTAAAAAATATTTATAAAACTAAGACCTCTAGGTAGGGTGCCCATGACGCAGGCAGCATTCCCACGCTGTATGGCTATGGAAAGCCTTTGCGCGAGAAAACTGCCCGCGCGTGGGTCCCCTGTTGCCTCCCTCAGGCGCTTGCTGAGCTCTCTGTGGAGTCCGCGCGCACCCTGGCCCCACGGACCAAGTGTCTCGACGCCAAAAGCGATGAAGTCGTATTGGGCGCCGAGACAGCTGTATTTATTTATTTTGATACGCTCCCGCGCGTCCGCCGCCGCGCCCGCGCGTCTACTCGTGGCCGGGAGGTAGGATGCCGCTAGTGTGTCTGCGCACGTCGCGTCCCACACCAGCGCGCGCCCCATCCTCCACGGTATTAAAGACATCCCGTCAGGGCGCTTGCCGTCATCCCGTAAGATCTGTGGCTCGAGAGCAGCTGGGACGTTGACACTGACGAGTGCCCTTCTTAGGATGTCGTTGAGAGCGGCATGGCGAGAGTGGCGGCCGGCGCCCGATGAGCAGACGAGACCGTGGTGACCGAGGCGATTCACGCTGGCTCCACAGGCGGTGCAGGCATGTTCCTCGCATACGTCTGCACCAAGTCGGAGACCTGCCGCTATGCGTAGGGTGTTGGGGTCAATATATGTCCCTGCGTTTGGACAAGGGTAGGCGTGCAATCAGTGTCCAGATTCTTGCCGGGACACTGCCAGCAACCTCGCCCTATCTCTGCCAGAGGAGTTGTGAATCAGTGTTTCAAGAATTGTGTCAGAAGCTAGAGTGTCCCAGGCCCTTTGTTTTTTGGGTGCATCCGGTAAAATTGGGCTCGGTCCAGCCAGCCACGCATTCTTAGCTTCATCCAAGCATGCGATCTCGCAGTTTACAGCCGTATTGACTTTAAAGATTTTACCTGCGAGATCGGAGGTGCTATGGATTGAAGATAAGCACGCCGGCAGAGCAATAGAAGATATTGCACGGGTACCCAGACCACCGTTCCTTATCGGTAAAGAAGCTTGGGTCCACGCCTGCTCGCTAAGACTTATATTAAGGACTAGCGGCCGCCCGCGACTTCGTCCGCTTAGATTTTTGATGATGACAAAGATATTAAAATAGGTAAGTGAATTTTATTCTTAGTTAAAATGGTCTAGACATATTACATTTCAAACAGTGGCAGACACTGATATGCAATTGTTAAAGAATTTTAGAAGATTTTCCAATTAGATTACGGGAATTGTTTGCAGCATGCTTAATATTTATTCCGTCAGTTACCTGATGCTTTTAATCTTTGGAAAAAATGACTCTGCAAGATATAGAGCGACGCATGGATTTGGAGTTAGAAAATGGGGATCTTAGTTATTATGAGTGAGTTTTAAAAAAAATGTTAAATATCGTAAGGCTGTTAATAACAATCTTAAACTCAGCACTGGAAATCGAGAGATGGAGGCAGTTTAATGAAGAGTATCTCTTTCAACAATAATAAATAATAAACTTTATTTCAAAACAATAATAAATAATGACCTCTTTTCATAAGAAGGCAGCACTGGTATTTGTACACGCCGGCCTGGCTATTAAACGAAAAGAGTTGTGTGGCGGAGTTCCCGAGGCTGGTCAAAATGTTTCTAAATGGTCTAGCAGGTATAATTATATATAATTATACCCCAGTTATTAAAAAGGCTAGTGTTCAAAGAAAGTGCTGAAATGTGACCTTTAAAAACTAAATGCACATAAGTGAATTTAATGATGCGATTACTATTTTGTTCTACAGGCTAGTAGATTGTTTGAAGAGTGATTCAATATATTCTGGTGCTAGTTCTCTATATTTCTCAAGAAGCTAAATAAAGTAAGAATAGGTATATAAAGAATAGATTATTCATGTGCTGATAGACAACTCACTAAATATAGGAACACATAAAGTTTGGAACACAATTAATAAGAGACAGCACTAAGAAAATATTGTTGACCAGTCAACCATAGAAAAGGGGGTGCAAGTTCGTTTTAAAAAAAGGACGTAGTCACTGGGTAGAAGACAGGAAATAAAAAAAAATATAAACTGATAACCTTAGCGTAACACTTCTTTATAAACAACATTAGCGGTGTTCCCCATACAAACTTTGCACCCCTTTTTAACCCTCTTAGAGGTGAAATTTTCCAAAACGCTGAAATTACTTTTTTTGTATTTTATTAAGTAAGCTTTCTACAAAGTTTCAAGTCTCTAGTTCAAAAAATAAAGTTTCTCCCATAGAAACATTGCACCCCTTTTTAACCCCCTTAGGGGTGAAATTTTCCAAAACGCTGAAAGTACTTTTTGTGTTTTTGAATAAGTAATCTTTCTACAAAGTTTCAAGTCTCTAGCTCCAAAAAAAAAATTCCCCCATACAAACTTTGCACCCCTATTTAACCCTCTTAGGGGTGGTATTTCCAAAAATCCCTTCTTATCTCTAGCCCACGTTATAAAAGTAACCTACTGTGCAAAAATCATTTCTCTAACATTAGTAGTTTCGGCTGTGCGTTGATGAGTCAGTCAGGACTTCTTCTTTTATATATATAGACTAGCTGTTGCCCGCGACTTCGTCCGCGTGGAACCTTTATCTTGAAAATTTTACATCTTTATTATTTTCAGATCTAAGTAATGTTGAAATTGCTAAACGTGCTTTTTTTTGCAATTGTTTACGAAATAGTAACGAACCCTTCGTACGCGAGTCCGAATCGCTCTTGGCCTTTTTTTTCGGCTAATTTGCTCTTATTACGCGGTACCTATCATTATAAAATCAGGTACATCTACGAACGAATAGCTTTACTAAATTCGATGAGTTTAAGAACGACGTTTATAAATTCTTTGATTCGAATAATAATGCCTTTACACAAAGTTTCAAGTACCGCACTCAAAAAATACAACGATACAACCTTTCATCCTCTTTTTAACCCCTTTAGGGGTAGAATTAACAAAAACGCTGAAATTACTTTTCTTGTACTCTAATTATATGCCTTTATACAAAGTTTAAAATCCCGCAATCAAAAAAAGTTTTGATCTTCATACAAATATTCAACCCCTTTTTCACCACCTTCGGGGCTGAATTTTCAAAAACGCTGAAATAACTTTTCTTGTATTTGAATAATATGCTTTTATATAGGTACAGTTTCAAATCCCGCACTCAAAAAAAAATTTGATCTTTACACAAACTTTCAACCCCTTTTTAACCCCCTTAGGGGTAGAATTTCCAAAAACGCTTAAATCCCTTTTCTTGTATTTTAATTAAATGCCTGTAAACAAAGTTTAAAAACCCACAATCAAAAAAAAATTTGATCTTCATACTAATTTTCAACCCATTTTTCACCACCTTCTGGGCTGAATTTTCAAAAACGCTGAAATTACTTTTCTTGTATTTATATAATATGCTTTTATATAAAGTTTTAAGTCCCGCAGTCAAAAAAAATTTTGATCGTCATACATACTTTCAACCCCTTTTTAACCCTTTTAAGGGATGAATTTTCAAAAACGCTGAAATTAGTTTTCTTTTCTTTTATTTTAATACCTTTTTACGAAGTTTCAAGTTCCTAGCTTAAAATTAAATTTGAACCCCAAGACAAACTTTCATCCCCCTTTTGACCCCTTAGAGGTTGAATTTTTAATAACGATCAATTAATGTAATTTTTTTATTCTCATGTATGCCTTTATAAGAAGTTTCAAAGAATTTGTAATGGATTTAAACTTTCAACCCCTTTTTAACCCTTTTAGGGGATGAATTTTTAAAAACGCTAAAATTACTTTTCTTGTATTTTAATAGTATGCCTTTGTACAAAGATTTAAGTCCCGCACTCAAAAAAATATTTGATCTCTGTACAAACTTTCAACCCCTTTTTTACCACCTTAGGGGATGAATTTACAAAAACTCTGAAATCACTTTTCTTCCATTTTATTTTGATACCTTTTTACGAAGTTTCAAGTTCCTAGCTTAAAAAAAACTTGTACCCCATACAAACTTTGCACCCCCATTTAAACCTCTTAGGGGAGGTATTTCCAAAAACCCCTTCTTATCTCTAGCCCACGTTATAAAAGTAACCTACTGTGCAAAAATCAACTCTCTAACATTGGTAGTTTAGGCTGTGCGTTGATGAGTCAGTCAGGACTTCTTCTTTTATATATATAGATAGATTCAATTTGGAACTTTAAAGATAGGTCAATGGATCGAACAAGGATGGGATATTTCCATATAGGGCAACAGCGAAGCAGGTACGTAAATTTTGGAACTAGTAAGCAGAATTTCAGGATAAATAGGGCCGAATGGCTAGAAATTTTGGCAAGGCGGTCCGAGTGGTTATTAAATTTCGATAGTGAGTTAGTCAGGAGAGGGGGGATAGCCTCATCGAAGATAGGTGAGCCGAGGAGGTACAGACTGTTCTTAGATAAAATTTTGATATTAGGTGCTAGAATATTAAAGTTTTGATGAATTGGAAAAGCCAAGGATGTGTTAACTTTTTGTGAAATATATAGCTCACATTTATCAAAATTAAGATCCAAACCAATCGCACTGAATTTAATTTTTAGTTCACCTAAATCTTTAAGGACAGTCTGCCAGTCTCCACCTAGTGTGCCGTCGTCGAGATACCATACGTTCAATTTCGAATTTAAATTATGAATTATCGAATTTATAGCCAAACTAAATATGGCTGGACCGAGAGGGTCACCCTGCTGACAGCCCACTGCCGAAAGGATCTCATCATTTTTATGCATTAATTTAGAAGGGCAATGGTAACATTGGAGTAAAAAGTTGTATATTTCTGGAACATGTTCTTTAATTTCATTCAGCAGGGCATCCCGGTTGACCGAATTAAATGCGTTTTTCACATCTATTTTTAATAGAACTTCGCACTGGTCGTCTTCGACGAAGGTGCGAGTTGCATGGACCGCCGCCTCGCAACCTCCACGGGTACCGAAGCCGACCTGTACAGGTTCAAATATATGTTGCAACTTATTGCGCGTGAGCCGAACGCAAACTTTGGCAGCCAAGCGCCGAAACGTTGAGCCCACGGCGATGGGATGAATGCCTCCATCCCTCTTTTTGAGCGCGATTAAGTTAGCTCCGTAAAGAACCGGCGTGACGTCCTGGCAAACATCTCCCACGATCATAAGATTCACCAGTTTAGTGAGGCTAGCAGTTAAATGTTCGTCAGCTACTCCTGAGCCATGACTGGTGAGATCTATGAGGTGCTGTGGAGAGATGCCGTCCAGTCCGGACGCCGATCCTTTTGGGAAGGAAGAGAGGGCTGCTAATAAGTCTCTCTCGGTGGCTTGGAGACAGGCGGTTGGGTCAGAAGGAGGATCAACAAAAAAGGGAATAGAAGGGCCTGGGAGGGTGTTTTAAATGTAAAGCGGCAGCAGTCTCCGGTGTGTCAGGTGCAATTGTGTCGTCCGAGAATAAAAGGCGTGTGGCGCCTTTAAGATCCCCGCCGTAAATCTTCTCCTCGACCGAAAAGATTATAATTACTGGGCCTAGAAGACAATGAAGGTGTTGCAAGGGTAGGCGAAGACACGTTGCTTTTAATTTTTTGGCAGAGAGAAATATTCGCGTCGGTTTTTTTCGAAACAAGTAGAATTTTGAAGGGAAAAGTTAGTAGTTCGCGCCAAGATGTTACGTCATTATCACGTATGCAAGAAGTGATAGAACTGGACAGGGCCTCGGCCACTGTGGACCGGGCCCCGCGCGGTATTCGTTTGATTAACGGAGTTGATAGTTTGAGCTGGCTGAGGAGAGAATTTAAAGGAAGAGTATGTGATGTCGATGAGGTGCTGGGGATTTGGGAGCTTGTGTGGGGTACGATGGAAAGAGTACGTACCTGATGAATGCGACTCTGGTGAATATGTAGGCCCTTAGTTGATTGGAAGGATTTGTCGCACACTACACAACACTGCATTTATAGGTAGGCAACAGGGGAAATACACTTACTATTAACATTATAAGATTGAACAGATACTTATATGCTGAAATCCTTTTAATAGTTTCGGGAAAGAGGAATTTCATTAATTTCTGCGTCGTGATTGAAGTTCAACTCTTCTCTGGTAGATCGGTGAAATGTAATTTGCTCAGGCACCTTATAGTTAATTGTTAATTATCCATGGTTTTTTCTCACTTAGTATTAACCACTTTTAAGCCAGAGATCTCTCCAGAGATCTAGTAGATTAGTTTTAGTTTAGATAAGTTAGGTTAGTCAAACTCCGGTGCTTCTCCAAGCGGAGTAGCACGTCTGGCACCAGCAGTGCAAAGGGTCCTTCGGACCCGCAAGCAACCGTGGATAAAAAAAAAATACCGGCCCGCATTCGGAGGTTAGCGTCGGTGCCGTACGGAGCTCTAAGGGGTTTCCGAATAGCAAGACTCTGATCTCTGAATGTCCCTGACGTAGGAGCGGTGCGCTGTTTTCAGCATCTTGCACTCCTCAGGACTCCGGGCCACGTCTGAGTCTGAGTGCGGTACGACTGTATCATAACAGCACCGGACGGGCGCCTTAGGTCGAGTCTAGGCGCGGTGCGTTCAGCATCGCACTGACTTGAATCCAGGGTTCTAGGATCTCGGAGGCGGTACGACTCTGTATCGCGCCAGTTACTAAAGCTCACCCGCTACCGTTACCGCGAATCCGAAATCCTACGGGAACCGCCGTTGGTATATTTAAAAGGCCCGCGAGCCTATAGCCAGCCGCGAGTGATCATTAGGTTTAGATTTTAATTGTAAATAAATAGTATTTATTGAGGTACTCCGTTTGTATTACTAACTCACCTCTAACTAAAGCCCTCTGTTCGAAAGTCCCACCCTGAAAGCTAGCTAGGAAACCCTCTGCGGTCTACACTTGTCTAGGTCGTCGCGGGATATATGGTGTGGTCTAGGCCATCACATCACAGGTGATCAATCGGCCTAAAGTGTGCTATCTGGTGGGAATCGGGTTGTATAGACGCCACGCCACTGTTGTGCCCATCATATTATATGATCATTAGCCAGTTTTATGTGGTTGGGGCTGCCATCTCTAGATTCCCCAACCCGGAGAAAGACTTTAAAAAAACCGGACATTAGGCGTAATTCGCCTTTTCCCCCCGGACGTGACCGGAAGGAATATTATTAAAAATACAATAGTTTTATTTTTTATCCATATAATAGGCCGGTTTTCGCCGGACACTTTTATAAGACATGACTTCAACCTTTTTTTTTATATAAGATATGTCTTGAACTGAACTGTATCAGGGCTGGTTAGCCCTCACTACCAGTAGTCGGACTTTGTGAGTATAACCCTCTAATGGGATTTTCTCCGCGCCACAGGGGTAATTTGGGTTGGGTGACACGGGCGCACTGGGTGCATGGACTGCGTCGTGAATAGACTGAACCGAATCAGTCTGACTTAGGGCGGGAGGAGAGGGGAAGAAAATTGGGTTATGATAAAGAAAAACGCGAACTAAGTAGCGGTATAGTTCCCCGCCGATGATCATCTTCGTAAATACCGCAGTTCCCGCACTTTATTAGATGCTGCTTTACTTATCTGTTATACGAGTAAATGTAAAAAGCCAATGACGAGATGACAGGTTTCGATTATTAATTTACCTATTTGCAAATATTACTTTGTCATCCCAAAACGAATGACCGTTGAGTTTATAAATCAACTGACCGCTCCCGAACGACTAATGGGTCAAAATGTAACAAATCGACCAATAACCATTCCTACCCTACTATCTTACTGCCTCATATAATCGTAAAAGCCACCTTAATAACTATCGTTCATAAGATTCACATTTCAAAATAACTTGAAATGTGGATACGTGGTTAATAAATTAATCGCGCGAAAATCGGGGGGCACGGCAGTGCCCCCGCCAAGTCGAGCGCGAAGCAAACACTGCCGTACCATCCTTTACTGGAACCATTTCGCCGCATTTTCAGGCCCCTATTTGAGCACCTCTGGATAAGACCAGAACGCAGAAATTTTCGTCATCCAGTAAGCTATAATCACATACTTAAAATCCAAAATTTCAAGTCTGTAGGTCATTTTGTTCCGAAGTTAAGCGAAAGCAAAGTTTCGCATTTACGACACTCACTCACTCACTCATGATCATCAGTAAAGAACTAGTGCTTCCCATAAATTCAGAGAGCTGAAATTTGGTACGGGGTTAGGGTTTAATGGCTACATAAAGCGAAAACTATAAAAATTGGCCAAGTGCGAGTCCGACTCGCGCATGAAGGGTTCCGTACCACGAAACAAGTTTGTTGTATGGGAGCCGTTAAATATTTATTTTATTTTATTTTTAGTATTTGTTGTTATAGCGGCAATAGAAATAGATCATCTGTGAAAATTTCAACTGTCTATCTATCACCGTTCTTGATTTACAGCCTGGTGACAGACGGACGGACGGACGGACAGCGAAGTCTCAGTTATAGGGTCTCGTTTTTACCCTTTGGGTACGGAACCCTAAAAACTAGGATAATCGAAGATCTGGAGTACTCTGATTAGAAAACACAAGAGCCCAACCAAACTATTAGAGATCGACATACCGCCTTTACAAAAAATATTCAACTTGTTGTGTTCGGTTGGCCGCCGTCGCGACTGATCGTCTCTCCTGATGATGGATCGCGTACCAATTCGAAACATGTCGAGTGTTATTCGATTTCTACGACGTGAGTAAACCCGTTTAAGTATTTTAATATTCAACTTGTTGGGCCGCTTCATTTGATGTCAAACATCGAAGGTCTGAAGTATTTTGACGACGCGTTTGGCTCGGTTTGTAAACACCTGCCTACTGAGCCGGCGGTACCGGGTTCGAGTCCCGGCCAGGGCAAATATTTGTGTGATGAACTCGAATATTTGTGCTTGGGTCATGGTTGTTCTATGTATTTAAGTATATATTTATCTATATAAGTATGTATATCGTCGTCTAGTACCCATAACACAAGCCTTCTAGAGCTTAATTTGGGACTAGATCGATTTGTGTGAGGTTGTCCGATATTTATTTATATTATTATTTATTTGATAAAACCCTCAGCTGGTCTCAGCTGTATTAGAGATATGGTAATGCCCCCTTCTACTATTGGTACATAAAAAACACCGACTGTCATTGCAAAAATCCAGCGTAGTGGGACACATCTTCTAATTTAATCTAGCCTATAGCGTCCCACAGCTGGGCGGGTTACGTATTACAATCCCGAAAGTTCATAATACCTACAGTTGAAATACCGATAGTCAAAATACCGAAAATCAAAATACCGAAAGTTCAAAAAGCCGATATTCGATAAACCGAAGCTCAAATTACCTATTTTCAGAAAATCTAAAGTTCAAAATCTCGAAATTTCATAATCCCGAAATTTTTAAAATCTCGAAATTTTATATTAGGTACCGAAAGTCAATGAGCACTTTGAAAGTGTCAGGACACTAATAATAATAATAATAATAATAATATATCTTTATTTCAGACTGAGTCCATACACAAGTGTGTTAATAATAATGAATACAGTATCTTAAGAGTTAATGTTAGTACTTACAATTAAAACCTAGTAATTAAAAATACAATAAATAAATTAGCATACCGCATCATCAACACTTGACAACGTGCATCTTCGTCCACCGGGCTAACATGGGGCTGTCCCAGCGGTTGGCAAACATGCTCAGGATGCGATTGGGACTGCCGCGCAGACGGGACAGTAGCGAGGCGCATCTCTTTCTCATGACGGCCGCGAAGCCGTCAGTCCGCGCCTCAGCAAACATGCCGGACGCACTACACCAGCGTGGCAGCCCCAACATCACCCGGAACGCGTTGTTGTACTGGACGCGAAGTTCGCTGTACGCTTTCTGCGTATAATTGACCCACAGGCTGCATGTATAGAATGATACACAGAAAGCTTTAAATAGTGTGATCTTCACTTCTTCTGTGCATCGCGCAAACCTGCGGGCCAACATATTGCATCTAACGGCCAACGACCTTCGCTCCCGCTCGATGTCCACGTTGTCACTCAAATTATCGGTAACCCAGTGACCCAAATATTTGAACTGGCTAACTTGTTTCAAAGGAACGCCTGACAGAGTGATAGATGGCAGGGGGTAGGTTTTGGTTCCTGCCTTAAAGACCATGAGCTCACTTTTGTTGCCGTTATATTTGAGTCCGTGGGTCGCCGCATAACTCTCACAAATTGCCAGAAGGCTCTTTAGGGCCCCAATCGAAGGGCTCAGCAGCACCATGTCGTCAGCGTAACTGATATTGTTTACACAAACACCATCGACATGGCATCCGACCCTGGTACTGCTGAGCCTCTCGATTAACCCATTCACATAAAGATTAAAGAGTCGAGGTGAGGTAAGCCCCCCCTGCCTCACCCCGCTCTCCAACCCATACTCGTCCGACATGTACCCTGCCCACCTAACATTGTTTTTTTGGTGGTTATACCAATATCTCATAAGTGATGTTAATTCATTGGGTAAGGTCGTCTCATTGCGTATCTTGTCCCAAAGGACATCATAGGACACAAGGTCGAAGGCCTTCGACAGATCCAAGTAACAGGCAAATACCGGTGTTCTCCCTTTTGTATAGTATTGGACAGTGTGTTTAAGGCACAGGATAGCACTCTCCGTGGACAGCCCCGGCCTGAAACCAAACTGTGCATCATTAAGGCGGAAATGCTGATCCAAGACTAAACTAATCTGACTTTTCCGTGGAACCGATCTGCTCCGGTGCTGCGGGATGTTCAGCCCCTCCGCCCTAGCGTAAGAAAGTGCGGCACCTACGCTCGCCTCCGCAGCTTCGGCTTTTTGGTCACCTTCGGCGACCAGCCTCAGCCGCTGCGCCTCGCTTGATGCCCGCACTTTCTTACGGCGGCCGGGGGCTGCCCTCCCTCCGCACCTCCGGGCTTTTATATACACTCTAGGGGTAGGGCAGACAAGACCACGTGGAATCGGGGTTGACAGCTTCGGTTCTGTGGCAAGTCGATTAAGAAAAGGAAAGAGTCCGGGAAAGTGGGAAATTAAGTATGACACTAAATATTCGATATTATGATAAAATATTCTGTCATGGACTGCCAGCCGAACCGAACTTGTCTGGAACCGAAGCTGTCAACGCTCGCCTCCGCAGCTTCGGCTTTTTAGTCACCTTCGGCGACCAGCCTCAGCCGCTGCGACTCGCTTGATGCCCGCACTTTCTTACGCTAGGGCTAGGGCCACAGTATAATAAAGAGTACTAACGTACTAGGGCGGAGGGGCTGCACATCCCGCAGCGCCGGAGCAGATCGGTTCCACAGAAGAGTTCACTTATAAATAGTAAGTATAGTAGTAGGCAAGTAGGTTACGTAATTTAGGTTAATATTCTTTGTATAAAATAAACATTAGAATCTGTAAGACTACAGAAATACGAGATAATTCTCGAGAGTTTAAATAGTATTCCGGATTACAACCTTCAGGCAGGATCATAGTCTTCGGGATTACAGTCTTCGGGATTACATTCTTCGGGATTATAATATTCGGTATTTCATCCTTTCGATCAAACGTTCTTTCGGGATTTTAAACTTTCGGTCAAATAAACATTCGACATTTTTTTTTTCGGCCTTCCGTCCATATTCGGTATTTTGAACTTCGGCATTGTAATACGTACCCGCTGGGCGAATGCCTCCCCTTCTGCTTTTAATACGCATATAAATAAAATTAAAGGAAAACTCTGGACAAGACTAGACTGGCTTTTATACTTATACCTACTTACAAGTTTACAAGAAGAAATAGTCGAACGATTAACTTTATTCTACTTGAACATTACACAAATTAAATAAACAAATTACACCAAAATATTAATTTCGCTCAAAATTTGGTCAAAATATAATGCATTGGACTAAGAGAGGCGGTGATAGCCACGTCGCTAGATGGCGCTGACTGTATTTTAAAACGCGCCGTCGTTTGTTAGGGTTCCGTACCCAAAGGGTAAAAACGGGACCCTATTACTGAGACTTCGCTGTCCGTCCGTCTGTCACCAGGATGTATCTCAAGAACGGTGATAGCTAGACAGTTGAAATTTTCACAGATGATGTATTTCTATTGCCGTTATAACAACAAATACTAAAAATAAAATAAAATAAATATTTAAGGGGGGCTCCCATACAACAAACTTGTTATAGATTATGTATATAGGTATATATAGGTACGGAACCCTTCATGCGCGAGTCGGACTCGCACTTGCCCATTTTTTTTTCCGATAATCTTATATGGCGAAGTAGCAACCGGCCGCGTTACAGTCGTTTACGACATTATTCTACTGCGCTTGGAAACGTTTGCTACGGATTAGGAGGAATTATTTGCATTTCGTTGATTTCGCTTATTATTTCGTGAGGTTTGCTAAAGTGAATTAGCAGGTTGTTATAAAACAATATGCCCACGTTTCTACAAAAAGAAGTGAAATCCCACCAAAAACATTCTGTAAAAAAGTAGCCAAGTCTCGATGGAGCTGCTTGTTTATCTCTAAAAAGTAATGAAATCTAGACAAAGTCGTACCAAGTCTCAGGTTCCTTACTGCAATTTCTTTATTATTATAGTGAATGTTGTGTGACTTGGCCGTTGAAGGGTACACAAGGGTACAAAAACAGGTGCTCCATGACACCATTGCACCAATCTGTCGCTAGAACCGCTACAAGTCAATTTTGTTTACACGTAATGTTATATCTGTTGTAACTACCTATGTTTGTTAAGCGAGATAATAGCCCATACTGGTGTACCCTTCAACGGCCTAGTCACACAACATTAACTATAATAATAAAGAAATCGCAGTAAGGAACCTGAGACTTGGTACGACTTTGTCTAGATTTCATTACTTTTTAGAGATAAACAAGCAGCTCCATCGAGACTTGGCTACTTTTTTACAGAATGTTTTTGGTGGGATTTCACTTCTTTTTGTAGAAACGTGGGCATATTGTTTTATAACAACCTGCTAATTAGGTTGTATTACACCCCTTGAATGTTTGATTTGATGGTACGGTAACATTGGTATTGCGTGACTCACGCATATTCGCAACGGCTATCTACAAGTCCATAGAAGAAGGGATTAACCGCCCTAGAGTTTGGTAGAACTGTTATTCTCTTTCGTTTTGAATTGTAATATTGGTCTGTACACAGCTTATAAAGTCGGTTGTTTAGTGCAAATTAGACTCGTATTATTTGCAACAATATGGAGAGGCGAAGATATGGCACGGTTCGTCGGTAAACAAAGATATCGTATCTATGTCTACAAAGTAAATAACAATGTAGATAAAGTAACAACTTCGAACCAATAATGTTATGATTATTATGAAGGTTCTTAAGGGCCTTAACACACTAATGTTAGTTCCCGTTTCTGCCGCGATTCTTCTCTTTCCGCACACTCTATATTGCACTATAATATTGCGGTACTTGCCAAGGAAAAACTCGGCGTAGACTGCGTATGAGTAGAGATGTGCCGTTCTTGAGAAAGTTTCTCGATTTGTATGGGGCAAGAACAATGGTCTGTGGGCAAGAACGTTCTTGAGAACATTTCCCATACAAATCGGGAAACGTTCTCGAGAACGGTACATCTCTACTTATGAGACATGAACTTTATTGAATTCAGAGATTCTGATTTGACCAAAAAGTAAACCCGGAACCTTCTGCATAGGAGACAGATTGTGGTACTAATCAGTCGCTTGGAGAATAAATTAGATAACGCGGTCTCAGATCAAACGTTGATTAGATTTATCTCCAAAAACTGGCAATTAACAAGCAACGTTGAATATTTATCATCACGATTTGATAATAAAATGTCAAAGTCAAATTTAGAATGTGCTTGTTGAGATTTTACATCCGTATTTCGCTTTTGCTGTAATATTGATTGTATGTAATTTTTTTGTTTTGATCAAAAGCATGAATTTTTAATTCCGTTTCTAGGACAAAAAGTCATTGTATGTTCATTGTAGGTACAGTCGAGTTCATTTACATCTACACACTTACGATAACAAAAATATCTGAACACGACTTTATGCTCCTGACAATAGGGTCGTGTTCAGATATTTTTGTTCTCGTAAGTGTGTAGATGTAAATGAGCTCGACTGTACGGTTGAGAGTGATAATATGCATCGTTAATAGTAGGTATTTTGCTTACTTAGCTAGCACTAGACGAACCAATCTCGAGCAAAACGTAATAAGAATAAGCGCAACAATTATTTAAATTTTTATTTCCCATCGATTGTAATAATTGTGAATATATAACGTAAGGTCGGGGTACTTTGACCCTACAAGGTTACTTTGTCCACCCATAGAAAACCATAACTTGATTTGAATAATCTACCATTGTACGGAACCCTCGGTGCGCGAGTCAACTCGCACTTGGTCTGATTTTTTATTTTTATTTATGGACTCGATAAAATGCATGCATTTTTATGGATTAGACAAAGTAACCTTGTAGGGTCAAAGTACCCCGACCTTACGGTTTTAAAATCAAGTGCTAAATACCCGTGTGAAGTGAAGTTATTACAGGACGAATGCTGTTAAAAAAGCAATTGATCGTTTACTTTTAGTGCTCTGTCACAGTAAGTACCCGTGCTGCGGTAGTTGCGGATGCGTCGGTTTGGTTAGAGCGACAAAGTGCCATCTACATTTACGGCCCGAGTGAACTTTGCTCCTCGCCAAGTGGGTCAAGGCGCCGAGCCCACAGCTGGCCGATAAAATTAAAAACTTAAACTTTGCCCAGCTTTGTAACCCTATGAAATTGTCCCTAAATGAAATGTCAGTTTTGCAACGTCAACCCAAATTAATCCACAATTAAATATAATAAGGTTCAGGTTATAATCAATTTCAGTCATACCTAAAAAAATCTAAAAGCGGCGAGGCGGAGACGTCACTCGCGTGCGATAACATCATCATATATCGTAATGTTATGAATTAACATTTTGATGCTGCGCCTCCTTGCCCGCCACCGCCACTGCATAGTAATACCTATATAAAAAATAGGCTGCTAATTATGAATTACCTTCCCGTGACGTCAGACGTAGCACTTCGTAGCACCGCGTAGCCCGTAGCAGCCCACTTGTGCATTAAGGCTAGACGTTAATTCGAAAAATCTTGACTTTATCACGGAATCATTGGCGTTGGGCGAGGAACGAGTTTGTATGGAAATTGTGTTCTCGAGATATATGGGACCCCGAAAATTTTGATTTTCCATATTATTTGCTGGTTTTGTTTAATGATAGGGGCCAGAATTTATTTGCCATAAACTTTTTTATTTTATTTTATAAATCGTTAACTTCTTGGGTTGTTTTTTATACTTTTAATTGTTGATGTAGAAATCATTAGGTTTGGTTAGTTTTCAATCGAAATATTCCAAAAGTTTCAAATTACAGAGATAACTGGAATTATGGCAAATGCATATTATGGCAAGTGATAGTATGGTTTATATGAAATTCGGGCAAACAGCAGACATCTTGTTCGCTCCTGTGATTTGTACTTCAACGATATGGGACGCCATTTTGAATTTGACGCCTACTAAAATAGAGTTAGTATATTTATTTGATTGAGAAAGAAAAAAAATATCATTACGGACGTATATCACAGCATAGTTGGGTGGTGCCCTTTTGTTGGGTTCACTACGCTTCTTCATTCGAAAATATATACGTAGGTACAGTACAAAAAAATAATCTACTATAACTATCTGAAAATACATTACATATATGCTATCAATTCTGAACACGTACCAACATGTTCAGACTTTCAGACCAACACTGTTACTTAAACAAACCATGTTCGTTTCATTTCGTTGACAAAATGACGTTCACCAACGTAAAATGTACATCGCTTACTTCTTTTTGTCCAAGCGCATACAAATTGCACCACATTTAATAAATCTTGCATCCATTCAACAATAACATTACTACTTTATTACGTATCGTTGTAAATACATACCCGTTTACCTAGAAAAAGGTTACATACATATACAATGCATGTTCTGCTGACCTACTTACTGCGTTAAACTCGACGGTAACCTAGGCTATATATACAATACTTTAAATGTTACTTGTTCTTAAGGTTCCTCAAGTCGTTTTTTTATCAAAATGGTGGCCACCACAACAAGCATAAAGACCGCTTCATGGGAAGCAGCATCAGGCTAGGGCGACACCTAGCCTTTGCGAAGTTATTTAAAATAAAATACCGTATACTTACTGTATTTACAGAGCAAAGTAAAGAAAGAAATACATAAATTTTATTCGAGCGCAATAGAAAGAAATAACGGTTCTACATATATACATCGATAGGATGTCATCCTCCTGTTTTCTTAACAACTTCCAAGATATAGATATCAGTTTTAAATTCTCAAAACGCAGCTAACTTTCCAGAAGGATATTTAATCGCCTTGTTTTCGCTACACCCGTGTGAAAAGTTATCGCTACACATTCGAGCACGTGCTCGAGTCACGTATGAAGACAGCGAGCTGGTCGACCGAGTGTACAACCACATCAACCACACAATGACACATCTTTAGAGAATTTTACTGGCACATAGGCCGTATTAGACACACGCAGCAGATACCTAGGCTTTCCAAGAACAAGAGATTGTGCAACGCGTCCAGTAGAATGGGGTCACTTCCGAACCACCTCGCAATCTTATTGGTGCGAACTTGTGAACCTAATTTGCATGTGAATAAAGGCTTGTTTTGTGTGTATTGAGGGTGTAGTGGTGATTCGGCAATTAGCGATAAGATATATGCGGTTGCCTATATCGGCTCTGCTTGCGTTATGCCTCTCATGTATAGTAACTGTTGTGTTTGTATTGAAATTTATTATCTAAGGCAATATCGGCTGGAATTGAATAAAGTGAAATAAAGTTCACTCGTTTCTCTCCCCTCTAAATCTCTCCTACGTGTACCAATTACCTAGTTATCATTATAACATATAATTTACGAAATAGTGACCTTTACTGTTGAGTTTCTTTTTTCACAAAACCGATCTCCTGTTGTGAAATGCCGGTAGATTCAGATTCAGACTTGTAAAAGTGGCCTATTTACAGAATAAACCTTTTGATTTTGATTGTTCCATGTGTCAAATATCACATTAGAACAAAACATAGAAGTTATTATAAATATTTTCAAACGAAACCGATTAACATTTCGAGAAATTGGCGTTATTGTGTTATTTCAACTCGACTCTGTTTCAAAACCCCTCGTTCCATATTTTGTTCCAATAAAAATCCTTAGCCTTTTAAATAAATATTTTTTTAATATTATGGCAAATTTATTGCTAATTTCAAATTGAAATGTCAAGAACTATCAGCATTATTGAACGGATTAAGGCACCTAATTCTTACCTATACCTATCTTCTTCCATCAGTCCCACCTGAATTTGTTCAGTTCGATTTGGAGGAATTCCACGCGCGCCTTCCTTATCGAAGGGCACTCGTGTTGACGAATATTTTAACACGTGGCTGATAAGGAAAGGATCTCTAATGTTTTTGTAGTAATTTGATAAAAACAAGTCGCATATACAACTGAATTATCTAGTGAGAAGGCGGGTCACCTTAGTCCTTACTACTTTACTTACTGGTACGCATGGTATACTACTACTACTCCAAGCCGTGTTCGGCTACAGCGACTACTTTCCTACAAATTATGAGAGCGACGCTGGTGAGCTCTCTGGTGGCTGACATAGCCGATTTTAGCCGTGAACTTGCGACCACATTCACTGCATGTTAGTACCCCTCCGACATATTTATATTGAATGGCCGCTGGTGGTCGGGCCTTGAGCTCGTCGCGCTTAGAATCGAGCTCATTACGTCGTCGTCCCGTTTCAAATTCACGCACCTGCGTGTTCACAGTCTGCCTCCATTGTGACCGGCCTTCTGCTAAAGTCTCCCATTTGGACGGGTCTATGTTAGCCCTCTTCGTGTGACGCTTCAGCACATCTTTATACCGCAGGATTTGGCCACCCTGCTTTCGCTTGCCATTCTCCAATTCGCAGTAAAAGATGCGCTTTGCGACTCTCTCGTCTGCCATACGGGAGACATGTCCACACCACCGCAGCTGTCTTCTCATTAGATAAGCCTCGATTCCGGCGACATTGGCTCGTCTAAGGATCTCCGTGTTCCTAACACGGTCAGACCAATGAACGCCCATAATGTCGCGGAGGCATCTCAGATGGCAATGATCCAATGAGCGAATATGCTTGCGGTATAGGCACCATGTCTCGGAAACATACAAGAGATTTGGCAGAACGATTGCCATGTGTACAGCTACTTTAGTAGGGAGCTTTATGTCGTGCGAGCGGAACACCTTGGAACGAAGTTTGCCAAAAGCTGCTGCAGCGGCTCCAATTCTGCAGTTGACTTCGTTATCAAGATGGCACTTAGCTGTTATCGTGCTGCCCAGGTATTTGAACTGCTCTACTTGCTTAAGTGAGTCTTCGCCGAGTTTAATGTCTATTCGCGGACTAGCTATTATGTCTAAGGCCATGACTTCAGTTTTTCGGACATTGATTTTTAGGCCAAATCTTTGACATGATTCATTAAGACTCAACATAAGCTGCTGTAGAGCACCTGGGGACTCCGTCACAAAACACAAGTCATCTGCATACATCATCTCTGTTATTGTAATGTGTGAAACTTTTGTGCATGCTTTAAGTCTCGCTAAATTAAAAATGCCACCATCGGTGCGATATCGAATACGGATGCCTTCGGAGAGAGTTTGCACTGCTTCCCTAACCACAACTGAAAAGTACAGGGCAAACAGAGTGGGCGCAAGCACACAGCCCTGCTTCACACCACAACTAACAGTGAAAAACTCTGATTGTTCGCCCTTGACTCTTACGCAACATTGCATGTTATCATGCAGTAGTCGGATCATCCTGACAAACTTCTCTGTGCAACCCAGTTTCGCCAGAACCAACCACAATGCTTCACGAGGCACGCTGTCGAAGGCTTTTTCTAGGTCCACAAAACAAAGGTACATTGGTTGACCTTGCTCCCTACTTTTCTCTTGAAGTTGGCGTACAGAGAAAATTGCCTCACAGGTGCCTCTATCCGGTCGGAAGCCAAATTGGGTCTCTGGTAAAATGCTTTCCGATAGTGTCATCAAGCGGTTAAAGAGAATTCGGGCAAAGACTTTACCCGGAGAAGTCAGAAGGGATATGCCTCTGTAGGAATTACAATCAGAACGGTCTCCCTTGTTCTTATACAGGGAGCAGACGCGAGAGAATCGAAAGTCAGCGGGTACTCGCTCCTCATCCCACATCTTTGTGAACAATTTCCAGACCGTCTGATGCAGGTCCTCCCCACCATATTTCAGTAACTCTCCAGGCAAACTGTCAATGCCCACCGCTTTTTTATTTTTTTGTTGCTGTATAGCAGCAATTACCTCACACAATGACAGAGGCTCATCCAGTTTAGTTTCTGTGGGCAAAGATGACATTGAGCTAATATGCTGCATATCTGCAGCTCGATCCACATTTAACAACCTGTTAAAGTGTTCTGCCCACCTTCCGAGTACATCAGCTTTGTCGGTAACAAGTTGTGTGCCATCAGAAGACTTTAACGGCACAGAACTTCTATTAGCCGTACCAACAAGCATGCGTACTTCGTTATAAAAAGAGCCCAGCTGGTTCGTATCGGAGAGCCACTGTATGCGTGCGGCTTTATCGCGCCACCACTTGTCTTTCACCTCCCTGACTTTCTTTCGTAGCAGAGTGCCACTGTGCTTGACTGCGTCCCCTTGATCATTACGATTCAAACGTAACAGAGCCCGGTGTTTCCTCAGGGCTTCGGTCAGAGTGACATTGTTGTCGTCGAACCAGTCCTCACGTCTACAAGATTTTACACCAAGTATTTGTGAGGCAGTATCAAGTAAGCTTGACGAAACCGAATGCCAGTTATCAAGAGGGTCACCACTGTTAATGTCTAGGGTTTGAATCGTATTACCAACAGCCTGAGCATAGATCTTCCTTGTTTCTAGAACTTCAAGTTTGTCTACGTCTAGACGCTTAGATTTCCCACCCTGAGATCTACGAGGAGGATGAAGACGGAGTCTTAATTTGGTTATGACTAGCCTATGGTCGCTCCAGCAATGAGCACCACGCATGACGCGGGTGACGCGGACCTGGGAAGTATTCTCTTGTCTCACTATAATATAATCTATCAGGTGCCAATGTTTTGACCTGGGGTGCATCCATGTGGTTTTATATTTAGCGGGTAGCCTAAACACGGTGTTGGTGATTGCCAGATTAAATTTTGCACAGAGTGACAGTAAAAGCAAGCCATTGCTGTTCATATTCCCGACACCATGTCTTCCCAATATCCCAAGCCAAGCCTGATAGTCACACCCTACCCTTGCATTAAAATCGCCCAATAGTAAAATTTGCTCCCGGGGCCTAATCTTAGAGAGCGTTTGCGTAATTTCTTCATAAAACCTGTCCTTGACATCATCGGCCCTTTGCATTGTCGGTGCATAGACACCGATGACGTTGAGGTAGTTTTTGTTGTCCAGGTGTAACCGCAGTGTAGTAACGCGGTCCGAGATGTGAATCGGACACTCCTCCAATTTTTTAACGATGCTGTTTTTGACCGCAAAGCCAAAGCCAACTTACTGGTACGCATGGTATAAGAAAATAAGGTACGGCATACTCCGGAATGACAGGCGAGACTTTTCTCATCAAATCGTGAGTGTTTTAAATCAATTACGACGATAAAATATAATCCCACCAAAAACATTCTGTAAAAAACTAGCCAAGTCTCGATGGTGCTGCTTGTTTATCTCTAAAAAGTAATGAAATCTAGACAAAGTCGTACCAAGTCTAAGGTTCCTTACTGCGATTTCTTTATTATTATAGTTAATGTTGTGTGACTAGGCCGTTGAAGGGTACAAACATAGGTAGTTACAATAGATATAACATTACGTGAAAACAAAATTGACTTGTAGCGGTTCTGGCGACAGATTGGTGCAATGGTGTCATGGAGCACCTGGTTTTGTACCCTTGTGTACCCTTCAACGGCCAAGTCACACAACATTAACTATAATAATAAAGAAATCGCAGTAAGGAACCTTAGACTTGGTACGACTTTGTCTAGATTTCATTACTTTTTAGAGGTAAACAAGCAGCACCATCGAGACTTGGCTAGTTTTTTACAGAATGTTTTTGGTGGGATTTCACTTCTTTTTGTAGAAACGCGGGCATATTGTTTTATAACAACCTGAAATTAATATTTTGGTGTAATTTGTTTATTTAATTTGTGTAATGTTCGAGTAGAATAAAGTTAATCGTTCGACTATTTCTTCTTGTAAACTTGTAAGTATAAGTATAAAAGCCAGTCTAGTCTTGTCCAGAGTTTTCCTTTAATTTTATTTATATGTGTATTAAAAGCAGAAGGGGAGGCATTCGCCCAGCGGGTACGTATTACGATGCCGAAGTTCAAAATACCGAATATCATAAGACCTATGGACGGAAGGCCGAAAATTAAAATGTCGAATGTTTATTTGACCGAAAGTTTAAAATCCCGAAAGAACGTTTGATCGAAAGGATGATATACCGAATATTATAATCCCGAAGACTGTAATCCCGAAGAATGTAATCCCGAAGACTAAACCCGAAGATTATAATCCCGAAGACTGTAATCCCGAAGATTATAATCCCGAAGACTATGATCCTGCCTGAAGGTTGTAATCCGGAATATTATTTAAACTCTCGAGAATTATCTCGTATTTCTATAGTCTTACAGATTCTAATGTTTAATTTTATACAAAGAATATTAACCTAAATTACGTAACCTACTTGCCTACTACTATACTTACTATTTATAAGTGAACTCTTCTGTGGAACCGATCTGCTCCGGCGCTTCGAGATGTGCAGCCCCTCCGCCCTAGTACGTTAGTACTCTTTATTATACTGTGGCCCTAGCGTAAGAAAGTGCGGGCATCACAAGCGAGTCGCAGCGGCTGAGGCTGGTCGCCGAAGGTGACTAAATAGCCGAAGCTGCGGAGGCGAGCGTTGACAGCTTCGTTTCCAGACAAGTTCGGTTCGGTTGGCAGTCCATGACAGAATATTTTATCATAATATCGAATATTTAGTGTCATGCTTAATTTCCCACTTCCCCGGACTCTTTCCTTTTCTTAATCGACTTGCCACAGAACCGAAGCTGTCAACCCCGATTCCACGTGGTCTTGTCTGCCCTACCCCTAGAGTGTATATAAAAGCCCGGAGGCGCGGAGGGAGGGCAGCCCCCGGCCGCCGTAAGAAAGTGCGGGCATCAAGCGAGGCGCAGCGGCTAAGGCTGGTCGCCGAAGGTGACCAAAAAGCCGAAGCTGCGGAGGCGAGCGTCGGTGCCGCACTTTCTTACGCTAGGGCGGAGGGGCTGAACATCCCGCAGCACCGGAGCAGATCGGTTTCACGGAAAAGTCAGATTAGTTTAGTGTCCTGACACTTTTAAAGTGCTCATTGACTTTCGGGATTATAAAATTTCGAGATTTTAAAAATTTCGGGATTATGAAATTTCGAGATTTTGAACTTTCGATTTTCTGAAAATAAGTAATTTGAGCTTCGGTATATCGAATCGGCTTTTTGAACTTTCGGTATTTTGATTTTCGGTATTTTGACCATCACTATTTCAACTGTAGGTATTATGAACTTTCGGGACTGTAATACGTAACCCGCCTAGCTGTGGGACGCTATAGGCTAGATTAAATTAGAAGATGTGTCCCACTACGCTGGATTTTTGCAATGACAGTCGATTTTTTTTATGTACCAATAGTAGTAGGGGTATGTACCAATAGTTACCAATCTCTAATACAGCTGAGACCAGCTGAAGGTTCTTCATCAAATAAATAAATAAATATCGGACAACCTCACACAAATCGACCTAGTCCCAAATTAAGCTCTAGAAGGCTTGTGTTATGGGTACTAGACGACGATATACATACTTTATATAGATAAATATATACTGAAATACATAGAACAACCATGACCCAAGCACAAATATTCGAGTTCATCACACAAATATTTGCCCTGGCCGGGACTCGAACCCGGGACCACCGGCTCAGTAGGCAGGTGTTTACAAACCGTGCCAAACGCGTCGTCAAAATACTTCAGACCTTGGATTTTTGACATCAAATGAAGCGGCCCACCAAGTTCACTATTAAAATACTTAAACGGGTTGACTCACGTCGTAGAAATCGAATAACACTCGACATGTTTCGAATCGGTACGCGATCCATCATCAGGAGAGACGATCAGTCGCGACGGCGGCCAACCGAACACAACAAGTTGAATATTTTTTGTAAAGGCGGTATGTCGATCTCTAATAGTTTGGTTGGGCTCTTGTGTTTTCTAATCAGAGTACTCCAGATCTTCGATTATCCTAGTTTTTAGGGTTCCGTACCCAAAGGGTAAAAACGAGACCCTATTACTGAGACTTCGCTGTCCGTCCGTCCGTCCGTCCGTCCGTCCGTCCGTCCGTCCGTCCGTCTGTCACCAGGCTATATATCAAGAACGGTGATAGCTAGACAGTTGAAATTTTCACAGATGATCTATTTCTATTGCCGCTATAACAACAAATACTAAAAATAAAATGTTGTAAGGGCTCCCATACAACAAACTTGTTTTATGGTACGGAACCCTACATGCGCGAGTCGGACTCGCACTTGGCCAATTTTTATAGTTTTCGCTTTATATGGCTATTAAACCCTAACTCTGTACCAAATTTCAGCTCTCTGAATTTATGGGAAGTACTAGTTCTTTACTGATGATCATGAGTGAGTGAGTGAGTGTCGTAAATGCGAAACTTTGCTTTCGCTTAACTTCGGAACTAAATGACCTACAGACTTGAAGTTTTGGATTTTAAGTATGTGATTATAGCTTACTGGATGACGAAAATTTCTGCGTTCTGGTCTTATCCAGAGGTGCTCAAATAGGGGCCTGAAAATGCGGCGAAATGGTTCCAGTAAAGGATGGTACGGCAGTGTTTGCTTCGCGCTCGACTTGGCGGGGGCACTGCCGTGCCCCCCGATTTAGTCAGTGAATTTGACAATTGTAATGTATAAACAAATAATTATGTTTTATGTACTTACCTACGACTGGCGGCAAAAATTGTTTTCCTTATAATTATTTTGTTACCATAGAGCGGCCACTAATCAGTGACGTAGAAATTAAGTCTCACTAGCCGGA
Organism: Apotomis turbidana; assembly: GCA_905147355.2. Taxonomy (NCBI): domain Eukaryota; kingdom Metazoa; phylum Arthropoda; class Insecta; order Lepidoptera; family Tortricidae; genus Apotomis; species Apotomis turbidana. The sequence goes on along the minus strand of LR990297.1, from coordinate 2,808,521 downwards.
GTGACATACCTTATTTTCTTTACCATGCTGGTAGGTATATTTGTATGGCTGCAGATAGACTTAGAGTGAAAAATATATGTAATACCTATCTACATACCGACTACTTACTTATAGTATTTAATGTACTAGTGACTAGAAAGTGCCCGCAACTTCGCCCGCGTAAACTTTACCGTTGTCGGGTAATAAGTTATCCCTGTATCAAAACTACGGTGGATGACTTTATAATTGAACACACTGACCAATATTAACCTCTGATGCCGATAATAGGGAAAAATAAATGTAAAAATCGAATTAATTTGTACAGTATAAAAAAGTTTCGAAGGCAAGTTTCCCCCGAGAGACTTAGGTCCCGATAATCATGTAGCAATGGCCAAGCCACATTAAACATCCTTATAAGGTTCTACAATAAAGCGATTCGGGCCCACAAGTCCGACCCACAGCCACTGCCTCACAAAAAAGATGTCAGCTGTCAGCTTTAAATTTGAATTTAGCGAATTTATTGCCTTTTTGTTTCTTGGGAGGGATTTCAGAATGCGATACCAAATACGACCCCTTCTCCGTCTTATTATCGATAAGATGGAACGAACTCTATTCGTACGATTCTTCAAATAATAATTCCGATGAAGTAGCATTAGGAAAAGTTGCGGAAAATTTATAAAAGAGCGAAAATGATAAGAAAAGATAGCTAATGCGAAAATGTTTATTGATGGTTTGCTCTTAGCTCTTCTTTTGGGTCCTGGCAATCGGTTATTTAGCAAACCGATTGACTTAAACTAATTGTAAGTCCAATGAACTGATTATTGATACCCTCAATAGATAGGAAATATGTAAAATAACGTGCTGTGTTGTAAGTACACACACAATGTTGTTACATCAAAGCAAAGCTGCGGCAATGTGCCAGTAAAACAATAAAAAGTGATTAGTATGGCCGCCGGCAAGGAGTCGTCGTCCTAAAGCAGTGTCCGCAGCGTGGGTGAACGACGCGTTTTGCAGCTTTCTCCACCTTAATTACCATGTTTATGATCGCCTCACCCAGGATCCTCACCGGCCTACGTACGGCGCATTGTAATCAGAAATCAGAAATTTAATTTGTCTAACGTAGGTATAATATACGTAGTAATAAACGTAGGTATATATATATTGGTGTTGAATATAATTCGTTTTAGACCTTCTACGTTTTACCCATAAGTACCAAAGTACCTATAGATGTACAAATTTTACTCACTTAAAGAAAAATTAACATGCATTTTATATTTACTTACAAAAATTTGCCATAGAAACACATAGTCGTATGGAAATAAACATTTTGATGCAACAAAAGAATAAAATTAAAACATGTCAAATTGAGAAATAATAATTACTTAAATTAAATCTATATGTCACATTATTTAAATTGTAATAACATTTTTTTGGGTAAAAGCGCCCTAAGCTATAACAGCCTGGTTTAAGTGGTGAAACGTCATTCAAGTGAAAATTTCTTTGGGTTGCTCAATACATACAAATTATTGCGTCATGTACCTACGCAAAATAGAACAAATGAAACTTCAAGGTAGGTCAATTGTAAATTCTCCTGGGTTTTAAACGATTAATTTTATGGTTGGATAAGATATGTCCCAACCATGGGAATAGTATAGTACTTATGGTATCAGATGTTAACGTCTCTTTAAACTTTATATATATATTAAATTTTATAACATGTAGGAGGCAAAGGAGTAGACGAATCGCCGGATGGTAAGCGGTTACTGTCGCCGATGGCCACCTAATATACCTATATATATATTCGTTTACGAATATACGTTTGGTGATAACTGCGCCAGATTTTGATAAATCAACAGTGAGATATGGAAAATTGCAGTCAACCGAGAGAGTAAAATACATATTATGCCCATTTTTAAAAGTACTTATACTCCAAAATCGACTCGCTAAAAACAAGACTTGAACAATACTGTCCTAAAAACCAACTCTCTTCGAGTCGAGCATCAAAATTTGCATTTAGGTACACGGCACTCGTTAAAAAAAACAATCGATTGTCTACGTGACAAAAAACAATTGTTTCGCTTGACGTCTGTATGTTTTGCTAACCCAAAGCCTACGTATAATATAATAGGTATTGACTGTAATTATCCTCATATTGCAGGAAAACTCATTGTTATTCGACGTCGACCACAACCGCGGATTATACTTACCTACCCGCTACTCGTCTGTTAATCCTCTAGTAGTTTTACGGAATTCAACTTTTACCACATAAAATTCCCCATACCGAGAACATGCGATGCCGTACAAAGAATTTGCTCGGCTCGCCCTGATAACGATAAGATACCAGAGTCAACAAGCGCAAAGTCATATAATGGACAAGATTCCGCTTAAGTCTAAGCCCTGATAACACAATAGGTATACCTAGTGTAAGATTTATTTATTTTAGTATTTATTCCAAAACATATTGTTAAAAAAAGGAGTTTCTTAAATGTAAAAGTAATCTCGCCGACTATTACGTTTTCTTGAATAACGAGGGTATAAAGACATTGGCATGATAAATGGCAGGGCAGTTGATGATGAGCGGGAATAGAGATAAGACTGTGAGGAATAACAGAGATTACGAAGTACTAAGAGTGATTGTGAAGTAGAAAGGAAATATGTTAAAAGGGAATAAAACACTGATGATCACGTGAGAAGGATTTTTATTACACTTCAGAAGCAGGGATAAAAAACTGTAAGTACACGCCCAGTTTTAATTAAATAATTACCTATGAACTTAACGAAGTACTGAAATACTTTTAATAGTGTTATTTTATCACATAAACGCGATCCGGATATTGATTTCATCAATATTTCGAGATGACTAATTTTTCTAGCAAAATATAATGGATCCATTTAAACTCAGATTCGAATGTACCATATATGGACATTTGCTTACGTAGCCATTGCCCAATACTCTTTAGTAATAAGCTAGTGGAAACTTTTATTTTAAATTGTAATACTGTCGGTATATATATTTATATTCGGTATATGTATATTTCGCGTTTGAAACTACCACATTATTCATCCTTGGATATGATTCCAGTCCAGTGTATAGTTCAAAATCCGCAACTTCTATTTTTATTAGATTGCCACCACTCAACCCTTAAAATAAAAGGCTGCCGGTGTCAATTATAGGCGAATGTTAAGAGGCTTTATTCCTTTAAATTTATTTATTTTCGTATTATAACAAAAATATTGATAATTTCAACCAACTTTTAATGTGAATAGTAATTCAACTACCACGAATAACTTTTTCACGACACTGCTCGAAAATGTGGTTATACATTACCTGAATCCAGTACACAAAACTGTTATACTTGTACATTTGTAAACTGCATATCTATGTTAGCACTCAACATGACAACTATTTGTTAATTAAGATAATAAGGTTTACTTCTTAAGAAATGATCGTTAAAAAGGGCATTGATATTTTAAAGTTCGTTATGGCGCGTAAAACAATCTCACCATTTCAAACATTATTTGTCAACAAATAAACAGTTATTTTTCATTTTAAATTATATATTGAATTCATTCTAAAATATGTCTGAAAAGCTATGACTCCATTCCGTGAGAAGCTCGTATGCGCTATGGGGCAGCCCGCCATATGAAAAAAAAACAATAACAAATGTTTTGTTTAGTAAATATTGAATATTGGTTTTGTGATGTGATTAATTGAATAATGTTAACATTAACTCAAGGGATAAATAATATTTTGAATGTATGTTAATATTACATACCGTTACATTGACGTCTCAGTGTGGAAAGTATCGTAGGGTTGTTTGCCTAAAGGTAGCCTAAAGTAAATGTTATTAAGTTGAAAGTGAGGTAATAAAGTTTGAAATTTTTTGTCGTTACGACATTTGAATCTAGGGCACGATCAGCTTTATATATCCTCATCTTTACAACAGTGAGGATGCAAAAAGGCGCCGAATTTAATGACCAATATTACAAACTCTTCAAATACGAGTTGTAAGTATTTCAAAAGCTTAGTCTAAGTCAAAAAAAAAGGTTAGTCTAAGCAGAAAGTGCAATGAATGAGCTAGTATTGTCGAGGGTTTCCCCTGCGGGTCAGCCTGCGAAATTTACTCGTTCATCTATCACTCACTTTACAGTCCTTACAACAATGTACTGTTCCATGAGCTCCGGAAAGTGGCATGGCTGTTTCATGCTTTCATTACGCCCAGTCAAAAAACCGTGTGAATTTTGTCAATTTCGAGTGGTTTTATTAAAACAAAACCTATCAATGAAATTTCAGACTGTGGATTTCAGATATATGCCAATAGAACTCGATATTCACAGTGGTGACATCAATAATATGTTAGGAAACATGTTCGATCATAGAGAGGGGTTTTTGAAACAATCATCATATTTGAACGAATAAGGAACCTTATTGCATTTATTAACTAGTGGGCGTATGTTTTCCACCTGTAGCATTTATTAACTTATAGAAACAATACTACAAAGAACATGTCGAGAAACTAAATCAGTTTCAGAATTTTGTTAGTTTATTTTACTATATTATTCATTTGCGTTTTCGTGTCTTTATTTTTTTAATTGTAGTTTACGGTGACGATCCTTATTTAATTAGGAGACGAGGTAGTTGATTACATGCGTTTCATATCCATTACGATTTCACATATTTTGACGAGCATGATTTATATACTTGGAACCATGACACTAGGCTATCAATGACATGTTCTCTATCATGATCCTAGACTTATCTAGTTAAATGTAATCAGTAGTCTTTATTTAAAAAAAAAAATGCTATGGAGAATAATAGTTGTTTTTGAGATAGTTCAAAGGAAATGTTTCTACAAGTTATTATTTAACTTGCCATAATAGTATGTATTAATGTTAGTATGGTCAAATCCAGGAAGCTGAATTAGAATCACTTCACGCAAATTTGCTTATCTTTGGTGAAAATGCCATTACATGGTAGTATGGAGGTGGTCTGATAAGTTATAGCCATCTTGTTAGGGCTTGATTGATTTCTCTTGATGAGGAATTAACATATGTGTGAAAGTTTAAGTCAAAGTTTGCCTCAAAAATACATTTTTGGTAAACTTTGTACTGTCTCCATCCCTTTATTCTTGTACTTAATGTTATTTTGTATTGACTAAAATATAAGTAATTTGCTAATATGTTTCTCTTCTTTGTGATGAGTTTTAGTACGTGAACCAAGAAACGAAAATGCAGCCTAGTGACTCCCCAGGGTGACCACTCTCATTTGAGTCGCAGCCAGGCAGTTGGCATTGAAGCTGAAGATGGAGTCATAGCTGCCGATGGAGGAAAATGGAACTGCCACTCAAGAAGGAGCAGGAGGCGGTTCAACAAACGCTGACCATACTGCGAGCGTTGCGGCTCGCCTTGATCCAGCTGGGAGCGCCACAGCTGCTGCCGGTGACCGACGCCAGAGCCAGCTGGGAGACAGACGCCAGAGCCAGCCAGGAGATGGACGCCAGGGCCAGCTGGGAGACGGATGCCAGAGCCAGCCAGGAGACAGTCGCTAGGGCCAGCCGCTTGCCACGCAGCTGGGTGATGAATGCCAGAGGCAGCAGGCAGGGGCTAACAAAACTGGAAGGGGCTCCACACACATCGCTTGCCGGACTTTTAAAAGGTCATGTAATCCTATGTTCTCTTTTAAAGTTATCGTTCAGGTTATTAATGGTTTAAAAACAGCTTGCCAATGTTGATGGGCCATATACGTTTGAGGCTTGTAGTTAACAAAGAATTGCAGCAATGACAAAGTTTGACACGGCAGTAAAGATCATGTATGTATCGGTTCCCTGTGCCAAGTTTTTCAGGCGCATTGGCCTGCCTTTTTTCTCTTTCATCTCTCTCCTTTGCATTTTCACTCAATCGCTCAACTGAAAGAGATTCCTAATGGGGAAAAGTTTGCCTAAGACATATTTATAATTTGTGATTGTGTACAATAAAGTACACACATACTTACTCTTGAGTCTATTGCTGTGTACTAGGATTTTAAAATAGCTCTAATGTCTACACAGTTGAATTACCGAGCTTAGATGTTAATGATGGAAAAAGAGCAGTACACGACTCTGGCTGCAGTTAGGATGCTATCTTGGATCCACAATTCCACATAGCCATGTTAGGAAATTGATGATGGAAGTGAGTTACCTATATATGGAATGAGGAGTATTCAGAAGTTAACAGAAGATTCCTAACAAACATTTTATATAATGATATGTATTTTATAGTCTGGCTAAAATATCTTTGCACCAGCAATTTTAGTTTTTATCTGTAAATCGGTTTATGAAAACACTGGAGATAGATTCAAATGAGTATTAGATTCTAGCAAAATTAATATAAATAAAAAAATAAAAAGCATCTTGGTAACTTATGCTTTGATCAGTATTGTACTTATAAAAATATTGACAAATGATTTATAAAAGATCTTTTGGAGGACTTTTGTGTTGTATTAAGTGAGTTTACATACTGTGATTCAAAACAGTAACTTCAGCGTTTACTGACATTCTTACTCTAAGGGCACCAAAGGGATTAAAACAAGATAAAAGTTTGTATATATGTAAAAATGTACAAGTACTAAGATTGTTGGTTACCTACTCTTTGGTTAATATTGCCATACTTAGTTTTTATGTGTTTGACAGTTCATTCACTTGGAAGAGTTATTGTAGTCCGACTCTAGCTAAAAAGGGCGTACACAGAACACACTTATTCCACCATATTTAAGATATAATTACATATGTCATGTTTTATCGTTTCAGGTCAAGTGACAGTGAACGCGTAAATGGTGGGCGTCCTTAGCTTGGCTTGTAACGAGAAAATTTGAAGTAAATGGATACATGGTTCATGCAAATGAATGAACACATGCTTGGATATATGGATACATGGTTCATGCAAATGAGTGAACACATGCTTAGATACACGGATACATGGTTCATGCAAATGAGTGAACACATGCTTGGATACACGGATACATGGTTCATGCAAATGAGTGAACACATGCTTGGATACACGGATACATGGTTCATGCAAATGAGTGAACACATGCTTGGATACACGGATACATGGTTCATGCAAATGAGTGAACACATGCTTGGATACACGGATACATGGTTCATGCAAATGAGTGAACACATGCTTGGATACACGGATACATGGTTCATGCAAATGAGTGAACACATGCTTGGATACACGGATACATGGTTCATGCAAATGAGTGAACACATGCTTGGATACACGGATACATGGTTCATGCAAATGAGTGAACACATGCTTGGATTCATGGATACATGGTTCATACAATTGAGTGAACACATGCTTGGATACACGGATACAAGGTTAAATGGATACATGGTGAAATGGATACTTTAAATGTGTATATATTTATATATAATGGATTGATGGGGGTTATGATACCAACTTACATAACCTCCTGGATCCTGGGGGTATCGATTTTGCCGAAACTGATATTTTCTAAAAAAACGATTTAGTAAGTTTCCCGTCATTTATTTATTTATTTAAACTTTATTGCACAAAACAAAAGTTCCGGGCCTATGGTTGCATAAGGCCAAACAGAGATGCTTCAAGACATTCAATACATCATATCAAGGATCGAGCGAGACACAAGACTGGAATCCTGGGGCCCGAACGGTGTAAAACAGATTAGTTTTTAAAAAGTAGTATATGTAGAGTTTTTTTATTGAAAAGTATTTCATAGTCATAAATAAGGCAATCTGGGAGTTTTCTTTCGGCGGTTCTTTCTCCTCAGTAAGCCTTATAGTGAACCGCTGGTAGATATTTTAAATAAAATAATAAACCCTTCTGGCACATGTGTTACTTTACACATTAGGCCCATCTGGCATGTATGAATACCTTTATTTTAAATTAATATTTATAAAATTGGTAGCTTGTACAAGTGTAACAATGGTTAGTAAGTTGTGTAAAAAGTTAAAAATACTATATTCTAGAAAACAAAGAAACATCCTTACTAAGTAGCTTAAAATTTCAGTCTTCAGTCTTAAATTTCCTAGGACACTTTTATCATACGTCGTTGAGACCGTTTGTACTCGCACGAGTACATAAACTTCAGAGCCACGTATGGCTAAGTTTTTAATTTTTTGTGGGAAATTACTTTAGGTACTAACATATGAACTACACTAAAAATTAACTAATCAAAACAAAATAAAAATATGTAATTAGACTTTCAGTGAGATGAATCTGGATTTTTCTTACCGCGGAGCATGGTCTGGCCGGTTGTGTCAGATGTCAAAGCCGCACTGATCGCTGATTGGCTGTCTATGACTCGGTGTAATTTTTTTTTAGGTTGTCAGTTTTGTTCGGAAGCGTTCTATGCGTATTAACTTATTAAGCCAGTTTGACATTTAGCTGTAATTTTTTTTTTATGTTATGTCCTCAATCCTCATGTGAGGACGTTGATCCCAGGGATAAGCCCGTTTAATGAGTCGTTGATCAACTAGATGCTATATATCAATTTTTGTTGCAATAATTATGTTCATACTCATACTCAAATATTTAAAAAAAAAATGTTTATGGTTACTACTTGAATTACTTTATAATTATAAACCGGCGGTCTAACATGCCGAGTGTAAGATTAATTCATAAATACAGTGTGCATGAGGACATGCACAACGTCAGGATGGACGAGTGTAAGATTTATTTATTTTAGTATTTATTCCAAAACATATTGTTAAAAAAAGGAGTTTCTTAAATGTAAAAGTAATCTCGCCGACTATTACGTTTTCTTGAATAACGAGGGTATAAAGACATTGGCATGATAAATGGCAGGGCAGTTGATGATGAGCGGGAATAGAGATAAGACTGTGAGGAATAACAGAGATTACGAAGTACTAAGAGTGATTGTGAAGTAGAAAGGAAATATGTTAAAAGGGAATAAAACACTGATGATCACGTGAGAAGGATTTTTATTACACTAGGTTATCGTTTAAGAACTAAATTCTCTAAAGATCTACGTAGTAAGTTTTAGACTTATGCTACGGGATCAAGAGAACTTAAAACAAACGAATAATAACAACATTACATTATGGCATTGTGTGGTGCAGAATGAAAAACGGCACTAGAAATATAATGTATCCATGTAGTATTGTAGCAGGCTGATAACCAGAGCTGAAGTGTTTTGTCCAAGAAATTAGGAAGGAAAATTATATTAAATGATAAAGATATCAACTTCTATTTACAAGTACTCACCTATCTATGTATTTAGTCGTGTTTTGTGTTTACCTACACCAAATTGAATATTATGTATTTCGGAGAATTACTATAAGGAAATGAGTAAGTACCTATGTAATTATACCTACTTACATATATTTTATGACGACAATATTTAAGTAATTGTTATTTATTTATAATGCAGTAATAACCACAGCTATCGCAGTTTAGCGACATTATGTCGTAATTCGTTTCTATGACTATTGTTTCTACTTATACAGGGTGACCAATCCAAATGGGTCAGTAGGGAGAAAACGAAACCTATAAGAGATAGGGAAATCAGTTCTTAGGAATCATGGTGTCGATTTGAGATGTATGTGTTGGTAGCTTGCTATAAGTATTAAGTACAGACTGGAAGTTATCCCTAGCATTCTTCTTCACCTGTTAGGTACAGTCAAGGAAACTTACCTTTTTCGCTCTTCTTACAATTACAATAAGGGCCAAAAAGATACGCGTTTCAGTTTCCTTTACTGTACATTAGCAACAAAATAGAGAAGTGAAACAATATGTAACATGTAACCTAATAAATGTGATTATAATTAAAAAGAAAACATTAAAAGTTAATCTGAATTATTCATTAACTTTACATACCTGTTAAACTACTTCTGATAGTTATAATTTGTTGACTAACATTTAAACAGTTTATTTTAATCAAGATTTCCAATCCCATACAATGGCCATACAGGATATTTATTTTCAAGTGCAATACCGGGACCGGAACCCAGTATCCATAATTCAACTCATACAAATAATCCCAGAGTTTGAAGTCCCAAAAAATCAAGTCAGATAAAAGGCCTTGTATGTCCATTAGCATTTATCAATCGTAATATTTTCTTTTAATTCACAAACTGACCGGCGATTGACCTCGGTATCACCTGATGGTACGAGTAAGTGACTACGGGGTCGAGAATGTAGCTTGCCGATTCAGTAATAGCATATTCACTGGAACTGGAAATTCACATGATGGGAGCGAGGGATCTTTATTCTAAATCAGTTTAATGTCACGCGCGAACAATATAATCCATTAGAAATTAAAGTCTATCATCACCAAAATTCCAATCTGTACCCGCATGAACCAATTTGTACCATCTTGACACCCACTGCCGTTACAATGAGATGACAATTAGGGGTACCAGAAGCATAAGTGCCATGTCACCGTGCAAGAAAAAGGGTATAGTTTGATACAGGATTGAATGTCATATACGTCTCTTTGGTGTGGAGTTGAGTAAGTATAGCTTGTATTTAACAGTATGGAAGGGTCAACAGCCGGAGACGATAACTTTAATTAATGTGTGGTGTATTTACTGCATGTTGTGACGCCTAGCGACTTTATACATCTCTGGGTATATTTAATATTTTAAATTGATCGTTAAATTAAAAAAAAAACCTACTCTCAATCCTGTGCCAGGCATGGTATACAGAAGTATAGCAAAAACTGTCCGTAATAGAATATAAAAGTGAGACTCGTGTGATCAACTTATCAGACATAAATAATTCAACAGAGAATCGCTGTAAAGCTCACAATGATGCCACATGCTACCCGCTATGTAGGAGTTAAATCCAGTAGGTACATTTTGCGAAATCATCGTCAAGGAAGGGTAAATATAATGTCAATAACCACATTTGCGTCGCGGTACTCATTGTAAGCAAATCGCGACGCTCCGTTAGTAAACATTCTGTTTCGGCACGTGCTTAAATGCTTAACTACTGTAAAATTTTCCGTACCACAGATACAACAAAAGACGAAGTATTTGCTTAACTCAATATTTTTCAGGACCTTGGACCACAGTCAAACAATAATTCTCGCCATTAAACGTCACAGTTTGGCGAATAATAATAATAGTACAAATTGTAATTTGTTAATTAAAAAGAAACTAAAAATTCAAAAAGACGACAACCAGCCACGCAATTTGTTAGATGTAGACAGTAAAGGAACATGATCACTTAATAATCAGTCATTATCATTAGGAAGGGGTAGGTCATTCAATTGGGTCCAGGTAAACTTAAAAATTAATAAACAAATAATGATAAAAATTTCACGAACGTGATTTTTGGAATTTCTAGTACCTATAGTACAATAATATATATTGACGACGCGGGTGGCGCAGTGGTAATGAAACTGCCTACTGAGCAGACGGTCCTGGGTTCGAATCCCGACAATGTCAAATATGTATGTGGTGAACTCGAATGGGTCATGGATGTGTCTAATTATCTAAGAATGTATAAGTAAGTATGTATTACGTCGTCTAGTACCTAACCCATAACACAAGCCTACACTAGAGCTTACTGTGGGACTAGATCGATATTTGTGAGGTTGACCGAAATTAATTTACTTATTTTATTTATTTATTAATGTATAAATAAATATGTGAATATTTAACATAATATTATTAAAACTATCGTGTGACATCTTTAATAATGATTAAACTGTTTAAGCACATAAAAATTTACCGGAACGGTCCGCATCGAAGCCGGCCAGGTCGAAGTGTGTAAATTTTATGAGTTTGAAAGTTTTTATAATGGTTAATATTAAACGTAATATCGCATAAATGCGTTTTATTGCAGAGTAAATAATCCACGCGAACCATAGGTACGGTGACATTTCACCTTGATGGTATCGGTCAGAGCTCGGAGTCACATACTTTAACAAGATTAATAAAATAATATTTTATTTCATTGACCACTTGACGGCGCGGTCGTTTGTTTGCGAGGATTTATAATTTTACAAACTGACTACATTTAGGTGCCCTTTTCGAATCGTAGGCTTAGAAGTTTTACAAATCCCAGTTCAAGGTGCAATTATTATAAAAAGGACCGAATAATTAGTTATTAGATCGACAAATTTCGATTGGAAACTTATCTGTGCCTAAACTAAACAGTTCTTTTGATTCTGACTCACGGGTGCTCACGGTTGACCGTCAGATATCTTATTAAATAACTCATTAAAGTCTCGTTATTCTAGATCCAGCCACTAAGTAATTTCCCGTAAAATTTGGGTTATTGCGTTTTTACGTTATTCACGTTTTCAGTTTATTGCATTATTAGTAGGGGGAGATGGGGTACCTTGATACGATTTTTTTGCATAGACGATAAAAACGGCAGGGAAAGAGTAATTTCAACAAACAATATTTTGATAGCTCGAGTGTTTAACTAAGTTTAAACGTAAGTGTACATTTATCCGTAAAACAACATATTGATTTTCTATGTATTTTTTTCTGAAAAATGGGATTTGTATCAAACTACCCCGTATACGGGGCGGTTTGATACACACCTGGGGTACTTTGATACTCCCACATATATTCCTATGTAATATATATAATCTTATTTAAAAATGAAAGAAAATGCATTATATTGATTTATATTATCATTTATTTATGGCATAATCAGTCTCATGAATGTTTATGGCAAATCAACTTGGTTTTATCAGTAACTTTAATTTGTACTTATATTTATCTTTGATATATATAGGTAAATAGTCAATATATATATCCTACACCTCTTTGTCTTATAAACTTAAGATCACATGCTAACAATCAGTTGTTTTGAAACACTAACAGTAACATATAAATATTATTTATGTATTGACCTACATTGATACAGTATCAATCTACCCCACAGACGTTTGTATCTATGTGCCCCGAGGTATTTTTTTAAATACAAATTAAGATAGAAAAAAATCTAGAAGTATCTAGGATAAAATGGCTATTGTATAGAATAATTCAACGTATTTAATTACTGCATGTCGTAGATTCCTCTCCGATAACGTTATAATACTGCCTAATAAGTCACTTCCTAAAATGATCGATTTTTTACTCGCGGTCTTAAAAAACGTGTCCGTACTTGTCAAATGCGTTTGAGCGACTGAGCCGCGGTGAAACTCCGGCGCCTCATTCGCCTTGTAAGTGACGTCTATGTGTGCGTGAATGAATTGTACACAACCATTCGTTTAGGTTTTATGACTACCGTATCTATGTGCCCCGCGTATCAATGTACCCCCACTCCCCCTAAAGTTTCACTCCCCAGTACCAGCCTAGACGAGTCTACGGGGCATTATAAATAAGGCCGGGGATAAACGACCGTATTCGTACGTTATGAAAATGAACGATATTTTCAGGATGCTCCAAGGGCGGCCCGGCCCGTGGCATATTCGGCCCTACGTGGTTATATTTTTTATACTACGTATGGTTATAAAGTTATAAACTCCTTAGGTACTCGTAAGGACTCTTATGGCATAAGGGGGTAGAATAGGATTCGATATCCTCGCATGCACCATATTTTCTTGACTGCATTGTACAGGGTTTCAAACAAAGAAATTTTATTAAGCAGACACCAAAACTCCGTCGTTAGACGGCTCCGCCCCTCGGTGACAATGAGCGATGGCCGCAATTCTTTATTCGAATATTTTCGGCCAGGAGTCAACGACTCCTTCGACGCCATTTTTCTTTTAGAGTAACAAATTGTGTCAGTGTTGCCATGTGTTGATATCTTTTTTGGCGTGAATTATAAATGTCAATTGGTGGTGTAGCGATGGGAATGTTTTCTTTGTTTCAAGGATGTTTTGTGTCTCGAAACATGTGCGCACGTCTTGCCTTGAACACGAAGTCAAGGAATAATGTTTGAAAATTATCACAAAAAGATTTTGAATGTTAATCAAATTTGTTAGAATTGTTTGTAAAGCTAGTGAAAAAAATAAAAGGGGAAAATAGAACTTAAATATGGTGTACATTAACCTCTGGCCAAGAAACGCCTTCAGGTACTTCTCTTGACTACTACTTAATAAGTTCGACAACACAGACTTACTCATAAATATCTAAAGGTCTGTGTCCGACAAGACAACCAAGTCAGCAAGCTCCTAGCTGCGAGCTTTACAGTTATCCAATTTTGACGCAACTAATCTAGTTTTCTTATATAGACTGGCAATAAGCCTTACATGCTTCAGGAATGCATTTATGCCATATAAATTATACTGCAGTTAGAACCTTTTGTAACATTTATGCATTCAATTTGTATAGAAATTGGCTTTATATATGCACATATGGGCGACATTTATTCAACCCTATATGTAGCGTAAATACCTATACATTACATATAGGTACATGTATTTAGGTTTCCTGATTAGCGAGCTATTTTATTACAAGAGGGCGGTGTAACGACGTGCGTGAGCAGCTCTTTGTTTAGAACAAAGAGCTGCGCACGCGACGATGTCGCGATACGTGATTCCCCTGCCGACCTAGTTCTAACATTGCAATTATTCAGTAATTTACTACAAAAGGTTTTCAAATCTATAAACTTACACGGTATTTACGTCCCAAAAATAAAGCCAAGCTGATCATTCGAAAATTGCATTTGAGATATTAACCGATCATAGGGGGGCAATCTTACGCAAATCAATATCGGGGCACGAAAGTCGCCAAATAGAATTGTAAGTAGTGGGCAACATCTTCGACCCTGTTAGTTGAGGTTAGGATTTTGTTTACGTTGGACATGTAAGGACGAATAGACTTGTGAACAATACGTTTTGAAACAATTGAAACTCAAGATCCAACATTTATCTACTCCAAGGTTTATGATCAACGGAGTTTTATCATCCAACGTTGTATGTTATACGCGAGGATGTTCTTATCAACATAGTCGTCCACTTTTGACTCGGAAATTATAGGTACCACAAAAAGCATTGTTGTCAAAGGAAAGTGGGCCAACAGCCAGGACAAGCTTCCGCGGCCGTCTTGTGAAATTGGCCCAGGCTTGCTAATTACTAAATACTGTCACTTTAATAATTTACTAAACATACACTGAGTCATGAAAGTTGGCCACTTTTTCAACGTTTCCGAACGTTACCTTGAAGAAAGTTTTAGATTCGAAATTCAAAACAACCGCCGACGCATTGGCGCGATAAGGAAGCTGCTAAAATTGTACTAGGTAATTAATTCGTAACAGATACAATTTCATTTGTTACGCTCTGTATTTTATTGAACGGAAAATATTCGTAGATGTTTATTACAATAAATACAATAATGTTTTGTTTTCCGGAAATGATCAAAACCAAAAATGTATAGGTAATGGAGTGTGTTTCCACTACACATTTTTGACCATTTCTGACGTTACGCGTGAGCGCCGTGCTAATGTCAATAGGTACATAAATATAGAAAAAAATTATAAGCAGATAACGCAATAAATAAATGACATGTTTTATACATGCTTAGGTACCAATGGCAATAATGGTAATGGTATACTGTGGTAATGGTACCATGATAAATAGTCTCTTAATGAACTCTTAGTTTTTCCACATTATATTAACTTGCAAAAGGGTATTGGATTATCGTTA
Organism: Apotomis turbidana; assembly: GCA_905147355.2. NCBI lineage: Eukaryota > Metazoa > Arthropoda > Insecta > Lepidoptera > Tortricidae > Apotomis > Apotomis turbidana. The sequence goes on along the minus strand of LR990297.1, from coordinate 2,792,947 downwards.
CGGCAAATAACTTAATCACTAAGCCGCTAATAACCCGCAATTTACGCCACTTCATTACTGATTACTTTAATCCACGGTATTCCCTGTGGTAATAACGAGTAAGTAACTAATATTAATAAGCCTTTGTTTCGACAAAATTAATTTGTGAATTCCCATGCCCATTATGAAATATAGATATCAGTAATAACTAATAATGATGTATCCTGATGGTAATGTAAAACTGTAATTCGAAAGGAACTCATAGGAATGTGATTCTGATACTCTTGTGATTTTGATAAGATTTTGTGAATGTTTATTTAGCAATTGTGATAAAGAAACAACGTGGTATGATCGTATGATAGTGTTATAAATTATTCGTATCTGTCAATCTTACCTCGTAGCCGACCACTTGTCTAGCTAAAAGATTGATTTATATAGGGTATGGAGTGTAATTATAGTTTCGAGCACTACTCTCTTTGTCTTAAATTAAGGAATTGACTGATATCCTAAGTATATTAAAAGTTAATCGAGCTGGTTTCGTAAAGTCTGACTAGATATATATCCTGATATGCGGATTGTGAAGAGGGCGCTATTTACAAGATTTATATGGCCACAATTTTGCAACCAATCGCAACCGCACTATAATGAATGACATTAGTTTAAATACCTGTCAGTTCGTATGGTTAACCTCGTAATATCATTTAATGGATTGCACTGTTTTCCTGACTATTTTTCATGTAGCAAACACGTGTACACTTTTTTTATAATATTACGTTCACGCCTGTGAATAATTTCGGCATTTTCTTGGATATTTTTAAATATTTGTCTTTTAAAGAAACCTCCACATTGTTGACAAACCATCATAAAATTATTGCCAGTGTAAGAAATTAGTTCCAGTGAAATTCCGCAATATGGCGTATCCTCATATATTTCTGGTTAGGCTTTAATTAATACCACCTATCAAATCACCATTAAATAATGGATTTAGTATTTAGTGGTAATTAAAAGTTTTGTACTCGTAACGGTGAATATAACTCGCTTAATTAATTCGTTCACAATTCTACTTTCGTAACAGCAAAGAACCAACAAACAAATGACAACAATAATGGCGGCAATTTGAACCTCCGTCAAGACGAATGTTTTTGTTTTTCTAAATCTTATGCAAATGAATGTATCCATATTCTCATGTCACTCGAATTCAAATGTCATGCGGTTTTTATAAAAAAACATACTGAATTGACGTTTCGTATCGATAACAATATTAATATCAATGGATACTAGAATAGAGACCAACTTGTGTTTTGACAGCTGTTCCTAATTTAAACTCGTAACCTTACAAAAATCGGTACTGTAATAACATTACAGTACAGATTTTACCTACTACCACAGACAAAAAAATCTCATAGTAAAATTGGTTGTAATAATGCTGGTCATTTCCTACGATTTCTGAACGCATTTTAGAGCACTAATGATATGTGCGTGCTGTGAATAAATTTTTCGTTAGGTATATGTACCTATTACTTTGCTTACTCTTGTTGGCGATCATCTGGTAGCGTTTTTACATCAAAAAGTTACTGCCACAGAAAAAAACCAGCTTTAACCACTCACTAGCTTTATAAGATTCGAGCAAGCCTGACGAAGCTAGTCCGTCCGTATTTCAGTTAATTTGGTCTAAAATAATTATATATAAAACAGTTACATTATCTATTTATATACTGGGACAACGCTCAGGGCACAATAGTGCAATGAATCTACGTGATTTATTTATCGCCACGGCACGTGCGCCTTGGAGGGGAGCCAGTCGATACGGACCGATTTAATATAATAAGACACGCTTGGGGCAACAGAAAATAAAATTTGGGACTTGATAGATATCTGGCGAAGTTTCTTCGTTGATTGTATTTTTTTGAAAATTAATGGACAATCTTACACAAATCGACTTAGTCCCAAACTAAGCAAAGCTTGTACTATGGGTACTAAAGGACAATATACATAATATATAAATACATATATAGATAACACCCATGACCAAAGCACAAATATTCCCTGATTTTTTCCCTGAGGAATTATTATTTTCATCTGATGCTGTGGTTCTGAATCTATTTTTATATTTCGAACAGGTGGATAACAAGTGTAGACATTATGAACGAGCCCCAAACAGTGCGTTCTTTGTGTCACCAAAATTAAGTATGATTAGATCAGATTGATGATTTGCAATGCAAGGTTGGCCGAGAAATTATATCATTTCCACTTGTTCAAACGAAACTTGCCGAAATTTAAGCCAATTTACTGTGTATGTAATGTAAGTAGCTCATTAAAATTCGGCACGAATAAATTGTATTTGAATTATTTGATAGAAATTTCATCTAAAATTTGTCTATATTTGGATAAGGTACTTTATGCTAAAATGCTGTAAAAAAATATCATCATCATCATCAGTATTATACCTGTATCCACTCAAAATGACGATAATCTAATCTAACGATAGCAAATTTCCAATACTCTTGTTCGGAAAACTACTCATTAGAGACGACAAAGGTAATGGATGGTGGTTACTCGAGCGTGCGCCTATTGTGCTCCAGAAACAAATACCACAAAGGTTTTTCAACGAATATTCACACGGCGATTTTGCCTTTGCCATTGGGATTGTGGATTGTGAACTTAGCGTTTTTTTATCTACATGACGTGAGTCAGCCAGGACCGCACGGGGACGCTCGACCGCACACAGAGATTTCCTTGGAACCAATCCAATATTGTCAGCCTGTGTCTTCTAACAAGTCATTTAACGACGTCTTTAAACGTGTCCCCCGTTATTCGGCATCGACCAGTATCGATTAGTTGAACGCAGGTAAACATGCTTGTGTTAACGTAGCACTTACAAAAGAATTATGTAATTCGAACAATTGCATCAGTCATTTAAGGAAATATAATATGTACCTATACTTTGTTCTTGGCATTGAATGAGCTAGGTAACTACGGTAACTTAAATACGTCCAGTTTTCGATCAACAAAAACTTCTGAATGTTACGTTATGTTATTAGTATGTGTTTATATAACAGTGGATGACGGGTTTATACATCGATATACTTGGATAAACATTGGTTTGTTAGTAAATACAGCGATGTTTTAAAGAGAACAAAGCTGAGCAGCACTAATGTTTCCTTCTTGGCTGACCTATTTAACGTGTTGGTCAATATTTTTTCTAGAACTAAATCTTAGGGAATTCGGATATCCGTTAAGAAATTCTTGGCATCGTTTCATTATCTAGCAAACTCCGGTTCAAATTTAAACGCTCTGAAGCCCCTTCTGATAATTCTGATTCGATGTGACAGTCACGGAATATATCGGCCAATAACTATTCTTTTTTTTCTTCACTGAATTGCAGTTTATGCTTGGTTTTATATCTGTAATATACCTACAGTTTACGATAGGAGAATGACGTTAATCATCACTCATCTCGTGCTATTTTTAGTTGAAGCATAAACAACGAGCACATGGTGTTTATATTGATTAGAACAGCATTTTCAACAATGACTTTTGTATTTTGAGGGCGTTGTGTATTAAGTAATATCTAGTCGCAATCAGTAGGTATTTAAATCACTTCGCCAAATAAACACATCGTGTCCAAGGTCAACAAAGAGCTGATTTCTCCCACATTACGCAGTTATCTTCCTTCCGCGTCTGTATATACACATTTACCAGACATGTGTTGAAGATTTGGGGTGCTGGATGGTCGAAGTATTGATCAAACCAAAATGAAAGCAAAAAGTAATAGTATAATAATCTTCATATTATATTTTCTCTTTCGTTTTTAGCATACAATAATGTATTCAGTATAAAACAATATTCTTTGTTACATTCATAGAAATATATTATTTTAGTATAACTGTTCTTTATTTATCTCTTATAAACTTACAAATTACTGTTAACATTTTGACGAATTTCTTGTATAAAATAATACAAATTTGTATAGGATTGCTAGCTACTAATAATTTTATAAAAAAGAAAATCATTTACAGGCTTTGAAATCTGCAGCTAGCTCCCCCATTAAAGTCTATAACAATTCAACTTGTTAATTGGTATTTATTATATTACTTACAATAATCTATAGAAGACAATGGTACAGAACAATTTACCGTAGCACATTAATGGTAACAAAAACAATTAAAACAAAGGCTTTAGTTTACAAAGCGTAGGCACTCGAGATTGCTACTTCATCCTAGTCATAGGAGACATTCTCACTAATAAATACATCCATCTCACATTCACTCTCTCACTGTCAATCGGTCGCTCGATTATGAAATGCTCGCCATTCGTCCATCATCATAATAAAACGGACGGCCTCGCGTAAACTTAAGTCGCGTCCTACATTTAAGAGCACCGGGTCAGTTCTCAGAAAACTTCGACGTGTCAGGGAAAATACTGTGCGCACAGCACGCTCGCACACGCACCTAGCTGAGTCAATATCAAAACTCACACTTGATCAGTCTTACATACAGCATTATTATGTCTTAAAACATTAAGCATTACAGAATGAACACGTTCAACCAACTCAACCAAACAATGGCGTCGAAAAGCCATTGTATTCCACAGTGAAAAAGTTAACCTTGTGTAACATAACATGATTCGGGGCGTCCAACAACAAAATTGAACACATGGCCGCCATTCCGCGAGGGCAGCGCAGGCGGAATTTTAATTAGCAGAACATCCGCTCGTAACTTGGTTTGATGCGCCGTTGCCAGTTCCACCGCGCTTGTCGCTATCTCCTTTGCACCAACCGTGCAAGTCCTGTCAAAACCTGTTTGAAGGCGTGTTCCATTTGTTGCTTTTTAACCCCAATGACCCCCATATAACTTATTGAAGGGAAAAATTTACATTCGGGCGTCGCGCAACAAAACCAATTACTGTCGGAAATCCCCTCGGCACGGCAAGAGCGGCAACATCGCTGAAACGGGAAATTCGCCGTAAAACTGGCAACGTCGCGTCACCTCGTTCAGTCAGACTGCGAGCGAATGACGTTGCACGTATTTTCCTTTCTATACTATTCTAAACGAGGCACCGCAATACTGATACAAGGAAAACAATTTGTTCTGCAACTTACAATGCGAGCTAAAGCTTTCGGACGTGTGATTGCGCTCAATACATCCCTTGAATGTAGTCCACTGAGAGCGGGAACTTGTCCTCGAGGTTTCGCCTCGACACATCACTGGCAACCTAATCTCTGACTATCGTTAACGTAGCGACTTTAACACCTTACACTAGAGTTTTTTAACTATATATTACACAGTAAAATTAAGATCACAAATCGCTTTGTATGCTGCGTCCTAGCGGGCGCGACTAGCATGGAATGTGGAGGAGCTGGCGCCCAGGCGATCAGAAGTGCGACTCGATGAGGCAGCCGCCGTTCGCATGCTCCAGCACTTGCTGCTTGAGCCGGTGCACGTGATCCTTCAGTTTCACCACCATCTGAGCCAGTTCCGCGTTCTCGCCTTTCAGCAGCTTTACTTTGTCCTCCAGCTTTGAGATGCGCTCTAGCTTACGCCGTCTGCACTTGGACGCGGCCACTCGGTTCCTCTGTCTCTTGCGTTCCAGTTTGATTCTTTCTTGCGAGTCCATGTCTATGGGGGACAGGGGAGGTGAGTTGGAAGCGCTAGGTACTGTTTGGGGTTCGTCCTTGATGATGGGAGTCGGGTAGCGGTCGACCGGCCGGTCGAGGTCCGCGTACACTCGCCGCGACACGACTGCCGGCTGGTCCGTGTGGTGTAGTTTATGTAACGCCTCGACGAACGGCTGGGCGTACATTTCCTGTTCCTCTGTGGCGGCGGGGAAGAGCACCGGCCCGCCGGGTGTGGGTGTCGCTGTCGTGATCATGCCGTTCTGGATGATCAGCTTCTCGAGCTCTGGTGAACCCAGTTTCAACAGTTGAAGGTCCGGTGAAGAAAGCAAAGGGGCGCCGTTGCGCGCCCTTTTTCCACCCCTTCCAAGATCCAGGTCGAGGGTGAGGTTCCTTTTGAGGTTTTCCACAGGGCCGCTCAGGGGAAACTGTTCGTCATAGAAAGTAGTCTCCATGCCGTGGCCGGAGTGTCGAACCATGTGTACGCACTGAACGTTCTCGTATCACTAAAGTCACTGCGCGAAGTTTAAAACTTTTTGGTTGCGCACCGCACGTCCTCTCCGTTCAACGTTCCACTTGTTTCTAAACATTGTTAAGCAGCGAACACTGCTTATATGTCAGTGACTCAGATAAGCTATTTTTAGATATCGCGTGATGAGGGGATGCAGCCATTGGCCGGCTATGTCGTGATACGGCGCCGCGCCGTGCGCTGATTGGCCAGCCGGGCCGTAGCGAGGCGCGAGGCCTCCGCGGGCTGTTTACGACTTCGTGCGATTACCGAGAATCGCTGGCTCTTTTTCCATTCCAAAGCCGACAATATCGTAACGGGCGGTCCTATTATTTTTGGATTTACCACGTTATTCGATATTATGTTTGTACAAATGGACTACAATTATGCGCGATGTGAATGATTATTTCGTCATCAATAATCACGCACGTGATAATGCAAATATAATTAACAGATAGAACATATCGTATTTTTAAAGTGTTGTGTTTTCCGTGCCAATAAACACTGGCATATCATAATTAATATTTTATAATATTAAATAGGTAGTACCGAGCGAATAAATATGCTCTCACTAATGATATTCACGATTCCTATAGTCCATAACCAAGTACATATTTACGATCTAACGACTAGTTTAAAACTTTACCACTTACCAGTAAACATCTAACATTCACATGCTTCTTTACTTTACAATTTATCATTAATTTTCTATCACTAATCTATAGATACATTAGGGTAAATAATAAAACAAATATAACAAGGCTAATGAATAATGATACTTACTTGACATTTTACGAATAACAAGAAAAAAAAGCATGCATTTTCCGTCATTTTCGAGCCGTCCGATACGGTGTAATGGAAACAAACAAAGGCGGGGCGCAGTGCTTGCACGAAAAAATATTATGCGGGCAAAGCGGGACAGGGTCATACGACGGCGCTTGAGAGCGAGCAGGAGGACACACTCGCTCTCGCTCAGAGATAAAGTCCGGCACTAATAATAATAAGAAGGAAAATAAAGTGCACTGAAATTCCCGCGTTTATGATTTTGGTAGCCATTGTGTTTATGAAGACGATTTTAATGTTATTGTCAGTTATTGTAATAAAGCTTAATTGACCTTCGATGATTGGATGGATAGCGTTCTACGGATAGATTTTTTATTTGTATTTGTTATGGCTTTTCGTGCGACTTTGCCCCTGCGACGAAATAAATCTTCGAAACATTAGTATTTTTTTATTACAAAAGGATATAGGTACTTCTAAATCTTCTAATCATTAATTTCGCATTTTCGTAATCTAATGATTAAGGCGATTTATTTCTCATTTGAGAGCAGAGCTAGTTATTTCTGGGCACCGTTTATTTTCCGAAATTTAGAGTATTTTATTAGTTATTTCCTGGCTTCTATAGGTACGCTCTAGGTAGTTTAAAATAATGTAATATCCTCATGTTATTATTGTTACCTGTTTCAACTGTTAAATGAGATAGAAAATAGAAATGCGTATGATTTTTGGTCTGAAAAAAGTTATTTAAATTTTAAACTGGCTCCTAAGGTAAGATGAAAATTTCCTCAGTGTTGGAATCGATCTTATCGTTACGGTGTATTTTTTTTTGTAATTGTCATCTCAAATACCTATCTTAATAACAAAAGATGGTGTTAAAAGTTGACTTTTTGGCTAACTGTTTATAAATTCGAGCGGCACTCCCGAGTCAGACCATATAGCTATATATGTATAATACCATATACCTACACTTTCTCTGTGGCAATAGGGATAGAGAAGAATGACGTTAGAACCGCGTGGTTAAATCTCTCGGAGATACGCACCTCAACTATTTTCCTAGGATGTATATTTCTAAGGGCATTTTTTATCATGACTCCAGGTTTGGCAAGTTAGGTTAATCTGACCATCGCAATCGCAACCCTGTTACAAAAACCGTAGACCAGGAGATCACCTGGTAAACAATAAAATAAAATAGGTGAAGGTGCATGATTTGATTATCTACATAATATTTTTCCTAGCGTGTAAGCTTTCCAGGTCGTAAGAAATATTCGCCAATCTGATCTGATCGTAAATATTTTTAACGGTCTAACAAGATCCACGGGCAACTAATCAAGAAATCAATGCGCTTGTTCGAGTGACCTTCGATTTTTTCGAACTTCCAACGGTCCAACCAAACGGTCAGATTTTTTTTTACTGTTCTCATCAGGTTGGAGAACATTTTAGACCGCCTAGAAAGGGAAACTAATGCCTAGATAATAATAATATTATACTAGATCAGTTGTCTAGATCCTAAACAATTACATAGAGCATCCTTCCTTGCCCCAACACCAATGCATAGAGACTAAGAACATGCCATCTAGTTTTCGGGGACGCGGACGCGGCAAGAGACTTTATATCTTCTTGCATTTAGTATATAATTATATTCTTTGATGGTGTGGTGTTCTCGTTTGAATAAACTGAACTGGCATTTTTCGAAAGTAATAAATAATTTTAGTAATTTAGGTATTCCCTGGAAAAAATACTTGTTCTATTAAAATCCTGCCTATCATACGATCTGAGATAAATCATGAGATGAGAAAATATGCTCACTCATTTCTCCTATTTTACTTTTTTCTGCAATGATGTAATTGTTGATAAACTGTAAATAAACAAAAAAATAACGGAGCTATGTTCAGTAAGCTACTACGCGCACAGTAGCAATCGTTTTATACAGCTAACGCCATCTAGCGTCTAGTAGCCACAGTATACTTGATGTTTTTTTTTAACTGGCTACTTACCGATAGATGGCAGTACAGTGACACATACAAAAGTTAAACCGATTACTTAACCAACTTGACTACCGCAATATCAATGCCAAATTCCAAAAAGATTTTTTTTTATGGATATTCATGGATTTTGTGCTGTGACTGATTAATTTTGGGCTAGTTGACTCATGTCAAATTGTATAAACTAATGTTTATTCCGTATAGTATTTAGCAAAGGAAACCTAAATATATATTTTTCAATTCATACAAGTGAAAGATGGCTGAAAAAAATGAATTTGAAAATATGGTTTTTAATCTGTATTTTGAAATGCTTAAAACGCTGTCCGCCATTTTCGTTTATGATAGTGACGTCATTGGTCATGTAAACAAAACTGAAAGTCTACTTTGACGACTTCGAATAGTGCCGTCCCTCTCGATCTCCTGTCAAAAGTATATTGGAGTGAGCGGAATGGCACTATACGACGGTCGAATTTCGAATATTTACAGGTAATTCTATGTCACGCCACAGATTAGCAAAAGGGAAAAATGGTGGACGGCGTTTTTGACTGTTTATGAAATTTCCAATTTTCAATTGATAAAATTTAGCTTTCTAGCTTTCACAAAAATACAAGACATTTTTTTTAGAGCTAGTAAGATCATTATTAACCATTTCAAAACTGGGTCAACTAGCCTATTCATTGTTGGAGCTGAAGTCGACATCCAAAAGGTCACCCTGTGGCGAAAATATAGCACACTAGGTATATCCACTAGGCGACGCATTAACAGTCTATTCATTCTTGAATTTCAAATTATTACTGATATAATGTTCGGATCATAGGAACGAGTTCCAGCGAGTTAGTATAAAAAAAACTACAAATGTTGTCATAAAATAAACGAATCTATTAATCATTTAAAATTACAACGTATTGCTTCTAAATGTTATCACTTTACAACATTGATTTTCACAGTCACAATCTTATAAATACCTTACCCTAAAATTCACTCTATATTCCATAAAAACTGGAATTATTTATCTAATTGTTTTACTTATATTAAATCTTGATGCGGTAATTTATTATTCACATAATTATATTTACACTGCATAGTCATAGATAGCTAGACTACTTTTGGTGACACCAAACCTCGTGACAGTCATGATAGATCAGAGACCATAATTTTCTCGAGGCTAAAAAATATAAATTCATCATTGAGTCTTATTACTATGCAGAATTAGCCAAACCCGAATAGAATATTGTCTCTTGTGGCTAACATTTCCAAACAAGAAGTTAGCATGCATTGACACACACACGATGTTCACCGTTACGGCCCAGCGACGACTTCGGCGGCAAGCGGCAGGGGTTAGTGGTGGAGCGAAAGGTCTAAGCGTGGCGATCACACGAGTCACCGAGACACGCTGCCGCCGAAGATGTTGCATGTCCGGTAAACTCAGATCCCCTAGGATGGCTGTGTCGTCAGCGGTGTGCGGCGGCTATTAAAGACAGCAGGGCACCACGCTCGGTCTTCCCGCTCCTTTTGCTATGGAGCTCCATATAAAAAGGTCGCCATTTACCTTAGCACGGCAGTATGGCCGACGCTGATAGCACCGATATCCAAGAAACGCACCTCTAGCACAACTGTGACACGCGACTGTTTCGCGAGAAATATTATTGGTCTCTTTCGTCGCTGTACTGTGCGAGAGTCGCGAAGCGTAGTTGTTGCAGAGCCTTACACCACTTTCATGTGATTTTAGCAATAGAAGCGGTCATCACATGAACAACTCGGTCGAGTTTTGTGTAAGATACGTATGGAACGTGGCTGTTGTCAGTTTACTTGACGGTGACGGAGATGACGCGGATGTCGTCGTAGGGCTTGTCGGTCTTGGGGTTGGTCTCGGCCTGGCCGATGCTCTACCCCACCTCCATGTTGACAGGTTACTTGACGGTGACGGAGATGACGCGGATGTCGTCGTAGGGCTTGTCGGTCTTGGGGTTGGTCTCGGCCTGGCCGATGCTCTGCCCCACCTCCATGTTGACAGGTTACTTGACGGTGACGGAGATGACGCGGATGTCGTCGTAGGGCTTGTCAGTCTTGGGGTTGGTCTTGGCCTGGCCGATGCTCTGCCCCACCTCCATGTTGACAGGTTACTTGACGGTGACGGAGATGACGCGGATGTCGTCGTAGGGCTTGTCGGTCTTGGGGTTGGTCTTGGCCTGGCCGATGCTCTGCCCCACCTCCATGTTGACAGGTTACTTGACGGTGACGGAGATGACGCGGATGTCGTCGTAGGGCTTGTCGGTCTTGGGGTTGGTCTCGGCCTGGCCGATGCTCTGCCCCACCTCCATGTTGACAGGTTACTTGACGGTGACGGAGATGACGCGGATGTCGTCGTAGGGCTTGTCAGTCTTGGGGTTGGTCTTGGCCTGGCCGATGCTCTGCCCCACCTCCATGTTGACAGGTTACTTGACGGTGACGGAGATGACGCGGATGTCGTCGTAGGGCTTGTCGGTCTTGGGGTTGGTTTCGGCCTGGCCGATGCTCTGCCCCACCTCCATGTTGACAGGTTACTTGACGGTGACGGAGATGACGCGGATGTCGTCGTAGGGCTTGTCAGTCTTGGGGTTGGTCTTGGCCTGGCCGATGCTCTGCCCCACCTCCATGTTGACAGGTTACTTGACGGTGACGGAGATGACGCGGATGTCGTCGTAGGGCTTGTCGGTCTTGGGGTTGGTCTCGGCCTGGCCGATGCTCTGCCCCACCTCCATGTTGACAGGTTACTTGACGGTGACGGAGATGACGCGGATGTCGTCGTAGGGCTTGTCAGTCTTGGGGTTGGTCTTGGCCTGGCCGATGCTCTGCCCCACCTCCATGTTGACAGGTTACTTGACGGTGACGGAGATGACGCGGATGTCGTCGTAGGGCTTGTCGGTCTTGGGGTTGGTCTCGGCCTGGCCGATGCTCTGCCCCACCTCCATGTTGACAGGTTACTTGACGGTGACGGAGATGACGCGGATGTCGTCGTAGGGCTTGTCAGTCTTGGGGTTGGTCTTGGCCTGGCCGATGCTCTGCACCACCTCCATGTTGACAGGTTACTTGACGGTGACGGAGATGACGCGGATGTCGTCGTAGGGCTTGTCAGTCTTGGGGTTGGTCTTGGCCTGGCCGATGCTCTGCCCCACCTCCATGTTGACAGGTTACTTGACGGTGACGGAGATGACGCGGATGTCGTCGTAGGGCTTGTCAGTCTTGGGGTTGGTCTTGGCCTGGCCGATGCTCTGCACCACCTCCATGTTGACAGGTTACTTGACGGTGACGGAGATGACGCGGATGTCGTCGTAGGGCTTGTCAGTCTTGGGGTTGGTCTTGGCCTGGCCGATGCTCTGCACCACCTCCATGTTGACAGGTTACTTGACGGTGACGGAGATGACGCGGATGTCGTCGTAGGGCTTGTCAGTCTTGGGGTTGGTCTTGGCCTGGCCGATGCTCTGCCCCACCTCCATGTTGACAGGTTACTTGACGGTGACGGAGATGACGCGGATGTCGTCGTAGGGCTTGTCAGTCTTGGGGTTGGTCTTGGCCTGGCCGATGCTCTGCCCCACCTCCATGTTGACAGGTTACTTGACGGTGACGGAGATGACGCGGATGTCGTCGTAGGGCTTGTCAGTCTTGGGGTTGGTCTTGGCCTGGCCGATGCTCTGCACCACCTCCATACCGCGCACCACGCGCCCGAACACCGTGTGCTTGTTGTCCAGCCAGGGCTAACAGGAAAACGGACTATTAATCACTATACAAACAAATACTAAAGTAGCTTAAAGGTTGACTGGTAGAGAATGAATCGCGTTCAAAAAGTGTTTATTTGATTACCTCAACGATTTGAAGGTGGTGTTAGGTCCATGGTCTCCAAGACCCGTTGTGTAATACTTAAGAATGTGTGAAAATCGTGTAAGTTTAAATCAAGATATTGGTAGAGAATGCCCTATGACCATAGTCCACCTTTTGTACGATAAGTTTATTTTGTGCAATAAATAGTAAATAAATAATATTATCCAGTTAGCTATCTAGGAGCCAAACATATCTTTGAAACTCGTTGAAATTGTATTTTTCTTCTGTCCTATTATTAAACGATTCGAGTGGCAAAGTGGCACGATTGAAGACCCAGACTATCAATGTAGAAGGTCCGCAGTTGATGACATACCGTGGGCGCGAGCGTGATGAAGAACTGGCTGCCGTTGGTGTCGGGGCCGGCGTTGGCCATGCTCACGGTGTACGGCCGGTCGTGCTTGAGGTGCGGCTTGAACTCGTCCGCGAACTCGCCGCCCCATATGCTCTCTCCTCCGGTGCCCGTGCCTACAAAACAAACAAACAAATGTTATCCATATGGTAAAAATATATTTAGACCATTTACATTACAAAGCGCTGTGTGTTTGCCGGACAGTACGTGTCTCACTGACATGTGTATACAGTACACACCTGTGGGGTCCCCGGTCTGCACCATGAAGCCCTTGATGACGCGGTGGAAGATGTGTCCGTTGTAGTACCCGTTGCGAACAGTACGTGTCTCACTGACATGTGTATACAGTACACACCTGTGGGGTCCCCGGTCTGCACCATGACGCCCTTGATGACGCGGTGGAAGATGTGTCCGTTGTAGTACCCGTTGCGAACAGTACGTGTCTCACTGACATGTGTATACAGTACACACCTGTGGGGTCCCCGGTCTGCACCATGAAGCCCTTGATGACGCGGTGGAAGATGTGTCCGTTGTAGTACCCGTTGCGAACAGTACGTGTCTCACTGACATGTGTATACAGTACACACCTGTGGGGTCCCCGGTCTGCACCATGAAGCCCTTGATGACGCGGTGGAAGATGTGTCCGTTGTAGTACCCGTTGCGAACAGTACGTGTCTCACTGACATGTGTATACAGTACACACCTGTGGGGTCCCCGGTCTGCACCATGAAGCCCTTGATGACGCGGTGGAAGATGTGTCCGTTGTAGTACCCGTTGCGAACAGTACGTGTCTCACTGACATGTGTATACAGTACACACCTGTGGGGTCCCCGGTCTGCACCATGAAGCCCTTGATGACGCGGTGGAAGATGTGTCCGTTGTAGTACCCGTTGCGAACAGTACGTGTCTCACTGACATGTGTATACAGTACACACCTGTGGGGTCCCCGGTCTGCACCATGAAGCCCTTGATGACGCGGTGGAAGATGTGTCCGTTGTAGTACCCGTTGCGAACAGTACGTGTCTCACTGACATGTGTATACAGTACACACCTGTGGGGTCCCCGGTCTGCACCATGAAGCCCTTGATGACGCGGTGGAAGATGTGTCCGTTGTAGTACCCGTTGCGAACAGTACGTGTCTCACTGACATGTGTATACAGTACACACCTGTGGGGTCCCCGGTCTGCACCATGAAGCCCTTGATGACGCGGTGGAAGATGTGTCCGTTGTAGTACCCGTTGCGAACAGTACGTGTCTCACTGACATGTGTATACAGTACACACCTGTGGGGTCCCCGGTCTGCACCATGAAGCCCTTGATGACGCGGTGGAAGATGTGTCCGTTGTAGTACCCGTTGCGAACAGTACGTGTCTCACTGACATGTGTATACAGTACACACCTGTGGGGTCCCCGGTCTGCACCATGAAGCCCTTGATGACGCGGTGGAAGATGTGTCCGTTGTAGTACCCGTTGCGAACAGTACGTGTCTCACTGACATGTGTATACAGTACACACCTGTGGGGTCCCCGGTCTGCACCATGAAGCCCTTGATGACGCGGTGGAAGATGTGTCCGTTGTAGTACCCGTTGCGCGCGTGCACGCAGAAGTTCTCGGCCGAGCGCGGCGTGTCCTTGCCGAACAGCCGGATGTGGATGTCGCCGAGCGACGTGTGCAGGATGGCCTGCTCGTATATACGCTGGACACCTGCCAATCAAGATATCTTTAAATAAATAATAGAAATAAATAAACAAATAATCTTTAAGGTATGTAAAGTCTACAGAACCTGATTCTCATCGACTTATCATATTGGAGTATCTCATCCTAATGTCTCTAAATAAAAATAAACCTAAGTAACTAAACCAAATTAGCTCTCCCTTCTTCTTGCGAAGAATGCAATGAATAAATTTTACATGACTTGCACAGGAATTACATGGTCTAATTATACATCAGTTTACACATAATTTGACGACGCGGTTGACGTAATGGTAGTGTAGCTACCTCCTGAGCCGACGGTCCTGGGTTCGAACCCCGGCATGGAAAAATATTAGTGTGATAAACTCGAATTGTTGATCCTGGGTCATGGATGTTTTCTGTGTATTTCTCTATATAATTACATATATACTGTCGTCTAGTGCCCATAAGCAATAACACAAGCCTACTAGAGCTTACTGTAGGACTAGATCGATGTGTGTGAGGTTGACAGATATGTATTTATTTAATATTTGTATTTCATAGAGAAATTTTGCGTCACATTTGTGTTTTTTTTCTATTCAAAAAAAAATCAGGAGGCCGCAATAAGTTCAAAATCACAATCATAAATTCATCAAGCTCCTGACGTAATCCTCACCTTGTCCTTCAGTAGCCGAAATGATATCCTCTTTGGACGGCTTCTCGTTGAAGATGTCCCGGTCCGCGTCCGGGCTCTTGATGTCGTCGGGGCTCCGCCGCGAGAACATGTAGAAGCGGTTCTTCTTGTAGGCCGTGCAGAACAGCGTCGGGTCCGTCTTGATGTTCAGTAATGTCGGGTTTTCTGACCCCTCCATCTCGAGCGTTGTAGCTACTTTTGACTGGTTGGTTCGGCCCTGTGAATGTGGTACTAATATTATTAATGGAATTGGAATTTATACAACATTCAACATCACGGATGGTGCGATAAAACATGATGTGCGGAAATAAATCTCCTATGAAAATTTTAGAAATCCTTGAACTGGTTGAAAGTTAGGCTTTTTTAGCCCCAGCACACACGGTGAAACGCAACTGCAACGAAACCCTTTTGAAATTATTGGTTTGAAACCAGTTTCAATCGTTTTCCACACACGCCGCAACCACAATGTGATGAAATTAGTCATACTTATTTCGCTTTTGAGAACGGGCGTCTACAAAATGTCTATAGTTCAAGTGATGAAGAAGTTGTGGTTCTATATTTGTATCTTCGACAAAGAAGGAAACGTTAAGGAGGAAGTATAATTATGGATACATCCCTACATTGAGAAGAATATCAACTGCCGTATGTTTGTCGCTGCCAAAGAATTACAACAAACTGATAGAAAATTCATGGATTGTTATCGTATGAGTATGAGCAGAAGTAATGTTTTTATTTTCGTCGTCAGCCATTTTGGAACCGAATAGGCGCGAAATCCACAACGAACGCAAACACGAGTTTCCTGCACGCCGGTTTCATAGCAACTGATTTGCAACGCGTTTCAAACCGGTTTAAAAATGGTTGCGTCATGTGCGGTCTCTCCTTGGAGTCTATGGCATAAACTCAAATGAAACTCAAAAGTAACTAGAAGTTGCAGTTTCGTTGCAGTTGCGTTTCACCGTGTGTGCTGGGCTTTAGTATATGAGATTTATTTCTGGATAATCCATACAAAATTATCAAAATTGAAACAACCCTACCTCTAACTGATACCAAGAATAAAATCAAATGGATGAATGCCCACAGATGACGCTCACAGCGATATCTACCGTAAAGTTTTGTAACTGTTTATCCGTTGGAGCAACTTGCCTGGAAAAGCGCCAGATGCAGCGGCCGGAGGTTCTCGGGCTTGCCCAGCATGGTGACGCAGCGGTTGGTGACCAGGTTGACGAGCTTCACGCCCAGCATGGTCGCGTACAGCACGAAGTGGCCGCTCGCGTCGAAGATTATGTTCGCGTAATGGACCGAGTCGGACTTCTCTAGGTCGCGCTCCGTTGCCATTCTGAGGGTGTACAAGAAATATCCTAACCATAAAGGATAAACCATCATCCAAAAAAACATGTGCTGCAATGGCAAGTAGGGAAAAACCCTGGTATAGTTAGTTTTTAGGGTTCCGTACCCAAAGGGTAAAAACGGGACCCTATTACTGAGACTTCGATCCGCTGTCCGTCCGTCCGTCTGTCACCAGGCTGTATTTCAAAAACGGTGATAGCTAGACAGTTGAAATTTTCACAGATGATGTATTTCTATTGCCGCTATAACAACAAATACTAAAAATAAAATAAAATAAATATTTAAGGGGGCTCCCATACAACAAACTTGTTTTATGGTAAGGAACCCTTCGTGCGCAAGACGTTCATTTATTAATGGATAAATTTTCAAAAATAGGCCTTTCGCTTAACTTCACCAAGTGTGAAATTTATATTGCAAATTCCGTATCCCAGGATAAAAAAATTGAAATTTTAACAAAATTTTATGACATTTTACCTAATATATCTGTCCACTCTTGCTCTTCGCTTACACTTCTAGGCTCCCCAATTTTTGACGATGCTATCCACCCCGTTATTACTTGTAAATTAAACCTTTTTAACGACACATCCGATCTTCTTTTTCAAATTAACCCACACATGGCCCTCTTCATTATTCGGTTCTGTTTATTCACTCCTAAATTCTTGTATCTTCTCCGCAGCTGCCCCATTTGGAAGTTTCCAACTTTTTGAACCTCAATCGACAACTCACTCGAGGTTTCACTTTCAAAAGTTCTGAATGTAAAATTTGATTCAAGGTCTTGGTCACAAGCGGTCCTTCCTATCAGATTGGGTGGACTGGGGATTCGCACCACGAGTAGCGTGGCATTACCGGCGTTTCTATCCTCCTCCTATGGTTCACTATCTCTTGTCAATTTAATTCTAAACCAAACTAGGTTTCTGGACGACGAGATAGTGGGCCTAAAGGAGGCCAGAGAAGCCTGGTGTCACGCGTGCCCCGATGAGGATACCCCAACCATAAAACATCTGCAAAAAGCATGGGACTCTCCATGCCTTAAGGCAGCCCATGCCAATCTCGTTCAGAATAGTTCGGACGATTCAGACCGTGCCCGCCTCCTGGCTGTCTCAGTGCCCGAGTCGGGGCATTGGTTACGCGCACTGCCATCAAAGCAGATAGGCACGGTTTTGGATCCAAGTTGCTTAAGAATAGCGATATGCTTGCGACTTGGGTCTGAAATTTGTGTCCCCCATACGTGCACCTGCGGCAAGAGCGGCGGCGCTTGCAGTAGAGACATTGGGCCCATGGTCAGCTGACATGACGTTTATGAGGGCCTTGTCGAAACGGCTGATCGACGCGTCGGGAGACCCCAGAGCTGGCGCTTACCTCTGCCAGAGAATCTCTCTGACTATACAAAGAGGTAACGCCGCCAGCATACTGGGGACCATGCCGCAGGCGGACTTGTTAGATGGGGTATTCTTTTTATGACCCCTTCTTTTTATATAATTGTATTATACTTAGGTTATTTAGAGTAAGGTTTTATACATACGTATTTCTTATGCGTTGCTATTTAGTTTAAGTTTTCTCTGTTACTTTGCTTTGCCTTTTTTTTGTCTCTTTGTATAGTTCAAATAAATATTATATTATTTGTATCACAATATTGAGCAGAATCAATGCTGAACCTATTTTTGTAGTGATAAGATAACACAAAAATATGTATATTTGTATGACATTGACTAACCTATAAAACGCCTATAATAATGTTATATATACACTATGTACAGCCTAAAAAGTGTCAGTCCTGCCCAGGGATAGTGGCGCTACAAACAACTGTCATATGGAAATAATGTGCAAACATCATAATAAATAAATAAAAATAAAAAAGCCTTATATTATTCCATTGGCAAATTTACATTAGAAACAGTTGTGATATATGTTATTTTAGTCTGATATGCCTGCCACCTGGACCCCTCTTTGGGTGAAGACCTCCTCCAAAGATTTAACCAATTTTTTGATGCAATGGTCTCTATTTCGTCCTTCCACCTTGCTTTTGGACGGCCTCTGTTTCTGTGCCCATGAGGTCCGCCCCACATAGTCACGATCTTCGTCCACGTGTTGTCAGTGAAGCGTGCCACGTGACCCGCCTACCTCCATTTCTGATTTTTAGTAAGCTGCGTTCTAAAGCTCTATGACAAGATGTTAGCTTCCTGTTGGTTGTTGAATCAAATATCCAAGTTTGACAACCATATGTGAGGCAGGGTAAGAGACATGAGTCCATTACTTTCTTTTTTAATTTTAAGTCCATGTTAGACTTCATAACTTCTTTGTAGCCCCAAAACTTTTTCCATGTGATTGATATACGCCTGTCTATTTCTTCTATGTTGTTATTTTTGCGAAAGGATACTTGCTTGCCGAGATAAATATATTCATCTACATAATCTATCAAGTTATTATTTATTAGAATGGGCGTTCTGTGGTGATTTGACATGACCTTCGTTTTTGAGAGGTTCATTTCCAGGACGACGCTTTAGCTTGCGTTATCAAGTTGTGACATCATGGATTGGAACTCAACGGGGCTCTCTGAGAACAACACAATGTCGTCTGCGAAGCATAGATGGTGGAGGCGCTCTCTGCCAATTCTTAACCCTTTTTTGTCCCAAGATAGATTTTTCATAGTGTTTTGGAGGACTGATATGAATAATTTAGGTGACAGTGGATCGCCTTGTCTAACTCCTCTGTTTATTTCTATTTTTTGTCCTAAACTATCTAACTTGATTTTGCTAGTACTGTTATCGTAGATGTGTTTAATGATTCTGATGTATTTACTAATTACATTTTGTTCGTCCAGATGCTTTGATGTGATATTGAGTCAAAACCCTTTTTATAGTCGATGAAAGCTAGATATAATGGTCTGCGAAATTCGTAATATTTTTCAACTATTTGTTCTAATACGTGTATGTGGTCTGAAGTGCTGAACGATTTTCTAAACCCAGCTTGCTCTCTCGGTTGATGTTTTTCTATGTCGCAGTCAATTCTTTCCAGTTTGCAAAGAGTTTGTACAAACATGGCATTATACTTATGGGTCTGTAATTCCCTACGTCTGTTGGGTTTCCTTTCTTGTACAACAGTATTATTTCAGACTCTGTCCATGTCATTGGAACTTTTTCTTCATCAAGAATCTTGTTAAATAAAAACGTTAGAGGGTTAAGGATCACTGTTTTTGCTAATTTTATAGCTTCATTTGATATTTCGTCGGTGCCGGGACTTTTGTCGTCTTTTAGTTTCTCTAATTTACTTATTATGTCGATCTCATTAAAGTATAGTATCTCTATATTTTGATTTGGTTCAGTTAGCTTCCATATTTTTATGGTACAAGTCCTTGGGGGCGCTATATAGCCGTCGATAGAATTCTGTGGCAGTGTTTACATACATCATATATCATTATTAATCGTCAGTAGTGATTTGTCATCAGTTCATCACCCAAATTCAAAACAATGTTTAACGAAATGCTGCTTAATCCTTCGTTATTCTAGCGAAATACCTAAATACTGAATCCTATTGAAAAAAGCTTGAATTTCATCACTATTCACTATATGCATAGTTTTGGCTTTATCATGCAAAAATTGCTTGAAATTTGCTGAATATTTAGTCTTGTTTCCTCTTTGTATACATCAGTGGCATTTACTGACTATCCAAGTCAGTTGCCAAATATTTGTCATTGCCAGTAAAATAAATTAGGCTGAAAAATACCTTGTTGTACTTATGCCACCAATAGTATAAAAAACACGTCTACGAGTATACATATAGCAATAAACATGATATATTTCTATCTCACTCACGTATTTGACTTGAAGGCTTGCTGAGATTAACTTGCAGCATATAGGGTTTAAGAGACTCATGCAAGTGGTAAAATGTACCTGCGACCGAACTCCATGTTGGGCAGCTGCTGGTGCTGGTGCTGCAGCTCCTGGAAGCGCTGCAGGCTCTCGTCCACGACCTTGCTCAGGCGGCCTGACACGAAATTGAACACACGCACCTAAATTACCCAACATAAACACCGTATAATACTGAGAACCATAAAACGTCTGTAATAGACTGATGATGATAATACACAGCACCGAATGTGTTCATTGCTAATGAAATATGGACATTATATTTATGGAATCTAATGGCTTTTCTTTGGATTGGATTTTCTTTTTTTACTATGCTGTGCTCTTTGGAAATGAGGACTAAGACTTGTAATAATGCTCTTGTGGCACTTACATAATGAAGACAATTATTTCATTTCATTACCGTTTCCATTAAAATCTTTGAAGTAAACCAACAATCAGAGTCTTTACACAAGAATTGCATTGACAGTTTGACGTAATTCAATTCAATTCAATTATTTTTTCATTAAATTACATTTTATACGTCATTATATTACATAATTTCACTTTAAGTATATTGTACCTAAAGTATGTGCTAATATCTATATCGTATAACATTCTATATTTGTATTGAAAATCATTTTTCTATGATTTCAGGAACAATCTTAATAGCGTGATGCAGCATCGTCATTTGTTTTGTATGGGCGCGCGGCGACATGCCAACCTTGCGCTATCTGTTTTCATAATTTCCTTTGTCCTCGCATCACACCAAAACAGTTTTTTGTTTTTTAACCAATTTTGGTACAGGGATAGCTGAACATCCAAAGAAAGATGGTTATAGCATATTGTTTATCCGTATACGGTAAAGAAAAAAATACGCGGGCGAAGTTGCAGGCACCTCCTAAAAAGATACTAAACATTGAACTAAATACCTTTCTATCCAAACTAATCGACGCCATCTTCTTCCCATCAGGCGAGAACGCCAGCGATGTCGGATAAGTCTTGTTCTTCACAAAGTCAAACAGATCCGTGTCCAATTTTGAGTCAAACCCCACATTCTTCGGGAATTTATATTCATGCTTGGGACCAGTCCAGTATTCGACGATGCCAGCCTTGTCCACGGATACTGCGGTTTCGTATACTGGGTTGTACTTTATCGCGGCTACTGTGCTTTGGTGGAGAGTAGCAAACGTGTGGAGCGGGGTGCCTGAGGCTTGTGTGCCGTCAAACACGTGAATTCTGTTACTGCCTTTCTCTGAACTGTAATAAAAATATTTCTTGTTGTATCAAAATAAAAACCATTCTCCGTTCGGGAGCGGTAGCGAGCGAATGCACGCACGCGCATTTTTTTTTCATATAGTATATACTTATGTTACAGTAATAATAACTATAGCCTAAGACATTCTACTTGGCAAAAAATTGCATGCGGCTGAACTAGGATTCCCTGTGTTTCAGGCATAAAGAGGACTAACTTATTAACAATTTCTTAAATAAATAATCATAAACACATTAAACAATAATTTAGTTCTTATTAAATAGTTTGATAAAATTATAGATCGGATACAATAATGTTAAATTAGAATGAATACATGAAAATCAACTTAGAATAATCAGTAACTTCTCTGTATCTTCGTATGACATATTTTGTAGTGCTTCCTGGAGTGTTTTCTTACATTTCGCGTAGCTGAGCGGATATTAGACTTGTTTTATTAAATGTGGCTCCGCAAATGAACGCAGTTTCTTGAAAACAAATATCAACTTACGAACTCTATTGCATAAAGCTGCGATGTGATATTTAAAAGAGAGAGTATCATCAATTAAGATCCCTAAATACTTAATTTGGGTAACTGCGGCTATATCTGGACATTTGCATTGTGTTTTATTAGGGTCCTTACAGTTGTGCGAGTAGAGCTTGGGGTTATTTGGTGTTAAATTAGATTTGCGCATGGAGAACTTTATGTAGTTAGTTTTGTCCGAATTAAGTGTAAGTAGATGCTGTTGAAGCTAGTTATTAACAGTGCTTAAGCCTCGTTGCGCATACGTATACACTTCCTCTACTGTTTTTGCAGAAAAAGTTGAACAGTGTCATCCGCATAGGAAATAAATTTGCCGATATCCACTTTCAAATTCAAAGATCATTAATATAAATTAAAAACAGTGTAGGGCCTAGAATACTTTCTTGGGAAACCCCAAAACATGTGTTTTTCAGGTCAGAGCTGACAACATTGTCTATTTTTATGCATTGAGTGCGCTCATCGAGATAGTTTGCGAATAGTTTGAGTTGGGTGCCTCTTACGCCCATTGCTTCAAGCTTGCGTAGTAGAATGGAAACAGAGATTGTGTCAAAGGCTTTAGCAAGGTCCAGAAATATACCTAGTCTGGTTGTACCTGTCAAGTTCCTGAACTACGTGGTCAGTCAATTCATGGACCGCATCGGCAGTTGACAATTTAGAGCGAAAACCAAATTGGGTTTTTGACAAGATCTCCAAATATTGGACAAAATTATTTGAAAAAATTAACAATAAATAGAATATTGATTTTCAATGTCAATGGTAGAAGAGAAATAGGTCTATAGTTGGTTATTAAGTCTTTAGAGCCGGATTTGTATACAGGAACAATGACAGCTTTTTTTCAGACATTTAGGAAAGATTCCTTTCAGAGAGGCATTTTCGAAAGACGTGCATGAGTGGTGGAACCAGGATGTGTTTGAATTGTTTTAAAATTTTACTTGAGATCCATCATCCCAACCAATCGCGGAATCGTTTTTTAAGCCCATAATAATTCTTTCAACCTCTTCTTTATCAGTATTCAATAACACAAATGACTTTAAAGTACTGAAGTTGATTGAAGATAAGTATGAGGAGGAGCAGGCAAATCTCTCTTAACTTTTTCTGCTAGGCTTTTCCCTATGTTTACGAAAAAGTCATTTGCGTTATTGACAGATGTTAATTCAGTGCGAGTGTAATAAATCTGAAGACGATTCACGTTGATTCGTCGTATATGTTGAATTTTTAATACATTTCCAAATTAATTTACCTACTGTTTGTATCAGCCAGTTCTAGCCGTTTTTTTATCGTAGCTGGCTTTAACTTTCTTGAGTAAGTCATTACAAAAATTTCGATCTTTTGTACGCTAATTGCAGTACTAAATTGGCTGGGTTCGATTTGGCCTTAGAATGTAGCTTATCTCTGTGTCTCATACAGCGTATAAGACCGGGAGTAATCCACGGCTTAATATTTAAATACTTATTACCTATACATATTTCCATTGTATTGCTAAATATTGCTTCTACACTTTGAAGCAGGTATGACATGCAATAATTTGCGTCAGCAGAATTGTAAACGGGGGCAATGATCATATTTTAATTGAAAGTCGATTATTACATTCTAATATATTGGGTTCTTCGACCGTGACACTTAAATTATTTCTAACGTAAACTACTACCCTGTCGTTTTGGTTGTAATTAATCGTACTGCTAAATATATAATAACCTGTTATGTTAGGTAAGTTGCTATATTCACCTAGCCAACATTCAGTCAAAACAACAACATCGCTATTTATACCTAATCTTTGTTGAAAACATTAAAGTTATGATTTTTTTTAAATATATATATATTTTTTTATTTTTTTTTATTTATAGGTACTTCGTATATTTTGCGTTAGTATGGAAAGCGGATTACGACCTGGGCAAATATATTGTTTGCATAATTCGACATCAGACTAAGAAAAATTTATGGCGGTGCCCTCAAACAAAAAACCTTTATCTGTTAGTTTCTCACTAAGTAAATATCAGATACATTTCACATTCATATTATATAAGTGAAGTACCCATTTCTGGGCAAAGGCCTCCTCCAGGTCCTTCCAATGATCTCTGTCTTTGGCCTGGCGGATCCACATACTTCCAGCTACCTTAACAATGTCATCAGCACACCATTGCCTTGGGCTACATCTGAGACAAGTCACCTCATGTGGGTGCCAGTGTAGATAGGAATTTGCACACAATTCGTACTTCCACAAAAGCATAGTTTCTTACAATAATGGTTGACTTGTACATTTTTATGGTGTTTTCATTTACAGTTTACTGTTGCGAAAGTAGATACTTACACTGCCATTGCTGATATAGGGTCTCCAGCAGAATGCACCCACTCCACCCGATATGGCTCAAACTCCACGGTGATCATGTTTATCATGTCTGTAATGTTTATGGAAATGTATTAGCATATAATTGTACAGTGATAATAATAAATTATTGTCTATTTTATTTACAACCTTTATTCTTGAGTCTCTCTCTCTCGTCAGTTCTAACTGATATATTTATTTATTTAAACTGTATTGCACATTACAAACGTAGGTACAAGCTATATTAGGTATAGTAAAATTCTAAAATTGTTTTGAAAAATAGTTTTCTATGGCAGTTCACTTATTCACTTTACAGATTTTAACCAATTTTGGTACAGGCTGTTGCTCGGGGTGAAGGAGCACCTGTACAGTCAATATCAAAATTTGTAATGTGAAATTGCTTGTGTGCATCTTTAGGCAAAAGCTGCCTGTAGGTACCCCAAATTACAAATTCCTCAAATACTTACCAAAGTTGATGACATCAAATACTTTCAGTGTCTTCTCTGGGGAAGCAGTGCAGAGCAGCGAGCCTGTACTGTTGGCTGTGATGTGGCTGATGGTGGAGAGGTGGCAGCGGAAATGTTTCACAAACTCTATGCCCTCTTCCTGAAATATGCATATAATGTGAACTAGGTTAAAGAAGTTTTCCAGTTCATTTGGATGATATGTACATTATTTATAAAAAAGCTATAAATTTTCTTTGGTTACTACGACTGTCACAGATTTAAATAAAAAAAAATAAACAGATTCCATTGATACCTTAGAGCACAATCATACAAACTTTTTGAAGACGTCAGTGCACAACTCTTTGTGGTTTAAATTTCATTGGCAAAATAATTGTATGAGTGTGAATTAAGGTTTCGATATCAGACTGAATACATGCAGTATAATCCGTTTAAATTGTTATATTTATTTGAAAGTTATGGTTGCTAATGAAATTTGATAGGACTTAAGGTGCTTATGCAAATTTGGTTCTTTATGTATTAAAAGAATATAAATTCAATTTTCTGTTTAGGATAAGTCAATTCAGTTGTTTGACTAAATATAATAAATAAAAACCTGTTTCTTCCAAAATTTGAGATGTCCATCTTGACTGGCAGTAACAACAAAGTCTGTTTTAGTGACTACAACATGTGATACCACGTCTCTGTGCATGTAACTTCGCTCGTAGGTCTCCGATGAAGGAAGGTTCTCCAAGTAGAGCGACTCAAACTCCAAAACTGTGGAAAACATCAACACTTAATCACCATGATGTAAAAGACGATTTATCATATTTTTCCCCGAAGTATTTCATATCACGAAGAGCAGTGTTATACATAATCCATATAAATCATAAAGTTTACCTTTCCTCTTCTTAGGTTTGGTTATTGCCGCCTCGGAAGGCATAGGTCCTATCCAGGCATCGGCATCTTCAGATTCCTCTGCCTTCTCCGGGCTGGCAGGTCTCTTCTCCGCAGACATCTTTTGTTATTCTTATATGACTTAAGTTTTCAATGAAACGAGATTTTTATCGAGGGTTTTGATAATTTTATTTTGATACAACGCGACTTGGGCGACGCGAACCGTAAAATGCTTAGTAGTTTTTGACATTATCACCAATGTTGCCAGAAAATCCTCGTAATGATGTCGCCAATGCGAGAAATATTTTTTTATTGTCCCCCAATCGAAATTGATACAATGGTTTTAGACCTATAAATGACAAACAAGATGTTTGATCACTCTAAACTGAGAACAGCTGAAATATTTATAAATTATAAACTTAATACCAAGGAGCTTTTATATATAAGACAAATAGTATATGCTAGGTCCATGCTTAATACTATGTTTTTTTTTTATAAATCTATTAATAAAGTCACTACCTAGCCACAGATTACGAAAAAGACATGTTCCGGTTTATTTAAATTTTGACAGGAATCTGATAATACAGCTTACACTTTCCTAAATTTATAAAGATACTAAATATATACTTATAGGTTATTGAGGGCCTTTATTATGATCATTCATGTTAAACTGGAATGTCGCGGGCGCGGGAATGCAATCTAACTTGTGATTATTAACATCAAAACACTTCCACTTTACGTTTAGTAACCAAATCCACAGATCACCATATTAGAAACATTATCTAGGTATGATAGTCACTACAAAGCACAAGATATGGAAAACAGTATGGTATTGAACTAGCGATTCGTCAAAGACACCGTACGCGAGCATTCTCAACAGAAACAAGCAAGTAAACTTAGCGTCTTTTAAACTGCTTCGCGCGCTGTCAGTTAGACGTTCCGCTAGGGCAAGATGGCGCCCTTGTCCAACCCATATTTATGGTCAGCCGCCGTCACGGCCAGACTGCCAGTCGACCGTCCTCGGGCGAACAGAAAACTTTATTATTTCGTCTCGTCGTCATCTTAATTGCGCTCGTCCAACCTGACACTGTGGCTAAGAATACTAGAGCCCCTCACATACTTATCATACAATATGAGCATGGACCGGGCATGTACGTCCTTTCAACCAGCCACGAGGACATGGCGAAATTAGCACTGCCCCTACGACCAGCTATCAAACATCTATCATCCAACATTGTCAATAAGCGACCAGAGCGTCCCTTCGACCAGCCACATGACGTGGACCGGACGTCAATGTTCATATCAAACAGAGCGTCCCTTCGACCAGCCACATGACATGGACCGGACGTCAATGGTCTTATCAACTAGGCGTCCCTTCGACCAGCCACATGACATGGACCGGACGTCACTGATCTTATCAACCAGTGCGTCCCTTCGACCAGCCACGTGACCTGGACCGGACGTCACTATTCCTATCAACCAGTGCGTCCCTTCGACCAGCCACACGACCTGGACCGGAAGTCACTATTCCTATTAACCAGTGCGTCCCTTCGACTAGCCATATGAGTATGACCTAGACCGGACGTCACTAACTACACTCTAATACTCAATCTCTATCAAATACAATAACAAGGAACACAGCAATTTCAATTCCACTGTGTATATTGTCCCCAAAAGTAATTTCTGAATAGATACCAAATGTTTCTTTATCTGAACTCGATTTGGCGGTGCCTGCCCTTCTAATACAACTAACGCGACACATCGTCGCCAGCCACTCTGTGACAGCACTGAACAGAAATAGGTAGGCAACATTTTCTTGCGGGAGAAAGAGTCGCCCGTCACAGCCGTGCTGGCGATGATGTGATTTTTAGGTGAACTCGAAGTTGCCTTAAGAGTTTCTGAATTCACCACTGTGCCCCCAGTTAAAACATTCGAGCCTATGGTCAAACATCGATCTTCACTTTTATCAACACGTAACTCAGTACCCGACGCCGTCTCGGCCTCCTCGTTGTTTAATTAATGATCAATTATTAGCGGGTAAGTAATAGAAGATATAAGAACTTATACTATAATATTCATATTATATACGCTCATATTGTATAAGCTTGTTTTGTATACCGTTCAAGGTGTATAACGAACGTTAGATATAACATCAAAATATCTATTTTTGTTAAGTAAACGCTATTTAAGTATGATATCATTGTATATAACGATCATAACGTATAACGTTCATAATATCTCAGATTTATAATGTATATTACTCAATACATCTAACACCAAAATGCATAATGCTCGTATAGAATAACCGCCTGCACATCAATTGTGTACATATTTATGCAATAGTTCGCTGTAAAATTTTAATATATGTGCCTCCATGCAAGCAAGAATTTTGACGCTACGCTCGCTTCGCTCGCTCCGCTATCCATGGTCATAAAACAACCCTAACCTAACCTACAGTTTTCGGTTTTTGACCCATATTCCATTTTGTCGCAGTTCTTCCAAACGGTATACTCGTATTTGCCAGAATTTCATCTGCCATTATCAATTGTGTACGTACTTAATATACTTATGCAATAGTTCGCTGTTAAATTTTAATATACCTCCAATCTCCATGCAAGCAAGCATTTTGACGCTCCGCTCGCTTTGCTCGCTCCGCTATCCATGGTCATAAAACAAACCTAACCTTACCTACAGTTTTCGGTTTTTGACCCATGTTCCATTTTAGCAGGGTAGCAGTTACCTATAACCTATTTAGTATATCATACGCTATTATATTTTCTAATCATTATACTAAAAGAAAGTATATACTATGATCGATATACGTTATGTACTCGTATGTTATATCAACTGAATTTAGAGTATTTGAGTGTTATATAAAAAATCATTCTACAACATGAGTATTATGCTATTTGACCGTTATTTCTAATAAAAATATAGATTTTGATGTTATAGCAAAAGTTTATTATATCTTGTGAACGTTATTAATATGAAATTATATATTATGTAGTTATATCTCATGGGACGCACCCATTATTAGCATCACGGTTCGATAGTTCTGGACGCAAATTTGTGCGTACTTATTTCTGAAAGCAATTAGTACCCGTAATAGCTTTAACTCGTAATGGTCGTTTTTCAATTTCCAACACAGCAGTGATAATGAATCGGCTTAAAAATACAACTGTCAAGTTTGGTTTGAGATCAAATTGTTTGCTAATTTTAATACAGACAAACTTCTCGAAATGGTTTTACTACAGCTCAATCGCGAATATAAACTTTTTTTTTTTTTACAAAAACTGACCGGCGATCGACCCCAGCAGAACCCGACATTGGCTACGGAGTCGAAGACCCCCGCTCGCTGGCTCAGCAACCCTGAAGAGACCCAAATTACAATTTCCAGAAAATACACACGATGGGAGCGAGTCGTTAGCGGTTCGCATTAAAATGATGTCCTGGAGTTCCGATGGTGAAACGGCTACGGCGGGATCGAATCGTGTGCACACTCTCCAAAATAAATCCGATAGAAAACTGACAAGCTGGTAACTTTGCGCAGATATTCGAGGCTCTGGAAGTCACCCCCAGCTGGCAAAGCTTTATCAATTATGACTCTTAGAGATCGCGTTTTACTGAATCCAAGGCAGCTAGCTGGTACTTGTCAGAGCCATCTCACGCATTGTAGTACTCCATGCACGAACGAACGAACCTAAGCTTGGGGGTAAAGGGGTATTTTGTTTGTTTGTCACGCGTCCTCCCTGATTAAGGAACTATTAAAACAGTGGTGGAGTCCAATCTCGGTTCATAATCTAACGAATTAGGGTGTAACTAAACAATCCTTAAATACTGGGCCTTAATACCCATCATTATCTCAGTATTTCGTGAGATTTGATACAGTAGAGTTAAGTCTAGGTGCTAGTTCAATGTGACCTAATTCATTTTGCCAGGATTATTTCATGCACAATAGTATTTTAAGTTACTGCTCTGGTCAGCTATGACACGTTTTAGTGCACAGCACTATCCAAATCAATGGAAGACGTTACGTTCCAAGATTACAATTATTTTATAAAACAGTAAGTTTCCCCGTAAACCATATTAGATATCGAGGGACAAATTAAACTGGCATCAAGAGGTATCTTTAATCCGTTCTTATTATTTTTTCTGTACAAAATGTTTTTTTTTTTACACTATCCGAGATTTCGTTGCCACACTTTTGCTCGACAAATAAGCACCTTGATTGTATTGTCCTATACAACTTAAATTTCCGTGGTATTGTTCCGTGCATCCATGGTGTCGCGAACTATCGCGAACGTGAATGTAAATGCCAGCGCTTCTTGCAGAGATGGCGCTAGCATCTACGTAAACGACGTTACTATGACAACAGAAAGACGGCACGATGTTCTACAGTCTGCATAATTGCCATAGCCTCGAGCTCATGAGGGTAGTATCGCAACTCAACTTTAGTCAGCACTTAACCTTCTATTGTATGAAAGGGTATTCTAAAACCAAGAGAGCTAGCGTCCATGTGTAGCTCTACCTATAACACGGTAAAAAATGGTCCAAAATGGTAAGTACTGGCTCGCTGGTGCTTTTATCGTGTTATCGTCCACCGGATATTCTTAAACTTATCGCACTATTTAATTTGACCCTTAAATTTACAAAGGTCCAACAACATGAGTAAATCCTGGTGGAGCCAGCCCTATCCATATAGGTTAGGCCCGGGTTAGACAACCGCTATGCAGCACCCTAGGCACCCCAGATCCGATTAAAGATGAACCTTAGACGAGTAAGCGCCACGGGCGGCCGCGGCCGCCCGGGTCGACAACGGCTAAAGCCGCCACTGAATCTACAGATTAACTTCCTAAAATAAGAAGCTAGACCCAAAAAACACCCGAAAATTGTTTTAAGTGCTGTGTCACAGTAGCTGTGTCTAAGTAGCACGCAAGATGATCCGCTTTCAAATAGGAAAGATACAGTCTCACCCGACAACGCCATCAGACCTCGCGACGCTCGATGCCTGCAAGAATTGACGTCTTTGATACTTGCGTCGATACCGCTCTTCTTGTTAGAAGATGTTCAAGTTTCATCATCACCATCATCAGCCAAAAGACGTCCTGCTGAACATAGGTCTTCCCCAGAGAACGCCGCCATGACCGGTCCTGCGCCGCCCTCGTCCAGCGGACTCCTGCGACCTTCACCAGGTCATCAGTCCACCTTGTGGGGAGCTGCATCGTCCGGTGCGTGGTCGCCACCCAAGAACTCGATGGCCCCAGCGGCCGTCGGTTCAACGAGCGATGTACCCTGCCCATTTGCCACTTAAGGTCAAGTTTGCCGCACTCAAAACAAATACACAAACACACACACACACACACACATACACGCACGCACACAGGTAGAGGTTCCTATTTTTTTTTATCACGTTTGGTGAAGGTGGGTATTCCTTCAGCTTAATTTCTCGGCATTATTGATATCTACCGGTAAATTAGTTATTTGTCTTTGTCTTGATGATATTGTTCAAACATGTTCCATAATCTACTTACAACTTCTGTCGCCGTTTCTTAGGCACCTAAATGGGACCTCATAACATAATATCATCAAAACAATACAATCCTGGACAACTTGAGGTCTTGAAAATTACAAGCCAGGTTAAATCTGAAAGTCACATTTTGTCAAACAAGCCGCAGTACGCCCACTTTAAAGCACTTTACGCGTTATTAAGTGCTAACAATAAACCAAAACTAATCGTTCACTGTTTAGAATAATCTCGGTCACTTTGCACCAACTCTCTACATAATCGGCATCTGCGTCATCTGGATTAAATTTTAGGTAATATTACTAGCTTCATGTAAACCTTGTCCGCCATTCGATTGCATTTTAATCGATCCCACATCTGATATAGGTTATTGAGGGCCTTTATTATGATCATTCATGTTAAACTGGAATGTCGCGGGCGCGGGAATGCAAACTAACTTGTGATTATTAACATCAAAACACTTCCACTTTACGTTTAGTAACCAAATCCACAGATCACCATATTAGAAACATTATCTAGGTATGATAGTCACTACAAAGCACAAGATATGGAAAACAGTATGATATTGAACTAGCGA
Organism: Apotomis turbidana; assembly: GCA_905147355.2. NCBI lineage: Eukaryota > Metazoa > Arthropoda > Insecta > Lepidoptera > Tortricidae > Apotomis > Apotomis turbidana. The sequence continues at coordinate 2,760,763 of LR990297.1, read as the reverse complement.
TTCGTCAAAGACACCGTACGCGAGCATTCTCAACAGAAACAAGCAAGTAAACTTAGCGTCTTTTAAACTGCTTCGCGCGCTGTCAGTTAGACGTTCCGCTAGGGCAAGATGGCGCCCTTGTCCAACCCATATTTATGGTCAGCCGCCGTCATACTTTATTATTCATTTAACAGGGCTATGTACACAGATATTGTATGTGCTCCAAAACACAACAATAGTTGAAGAAAGCTATACCAGTTTCCACTATTTAAGTTATGAAATATGCCTCTTACCTCTGTAAATTTGCTTGGGTTACCTTCGATTTATCCGTGCATGCCAGCAGAAGCGCGCTTGCGGGAACTAAACGCCTCAGAAAGCGCGCCCTAGGTAGAGACTTGTCTATACCTGTCATAGCCAATATCCGTTTCTACGAAACGAAGTTGTGAAAATTTTCCTCTTGAGAAGAAAAATTGTTTTAAGTGTTTAAAAGTGCTTAAAAGTTTTAAAAAGACATCGAAATTAGTGGAAAAGTGGTTGGAGAGAAGATGGCAGACTCACCACCTCCAGAACCAGGTAAGAGCGATGTATCTGACCAGCGGGGGCATGTGACTGTGGCTTCAGTGGAAGAACAGTCGCTCCCAGAGTACCCTAGTGATGAGTACAGCTGTCAGGGCGAGTTCTCTTCTTCCTCGGAGGAGGAAGAGTCCTCGGCATCGCTTCCACCTAATAAACGCCGCAAAACGGGACATCGCAAATATGCGGACCCTCGAATTGAAAGTCTAACAAGACAAGTTAATTACATATCGGGCTACTTGACGCAATTACCGCACTACATATCTGCCTTAAGTCAAAATAACCAATTAAATGCCGGTGCCAGAACCGACCAACCAAGTACCTCCGGGACAAATACGACCCAACACACGGGGGGCACCGCGGCTCAATATTTATCTAAGCCGGGTGATGTGGCGAAACCCTTGCTGTTGGGTGAACTAGAAACGAACTTCGACAATAAAAAAATTGATTGTCCAGCTAAAGCAGAACGACTAGAAAAAGTCATGAAATTGCAGCAATTCAACACACCAGCTTGGAAGGGTTTACGATACAGGACAGTTTTTCGGGAGTTCGCCGCGACCCCTGGGTTCGTGGGCCTAAAGGTAAATGAGGAGCTCCTCCACTTCAAATCTTCAAAGGACTACCTCGCCTCAGCTGAAAACTTGTGGGCGGCATTAACTTATGCTGAATTAGAACATCGGGAATTGCTTCAAACAGGCTTACAGAGCCTTATTGACTGGGCTGCCACAAACACAACTGAACTAAATCCATCATCATTGTATGACAAAATTATATCTCTTCTTGGACCAGACTCATCAATTCACAAGTGCTCGGAAAAGAAAATACTGTTACGCCGGTAGGTTAGGTCAAAAACTTTGAACGTCAATTTCAGTGCTTTAGAGGCGTTTTCAGCAGGCTGAAAAGTCATTTCAGGCCGTTTCAGAAGTTGCTCTATCACATATCTAAAGATCGAAATTTCACCCAAGTTGCCGTCGTTTTCAGGCGCCTGAAACATGTTTTCAGTCCGTTTCAGGGCACCCTCTATCAGATGACGCCATAACCTGAAAACCCGTTTTCAGGCGTTTTCAGGACCCCTTATGGGCCTCTGAAGCACAAATCGTTATATGGCGAAATATCCCGTAGGAGTGACAGAGATAGCACTAGTAGAATGAGATAGCTATACTCGGAACATTCGAGAAGTGTGTGACAGAGATAGGACTACTAGAAAGAGATAGCTATACTCGGAACATTCTAGAAAGGAGTGACAGAGAGTGCACCATTAGAGAGAGACATATATAGCCTCGAATGTTCTCGGCCCTCACACTGGACCTTACTAGAATATTCGCGATATGTGTGGACAACGCATCGAGAAAGCGGTTCCGCGGGATATATAAGGCGCCGACGGCCGGCGCGAGTTAGTTACATTTTAATTGCGATCGAGTACTAGTACAAGGATAATCGGAGAGAAAGACTTGAGTGATTAGTGCGCTTAAGTACAGTTCGTGTGAATAGTGAGTGCATAATTTGTGAAATAGTGTTTGTGTTAATTAGTGGATTTTAAGTACAGTTCGTCTGAATTGTAAGTGCGTAATTTGAGTAATAAAGTGTGTGTTTTCAGTTGTGGATTAATTTGTGCTTTTCTATCAAATACGAACCCCACGCTCGTAACATTTGGTGTCAGAAGTACGGATAGAAAATGCCGTTAACGCCACGAGAAATAGAGCCGAAGGGAGTGACGACGCGAAGCCAAACATCTGGATCTGGAGACTCGACGCCTGGTACGTCGGAACCACCTGCTCCAGCTGCACAGGGAGTGGACCTTAACGCCATCTTCGTCCTCCTAAAGGATCAGGCGAGAGAACTAAAGGAGCAGTCGAGGAAACAGGACGAACAGGTGAGGAAACAGGACGAACAGGCGAGGAAACAGGACGAACAAGCGAGAATGCTCCGTGAGGTACACGAGTCCATGACCGAATGGAAGAGAGAGTTGTTCGAGATCCAAGAAAAACTGGCCGATATGGATGAAAAACTGGAGAGTCGAGTCCATGAGGTCGATAAAAAAATTGAGACCTGTGAGAACCGTCTCCAGAAATTAGAAGTTAAAGTGGCTAGTGGTACGAGCACCTGTGTACCCGTCGAATCGGTGGCTGGAGGTGGCAGGTTCAAAGTGCCCCCCTTTGATGGTACTTCATCGTGGACCGCCTATAAGCTGCAGTTTGAGTCCGTTTCCCAGGCTAATGGCTGGAGTAAGGAGCAAGCCAGAACAGCACTGACGTTGGCGCTGCGCGACGAGGCCCTTACCATACTCGAAGCTCTGGGGAACGACCGGACGTACGACCGCCTTCTGGAAGCCTTGGAGGCACGTTACGGCGACAGTCACCTAGAGCACGTATACCGAGCCCAGTTAAAGGATAGGACGCAAGGACGTAACGAGTCCTTACAACAGTGGGCCTTGGAAATCGAGAAGTTGGTTAGGAAGGCCTATCAACGTACGTCAGCTTCCTTTGTGGACAGTATGCTGGTGCAGGCCTTCATTGATGGTATCCGGGATCTGGGAGTGAGGGCAGCCGTGAGATTGGGTCACCATGGGAGCCTGAAAGATGCTGTAGCCCACGCTCTCGAAGTAGAGGCGGTACGGCACGACTCATTTAGGCTTCACAGGGTGCAAGAGGTGTCGGCTGGGAAACCGGTAGATTTCCGCCGTGAATTCGGGCCACGTTGTTACCAATGTGGAGAACGTGGACATATACAGTCAGGCTGCCCGAAAAGAAATAGGCGAGGAATGTCGACTGGGAAGTCGGTATCTCCCCAGCGCGAATTTGGACCACGTTGTTATCAATGTGGAGAACGTGGACATATACAGTTAAGCTGTCCGAGAAGGAATAGACGAGGCGTGTTGGCTAGGAAGCCGGTAATTCCTCGCGGCGAATCCGGACCACGTTGTTACCAATGTGGAGAACGTGGACACATACAGTCAAGTTGTCCGGATAGTAAAAGGAGGGACAGGGATCCAGCTTCAATAGTAAGGGCAATGAGCCCCTTTGGGTCAGTACCACAACGGGTAAATGCTGACGCTGTATCACGAAAACCTTGTGTGGATAACGATGAACATTGCTTAAGACGAGATGTCAAGGAATGTGTTCGAATTCGAATGTTAAGAACTGTTACCGGCAGCGATGAGTGGAGTGATGAAATAATGCAGCAAGCGCAACAAGAGGATCCTGACGTGAGACCCATTTTCAATTGGATTAGTACGGGTGCGCCTAAGCCAAGATGGTGTGACGTAGCTCCGATGAGTGCGGTAACAAAACGTTACTGGGCACAATGGGATAGCTTGGTTATGCATAATGGTGTGCTGTGCAGGTTGTGGGAATCAGCAAATGGGAAGGATGCTCACCTGCAAGTTGTTGTCCCAAAGAAAAGGGTGAGAGATGTTTTGAGATGCTTTCACAGCGGAGCGTCTGGTGGACATCTTGGAGTGAAAAGTACCCTAATGAAAATTCGAGAACGTTTTTATTGGATGAACTATCGCGTAGATGTTGAAAACTGGTGCAGAAGATGCACTAGGTGTGCATCAGACAAGGGACCGCATACCCGTAGCAGAGAAACACTCAAGTTGAGCAACGTTGGAGCACCATGGAAAGGGACGGCATGGAAACGAGGCGACGCAGGGTCGTTTCCAAAGTCTGACTCCGAAAACAAGTACAATCATGGTCATAGACTGATGCGTGAGCGCGGGCTCCGCGCTAGCATAAGGATGAAAACCCGATATGACCGGAAGTCTTATCAAGTGGGTTTTGAGGAAGGTTCGTTGGTGTGGCTACATAACCCTATGCGACGAGTAGGAAAGTCCCCGAAACTGTCTCCGAATTGGGAGGGGCCTTACAAGGTAGTCACTAAAATAAACGACGTCACGTATCGAATCCTGCGGAATCCTCGTAGTCCAAGCAAGATTGTTCATGTTGACCGGCTGGCCAGATACCACGGAAATAATGATGCTCGGGACGAGCATGTCTTAGGAGGGGGCAGTGTTACGCCGGTAGGTTAGGTCAAAAACTTTGAACGTCAATTTCAGTGCTTTAGAGGCGTTTTCAGCAGGCTGAAAAGTCATTTCAGGCCGTTTCAGAAGTTGCTCTATCACATATCTAAAGATCGAAATTTCACCCAAGTTGCCGTCGTTTTCAGGCGCCTGAAACATGTTTTCAGTCCGTTTCAGGGCACCCTCTATCAGATGACGCCATAACCTGAAAACCCGTTTTCAGGCGTTTTCAGGACCCCTTATGGGCCTCTGAAGCACAAATCGTTATATGGCGAAATATCCCGTAGGAGTGACAGAGATAGCACTAGTAGAATGAGATAGCTATACTCGGAACATTCGAGAAGTGTGTGACAGAGATAGGACTACTAGAAAGAGATAGCTATACTCGGAACATTCTAGAAAGGAGTGACAGAGAGTGCACCATTAGAGAGAGACATATATAGCCTCGAATGTTCTCGGCCCTCACACTGGACCTTACTAGAATATTCGCGATATGTGTGGACAACGCATCGAGAAAGCGGTTCCGCGGGATATATAAGGCGCCGACGGCCGGCGCGAGTTAGTTACATTTTAATTGCGATCGAGTACTAGTACAAGGATAATCGGAGAGAAAGACTTGAGTGATTAGTGCGCTTAAGTACAGTTCGTGTGAATAGTGAGTGCATAATTTGTGAAATAGTGTTTGTGTTAATTAGTGGATTTTAAGTACAGTTCGTCTGAATTGTAAGTGCGTAATTTGAGTAATAAAGTGTGTGTTTTCAGTTGTGGATTAATTTGTGCTTTTCTATCAAATACGAACCCCACGCTCGTAACAATACAAATCATCTGCGGAAGAAGAGCAGTGTATACAAATTAGGAGAGACAGAATCTTGAGAGAGATTAATAATAACACTTTAAGAGAGACATTAAAGGAAATCCCTCCGAGTGCAGAATACTTGTTCAACCGAGAACTTCTACAACCTGTAGTCCAATCACTGGGAGGATTCCAGACATGGTTAAATAAACCAACCTACATAAAGGAGAAGACCACCAACCGAGATCAAGGTGACAACTATAAACAAGGAAAAAGATCTCAGACATCATACAGTCAAAAGAATTCTAAAGCCGGTCAGAAAAATAAATCACCGGGTTCACAGAGCTTTCAGAAGAGAAATAACTTTCGAAACTCCAATAAGAAAAACGGAGCTGACAACACTAATAAGAAAAAATGACTATATACCCAAGAGACAAACATTCAGAGCGGGTTGCTTAAAAGAAAACGCAAACACATGGAGGGAATTAGGAGCACACCCATACATCATGGAGATAATAACAAGAGGCCGAATTCCCTTCACTCAAAAACCAACCCTCCTGAATCTAACCCCAGTATTATTAAACAAATACAAAACAACTACATCCCCAGAAAAGACAAAAATAATACAAGACTTGATAGAGAAGAAAATCTTAGAAGAACCTCTAGAGAAAAATGCAAGTTTCTTATCAAAGATGTTCTTGAGAAAAAAATCAGATGGAACTCTGAGGCCCATATTCGATCTCAGGGGCCTCAACCAGTTCATTTCGACAAGACACTTCCATCTGATATCGCAACAAGATGTAACTACATTTCTTCAGAAAAACGACTGGATGGGGAAGATAGATCTACAGCAGGCCTACTTCCACCTGCCAATTGCCCCATGTCATCGCCGCTTCCTGACAATCTTTTACAACAGACAAATATTACAGCTAACAGCGCTACCTTTTGGCCTCTCTTCTGCCCCCAGAACGTTCGCAATGTTGTCCAACTGGATTGCCGAAATCCTACGGAAAAAGGGCGTGAGAGTCTTAGTCTACTTGGACGACTTCCTCCTGGCAAACCAAGACAAAAAGATGTTAGCGAATCAAATGACACTAGCGCTACAGACCTTGGAAAACCTAGGTTGGCATGTAAATCACACAAAATCGATTACAACACCAAGTCAAAGACTCGAATACTTGGGACTAATTTGGAACACCCAGGAGGGAACAATGGCTCTCCCGGAGGAGAAAATCAAGAAAACCACAAAAGTTATAAACAGTATTCTAGAGAGAAGACAGGCCACACTAAAAGAAGTACAGAGCATACTGGGTCTCCTCAACTTTGCAAACATATGTACACCACTGGGACGACTTCACTGCCGCCAAACACAGAGGTTTCTGAGAAGGTTCACCCTCCGCACTCAAAGAATGGGAAAAAACCTCCCTCAACCAGTACAACGGGAACTACGCTGGTGGCAGAAAGCCATATACAAAAGCTCAGTGAGCATATTCAAAAAGGAAGTGACACATTTCCTGACGACCGACGCCGCCGATACAGGTTGGGGTGCTCACCTCAACGAGAGATACCTGACGGGTCAGTGGACGGGTCGTCAAAGAACCTGGCACTCAAACATCAAAGAACTGTTTGCAGTTTACGGTGCTATAAAAAAACAGTTGCACAATTTACAAAATTCCCACATATTAGTCCAATCGGACAACCGAACCTTGGTGGCATATATAAGAAACGAAGGGGGGACGAGGTCCTTTGCCCTGTTAGAACTAGCAACACAGCTACTGGAGCTGGCCGAGATGCAGAACATCACACTCTCAGCGGCGTACCTCCCCGGAAGGTACAACGGCATAGCCGACCGCCTCTCAAGGAATCAGCCTGTGCCGGAATGGCATCTGTTGCCCCCGGCCGCGGAGGCCGTATTCTCTGTTTGGGGCGTACCCGACATCGACCTGTTCGCTTCAAGGGAAGGAACAGTCGTAGACCACTATGTAACGTGGGACTCCAGAGATGGATCAGCAATTTTCTGCGACGCTTTCAGTCGACCGTGGAATTTCAATTTGGCATGGGTGTTTCCACCACCCAATCTAATTCCACGCGTTCTGCAACATCTCAACTCGGCCAAGGGTACATACATAATATAATAGCTCCGCTGTGGGACCAGTGCTTCTGGCTCCCCGACCTCCGTGCACGGGCCCTAGCCGAACCATTACAGATAAAGAACCTAGACAGGTACTTAATAGACCTATCAACAGGCAGGGCACCTTCCCAAATCAAGAACCTACAACTCCAGGCGTGGAAAGTTGGGGGTGGGCTAACGAGATAGCCCATTGGTCTCATGAAGAAAAACATCTTTTAAATAAAAGCTGGCGAGAATCCACTCTAAACACCTACAGGGCCCCCATAAGGCGATGGGTTGCCTGGTGCAAATCATATCATATAGATCCTAAATCACCTAATGGAAATGACCTAGCTAGATTTTTAGCACATCTTTACCTAGTGGATCACTTGGCTTATAAAACCATACAGCTAAATAAGTCAGCAGTAGTAACTTATACAGCAAATGAAGAACTAACAAAAAATTTCTTTGTTCAACAAATTTTAAAAGCTATTTCCATAGCATTCAGGATCTCACAACCAGAAACAAAAAAACCACACATTTGGGACACCGAATTAGTTTTCAACTGGCTCAAAGTAACACCATGTGTGGGAACAACATTTGACTGGTCTAGACGGACAGCATTGATCCTCCTCTTAGCGTCAGGAAGGAGGGTACATGATCTGACACTACTTGATGTATCCGAGGACAATTGCATAATGGATACCGATGACAACACCATTACTCTATGGCCTAAATTTGGTTCCAAGACGGACAGTGGCATTAGGAGACAATCGGGATGGCTGTTGAAAAAACATCCAAATTAAAATTTATGCCCAATAAAACATATCAAGGAACTAGTAGATATAACTGAAAGTAGAAGAATTGAAGATCCAAATATTACAAATTTATTTATTTCAATAACAGGCAATACTAAACCGGCATCCAGGACCATGATAGCAGGCTGGATTAAAACAATATTCAGAGAAATTGGGATTGATGCCCCCTCCTGGGAGCGTGAGAGCAGCCGTAGCGTCCAGAAGCTTCCTAGAAGAACGCCCCTTGGAAGAAATCTTGAAGCGGGCCAACTGGAAGAGTGCCCAGACATTCAGCAGACACTATTGTAGGCCTATAGAAAGGCGGGATAAGAACCAAAATAATCAAACCGATCAATTAGCTGAGAACTTCTCAGTGTTATAATTACAGATATTCAACTAATCAAGTTCACTATGATTATTAAGTACTATTCAACTAATGAAACCTATTATGATTATAAGAATTGCCAAATCATATTTAATGACTAATTCTCTAAGACAAGTTGACCTTATCTTATTACCCAGGTAAACCTGTGAAATATGTTGTTCTAACATATTTTGTTAATTTATTTTGAATTTCATTACCATTAACTTAGCATAACTAAATACATAAAGTATGTAAAATAATTAAGTTATCTCATAGTAGGTACAAATGATAATTATTAACCATCAACATAATATTATGTTTATTATAAGATAATCTATCTAAGGATGTTAATCCTTAACTATTGCCACAGATTAATATAATAGTTCTTCGAACAGATACTCATGTCTGAATAAAAAGGCAAATACCTACCGCTTTTCATGCCTACTCAATTTAACAATGGAGCGACCTTGAACGCGCGGTTCGTTGGCCGCACGTGCCGGCAAAACGAGGCTAGGGTTGACACCGCTTAGAAATGATTTTATAAAAAGTCAAAATTAATGAAAAAACTCGATTTATTTAAATTTATTAGTCAAATTTAATTATCATTAGGTACCTACTAGAAATAAGTATTCACATGCGCTGCGGCACACCATCAAAATCGTTTAAATTTCCGAGTAGGTAGGTACATCGGAATCTTACCTACCTATTTTTTCTGAACATACCAGAAACATTAAACAAAAACATGAAACTCTGTGTAGGTACCTAAGTATCCTAAATATATCCCGATGACAGTAGTAGGTACTTACTAAATAAAGTTTGATAGGTGCCTATATTATGTATAATGAGTTACATTATTGTATAATACTAGCATTACAAGCTTCGAAACAGTCACTAGGTACAACTTGTTTTATAATAATCTGATCACGCGTTTCATCTTTGCGAATGCATTCCTTGCAAAAAGTCTTAAGTGCCAAGAATAACGCCGACGTTTACGCCCTTTTTAGGCCGTGCAATGTACTCTCCCGCCACACGCACTAAACTGATTTGGTAAATCTTAGTGAGTAAATTATTGTCACTTGTTGGTATAGGTAGTAGATGTTTTCTATGAATTTAAGTATATTAAGTAGGTAGGTTTATTTATTCAACATAACATGTATCTATTATAACAGTGTATGCAAAGCGTTTAGGTAGGTGCTTATTTTAAGTTCTAATAATTTTTAGTAACATTTCATCGTCTGTCGGCAAAGAAAAATAGGATAAATGTCTGTTGCTTTTATGTTTTTACACCCCGCAACTCTGCAGCGCGGTGGTCGTATTCGCGTCGAAGCCATTTTTTTGGTGATTTTATAGCGCGACCGGCGGCGTCCGGCCGTGAGCGCGTGTGGCAACGTATGTATAATTTACTCTATGGTGGCAACCGACTGGCCGACTGGCTGAGCGTGTCGCTGTCGGCCACGACAGGCGATGTGTAGGTATCGTTCTGGGTTCCCACGGTACAGATGGGGGGCACTGCTATTGCTTTAATCATATAAAAGTATAATTTGATCTCTTAATATCAGTGATATTAATTTTAAATGCTGTGCTTAAAGATATTGCATACATAATTGTTCCCATTTTAAACTGTTTTATTTATTGATAACATTCACATAGCCAGATATCATACTTCCACCAGCAGATGACAAACAGATCTTCAACTATTGTTGTGTTTTGGAGCACATACAATACAACTGTTTTGCATTACAACAAAACATATATTGTGTGTGTGAAAAAACAAAACAATACAGCAAAGTACTTGCTGGTGAGTGGTGACTCCTGAAGAGTTGAAGACTATGACAGGTATAGACAAGTCTCTACCTAGGGCGCGCTTTCTGAGGCGTTTAGTTCCCGCAAGCGCGCTTCTGCTGGCATGCACGGATAAATCGAAGGTAAGTGTTGCCAGAGCCAGTGTGTCATAAGTTACGTTTCATTCCTCAAAATGTTACATTTTTGCTGCGAAAGTTACATTTTGATATTTAAAAAAAAAACCGGTCAAACGCGAATCGGATTCGCGTACCGAGGGTTCCAAAGGTACAAATTATAAAAGTATGGAATATTTACTGTAAATAAGTACTCAAAAATGTGGCCATATACAGTCTATATTTAGCATGGGAAACTGTGTCATCATCATCATATCCGCCAATATACATCCACTGCTGTACAAAAGCATCCCCAAATTCCTCCACAACAATCGGTCGTGCGCCGCCCTCATCCAATTGCTTCCCGCAAACCTAACCAAGTCGATCCACCTGGTTGGATGCTTTCCAAGCTTCGTGTTCCGGTACGCGGTGTGACGGGAAGCTGTGCATAATGTTGAACACTGTCCTTATATACAATGATCTTGCTGACGCGTTACAAACAACCATTGGACCAATCACAACTAATTTCAAAGTAAATTGAACAATGAGAATGTATAATTTTTGAGGTATATTTTTTTACAAAACGCATAATACCGCAAACAGTTTTATATTTAAAAAGTCAAGGAAAAACGCCTCAGTTTTAATATGATTAGTACTAGCTAATAGAGTCTGTTAAGTGAGTCGTGTGTCGTGTCCGTTGATAAAAGCAGCCAATTCAAAATTCGTGGGGCCTGGGCACATCACCTCGGCACGGCGCCGTGACCGTGAAACGGCGCGGTGTCGTGGATTTTTACGGTGGTTTTATATAGGTACGCTGACTCCGTAAAAATCCACGGCGCCGCGCCGTTTCACGGTGACGGCACCGTGCCGTGGTGATGTGGCCAGGCCCTTACAGGTATCTGCACTGATTGTACACCGAATATATGCGTTTGATAAATTACAAAAGGGTATAGCCGTGTTTGTATGGTTTTTATTTATTTTCTCAAAAACCTGCAGTATTTCAGGGTGTTTTTTTTTATAAAGTAGCATCTTACATCTGGGCTAATATATTAGCAAAACGGCAATTGATTGGGCTTCTTGGGCCGATGCCTCATACAAATACGGCTATACCCTTTAGTTTAAAAACTTAATCAAGGAATTGACAACATTTCATATTTACAAGACTACAATTTGATTACTTTTCTGAATTCTGCTTAGAAAGATAAAGTAATCAATGTTTTTTTTCTGAAATAACCATTTATTTTAATATTAATTTATAAATACTTAATCATTTTTAATTGTGGCAACACCAAAACTATGACTGAATTGAGAGGTTACTTTAGTCCGATTTCTTATAAAAAAAACGCAATGACGTTGAGGTTCACGTCATTCTCAAAATTTAATTATTTTTTTCGCTGTTGGGTCTAAGACAACAACCGTATTGAGGCCTAATTGTCTTCGATTGCGGTTATTTTATGTATTTTCTTATATTTCTTTAAATACAGAAGAATAAATTCAATTTTTTTTTGCGCGTACAGGACACATAGCCCTGTCGATCTCTATATTAATTTCCACCTGTTAGAAATATGAAATATTGTCAATTGTATTCCATTTGTGTTGCCAGTTGATATTTATATTTGTTATAGGTTTTTTAATTTATCGCGTCTTTCAAGGGACACGACTCGTTTGACACTAAAAGAGTGCTCATTAAAAAATATATTTAAAAAATTTAAACTGACGGCAGAAAAGTAATGTATATCTTGCGATATTGTGTAAATATTTATTTTATTTTATTAGTTCTTAAAAGCATCATATATTATAATGTCTTGGCTGAAAGTGCAATAGTTGGACTCGTATTATCTAGGGCCTCATCTTGGCCCTCAATCTTACTCATCCATCTGTTGTTTATTTTCCAACCTCTACAAAAATGTGTTTGCTTTTTATTATATAAATACAAATTTACGGTTTTCGGATATAGACGGAACATAAGCGCTCGTATCTTGACAGATGGACAACGAAGTGATTTGACGATCGGAAGTTCTCCTTCGGCAGGATGAGCCTTCTGAATCCTAAGAATATTTTAAGAAGGATAGCCATCTTAAATTGTGGTGCAGTGCAGTCCTTCGAGTTGAAATCATTCATTTTTGTTTAGGATATTCACATATTGTGTTATGGATCCTATCTGATTGGAGAAAAAACTGAAACACATTATGGAAATTACGATTAAGTTTTTCAGTGGTACATATATTATATTTTTGCCCGATAGTACATGTTATTTGGATTCAGAATCTAAATTAATTTTACCACTTCAGAATTTTTAACAAAACTTATTGAAAAGTTACGAAAATTGCCCAGAAATCAAAAGTTACTTACATGTTACGAGAGAGGGTCAAAAGTTACGAAAAATGTAACAAATGTAACCATCTGGCAACGCTGAACCCAAGCAAATTTACAGAGGTAAGAGGCATATTTCATAACTTAAATAGTGGAAACTGGTATAGCTTTCTTCAACTATTGTTGTGTTTTTTCACACACACAATATCTGTTTTGTTGTAATGCAAAACAGTTGTATTAATATAAAATAAAAAAAAAACAACGTAGGCGTATTGCGGCTATACACTTTCCTAAATAAGTCACTCACGAGAGGGATGCAGCAATACGAAGTAGTGAGATGGAGTTATCTCCATACGTGTCTCACATATTGCTGCATCCCTGTCGTCAGTGACTAAATCAGGAAAGTGTATAGCCGCAATACGCCTACGTTGTTTATGGCTTAACACGCTTTTATAAACTTCATGTGCTGTCTATGGTAAGAATGTCTTTTACGAATTCGTAGTGATGGTGGCTGGCTTCCTTGCACACGACGCGTCATAAATTACAGCTAATTTGTTAACTGAAGAGAAATTTCGATTGATCAACGATCTAAATAGTAGTGATTTAAGTGTTTTCGAAGTTTCACACATAATCGGTAAGTGTTAAGTGCCGTAATCATTCTGAAATCGCGCGCTACCGGTACCTCTACACGTGGTTTGGCTACCGTCCCGCGTACGTACTTTCCAACTGCATTTTTTTATATGCATCATCATATTTTACTGATTGCGTACTGTCCCATTGTGTTTCCAGTAGAATTTCGTTAATTTCAGAAATGCCGCGTAATGTTTAGGTTGTTTATTGAACGTGGTCACTTTGACAAGTACTGGTTTTCTGACACACATCTTGACACGGTAATTAGTTGTAAAATGCGTTGCTTTTCATTCTCCGTCGTATTTATACACTGATAGCGAAGAGTTATCGCGAATCAAATCCTCATGTTGACTTAGCTCGCGTCGTTCGTCGGATCTCCACCTTGTCGGCATGTCGTGGGCACTTTTCTCTTTTTTCCTCTATTGGTTATGACGCATCAATGTACTGAGCCGCTCGAGAAATCGTATAAATACACGATGTAAGTGTACTGTGAATATTCATCACAAACACACTTGCTGGAAGTGAGATGTTTCTAGGTTACTTTGTTGGTGTGATATAAACCTGTTGGCCAGTTTACCGCACCGGCAGGTTGTTAAGGATTCTTGTTAGACTATATCACTTCCCTCGTTCGATTCTGATAGAGAAACTTGATTGCTATGACATCTTAAAGCCATGCAACAACTACCTATACAAGGGAATTCATTTACTATCTGTGTTTTATGGTGTCCATTTGCTGTTTTTAAAATAACTTTCTAATACTTATCCATTATGAATTTTATTTTTTTCATTATAAATTTATTCTCAACCTAATTAATCAAATTATCTATTCTGTTTCATGCTATGTTATCACATTCCACATGAGTTACCTGACGACAGTCAATACATACAGCTGCTTTCTAAGAGCACTGCTTTCTCTGGATATATTTAAGTCTAACTTGTTACTTACCAGTATAAGCCAAGACATTTACTTTTCTTAGTTGATTTCAATCAGAAATAATTTTATCAGTTCTAATTTATGAGTCACTTATAGTATCTCTAAAAGTGGTTATATTAAACCTATTGTGTATATAATGAGTTTTTAAAATTTGTTTAACAGTAGTGCTGCTTAAATACTTATGTACAACACATTACTTTCTTACATATTTGTATGGCATATAAACATTGTTTTATGTTATGTAATTATTAGGCGCATAATTAATCCTATAAGGTAACAACAAGTATGTATTGTTAAAACCATTATGAACTATACCAAAAGTACAGTAAGACCTAAATAACTTGGTGTCCTAAATAACAATGCAGTTATAATTTAGAAAGTAATTGTCCAAGTCATGGCATGCTATGGCATGGCCAACCTGACTTAACAGAAATATGAGAAAGCAATCAGTGCTGTCAGTTCTGAAATTATTTTATATTACATGAGTATTATATTTAGTTGTAGTGTGTTTTTGTACTACACCTTAGTGACCAAGAATTCATATTCGTGACGAATTTAGAGTAATTATCACCTAGTATTACATTTAAGTTTTTGACAATGTTTTTTTATCATTCAAAGATAGTGTTCCTTTACCTATGCCATCCTCGAGAGTTTGTCAGATAAAGATCAAAGCAAATAATTTAAGAATTGAGAACAAAAAGCAGAAACATCAGTTACCAGTTAAATCAGTTAGTTTTTGTCATAACTGCAGTGTTGGCTGATTTTGCTCTGTTATCAGTGCAACACTCCTTGTCCTTGGTCAGGGTCAATAGAAAGGTCAATGTAGCCAGCCATGGGTATAAGATATTCTACTTAAGTTTCATTGCCAGCTGTATATTTATAGATCAGTTAGATAAAGGAGTAAAACAACTAAAATATTTTTAATGAAGAATTAATTTTCTAGTTTATGTTATTTGGTTCTTTCTCCTTTTTATACTGACTCATCTAATACTAAATAAAACTAACAGTGGTTTATTTTCTGCACTTATGAGCTGTATGATTAAACTACAATTGAAAATAAAAACTGACTATTTTATTTAAAGCAAAATTAAAATTGTCTTTGTAGAGTTGAAGGTGGACCATCCATTATACCCCGATTGTTTCACAAAGCTGATGTAGAATAAATTTGAAATGTTTGTTTCAGCAATGAGTTCAAGCGTATGCTACAAATGCAATCGGACGGGGCACTTCGCCCGCGAGTGCACGGCGGGCGGCGTGGCCACGCGCGACGCTGGTTTCAGCCGTCAGCGCGAGAAGTGCTTCAAGTGCAACCGCACCGGACACTTTGCCCGGGACTGCAAGGAGGAGGCTGACCGTTGCTACAGGTTCGCTTACTTGGATTTGTTCATGGAGCAAAGGCTCTTTTACTAAGTTGAAAGTTCAAAAGATTTGTTTGCTGTTTATCAGCTAGAATTGTGTTAACTCATGTGTTGCTTCAATGAAAGAAAAGATTTAGCACAAACAGTTGATATATCTGTTCACTATTGAGCTACCAAATAATAGAGGTAGAGGTATAGAGTAGATCTGTGATGTATCAAGTCAAGAGTCAATTAGGTCATACAACTCGATGATCTCCGTTTCTTGTGCTAAACCTGGGATTCGTGAAACTTGTCGAAAAAATAAGAATCATGTTTTTCAGTCCATTTAAAGTCATGTTAATGACTGTGAGAAAATCAATTGTAAATTTAGCTTTTTCCATATTCCCAAGGATAATTAAAACTCGAAATGAGACGAACACTGTTTCTTTTTACAACTTTGTCTAACTTAGATTTAAAAATACCATTGACATTGTATCTTTATAAAGGACAAGATGACTCAGCGGTTATCAACCTACTTAACCAACTTCCAATGAAATGTCGGCAATTGACTTGTTTATTGGTCAAGGCATAAGTATCCATATACATTATTCCTTGACAGTTGATTAGCTTTAATTAAGTATATGCTCCTTTAAAAAGATGTTTCAAGGGGATGTTTTTGTTAGTAGTTGCATTCATTCTATTAACAAATCATATCTCTATATTTTTATTTTGATAAATATCGTCACACTTATGACCCAGGACTAAGATTACCACAATCTTGGATCCATGAACAAACAATCAGGCCATGTATACCTATTTAGTTCACTTGGAGATATTAAATTTCTAACTGATCGATGCGCGGTCAATGACAAGGACATGCCCGATAATTGTAGTCGAGTACATTTTAGGAGACAATTTTGCTTATAAGGGTGTCTAATGGCGACTAAACACGTGCCTAGGGCGGCAAACCTGACCTCGGTCGGTGACCTTGGCCTCGAGTTAAGATGGCGGATAATGGTCGCATATGTTGTGGTCACAGCACGACACGACACCTTACTTATCCACTAGATTTTAAATTATTACTGTTTTAACGAAGTAAGATATTCCGGTCTAGCGTGTTGATCGGCCCAGCCGAAGGTGAGGCAACACAAAGGAAGGATATGCTCCTAGACCAGTTTAGTTCTTTTCTCTGAAATGTATATCGTGAACATTATAGATACTAACTTAAATTGAAATAGAATTCTTGGAAACCTCATTGTCTTCTCTTTGCAAATGTTACGGGAACGATTCACAACATTCATGAACAAAAAAAAAAACAAAAGGGGCCAATGAGGGAAAAGTATTCTCGTAATTTATAAGAGTATTATTCTCTACAGAACCAACTCGACTAAAAGACCTTAATACAACCTGCGCATGTACCTAGCAAGTCCTGTTGTAAACTGTTTTTAACCACCTTTTATTAGCCAGTTTTACGTAGATAAGACTGCGTCTAGTGGCCGTTCATAGGAATCATAGGTCACATATACAATTCTATCGTAATACCAATGTAATACTAATGTAATTAAGCCGTTAATTGAACCTTCATCGGACATTACAGGATACGGAATAGCTAATATTACGTGTTTCGAGGTTCTGCGTCTTATTTAAAGTATACCAGAAAAGAAGAGTGTGCCATTACAGAAATTTTAACATGAACTAATTGTTTAGTACCGGAATCCGGAACTACAAGCTCTATTCAAAATGTAGGTTGACGCTTTTAATGATATTAAAATATTATAATTGTAGTAACGATAATGTTCGATGTATTCCAGATGTAACGGCACGGGGCACATAGCGCGCGAGTGCGCGCAGAGCCCGGACGAGCCGTCATGCTACAACTGCAACAAGACCGGGCACATCGCCCGGAACTGCCCCGAGGGCGGGCGCGAGTCGTCGGGCCAGACCTGCTACAACTGCAATAAGGCAGGGCACATCTCGCGCAACTGCCCCGACGGCACCAAGACCTGCTACATGTGCGGCAAGCCCGGCCACATCTCGCGCGACTGCGACGAGGCCGAGCGGAACTAACGCCGCGCCCCGTCCCCGAGCCGCGCCCGGGGCACTCCGTGTCACTACAGCGGCCGCCACACTTATATAATATTACGAAACTATGTATATTATGATGCCACGCACGGACGATAAGCAAAGGAGATACGCGACTAGATCGTAAGACCACTACTGATGAAATTAACGCAGCGGAATTACAAATCAGATAAAGGACACAGACTGAGGAGTATGATTTGATGTTGAATTGTATATAGGTCTCCGAGACGCGGCCGCGAGCCGACGCCGATAGAGTAATGTTTGTTCTGCACGTGATCGAGTTATTGTGTTTTTAAATCATTTAATAATCGTGATTGAACTATTGATGAGGTAGCGTTACAGTTTTTAGCATTACAGAGTATATATTTAATATATTTTGTACAGATTTTTTTGTCAAAAGATAAATTGGATGCTGGCGTACGCATATGACTTTTCAATGTGGAGGAGTGGAGACCCCGGGAGAGACCTGACCCCTGTTCGTCCCGTTTCTAGCCGTAGTTGTGCTACTGTGGTTCAATGACTACTTATTTCACTATGTGATATTTAATTACTTTGATCAATCCTTTGTTTATGAGATCCTGCTTACTTGTGGAAAGTTCAGTGGTTAATTAGAATTATCATCAATCCAGTATAATTTTTTATTTGGTTATCCCTGTCATTGTGACTATGTACCTTTGACACAAGTTACTGTATACTTGTTTTAGCTTAATGTGGGAGATAATGAAATAAAAATCTTGCCTTATTCTATCCAGTTTCTATCTCCCTCATCTAATTTACTTTTTTTATTTGTCCGACCATATGCATGTCTGTTGTACCTACACTAGTACAGTCACCATCATGCATAAACACAAACATCAGATAACTCCAGGTTCAGCTTTAAATTACATCGCAAAAGTGAAAAATATTTTCAAAGAAATTCAAGTATGACATTTCATTACGACATTCTGAAGAGTTTCATGCCTACACTAACACGTCGTTAAATATGGAGGTGACGCTTTGCCATTAAACCTGTTGTATATTTTAGTCTAGCTGATTCTGGATACCAACTACCTAATTCAGTATGGCTACTACAAAACTGGAACGGAATCTCTTTATATTAATTTCAAGAAAAAGTTTTAGCATACCCTTAAGAGCGGTATCGGACCAGCGTTTTACACGTGCCTACAAACTAGTTTTAGTACACCCTTATAATCGTGCTTTTTGGCGCGTGAACAGAGCCGAGAGGCCTCCGTGTGGATCGAGCTAATAACACTGGAAATAAGCATATGGGCGTCGGCAAGGGGGGGCAGCTGCCCCCCCCCTAGAGATCCAAAAGTATGTCCAGTCACACGACTTGTCTGATGGATCAGTAAGTAATAATTCCAACTCCTCCCCGAAATGGCTGTAATATAGGAGAGTAGAAGTCCAGGTCAGGGGCTAGAGGGATATCGTTGATGAGGTCGCCAGTGTATCGGCTACCGTGAGTAAAGCTCATGGAAAGTGATTCTACGAAACGAGCGGCGACGTGTCTCACTGACACGTGACACCTTGTAGAGACTGTAGAGTGTACCGAAGAAGAAGATTAAAATTGGTCCATATAAAATAGTACAAAAAAAATAGAACTAGTCAAGTGGCTCTCAGCTTCTCGAAATTATTAAAATTGGTATATTTTACGTTTCCAGCCCCAATATTGACGGCATTTAAAAACGAAACAAAACAAAACTTAATCGACAAAAATAATCCGTATACTTATCGATCGAACCTATTCACAATGAGACCGGTAGGCGAGAACAGCCGGAATCCGCTTGCTCGGTTGATGAAGCTTTTTGTGATTTTAACGTAGGTCTTTTAGGCAGCCTCGAGTCTTTACTGTCGCGTCGAGTGGATCTTCGGCTCGTGCGTGGCAAGATCTCTCGGTCCCGTGACTCGTGATATTCCGCATTTGCATCAAAATTTATTGAATGATTGTTTTTCCATTTATGTTATGGTTACGAAAATGTTCGCGCTCGCGCTTTCGTCTGGTTTCATTGTAACTCTTCTCAAAAAATTTCGCGCTTGATGTGCTCGCGCTTTCATGTGGTTTTATTTTGACCCTTCCTCTCAAAAATTTCGCCTAGATGAACCATATACAACCTATATCATTCTATAGTTACGTCTTTGGCGAAGCTTCCTATCCTCTAGCATGACTGTATCACAATTCCTTTTATCACCCCACCCTGCATATATATTAGCTTGCTCTGCCCCCCCGGACCTTCGACTGGCGACGCCCTTGGAAATAAGCACGTGTACGTTCGTCTGATTTTATAAAACGCGCATGTAAAAAATCCGTTCACGCGCAGAAAAAACGCTGTTCTGAAAGTATGAGAATAATGTAGCAATTATTGGAATCTTTAAAATAGAACAGCCTTCTAATAGAAAATCGTATGTAATACAATCCTTATCTAGAAAAAAATCGAATATTTTTTTTTGCGTGGTTTGCATTTTTACGTTAAATTTCAATTTTCCCGCTCCCGCCACGTGATAACGCTACCACAGAGTACATAATACTAACACTACACCTCTATACCATAGAGATTTATTCGTCACATATAAGTTGTGTTTACACGAGTAGCCCTTGTGACAATAGTGTTGTTTTTTCGGTAATTACCGGTTTTCCACTGAAACTGCCGGGCGTGGTGCGGCTGCGCGAGCTGTGCTCTGCTAACAAGTGTAGTGAGTAATAAGCGGTGTTAACGTCGCTTATTTAGTTCAATCAACTAAAGTATTTTCAATGAAATTGGAACTCTAGAAAGATTTCAGAGTTAAAATTAAAGAGATCGTTAATAATCAAATATATTAATTCTACAAATGTGTCGAAATTGTTTGTGTTAGTAACAGAAAACCAGGCGTTTCCATGGGCGTTAACTTCAGGTTAAGTCGTTGTTAAGTTATTATTAAATTATAATTACGGTTAAGATGGTTTTAAACCCTTTCATAGTTGTTATTTTTAGTTGCCGTTCCTTAATTGATTTATTAACTAAAGATACGTAACGTACTGTCCGCCAAATTTCTGTTTACGTTGTCTAACGAATGTTATTTGAAACTTGCACGAAGTTTGTTTTTCCTGTAACTTTGTTTATATTTGATACACGCGGTGTGTTCATAGTTTGTGAAGAATCTTATAAGTTAACTGTTGAAATTATTGTATTATGAATTAATCCAATTAGTGACTGATTGAATTGTAATTGAATGAAATGAATGAGTACAACAATAAAAGTACATACTTACTCAAAAATTAAAAACGTGACTTTAACAGTATAATACTTAAATACTCTCTATATTTCTCTAAAAATAAAATAAAAGTAAAATGTTCTCCCTGTATGTTTCTTATTTGTTCTGAATCTTTTTACAGTTTAATATTGTTTCAAGAGATCATCAAAATCCTCATTACAATGTTATATTTGTTTTGTTACAGGCAGCTAACAAAGACTGAATTATGAATCTCATATCATTATACATATTATTATTACTATCACTATGTTATGGCCAGGACTACAACCCCACATATGACCCGAGCCAGCCGAACCCAACCAATGAGTACAACACAAACAACCCAAATGACCCGAGATATGACCCATATGATACTCGTAACCCGCAATTCAATAATCCATATGATATAAATAGAAATAGGTTCCCAGACCAGAGGTATAATCAGTTTGATAACAGAAATGATCTGAATTACAATCAGAATAGGAATGATTTGAATTACAATCAGAACAGGAATGATTTGAATTATAATCAGAACTTTGGGCAAGATGTGACTCCGAGATCATCATGGGACACGCAGAGGTCCTACAGCAGCGTGGGCTCTAATGTGGAGTTAGAAGGCCTTGTGGTCAAGGAAGCGTAAGTGTTTATTGCTAATATTGTTTGAAATTTCTTTTTAACTATTTAAAAAAAGAAAGGGTGTCATTTCAGTTTATCAGCATCATTGTTCATTTTGTTATTGCTTATTTGCAATGGAGGGTGGTCTTTATGAACCATTGCTTATAGAAATCTCCATGCTATGAGGGCCATATTATAAGGATTGCCGTGTGGATACTATGGTAATGCCAAGAGAGTTTGCATCTTACCAATAAACCCAAATGATAGCTGGACAGTGGGACCTCAAAATTCAAATTGTCTTGGGGTCTAATCCAGCGTGAGCTATGCCTAACTGTAGGCAATACTGAGCATGGAAATTAAGCTTATAATTCTTATAAACTCCTTAAAACATGAAATTCGCCAACTAATTCTGCATATGCATGGCAAGGAAACCAGCTGTTGTTGGTCAAAACAAAATAGCTTTCATTCAGCATGTGGGAGAACCACAGTTAGAAACAAATTTTGAACACACTTCTTATTTTAGTCAGAGGTCAGAGAATTACACACATCAACCTAGTCCCAAACTAAGCTATACTTGTACTATAGGTACTAGATGACGATATACATAATATGTGTATTTATAAATAGATGTATCGATAACATCCAGGAAGAAATATTCGAGTTCGTCACACAAATACTTGCTCTGCCGGGATTCGAACCCAGGACCGCCGGCCACTACAAACTACGCCAACTGTGTCGTCAATAAACTTCGTATATGAACTTGTGGTGAAGTCCCATCTAATTCAATGCAAATGTAAAAGTGATGTCATAGACATTTGGCATTAAGTTATAATGTAACCGAATTTGTTGCGTGTGTCGCACAACGGAACCCCCGCGGTGTCGTTTTATTGCTTACATAATATTAAGGCACCTGTGGTGTTAATGTCAGCACCTGATACACTGATAACAATAGCCCCATAAAAAGCCGTTAACAAATGAAGCTCTGTTGGCGCGGACATAGCGATCATATAACGTGATTCCAACATGAGACAAAGTAATAGGCTAATAGGTATGCCAAATGTTAGGCTTAAGCTTCAAAGTGTTTGTGCAAGTTGATTTATTTGATTGTATTAGGTATGTAAATTATTTGTTTTGTCCATAGAGCACAGCCCAAAGTAAAATGTATGACATCGTCATTTTTGTTAGGCTTCCATTTCCATACCTAAAGGGTGCTGGGATCCTATTATGTACTATGCCTCCGCCGTCATAAGTAGAGATTTCAAATTTTAGCATATGTAATGTATGTGTAAGTACTATTTATTATGGCCACTATAATAACTCATGCTAAAAATGAATTAAACTCAAGAATTGAACAGGGTCCTCAAGTTCCCTTACATAATCCAATAATATTTCCAATCATTGGGAAAAATCCCCTCGGGAATTTTCACTTGTCACAGTAGGTCTGATCACAAAGTTGCATCGAGAACCAACTGCAACCCAGAATAGGAGGTCGGCGAAGCACTAACGCGTCCCCTTTCTTCCAGCACCTACTTCATAGTGGCCTCGCGCATGGTCCGGCCGGGGCAGATCTACAAGGTGTCGGCAAACATCCTGCGCGCGCGGCTGCAGATGACCGTGCGCGCCTCCATCTCGTGCGACGGAGTTGAGATGACTGACGTCAGCATGAGGATCAAGGAAGGAGTGCCTGAGATCTTGAATATGAGGGTAAGATTGATGTAAACATTTAAACACAGGGCAGGAACCACCCCCTCAGTCACAGAGAAAAGTTCCAGATATTTCTGTAGCTCAAAAACAATCGAATAACTAAAACTGCGTCCAGGTCCCGCAGACAGCAGTCCCCGGCGACTACAAGCTCCGCATCGAAGGCCTGTACCTCGACAACCCGTTCGGCGGGCGCGCCTTCGTCAACGAGACCGCGCTGTCCTTCTCGCGCCGCTTCATGACCATCTTCATCCAGCTCGACAAGCCGGTCTACATGCAGAGTCAGACTGGTAAGTCCCACTTTCCTCCACTGCTGAACGTAGGCATAACTCGCCACAAAGTGCGATCCCGTGCAGACCGCATACATTGATTCCCCGCTATCACGAGGTCATCCGTCCATCTAGTCGGGGGCCGACCACGCTGCGCTTTCCTATACGTGGTCGCCACACTTGGACTTAGCTGCCCCAAACGGCCGTCCATTCTCCGAGCTACATGGCCTGCCCATTGCCACTTGAACCGCACAATCCTGTGAGCTATGTCGGTTACCTTGGTTCTTTTACGGATATCCTCATTTCTGATTCTCACTTTCGTACGAACTGAAAATCAATGGGCTGTATCTGGAGACGGAGGCCTTGCTTCTTTCGTCTCTGCTTTCGTTGCAGACAACAGATGTGTTCATGTTTTTGACCCTCTCCACCCAGCTGGTGGCCGGTCGACACGCAGGGCCATACTAGTCAGATTGAAAATATATTGATTAATTCTTTTAAACTAGATTGAAGAGATTGGTGTTATAAATTTGAGGCTCTGGCACATGCAATCTGCGGAGCTAGCATATCTTGCCGCGACTTCCCTTGTCGCGCGACAAATAGTCGCGTGTCAAAGTAATACCATAGTTGCAAAGTTATGACGTGCTGAATTTCACAGACGTGTCGATATATTTAAACCACGATACTATGGTGTTTGGATGATTAGTTGAATACAAATGTCTCTCTATATGAAGTAATTTAAGATATAAAATATTAAGAGTACATCAATCAACATAATATAAAAGTAGAACTAAATAATGACGGAACTCAATCACCCTTGATGCAGTGTGCATCGAGTGCTCTGAATCGGCTTGAGTTCGTTGTCTGCTGCTATTTTTGGACGCGCTGCATTTGTTTCGTGTACTAAATAAATGTAGAAATGCATTTGAACATGCTTATTGATATAATCGATAAAATTTTGTGTTATTTTTATAAACTTTAATGTTAAAATTTATCAAAAATTTCCCATTTATCAAATCGAATTCATATTAGTATTATACATATAACTATATTTCAATAATAATTTAGACAAAACCGGGACAGTGCCAAAACCCAGGACATCCTCCCTACTTTACATATTTGTTAAAAAGATCATAATTGCAATCAGCAGCAGCTATTGCAATTTTTAGGTAGGTACCTAAACATTTTTCGTTGCAGGCACTCTTGTCATAATTTATGTTTTGAACCGAATCAAAGTTCGTAAATTTTAGTCTAGACACGTGTTCCTACGCGTGTCGTAGATGCGTTTATTCGATTTTAATAAAAACGAATGTTTGTGTTTTTTTTTTCAAGATAGGTATATTTGCCATTAAATTGTTGCTATTTGACAGTACGGTTCCGCGCGATCCCTATCAGCACGGAGCTGAAAGCTTTCGGGCGCGCCATCGACGTGTTCATCCTGGACCCCAACCGCCGCATCATGAAGCGCTGGCTCTCCAGACAGGTAAGGTGGAATCCCCGAGGATAGCGCAAATCGTCCCCAAAGAGTTGAAAGCTGGATCCACCCTTGAGTTAGCAAAACGCAACAGAAGCCCTTAGCTCCAAGACATCGGATCTTAAGGCTCCTTGTCCGTTCAAAAATGCTGATTGTTTTAGACATTTTTCTCTATGATCAAACATGTTTCTTAACATATTATCAATGTTACTACTTAGAACAGGGCCATTGCGATTTATTGATATATATTTGAAACCTACAGTTTGAATTTTTCATTGATAATTTTTGTTTCAAATCTACTCGAAATTGACAAAATATACGCGAAAACGGTTATGTTTTACTTATTTTCGACTGCACTGCAATGAAAGCATGAAATAGCTATGTTACTATCTAGAATTCAGGGAAAAGTATTATTCACTTCAAGAAGATGGTTGAAATTATCAATATATTTGTCATACTATGAAAAAACTAGTTTTAACAGGAATCTAGAGTCTTAAGTCAAGAGACTCTATATATGTCTGGGGTGACTACTTGGTCAAGTTTTGTTGAGAGCGTTTGAGGTCACTGTCTCACAACCCTCTCTATCAAAAAATAATCCTAAGTCTAAGTTAAACTTCTTCAAGACAAGAATAGATGGACTGATTCTGAATCGGTTCTTCTTCTTTTTTTCTTTATCATTGGTATTAACCAATTGGTAACCCGTGGTAATTTTTGAATGCAAAAAGTCATGTCATAGATAATAATGGCTAACTATAAAGTAATGAATGTTTTTTCATGTTGATATGCAATATATTGGATGTTGTAGCGTAAATAAGTAGTATTACACACTCATAAAAACATTATCGGACCATAACAAACTTTCGAACACTTTCACTGCGTGCACAAAAACGCGCGTGGTTTTTACTAAGAAATAACTTTAGGTTAATACTTTTGAGACGTTGGTTTCTTATTGAAGCGTTATCATCGTCCACTGATTCACAGCAAAATTTGTTCCTATAAACAAATATATTATAGACAAACTATAATTTCGGATAAATATACGCGAGTTTCTAAATAACTTTATATAAACGTTTAAAATCGTATTTGACTATGGTGAAAATTAAGTATGCCATTAAAAGCACTAATGTATATTAAATGTATATTACATTCAAAAATACACTGAAACGAATAAACTACCACTAACTTTTGGACATTTTACTATTTTTAATTGGACAAAAACTAAAAATAAGACAAGTTTTGACTACTAATTTTTATAACGTCACAAGCAAGTATCTTCATAGAAACTTATACTACCAAATCGCTTTTGACATTTCGTAAAGAGTAGCTGTAGCTGATTTGAGCTGTCATCAATTCTCCACCAAACTACCATCAAACATCATTGAAGTTTCAATCTCTAATATGACCGATATTGACTGTAAAATCGATCCTTTGTTTATCTAAAGCTGGATAAATAATATACTAACACTTTAATTACCGCATTGTTTTCTGATAGTTGAGTCTTGCTAACGCCGGGTCGGATTCCTGTGTTTTGTAACGATCGAGATCTCGGTGATACTTCATCCATATTACCACTGACTTGTCCTTATCAGATTACTTTGGATCGGCGTTATAATGTCTTTTTCTTCCTCTACTCACTATCAGCCATCAGCTACCACAGCTCTTACACAATTTAACCAAATTTTTCTTAGTTTATCTAGTCTCATATAATAACTGAAGTTTCATCGAGATGTTAATGGTAGAAATGGTAGTAAACTGATAACTTTATTTTGCATCACCCGAGGCCGTAAGTAGGATTTACTGTCCGCTACGCTGGGAAAAAATCTCACTTCTCACGAGGCAAGACGTAAAACTTTATACAAGCCACGGGTGGTAATTAGTAAAGCCCTGGAGCTTCGCATATTTACGCGATATTTATGCACAAGCTTCTGTGATCATTCATGAACATTCACTTATTTACCGCCCTAGTTATGTAATGTACTATTATTTTCACTTGTATTCTATTTTGACAGAGCAACTTTGGAACAGTGAGCTTACACTACCAGTTGTCGGATCAACCTCTCTTTGGCGAGTGGACCATTCGCGTGGAAGCTCTGGGACAAATAGAAGAGGCACAGTTCTTAGTCGAGGAGTACTATCAGACCAGATTCGAGGTAAGACACGTCTTTAAAATGCTGAACTAATCAATAAGTAGGTGAATCATGCCCTGGCCTGTCTTCCTTACTTCAAGTCGAGACTATTTCTACTACGTATCAATCAATCAAAGGCCTTTCAGTCTTTTACAGACTATACAAATCAGTATCATGTAGGAAAGCAACGCTTTTCATGGCTATGCAAGGAAATACGAGAATTGCTGAGCGCGGCAATGCCTAGCCATTTTGTTCGCCCATTTGACAGCTAAAACAATATGGCGCCGCCGCACGCAATCAGATGTTGACTTTCTTGATTCTAGGTTGCTACAGAAGATTTTCCAGAAAAAGCAAATTAAGTTATTTGTTTATGTTTAAAACAAAGAAATAGCACAAAATGTCAAGGTACTGTTATTCCGTTCGCGTAATAGGTACGTAAGTGTCGCTCGCCATTTTGTTTTATCTGTCATAAATTTGAACGAAAAGCCACGTGTATGTCCACAATGCGCGGCAAACAACCGAGGCGCCTTTGAGCGCGGACACACGCCGGCCGCGGGACACCGCGCCGCCGCGCACGGCACATGCAGAGCGAGCGGCGAGCGACGTGTAGGCGCGGCTAATGAAAATTCGGTGAAGTGTTTGTCAAACTCAAACTCGAGTATTGGGAAATAATTATGTAAACGTCCCCAGGTGAACGTAACAATGCCGGCGTTCTTCTTCAACACGGAGCAGTACATCCACGGACGCATCATGGCCAACTACACGTCGGGCGCGCCCGTGCGCGGCAACCTCACGCTGCGCGCTACCGTGCGGCCCGTGCCGCAGCACCGCCCGCGCTACTACCGCGCCGGACAGTTCAACAACCGGGGACACTTCGGCGTGCCGGCCGCGTCCTACTCCAACCAGTACACCAGAGGTACGTGGAGTTGTTGTTGTTGTAGACGGTGCGACCCGTGCCGCAGCACCGCCCGCGCTACTACCGCGCCGGACAGTTCAACAACCGGGGACACTTCGGCGTGCCGGCCGCGTCCTACTCCAACCAGTACACCAGAGGTACGTGGAGTTGTTGTTGTTGTAGACGGTGCGACCCGTGCCGCAGCACCGCCCGCGCTACTACCGCGCCGGACAGTTCAACAACCGGGGACACTTCGGCGTGCCGGCCGCGTCCTACTCCAACCAGTACACCAGAGGTACGTGGAGTTGTTGTTGTTGTAGACGGTGCGACCCGTGCCGCAGCACCGCCCGCGCTACTACCGCGCCGGACAGTTCAACAACCGGGGACACTTCGGCGTGCCGGCGGCGTCCTACTCCAACCAGTACACCAGAGGTACGTGGAGTTGTTGTTGTTGTAGACGGTGCGACCCGTGCCGCAGCACCGCCCGCGCTACTACCGCGCCGGACAGTTCAACAACCGGGGACACTTCGGCGTGCCGGCCGCGTCCTACTCCAACCAGTACACCAGAGGTACGTGGAGTTGTTGTTGTTGTAGACGGTGCGACCCGTGCCGCAGCACCGCCCGCGCTACTACCGCGCCGGACAGTTCAACAACCGGGGACACTTCGGCGTGCCGGCCGCGTCCTACTCCAACCAGTACACCAGAGGTACGTGGAGTTGTTGTTGTTGTAGACGGTGCGACCCGTGCCGCAGCACCGCCCGCGCTACTACCGCGCCGGACAGTTCAACAACCGGGGACACTTCGGCGTGCCGGCCGCGTCCTACTCCAACCAGTACACCAGAGGTACGTGGAGTTGTTGTTGTTGTAGACGGTGCGACCCGTGCCGCAGCACCGCCCGCGCTACTACCGCGCCGGACAGTTCAACAACCGGGGACACTTCGGCGTGCCGGCCGCGTCCTACTCCAACCAGTACACCAGAGGTACGTGGAGTTGTTGTTGTTGTAGACGGTGCGACCCGTGCCGCAGCACCGCCCGCGCTACTACCGCGCCGGACAGTTCAACAACCGGGGACACTTCGGCGTGCCGGCCGCGTCCTACTCCAACCAGTACACCAGAGGTACGTGGAGTTGTTGTTGTTGTAGACGGTGCGACCCGTGCCGCAGCACCGCCCGCGCTACTACCGCGCCGGACAGTTCAACAACCGGGGACACTTCGGCGTGCCGGCCGCGTCCTACTCCAACCAGTACACCAGAGGTACGTGGAGTTGTTGTTGTTGTAGACGGTGCGACCCGTGCCGCAGCACCGCCCGCGCTACTACCGCGCCGGACAGTTCAACAACCGGGGACACTTCGGCGTGCCGGCCGCGTCCTACTCCAACCAGTACACCAGAGGTACGTGGAGTTGTTGTTGTTGTAGACGGTGCGACCCGTGCCGCAGCACCGCCCGCGCTACTACCGCGCCGGACAGTTCAACAACCGGGGACACTTCGGCGTGCCGGCCGCGTCCTACTCCAACCAGTACACCAGAGGTACGTGGAGTTGTTGTTGTTGTAGACGGTGCGACCCGTGCCGCAGCACCGCCCGCGCTACTACCGCGCCGGACAGTTCAACAACCGGGGACACTTCGGCGTGCCGGCCGCGTCCTACTCCAACCAGTACACCAGAGGTACGTGGAGTTGTTGTTGTTGTAGACGGTGCGACCCGTGCCGCAGCACCGCCCGCACTACTACCGCGCCGGACAGTTCAACAACCGGGGACACTACGGCGTGCCGGCCGCGTCCTACTCCAACCAGTACACCAGAGGTACGTGGAGTTGTTGTTGTTGTAGACGGTGCGACCCGTGCCGCAGCACCGCCCGCGCTACTACCGCGCCGGACAGTTCAACAACCGGGGACACTTCGGCGTGCCGGCCGCGTCCTACTCCAACCAGTACACCAGAGGTACGTGGAGTTGTTGTTGTTGTAGACGGTGCGACCCGTGCCGCAGCACCGCCCGCACTACTACCGCGCCGGACAGTTCAACAACCGGGGACACTACGGCGTGCCGGCCGCGTCCTACTCCAACCAGTACACCAGAGGTACGTGGAGTTGTTGTTGTTGTAGACGGTGCGACCCGTGCCGCAGCACCGCCCGCGCTACTACCGCGCCGGACAGTTCAACAACCGGGGACACTTCGGCGTGCCGGCCGCGTCCTACTCCAACCAGTACACCAGAGGTACGTGGAGTTGTTGTTGTTGTAGACGGTGCGACCCGTGCCGCAGCACCGCCCGCGCTACTACCGCGCCGGACAGTTCAACAACCGGGGACACTTCGGCGTGCCGGCCGCGTCCTACTCCAACCAGTACACCAGAGGTACGTGGAGTTGTTGTTGTTGTAGACGGTGCGACCCGTGCCGCAGCACCGCCCGCGCTACTACCGCGCCGGACAGTTCAACAACCGGGGACACTTCGGCGTGCCGGCCGCGTCCTACTCCAACCAGTACACCAGAGGTACGTGGAGTTGTTGTTGTTGTAGACGGTGCGACCCGTGCCGCAGCACCGCCCGCGCTACTACCGCGCCGGACAGTTCAACAACCGGGGACACTTCGGCGTGCCGGCCGCGTCCTACTCCAACCAGTACACCAGAGGTACGTGGAGTTGTTGTTGTTGTAGACGGTGCGACCCGTGCCGCAGCACCGCCCGCGCTACTACCGCGCCGGACAGTTCAACAACCGGGGACACTACGGCGTGCCGGCCGCGTCCTACTCCAACCAGTACACCAGAGGTACGTGGAGTTGTTGTTGTTGTAGACGGTGCGACCCGTGCCGCAGCACCGCCCGCGCTACTACCGCGCCGGACAGTTCAACAACCGGGGACACTTCGGCGTGCCGGCCGCGTCCTACTCCAACCAGTACACCAGAGGTACGTGGAGTTGTTGTTGTTGTAGACGGTGCGACCCGTGCCGCAGCACCGCCCGCGCTACTACCGCGCCGGACAGTTCAACAACCGGGGACACTTCGGCGTGCCGGCCGCGTCCTACTCCAACCAGTACACCAGAGGTACGTGGAGTTGTTGTTGTTGTAGACGGTGCGACCCGTGCCGCAGCACCGCCCGCGCTACTACCGCGCCGGACAGTTCAACAACCGGGGACACTTCGGCGTGCCGGCCGCGTCCTACTCCAACCAGTACACCAGAGGTACGTGGAGTTGTTGTTGTTGTAGACGGTGCGACCCGTGCCGCAGCACCGCCCGCGCTACTACCGCGCCGGACAGTTCAACAACCGGGGACACTTCGGCGTGCCGGCCGCGTCCTACTCCAACCAGTACACCAGAGGTACGTGGAGTTGTTGTTGTTGTAGACGGTGCGACCCGTGCCGCAGCACCGCCCGCACTACTACCGCGCCGGACAGTTCAACAACCGGGGACACTACGGCGTGCCGGCCGCGTCCTACTCCAACCAGTACACCAGAGGTACGTGGAGTTGTTGTTGTTGTAGACGGTGCGACCCGTGCCGCAGCACCGCCCGCGCTACTACCGCGCCGGACAGTTCAACAACCGGGGACACTACGGCGTGCCGGCCGCGTCCTACTCCAACCAGTACACCAGAGGTACGTGGAGTTGTTGTTGTTGTAGACGGTGCGACCCGTGCCGCAGCACCGCCCGCGCTACTACCGCGCCGGACAGTTCAACAACCGGGGACACTACGGCGTGCCGGCCGCGTCCTACTCCAACCAGTACGCCAGAGGTACGTGGGGCTCCGCACTCCGCCTCATCCCCAGCTGATTCGAAGAGTTGTTGACGGGGCGAGTGGACCGTCTGTTTCAGCTTGGACAAAAATTATTTCGTATGTTTGAATGTCCAGTCGCTTTCCGGTCGTTATAACCTAGAGGTCGCGTTTCTGAACCGATTCTCATAAAATTTTGTGATTAGATTCGATAAGTCGAAAGGAAAGTCGGTAAGAAAGGAAAGTCGACCGAAGACGCAGCGATTCACCTCTCTAATAAAATATCCAGTCTTCTTGATAGTGGCGATACATGTATTGGCGTATTCTTGGATCTCTGTAAAGCTTTCGATACTGTATCAACTTGCATCCTACTTAGTAAGCTGAGTGCCTTAGGCGTGAGAGGGGTGGCTCTCGAGTGGTTCCGCAGTTACTTGTCCGAAAGACGTCAAACTGTGAAAGTTAATGAGCACATAAGCGACGAGCTACCAATTTTCTTTTGGTGTCCCACAGGGCAGCACCCTTGGCCCTACGCTGTTTCTTATTTACGTAGATGATATCCTCAAACTTAATCTGGACGGTGCCGAAGTAATAAGTTACGCAGACGATACTGCCGTACTTTTTGACGCTAAAACATGGGATAAGACTTATAGCCTTGCAGAGCAAGGACTGTTTGAAATCAGTACTTGGCTCGATAATAATCTACTTACCCTCAATGTAACGAAATCTACTTCCTAGTTTTCTCAAAAACATCTGTTTCCTCCGCACATCTAGCAAGTAACCTTACAGTCCACACGAGTAAATGTAGTAAGCGCGTCAATATGTCATGTTCTTGTAGTTCAATTGTGAGATCCGATAGAGTCAAATACCTGGGATTGGTAATTGATGATCGACTATCCTTGAAACCACACATCCTAGCACTATCAAACAGGGTCAGGAAATGCATATACGTTATGAAGCGACTTCGCCACTGCGCCTCGCAACATTTACTTCGGGTGGTATACTATGCACTCTGCCAATCCATTCTCTAATATGGTATATCGGTTTGGGGTAGCACCCCTAAAACCACTCTGCTTTTGCTGGAGAGAGCCCAGCGTGCAGTGATGATATTGTAACGTCGTATCGTTTATAGTTCTAAATCATTTGCAAACTGTTTCGCACTCTAGGGTCCCAAGATACAGGCTCAGCCAAGTTTGGGGTCCGCCGGATATCTCACTGTATATAATTAATGCAAACCTATGTAAAAGCAAATAAATGTTTTTTTTATTTTTAAGTATTATTTTTTTTGTTTTGAAAAAGGGTTGTAAGTGAAAAAACTGCCTTTTCCAAACAAACTCACGAGGTCTACAACTCACAAAACCACGTTAGTAGGGGCAATATGCAGGGAATGGCTCTATCTAGTCTATTTAGTCATTTAATCAAACGGATTTCTTATACATCAATACAATCTATCCCGATACTCATCAAACCTAAAAACCTCGTTCGTTTCGCAGTTCGTCCAAACTTCAACCCGTACCTTTACAACGAGAGCAACCAGCAGTTCGACTACGGTCAGCCGGACGAGTACGGACGCTCAAAGGAGACCCGCTACTTGCCCGGACAGCCCAACCAGATCGACCAGCCCGATTGGTGGTACGACCCGCAGAAAGTCTACACGAGAGTGTTTAATTTTGTAAGTATTGACATGTAGACATTGTTGTGTAATTGTTTCCTAGTTCTTACTTTCACTAAGATGAATGTTGATTCTTCATCTTAATCGTTTCGCTCTTGTCCAAGCGGTCGTGGTGTTCATGAGGGAAGGTCGGGGGCTGCTGTCGCCACCTGACGATGTCTCACCATCTTGTCCGGTTCGCGGCACTTCTGGTACATTCATGCCTTGATGATGATTTGGTGTAGGGACGCCCGGCCGGAAACAGGCTGGCTGTCGATCGCTTGACTGCGTTCATTCAGCCCAATTCCCAATTGGAGCCAACGGTTACTGTCCCGGCGGCGCTCCCATACAGCCTTCTTCCTCGAATCTCCTTGTTCTCCTGCAGAAGGAAAGGACATCTTTAAGGTTAATGTCCCTCAGCTCTTCCTCTTCTAGTTTATCTTTTCTGAAGATGCTATAGCGTATTATCGCATACATGACACACTGCTAAAACATGCTTACTCGTCTCCTCCTGTCCACAGTGCGAGCAGTATGGATCACTTACTACACCCATAATATGTAGGTGCCTGTTAAGGCTATTGTGTCCCGTGATTATGCCTGTTAATAATCTGAGATTTTTCTTACCTAGTTCCAGTAGATACCTGGTCCTTTTTCTGTTTATGCCTCCTAGTATCATCTTCGATTGTCGACAGTCCGTTGTCTCTCGCCATTGTCTATTGGCCTCTTCCTCCATTAGCCTAGCTATAACTCCTTTCGTGACTTCTGCCGATATTGGCAGTGCAGGTTCGGGTCCTATGAGTTCCCTCTCTGCTCCTAGCCTTGCCATCTCATCTGCCCTTTCATTCCCTGTCACACCCTGATGTCCACCTGGACATCAGGGTGTGACAGGGAATAGGGTAGCATGGGTACCTACCCATGCTACCGTAATCTTTGTGTGTTCTCCAAGTTTGTTCAGGGCTTCTCTGCATTCCTTTACCAAGGACGAGCTTACCGTCTGTTTGTCTAACGCTTTTAGTGCAGCCTGGCTATCTGTGTATATAACGACAGATCCCACTTCCTGCGACCATTCATCTATTATTTGTGCGCATCTCATTATGCCGCATACCTCTGCCTGAAATACGCTAGCGTACCTTCCCAGAGGTATGTGTACCTTTTTGTCCATCTTCGGTATCACTATGCCGGCTCCTGCTAGTTTCGTGGATTCCCGCCGAGAACCATCCGTAAAGCAGATAGTCACGGGGTGTTCAACCTCTATCTTCCAGTTGTCCCTTTCTCCTATGTGTATCCTATATTTCTTATCGAACATCTCCTGTCTCTTTATGAGATCGTTGTTTTGGGTAAGCATCCCCATCTTCGAGCCTGCTTCCCTCTGAATAAGTGCGTGTCCCTTGTCCACAAAGCTTCCTCTCTATTCCTTGCATGCTTTCATTCTGTACCATTGTTCCATGGCCCTCTTCTCCGCTTCTATTTTAAGTGACTTGAGACCGAGCATGATTTCCATCGCCTGCGTGGGCGTTGTTCTCATTGCCCCCGTGATCATAAGACATGCCAGTCTTTGTACTTTTGATAGTTATTTATGGTATTCTTTGATGTTGGCCTTATGCCACCATACTATGGCTCCGTAAAGTACTCTCGGTAGTATCACCGCCTTGTAACTCCAGTGTATCATCGCTGGTTTCATGCCTTGGACTGCCTAGAGCCATAGGTAGTGTTACTATCTGTAATGGTGATTAGGGCTTGCAGAACAGGGAAATTATAGCATAGTAGTACCGGGGATACCCGGTACCGCCATACTAAAATTTCGCGATTCTGCAAGCCCTAATGGTGATAGACTTTTGTAAGAATCGGACACGGAGGTTACTAATGTCAAGTAGGAATATTCTATTTTGGTTACTGGAAGAGATCGGTCTGTAATGATAACACCGCCTGTGGCCTGTCTCTATTTAAATATTTTCTGTGTTTATTTTTCCTTCATGTCGAGGGTTGCAATAAAGAGTATTCTATCTGGGTAGGGGTCGGGTTGCATAAAGTTTAAAGGCATATTTTTGATACGCATACGTGTATTCGTCATACTCATCATTACGCATAACTGTAAATAGTCATACATTTATGCGCATAAAGTTTTTAATCATAATGTTTAAGAACATACTGTCTAATGGGCATACAGTTGATGCGCATAAAATGATTTAAGCATACTTTGTTATGGTCATATCATACATTGATTACTCATAAAACAATGTAACCATACTTTATAAACCCATACATTGCAAAACGCATAGTCAAATCTGTTCATCATCGCAAGTCGGCTCTGGCAAAGTCGGGTTTCAGGTCATAAAAAAGAACCTAACCCAACCAAGTCGGATCTACCCAAGTCGGGTTTCAGGTCTTAAAAAAAAATAACCTAATACTAACCTAACCAAGTCGGATTTCGGGTCATAAGTCATAAAAAAAAATTACCTAAACCTAACCCAACCATAATTATAATTATCAATATTATATTGATCAGATCCGACTCGACGATCCGAAATATTATCAATATTATGGCTTGAAAAGTGTATCACATTTGCAATTATTACTAAAAATAATTATAATTATCAATATTATGACTAAATAAATGTATGACATACGACATTATGGCTAGAACAATTATGACAGCGAACAATTATGACATCGTACAATTTGTGCCAAAAAAAAATTATGCGTAGCAACTTTATGCGTAAACTGTTATGACAATCGATATTATGACAATAGTTGTTACGCGACCAGAGGGTCCCCCATTCTATCTATTTATTATTTCAGTGTATTCCGCATTATGTAGGCTTAAGTTTAATAAATGATTTTGAAGCAATTCTTTTGTAACAGGACGAGAAATATCCCTTCTGGATGGAGAAGCCGCACCTATACGAGAACCGCAACGATTATGGGAGCGAATACGGCAACCAGTACAACGCCTACAGCACCCAGAACCCGCTGAATACGCAGTACAACAACGGCTACTACAACAACCCCTACTACGACAAGCTGCCCTACTTGAGATACGTAAGTATTTTTTAACTGTTATTGGACCATTTTCCGAGAATCATTTACAAGTTCTACTGATTATAATATAATTTGTAATAGTCTTAAGTAACAAGTAACTTACGTTGAGTTTCCTCCGGCTTTCTTCTCAACAGCGGTCTCATCTTGTGAAATGCTGGTAGATTTAGATTCAGACATGTGAAAGTGCCCTTGTGGTCTATAATGGAAATACTTTCAAATGATTTGTTATAAACGTCGTGCTTGCAGGACCATTGTTCATGGAGAGCCTGTGCAACGAACATGTTGGTCCAGCCCAGTTGAATTCACTGCCTTTTCTTTATATTAACTAATACATACTATAATCGTAGAGAATCAACAACCCACTTGGATTTCAATCAATTCGAGACAACATTGTCATCGGATTTATTACCAATTTACCAAACTGTAAAAGTCCATTGTTGCGACATAGGTATAAGAGTACGTAACTGAGCACGACCTTCGGCTACTCCCTTTTTCCCATCACCATCCTTGACAATAACATCGGTTTACTCTGTCAATATCATTGTTACTGGATTGTCAATACAAATTAAATTTTCTCAAACATGCACTGAAATATCGTCATAACGTGCGTTATAAGGCTTCGAAGTATCACGTTTTTTTTTTATAACGGCACAACATAGTGGCTCCACTTCGCAAAGCAAGCAAAAAGGGGAGCCCTAGTCGCAATGGCAACCGACGAGAGACCAACGGTGCCAAGTCAGTTGACACTGCCATGCTGGCCCGAGAGATGCTTCTTCACGCTTCGTTTGAAGGGTCCCAAGTTATAAGAAGGAGGAAACACACGAGCCGGCAAGGAGTTCCATACTTTAATAGTTCTGCGTTTCACGTTCAACTCGAGAGAACTGTAAAGGAATATCATACAAAATTGAAGGCCTAAGCTGGGAAGTAAATTATTTTGAAACATGGCGTCTGCGTTCATGAACAGGCTAAACAGCTGAATTATATATTTTTTTTGAGTGGTGTATTTTTTTATTCCATAGCATATGTTTGGGAAAACCAGTATACGTGCCTTAGCCGTGAAAAGGGATCGCCGGCTTCGTATCACTAGCCGGGCTCCCTACGGTCGGTCGTCTATACCAACTCACCCGGCAAGCCCTTCTTTCCCGGTCTGCAGTAATGTACTGTTTCTTCCACAGTTCAACGGAACATTCGACTTCAAATACCCGATG
Organism: Apotomis turbidana; assembly: GCA_905147355.2. NCBI lineage: Eukaryota > Metazoa > Arthropoda > Insecta > Lepidoptera > Tortricidae > Apotomis > Apotomis turbidana. Next base: position 2,723,039 of record LR990297.1, on the reverse strand, counting down.
TCCGAGCTGGCGCAGCTGGTGCCGCTCCTGGACGGGGTGGAGGTGATCATCACCGCGTCAGTGGGCGACCCGTTCCTGGACGACATCGTGGAGGGCTACAGCATCGCGCGGATCTTCAACTCGTCCCTGGCCGTCACGTTCCTGGGTGGGACACCGCAGGTCTTCAAGCCGCATATGCCGTTTGACGTATACGTGAGTTCATCTTCAGTTTCTTCCACCATTTTTGTAGCTAGTTTTACAAAAAAAAAATACAAAATCATTTGTTAACAAGAAACAGCTTTTTACGTTTTAAGACTATCCTATATCAGTGACAAAACTAGACAGAGCCTGTATCTTGGCCATCTGCGAGTGCGATTAACAAAGGCGAATTATAAAGCAAAGAATTTATGAATTATAAAAGTTTTGTAACGTGATTAAATCTATTTTATTGTGAACTATGACTGTCTTACCATTACCTATGTGTGATAGTACCTTGGGTTCACTATTATCTTGCAGAAACTTTTTTGTCATATATTTGTTTTGCATAATGATACTTGGCAGAAGTAACGTTTGGCAGAAACATCTTACGCAGAGTATGCTTTGGAATAAATCATTTCGCAGATTTTTACAATACCGAATCTTATCTATATATATAAAAGAAGAAGTCCTGACTGACTCATCAACGCACAGCCGAAACTACTAATGTGAGAGAGTTGATTTTTGCACAGTAGGTTACTTTTATAACGTGGGCTAGAGATAAGAAGGGATTTTTGGAAATACCTCCCCTAAGAGGGTTAAATAGGGGTGCAAAGTTAGTATGGGGTAAACTTTTTTTTTGGAGTTAGAGACTTGAAACTTTGTAGAACTATTACTTATTCAAAAAAATAAAAAGTACTTTTAGCGTTTTAGAAAATTTCACCCTTAAGGGGGTTAAAAAGGGGTGCAATGTTTATATGGGAGAAACTTTATTTTTTGAACTAGAGACTTGAAACTTTGTAGATAGCTTACTTAATCAAATACAAAAAAAGTAATTTCAGCGTTTTGGAAAATTTCACCTCTAAGGGGGTTAAAAAGGGGTGCAAAGTTTGTATGGGAGAAACTTTATTTTTTGAAATAGAGACTTGAAACTTTGTAGATAGCTTACTTAATCAAATACAAAAAAAGTAATTTCAGCGTTTTGGAAAATTTCACCTCTAAGGGGGTTAAAAAGGGGTGCAAAGTTTGTATGGGGAACACCGCTAATGTTGTTTATAAAGAAGTGTTACGCTAACGTTATCAGTTTATATATTTTTTATTTCCTGTCTACTACCCAGTGACTACGTCCTTTTTTAAAACGAACTTGCACCCCCTTTTCTATGGTTGAATGTCAACAATATTTTCTTAGTGCTGTCTCTTATTTATTGTGTTCCAAACTTTATGTGTTCCTATATTTAGTGAGTTGTCTATCAGCACATGAATAATTTATACTTTATATAACTATTCTTACTCTATTTAGCTTCTTGAGAGATATAGAGAACTATAGCACCAGAATATATTGAATCACTCTTCAAACAATACTACTAGCCTGTAGACCAAAATAGTAATCGCATCATTAAATTCGCTTTTGTGCATTTAGTTTTTAATGGTCACATTTCAGCATTATCTTTAAACACTAGCCTTTTTAATAACTGGGGTACCTGCTAGACCATTTAGAAACATTTTGGCCCCCCTCGGGAACTCCGCCACACCACTCTTTTCGTTTAATAGCCAGGCCGGCGTGTACAAATACCAGAGCTGCCTTCTTATGAACAGAGGTCATTATTTATTATTGTTTTGAAATAAAGTTTATTATTTATTATTATTAAAAGAGATACTCTTCATTAAACTGCCTCCATCTCTCGATTTCCAGTGCTGAGTTTAAAATTGTTTTAACAGCTTTATGATATTTAACATTTTTTTTTAATCTCACTCATAATAACTAAGATCCCCATTCTCTAACTCCAAATCCATGCGTCGCTCTATATCTTGCAGTCATTTTTGCCAAAGATTAAAAGCATCAGGTAACTGACGGAATAAATAATAAGCATCCTACAAACAATTCCCGTAATCTAATTGGAAAATCTTCAAAAATTCCTTAACAATTGCATTGTCTAGACCATTTTAAATAAGAATAAAATTCATTTACCTATTTTAATATCTTTGTCATCATCAAAAATCTACGCGGACGAAGTCGCGGGCGGCCGCTAGTCTATATATATAAAAGAAGAAGTCCTGACTGACTCATCAACGCACAGCCGAAACTACTAATGTTAGAGAGTTGATTTTTGCACAGTAGGTTACTTTTATAACGTGGGCTAGAGATAAGAAAGGATTTTTGGAAATACCTTCCCTAAGAGGGTTAAATAGGGGTGCAAAGTTTGTATGGGGTAAACATTTCTTTTGGAGTTAGAGACTTGAAATTTTGTAGAATGATTACTTATTCAAAAACACAAAAACAACTTTCAGCGTTTTAGAAAATTTTACCCCTAAGGGGGTTAAAAAGGGGTGCAATGTTTATATGTGAGAAACTTTATTTTTTGAACTAGAGACTTGAAACTTTGTAGATAGCTTACTTAAACAAATACAAAAAAAGTAATTTCAGCGTTTTGGAAAATTTCACCTCAAAGGGGGTTAAAAAGGGGTGCAAAGTTTGTATGGGGAACACCG